>OX376328.1:4142486-6542486 GCA_947369225.1 Hofmannophila pseudospretella | reverse complement strand
CCCAACAGTGGGGACATTAATAGGCTGATGATGTTGATGGGGTTGACGTAAGTTTTATGGAGGAAACACGGTATAAAGCTTTCGAATTGATTTTAGGCGACGATGATCTGACCACCACCATCAGGTGATTAGTCTGCTCGTCTGTCCAATGGTTAACCTTCGAAATAGTTTGAAATAATATGAATGTTCTATGAGATAATGGTCTAAGATTTGATCAGACCTTTCAACGTAATTTTCCTCTCAATTAATTTTCATATTTTGGGCTATTTCGAGGGCTCACCGATAAAGAAGAAACGACGATATATCGATTAACGAAATTCCAATCGGATGAGTCAATCAATAATTGTACTGAAATAGGATTTCAAATATGTAGAACAGAAAACGATTCCATACTAAGACAACCTTGAAAATAATAATCAGAATGGATACTCACTTAACAAATAATATAATGCCAGTCTTCTCAATCTGCCTGAATATGCCCTTCCAGGAAGCCAGCATGCAGTACTGCTGCTTGGCGTTTAGTGGTGAACGAGGGTCGGAAGGTGGCGGCGGTCGGTGCAAGGGGTCTTGATTCAATTCCGACGCTGTCAGCTTTGATAACTCACAACCCATTTTCAAAAAGTAATAAATTTTTGAATATTATGTTACTTGTTTTATTGGCGAAGAAAAAGTGTGTGATCAGTTCAAAGATTTTTTCTTTTTACACGGCCTAGAGTCATATTATATCCGGTATAGCAATTTATTTATTTTATGTAAACAGACACCTCTTATGCCAAACGGCGTAACACCAATTAACTTTCAATTTAGATTCGAACTAAAACTCATTATAGTAAAATAACGATGTTCAGTTATTTTCCGTTATATATCGATAGTTCTGTCTAGACTAGTGACTTGCTGAATGTACTCGTTATAACTGAAGTTATGCACTACATGATAGTGATGTGAAAGATCTAACGAGTCGGTACTAAACGAAGTCGGAAACATGTTTTAAATAAACATAGATTTTCTGCTCATTTTATGTGCACGAAAAGTTGCTGGCTTATCAAAGCGTAACAAAATTACTGACAATGTTTTTTTATTGGTTATGTTTTCTTGCTGGTTTATTGTCGTTATTGTTATTGTTGTAGTTTATGTAATAAACAATACTTCGGAAAATGTCAAGGTCGTAAAATCCACGAGTAACTGAGTTCGTCCCTCTCTGATTATAAATGGAAAATAAAGACAAGGAGCAATTATTTGTGGACTGAAGAATAAAGCAGTTTGAAAGGATATAGAGATAATTCATAACTATTTTTTTGTATCACATTTTTTAATCACATCTTCAACATAGGGGTTTACGATAAAGACAATAAAAATAATTAACGAGTGGGAATTAACGACCACCCAAACCTAAACGGCCCATCACTAACTCCATACAATTTTATGACGAACGACGCAATTGTATGATAATGTCATGTCCTTTTTCGAAATTATGGCCAACGTACGTCATTATGTTTGCAATTTGTGTCTTTATTTAGGATTATAGCCTTTATTGCGTTGCGTTACGACTCTATAATTTTTTTGGTGAGAGATCTTATCGTTTATTACTCGTAAGTAAATGTGGCATATTTGTCATGACTTGATTTTATGGACTCGAGGAGAAAATAGGTCTTAACAGTTCTTCCCTATTGGGGTGAGTTCGGACTGATGTGGACAGAGGAAGGGGTATAGAGGACATAGTCCGTCCTGAAGGAGTATTGACGAAGACGTAGCTGACTTGGGGCAAAGTAGGGTAATACCCCGGGGCCCCAAACTCAGGGGATCCTTGGCCAGCCAAGTCTGAACTTGAAGATCCTTCCATACCAAATTCCTAATTTTCAAAACTCCCAAATAAATATCAAATATCGCAACATGTCGTATGGAAACTTTCAAATGAAAGTGATTTCTATATTTAAACTGGAAGAGTCCTTTAATTTCTTGAATGAGGTATTAGGTATGCCACCAATTTATAACTCTATTGCAAAATTGGTGTAAATATACACCAGTTTAAAAAAAATACATATAAATATACCGTGAATATAAAATCCCTCGCCATATTGCGGAATTAATAATAATAATATAAGCCTTTACAATATAAGAAAGTACGTAATAAAAAATAAAAAAAACTACGTAATATTACTAGTACTATTTTTGACATAACTTACTCCATAACACAGATTATAAACTACCAATAGCGCTCTCTTGACATGGTTTTTATATTCCTGGTCAGGGTAAATAGGGCCGCAAATTTATATTGCCCCAGAGCCCTTGTTCACTTAACTACGTTACTGAGTATTGACCGACTAGATTAAACTACCTGAAAATCTCAACAGTACCTAAACAAATATGAAGTACATACATTTACTTAGTTCTTCGAATTAGAGCTTGGCAACGGCGCCGAGGTCAGTGCCCTCCATGGGCCCATTGCACCCCACATTTGTCTGTCTGTACGCCCTAAACTCTCGACCCTCCCCTTCCACCCGCTGAAACATAGTAAGGGCTTGTGTTCACGAGACGGTTTTGCGCGGGGCTAGACACGGTTTTACGCCAGGCCTATCGCCACGCCACGTGAACAGACCTTCTAGAATAGAATACGAGTACATAACATATGACCGGGAGTAGGCCCGGCGCAAAACCGTCTCGTGAAGTAGATAAGAGTATGGGTAGGGTAGTCTTTGTGAAAAAAATCTTGCCTACGACAACACTTCTTAAATTCTGTTGAAACTTTGCGTATAATATTGGTACATTTGCACATGTGTTTATGGTTTTGTCCCTAATATTCCCAATAGCAGACTTTCATAACTTTTGTGTATTATTCGTCGGTATAAAATAAAAAGTATATTTTTTAAATAATGTTTTTTTATTTTTAAAACGAAAGTAACACTTTATTACACCGATCTTATACAACACTTGTTTATTATTACAGCACATTCATCTGTTATTTCTATATCTTGCAGTAAATACACCTTAACAATACAAATTAATTATAAAACTCCATACATACCTAGCTCACGATTTAATTGGTTGTGGTTCTCTTTACTACTGTATACTAACAACTTATAGGTAGATAGGTTTACGTACCTGATAAGTTAAATTAGGTAGAGACTCTAATTTAAAGTCAGCCTCGTAGATAATAAATACCTGTCCAACATCAGCTTTTATTTTGTAAAATGTTTGCAACAGTTTGCAGAACTCCGGATATTCGAATGAAAGGCAAAACCGGTTGTGGTTGTAACTGGTTTTACAGCAAAAATCCGGTGCTTTACGGATATCCCGCTTCTGAATATTTCCCTTCGGGACGTTGGATTTCACATTCGTTAAAAATTCTAAAATGTAGTCGGCGTCACATGTCTGCCATAGTTTTTATTGTAAATGGAAAATAGCTTTTGTTGAAGCTCGGTTCAGTTAGTAACTAGGTTTTTAGTTAAAAAAAACTGCCAAGTGCAAGTCGGGCCTCGCTCTATCTATATGGATTCGTACTATAAGGTCTTCTGATAAGTTTTGAGCTAAATAAAATATTATATTCCCAATATATTATACTCTAAGCGTTGCTTAGGGTATAATATTCTGGTCAATTTTCAAAGTTCTATATAATACCGTTCATGAGATACACCGGTAACAAAAGTGTTCTAAAATAGACAACTTTGACCGGCGTTTACGACGTTATTCTCTACAAAAGAAATGAAAAAATATATTCGTATTCTACTTAATGAGCTCTAAAATACGACACCAAACACGACGGCGTAGAAAAATGTTTTTACGACATCCTTTACTTGTATAATTCTATAAAATTTAAAACTCGATATTCGGATTTACGTCAAGTGAATAACGAAGTTTCATAACATATGAAATTTTGAAGAAATTTGTTAAATTTCTGCTTTTGTAATTTTACAAGTAGATAATTGTACCGGTTCTTAACCTTAGATAAAGGTTTTTAACTTGTATCTAAGGTTATTAAACCAAGACATAAGCCAACCAATCTAAGAAAATAAATAATCATGACTAGCAGAAGAGAACCACGTGACATTGTGTGAAGTAATGTTGTAGAATTGTTACTTTATCATACAAGTCAGTCATACAAAGTCAGTCATACAAGTCAGTCATACAAAGTCAGTCATACAAGTCAGTCATACAAGTCAGTCATACAAAGTCCGACAAAACTTTACACACACCAGAGTTTTTTATTTCACAATGAAGTTTTTGGAGATTGACAAGTTTTTAAACTAGTAAATACTCGTACATATAGAAATACGATTAAAAGTAAAATACATAATTATTTAAACAGAATAAAAAGTATTTCACAATTCAATATTAAACATCTTCAAGTTCTTACATAATTATGTTGGTTTGATCCGTTGGTAGAAAAATTTAATACATTTTTAAAAATGGTAAAAAAATACCCATTGATTAAAGATAAAGTCTAAAATATAGATGTATAACATTTTTGAGTCTTCTTAATTTTAATTAGATAGTTGTGCTAAAATACTTGCGTATAGTAAACTTTAAGTTTACAACTATTTGTGATACGTATTGAGTTATGTAGGTATGTGGTAGAGAGTAGTGTTCAATATTTATACACGAGAAAACCAATTTCGTTAAAGTTTTGGACATATTGTGAGGTCAATGTAGGTACTAAGCGAAAATAAGCATAATAATAGACTGTTTTTTCCTATACACATTTAAAGAACATTATTTGTTTAGCCACCTAAATTAACAAAAACAAAATTGCAGTTGTTCCCGGAAGACGCAATTCCAAATGATTTAAAAAAATAATTAGAAATATTAAAATCCTATTTATTGGACCAGCCATATCATATTCTATTTAAAAGTACAACGTTTTAACAATAATAACAACGAATAAATAATTAAAGTTAGTATTTTTTATAAACATTAGAGTTAAGCATCATTGTGACATTGATTACAAAAGGTTTTTGTTAAATTTCGTTACATAACCACATACTCACTTCACTTTCAATGACACTATTATCTACAAATTGTTGCTATGTCTTATAAATAATAGTCATACTATTAAAAAGCTTTCTAAAGAAGTTAATAAGATCATGTTCCCTGCAATGAACCTAAAGCTTCCATTCAGCTTCAAATATGTTCCACTCCATTTTCTCTAAACACAGACAGACAAAATAAAACAGTATGACTATAAGAACTAACAAATGCTTCAAATTATTAGCCTTAAACACATTTACATAAGTATTTTTTACAATGTCCTCTGCTTTGATCTCAGTAAATTGACACTTTTAAACTCACTCGCCGACATATGTTACAAGTATTTCCGAAAAGGCCTTTTCATTTTCAAAGTTTCGTACTGTCGTCTGTCCTTCACCCTTAACTTTTTAATTATGATTCGAGTGGAATTCCATTTTCATTTCTTACTAGGAACAACTCAGCTCACGTGGAATTCGGTTTGTTAGGTGCCTTCTCGTAGCCTTCTATGAGGGTTTCTAATATGAATTTGATGGTTATTTTGTAAATATTTTCCACATTTGGCGTGTATCGGTCACCTAACGTCGATTCGACAGCTGCTAGGAATGGTGACTCGATTTTCTGTAAACAAAAAGTTACGTTATAAAAATATAGAAGCGGAAGGAAGGATCAATTTCCAGTGTACAGGAAGGG
This sequence comes from Hofmannophila pseudospretella, assembly GCA_947369225.1. NCBI lineage: Eukaryota > Metazoa > Arthropoda > Insecta > Lepidoptera > Oecophoridae > Hofmannophila > Hofmannophila pseudospretella. Next base: position 6,536,834 of record OX376328.1, on the reverse strand, counting down.
ACCTCTAGGCCTCATTTCCGGTTGCATCCAAAGAGCGAATACTTCATGAAAAGCTTTGAAAAGTCGTTATAAATCTATAAACTTATAAAGTTGACCTAAAAGGTAGTATATTTCTTATCGGTGTGGGAGTATATTTATCATCGGTGTAACTTAATCTACGAGTATAAAATGAATGTTTGTTAGTTTTTTGTTTGTATCGTACGTGCCTAAATCATCCATCCGATTGTGATGAAAGTTTGGTTAGTTGTTGTGTGAACGCCCGGGGAAGGATTGTGAGTTAAAAAAGTCCATACAAGCGAAGCCGGGGCGCAGCTAGTACAAATAAAACAATCGTCTATACCTATAAATGACACACGAATAAGCTAATAAAAAGGAAAGTGTAATATCCACCGACGATAGAATCAGACATTTGTAGGTCGAAGATCGATCATTGCATCGTATATCGAATTGTGCGAAAATATTATTTCTGAGATACAAAATTTGGGGACATGAAATCGGTTTTCGGCGGAGCAAAATATTATTAGAGTTGTTTGTTATTATTACAAATGAAGTGTTATGTAAGTTTGCCAGTAAACATATTATTGGCCGATCGGAATAAGATTTTATGGTTGTTTTTCTTTTATTTTATGTTGGGTAGTAGAGAATAACGTCCCTGTTGGAGAAAATACAGTGACGTTAAAGAAATATAAATAGAAATTCAGTACAGCGTATAAAACTGAAAACTTGATGTATCATTTGAATGAAGATACAAAACCATTCAATATCTGAAGCCTTCGACACAAAAGAGATAATGTCAATATGGATTGTTACTGTCTACTCACAGTGTTGCTACTGTAAATTGGTGATACGGAGGAATGCTAGGACCCAAACAAATTGATCCAATAAAGGCAAGGAACATCACCTCGATATCGTAACGATATAGGGAGGGTCAGAGGAAGCCAATTCTATTACGGCGGACTCAGAGAAGAGTAAATATAAAATATTGCAAAAAGGGTTTGAAATATGTCGGGAATAAGATGCCCGACATCAAAGAAAATAAAAGAAGCATAATTAGAAATTATACTTTTATATGAAGAAGAAGAAAGAAGAAAAGAAATTTATCTATGTTAAGGAATACAATTAATTAAGATAAGGTTATAAGTTATACTGGAAAAGAAATCAAACAAATTAACTAAGCAACTAAATAATTAAAGCTAACATAAAAATATAGATGACAACAGGTGTACGCTCAGCGTGTGCTGCCACCTGAATGTCATGTCAGCACTGATTTTCAGTGTACATCCCGTTTTCTGGTTTCGATGTTAATCCAGAGCGCCAAGTAGCTTTCAGAATAGCGTTTATATGTATTATAAAGCTAGGGTGTGTGTATGTGTGCAGAGTGGCGGAGTATTGCGTACGTGTCTGGATGATTAATTTAAAGTCAATACAATTAAATGATGATCTTTGTGCAACTTCAGGCAGGCATAACAAGGGTTTATAGTTGGGAAGAGTCAGTTTCCTGATATCTGCAACAGTTCTAATGGGGTTCCCAAAGGATAATGAATTCATCCACGTACATCTAACTTTCAAATGAACAATCTCATTTCATATTATGCACGCAATAAAACTAAGACCGTTTTATGTCTTATTATACTTCAGTGTCTATATTTTTCGTAATTGGTAAGTCCCTTACTAATCTTCAAAGTCCCATACTTGATACTAACATTAACCATGGCAAATACTTGTTCCCATTTGGCAAAAAGTTATCAGTGCTTACCCAAAAGTACTCGACTTTGAACCCTGGTATTCTTCTATGACTCGCGCCGACCTGGTGTATGTATTCGAAGAAATTATCCAGGTCATCCAACGTCTTGATACCCTCGTCCAGGGTATTCATCACGTTGTTCGCATGTTCTGCCAGCTCCATGGAGTTGATTTGCTCCTCCTTCGTCCGACATTGTCGGAATTTCTCGAACATATTGAGGAGGTCTTGGTTTTCTTCAAATAATCTGTTGGGAAAAAAAAGTATTGTTGCATTAAAAAGAAACAAAGAACTTTGCTTTAAATGTAAATGGAGTATCATTATTGAGGGTTGGAGCTTTTTAGAAATTATGCTATTACTGTCTTATTGAATTTTGTTATTGTCTTATTGTCTTTTCCTCTACACTTTGTTACAAGTTTCCTCACATTATTTTAGTTACTATTTGATATTACAAAAATGTTCCTTCTCTCTTTTCATCATATTTACAACTTGATTTATAACATAGACAACCATATTAAGCTTATGGAGGGCAATTCACGCAGCCGCAGTTGTTGCCGAATTTGAGTTACGTATTATTATATTTTTCACAGGCTGTCAGCCAGGCGCTTGATTTTTGCTTTGATTTATCTCTTTTTCTCAAACAGTATCTACTATGTAGCTTAAACAATATATACAATATGTGAGTATAACAAGACATTCATAGCAACATTTCCCTGTCGAACGCTGCAAGATACGCTATGGCAACACTAGCAATAACAATGAAACCCTATATACCTAGATGGTCGAGAGGTAAGCCAGGTAGGTGTCAGCAAAGTTTCAAAATACCTAAGGTAAAAACAGAACCCCGTTGCTGTCGCAAATACTACCTAAACTATATGCTTATACTTATTCTCACATAGACCAATGGCGAGGCATCATTTTCTTCAATTTGGCTTTGTATGAGGTCGTGTTATAAGTTTGACACGTTTGTGTGTTTGTCTGTGGCATCATAACTTGACAACCGATGATCATATTTGGACCCGGCTTTATTTTATTTAATAGAGAATTTTGTCGAGAGTGTTCTAAGTTAGGTCTGATAAAAATTGGACAAGTGGTTTCCAATATCTTGGAGTATCGTTGATGTCAGATGGGATCTCTGGAACGGTAATAGCTAGATGGTTGGAATTTGAGCTCAAATGTCCAGGTTCCTGGTGCGTTTCCGACATCTGAAACCTTGAGGATCTGATGTTGACAGGAAAAAGTTAGTGAACTTCAATTTCACAATGTGAAACTGGAAGAATTGTAAGATTATCAGCCCGCCGCCGAAACAAATAGAAATAGGTAGATGGGGTCTTTTCGAACTAAAGTTATAGGGAATCCCGAGACTTTACAATAGAAAAAAATAATTAAAGATGGCGCCCAAAAAATAAATGACAATGTATGTCGTGGAGCTAGGAATTTTAAAATAGCCATGGCGAGGCCGAAGGCCGAGCTCCGCGTAAGGCGAATCCCGGAGCTTCCCCCAGCCTTCAGGCGCCGCAGGTCTAACCTGCTGAATGTTCTTAGCCATGTCAGATGAAAAATGGATCTGTGGTTCTAAGATCTTGGAGTGTCTTGGGATGTTGGAGTATGATGGGATCTCTGGAACGGTAACAGTTAGGTGGTTCAAGTTTGAGCTCAAATGACCATGGTGACCTTCCCACAACTGGAATGTTGAGGACCCGATGATGACCAGGAAAAAGTAAGGGGATCTCCACAAAGGTTCATCGGCGTTTTTTTAAATTTTAAATTTAGAGTTATGGCGTCTTAGATCGGATTTCGTAGAAGCCTTTTCATGTAAATCCTATTCATAAAAACAACGTTTCAATTTGCGAAGGGTCTTTCAATGGACCAGAAAAATAAATATAAGGTTATTCAGTAATTCAACAAATATTTGAAAATGGAATAATCTGAAAGCCGTCACGCACGGCAGCTATAATATACATTAATGTAGGTATATTTCATCCCGGGATGTATATTTTTGGTACCACACACGCAGCAGGTAATGAGATATATATCTTTCCTTCATTTCACTGGTGTAACGCCTAGCTAACGCACGTCGGCTGCCGATAGTACTAGAAATAGCCCTTTCGAGCGCGTGAGGTAGTACTATTAGTTATTCTGTGGTGCGAGCAGGATAGATAGAGAGATGTATCATAATGTAACGTAATACTTATATCAAAATATATCGAGATGTATTGAGATATACATTAATGTATATTTCCGTATAGCTCGGTATTGTAAAAAATATACATTAACGCTGCCGTGTGTGGGCTCCTGAAGGAACTTATGGCAACATGTATTGAAACATGTCTTGCTATAATATACATCTCTATATAATAGCTGCCGTGTGTGATGGTTTTGAGAGTCGAGTTAACGCACGGCAGGCATTCGACATTCAGAACATAATCCAGTGGTCACAAAGTCGACCCAAACGAGAATCAAAAGTACATAAAAAAATTGAGATAGCGTGACCTTTAATGGGTACCTACTGGTACTGATTTCATCAAAGAATCTAAAAGTATACAAGGACTGACTAGGGGTAAGGAAAAACAGCTGCAAGTAAAACAGATATCACTCTACGGCTACATCACAATGCTAATAAGAGTCGACAGACCGACCCAGTTTCCCGTCTCTGGGGCAAAACATTATGTTGTTGCAGCCAAAAATTTTAAATACTTAAGACGATCCATTAATTTTTAGGCAAATAGAACATAAAAGAAATATTACAAATGTTTGTTTATAACTTTTCAAAGTATTCCCCTGCGACATCAATGCACTTACGCCTTCGACTGAAGCAGCTTTCAAAACATGTGAAAAACTGTTCTTGCGGAAGGTCGAAAAAAAGCCGCCTATATTGGTAAATTGGTCTACTGCTTCGCCCGCAGTCGTAAATTTGCTTCCCCGCAGAGATTTCTTCAACGTGGGGAACAAAAGAAATCACACGGAGCCAAGTAGTTGTCGTGGCCCACGCGTTGACAACTCATCGACGACTACTTCACACCTTCTAGTTTTGAATTTTGAAAACCTACTGTATGTTATACGATATAAAGCTCACATTTCAATGCTTTGCTCTCAGTTGAGTTGGTGCCCGGGTTCGTGTCGAGTTGGTATGATATGCGATGGCCATTAAAGTTAATTTATGAGTCATATGTATGAGTATGACTTCTACGAAGTTTCCGCTACAGTCGGATCTCTACGAGTAAACATAAATCTTACAGTAGATAAGTAAAGTCCTCTTAAGTAAACAAAGCTTTATCTTTCCGCATAAAGAATTAAGTGAAATCAAGTCTGATATCACTTTATCTTTGCAAAAAATAACTTAGGTATTTTCTGTTTTATTAACTGAAAATGTTAATGGAACAATTAATTTTCTCTTTGTCCAGATAATGACTGTAATCTTTCGTCGTAGCAGGAAAGTAGCCTGTTTTGTGGTTCAGTTACTCTTTATTGTCTAAAAAATATCTTTGAATGAATTAGGTACTTAGCTTAGTATATTACTGCAGAGACCACGAATTTGTAACGATGTCGACTTCATCGTCCATATCAACCTCCTTGCCATCAATTTCAACCTCATTGTTAGCGTTTATCTCACCTCATTTCGTGTTGGTTTCATTTTCATTTCTTCATCTATATTTTCAAAATTCAAATCATATTCTCGTTCCATTTCTAAATTCCATTATTCCATTAATTTCATTGTTTTTACTTATTCTCTCTGTATTTTGTCCTGAACGGACGTATGGCCATTTTATAAAATTGTCTCCTACTACTACCTATTTTCTACTGTTGTGTTGTTCTGTTCCTGATAAATATAATATGTACTATTACCAAGTTTCTTCTATTACTTCAACACACACTGTCCTAGAACCCTGCTAGCCGGCACCTAGAGGGCAGATTGTAAACTTAGCCAATGCTGGCTGAGGAGTATTTTGAAAGACCGAGCGAAAGCGAGACTTTTTAAAGCTCCCAGGCCGGCAATGGTTATTTCCGCCGAGGTTTTGTATAGTACCAGTACCTACTTTTCTCATAATGGGAGGTAATCGAAAAACTAATATTTTGTTCATTTCAAAACTTACTGTTTCCAAATTGAAAGTACTACTGGAAACAAGTACCTAGTCAAATCACTATTTTTGCTTCATTTATTGACTAGAAAAACCTGAAAATTTACTAGAAATTGTCATAATTATCCTCTATTTAAAAAAAATATACTAATACTTGATACATCTGTAGGGACAATTTCCCAGACCGAAAATTTTCGCGGCGTGACTGAAAACGGTAGTGTGGAAAGCTGAAATATTAATGTGATATTTTCTTCTAAAAAGAACATGTAGTTATCTAGCCTGGGCAACAAATAAAATTAAGCTAGGAATATAATTTATAAATAAAAAAATATTCAAAGGCCTAATTTTTCATCGCGGTGGCGTGTCCGTGCCACATTTTTGTTGGTAAAATGCTTTATAGTGGAAAAAGTATTTGTTATTTAAATTACCGCCTACCTTTATTTAATTACATATAGTTATAGTATCAATAGCAAACATTATTGTTTATGTAACTACGCTACACAAGTTCTGACATGTATGAATTCAAGTGTCCGGCGAGAAATTTTCATTGCGGAGGGCAGAAAGTTTTACGAGAATCTATTAGCATTTAACGATTGTACGCGCAACTCTTCGATTAGTCTAGCTCCAAAGTTCGGCGTAGTCACAATTGTCGAAACTTGCTGCGTTTTCCCGCCAAAAACATAAGTATATTATTGCATATCCATGTCACCACATGGGGACTTTTTTCATTGCAGTGGCTGATATATTTGTTTGTCACTTATTCATTTTGTTAGAAATTAGTGTAATTGTACGTGCTTTAAGTTTATATCCACTTGAGTATTTTTAACTTTATACTAAACAATAAACTTTTTAACTTATTCAAAATTTTCCTTTATTTTATCATAACGGTGTTATCAGTCGGTGGATTCGGTGGAAGAAACGGCGTTATAATGTCCCACCGCGATGAATATTAACACCGTAATGATAGAACGGTGGATAGTTTTATCATTACGGTGGATGAGATTTTCATTTCAATGGCATTTGAGAAAACAATTTTGTATTTCTCAATAACAATTCATGATATTTAGTGCCCCTTAACACACATTTAATAAAACAGGCTAAAGTATACTTTGACATTTAAAAAGCAAAGCAATCTCTCAAAAAAAAAAATGCCATTGAAATGAGATAAAAATCATACTTGTTGAAATTAACCCTGTAATAGTTTGTAAATAACAGGAAAAGTTTATTTTTGGCAAAACTTACAAATAGATCAGAATAGATCTTACAGACCTATATACAGAGCGAGGCCCGACTCACACTTTTATTTATTTTTATTTGTTTAACGTGAAAGAAATCAACCTATCAAACGGAATAAATGAATAAAAACGCTTCTGTGATAAATTGTGACAAGAGTAAATACAATTAATATTCATCGTTGAAAAGTAGAATATTATTAAAGATCTGAACGTGCGAAAATTGGGTCGTCTGCTTTTGAAAGAAAATGCTTTCATGGAATATTCTCGAACGATTGCTCTGAAGGCTTTTCCGGCCTTGTACTCACTTTAAAATTATTCCTCCTGCAGAAATGTGCGATGCAACTTTTTATTCTTTTTTGTAGAAGAGTACAGTTTAGCACTTGAAAAAAAATGTGCATATTGACGGTAATTTTCGCGGGTTTTGTTTGTACTATACCTATTGTATTTTTTGCGCGATTTTAAAACGCATTTATGGGATATGTTGTCTATTGTTCGTGGTTTCGTTACTGAAAAGTTTAAACTGGCTAGGCCGCTGGGTATTGCTTCAAAGAGTCATAAAAAGCTTTTTAATGTAAGTATTTAAGTAAAAGGGTGCTTAGGTTTATTCTCATTAATGAGAGAGAAATGAGAGGCCAGGAAGTTAGCTTTTTTAAAATTCTCCTCGGCAAACTTGGCCTCTGCAGTAATGTATGTACTGTAACTGTTTGGCGCTACTTTCAAATATATTGACTCCGATTTATTATAGCATCACGATTCGCTTCGTTCCTACTGGACCCCCGTCTTTTCGAAGAGGCAATTTAACAATCTATTTTTCCGTCACGTTCTATATCACGGGTGGGTACGTTCGTCCCGGAGGAATTGTTAGCACGGTTTCCATGTTTTATGGAAAATAAAGTGTTTTCTGGAGTTACGTGATTTCTCTTCCAAAGATATATGAGGGTGAGTGATGACATTCGCTTCAATTTCGTATCTTCAAGAAAGTATTAGGTATATTATGGGTGCTAATTTTATTTTTAATTATTATTGTTGTGTAATTACAAGGTTTCATTATTTACAAATCTTCGCGAAACTGAAACCAGAAAGCTGGTTTGTCTGGGCGCTGCACATTCCACTCTGTTAAATTAAAACACTAACCAAATATAAAATAACTTAACACATAAAAATTAAAACATGACCGTAGGTAAAAATTGATATAATAAAGGTAGGTAGGCATCCATCACGGGAGCGCACGGCGCGGCGGCCGCCAATTCTGTTTATTATGATGCTGAACTAGTCTAGGAGATAAGTAAATAACCATTTTAGGGTTCCGTAGTCATCTAGGAACCGTCCGCATATCCATCTGTCCGTATGTCACAGAAGGGCTTGCCCCCCTGTAACTTTTGGAAAATAAAATTTAAAAAAAAACTAAATTAAAAAAAAAATTATACTGGTAGTAAACACACAACAAAAAGTTCTTCAGATAATCTAGATCATCTTTCGGATCATTGCTATTACTGTAATATAGTCTGTATAAAAAATTAAATACTCCAACTCTTCAGGGTTTTACAGACCGAAACACCTCGCATTCAAAACAGTAATGTAATATTAAAATGGTCAGGGTTGAACCTCGAGTTAATGTTGCCTTGATTTTTATGTTTGCTCTAAAAATTCAACTACGTAACTGAATTTCAAATAACGTATTTATTTATAAATACTAAAAGTAATAATTATTAAAGTAATAATTAATAAATATTACGAACGACCTCCAAAATTCCAATCTTCTCCACAATTTTGAGTATGATTTTAAAACTTTTCATTCAAAATACGAGTACTTATTTATACTTATGTACTATGAGTTTTGTCGATTTGATTTGATTGTCGAGGAGATCTAATAATTTAACTTTTATTCAAACATTTTCTGTTCTTGCAAGTCAGAAATGAGTGCCTGACAGTTATAATAAAAGAAGCGAAGTGAATTTATTTATTGCTTGAACATTTGCTTCAGGCGTTCTAAAATCAGTTGATATAAAGTCATTTTGCTGGGAGGTAAAGGTTAAGTATCTTTACCTTTCTACTGAAAAGACAGGAAAAATATTGCGAAAACCAGTGGCGTATTTTTTATCAAAACGATTGGAATACGTTTCGATTCCTATTATTATTTAAATATTTATAGGTAGTAAGTAGAACCTGTGGATACGTTTAGGAAAAAACTTAAAAAATCAGACTCAGTACACTTTTTATATTAAGTATATATTTTTATATTAGTTTTTTCTTTCTTTCTTTATAGTGTTACAACACATACTACCGCTTCCCATAGGAATGGCGAGCCGCATAATGGACAGACATTCACTCTATATTCCTATCCCTTTTCTCTCCAGTTTTAATTGTTACCTATTTCATCTTTAGATATTTATTTATTTAATTGTACTTGTCATTTTATTTATCAACGACTCACTTTGCTATTCTATGTACGTTTATATTTTTGGTTTGGTCCCTGACCTGCTGTGTCGCCCGCGATGCCTTCGCCCTGGCACAGCTGTAAACCAGCGCTGTGGTTCTGCTGTACCGGGTGGACAGCAGCACATGCTGAGCTTGTGTCTTTTTGACATTGAGTTGTTTTCTTTTTATACAATCTCCTGTATAATGCAATGTTAAATAAATGTGTTTTCTTTCTTTCTTTCTAAATATTAAGCTCGGGTAAAGTACTTATCTGTGGTATTATCAAACATTGTGAATATACTCGTATTTTCAGCTACTTTGCACAACCATCACGTAACTCTCGAAATTGAAACCCTTTCATAACGAAAGCTTTACAAGTTACACGACTTTAGAGCTTAATTCCAGAGTTAATACAGTTAAAACTCGTTTGTAATACTATAATAAATAACGAGCTAAGAGTTTTATATGTGTGGACATAAAACTTTTATGGAGGCAACAGGGTATAGCGATTTACTGGCGTTGGGTAAATTAGGGCCTATTTTTGTGGTTTTATGAACTGAATTTTGGTAGCAATGACGTATAAATCGTAAAATCTTTGGTTTTTTTTTGTCTAAGTGCGTAAATTGCTTTCAGTTTGACTAGGAACAATATACTTTTACGGGTCATAATTATTTTCAAAACGATTGATTGGTTTGATCGATTGATTGATTGATTACTCATAAGTAAAATATGAGTACCGTATGAGTTGAGTAACCTTACTTTCCTCTACCTTTATTTTTTGATGGTACTAAAAATACGCACGAAAATGTAAATTTTTAATTATGTGGGTAAGCAATTTAAAATTTCCTACTGAGAAATTTAAAATTCGTTTTTTCTAATTTTTGCACTAGGTAACGTAATAGCAATATCAGTCGGAATTTCTTGGATATCTTTAACCCATTAATGGAGAAATAATTGCCTGCAAATATTAAGCTGTTCCACTCTGTAGAGGGGGAAAGTAAGAAAATAATTTAAGCAATTCGCCTGCCTGGTTAAAAGATTCCTATCATTTTGATTACCTTTATTACCTTTATATTAAATTCACTCTTTGACACAATAGACAGGTGGCGGGCATAAAAGGGAAGCCAAACAATGGTCCTGCTTTTTGTCGAATATCGTAACAATGGAGGGTACATTCGTCATTTTCAGCAACGATCACGAGACAATACCATATTCATTACGAGTTTTCAGTTCAGGTTTCCCTCTGATAGCGCAGATTGAGGGTATTCGTGATTCCAGAATTAGTAAAGAGGTAGTAATAATAATTTGGCCCTAGATCTATAGATCTAGAAAGGAAACAAAGTCGTTTTTTTTTTCGAATACTTATTTATGAACATTACCGATTTGCATGTTGTTTTACGTTGTTGCATGTAGTTACCGCGACCATTTCCTTTGTCTCATCAGTGAGGATACAACAAAAAAAAGATCTGTAGATCTTTAGTGTTCCGCGTAAATTACAAAAGAAGGAGTGCAAGCAGCTGCAAAAACTGACACAAAGTAGTAATTTCAAGGTAATATACAAATATTTTTTTTGGTTTTTTTACTTGTCATATTCTGTCGGGTGACGCAAGTTACCATCGCCCTTAACGATGGCTTACATACAGGGTATAGGGTATATAGAAAGGTAAAATCAGATCTACAGAGGTACTCGTGCATTACCTGCTAGAAATTATCAGACTATATAAGCCAGCTAATAATCTAAGATATAACTAGGTTGGGCTTAAATCTAGATGGATAGAAGAAATAAAGTTCTACCTAGACGTAGACAATATAACAGTAAAATCTCGTAAGCCTGAAGTGGCTATTTACCTGAGCCTAGGAAATGGGTCAAGCGGTCGCCTTGTGAGCGGTAAGGTCGGCAAATTGTTGCCTTTATTATATTTACTCGTATTATAGCCAGAGATTTTGAAATTCACCCTTCTGTACTAGGGATGTTACGATGTTTCGACTCCGACTCCGTAAGGTCGGAACTTCCGATTGATTTTACACCTCCGACTCCGACTTCGGCTCCGATAATTTTGAATCGGAGGTTATACCGAAGATTTGTGTACAAACATATTCAAATATCAATATTTTATTAAATAGTGTAGGACTACATAAAGGAATATGTTTGATTGCAGCAAACGTCATCATAAAAAATATTGGCCAGTTCAGCTATAACTTTTTTTAAACGGTTTAGAATTTTAAACACTTCTGAACATCTCTCTTCTACCTCCGTCTCCGACTCCGGCTCCGAATCCGGTTCCGACTCCGGTTCCGACTCCGATAATCAAATTTAAAAGCTTCGGTATCGACTCCGGTTCCGGTAAAACCACCTCCGTAACATCCCTACTCTGTACATTGCTCGTTAGAGAAGTTTTGTAAGAAAACCGCGTCTGCCAGTTCGATTTGAGCATTTTCCCATACATTAGTTGGGCACTGAAATGTCAAATGTTTAAAATATTTTATGGGTCAAATCCGTGGCTCGCTGTCACTGCTCACGTCATTTATCTAGAGGGCGCTAGTAGTCTGATTTCTGTGTTTATAGTGGCCGGTATCGAAGAGGTTCATTTGTCACAGTTCTTTTTTACTATGTTGGATATGGATTATGGAGAGCGAAAGTAAATAGATGGTAAGATCTAATTACTTTCGCTCTCCGATTCGGCAAAAACATTTAGGACCTCGACCTCGTGTGTAACACACGTTCTTACAATATTCGACACAAAGTTCAAAATCGAACAAAACGGACATTATGGTCGACAATATTTCCTTTATAGGTAAGCCTTAATTCCCGGTATCTACAAAAAGCACCCGGCCAATTTCCACAACGTAATTACTTTGGATTATTCTGGAGATAATTTCAGTTCATTTTAAACCGTTTACACAAATGAGGAATTTTCGTCGTTTTTCTGTCCCTTTCAACATACGAGTATTAGATTACTGGTATAATGATAATTTTGATTGCGAAATACCTATAGGTACGAGTATAGTTACATAAAATAAATAGCAATCCAGTGTTCATTTTAAGAATCCTTCATAGGTAGGTATTTCGGCGTTTTTGTCACATATCTTCTTCAGGTCCTAGAACACCTAGTGGTGCATAGGGCTGAGACAATATTCTTCCACCGCGCTCTGTCCGACGCCGCAGACTCATGATACTTTATGGTTTCCCATGATACTTTAGCCGCATCCAGGTCTTTTGTCACATATACAGTAAGTTATTTAAATCTTTGATAAGTATTTTGAAAGCCTCAGGATGTTATACAGGTGAAAACAGCTGCTTTGCAGTAGAAATAAGATTTTCCCAACCGGCGTTACGCACAAGGGTCAAAAACCTGTTACCAATGTCATATTTTTTCGCTGATGTATAAAAAAACCACACTGTACATAGATAAGTGATTAACTTACGTCAACTTTCTAGTCGTGACCCTCCGTGAGAAATTATCACCGATTTTGTGAATAATGCGAACATTTCGCTCTCACCTTTTATTAGATAAAATCAACGGCCGAAAAGTGCTTTTTGTTCACCTTCCTAAATTAAAATTTGCTAGTCAGGGTCGCACTTAGATCAGGGACCCGAGGGTCTCATTGGTATAGGCAATTCTTTTTCAGTCTGGGTTCTTTCACTTTGGTGCCTGATTCAATTCCTAAATTAAGTGTTTTACACTCTCGTGAATAAAGAGATTAAGTTAGTTAGGAAGTTTGAATTTTGGATAGTATAATAATTAGGTCCTTTGGTCACCCCCCACCCCCCTCCTACCCCCTTTTATTTTCTGATTACGTCACGGTGTCTAAAATCTAAAATAAAACAGTGACTAGACTTGAAACTTGAATTTGCGTAACTCTAGATTTCTAGTCCTAGCCTTGTAGGTCCGGGCGTAAATGAGCTATGGTAACTCCGGCTTGGCGTGCGAGGCCAGTCTAAAAAACGATCAGTCTAAGTTTTATCGTCCATCATAGGCTGGCGACCCTGAGGAAGGCAGCAGTGTGCTCTGGCCGCACGTTGCTGTGACAGTAGGTGCTGGAGGTGGAAAACACCTCTCAGAACCCAAGGCTACTAGGGCAGTACCGCTGCATTCCATTGGATATCCCAATGCCCTACAACATGCACGAAGTCGGTCTTGGGGGTAAAAAAAAACCGTGTACAAAAATGAGGTCTTTAGTCCATCCCTGTTATTTTAATAAACGCTGAGATGTAATCACAAAGATCACCATAAGAATAGTCACTTAGAAATATTGCTACTGGGGAAAATAAAGTGATTCCCTTATATCAAGTAAATACTTATTATTGAGTCCTTTTGCAGCGCCAAGCATATTATTAGATTGAGTACATACGATACAATTCAATTTTATCGCGATGTTTATTGGGGCGGGGTCTATATTTAGGAAGTCGTGAGAGAGTAATATTGAATTCTGAGTTACATGTCGTTTACTACATTAAAAACGACAGAAATATTTATATTTACAATTCTTCTTACCAATCTTGTGTTGTGACGTGTGGTTAGTGACAAACCTATTATCAAAGTTATTCCGAAGGCCTCTGACATGGCCAAGCGATTGCTGTCAGAGAACAGGAGCCGGGACCGACGGTATAACGTACCCTACGAGGTACGGAGGGGCTCAGATGAAATGTGCCACAATCGGTTACCCGTCCCCCTCCCCATCTGGACAAGATCGTGATCGTGATGGTCTCACCTTAATAAACTTTTTTAATTCTAACTATTATTAGTATTCAAAAATTTTATTTCATGTCAAAATGTTACATAAATGTCAACATTCTTAGTCTAATAAACCGCTTCGAGTGGCACCCGGCGGGAAGGTGCCCATCACGCTGGTAGCGTTTCCACGCTGACTAGCCAGCGAGATGCGCTGCACCAGATGCGCTCACCTTAATTGATCAGATGAGAATTTATATAGTAGTGCGTAGCACACTCAAAGCGGTCGGTACCAGGATGGGTGACTGCTAGTGGCATATTTCATCTGAGCTCCTCCGTGCCTCGGAAAGCACGTTAAGCAGTCGGTCCCGGTTGTTGTCGTTCGACAGCAGTCGTTAAGCCATATCAGAGGCCTACGGGCGGCCTGAACAACTCTGACAAATAGGTTGGCCACTAACCATACGATAAGCAAGCAAGCATTATAAACTTGATCTACTTCTCTCTTTTACTGTGTTGTGGTGCAGACGGTTTGTTTATTTGCATCGAGAAATTATACGGTAGCTAACTACGCTAGTATGCCAATATAGTAGGATACGACCTACCACATTGGCCTAACTGTCAGGCAACGTACGAGGGGTATTATTCCCTAAACTAGTTAGACGAATTTAGTTCTAGATATTTAATTACCTCGTTACTCCCTGACTTTACAATGGCGAGCACTAAACTCACACCCGAGCATCAGTCTAATATTACACTGTCGGTCACGTGAACTATACCGTAAATCTCTATTAGTTGAGATTAGTTAGGGGCTCCATTATATTGGAACAATTTATTATAGGGTCAGATATATTGAGGGTAGATTATGTTGGAGGCACGTGTACTTCAAGGATAATTAAGGTGTGAGACAACTTAACCAGATTTCTGGAAGGACCGAGGTCGAAGTGGATTGATTTAATGAATGTAAACGTGTGATAACTAAAAAATATATATTGTGAATTCATTAAATATGGGCATAAAATTTCTTTTATAAAAATATTAGTAATAGGCAGTTTGTCCGTTTACCTACCATTCATAAAAAATGTACATAAAATATTATATGAATGAATGAATACACTTTGTTGCATAAAAATAGTGTGATACAGTGCGTACGAAACGATTAATACAATCTAGGCGGTCTTATCGCTAAAAGCGATCTCTTCCAGACAACCTTTCGGTGGAGTAATTTTTGTAAAAAAGGGTAGGTTGTTAAAATATTGATATTTGTTACATAAAATTACTTTAATTGATTTTTTTGTTAAAAGAGAATGGGCATTTTGTCCCAAGTTTTATTAATCACTCTGTGGTGATATTACCCACGTACGTATAATTAAAGCTCTGACGAGGGTCTTCGAATTTTTTGGCGGCAGAGGACAATGTTTTTTCCCACACATTGTTTGCCTAAAATCCAGTAGTCACAAAAAATAATGTCTGTTGAATCGTTGGCTAAAAAAATCGTTGCCCTTTTTCGAAGACTTATATACATTTACCGACTGCTAACGGTGAAGGAAAACATCGTGAGGAAACGCGCACACTGAGATGACCAGTGTGTAAAATGGGGTAGGCACAAAAGATCCTCAAGGGTCGAAGTGCCGCTGGGTTATTCCCGGCCCCCTATCATAATATAAGATATAAGATACCATTATAAAACCAATACATAGCTTTCTAAAATTAGTAATTTTCCTATGTTGACAGTTTGCCCATCCCTAAATACCGGCGACATCTTGTAACTTGTGTTAGGGATTACTTCGGTGTCGAGTAGTACGTGCCCTTGTTCGAGCCACATTAAACCCTCTCGAGCTGAGGGATCAGCCTCAAGTGAGGACATAATGAAATACCAGGTGTAACAGAACACTTTGTTTTAATCCTTTGTTTCTAAGAAATATTCAGTGTGGAAATGTAATCACCTTTAGTTCACGCATGAGTTTATTCTTTCATTCGTATCAGAATTCGGCTATTCCTTGCTGAGCATGTAACAATATCTTGATATTTTTTAGGTTTTCGTTGTTACGCCCGCCCCTAAATTTTTCTTTCATTCATGGTAATTACGAATTTAGAAATCGTTAATAATAGTTTCATGCGCTATTAGTCCAATTTCTCCTTCATGATCAAAAAGCCTGTCTTGGATCGAATAATCCAGCATTTTTCTATTTTCAAGAATCACAAATCAAGTTAATGCTAGCTGCTTGAGTACTTTCGTAGACTGAAATTTTTAAGGAAGGACTCTTCTACATGTGCAAGAGAAATAGGGTTTGATTTAATGTGACCCTAGAGTATGTACACTTAACTATAGACGTAGAGAAAATCAGTTCGAATTAAATCAATACCCATGGTCACGCGACTTAGTTTTATTTAGAAAGTGGTACATGAAACGTGAAATTTGAAGCCTGCTTCCTTTGGAAAGTGCCTCTTCAAGATGCACTAGCCAAAGAGCTTTTAATGGGCCTTTATGTAAGTAGTTGGAAATATTTATTTGCTAAGCTTTCCCAGCCCTAGCTGTACATATCAAGATGATAATTCTCTTTGTTTCAGGGATTATGCTGATGTTAAGTCCCTGAATTAAGTCGTCGGTGACGTGAGGATCAGTTGCTTTGAGACAAGACGTACTACAGCTTGTAACTAAATTGTTAATACGGGTACATACTTGGAATTGCTACACGCAAATCCTGCTACGGCGTAGAGGGGGCGTAGCCACTGATTCTCGATCAATATGAATCGTAGCCCGTTGTAGGTATACCCTGAGACTAACTCCTGGGGCCCAATTCGCCTAAACTACAACGTTTGTAGTTCTATTTCTATCCAATTTCAATTTAGTTTTCGTTCCAATTCTATTTGGATACCAAATCGCATTCTGCTGACGCATAACTCTACTACTGCCACCTTTCAATTTACTATCGATCGGGCAAAAGTACCTTGGGAGGAACTTATGTTCGATCATTATATTTGACAGTTGAAGCGTTTTGTTACCGTTCAGTTGAACGGTAACAACGTTCAATGTTCAGTTGAAACGTTTAGTTTATACTGAATCGCAACCGTGATTCAGTATAAACTAAACAGTATAAACGTAAAAACGTAAAGTATAAACGTTTTAGTAACTCGATCGGAACATAACTGAAATTGGATCGTTAGTGGATAGTAGCATACGAAACACGTCATAACGATGCAGTTTAGGTTCTATTTAGTTACGTTGTATTTAGTGGAATCGATCTCCTGGTTGAGTTGAGATACGTCATAATGGGTGATTGTTGTAGCTAAAACTTCGACTAAAAAGTTAGGTAAGTGTCAAATAGATCCCCAATTTTTCTATGGATATCTGGCAATAGGGCTAAGATGAAGTAATTTGGCTCAGAAGCAGCATGATCTGGGCGAATATAAGATGTATAGGAGTGACTATATCTAGCAGTGGATGAATAAAGCCTGTAGAAGAAGATCTGGTGTCAATTAAGGGGGTAATATTTTTGTTGCAATTTGACAATCCAATCAATTTTCATAAGGTCTTTGTTAGATACAGTATATGCCAAATAAATAAAGACAAATGCACACTTCGGTTCAAATAAATTGTAAATCATAATTTAACCAGCTTTTGACAGAAAAAGGGAATTGCTGATATTTATTACAGATTTTATAGAAATACGGCATAAGTTGAGCAACACAAATGTTGCAATAAGTAGGTAACATTATGCAATTTTACAAAAAAATACAAATAAGCACGTTGTAACTCCTGCAGTTTAGTTGTAGCCATTAACATACATACATAATATACAGGTTTTCTATAGTAAAACAAAAACAGTTGTTACTAAACCAAAAGGCCGCCCTTTATTCACTTCATTAATTTAATCCGACATTAAAGTGTTTCCCCTAAACCTATAGCCAACCGGAAGTAGGTCAAGACCACTCTACACCACGTCACTTCCGGTGGAATGATTGAAAGGCTTTCGATGTTTTGTGTAGGTGACTTTCTGACTTTACAGGGAAAGCTTTACTTCACTTCACTTTTTTATTCATGGCAACTACCGAATTGCGGTAATTCTGCCAGTGTCTATGTGTTTGAAGAGGCACAGATTTTCTTCACTTCACTTTTTTATTCATGGCAACTACCGAATTGCGGTAATTCTGCCAGTGTCTATGTGTTTGAAGAGGCACAGATTTTCTTCACTTCACTTTTTTATTCATGGCAACTATCGAATTGCGGTAATTCTGCCAGTGTCTATGTGTTTGAAGAGGCACAGATTTTCTTCACTTCACTTTTTTATTCATGGCAACTACCGAATTGCGGTAATTCTGCCAGTGTCTATGTGTTTGAAGAGGCACAAATTGTCTTTCTCGAATTATGGAGTGTCTAAAACAAGGACATCACAAAGTGTTAAAGTACCCACAAGTTTTAGTTTTCTTGTTTTGTCGTTTTGTTTGTTGTTTTCTTTGAGAGGTTTTTCGATACAAAGGTAATACATACAGACAGCCTCAGGAGATTTGGTTCAAGCCAAAATGTGGGAATACGTGGGACTAGGAGGGTATCGATGTCCTCACTTTAGTTTGGCGTCATCGATCTCCGGGACCACGGAATCAAAAGAATACATACAAAACAAATAAAAAGTTAATAAATATTTATGTAAGTACTTTTCCTTAATAAGTTTCTTACATAAACAACAACAAATTCTTGGAAAAATAATATTCGATATAAACCGTAACTTTCACTTTTTTACGGGTTTGCTGGAAGAAATATCTTTTAGATAGAAGTTCACTTAAGTTCAAGTTTAAATAAATGACTTAATTTAAATTTATGAAAGTATACTTTAGATAACTCTGGAAGGTCGGACAATGACCTTGAATTCGCAGGAATGCGTAATAAAAATACTTTGAGCATTCTTTCGATCTGTTTTTATCAAAGAAAATGCCGAATTAAATTTTGGAAAGTACATCATAGTCCAAAGTAACTTTGATAAGATTTTTGTTTTAACGTTTTTTCATCTTGTTGTCATGGCCGAAGTTATTTAATCCTCCCTTTACTATTTGAAATCAAAATTATATAATTTCTGTCAGAAAAGTAAGAAATTCTAGAGAACATTGCACTCTTCGTCACGAGCAAAATTTGGTAAGTAGGTACTTAATATTTTTTCTAGAGATATATAATATTTTATGGTTATATACCAATTTGGCTAAGTTTTTTCAAAAAGACAAAAAAACATCTGTATATGTAAAAGTCTATTAAATACGATTGCCTTTTATAAAGCGAGGGTGTAATTTACCATCTCGAGGAACTTGTTCAAATAAAATAAAAGAAGCATTAAAGGAACTTGTTTACCTCAAATGCTTTCGGTGTTTTATTAAATCCAGAGCGGCTGCCACGAAAAGGCCAAGGAATAATATTATGGTTCTATTATGGTTTGAATTTATGGGAGACAGTCCCTCTCTTTGAATATGTAGCTATATATTCTGACCCAACCATTATTTGGGTTTATATAAGGTGCTATTTAATTAAAGTATTTTAAGGGTATCATCTATAGGTTACCATATTATTACAATAATAACGATTACTTATCTAAAAGTAATTTATTTTCATATTACATTTTTGAGTAAATCAACAAAAATGTTTTTCCACTTTGCTGTATGCTATGCTATATAATATTAATTCCAATTTTGATTTGTTAAATGTCCCCTCTACATAACATTGAACTGCCGTCCTCGTTTTTAAGTAGAGATAAAATCGTATTTGCTGTTAGATTAGGAGGTACTCGTATAATGTAGCACCACGAATCTATATTAAATTAGACCATATATCTTATCTTTGAAATATCTTTAGGCATCCTACCTATATGTAGAGGTATATACAGATAATAATGAATACTTACTTTATAAACATACAAATGCCAGTCTTCTCCATGGCCCTGGAGATGCCTTTCCATGAGGCTAGCATTGAGTACTTTTGCTTGGCAGTCAGTGGCAACCTAGGGTCCGTCGCTGGAGGCGGTCCATCGGACAGCGCTGGCACAGTGTTGTTCACACTACGCCTCTCCGACGCTGCCAGTTTTCCCAACTGGCAACCCATGATGTGTTTTTCGTTTTCTAATTTGGCATTCTAATTTCAAAAACTTTTCTTTGTCACTTCGACATGTTTTGCCTTTTCGATTTTTAAATGGTTTCTCTCATATTTTGTTTTACTTTTAAATTGTTCACCGTCGATACTTTTCTTTTTTCAGTTAACTTCATCAAATTGACATTTTAGTCGATTAACAATTATCTACAGTCTGTTGATGTTTTTGCTGTTTTCATTTTGTTACAAAACATACTGCTGTTGGATTTCAACCACTGTTTTACAGATAAGCTACAAATATTTACACATTTTATGACAACAGGTGTCTTATTTGCCTAATGTTACTCTACGTCACTGACTAGATGAACACTTTGCAACTTTATTCAAATTAAAAACGTCCGTCTTTCTTGTTATCTCACGATTTTCTCGTAATTCACTACGGTTGTCATTTTTATGCCGTTTTTTCCTTCTCCACGGCAATTATACGGTTGTCCTTGTCACATCCCCGGTATCTAATCTAATCGGGCAATGTTTCCGAGGCTACCTGTAAAGAAAAAGACGAATTAGTTTAAAATTGAATATTGTTCTCGATTAAAATGATAGGAATCTTATTAATTTATCCGTTCCTGAGATATTCAGTGATAGGTACCGATCAATGATTTTGAAATTCACCCCTATGTAGATTGCTAGCTAGAGAAGTTTTATAAGGAAACCCCGTCTTCCAGTTCGCGCATGCGATTTGAGCATTTTCCTATACATTAGAGTAGAAGTGAAATATCAAATGTATGAAAGTATGTTCATATCATTGTTCTAGAGCAGGGATGCACAGACCGCGGCCCGCGGGCCGCATGCGGCCCGCCGGTGAAATACTGGTGGCCCGCCGACAGCAAAATAATACTCTCGTACATTCGAAAAATATTGAATTCTATTCCAGAATAAAACCAAAAAAATATGTTCCAAGAGTAATTTAAATTTCGCGCGCGCGCTATTAAGTGCGCTTATCAGTGCTCCGTGCGTGCGTCGGTAACAGTGGTCGGTAATGTTCGTGCTGATCTCGGTTAAATTCGTTTTCTTGAGAGCGCGGTGGCGGCTTATCCACGGGTTATATTGTTGGTGTTAATTTGAAAACTGTTTTATTATAATTATTAAGATTATTACAAAATAATAAATATTAAAGTACTTTGTTTCTTTTGATAATGTGAGCGACGTCCATAAAACTTATGGAACTTGAGCCAAATATAAAAAAGATTGTAAGCACTATGCAGTGTCACGCTTCAAATTAATAAATTATTTTTCAATTTTAATACATTATTATCAATTCTTTATTGTCTTTAATTACCTATACTTCTGGCGGCCCGCCATCAGTTCATGATTTGCCCGAGTGGCCCCTAGTCTTAATAAGTCTGTGCATCCCTGTTCTAGAGGATAGGGTGCTAGTAGTCCGATTTCCGTGGTACCAATAAATATGACTGTGATGATCATTGACTTATATGTACGAGGAGAGGTCCAAAAAACTGCGGAATGGAGGGGAAGGGATGGGGGTACGTTCACTCGCTTAGTATCATATAAATTGGAAACTCATTAGAGGTATATATGCTAAGTGTCAGCCTTATGACGTCTTTCGTTTACGAGATATCGTCCTGCAAACAACTCAATCCGGAAGAAAACTGCTACTATGGAGCAAATTGAACTTCGTGCACAGTAATCAAGTTCCTTACCAAGCAAGGAAAACCTCCTCAAACCATAATAAATGAGATGGGGTCAGTTTATGGGGACCAATGTCCTGGTAAAACCATGGTATATAAATGGCAAGGTCTCTTCAAACAAAGCAAAGAGTCGATTGAAGTCACGACGCAGGATATTGTCGATAAAGTCGAAAAATTTATATTGGAAGATGCCCGTCTGAAGAAGACACAACTTTCTGCATTAGTGGGCGTATCAGAAACCATCGCTCTGCATCATCAATTCTGTTTTCACATTTGACCATCAATTTATGTCTGTTTCTTAATTTTTAATAATGACTTTAATATTTGTTACGTGGAAACTACCGAATTATAGCAAATACACATACCGGCCATGGTTTAATCATAACCACAGCCACCACCTGCGTTACTATTTGCGGTTTCAGTGTTTGCAACTGACGGACCGCAAACTGTAAGCAACAGCTCCTAATTGCTTTGCGGCTACCTTCACCATGCCTAATCGCAGTGTTCATTTGAATTAGATAGCCGTGTAAATTACCTGAAATTACTAGAGATAGAGACCTTAAATAAACCTGTACCATTCTTTCGTTGACGATGTGTAATTTACTTGAGATCGACTGAATTTACAGAATCTACTTTAAATGACATATCTTTCACCAAGTACTTTCTCTCAGAGTGAGCACCATTTATCTTAAACGTTGAAAACCCTTTTTGTATGAAAACTTGTTTATTTTTGACTTCCAATTTATTTTCCTAGTACTTTAATGTACTTTCAAAAATGGACTGGTGCGATAATAATTGTTGAGCATCGTTATGCAATTCCCATAAGCGACACTTCTCTTTTCCTCGTTTCCTAAAATAATAAATAAATATAATCATAAAAGACCTTATATCAATGATAAATCACAGATTTCATTTTCGGTGTAATAACAAGATGGCGTCGTTACTCTAATTTGGCATGCCTAAGTTTAGATATCCCCTGAAGATATTTAATGAAACATAATGATCCTCATTCATTCGATCTGAAATAAATACATAAATTATTCTAGCTGAAATAAATTAAAAACCTTGTAGTTTAATAATAACTTAATTGCGTCACCGTTCATTAATCAAATCTCGAAATTTATTTATTATAAAAATATCGAAATCATAAATAGCTCAGTGGTTGATAGATAGATAGATTAGATACTTTATTACACACAAGAAAATTACTTAGGAAAAGAAACAGAATAAGTGTACAAAGGCGGCTTTATCGCTCAGAGCGATCTCTTCCAGGCAACCTAGGCGATAGAAGAACTATTAATATGTTACCGGCAGTATAGTGCAAAAGAGTAAAATATAAAATATTTATTAGTTTATATACTTTTAGTGGTCTGGCCAAACTACACCTCGCACATATATACTCGTACATACATACTTATATCGCACCGTATACGCAGCTGTTTCACAGAATCAATTTTCTTTCCCTTTCTCTTCTTTCCCAATGAACGTGACTTCACAAGTGACAAAAAGCAAGATGTCCGCACGCTGATATGCGTTGAAATTCAAAATAAATTGTAAAACCTCGCTATCATTTCCAAAAAAGGATTCAAAATACTCTCTTGCACGAACTGTGTCGTGTTGTATGTAAATCAAAACAAAATTCCAAAAAGTGAGGTGCCTATAGGGTGGTGTGGCCGCGGACTGACCACATTCCTAAACCAACGAAAATCGTCAAATCAGCTTATCCCAGCTTATCCCTTTCAAAAATACACACCACTCAGAATTGAAACTCGATTTTTTCTGATATACTTTTATTGGGCAAATATCTGTCGTGGAAATATTTTTTTAAACTATTTAGAAGAATAAAAACAACAATACAAATGATTTCTAATTTCGAGAGGTAAGTATTATAATCCTGTATTTTCCTCATCGTCTAGAGATCATTTGTTTCCACTGAGCAGAACGAATTGCGCAATTGTTTTTGCAGCCCCATAGGGGGCAACTGCGTAAAAAATTGTATCGCAATTGGTTGATTGCTTTTGTTTGAAAATTAAAATTGGGAGTTGTTTATTCTCTGTTTTGTTTATGCAAAACAGTCTAAAATGATAAATTTGATACGAGAAATATGTATGTGAAGTGAAACAAACTACATTTTGCACCTAATTAGACCCTAGTACGCCTAGTAACTAAGTCCTAATTCAGATTTACCACAAGCCGAATGGGGACGACCCAAGTCCCCAGAGTTGGGTCCGTAATGCGGACACCCGCTGGCAAAGTCGCGGAAGTTATGCGCAAGCGTTCCCGTGGCTTCGCCGTCAGGCGGTGCGCAGGAACACCGGGGTGTTTTTGGCCGGTAAAAGTCCGGCATAACCTCTTCGTCTCCCCTTTGCGGCGAAGAGGTAAGCATGAGCGTTTCCCCCCGAAAAAAAAAAGATTTATTTTTATTCACTATTCATTAATTATCAATTTGTTATTAGGGCGCTACTAATTAGATTTATGTGGTTATTATACTATAGAATGTAAAGAATTCCTCTATTGATCTTTTCATTCAGTTTCAATAACATAGGTACGTACGAGTATGTGCATATATCTTTTGAGGTTGGAAATTAGCAGAAAATATATCTAAAAAAACCTCGCTAAACTATAAAGCATGCCTAATACCCGATTCGCCACGACGTTGTAAACACAAAGTCACTCCAGTGCCACCTAACCATAGAATATCTAATAATACTTCGTACTTGAAGTATCGCGGCACCAAATAGATAAGTAACAGAAAATAATCTCCCTATTAACGTTCTGGCACGAAGCACTCACACAATTATGGCGCGGCATTGGCGAGTTCAAACGCATACATTGGGAGTTTCTTAATTTTTTAAGTGTAGAGACCCCCTTACATTTTCCTGGTCATCATCAGATCCAGATCCGGACACTAACCATACGATAAGCAAAGCAAGCATCAGATCCTCAAGGTTCCAGATGTGGGAAGGTCACAACGGTCATACACATTTGGGCTCAAACTTGAACCACCTAACTGTTACCGTTCCAGAGATCCCATCATACTCCAACATCCCAACATACTCCAAGATCTTAGAACCACAGATCCAATTTTCATCTGACATGACTAAGAACATTTAACAAGTTAGACCAGCGGCACCTGAAGACGCTCCGTGCTTCGCGACACGCGGAACTCGGCTTTCGGCCTCGCCCTGACTATCTTAAAATTCCTAGCTCAACATCATTTACATTTATTTTTAGACCGTCATCTTTAAATTTATTTTCTCTTGTAGTGTCTCGGGATTCCCTACAACTTTAGTTCTAGAAGACCCCATCTAACTATTTTAGCTCAAATTCGAACCATCTAGCTATTACCGTTCCAGAGATCCCATCTGTCATCAAAGATAATCCAAGATCAGCTAGGTCTCGAAAAATTCTGTATTAAATTTAAAAAATCGGATCCAAATCGGATAATCCGTTGTCAAGTTATGATGCCACAGACAAACAGACAGACGAACGGGTCAAACTTATAACACGCCCTCCCTCGATTAGTCGGGGGTTAATAAATAAGTGCCACTCTTTTTCGGCTGCTCGCTGACGTTGAAGCACCGCGGCCGGCGCGGCGTTACACGCAGCTTACATGGGCCGGAACTTGCGTATCGGTCCAGTTCAAACGATCGCGTGCAAAGTGTGTTTAAAGGAGCGCCTCGCGCCAGTGGCACTTAAACACACACTTTGCACGCGATCGTCTGAGCTAGACCGAGTGTCTAGTAGGGAGCTTCGTTTCGGTTAAGTACTTATCTATTTTATGACCGCGGTCACGCCATATTCGCGCCACATATGTGTTGCGGCGCACAGCTTGAGTGGCCTGAAGGCTGCTGGTGTCAGCTATAATAGAATTTTCACGTGTGGTAGGTACTGTGGTACAGTCGAAGACAGTATTTTCAATCGAGAGTAGGTACCAGTTTTACAAAACGTTTAATTACAATATCTTCGTATTGAAGGGCGTAACCAGCGTTTTGGTTAGTGGGGCAGTAAAAACTTTTCGGTTTCTCTAAAATCGTTAACAAACCCAGTTTTATTGCCCAGAGGGAAAGATCATAAAAGAAATCTGCCTCGCTGTAATCATCGGACTGTGGATGACTTTTGGGAAAGTGTCAAGTTTATAGAGGTATTTTAGAGATTTTCCACATACATTGGGGTTTATCTCATGATCATATTATCTACAAACGTGAAATTTAGGTAGCATTAAAAAAGAAAACGACTTCTCTTTAAGTTTGTTGTTGTTCTAACTGCGACTTATTTTAAAAATAACAGTTAATGATTAGGTAGGGATCAAGGTAAGTCTCTAGGCGTTGCGGTATCAAGGTAAGTCTCTAGGCGTTGCAGCATATCCGTATTCACTCACAACTATAAATATTTTAGACAAATGAGCTGAAATCAATTATAAACAACTCGGCCGAGTTGTTTATATTTGGGTTTGGCCACACTCTCGGTCCACTTTCTAAAGTTTTCATATCATCATCATCATCAGAAAGTTTTCATATAGTCGTGTTCAAACAAAGTTTTGTCAAAAGCTTTGATAAAGCGTGTCCCACTGCTCCCTACACGCCTGTCGAGTCACAAAACTTAATGACAATTTAACACACATCACGGACATATTGTTTATGCGCATACGCATTTATGTTGTAAAGTTTTTCTGATCCGAGTCTGAATCCGAGTCAATGTTTATACTTAGGGCGTTATTTTGTAACGTAAAATATTCTTTGTCTAAAGATGAAATAAAATGTGCTTAGCACCGATTTAAAAAAAAAATGTTGTTTTAAAAGTTGACTCAATTCTAGCCAATTTCCTAAATAATACCGTTTGCGAGATAGACAAAAGTGGTCTAAAATTGATTACTTTGACGGGCACTTACGTCGTTATTCCTTCACGAAAAAAATTATAATAAATGTTTCCGTACTTTACTTGATGAGCTTTAAACATTCATATTGTGTGAAATTTGGAAGTCTGTCTTATCTCGTTCCATTTAGGCGCTCTAGACCCGCCGTTAATATTGAAATAAAGTGTTTTCTAGTACTAGAGATTACATAATGTCGGTAGATCAATCTCTATTTTAATTGTAATTTTGTATTATGTAGTATACTAGTTACTTAATAAGTAGGTACATTGTTTTAAGTTTGATATAGACGCTTAGTTAGTCTGACATACAACATTTAATTTAGATAGTTCCAATTTAGGCTTATAATTACTGCATAATAAAGATCTTTTCAAATAAAAAGTCAATCTATACCCGCCTGCTGACAGACGGACGGACGGACGGAGTAGCGACAGCAATAGGCTTCAGTTTTCCCCTTCGGGGTACGGTTCCCTAAAAATTTCTGTATAATGTGGGTCCAGATATATACATAACGGCGCAAGAACAACATAATAATGTCTGCATTGGTATAATGGCCTCAGGGCTTTATGTTTCTGACTGTTTTGTAACGGACTGTCGATTTCGCGTTACCCCTCTAATATAAATTGTGCATAATGTGTGTATTTTATGTAAATAATCAGTCGTGTATGCTATTGTAGTATGACGCCTTTTATAGCTGTTATGAAACTTCTTTGAAATATTTAGTTTACGTATTCTGTGTACCGCGTTAAGCGTTAAATGGTCTGCATACATACAATATTTCAGATGAAAAGGCTCTCCGTTTTAGGAATTCGTGGTTACAACCCCGTTTTATTCAGTAAACATATTCACGAATGTTAAGAAACTCAGAATTACCAATAAATGGAATACATGACTACACGTCAGACAGGTATTTTGCCTAATGCTACAGCTAAAACGACTCTTGAATTATCAAACAGGCCCTCCCCAAACAGTTATTAACCGCCGAATAAACAGAGCCTACAAAACCTACGCAGTCATTGAGCGAGGTTCAAACGTTAAAACCCTTTATTATATCGCCCAGTTCCGTACGTTTCCTGGAACCCTTTACCCAGAGGACGAATTTACAAGTTTACTTAACCACAGATGGAGTTCTGGAATCGTTTGAAAACATTCGTTAATTGAAAGTACGGTACATTCATGAAATTTCAAGCCAAGAATACACAAGCGTCGAGTTCAGTTGGTTTTCTCTAAGAAAGCGTCTTGTAATACGGAATCAAGGCGCAAATCATAAATTACTTATAAATTGTGAAAAATATTTCAGTTCTTCTTATTTAGTTGGAGTTGTTCAGGTATCCCGAAGGCCCTTGACAATGTTTCTATGAATGTTTCAATTGACTATTACTTATACAGCATCATCATCATCGGGTGCCATCTTCCAATTGAAGTTTGGAGGTCAGTAGACAAAATCGCTTTCGATCCCATGCTGCGTCTTTCATATCACGGTAGCTCAGTCCGGTCTACTCCTTGATATCATCCAGCCATTTGCGCCGAGGGCGTCTTGGACTTCTCTTTCCCGCGATCTTGCCTTCTTGCCTTCAACTTATACAGCCCTAGCGCAAAATGGAACAAAATCTCTGTAGGTATAATAAAATCTGAAAATGTTGTTTGTTGCTCGATACTGTTTAAATAAGTTCGAGTAACTAAAGCTAAACCGATTTGCATGGAATTTGTGTATTAGATAGATCAATGAACCTGAAAAAGGATATACGCTACTATTTGTTCCGGAAAATTATCGAGATACTAAAGTAACATCGGGCTATTTATTTGACGGAAATAAAATTAGTGACCCATCTATAGTGGGACCAAGAGCAACTGCATTACGGCTGACTGATGATCCCACGAAACAGTGGGACAACGAGCCCATTATATCGAGATACTGTGTCACTAGTGGGTCAAATTAGTGGGATCACGAGTCGTAACCCTAATAGATGTCTATACATAGGTAGACTATATATAAGTTAGGTAGAATAATCGTAATAAAAGTTGTGTTTCTGATAAAAATGCCTATACTTTATCATAGCGTCGGAAACTGTACCCACACATTATCATTACGAGTATAGGTACATCGTTTATATCGTTTAACAGCGGACGGACGTTGGGGCGTAACCACGGGGATGAATTTCGGCCGTAATCAAAATTAATTACTTATACGAGTACTTACCCTTCATGGCGATTAGGGAGACCGTGTGAAGAAACGGAAATTAATAAAATGTTATTTCTGGTAGGGCTGCTGGGTTTTAGAATGTTTGTAGATAGAGCTGATTATTTCAGGCTTTTCGTACTCAAAAACTTGAAAGAAAACAATATTTATATTCATATGTTAGCTATTGCGTTTCACAATTTGCGTTTCAATATTTGAACGGTTAGAATCTTGATTGAAAAACGTTTATTTAGCACTGTAAATACCAGAATATAGCAAGTACACAATACAAAAGTATACAAGGATATAATATATTCAGCACAAAATATCCGGTGCGGTACAGTGTCAAAAAGGATACACCACCTCAGCATAATGCTGAGGCAAGCCACAGCGCTGATTTTCAGCTGGCCCCTCAGTGACTGCACGGACGAAGAAAGCAACAGGGAGAATGTAACCGTGCGGCGTTTTTTTATAGATTTCATGAAATAATTACATAACTGAACGGAGTAAAATTGCGGTAGTTTTGTACCTTATCTTATGAATATGTACTCGTATGTAGAAAGGATTATAATATTAATCAAACAAGCAATTGTATTATATATCGCTCCAGTGCAATTGCGCGTGAAAGCCTATAGAGGCTTCGCTGCCGTTGCCGTTACACAACGATAAACTTAGCTGCCTAGTTAGTAGTTACACATCACAATAACTGTACTATTACAATGAAGCTCGTGTTTCAGCCTACACGTTGCTACTCTGGAAACTCACTCGAGTTTCGCTTGAATTCGTGAATAAATGTTTCATACGAGTAACTAACTTTGAGGTGACGATATTAAAATTGACTGAGCTCGGTGTTGTCGTGGTCCGTTAGTAGGATATTTTGCTGTTTAATGATTATTTTGTTGAAACAATTGTCGCCGTATTTACGTTCTAATACATCACGAATATTATTACGATTGTTGAAGTGACTGGAACATATTCCATCACATAAACACAAGAATACTCGTGTAGGTACATATAGCTACATGAAAATATATCCTTATGAACAGGGTCCTATGAAAATAAGTATCATGGAGCGTTAATTCTTATACAGGCCTTTTTGCGTTTAACTGAGCTGTAGTTAGACACTACTCAGGACGTCTACTTTGGTCGTCGCTACTGGGACATCCTGTATAGTTAATTATTAATGCCAGCGGCGTATGTAAAACCCTGAAGTTGCAGGAGTAGTGACCACTTACCATCAAATGCCCCGTTAGTCATATTATTTTTAAAATCCGAGTACATTGCCCTTAGTAGCACCCCTCGTGTGGAGGGTGCATCGATTATGAGGAGGACGGTGATCAATCGATACCACCCGGGTCGCTACTCGACTGAACCTTATAGTGGAAAACATTTCTGTTAAATATACATTTGAACAATAAAAACACGTGTTTGGGAACTGAGTACTGACTTATACACAACAGGACTTATTGACGAAGATATGAACATTGGTTGAACGTCATGGTGTATAATTATGTAGGCAGGTGTAAAGCAGTAAATATTTACTTAGCTATTTCTAATTGGTATTGTGATGAATTATTTATACTTATAAGTATTGGTATACATCATAAATTATAGAACGGAAGGAATCTTTTATCTTTAATACTTATTTTTGATTTATTGTTTCTAAAACAAAGATAGAGGTTAATAAATAATAAAACAACCAGGACAGTAATGTTAAATGATTTTCTACGAATTGATATATAGATGAATCTTTGAACCAGATAAAATTAGCTGTTTCTACCAATAAAAGAAGTGAATTTAATATCAAAATGAAGTTCGTACCAAATAATAACCCTAGAAAAATATGCTGGAGATAAAAAGGCTACTTCGAAACATGATTCGATAGAATAAAAAATATTTTACCTTTGAGTTTATGGACCAGAGCTGATATTTTATTTTAGTTTTCCACTTTCAAGAAATATGAGTTATCGTTAGAGAATTTTAAAATATACATTCCAATAGTTTTGCTGGTCGTAGAGTTTTTCACGCATTTTATAAAAGCGAGTAGGTAGTTTAGTTTCTGTTATAATTATAACACCTGCTCGAGAAGTGGCCTTCTTTATATTCCTCCTTCTTCTTTGTATTACTTACCTATTTAATTTCATATTGAAATTGAATAACTATGTCTTTTGTACCTACTTTTAATATATGTAATGTTTCTTTATCATACAGAAATACCCTCAGGCCAATAATTCCATCAAGCTCTGTTATTAAATACCTCTTTTCTCTTGTATGTATGTCACAAAAGTCATCATCGTTACAATCCCTTCCTGACCCTCTTTAGTTGATACAGTCCCTATGTACTATTCATACTAGTATATTTCAGATATACTGAATTACTGAGTATCGTCACAAGTATCTTTGTTCGTTGTAACTTTGTTACATGGGTCACTGCTACGTCAAAAGAATCGTAAAGTATTATTTGTTGTTCTTTTGTTGATTAATTACTTACGTGACTTACGCTGTTTTGACTCTTGCGTAAGAAATATAATGGATTATTGTGTAAAAGCTTACTGCATGTTGTATAGAAAGCTGTCTGATAATTACTGAGCGGGATTCTCCGCTGAAAAAATACTCATACTCATACCATTTATTGCTTTTCATGTGTTACAATTGGTCTTAAAAATGTATATTATCTGGTCATACATGAAATCCTGAGTAGGGCACCGCAATATTATAATATATTATAATAGTAATAAATGCTAACGAGATAAATTGAATTAAATGTCATTATAAGTTATACATAATTGATTTTATAGTTAAGTATTGGTTTTATCATCAAAAAACTCCTGCAGTGAATAGAAACATTTGTTAAGAAGATACATCTTTAATCTTTTATTGAATATCAAGTCTTTTAATTCGATGTCGATAATTTTTGAAATTTTGTTATATATTTTTATTGACATGACGAACGGTCCAGAACTCGTTTCCATTCAACTGTATGTAGCAAGAACGTGAAGGAATGAACGCCCGCAACTACTTTAAGGCGATAAGGCCGCCTAAATTGTATCACTGTTTCCTTTTCTATCTCTTGTTTGTTGTTTTCTATTTGTGCAATAAAGTGTATTTTACATTTTACTTACTTACCTTTTTCTTTCATCCAAGACCAAGGTTTTGGTTTAGGTAAGTGAACCAACATCTTGTTGGCTTCTATTATTATTATAATAATAGTGTCTATCAAATATTATTCAACGGATTAAAGATAGGTTCTTGGTAGACTCAGATTTTTTTTCATTACAAATTTGACATACCATAGACCTATCAGAACTTTTTATGAAATGTTGAAGTTTTTATATGACGAAAGATTACATTAATAACTCGTAAAATAACTTGTCCCATAAAAAGATCGTTGTATTTATAAAATCAATTTGCCCTAAAAAGTTAAGAGATTGAGGATTTTTGGATTGCGGATTAAATCGAGATTATAACGTGTATGTAACTACTCAGGTTATGACAGATTAAAAATGCCCACCTGAAAGATTTCAAAATATTTGCAGTTTGAACTCACGGCCAACTAATATATTAGATGTCTGTCTTCACTGTGTTTTTTCTCATGGCGGTGGTGGATTACGCAAATAAATATCTCGCGACTCGCGAGGTTGCCTGATGGAATCCATATAGCTACGCTATTTCGGTAACACTTCGATATCAGTTGGTACTTATCGAACGATTTTGTCTGATTCAAGAAAAAATGGCGTGCGCAGTGTCGCAGTTTGGAACGTGAAAAAATGTAGGAACCGAAAATAAAGATCCACGACAAAATAGGTAGGTAAGTAAGTAGGTAATAGAAATAGTAAGTAAGTAGTGAGAGTAAAGTTACATCAATAAGTGTATGTATATCACAAAAGTCATCATCGTAACAATTCCTTCCTGACCTGTCCTGGAGCCCACTGTTTCTACCGGGAATTAGCCAAGCGCCTCGTAGAGACATCCCGGGACCAGAAGGCTGGCCTCTACTTTGCTCAGCGGATAAGCCTCGCCATACAGCGGGGCAACGCCGCTAGCCTCCTCGGACACTCCATGCAGGGAGCGACCTGGGCCAGGTCTTTTACTTGTAAAATAGTTAGGTATTTTGTCATTTTAGCTTAAGTATGTATTTCAGTGTTATTTTAGTATTATTTTATTTTGAATAAACTCCTCATCAGTTTAAATTGTAGACATAATTACGACAGACAACATATAATACTTAATACGACAGACAAATACAAAATTCACCGTCAGTTGCACGAAATGTCCTTTCATCATCAGCCTATTAATGTCCCCACTGTTGGTGTACAGGCCTCCCCTTGCACAAGGGGGTATGGGCCACGATCCACCGAGCGGGTCCAGTGCTTGTTGGTGGATTTCTCACGCCTTTGGAATTTGTTTATTTCCTCAGACATGCAGGTTTCCTCACGATGTTTTCCTTCACTGTTAGAGCAGTCGGTAAACACATAAGTCTTCGAAAAAATCCCAAAAGCATATTGGTACATGGCATGGTTTCAAATGTCCGGGAGGTCCGGGTAGCATGGGAGTCCGGTGTCCTAGCAACTAGGCCACCGCCTCTCTTTAAATGTTATTTTAGTAAAATATAATTATGACACAGAAATCGGACTAGTAGCGCTTCCCCATGTTATCCCTTTCTACGCCATAGGTCTACATAAAGATGACACGAGACTCATAGACGCCTTAACATTCAGTACGTTGTTGCTTGCAACTCACTCCCAGTCTGTGATTTGGAATAACTTATAGACGAATAACTTTTGTTCTATCTCTAGAAAGCCCAAAATTATACTACGATCAAGTATTCAATAAAACGTTGTGTGTGGGCGATCTGTCAATTACACGCCGGGAATGGGTGGAAAGCTACACAATATCTCTGAGAACACTACTATGTGGATGTCGGGCGGATTAACGCGTTTCGTCGATTACTCAGGTTTATTCTGATGTGATGAGGAAATGGTGGAGTTAACAAAGAATATCATTTCCGATTTAAGAGTCATCACAATGTACAATTTTATGTCATTTTCATGGCACTTCTTTGTTCGATAATTAAATGAAGGCTACAATTTTTTTTTACTAAATTACAAATAATTTGGTGCATAAATGATTTGTAATTTAGTTAATATTCTTGAAATTGTTGCTTTATTTCATTTCGAACAAAAAAATTGCCATAGAAATTACATTATAGAATGTGCGAGGTGAAGAACCACTCTAAAAGCACCGATTGTAATAATAATATTATTGCAGAGGTCAGGAAATTAGTGCTTTTCTCAAATATTGCGAGGAAATATAAAAAATCACATTATAAATATAAATTCCAAGTCGAAAGTACAAGGCGTCCATAAAAGGAAAGAAGTGGCGCTGTCAGTAGGAGCTGGAGCTGCTCGCGCTGGTGGAGACGCACGACCGGTGCACGTAATCGAATGAAATCTCTTTAGTCCACACCACACTGCGTTTTGATGTTACAATTCGAATTTTAAGAAGTTATAAACAAAACACGAGAGGATTCCTGGCCTAAGCCCGGTAAGGATGTATGAAATCCATTACTGTAGTCAATTTAAAAAAATATATTAGTATTTTGCTTCGAGAAAGGAAGTATGTACATCCCTGGCCCAAAATTCGACTGTATTCAGCACATTTCCGAGCATCTTTTAGAAAAAAATATTTTACTAGCTTGTAGTGTTAATTTTCATCTAATTTTAAGAAACGGTCCAGTAGTTTTTGAGACAATCTGAAACATATTTTGCTCTTGTATACCTTTAGCTATATCAGCTACATGTGACTACCTATATAGGGTCTTATTATATTAGCGGCAAATATTTCTAGGGTGCGATCTATAGGTTATAAGTTTATAACAATAACGTTAGTGCAAAAAAAATATTTTTTTCATATCAAATTTTCAAGAAAAACGACAAAATTGTATGTTTGAAAATTCTACAAATGATTGAATTATTTCTATTCTAAAACTGAAATAAGAAGTATTAATGAAATTTCATTCATAACGACATGGATGAGTTTATGCCATCAAGGCGCAAAATAATGGGGTTTATTTTTCTTTAGTATGGCAAATTTTCATGAAGTAACAGGGTTATTTTTTCGTGTAAAGTGGTACAAATGACCAGCACATACGCCCCCCCCCCAAATTTGTACCACTAATAAAAAAGGACCTTATGTATTAACCGTCATTACACGCATTACGTACTGGCGCTGTGGGTACTAAGGAAATGTCCTTAGAAAGGAAAGGTACAAACCATAGAGGACTATTTATAAGGATATATTATAGTCCTCTATGGTTTGTAACCAGCCACGCTAAGGAGTAGGCAAGTATCAATAATTGAGTTATTGATGTAAACAGTTCACGGAAGACAGTGATGGATAACCATGTTACCCAAGGTCTCTACGTAATCAGTACATATTTACATAAGTTACCTACTATACTTTGCTGGTAGTTCATAAATCGTGCCATTCTTGTTTTGTTAAATAAAACAGGTAGTTATAAAGTTGTACTTCACTATTGGGGCACAAATCTACCCTTGTACAAGGGGGTCGGGCCATAATCCACCGAGCGAGCCCATTGCCATCGGAAGAGACTGGCTCCCACAATACCGAGTATCCTAGTGTGGGAGCCAGGGAAATCTGAGAAAATGTAAAAGATACTGTCTGCATGAAATTTTTTTATTCTTTTTTTTTCTTTTATATTTCTTGCTGATTGGTGGAGTTCACACGCCTTTGGAAACTTATTTTTCTCAGACATAGGTTTCCTCACGATGTTTTCCTCTACTTGTAATTGTCATCATCATCATCAGCAGCCTACTCTAGTCCACTGCTGGACATAGGCCTCTCCCAGGGCGCGCCATTGAGCCCGATCTTCGGCTTTTCTCATCCAGTCGCTGCCAGCCACCTTGCGCAGATCGTACCATGGCCGCTACCATGACCAGGAATAGTGGGGCGGCCGGGAACTGGGGGCCGTTTTCTTTTTGCGCTATTCATGGGAGGTGATGCCATGCTGAGAACCTTATCTCGTTTTTGAGTTGGTTAAAATTGTAACGATGTCGACTTCATCGTCCATAGAATTCATTCCTCCTTGCCATCAAATTCAACCTCATCGTTAGCGTTTATCTCATCTCATTTCGTATTGGCATCTTCATTTCTTCATTTAAATTCAAAATCATGTTCTCATTCCATTTCTAAATTTCATTATTCCATTAATTTCATTGTTTTATTTGTACTTTCACTTTTTCTCTGTATTTTGTCTCGAACGGTCGTCTCCCGTTCACATTTATTTCCTACTACCTAGTTTCTGTGTTACTGTTTCTGTGTTCTTTTCCTTAAAATATATTATTTAACAACAAATTCTTCTATTACTTCATCTGCGCACTGTCCTAGAACCCTGCTAGCCGGCAATAGAGGACAGACTGTAGCAAAATCACAGAAATCGGACTAGAAGCGCCTCTAGAATAATGATGTGAGCACTGACAGTGAGTCAAAGTAATTGTGCAAATGCACTTATATTTCCATACATTTGACATTTCAATGCCCGACTAATGTATGGGAAAATGCTCACATCGCATGCGCCAACTGGCAGACGCGGTTTCCATATAAAACTTCTCTAGCGAGCAATCTAAACCCCCTTTTACATAAATCTGGCAGTGCAACGCGTTGCACGTGTTTGGCACCGACTCCAAATAATTATTGGTACACCTAGATTTCATTTTTGTATTATAATTATTTCTAACTTTTTAGTGATTTGAAGGCAGTTTTTATTTTTTATTAAAATAATTATAATTAAGTTCATATTCATCGTTAATTTGATCGCCTAGATAGATCTCCAGCTAGATTAAAAACGAGATGCATAGCTGAACATATTACATTCAGCTCTGCACTATGATGGACATTATCTCTTCCCATAATCTGATAAAAGCATAAAAAGGTTTTAGTATGACAGTTAATATGCTGATAAATCTTATCTGGCTTAAGCTATAAATCTCAATATTGTGTGACATTTACGGATTACCTAATAACTACAGCGTGCGTTTTTGTGATGAAAAGTAGTTTTTATACTTGAAACGTTATATAATTGGAAAACAAAGTATGTATCTATATAAGGGTAGAGCAAAATATACAGGAAAATGGAAATGTGTTCTATTTTCAAAATTTTTGGCGATGTAGTGGCCAGCATTTTTCGGAATTCATTGTTCCACAGTAACCTTTAAATCATAACTCATATTAATGTATGGGAATAATTTTTTGCTATTTCTGAGATTTCTAGTACTCGAACCTCGGTTGACCTCATAGAATCTATTGTTCCAGACATAAAATAGAATCGATTGGCATCAAATATATTTTTTGTGAGAAATGGCTTTTTTCTTGCTGACTGTACCTTTTTTCAAAAATACGTGAATGCAATTTTAAACAGCTCCAAAAGTTAGGGAAGGTCTCCTAAGACCATTTTCTTGTAGCTCCAACGGATCTGGTAGCTGCCCTGGGTGCTACGCCGAAACTTTCCACCCTGTATAGATAGATAGAGAGAAAGGAACTTGTTCTGTTTCTCGGTTTTTCGGAGGTCTGGATTTATTAACAATGTTATCGTTCTCCTTCCTGATTACAGCCAAGTCTAGAAAAAAAACTACAAATATTTATCTCACTATTTCAGAACTACTGTGACCTACATCCATACGAACTGCGATTACTCGCAGATCTCTTAATCCCCTTAGCACAAACAAATCCGCTGACTATAGTTAGCTATAGGTAAAGCTATTTCGGATAAACAATTATTGCTGAATCGCAAGCGGCTCATAAATTATGTATAAATGTAAGCCTGGATCCAAATGAAAACAGACCGGTCTCGAGTCGGAATAATTTCCATTTTCACGCGGCAAACAAGACAATTTGTATTCTTAATTCTATACGGATTAAGGTGAACGCTCTGTTAACTATTTTTATACTCACTTAAATGTATTTTTTGTAACGTTATGGTCATGATATTATAGCATTGGCACGGTGGATCATAATCAGTATAATTCGGTAGTTTCCAATTAAGAAATGGACATAAATTAATGTGAAAACAGAATTATTAGCTATGCAATCAAAATTCAGATGATAAAAAGAAACAGCAATATTACATTATGACGTCACTGTGTAACAGCTCCATACAAGCAGATCCTGGCTAAATATAAAGAGCTGATTTGCTAAAAAGGGACAAAGCATCTCCCCAGTACTAACTTAAATCATTAATATCTCTGAAGTTAGTTGAGATATCGAAAAACGAATTTAGATCCTTCTTCAGGATGTCCAATGTAAGTTGATTAATGAAATAATTTTTTAGTCAAATACCGAATTGTACGTTTCCACTCTGATCCATGGAACAGATCCATTAATGGAACTGTTTCCACTGAATAAGCCGCTTTGATCCATGGGTCATGCCACGGTGGATCATAGTCTGTAAAGTTGTACGTCACCACTGATCCATGGTACAGATCCATTATTGAATGTTTGTTTCGGGCCCAGCACGTTCTCGTGCAAAAATGCCCCAACAGTGTTGTCAAAAAAAACAAGAATGACGATAGTAACACTAAAACGAATGTGATAATAGTTTAGAACGAACGTGACTCCGGACGACGCATTAAATGGACGCCACACTGAGTGTAAAACTGCTTGAATAAAATATTTTTATTTATACTTACTTTATAGTTAGACGATGAATAAAGGAATCCGGCCGAATATTTTTTCATCCAAGGTTTAGACTAAACGGCCGTGGGGGAGAAACTAACCAGTAACTAGATACTTTATTATTTAAAACTTTGTACTGAAGATAATAATTTCATGATTATGAAATTCTACCTACAAAGAATACCCAGAACTCGTATATTTACCTTACACTAGATCAAAAACATTTTACAAATAAACTAGTCTAGGATTCCCAGAGCTATGCAGTTAATAAAGATCTAGGTATGAATAATTTAAATGCCATTCCCCAACCTCGGCTATAAACTACATACTGTAATTTTATTAGCTATAAACTGTGACGTTTACAGGTGCAGTCTCAATCTATATGTCATTTATACTATGTTGGTACAAAACAACAGTTTTATAATAAATTCAAGAATACGAAAGGAAGAATGTATCTTAGTAGGTATCTATCTACAGTTTTATGACCATCGCATACAATACCAACTAGACGCGAACCCGACACGAACTGAACTCAGAGCAAAGCATTGAAATGTGAGCTTTATATCGTATTACATACAGTAGTTTTTCAAAATTCAAGTTATGTAGTCGACGAGTGGCCCACGCGTTGACAACTCATTGACGACTACTTACTCACCTTCTACTTTTGAAGAGCGAGGGAGCGGTCCTTCACCACACTTCGCGGCAGCCCATACTCATCCCTCGCTCTTCTACATCCCGCTGACACCTAGAAAACGGTACTGGAACGCGACTCGTGAATACAGGTATTCAGTGCCATAAAGATTGACGCGCAGTTTACGCTGCGATG
Source organism: Hofmannophila pseudospretella (assembly GCA_947369225.1). Classification (NCBI taxonomy): domain Eukaryota; kingdom Metazoa; phylum Arthropoda; class Insecta; order Lepidoptera; family Oecophoridae; genus Hofmannophila; species Hofmannophila pseudospretella. The sequence goes on along the minus strand of OX376328.1, from coordinate 6,497,347 downwards.
ACGACGCAGTGGACGCGTAGCTTTTGTATATGGCGCTAGCAGTTGATTAAATCTGTCTAGTAACCTATACTTAGATATATCTATACTAGGTACTAGTATATAAAATTTCCTTGCCTATAAGAGTAAGCAATGCTTAACAACGCAGGGTGACTTGAAGACCACTGTAGCGAATTGGATAACGTTGTGGGTTCAAGATTGTCAAGTCTTGTTTTTGATATGAAATATGTGTATTAGATAGTATTCCAAACTGTATAGAGGGGATGATGTACGTCTTTATACCACACCTTTTGAATGACAACTTTCGGAATTTCGATTTTTACTTTCAAGCGAACGAAAAACGAATCAAAGGGAAATTGACGTATTTGTTATGGTGTGGCTTTTCATGAATAAATAAAGGTGTAAATATTTTTCCCGCAGAAAAATTATTCCTGGAACACCGGATATTATGAGCGCCCGAAAAATTCCTGTTTGCTGTGAAAATAACTCATAAATTTTCCACCTTCAATGTTGGAGTGTGTAATAAAATATTACAGGTAAGTATAGTGTGTTCTGATTTACAGTAGAAGTTTGCTTTTGATTTATTTGTATATTTATTTTAGTCTTAAAAATATATTCAGAATAATAACAAGCGAATAAAAAAAACTACCCTCTATGTCAGTTTTCGCCGAAAAAGAAGCAGTAATACTACCCAAAACCTGGAAACATAAATACCACCTACATGTGGTATAGGTTATAGGTTAGGTTACCTATAGGTTTTCGGATTAATTTACACTAAAGTATAATTTAAACCGATATAAAATTACACTAAAGTATAATTTAATCCGATAATCCGACAATCGTTCTCATGATGATGTAGTTTAATTCGATTGGAGATCCTACGGGTTCCGCTTTTATTTTCAATTCCCACATCAGTTAATAGAGGTCTTGCCCCGGATCTGGGTGCTATACGAGTAACTCGTGTCAACTTCAGATCAGACATTGTACTAGTAACTACCTAACTATTTGAACATTCCTATAAATGTAGTCTGATAATTAGAGTTACCAGTTAATTGTATAGGTCCATGGGTGGGTCCTACCTATTTTTTATTTTTAAGAAGGCACTTTTAAGTTCTAAGAAGTTTATAAGATATATACAGGCTGTAAAGTTTCGGCGAGGCACCCAGGGCCGCTACCAGATCCATTGGCGCTACGTGAAAATGGTCTTAGGAGACCTTCCCTAACTTTTGGAGCTATTTAAAACTGCATTCACAGATTTTTGATAAAAGGTACAGTCAGCAAGAAAAACACCATATTACAAAAAATTTTGATGCCTTTCGATTCTATTTCGTGTCAGGAACAAAAGACTCTATGGGGTCAACCGAGGTTCGAGTACTAGAAATCTCAGAAATAGCAAAAAACTATTCCCATATATTTAGTATGAGTTATGATTTAAAGTTACTGTGGAACAATAAATTCCGAAAAATGCTGGCCACTACATCGCCAAAAATTTTGAAATTCGAACAAATTGTGATTGTTCAGAAAGTTTAGCAATCATTTCATCACTTCGTAAAAATATAGCGGAAAAATGTCTTCTAATTCCGTTCGTATGGATTTACTTGAAGCTTATGTTTTAAATAACAAGAACCCAACAGCTGCGTTACACTAATTATATACATATTATATAAAAACATAATATTTGCTAATTTTACACGAAACCCCTTGGTCATGTTAACGTTTTAACGGACTTGGTTTTGGTTAACGAAGTTAATAACAGCGTTAACGAAATCAAAGCGTTAATTCGATAAGCACTTTGTTAACGCCGTTAATTAACGATTAACGGAGGAGGCCCATTTATACCCAGCAGTGGACTGCTGATGAATATGATTCCATTTTCTGGCACACAGCTGTTAACACAGCTGGGGGTGTAAGTATCTATTTTATGACAGTAGCAGTGGTAGTACCGTTAAAGAAAAATACAAAAAATACCGTAGCAGCTTTTTTGAAGCATTTTAATTAGACACTCGCAAAAAGGCAGTTGTGTCCATTTTAGCGGTATTAATTTATAAGTGCCTTTTCGAGTTTCAGCGACGCCGAGGGGCGTCCAGACGCAATTTGCAGTCAGTTTATCTCGTTTAGAATTACCATTACGAAAGGAGGGAGAGTTTTTACGTTTTTCTTTACGTTACAGTTGAGTACCGTCGTAAATGTGAAATAAGGAAACGGTTTGAGAAGTTACGAACAGAAGAGTGAAACAAGTAATTGTTTATCTATTAGTCGACAGTTATTAAACAAAGTGAAAAAGTAATGTAGGTGTAATGTACCTGCTCAGCTGTTGCCTGCGGCTCCCCTCGCGGGTTTATTTTCCTTATCCCGTGCGTGATGTAAGTAGTCTATACCTGTACCCTATCTAATTCGGTTCAGCGGTTCTGAGTTATAAGTGAACTTTGTGTTTTATATTTACGAAAACAGGCTGGTGTGATGGTTAGTCTGCCCCCAAAAAAATGACACCCTACCCATTTAAACGATTCGTCGGAAAATGTAAAAGTTTTAAAATTTGTAGTTAAGTTGTTCAAATCGAAAAATTATCGAGATTGCAAAGTCACATCACAAAATATAGATATAGCAATTTGGTTATTTATTATAGAAAGAATCGATACATAGCTATGGCTTCGATCATTATCTATTACAAAATGTGACACTTATAGGAATTTCCATGGCAAAAGAAGACGCTCATCCTTCACAGGCATATCGAATACGAATCGCCTGACGCTTCATGCACAGGGGTACGTCACTAGGGTTGCCATTTTTACCGAATTGCACATTCTTATATTTCTGTTACAAATTATGTTTTACTAAGCATGCAACAGATGGAGGAGGCCTTCACCCGACGATGGGTGCCCAAACCTGAATAATTAATGCAAAATTTAAAATAATGTAAATAAAACAAAAAGTAAATGAAGTACATAAATATGACATGAAATAAGATATTAAACGACAATGTTTAAAATTATTATATGAATGACAAATAATAATAATATAAATAATTTAATACAATAAAAACATAATTTTATATGGAATAATAGAATGAATTTTATACATATTGTGCATACCTGTAAATTATTTTGTTTTAAAAATAAAAGGCTATTTTATTTTATTTATTTTTAAACAATAAAAAATAATTAATACAATAATTCGATGTGCAAGTGCATGAACATAATTAATGTATGAATTAAATAATTTAAAAAACATGGAATATATTTTTACGGTAAACTTTGTGCAATTGTCTACTCTATGTGATGGTAATACTCAATTGGTTGATGACGTACCCTTGTGCATGAAACGTCAGGCGATGGGTATTCGATATGCCTTTCTTCTTGAGCCATGGGTATTTCATTTAAATTTAAATGTAATTAGCAAAATGTCGCACAGGATAAATCGAGACAATTATTAGTTAAATCCAAAGAAGCCTTTACGTTACCATAAATAAATGTAGCAAATCTATGAGCAAAACAGCGGAAAATAGCCCAATTTTATTCGGGAGGGTGCGGTCAGTGAGAGGTTCTTCATTTACATAAATGAGGTTTTCTATGCCTATTCTTAGACTGGGCCTGTTCAATGAAACATCGATCCGTTATAGGAGAACAACCCGAAATTGTCAGGGAGGTACTATCGTCAGAACAAACCTGTCAACGGACAGACCATTATTACCAAAGCAAGTTGAAACAATCAGATAGAGTGTCTAGGTAGCAAGATCATATCGGTTGAAATACTAAAACTACATTTTGTAGTTTTAGTATTTTCTGCAACATTTGTATGAATGTAGGTTTAATGGCTTTCCAAAGTCATCATCCATCTCATCATTATTTTCAGTGACTGCTGGATTTGGGCAAACAATGTAAGTGTGTATCCTTTTTCAGGAAAACAAAATTCAACCCCAAATACAAAGAGACTGCTGAAGGTCACTTCTTTTGTATGGAGAGAGTCCTTTTATGTTATTTTTAAAATAGGTGATTGATTATTCTTTATGTGTGAATATTGAAAGTTTTGGGGATATTTGATTCTTCACGAGTGTCCCTGATATGACGAATATACGAAGTCGATAAAAAATCTCAACTAAAAACGTCCGCCATAGAAACCGGTACAAACTGATATGACAAAGAGAGCTATTAGCATAATGTATTCATTTGAGAGTCTGGCGCACGGTAGGTATTAGCCGTTTATCAGTAAATGCTCTGCAGAACCCAAGATTCATCTTATCCTGCTATTTTTAGTGCACTACTTTTCTTCGAGTTTCACGACTTCCTGACTATTCTGCTTTTTTCAAGGGATTTCGGTCTCGATTCCTGATTGTAACTGCTTATGTCTAATTTGATAAGATTTCTGAAACTGTCTTACTTATTCTTACGTGTTATCCCTGAATCCTCAGTAACAGAATCCAAGTCTGAACCATTTAGAGTGCTCTAAGTATAGAATATAATCTATTTATTCAACATTGCAGTATACTATACACACATACAAAACAAAAAAAGAAATTAAAAGTGTAATAAACTTCAAAGTAGATTTTGTTGTGCATATGCTGCTGTACCTTATAGGCTCAAACTCAGCATATTGTCATAGGTGAGGTACTAGAGAACCTGGCACTGATATTCTGCTGTGGTATTCAGTAATCGGAAGCATATGTATGCCTACGTATAGTTTAAACTATACATAGGCATACATATGCTTCCGATTACTGAATACAACAGCAGAATATCAGCGCCATGTTCTAGTTTCGGTTGCTGTAACGTTATTACGTATAAAGCTAATGACCACATTTTCCTGCACGATATAGCTATTATTGCCCTATAACTACTCCCCATAAGAAATAATTAATATGCCTACAGGAAAAGGTAGAGCTGACTCTATCAAAGGTACTATTTTAGATTTAATGTTTATTAATTTCATTTACAGTTTTACGTCTGAACCACTCTATATAGGTATTGGTGTTGAAGCGTGAAATTAAGAATAACAAACAGACGTGATATCGCATTAATAGAGACATGTAGATTGGCAATGAACAGTGAAAGTAGCAGCATATCAATCATACTTTAATAGCATCGATTTCTCAGAAAATAATCTTTAGTTAAGTCCGTGTTAATGTACTGGAATTAAACTCAAGACTTAATAGTTTGAGAATCGTTTGTAGTTCGTAATTTACTCTTTAGAGTCTGGGATTATAAGTTGAATTATGACTTTGGTGGGTACTTATCTTATCTTATGATAGGGGGCCGGGAATAACCCAGCGGCATTTCGACCCTTGAGAATCTTTTGTGCCTACCCCATTTTACACACGGGTCATCTCAGTGTGCAGGTTTCCTCACGATGTTTTCCGTCACCGTTAGAGCAGTCGGTAAATGTACGTAAATCTTCGAAAAATATGAAAAACTCATTGGTACATGGCACTGCATGGTTTCGAGCCCGGACCTCCAGCATGGGAGTCCGGTGCCCTAGCCACTGTGCCACCGACGTCTTCGTACTTAATAAGTAGAGGTCTTTTGGTGAACGTAAAAAAAAAAGATTAAAGTATTACAACATTACTTATAGTTACAAGTACGCTGTTGTATTTTTTTTCTATAGAGATAAGAAAGGCCGCTAATATCTTTAACTCCATAAAAGTTAAACGTCGTCTGTCTGTGGATTTGTATGAAATTTTTCATATACTTAGTTCTGGACTCAAGGCCTTGATAGACGCGGGCAAAGCCGCGGACGGAAAGCTAGTAGGTAATATTATGTCATACATGGCATTCTATTTTAAAAAGGCCCATAAATCCATCGCCTGTCATAAATTTAGAACCCCAATATCACGCAAACGCAACCCCTCAGTCAAAGATCAACATCCAACTTACCGAAGAGCAGTCACAATCCAAAACGACACAAAGCACTGCACTTATAATCACTATAGCACACGTATTTAGTGTTTTTTTCAGTTGTTTCAGTGCTGAAAGTACGGACATGCGCCAGGACGCTTTGAGCCAGACTGGGCCGAGTCGACGATAATGGTCAAAGATTATGGAAATGGAGAAAATATGCAGAAGAGACAATGCGGAGCCGGAGAACTGTAGGTACTTACATAAATATTTATTATGTTGAGGTTCCTAAATCCCCTCTTTTCAGGCAATTTCATTCTGCAGAGTACGATGATTAAGTATAAATGAATTCATTATTTTGAACGGTATATTTTAATAACATTTTGGCAAAGCTTATTTAAATAAATTAGGAAGTGTATATTTCGTGTTTTATAGAATGCTCGCAGCGGTATTCGGTATCTTGTTAATTTGTATTGTAGTAAGAGCCTTTGTCACTTTTTCCTTTTTTTACACTACAGTTTTACAGTTATACAGTAGCCAGTAATTTTGAGTTCCAAAAATTCGTAAACCATAGATAAATACGTATTTCTGATCTAAAATAACCATTTTTCCTTGTGAACTTACCCAATTCATTCTCCTATCGTATCGAGTCCGTTATTAGATGCCATGAAACGACGCTTTATTACTGAATCAGACCGACAGTTTCACGAGCCATTATTAAACCGTAAATCAGCCATAATTAGTGTATTAAATCTGACGTGAATAAATAAAATGACAAATTAGTTTATGATTTATGTGAATGTTTCTATCAACTTTTTAGTTATAAACCTATTTAAAACGGTATTAACTTAATTTTTTTATTCCATCAATCTACTTACAATCTTACATGGACATACTAAAGAAGGATCTAAAATTAATTTTTCGATATGTCATCTAACATCAGAGATATCAATGTTTAAAGTTAGCATTTGACAGATGCTCTGTCCCTTTCTAGCAAAACAGTCCTTTATATGCAGCCAGGACCTGCTTGTATGGCGCTAGAGAACACTTACGTCATAAAACTTATTGCCGTTTCTTTCTACCGTTCGGATTTTTGATTGCCTGTAGCTATTTTATCTTTCAACGAATTTTAATTCTGTTTTCACATTTGACCATCAATGTACTATTTCTTAATTTAAAAAAAATACATTTTATATTTGATACTTGGAAACTACCCTATTCTAAATGTATTCAATAAAGATTGGTACTTTGAATAATATACATTATTTTGTATGCTCAACTTTTTCAATAGAACATGCCATTAAAATAAGAAAAATAAAACAAATACGAGACTGTATATTTTACATAAGGAAAACAACTAGTAGATGATATTGGAAGGAATGGGGGCCTATGGGGGATTATGATATTTGTAATAGACCTCCTCTCAGAGACAGAATTTTCCTACCCACAATGAACGGCCATTTTCCAGCCGTTGTTCTTTGTCAAGGCTTTCTCTACCCTCTCCGTCGCACTCAGACGTTTCTATTGCAGCTGTCTCGCTCGCACGCACAGTTGGGCCTCTGATGTGTATAAGTACGCGGGAAAATGTGCCCGGAGCTCAAGGTTTCTGCTTTCCTGTAGAGACATTAAACTGCACTGTTGGGTTGTCTGATTACGGATCTGTAGCTACAATACAAAATTAGTAAGTATAAGACTAAAGATGGGTTATGGAAAATTTTCCGTGGTAAATAAAATAAAATTTCAAATTCACATGTACACATACTCTGCCTGCTCTAATCTATCACCTTTCTCTATCCCGATGGTTAGCAGGGAGAAAACTCGAAACGAGTAATGCTACACCATTTATACATATTTCATTTTTTCGTTTATTAAGTATTTTGTTTGTATTTTGTCTATGTGTGTAATAAAGATTATAATAATAATAATAAATTTTAATGAATTTTCCTTTATTTCTTAAAAAATCAGTTCGGAAATCATCTCTATAAGAGTAATATCTATAGATGAAGGTTCTACAGGACTATCTATATAAGCCCTAAATAGTGCAATTATAGGCTTTTTGGAAAATATATTGAGCGAATAGTGAAATAAAAGAAAACACAATTCTAGCAATACACAATAATTACTATGAGTGGTAGTTCCTCCGAAGTATGAATGAGGTTTCCATAAAACCATATTTATCTAAACCATCCACTTTTTAGTACAGCGCATCTCCCTCGCCATTCAGCGAGGGAACGCCGCGAGTATCCTGGTTACTTTCGGCCAGGGGGCACTTAGCGGGGGGCTGTTTGACTGAAATTATATTATATAATTTTACCTAGTTATAGTATGACATTGATTTTATTATTTTTTATTTATATTTTTGACATTATAAGTTGACATTATAATAAGATAACAAATATTAATTGTTTATTAATATTTGATAGAGCTTAGGGCCGTGGGGGCCTGGAGCCCACTGCCTCTACGGGGAAATAGCCAAGCGCCTCGTAGAGACATCCCGGGACCAGAAGGCTGGCCTCTACTTCGCTCAGCGTATAAGCCTCGCTATACAGCGGGGCAACGCCAGCCTCCTCGGGACACTCTCTGGAGGGAGCGACCTAGGTCAGGTATTTTATTTGTAAAATAGTTAGGTATTTTGTAATTTTAGCTTAAGCATTTATTTTATTGTTATATTAGTTTTATTTTATTTTGAATAAACATCATTGTTTATTTGTACGCTAGAAATATATCTAAACCATATGTTCATTTTCTGTATTTATTTATAAACTATTTGTGGTCTTTAAAATAGAAAAAAATAAACATTATTTTCTCCAATTGTTTTGTCCAATTTGAAACTTGGAATCCTTATGCCCTAAAAAGTGATACTAACTGAATGATACTGTTTTTGATTTGATTTTATATTTTTATTTTATTTTGTTGAGGCCCTTTTCACAACAACAGCAGAACATCAGACATGATTTCAATATTTGACTACATAATTATTTTATCATAATTATAACTGTTTCGGTCATTGCTGTGTGTGAAATAAACATATTACTTACTTACTTTTTTTGGGGGTAAAAACCGTACCTACTCAGTAAGTATTTGGGTTTACAGATAAGTTACACACCCAGAGGTTATCAAAAATATTTTCTGTCTGGATTTCAGTGCCCTTTCACAATTGTATTTAGCCTCAGTCTAAAGACCTCGAGGCTAGACTATGGTTAAACTAATTAAGGAAGTCCCCCGAGATACTCCAACGGTCCCGTTTATGCGGTTTTATGTCTTAGTTTAGCTTAATGCTGTGTGGTATCCATACGAAGAAAGTCTAGTTTATTTAGAGTATTAACTAAGTATTGGCCAAAACTTTATTAAGTAAGTACACTTTCTTCTAAGTCGTGTTCCTCATTGCTGAGGGTCGTAATCATTTAATGGGGTGGTTTGCCATTGCCTTCCTCATTTCACACACTGGTTATCTCTGTGTGCAGGTTTCCTCACGATGTTTTCCTTCACCGTCAGAGCAGTCGGTAAATGTACGTAAATCTTTCTATAAAACCGAAAAACTCATTGGTACATGACATTGCGTGGTTTCGAACCCGGACCTCCCGCATGGGAGTCCAATGTCCTCGCCACGGCGCCACCGTCGCTCCAAGTAAGTACACCATTCATGAATAAATTGCGTATCTACAGGCTGTAAGAACTATCACCTATAGTCCTGAATTCCCTTTCCCTTTCCCTTCCTGTGTTCCCTTTGTGTTGTCCATAACTAAACAACGTTCACTATGCAACTCTGAAATCTGAAACACCTACCACGACCGAAATGTACAAGAAACAGCTGGTTTTTTTAACGATCTCAGTGTGAATGTTGTTCAGTTATGAAGGAGAATGCTTTCGGGACCATAGGGTTTTTTGTTAAATCCAGTTTTATTTATTTTATTATATTTTTTTATTTTATTTATTTATTTTAATTTACAGCTTTTTTCAGAACTTATAAAGAGAATAAAATATTACTTGAACATTTGCCAATTATACAGTTACTTTAACTTTCTTCTAACGTCGACAATCTTTCCAGTTGTAAAAACGATCGCTAAGCAGAAAAGTGAAAGCGTGTTGAAATAGACTTAGTCATCATTACCGCAAATAAGTAAGTTCTCACTGAACTTTCTAAGTTTTTGTAAAAAAAATCCTTTTGCAATAGGACTTTGGGACTCGAAACGAGTTATGCTACACCTTTTGTACATATTTTTCGTTAATTAAGTTGTTTTGTATTTTGTATGTCTGTACAAGAAATATTATAAGACCTTACAACCTGGCTGTGAGAAAAAGGGAAGAGTAGATAATTGGACAACATTTTTACAAAATGCGTTTTTTTTTATTAGTACTTATTGTCAAGGAAAATATAGAATTTGAAAAATATGGTAGGATGGGGTTCGACAGTTTCCTTTTTGCGAATTTAGGAAAGTTGTTCAATTGGTTCGTTCCTCGAGGTCCACCTATCTGACCTCACGGTGGTACCATGAGGAAATTCTAATTCCTCATACTCCAACCATTATCTACAAACCCCGCCTGATCAACCCACTTCGTATCAGAGTCCATTTTTGATCCATCAATACATTTATTATGGACGAGCTGAAAGCAATAGCATCGGTGGCTTAGTGGCTAGGATGCCGGACTCCCATGTGGGAGGTCCGGATTCAAGTATGTACGAGTACCAATGAGTTTTTTCGCAAGATTACACATTGTACTTACATTTACCGACTGCTGTTACGGTAAATGAAAACATCGTGAGAAAAGTTGCACACTGAGCTATTTCGGAGCCATTTCAAATCCCATTAACAGGGGTTAAAAATTCAACATTAAATATTGCCGGTCAAGTCACCTGGGCAGGTATTAAGCATTGTTCTTGTTGCACCAAGGCACCAAGAAGTCAGATTTGAAAAGCTCGCCTATTCGCCAATTTTTAATATATAAGTTAAGTACATTTCCGCCATTTTTTCGTAAGTGTCGAAGCGTTCCGCTGTGCCTCTAATCGAATTTATAAGCTTTACTGTAGGGTTGAGAGTATCTTTAGAGGAGGTAGCGTTCTTAAACAATGTATTTTTAACATCAATACATTGTGTAGTAGTGGACAGACTTGACCGCTCTGATGTAGCAGCATCAGCATGGTTATACTAAAGCAAAAGCTATATGCAAAGATAAGGTTAATCACTAAATTTTAAGGTATATGTCTAAAAGATACCTACATAGATGATACCTACGTACTTGTTTCATTTAGATTCGTTTTCAAAGCACTCGTGTAAATTACATTCATTATTCTGTAAGACTTACTTATAACATTTACAAACAACTTTTTTTCTTTCTCCCATTTTTATTTGAATACCCATCATGAAAGGTAGTTAGTAAGTTTTTAGTAAGTACTCTGTCCAACAAAAGAAAAAAATCTTCTTTCGTTCTTAAAATTCGCCGAGCTTTCGGGAGATGGAAATCGCATTATGTTTTCACATCACCAGCTTTTGTGTTGCTTCAATAATGGCATTCGGATTGAGTTATTTTACTTTCACACCTTTTCACAGAAGTACACTTGGAGAAATAAAAAGGGATCCAGAGCAATGGAATAAAATTAGCCTTATCAAATGGAAAGCGGGAAAAAAGTATAGGAAAGGATTGGGAAATACATAAAATTCTGCATATAGATAGTTTTTAACCCAAGGCAACCAAGATGCAGGAAAAGCCGCGGGCTTAAAGCTTGGTAGAGTAATTAGAAAGCGTTCGTTTCTTTATCTAATGTTTTTAGGTTCAAATATTATGTTGTATTTCATTAAAGGCAAGAATTTATATGGCATTTTTAAATTAATTTTCTCGCTACATTTTTTAGTAAAGTATAAAGGTTACTTTAACAAAAACTTTACTTGAGGTTCTGATTAATACCTAAAAGTTTTGAAGATTGGGTTTCACAAAGGGAAATCCCGGAGGTTGGAAAGTTTATTATTTCCCGGTGGTTGGTGTTATTACGCAAAAAGTTTCTGTTGTTAGACGCATGAATCTGCATCTGTCAGCTGGTAGAGAATGTCGCAAGGCGTTAAGCTCATCTGTACACAAGGGTGAATAGTAAATAAATTTAAAAAACAATGTTAAAATTGCATGTTCTCCAACCCCTGATCAAATTCCAAAAAATGAAACGATACCACAGAGCCTTAATATTTTGTAAAATAGAACACCGTTATTTTTTCGCTTGGTATCGTAATCCGGATTTAGACAGACATGAACATCGTATGTCCGGGTCACTTGCCGGTCTCACAGGATAATTTTGTAATCCGGACGAAAATATCGAGGATTCCGCGAACCTTGGGCGTTGTCGGCGGCTCTTTGTTCTTAAGGGGTATGATCGCGCACACTATAGCGCCATTAACATTAATTACTCATCCATTATGGGAGGTAGACTATGTTTTCTTTCAACCATTGGGTGAAGAAAACAAGGTTAAGTGATTATAATTTGAATATTGTTTGGGTTAATAAATATTATTGTATTTTTTTGGGTAAGAATATGACGTTATTCAAGTGAAGACGGTCATTCTCAGGCGCGGAAAGCCTAATTTCCGTTTAATGTAAATTCTGATAATTTAATTTGTAAATCGTGACGAAACAATGCTTACCGGTCATTTTCAGAAGCAGGCTTTCTCCGCATATTTTCCAGCACGATTTTCAAATTCAAATTAATATTAAGTATTTTATCACAGGGTTACCAATATAATGTATAATAATCCTCTATATAATATTTGATTTCTGTGGTATTTATTTACATTCAAACGGATATTAAGCTTTCTTCTTCTTTCGTGCCTGAGAATGACCGAAGAATGAGTCGTCTTCTTTTACCATACTTTAATGCTGCCATCCTCTTCGCATAGAGCCAGCGACAGCCAACCGATGACATTTCAATGAAGTTTGGCGCTTATTTATCAAAATTATTTTGTATATTTATGCATTTAAAAAAATGTACGCGTATTTGTTGGGCCCCAGTGGTAATTACTGGGAGATTCTATTCTTCTCAGTCGCCGTAGGCGTATCGGAAATGATGATCGGAGCGACAGTGACCATTATCATGATGTACTCCATTTATAATGAATTTAAGGATAAACATATCGTTTTATGTACTTTCGGGGTAAGTGTATGAGTATCTATATTATACAATCTACCATTCATATTGATGTCATAGAGAATGCATCATAAAATGGAATCGTCTCTTATTTGACCTTATCTTAAGATAAGATAAAGAAAGAAAAGAAATAAAACCACTTTTTTGCCACAATAAAAAAACATATTTAGTAAGATAAATAAGATATTGTTTAGATAAGATTTGACCTTAAACTTATCTGATGGTAAGTGAAGATGAGGCCTATGTATCACGGAATCGGAGCGAACGCCAAGAAATCTATTTTTCGGTTCTTTAGGTTTATATGGGTTCAGTCCGATTCGTTTTAAAATCGCTGCAGTGTACTAAAAGGTATGAGATAGAGCACAACAAGGGTTAGGTAAGAACCGACTCTTATCTAAACACTGCCGGAACACATCTACGTCGAAGCGAATATACAGGTGTTAATAAAAACCTTCGCCGGACTTTTACACCAGGAATGCTCATGAATGTGACTAACTTTGTACAAAAGGTTTTGAAAATGGAGTTTAACATTTTTTCGACTTTTCAAACAATTCGGTCGTACAAGGGCACTGATTTTGTACGGAGAATCTAAAAAATGTTATTTACCATTTTAATTGTTTTTTAAATAAGCTAGTCACACTAAACTAGCTTTTCACTTACTCTAAGTTCAAAAAAGTAACTCTTTTAAGTAGTGAAATGTAATTATCGTGTTATGTATGTGTGTGCAAATAAATTTTAATTCATTCATGCATGAGTGGATCCCCTTAAAGTTGCAAATGCTTTTGTTAACACTCTGTTGTCTACAGATTTTATATAGTAGTCAACCACACGATTAATGCTGAAGCCGCAGGCGTATTAGCCACTTCACTGCACATATTGCTTCCCACCGCAGTACAAAAGCTCCATATTGGCTTCATTTATTGGACGTTGCTTTGATGAAATATCCATTCAAATTTTAGCCTCTGAGTATCCAATATCACTGCAGTATACCACTATACAAGGCTAAGTTATAAATAGGTCTATCCAGGGAAAAATTAGGGCATATTAGACTGAGACCAGCTGCTTCAATTAATAATGATGGGCAATGTGGTGGGACTTCAAGGGTAGAAATCATGGTTGCGAAACATCCGACGGATGGGAATCTCCAACATAGAAGAACTGAATCACTTGGCGCGCAACAAAAACTGTTCACTTAGCTGATAGCCGTCCTCCATTAGTGGAGTGGCACCTAAGAAGAAGGCGGACCTTAGACTATTGATGCAGGCTTAAATAGTACCTATATTAAGGCTAGAGCGTAGCCTATAGCATCCAGCTACAAAAGTTTGTTGACCCGGAAAAGCTTTCTGTTGTTAGATCTGGCCAAAGGCTCGGTGGTCGGACAATAAAAGTAAAGTGACAAGCACAATGTGGTTACGAAAGATATCTAGTAGAACAAGTTGGAAGGACTTGAAGAAGAAGATGTCGAATATTGGACACACGATTGTTTAAGCCACCCATATTTTAAAACTAGGCACATATCTCCTTTTGTATGTCCTCTTTACGTGACTCCTTTATCTATTCTACATCTTATCGTATTATTTTCAATAGCACTTCTTCATAGCTGAAGCGATACTTTGCTTCAATTATGCCAACGGCTGGTCGTCCCCTCTGCGGTACAAGCACCGAATCGCGGTACATGGCATCTTCCAAGTGGCTGCCTTCTCTTGTACCGTTGCAGGCGTCGTTCTGGCGACTAAGAATGGGATATCGTCGCGGTCACATGGACTAACTGGTAACAACCTAAGCTTAGATAATTAACATGTACCGTGCCTGTAGCCACCCTGTAATTTGGAACTACAAAAACTGCTTCTTATAGGTACGTTCGTTCGTTTTGTTTATACACGAAATGCACCAAATCGAAGCACCATCTTCAATTAATAGATAACGTGATCTTCGTGAGCATAATGTTTTGAATAATCTAAACGAGTGTAGATTTGGTTGTACTGTGGAGATCATGTTTTTTCATCTTTTAGTCATCTTCTGGTTAAGTCATGTTCTATTCTGCTTTGTAATTCATTCTATATTTTCAGGTCAGATATCGGCAATGTTTATGTTAGCGACCCTGGCACTGGGCCCCGTGGCTATATTTGTCGGAAGATATGGGAAAATAGCCCACATGACCTTCGGAATACCCTCATTTATTCTCTCATCTGTTAGTATGTGCTATGGAATTACAAGACCTGACTTCAAAGCGTGGACGGGGCCTGCTGTCACCAAGTTATTGTTAGTGTACATTGTTTTTTATACAATATTTGTATTTATAGCTTCGTTTATTCAATATATACAGAAGTTGATTGTGTTTAAATCCCGTCGAGATGATGACGACGATGATTAACTGGGCTCTTGTAACTTTAAAGTCGTAGAACAAAAGTATTACAGCTCTACCACTTTTATGAATATATTATTCAATTTTGAATAAGTAAAGTGGAAGACACATATAGCTTTACCTTGTGGAACCCTAACGCAATACGTTTTAGTTAAGATTTCTTGACACTTGTATGTGTGCGTCAAATGAGTGATAAAGTACTAAAGGATATATCTTGATGTGTCTTCCACTGTACTTGTACATTGTGTATATTGACTTCTTTATTGTTAATATACTAATACTTACATGATTTGTTTCATTTGTATGAATTTAATTATACATATTTTTCGAATGAAAATGTAAAACCAAAATCGATATACAAACAAATTGACAGTAAAGTCCATTCACTTAAATGGTCTAGCTCTTTGAAAATGCCGCCCGCGCTCGCGCCGTTACACTCGCGCCGTGATAATCGTCTAATGTTGATAAATCAAGGATAGGTTGTTTAAAAGTCCATTCGTTTAAATAGTCGAGATCATCTGGTGTCCTAGTAGCTTTTGAATTTTTGTTATTGACACTTTGTGGCGTACTTAGATCGACAAATTTGATTTCATTTTCAAATGAGTACCATTTGAAAATGAGTCCGCTAGAAAATTATGTAAGTCGAAACCGATGGTGGTGAATTTATTTGATAATAAAATTAATGAAGAACTTTATCTTATCTTATGACCCCTATCATATGCCGGGAATAACCCCAGCGACACTTCGGCCCTTGAGGATCTTTTGTGTCTACCCCATTTTACACACTGGTCATCTCAGTGTACAGGTTCCCTCACGATGGTTTCCTTCACCGTTAGAGCAGTCGGTAAATGTACGTAAATGTTCGAACAATACGAAAAAATCATTGGTACATGGCATTGCACGGTTTCGAACGCGGACCTCCCGCATGGGAGTCCGGTGTCCAGTCACTGTGCCACCGACACTCAATGTAGAACTTATTTAAGTGCTATAAGATTTGACTTTTTGAAAGGAGAATACCCACCGAACAGGATCATCAAAATCCAACAATGAATAATTAATTTTGCTTACTTTGGTGATGAAACTGAGGTTCATATTCATAATGATCTAGGCATTCTCTTTTAGCCGCTCTCAACGGGGTATACTAACGCCAGCAGTGTGTAAAGAGGAGTTGACAGCGTTTTCCCACAGTTATTACGAATTCAGTATATTTTAGCCGTGTCTGCGGGACCGTTTAGGGGTTTAGGGCCTTTTGGGGCCGCTTCATCGCAAATCCGGGGACGACTTCATAAATCCAGCCCAGTCCGGGCTAAAACGAAATTGACCCGGATTCCTAAACTTATTTAAAATGCAAGGTTTCATTTATTCAGGATTACTGAGTATAAATACATACCTACATTATGTAATCCTATTAAGTCTTAAAGTCCACTAACTCTTACGGCGAAAAGTGTGAACTACCTATGATAAAGGTGGTTCCTCTGTCCAACCCGTCGGGGACTATAGACGTGAGAGTTTTGCTAAGTAAAAAAAAACCGGCCAAGTGCGAGTCGGGCCTCGCCATATCTATAAGGATCCAACTATAAGGACATATTGAGTGAAAAAAAAAAACATTTTTATACACAACTTACAAACTATTACAGATGTTTGAAGTTTAAGTATGTGAGGTTCAAATAGGGTATATTACCAATACCAAGAACCTAACGTGCTACACGCTAGTAATAATGCCTATGTAATTAGGAACATACTCTGATCCCATTTGACACCAGTGCCATGTCAATTTGAGTAATTTTTTTTTAAAATTCTCGATAAGTACAGGTTAGTTAAAATTATGAAATAACTACCTGCGACTTACAACCGGTGGTCCTACTGGCAGTAACAAATACACTTCTCTAACCCTACATCCAATTTTATTCCTACAGACTAAAAAATCTTCCATAGTAAATAAGCTTGAAGTTTCATAGTAGCATAGACATTGAACTTCTGTTACCTGCGATACAGTTCTAACAATAGATTATCGAAGCCTCTGGTAGATTTAAATCTTTGATAAAGGTACTATATAGTTAGTAGTAGTACTAATAATAGGTATATAGGTAATACATAGATAAGTCAATACTGTATAGCTCTTCACTAGTTCCAGGTTTATCGTGGATTTGATAGTAGGTAATTCTCAATTGTATAGTTATAGCATAATTCATATTATTTTATCTGACAAGCAGGTAAACGCAATAAAAATATCACATAAGTACATAAGTTATTACAACGGTTGCAATAACACTTCGTTATATTATGACGTCAAAAGTGGGCAGTGGAATCTATAAATCGTTGTTTTTATTTGACTTTTATATGCTTGTGAATACTTTTCTAATGAAACGGACAATAGCGGTGTAAAATACCAGTTATATTTTGCCAACAGAGATACCTTTATCGAAGGTTGAGGAGCTCGTAGCCTAGTTGCGAGCACGGTCCGAAAGTGATCGTGCAGGTTAAGCGACGTTGGCGCGGTCGGTACCTGGATGGGTGACCGCTAGTGGCATATTTCATCTGTCCTCTTCTGCTCAGAGAGCACCTTAAGCAGTCGGTACCGGTTGTTGTCATTCGACAGCAGTCGTTAAGCCATGTCAGATGCCTACGGGCGGCCTGAACAACTCTGACAAATAGGTTGGCCACTTACCATACGAAAAGCTAGCAAGCAACAGCACACATAAGATCGTGTCCCACTCAGATTAGAAAAACTCAACGATTTTCAATTGAATAGCTTTAGAGTAAGATTCAAAGTCAAAGTGAGTATATTTTTATCTGCCTAATAAATTTTTCAAGTCCCATCCGCTCGCAACTCCTCTCTCACACTCAAACGTGCATACTACAGACGTTTCACATGTACCTGATTGTGGGGGTGTCAATCCCACTCTTCTCGCTTAAAAAAGGTTCGACCAGGGCCTCACTGACACTTTTCCATTTGTGAAATAACAAACTTTTATATTTTTTTAAATTAAATTATTTAAATTTTTTTCTGCGAATATTCGCAAAAAATAAATTAAATGACGATCACGTACCTCTGTAAAGGGAGTGAGAACTAGAAGAATATATATATTTTTCTACGTTGAAAGAGTCATACAGTCAGTCATACATATCACTCAAGTACATAATCCCCGAGGGGGTAGATACAGGAACCACCTTAATCATAGGTAGTTCCCACTCTTCGCCGTAAGATTAACAAGTACAAATAACAGTCGTGGTAAATATGTATGAAATATTCATGTTAATTCTATATTATTAGTCTATAGTTAACCGCGTTCTATAGGTATACAAGTCATATATAAATGAGGAAATCTGTAATTGGCTTTTTTTTAGTAGTATTGAAGGTTCAAGACTAAAAGAGGCATATCAATACTACCTACATATATTGTTAGAACTTGAACAAATGAATCCTATTACTTGTACTTATCTCGTATGTATACTTATAACTTGCGTGTTTCTGTTAAGATGGGCGAACGGGCGAAGAGATTGGAAAGTTTTTAATTTTTATAGGCTGTGGGTGGGAGTTGAAATAGTCCCACTATAGCTTATTAAACTTTAGGATTGTCTAAATAAATTAATGGTCGTGTTAAAAATATGTGAAAACCATAGAAATCGGACTAGTAGCGGTGAAAAATTAGAAAGAAAGAAACAAAGATTATTATTTCCGACACACACAACAACTAGGCACAGAAGACAAAAATAATATTAAACAAATATATTACAAAAACAAATAAATAAGCAAAAGTAACTAAGTTTGATGAAGGTGGCGTGCAGCACCGGAAAAAATAAAATGATATGATAATAAAATTACATGTAATCTCAATTGATGTATGACTAAAAAACAATGTTCCATCAAAGTCCACCTTCGTAGGCAAGTTGTAGTAAATTCCTATAAAAAAACTGTATAAATATAAAAATAAACATAATTTCGACATCCGCACGGGATGCAGGCGTCTTTCTTCTGTTTTGACGTTCATGACTGGCATACAGACAGACAGCGTAAACATTGCAATACATTGCGGCAAATAGCCGTCAGCGTCTTGTGGAAAGATACCTTTTGTCTAAATATTTTTAGTGATGTCGAAAAAAAATCAGCTGTTTCTTAATTTTTTTGTTTTATTTACTACTAAACCCGCATTTGACCTCGATCTCGCCTGCTGGTAAACGACGATGAGGTCGACGATGGAGCATGCGGGTCCAGTATATGCCTATTCACTCTGGCCTTGGAGATCCCAAGGTTATAGGTTTCGGGAAATACAGACGTCGGCAGGCGTATTTTGGTTGCAGGTATTGAGCTTTTGTATGATTATGCAGCTGGTTTTTTTTCGCGATCGTATGTACATATTATACGTTGCATGGAAAACGTGGATATGATTTCATTTGGATATATTTATTAAAAAACCATTTAAAAAACTGTATAAATATTCTTCTTATATTCTGATTAGATTCTTATTATATTTATTAAAAAACCATTAAAATTATCGGGATTTCCCCAATTCAAGATGTAGTCTCATTTACGAGTATGTGTGCATTTTTGCCACGCATTATTTACCCAATGTTAGTTCTGCTTCTGTATAGGTAATATATGAAAGGTCTTCGGAAAATAGTTATTATTATGAAATCCGACACATTTTAAACGCTCCGAAAATATCCGTGGATCCGGTTGTAATCTCCGTAAATCCGTGAAACAAAGTTGTACGGATCCGGTGATTAAAATAGTTATGGGCCGTCAACCGCCAGATGCCGACTTTAAAGTTTAGTTTTGTTTGAGTTTCAATTTACGACAAAGGATCGAGTCGATCGTTTTGGCCTTATTGAATTTTACAGTGCAGGGCCTTTGCATCCAGAAATTGCATATAATACACTCAAAATGGTCTAAAAACTCCTTTAATATGGGGGGGGGGGGATTGGTTAGTAAGTACAGAGTGTAACAAAATTAACCAGTGCGTCCTACCAGTAAGGACATACGGGGCCAAAACGTGGACACTGACGGTGCGACTGGTTCACAAATCGAAAGTCGCTCAGCGTGCTATGGAAAGAGCTATGCTCGGAGTATCTCTGCTGGATCGAATCCGGAATGAGGAGATCCGGCATAGAACAAAAGTTACCGACATAGCTCATAAGATTAGCAAGGTGAAGTGGCAGTGGGCCGGTCACATCTGTCGCAGAACCGACAACCGCTGGGGTAGACGAGTTCTGGAGTGGAGACCGCGTTTGGGCAAACATAGTGTGGGATGCCCCTACTAGATGGAGCGACGATCTGCGCAAGGTGTCTGGCAGCGACTGGATGAGAAGAGCCGAAGATCGGGCTCAATGGCGCGCCCTGGGAGAGGCCTATGTCCAGCAGTGAACTAGAGTAGGCTGCTGATGATGATGTAACAAAATGGTATTTATGGTGGTAAATACCATTTTGGCACACAGTGTAACAACATGGTATTTACCACCATTTTAGTGTAAGAGAGCCAGCGATAATTACCGGCACATGAGACAGTCCATCTAAGTTCTCAAGGTTAGCATAGCAGCGTATCGAAAACCGTTTAATAAAGTGAGGTGAGATGTCTATAGGCCACGGTGACCACTTACCATCAGGTGGCCGGTTTGTTCGTTTGTTCTCTTAAGGTATACAATTTAAAAAGGCATGGGGGTACCAAATATATTTCTCTTGTATTTACAGTTTCATCAAGACCTATACAAAAATAAACTTGCAGATACCTGACACTGTAATAAATATGACAGAGAAAAAAATTAAGACCCACATAATACGGATCGTATGTAAAAAGGGTTATTATGAAATAAATGACTATTTAAATGATAAAGAGGCTCGGTACTAAATTCAGCTCAAGCTCTGCACATCGTAAATATTGTTAAGTATGTTTATGTAAAAGATGTACTGCTGGTTGTTTCTTGCGCCGCTTGTTTTCCTTCTTCACCTTCCGAAGCGGTGGTAGAGTAAAAAAGTGACGTTGTAAAAATGTACTTTAAGGTACTTACAATAAAAAAAATTGATTCTGATTCTCATTTCTACGAAACTCGATATGTCATTAGAAGAAACAAATCTCCCAAGCTGCCAACACACACACCTATATATTTTTCTCCTCAAGGATTTATTTTTCCTCGAGTAGAGAGAGGTTTAGTATCACTGCTTTTCCCGTGAAATCTTTTAAGGGTTATGGTTGCGCATTCAACGTGAAAAACGTTACCTACTCGTAGGGCGAGTCGCGTGTGGTGAATCATTTCTGCGATTTAATATTTACTTTCCGCAGGATTGTCGCTACGGGCCTATATACTCCATAACTCGAAATATCTCCATCGTGAATCACACTTCCCTCCTGAATTTATATCTGTCTACATCTCTGACGTATTAAGTTAAGGCTCTATATTTGACGTGCCATCTACGAGTATAAATTAAAATCTAGATACTTACCGTGAATTGCAAAGGCTTCGTGTTATCTCTGTCTAGAGCTATGGCGTAGAAACGGATAGGATTAATGGAGATAAAACTACCTATAAGCAGGTTTCTTGCAACTGATTGTCAGATTATTATTTTACTAAATATTTCCTGCGGCGGCGTAGTAATCGTTGATATATATGATGGTTCTTGAAATTTCAAAGTAACACTATTTTCCCATAGTAAAAAGTAGCCTATGTTTTATCCAAGAACCTTAGTAGGCAAGTATAGTGCAAAAAGTGGAATAATTTCTGCTGGATACCATCGGATTAGATTAGAGCCACGGTTACTTAAATACCTTTACTTAATATGTATAGAAAGTCGCTCGCTTTGGCTTTTTCAATCACGATTATACGCGAATTTACTTCTAATTTACAAACCAGATTTTGTTTTCTTATTTACTTTTACCTTAGAATTGTCGACGAAACTTCTACGTAGGCTGCTTGGCGTAACTTCATTTTCGCTATTATAATAACAAAAATAAGGTCTATTAATCATAAAAATATAGTAAGATGATACAATTTTTTACGAAAAACGCCTGCTGAAAGTAACATAATTTGAATAAAAAAAGACTCGTGGCCTGTTTGTGATTACGGAACGAAATGACATCGTAAGATCGTAACGTTTTTAACGTGTTTTTGATGTTGATTTTATGAACGGCCTCTGTAAACAGACTAGACTTGATGTAATCTTAATAATGTTGATGTTTTAATTTATTCGCCTCGAGGAATCACTTTGAGACGAACCTGGAAACAAAACAACCTGAAAAGGAAACAACTTTTGTTTTATAGCATTTATTTTTAAATTTTTATTTATTATTTTTATCTTATATTTGTTTAAAATTATGATCATTTTTATATATTCTGTACCTAATAAATTCTTTCTTTCTTTCTTTCTCCGGTCTATCGTAATTTTTAAGACTTCGAATTGTGTTTTATATCCGTTGTTTTTGAAATTATTTTTAGAAGAAATCTTACGTTAGGTACGTTAAGTTTTTTCAATCTGCAACCTTGCCAAAAGATTGAATTTCATTTGAATATCCTCAATGGCGACTTTTAGTTTCTATGAATAACAATATGGGTAAAGTGAAAATTGACGACCCAAAGTTTTCCACCGACTGTTCTTAAAACATCGTTTCTCGAACTTTGCGGTCATGGGACGGGAATCTTCATTTTATACGCGGTGTCAACGACATTTATCTGGAATTACGATCATGGATATGAATAATTTAAAAAAAATATGAATTATAAATCCTTCACCTCCACCTTTGCTCCGGGGACGACAAGGGGCGGGTTATTTGAATGACTAATAATTATTGTATTATTAGATTATTATTATTTTGACATATTTAAGAATAACTATCAAATACCAAAAAGTAAGTACCTATGTTGAACTTACCATTCAAATTAGTCGCTAATGTACTTATAAATATTTGAAGTTGTCAACTTTTATTCATTAGTTACAGTCAAAACACAAATAAATTAGATTAAAATAATTAATTTTAAAACCTTAAAATATAATATAAACATATTATATGTGTCATATTATATAAACATATTAATCTAATAAACAGCCCCGAGTCGCACCCGGCGCTAATTTCGCTAATTAGTTCACTATTTTAGACAGTTGAAATATGTTTGCAACGTGTGAATCCGATCCGTTATACATTTTTTTGTGACAAATAGTTTTAATATAGTATTTAATATATTATTTCTAAAGTAAACCTTTGCAACGAAGTGCGTAAGACGGTTCAAATAAAAGTCGACGCCCAGAGTAAAGACAGCTCAAATATTAGTTCGAATAAAAGGCTAAAAGTGGATTGTACAAACAAGATTACGGACACTGCAGAATAGAGAAACTCTTATCAGATAAGTATCAATTTACTTTATCTACCGTTTCTTTTTTATTAAATAGGTATAGCAGACGAGCAAACGGGCCACTGATGGTAAATGGTCACCGTCGCCCATAGACATCTCATCTCGCTCTATTATTATTAGAGGATTTTTGATGCGCTGCTAACCTTGAGGACTAAGATGCATTGCCTCATGTGCCGGAAATTACACTGGCTCTCTTACTATTTAAACCAGAGGTTCCCAAACTGTTTTGTCTCGTAGACCACTTGCCATGTTTTTCAGTTTTGGCTTACCTAATATTGAATTTTTGCAAATTCATCAATTTCAAATGTGTTTTTGACAGTTGGCATAGTACTACTCACAGTTGGCATAGTGATTTTAATTTTAGTGTGAAAAACTTTAAAAAAACATTTTTATTAATTGAATTCAAATTAAAACGAACCAAATTAAAATTTAGTACAACATTAATTGGCATCAATTTAGTTAGGTTGAATCTCAAATCCCCTCGGTCAGTGATGTTTAGTCTGTTTCTTTTTTTGTTTGACAACCGCGCTGAAACCCCTTGTCACCAGGTATGAAGATCCATTCTCCGTGGACCCCCATTTACATGTAATTGACCCCCAATTTTTTTTGCTGACATGGACGCCATTCAGATTGTAGTCGACCCCTGGGGGTCGATATAGACCACTTTGGGTATCACCGCTTTAAACCGAAACACAGAAATGCAAGCATTTCTGCTTTAAGGTAGAAATAGATAAGAGGGTGGTACCACCCCAGGCGATCCTTCACATCAGGATCACCTGTAAAAAGTAGACTTTTATTTTTTAATATTTTGCACACAAAGTTCCCTACACTACTTTGCTCGTATCGTATCTACTGCCATAGTCATAAAAATACCGGGCGAACTATAACACAGCACTTAGAGCTAAACGAGCTTAGAAAAGTTTCGCAGGCTGTAAATAATGCTATTTCCAGCGAAACCGATGAAAATGTATTACAGTTGTAATATTTATTGTGTAAATAGTCGTAATTTAGAGAAGCGCGGAGAATCTTAACAGCGTTCCCGCTTGAATAACTGAAAACTGGTTAACGAAATTCCGGAAAATGTAAATGTATAAGTACACGTACATGAGATGAGGTACTATGTATAATGGAATTTAAAGTGCCGTCAAGTGGATGGAAGTTCTATGTCACTTATATATAAACGAACAGGTTATTGTTAGGTACGGAGGTCAGCGTTTATTATAACTAAGTTGTTCCTAACTAATTTTATTTAGTTTAATATAACATATGCTTAAGTTCCTTCTGGTGTATGGACTATGAATACTTTGTAATCTTACCGCACAAATAAACTTATTCTTATTCTTATTGGGAATTTTATAATAATTTTAGAAAAATATGGCCACTTTATAAGGAACAGAGTCCTTGATTTTCAGGCTTCGGAAAATTTTAAAGTGTGAAAGATTATATTCAAAATCTGTCCTTGATATCTAAAAACCGTTGTCATATCCATATAATTACTTCATCTTTAGGAGGGTTTCACAAGATCCCGTGTGAAGAAGATCTATTCAAAACCAACTAGTGAGAATAAATAATACTTGGCTGCTATAATAGGTAATACAAAATTGACTGCACCTGTTTCGAAGACTTTTGTACATATACTGACTGCTCTAACAGTGAAGAAAAATATCGTGAGGAAACCTGCACATCGACATAACCAGTGTGTAAATTGGGAAGGCAATGGCAAACCACCCCATTGAACCTACCAAAAGACTATGTGATGGGTTAATTCTGATCAGCAAGAACTTCAACATATAAATGAGGAATGCTTACGACTTAGGGCCTTTACACACACGCCGCCGACGCGGCGGCTGCGCGGGCGGCGCCTCGCCTCGCGCGCCCTTTGTGTAAGCGCTCTTAAAATAATCAACTCAAACAGAAGTACCTATTCATTTCTTGAAAGGATTTCGTTGAATGTGTGAAAAGAGGACTTAGGTATATACGGGTACTACCTATCTACTCAATAAACATACTATTCCCTCATCATAATTTAAGCAGAGCCTGGATCTCTTTCGGAATCTGAAAATTTTAGCATTTAAACAAGTCTAGAAAAAAATACGCTTCTGCACTCTTGAGTGCTCCTCTCTTAATTACGGAGAGATTAACCTAAGCTTTACTTTACAGAATTTATTATACAATCTTATTAAAGTTGCTTTATGTTAAGATATAGTTAGGCTTAGAGTTTTATAAGTCTAGTATATAGGTAACTATAAAAGTCGAGCTAAGCAATTTGTAAAACTTGACACGAACAAAAAGTTTGTATGATATGACGTAGCAGACCGCTTGGCGTAGTCAGTCACCGTGCCTCTTGGATAAAAGATCCGGGTTTGATACCTAGCCAGGAACAGAAATATACACACACATGCTCATGCTAGTCTGGATATTATTGCTCTCGAAGGCGAGATCCCAGCTTTTTATTGCTAGGGGCTGAAGAGGGGAGGAGAGTAAACAATAAAAAGGCTGGTACATTTTATGTCAGAATTAAGTACCTTTTCATAACCAACGTAATACAAAAGAGTCATCCCGCATAATTTTCAAATTAAATCCTCCGCCAGTCTAACTTTTATTCATACTCAGTTCACATTCAAAACTCGTTAATTTCATAATAAAAAATACAAAATCATACAAAGTGCAACTCACCGATAGAAAAATAAAAATCCACAAAGCACTTCACAAAACAACTATAATGCTGTACACACACCGAGCGAGCATAAAGCTTTTCGTTTGTTAGGGCGACGACACACGAGCGTCACGGCATAGGAGCGAGCACACACTGAAACCCTGCTTCAGTGGAGTGGGCTGTTGAGACGACGACACACTGAGTGCGGAAATCGGGTTTCCATTATCATTACCGGATCGGATGCGAGTGATACTTAAGGAAACGTAGTCGGCGAACTGCGAAAAGGAAATGAAATACGAGTGAGCTTAAAAATCTTATTTGTATCTTTTCTTAGGCATACTCCTTGTTTACAATTTGAAAGGAAATACTAAATAATCGCAGTGGTTATAAGGAATTTCAGTGAAACTGAAAATTAAGAACTTGTCAATAGTCACCGATGTTAGTTGACAACTTGACAGTATTACCACAGAACACTAAATAGTACCACCGTACAGAAGCGTCACCTATCGCCCCTCACCTAATTCAATTCCCCTGCAGTTAGTGAGCGCGATCAGTACTAGCGTTTTTCTCTCTCACACACACGCGCATTCTCGCTGGTGATTATAATCGTCGCGTTGTTCTGAGGTATTACAGTGCGTGAGCTTTTAAACATTCGGGTATCGGGTAAAATCGGCCTCTGTCTCCGTCTTACTACAGTCGTAGTACATTCGCGTATCGTTAACAATAGCCGAAGCACACCGAAGTTTTCAAGGCCCGAATGTTCAACTAACAGAACACGCACTGTTATGTACGTTACTAGGGGGTAGCCCCTAGTAACGTACATAACATGTGAAAAAGATAGGGATGCAAGACAGATTGAGGTTTAACGCGAATTTAGTCGTAAATAAAAAAATAAAAACATTGAGTAGGCAAACAAAGGACATGCAACAGACATGGACATGTTATAGAAGATAATAAAAAAATAATCATGGACATTATGGCTGGGACTACTCGCGCCGGTTCCAGCGTCGGTTCGGTTAGTTGCAGCCAATCACGAGGCGCTGACTTTAAATGGGGGGAACGCTAGTGATTGGCTGCCGCTAACCGAAACGCCGCTGGAACCGGACGCGTATAGTCCAGCACTTAGGCCCGAACTACACGACGACGGTTCCTAGGCCGGTTCCAGTATCGGTCGGTTGTATGGTACCGGTGCTTCATATAAACACAAACAAAAATGCGCTGTCGACTACACGTACAACCGGCCCACTCGGTTCCTGAACCGAGTGGGCGGGGCTTGAGCGCAACGCATGAGTTTGAATGCAGTCGACTACACGGCCGGTACCGGTTCCTGAACCGAACCGTCGCTGGAACCGTCGTCGTGTAGTCCGAGCCATAGTCGTTAATTTCGAGAATACATGTGGAAGACAGTTTCTGCCCAGTGTGTTGTTAACTCAACAGTGGAGTAGACAAAGCGCAGCGGGATGAGGTGTGACGCGGAATATTCAGTGAATTGTGCTATGTGTTCGCTGTTTATCGATATCAGTCGCAGAACAGTATATCTGATACAAATCTTATTTTCAGTTTAACAATACCTTCAGAGTACACACTTTTAAGTGTACATTATGGAAATAATAAATGCTGTTGTACTGTAGGCATTCTGATTCAGTTCAATCAAAATCACAAACCGCCGCTGGTTTCAAGCGGGGAGGGCGGAGCGCATGTGATAAGTTGCAGCGAACCGAACCATGGCTGGAACTGGACCTGTGAAGTACTAGCCTAACACTTTTAAAAAACTGGCCAATAGCGAGTAGAGACTTGCTCTGTCTATTGGGACAGGGATTCGTTTATATGTAAGTTTTGCGCATAAAAACGTTTCTTGTTTTGCTTACAATTTATAAACTTTAGACAGACACCATGCCATGTACCAATGAGTTTTCCGGATTTTTTCGAAGAGTTATGTACAATTATTTACCGACTGCTCTAACGGTGAAGGAAAACATCGCGAGGAAACCTGCATGTCTGAGGAAATAAAAAAATCCAAATGCGTGAAAACCACCAATCAGCACTGGGCCCGCCCGGTGGATCATGGCCCATACCCCCTTGTGCAAGGGGAGGCATGTGCCGTAACAGTGGGGACATTAGTAGGCTGCTGATGATGATAGATATAGAAGTTACTTATAAGTACTTTTCTGACAATAACAGTTCATGTGAAATATTCAGTTAAAGTAATTGAATGAACGGAATTCGCAATCTCACTTTTTATCAGACATTTATTGAGTCGTGTCTTGTGTAAGAGCCACAATTAAAATAATTAAATCTGACTGAAATGTTTCACATGATTTTTATGGTTCCGCAGTACAGTACCTAATGGAAATGTTTTTGGTTTCCAATCTAATTTTACATGGCTCAGGGCTATGGTGAACATTTTCTAACTACTGGTTAACTAACCGTATAAAAATAAGTTAGTTTTACGTTTGGCTCTTCATCATCATCATCAGCAGCCTATTAATGTCCCCACTGTTGGGGCACAGGTCTCCCCTTGCACAAGGGTGTTATGGGCCATGATCCACCGAGCGGGCCCAGTGCTGATTTGTGGATTTCACACGCCTTTGGATTTTTAAAATTTTTATCACTTAGATAATATTTTTGAATGGATAAGTAGGTACTTACTACTGGGAATGAGGAGTCTGAATTTTTTTAAATAAAAAATACAAACCCTCTCTAGTGAAGTCGACTCTATTCTATGTTTTGTTAATATATTTTTTTGTTTATTTATTACAAAATCCACAGCACTTAAATTTAAAAACAAAAGTCCATTAAAAAAACATACTGCCAATTAAAGATTTCCTATTTTAAAATACTGCTTTTAGGGAGAAATAAGTTTTGGTGTGTGTATTTATTGGAAATCTGTGTGAGCGTGTTTGTGTAGAAGAGAGTGAAAGGGTGAAAGGGGTGTGTACATTTGTATGTGTTTGTTCGAGTCTTCGCTACATGTATCCAGCTACAACGCTACTGTACTAGTATCATCTAAGTATTATTGATTTTTGTTACAATTTTGTTGTTGGTCGCCGATTTCAGTAGAGTCGTTTTCTATTTTATTTCAATTGTTTTTCACGCCTATTAATTATTACTTATGATATACGAGTATAAGTAATAATTAAAACACGTGAAAAAATATTAAATCATGTATAGAAACGAAATGCTAACAAATTAAATAAGTTCTTACTTAAATGAAAATTGTCAGTTATTACCTTTCATCGAATTTTAAGGAAAATTAAAGATTGTAAGTTTGTATCATTGAGTAAGGATATTTAAAATTATAGATCTGTGGTTGGTATGTATTAGTAACTGTAGATTTTACCCTTTAATTTTTATACGGAACCCCATATTATGTGAAGATCCGAGTACAGTACAGCGATGTCAATTCTCACGGCTTTGCTGTAAGTCGGATATCGCTTCCAATCGTTTGCGTGATGATTGATACGATAACGTGTTAAAACCAGATATACGATGCCGCTGCAGTAGTCACGCAAGGTACCAAAGTTCGATTTCGAATCTATAACGGTTTACGTCTATGACTCTTTGTGCCGTGTCGTGCCGGTCATGAAGAATAGAACCACCCCAACTCTTCCCGTGGGTGTCTTACGAGGCGACTGAGGATCTTTGTGGATACTATTCTATAAATAATTTAAAGTAAATTGACACTCCAACACAAGTCCTAGGACCAGTGGAATGGCGACATCCGAAGCGAAACACTTGGCTTTTTTAATTAATGCTGTTATAACAATAATTACATGTTATCTTGGCAGTTTTCTTACTTATGTAATTTGTCGGATTAATAAAAAATAAAATAAAAATATTCTACACCTAGTAGACGGCGAAAGGCTCGCCACCTATCACGTTTGTCCACCAAATCTTACGGCGAAGAGTGGGTACTGCCTATGTATGGTATGATGAAGGTGGTTCCTGTATCTACCCCCGCAGGGATTATGTACTTGAGAAATATGTATGACTGCCTGTATGACTCTTTCAACGTGGAAAAATATATATCTTCTTCTAGGTCACACTCCCTTTAGAGAGAGAGTCGTGATCGTCATTTAATTTTTTCTGCGAATAAAAAGATCGTTATTTCACAAATGGAAAAGTGTCAGTGAGGCCCTTGTCGAACCTTTTTTAAGCGAGAAGAGTGGGATTGACACCCCCACAATCAGGTACACGTGAAACGTCTGTAGTATGCACGTTTGAGTGTGAGAGAGAAGTTGCGAGCGGATGGAACTTGAAAAATTTATTAGGCAGATAAAAATATACTCACTTTGACTTTGAATCTTACTCTAAAGCTATTCAATTGAAAATCGTTAAGTTAGCTTTGCCTGAGTAGGACACGATCGTATATGTGCTGTAAAGAAACACTTTTCTGCATGTGTGTTTAAGGCTAGCTCGCGCAAAAAATTATTCGCGAATTTTCTATGCTTTTTATACAAAATTGACATCGGCTTAGAGTTAACCCGAGAGTTAGCGGTTCGTGTAAGACGGCGTTAAAATCCAAAGCCGTTGTGATAAGTACCTACTCGTACAAACAAAATTACTTATCTACATCGATATTTAATATAAATAAATTATAAAAAGGGTGAAAAAAATCCACGACCAGGATTTGAACCGTTCCGTGGCAATGCTCTAACCAACTGAGCTATCGCGGCTCATCCTGCTGGTTTCCAGTCAACCCTTTCTCCGTGTACCGTTCTGTATAGATGACGTGACGTAAAAACATCTATACCAGCTAAACTATGTAAGACTGTAGTCAAGTCTAACATATGGTACAGATATGAATACACAGTGGTGTTTATAGAAGAGCCAGTACATTCTGAATCCTTATCCTTCATCGTCGCTTACCATCAGACAAAGAGTAAGGCCATGACACGAGGTAAATCTTTGACAATAATAAAAAAATCTAAGTACATCAAGCCGGGTCGTTACCATCTGTTCTACCAATAGAACAGAAAGCCCCTTCTCCTTCCCTCTCTCGCAATCCATCCCCTACTGCTTCAGATTGTGAAATGCACCACAGTGTTTGTATGACAGTGACGAATTAAGTGATAACCATCACGGTCGGGGTGTCCTCGAAAAAAGGCTAGTGATTTTCAAAATGAGGCTGTGTGCACATGTGTGCGTTACTGAAAACCCCCGGAGTCGACAAGAGTAATGGATTAAATTCACGCTGTTCTATTAAGAAATAAATGTCCAATGTTTGAGTAACTAGATATACAGTCTGATTGACAATTTCAATCAGTACTTAAGCGACAATGGCTTTTTTGCTTTAGGGCAAACGTCGCCGGATAAAAGCCACTAATTAATTGGTCCTTTGAGGTGGGAAAGGCATTTTATCTTACTTGATGTGGTTAATAAAGAACAAGCTGTTAGCCCCTAACCGTTTTGTAAGGTCACAGGTCTAAAAAAATATGGTCTAGCTGTAATACCAACTTGACCTCTATTTGTTTCACATTGCAAAAAAGGAGTTAGAAGCATCGATCTCATTATTTACTGATAATATTGGTAATGTTTTTTTTTTGTAAAAAGGAATTACAATCTGACTGAAAAGTGGTGAAAATTCTGAAATTAAAATACAATAAACTATCAACGACTTCTTGAATCGAGCCAGAAACAACATTCAAAGATGAAAAACGTTCCTCGACCATGAACCGAACTCATTAACCTCTAACTGCGTGTCTATTCCAGGAGGAGGTCGACGAGATTAGCAAACAAACGTGTGTACAGACAAGCGTATCCCGCTTTGTGTCACTCACGCCGTGATAGCGTGAGATTGAACTGTCAGGTCAGCACATCAGCAGAGGTTTCCTTGTAAGGGTGGATCTCATCGTATTGTAGATAAAAAATACCTTGATGGTTTAACATCGTTTCCAGGTGCGACATCTCGTTACGCCACCTCAGGGTCAGCTGACTGAATGCTTCTATAGAGGCACTCAGGCAGCCGAGTTTTAGTCCAATGGAATCTACCCAGATTACAATTATTTTATTCCTTTATATAAGAACGAATAAATCTGCGGCTTTGTATGAACAGATTAACCAATTTTAGAGGATACGAAAGAATATTAGGTAAAGAAAATTAATAATGCTATCCAGACATTAATTATACTATCCAGCCATTATATACATATAATATCTACCCAATTTAGCCAAAGTGTTGGTTGAGGCGAAATTAATCAAATAATCTAGCTATTTTACATAATAACTGGACGGGAAAAATCGGGTTTTCATAGAAAATTTCCCGGCCTAGATGAGCAAAGTGTTGCTTCATGACTTCTTTTTTTTTTAAACAATATATAGCAAAGGGAGAAATTTTGAGAAATCTGTTCGAACTACGAACTCTCTTTAACTTACGATTACGATCTAATTTTTTCCAGCTACAGTACATAAGTCCATTATAAACACTACAACTTAAACAAACCGAGTAAATTTGCCGACTAATTAGTCGTACGTATGTGCCATAGAAAAAGGCTGGGTCTACACGACGATGATTCGGTTCAGGAACCGCTACCGAACGTGTAGTCGACTGCATTCAAACTCATGCCTTGCGCTCAAGCCCCGCTCACTTGGTTCAAGAACCGCGCTGGCCGGTTCCAAATGGAACCGCGGTACGTGTAGTCGACAGCGCATTTTTGTTTGAGTTTATATGAAGCACCGGTTCCATGGAACCGACCGATACTGGAACCGTCGTAGGAACCGTCGTCGTGTAGTCCGAGCCTTTCACCGCTCTCCTAAGATGAAACTAGCACTTCCCACAACACATCTAAGTAGGTATCTAGCTAGACCATCTGCGCATGCGAGACTCCATTGTATCACGCATATTGTTTGCTGGCTGATCTATGCGCTAAATCTTTGTGGCAATGAACTTGAGATTTTAACATGAATTATTCCAAATGTTATGACGGTAAAGCGGTTAAATAAATTTACATAGACTGACATCTTGATTGTAAGATTAGAATACATACACACCATAAAATATGTCTAGATCTTAAATATTAGGTCTATTTAAGATCTAGACATATTTTTTTAGAGATAGGTACGAGTATAGGTAGTATTTTGAAGTCAACTAGTCTAGTTAACAGCTGTGGTACCACTTTACTCGTATTTATTATACGTGAATCTTTGTATCCCAGAACATTCGGTAAATAGTGCAAGAACCAATGAAAACACAAGACAAAATGGGGAATCCAAATATAAAGGAAAAAGTTCTAAGTTTCCATTTTGTCCTTATTAGGATAGATAGATATTTTCCTTCGGGTCCAAAATGATCATTTTCCCAAAATGACTATTTTTGATAGGTAGGTAGATCTTTTTTACTCTAATATCAGCTACTTCTGCTGTATAGACTCTGCATAAAACATTTTTATTGATTTAAAAGCCTATGGTGATGACTGATGATAATGACACTGTATAAGTAAAGATTTTTTATAATTATACTTATGTACCTATGTAATTAATTTCCTTTGAGAAGACATTAGTTCTGGTGATGTTAAACACCTTAATCCGCAAATAATGCCGACCATGAGCGATTCTGACAAATGGGATATAGATAACGGTATTACACGCCTGTAACAATTCATGAACTACCCACAATGCACGAGGATGGCAGAGAATGTCGTAATAAATCATACAAAATGAATGCCTACACAACATTATATTCCGGAAACACACAGTGGAGGTTTAGTGGGAATGTCTAGGGTAAACCTTTGTTCTGTTATGACAAATACTTGTCGTTTCAGCTCATTTCTTTTTAAGTAACAATAAATAAATGCTAGATCTATGGGACAATAACGAAAATGTGCCCTACACTCAGAAAATGTTCCATTATGTGTAACCAAAGCTTTGTCTACCTGTCTCTTGTGAAAAGAATCATTCCAAAACTAATGGTAACATATAAGTTCATATAACTAAAGCCACAAGCCATTAATAAAAATAATAACTAAAGAAATTTAAATTTACATGTGTAGGTAAACTAGTTTCGCTAATTTCCAATGAACTTTGGTTTAATTTAACAAAGTTCTGTTATTTTATAAATAACCGAAGTAGTTTTGTTACCACTTTTTGTCAGTGTGCGCTCATACGTAAGCACATGCTAGAGTAATATTTTTCTTTGAGGTACTTACAGTATTTGATTTATTCCCTGTATCATGTATTCATATAGGTATTAGCCACAAAAATACTAATAAGTAATTAATTACATACAAACGAGCTGATGTTTTAATTGTACTTTTAAGATCCTTTTGTTATAGACTTTTTAAAACATCTTGAAAAAGAAAGCATTAAAGCATCTTGCTGCACCCTTAAGGGGAGGCACTAAGCCAATCCCTGGAAACGAGGTTCGGGGTTTTAACGATTTCGTCAATTGTGA
Organism: Hofmannophila pseudospretella; assembly: GCA_947369225.1. NCBI lineage: Eukaryota > Metazoa > Arthropoda > Insecta > Lepidoptera > Oecophoridae > Hofmannophila > Hofmannophila pseudospretella. The sequence goes on along the minus strand of OX376328.1, from coordinate 6,462,643 downwards.
CAAGTTTACCAATAAAAAAAAAATATATTTAGCTTCTACACAGTTATGACTACAACACTATGAACGTATTTTTTTATAAAACAGTGCCAAATGGCGGTAAAAAAATTGTCAACTTCATCAAAAACTTAAAAAAGGCATGTTTCTGTTTTAAATCTTGATGATAAACCAAAGAAAATATCAAAAATATATTACATTGAGCCTAGACACAAAAGTATGAAGAATGTAACAAAGGCATAACATAATTTTAATATACATCTACAAAATAAATATAAACCTTCAAACTTTCTCCATTTTTGCCGTGCCGATCTTCATACAGTTTTCTATGGGGCGGACACTGTTTCAAATTAGAGTATTTGTTGAACAAATTAAATCAGTCGGCCGGCAGCGTCCAAGGAGAGAGCACGCCGGTTTGAGCTTTCCAAACAAAATACGAAAAATAGTGTCTGTACACGTCGTACAGTTGTTGAGTAAAAGGTTGCAGGTGAGTTTTATTCAAAATATTGTTTCAATTCAACAGCTGATGATTTAATTTTTCTCATTGTATTTCTAATATTTTCTGTCTGTTTTTAGAAATGGGAAAGAGAAAAGAAAAATATAGATCCAAAAAAAGAACTGCATTAAAAATCTCTTTTTTTGTTACTGGACCGATCGACTTCAAAATCGACATCTGAGGGTCCGGGTGGACTCCGAACACGAATCTTTAAGAAAAAGTGGCCGCCATTTTGAACTTTTTTGTTACTGGACCGATCGACTTCAAAATCGATATCTGAGGATCCGGGTGGACTCCGAACATGAATCTTTAAGAAAAAGTTGGAAAAAGTGGCCGCCATTTTGAACTTTTTTGTTACTGGACCGATCGACTTCAAAATCGACATCTGAGGGTCCGGGTGGACTCCGAACACGAATCTTTAAGAAAAATTGACCGCCATTTTGAACTTTTTTGTTACTGGAGCGATCGACTTCAAAATCGATATCTGAGGGTCCGGGTGGACTCCGAACACGAATCTATAAAAAAAAGTGGGGAAAAGTGGGCACCATTTTGAACTTTTTTGTTACTGGACCGATCGACTTCAAAATCGATATCTGAGGGTCCGGGTGGACTCCGAACACGAATCTTTAAAAAAAAGTGGGAAAAGTGGGCGCCATTTTGAACATTTTGGTTACTGGACCAATCGACTTCAAAATCGACATCTGAGGGTCCGGGTGGACTCCGAATACGAATCTTTAAAAAAAAGTGGGAAAAAGTGGCCGCCATTTTGAACTTTTTTGTTAGTGGACCGATAGACTTCAAAATCGATATCTGAGGGTCCGGGTGGACTCCGAACACGAATCTGTAAAAAAAATGGTCGCCATTTTGAACTTTTTTGTTACTAGACCAATAGACTTCAAATCGGACCGGACCAATCGACGAAAATTTCATCTTTTTGTTAAAAAATATTCAAACTTTTAACGCTATTATTATAACAAGTTAAGTACACAAGTTAAGTACATCAACCATCAATCAGTTATCAGTTGTGATTTTAAAAATAAAATCCGTTTACAGTGTTAATTGCCTTTTTATTCTATTTTATTCATATTGACATCAAACTATTATAAATTTTATTTTTATTTATTTATTAAGAAAATTACAAAAGACCTTAAGATAATCGGTTCACAACACGTAAGTAATAACACACAAAACAAGTTTACATCTCTGTACGGGTACGAATTCTCAAAGATGTAGGTGCAAGTTTCGTGTAATGCGATTGCGGTTCGTGTCTGTGTGAGTGGCTCAGTATTCGCTAATATAATATAAAATAAATATAATACATCTTATACCTGACTTTCACTTTATCCACTTTTTTACAGACTCTTGTTCGGAGTTCACCCTGACCCTCAGATATCGATTTTGAAGGCGATCGGTCCAGTAACAAAAAAGTTCAACATGGCGGCCACTTTTTCTTACTTTTTTTTACATATTCGTGTTCGGAGTCCACCCGGACCCTTAGATATCGATTTTGAAGTCGATCGGTCCAGTAACAAAAAAGTTCAAAATGACGGCCACTTTCCCCCCCTTTTTTTCACAGATTCGTGTTCGGAGTCCACCCGGATCCTCAGATATCGATTATGAAGTCGATCGGTCCAGTCACAAAAAAGTTCAAAATGGCGGCCACTTTTCCCCCCTTTTTTTCACAGATTCGTGTTCGGAGTCCACCCGGATCCTCAGATATCGATTTTGAAGTCGATCGGTCCAGTAACAAAAAAGTTCAAAATGGCGGCCACTTTTTCCCACTTTTTTTTCAGATTCGTGTTCGGAGTCCACCCGGATCCTCAGATATCGATTTTGAAGTCGATCGAACCAGTAACAAAAAAGTTCAAAATGGCTTTGAACTTTTTTCAGACCAATTATCTTGTAATATATAGATAGATATTGTGTAGATTAGTTTAATACAGCGAACTACGCCTACATAAGAATTACTTACTTGTGGAAATATTTCATTTTTGTAAAACTATAAAAATAGTATGTATAATAATGAATATTATTGTATAATCTATTTATATTATAACGTAAATATTATGTTTTTGTAAAAAAAATATTTAAGGATTTAACGCTATTATTATAACGAGTAAAGTACATCAAACATCAATTAGTTATCAGTTGTGCTTTTAAAAATAAAATTCTGTTTACAGTGTTAATTATCGTTTTATCCTATTTTATTCGTATTGACATCAAACTATTATGAATATAATACATCTTATACCTACATCACGCTGACTTCTGAAAATATTCACATACGACACTTCATTCTGGTGCGCGCGCGACCGGCTCCGCATGTGTGCGGCGGCACGCACACATTTGTCAAAAACGCAATTTCGCTCGATTGCCTGGCCTGTTACCGGCCCTTAAGCGCAAAACAAACACAGGCGGTGCCCTGACGGCACGCCGGTCGGCATACCTCTTGTGTATGTTTAGCGCCGCTTCACTGTCATATATTTTGTATGGAAATAGTTTGTAGGGGGCGGAACTCAGGCACAACGGCCGGCGCGCCGCCACTTAATGTACTTGCATACAAAATGTATGAAAGCGACGGGTGCAAAACAGACAGAGGCGGCGCGATGACGTCGCACTGGCAGCGCGCTGCCGGCACGCCTTTTGTATACGTTTTGCGCCTTAAATATTCTACCAAGGACTTTGTCATAAGAATCATTTCTATAAGAAGCTTACGCCATTAACTTTTCCCGTCCCTGACAAGGCTTCATTAAACCAAGGTTTTTTTATTCAACAAATGATAGACCCACGTTAACGATAAAAGCTCCAGTCAATTTTAAATGACAAATTCTCGAATGCCTTGTTAAAGTGCACAGTGGGTAGTCTGGTCACTGTAATATACAATGTACAACAAGGGAAATAATTTAGCAGCGGGTGGTGACAACGGGTGGTGACAACTGGTGGTAAGTAATACGATGTATAACAAGGGGAAATATGCCCTAATGCTTCATACAAAGCGTTAGGCTATATTTTCCGTCCCAGAATGACATTCTATGAAACGCATCGGGTCTAATAAATTGCCTGAAATGATCGACGTAGGCTATAAAAAGCCAATTCTGAGCCCATATCGGCCTAACTCCAGTCAGATCGATGGATTGGACGCACGTCGCGTGTCTACTGGTAATAAAGGGAATAGATAATAAAAAAGTTTAAATGAAAATCATGGGCAAGTGAACTTTTATAAGTAAGTGGCTTACTTTAATAGGTAATTGGCTTACTTTAATAGGTAATTGGCTTACTTTAATAGGTAATTGGCTTACTTTAATAGGTAATTGGCTTACTTTAATAGGTAATTGGCTTACTTTAATAGGTAATTGAAGATGTTCTCTTTTTTTTTCATAAAAAGTTCAAATGCCTACTTAAAACTTGTCTACGGTTAGTTATACCTGTAATGTTCAATTTCCTCACCAAGAGTTAATTAATTACACGAGGAAAATTAGGTAATTGCCAAAAGTTAGTTAACTTTTATTACCTTTTACTTTGTTTCGTTTATTTCAAAAACATAAATGTTTATTAATATAAGATATTATGTACAGTCACGGTCAGAAAGTTATTACCTCCTGCAACTTACACTATCGCAAATTTATCTGAAACTACTAAATTGATTTATATATTCTTTCACCAGCATACACAATCTATTGGTAAACCATTTAAGTCTGGCTACGCCTGCGACGTAAGAACGGCGCGGGGCGAGATGACAGAGGGCAAGCGGGCAGCGAGCGGGAGGCAGGCCGCACCTCCGCTCCGGCTCGTCGCACGCCCGCCCTCTGTCATCGCGAAAATAGCCAGTGATAGCACATTAAAATCAATTCAGTAGTTTTAGAGAAATTTGTGAATGTGTAAGTTGCTGATGGTAACACTTTCTGACATCCACTGTACAGTACATGAGAATTATGTAGGTATATAAATAATAAGTAAGTTTTACGGATTTCACGCAGGAGGGAGCTAAAGTGGCTTTGTAGGCTTTGTTGAATTCTAAATATTTATTTTCTCGTATATCTTCGTTAGGCTTACTTTATGTATTATACTTGTTCATTCCATGAAGAAACATCTTATATTTTTTCATCTATGCTTCATTCAAATACTTACGTGATTATTGTAATCCTTGTAAACTATAACAAACGCTTAAAGCGTTTGATAAAATGAAATGACACTACATTTGACAATGACATTACATGACAAAGAAAAAAAATTTGGTGAACTGGGTCTCCCAGTTTCCCCTGGCTACTCCATTACCGTGACAGCTTATTTTGCAGACATTGAATCTTTTTGTCGTCATTTATCTGGCCTGCAAGTCTGCCATCTCATGGGCCGAAAAGGCAAGGAAAGAAAGTAATTTTGTTTTTAAATGAGTCGAGAAGCAATAGGTTGCTATTTTTTAAATTGCTCTTAGATAGAGAATCTATATTCTCTTCAAATAATTTTAAAGTAAATGATAAAGTATCTATAGGTAAACCGCTTAACTATGGGGCAGGCCCCACTTCCCACTCGCCGCATGCCCGCCCTCTGATGTCCCGACCAGCGCCCCTCTTGCCGCGTAGGCGACACCACAGTTAAACGGTTTACCTATAAATACTCTATCTAAGAACAGTTTAAAAGATGATAAAAAGTAAACAATTTAAAAGAACATTTCTTATATCCTAGACAGAAAAGGTGATTTTTTTCTCCCCCTGATAAATTTTAAATAAGTATGTAGGTAGCAATACGAAAGAAAAACGCAGCCAACGTAATGAGCAGTCTATCTGTGTGATGACCTGTAATACCTAAATGAGGCAAATGGTATTTTTACCAAAGAAAATATTACAATGTGCATTTTCTTTGGTTTGCGAATTATACGGAATAAATCTGCTACAGGCATTTTCCGCAAAAACATGTTCTTTGACGTCGTTATTTGGTTTCGGAGCTCCCCGGGCAGATTTATCACGTCCTCGGCTCTACGTGATCCTTTGTGGGGACTATGTTTTTATTTATACACACTGTACAATAATATTTCTATATCGTGTAATAGGGTCTCCCAAAAAACCCCTACTTTTCTATACAATGGCTGAAAGTATCAACCCGCACAACTTGTTGTTTGTTTCCTTAAAGATGCTCTGAAATGTGCTCAATACATCCGATTTCCATCAGACTAGAATACGTCGTTCCTGGCTTGAAGCCAAATAATTGTATAAAAAGAAAACATGACAGGAATCGATTTTCATACAAACATTCCAGGCCTAGGTTAGGTTTCCTCTCGTATTTTGTTTTTTTACTAAATTTCGAACTGCTTAATAAAGCGTGCGGAGTATAGTTTTGTAAACTGTGGATTATACTATACTTATACTTATATTATACTATACTTTATCGTATACTTGTGTACTATACTTATGTAAACTTTAATGTGTAACTGTTTGTGATCCCTAATAAAATAAAATAGAATAAAACAGTCTGAGTTTTAGAAAACACATCACGCAGCACCGTTTATTTTACATGAGCGACCAAATCACTTTGGGAAGAACCATCCCGAGAAAAATGGAAAGCCTATAACCAAGAAATTCCCTGACAAATCTAAAAGGGGACAGGCAAATACCATAATAAAATTTGAGTTTTATGAGACAGACTATGCAAATAACTTTTATTACCCAACCGATCTTGTAATAAATCTTTTTGAATAGACAATTTTCAAACAGATTCTTCTCAACGCGCTTTGATAAAGGCTCGCAGTAAAGGGCCTGACCACTTTCACACCTCTTTTATAGCCAAACACCTGTCCCCGGCATTTCTTCAGCAGTCTTTTGATAAACGACGCCGGCATTGTGCGCGTTAATACCTCCGGTATTTTCTTTTCCAATTGAGCTACGAAGACGGCGTGAAAAATCGAACGCGTTTTTTAACGCGTCGCTCCAAAGGCTTGGGAAATTGAATTTTTGTTGTTGCATATTTTATCTAAATGACCAGTGTATTTACATACTTCTTCAATTTAATACTGCATAAATTAAAAATATGCTTCCCAAAAGTGGTTATACCTCCTACCCTCCTATTCATCTTCCAGAGAATTTTGTTTTGGGCTATCATTTGAAAGTAAACAAAGTTGTTTGGTTTCGATTTTCCATGCAAAGGGATTAATTTATGAGCGGTATATTATATGACAAGTGAAAAAGTCGAAATTAGTAATTTGTTCGTGTTTTTCTATTTCTTTTGACATGGAATCTATTTCAGCGAACTTGTGTCAAGTCACCGTAACGAAAATGTGTTCTTACAACATACTCGTACCACTAACTCTTGAATTATTTAACCTATCAAAATGGAAGTTGTACCATTGGATAGAGTTTAGCGGACCCGTTCTAACGATACCTAACAATAACTGAAACATTGTTTCCCCGCTTCGCTACAGCTTGCCGAAGTGGGTCCCTTTTTGGTCAAACAAATTTACCGACTTATATTAAATTCTCTATAACTTTGGAACTATTATAGACATCGAAATACTTGAAACTGCGTTATGATGTGCTTGAACTACGCTATTTAAAACCAGGTCTCACTTCGTATCTGGTATCAACAGTTGAAAATAATTGACAAGTTTCATCAGTTGTCACCTCATGCCTCGCATAACATGCCGTGCTATAAAAAGGAAGCGCAGCCGGATTCGACAAACCCCATGTATAACGCAGAGCGACAGCGCATCTATCGTTTGCGCCAAAAATAGCAAGAACGATCAATCTGGCGGCTCTTCGCGTTTTGGTCCGGAAATGTTGGAGTTGCAGAATGGATTCCATGTTTCGGCAGCTGCCTAGCAACTTTTTTCGTTCGCTATTTCTATCCTTTAGTAAAATATATGGAAGTATAATAAAATAACTATATTCATTACCAGTCGATTTTCGCCCACTGCTAACCTATTCTTTATTTGTATTTTTCCGCCGTTTTGACGAAGGTAAAGTAAAAATAAGTATAAAGTTTAGTTCCTTCTTCATAGTCGTATTCCTCATTGAAGAGATTCGTGATCATTCTATAGAAATAATCACATAGAACGACTTTCTTGGCAGATTTAATAATAATTTTTATTTATTTTTGGTTTGCCATAATGCCTTCTTAATTTCACACAGTGATTATCTCAGTTTGCAGGTTTCCTCACGATGTTTTCCTTCACCGTTAGAGTAATCGGTAAATGAACGTACCTACGAGTAAGTTATTTAGAAAATACCAAAAAATCAATGTTAAAAGTTACATGACACTGCATGGTTTCGAACCCAGACCTCCTGCATCAGGTCCGGCGTTCTATAGCCACTACACTTAGGCTATTTAGACCAATAAACTTACACTCTCAGGCCAGTCCTAAATATAAATTCATTATTTTCTGACAAAATATTAGTATGCAAAGTCCCGCTTTAAACAACGAGCTCGTGGGAAGTCGCCCCGCCAAAGCCTCCGGATTAAGTAAGTCAGTAAGTAAATACCTCTATTTTGCGTCACCTTTATTTTAAAAGTCGGAAACGAATTCTACCGCTTAACAATTAATTTATGCTTTTTCAAATTTTGTAACACTAAATGACAGGAAAATTAATTTCAGAAAGTTCCATGGACAAAGAAAAAAAACGGACATAGTCCCATGAACAATAACTTGACGCAGCCATAGGAAGTCAGCTCGCTAGTATATATGAGCCCTTACGTATACAGTCACACCATAGAAATACGTTTCACCCGCCATTACGCTACCGACCTCGCCCGTGTCATGTTGGTTGACATTTTGAACAAAATACTACATTATGCCGTCATGTGTAGTTAAAATCATGTCGAAACCATAGTGGTATCATAAAAAAGAGTCAGGGGATCACCTAAGCAAGTAATTTATTCACCTTATTTCTTGATTTTTATTTAAAATATTGAAATCAGAAATTTTGACACAATCAGCCAGTGTTGCCAATAATTAAATATGAAAATTCCCCGAAAGTGTGGGTAATTGATAGTCTTACTTTATATATACATATTTGTTTTCAAAATATTTCAAAATTCTTCTACAATACTAATTTACTATATAAATAAAAATATTTTTGAATTCAATGTTTTTTATTTATCTTTTTATACCTGGACAAGAAGAAAGGATCTTCCTTTAATTTTAATAAAACCCTAGTTCCAAGAGTGGTGACAAATGCTAAAACTTTATTGTAATTTTATTTCAATAAATTGGGTACATTTTCTTTACATATGGCAATCCTCTCTACAGAGTACTTACACTGCCGCCATTGCTTTGCTTCAACAATGTTTTAATGACATTTCCTTCGTCTTTTTTTACCTTCATGGCTAGTTCCATAAGTTATGATAATTTATCACAAACATTGGACATCATATTATCTCTGTCAACTTATGAAACGTCCCACAAACGAAAACGGCCTGACATGCCGTTTCCCAATTAATTTATGCTTCTCCAAATTTAGCAATAGTAAATGACAGGAAAATTAATTCCAGTAAGGCTAATCCTCAAGTTATAACACAAACATGGGCTTGATATTGTCTCTTTCAACTTATGAAATGTTCCCAAAGTTACATAAACGGTATTGCCAAAGTTACTGGAAAGCATTAAACTCCATTGATTGAAAGCTTTAGAGACCAATATAAGGGATTTCAGTTTCCTCAACAACTTACGGTGAAAAAGTTTGAAGCCATCTTAAAAAGTACTACTTTATAACTTTTTCCCGAATTAGAAAATGATACTAATAATAGTAATAATAGATTTAGAAAAAAATATCTATGTCTTGATCTTGATTTATTTCTGTGTTAGCAAGCGCATCGAAAAACCCCTAATAGCATTATATAGAAGTCTGCTCTCCTTATAAATTTACAATAGAACTAGCGAATAGAACTAGCGAATCACGTCACACTCAAAACTTTATGTGAATATGCTCATAGTAATGCAGGTCAATAAGTAAGTTTTTTTTTATTGACTACTAAACCCGCATTTGACCTCGATCTCGCCTGATGGTAAGCGACGATGATGTGGACGATGGAGCATGCGGGTCCAGGAAATGCCTATTCACTCTGGCCTTGAAGATCCCAAGGTTACGGGAAATACAGACGCCGGCAGGCTGTTTCATTCCTTAGCCGTTCGCATAAGTAACGAAGAAGCAAATCGCTTCGTACGAACAGATGGGATATCAACAACATATACATAACTTGAGTATTAGGGTGTTACCACAACCACCCGACCGACTACGTCCATCTATGTTATCGATCAACTTCGACCGACAGGTTCTTGCCACACCTAATCGATCTGCCCGATTGCTCGATTTTAATCCATTCGTCATCATTCATCAGTATTTCGATGATAGAATTGGCTCTCGTGTGGTCGATCGACGAACGATCTATTGTTTTATCGACCGGTATCCGTCGATCAGCCAAAACTACCACGTCAATTGATCCACGTCGATCGACGACATCGATCCACGTCGGTCGCATGGGTGTGGCAACACCCTTATACGACAGGAGTCAGAATGTTTGTACTCCACGTCTAATGTTCAGAGTGAGTGATGTTAGTGGGTGTTGTAAGGAGTTCCCTATATCTAAAACCACTTAGCTCCAACAAAAATGTTTAACCGTTTAAGAGCTGCAACAAATGCCATTGAAAACCGAGGTTTCACAATGTCAAGTTTAGTTATCATCATCAGCCTATTAATGTCCCCACTGTTGGGGTGCAGGCCTCCCCTTGCACAAGGCGGTACGGGCCATGATCCACCGAGCGGGCCCAGTGCTGATTGGTGGATTTCACACGCCTTCGGAAACTTTTAATTTTCTCAGACATGCAGGTTTCCTCACGATGCTTTCCTTCATCGTTAGAGCAGTCGGTAAATGTACGTAAGTCTTCGAAAAAATCCGAAAAACTCATTGGTACATGGTATTGCATGGTTTCGAACCCGGACCTCCCGCATGGGAGTCCGGCGTCCTAGCCACTAGACCACCGACGCTCAAGTTTAGTTATAGCTCTCTTAAACGGTAGTGCTGTTGCTTTTCTAAGTAAGTCTTGGGTGAAAGAAAAAATAGTCTCCCTCCCCCTAGGGACGGGCGTTCGTTCCGTCATGAAGCGAGTACATAAATAAAATAAAAATTCCTATAGCAGAATATGTTTTTGGAAGTACGTCAATGGCTGTCTTTTCCTTTCAAGTTTCTACATTGTTATTATTGTTACATTGTAGGGAGCGTTCGTGACACTTTTTATAATCAAGTGAATTCGCTTAGGTTCGATAAAACTTACGGTAAGTTGAATTGAAAAGTTTGAATTAATTCGTGAACTTGAATATTGGATAGAGTGAAAAGACCAAACTTTAATATTGAAATGCTCAATGATCTCAGAATAGAAATAAAGTCAGGAATATGACTGTAATCTACTCAAAATCTTTTTCTTGACGTATGTATGGTTCGAGTGTCGGTGGTGTCGTGGTTACGTCGTCGGACTGCCATGCTTTTCGGTTTTTCGGTTTTTTCGAAGACTTACGTACATTTACCAATTGCTCTGACGGTGAAGGAAAACATCGTGAGAATACCTGCATAATGAGATAAAAAGTGTGTGAAATGGGGAGGGCAATGGCAAACCACCCTATTAAATATGCCACGAGAGTCGTTTTATGTGATTAATTCCTAAGAATGATCACGACCCTCAGCAATGTGAAAAAGGACTTAGAAGAAGAAGAAAGTATGGTTAGTGGCCAACCTATTAACAGAGTTGTGCAGGCCGGCTAGGGGTAAACCAAAAAACCTAAAGGTAGGTAGGTAACCTAATCTAAACCTAGGGGTTTAGACTGTAATGATGATATTGACTGTGTTACTCGTACAACTTCCGGTATTGTGATAATATGCGATACGTCGGGTATTTTATTTTTTATTTAACACTTTAATGCAAAAATAGTACATGAGGCGAGCTTAATGCCATGCGGCATTTTCTACCAGCTAACCATTGGGTCATACATACAGTAGTCAGTCGTAAAATGTCAAGGGTCTAAATTACGTCCAAGTCGCGAAATGGCAAAGTCGCGAAATGTCCAAGTTGCGAAATGTCAAAGTCGCAAAATGTCCAAGTCGCGAAATGTCCAAGTCGCGAAATGTCAAAATCGCGAAATGTACAAATCGACAATTAAAAAAATATCGACCATTACCAACTGATGTCATTCGTTATAACCCCCCCTTTTTATTGTCGATACGATATGAATAGAAAATGGTACAAATGGGGTACAAATGCTGTGTACAAATGTTCTAAGCAAGTTCTATAAGTATGTATGTACATACTTATAGAGGTAGGTAGGTAGTTAGTATAAAAATGGGTAGCATTATAGTTTAGAACGACGGGGCACCGAGAGCCGCATATAGATGAATGAAAAACAGTCTACCGGATAAGAACCTACTTACTTGTTTTTATTTGGAATTACACTAAAAACGTGAAAGTATCAAAAAAATTCGATCTTGACATTCTCCGAGATGGACATCTTGACATTTCCTGACGTATCGATATTATGAACACAATAAAATACTGTATACAATATTTTTACGGTAACCTAAATGAAGAAAAAGTAGGTACTCTCACCGGTAAAGTAAAGTTTGTGTCAAACAAAACAGCATTTTTCTGATGACTACTTATTTGTATATTAACACAAAGACAAAAAGTAATTCTTATCATTCGTTTGAAATTCTAGGTATTCCCATGTTTATAAATCTTCTGAAGTCACAAAAGTCAATGAACAAGCTATAAACGCTTGAAGCCCAAGGAATTTCTATACACTAGTACTTAGCACTATACTATAGTATTCATGGATAAAATCAACTTACTATTATTTTATACAGGTAGCAGTTCTATAAGTATCTTTACAGGAATATATTTAACCTTTTTGAAGATAATATAAAAGGCGTTCACATTACGGAATGATAAGTTGCCAGTGTGCTCTATTGAACCATTATGGAACGTACGTAGGTATACGAAGAATTCGGAACGACTCGAGTTGAGGCGGTCGCGGTGGTACGTTGCCACGGGCGGCGCGCTATAGATATTGCTATAACCACTTTGAGGGGAAACCAAGCGAACTTATTAACCCTGACCGCAGTATACTTATAGAATAGACTGATATCAGACCAGCGGTGCCAAGTGGTATGGATATTACAATATATTGACTTACGCCAGTTTTCCCTTTATTTGTCGGACCGGACAGGACCGTTCAAAATGCCGATACACGTGTCCTCCGGTTATAAGAGGGTGGGAATGCAGCGAAACATTTTTTTAAGGCTGCTTAGAGTTAAACAGAAGCTCGTTGCGCCTGCCAGAAACACACTTTATACATATAATAGGATTCGTATCACCACGCAAACAACTTGGGAATGAGGATTCGTTCATTGACACTTGTCAGTACCTATTGTTAGGGATCTGCAGAGAGATAAAGATAACCAATTAAAGCTTGATTAAAACGTAAAGAGATGGGTCTGTCGAGATAAACGGACAATAAACTTACCGTCAAATTAGAGAACAAAGTTGAATTAATTTGCTAAGAAATTACTCAGTAAGAACTTCATACATCATACATACATCAGCAGCCTACTCTAGTCCACTGCTGGACATAGGCCTCTCCCAGGGCGCGCCATTAAGCTCGATCTTCGGCTCTTCTCATCCAGTCGCTGCCAGCCACCTTGCGCGCGCTATCCATGGGAGGTAATGCCATAATCGCCACGCTAGGCCTGCGGGTTGGCGATCGCAGTAGCCGGGTCGCTTGCCCCGATGACGCTGCTGCCCGTCATCGTGCCTCTGGTATTTTAACCCAGCCAGAATTTGAGTGGTTTTACCGCCACTAGTCGGTCGCCAGGGACTCGTTCGCTAATCGGCAGGATGCACCACGTGCAGGTGAGTTTGGTATTTGGAGGTCTAGATGTTGGTGACCCCCCTTACATCCCAGTAAGAACTTAATTCATTATAATTGTATGATCACCAGACACATCTTCCTCGGAGTTATTACAGTAAAGAAGAATTCTAATTTCATATTAAAAGTTTATGTAACTGTCTGAGTTCTAATTTGTAACATGAGCGTAGCGAGTAGTACAATAGATAGAACGAGTATTACAGTGGCTAATTAAGTACAGTTGCAGACGATACTTTTTCTAGGACCATCATGAAATACCTAAATAACAGAAAATATAATATGGAGCATAATCACTATTTTGGATCGTTCAACACACGAATTATGGCAGGTCTTCAAAGCTCCGTCGACAAAATAGTGCGAGCTATATACAAAGCGGAATGAATCACTTTGTGTTACTGATTGTCGTTCAGTATTAAACAAATTACGAAATGGAAAACAAATATAACATTACGCCAAAAATCAGCGATATTATCGTATTGTGCTAGGTTTTCAAAGGTTTTCTCCAACATTTCTTGACAACCGACATTACAGGGCGAAATCGAGGAACATTTGCCAATTATCTTTGAACCGACAAATTTAATTGGGTCGTATCTCCATCGGCAGACATCTTGATAGATTTCAAGTGAACGCAGTCACCCCCACCCCTGTATAGGCGAGACGAATCGGTCCCTTCCTTTTAAGATCAGAACGTTTTATTGAATGAAACAAACGCCTTATCGAGAAAGTAGTAAATTTCCTGCTAGACATTGACGCATTACTTCTTTTAGGGTTCATTGGAAAAAAAGGTTTATTTTTTACCTTAGAGTTTTGTCTATGAAGACCGCATTCAGAAGATAATTTTCAACAAAATAATACGAAAATTTCTTCTTTTGAAATTGAAAGCTCCATTTAAAATGAAAGCTTGAAAGAATTACCGTATAGGTATACTATCTAAGTATCATCAGAAGCCTAGTCCACTGTTGGGACAAGGGGGGAAATGAAAAACAGCGCTGCATATTTGGTACCCGAGTATGTCAGTATTTGCTGACTTTCCCCCCTTTTGCCAAATATACATTACATATACTGCTTTGTACCATAATTTTAAATTTTTAAATTTATATGATTTGGCAATAAATTTATTTCTATTCTATTCTGTTGGACATAGACCCCTCACAAGTCTCGTCTTGAGCCCGGTCTTCGGCTCTTCTCATCTCATCAGCGCTGTGGCTTGCCTCAGCATTATGCTGAGCTGGTGTACCCTTTTTAGCACTGTACCACACCGGATGTTTTGTGCTGCATGTATTAATCTTTGTATACATCTGTATTGTGTACTTGCTGTATTCTGGTGTTTACAGTGCTAAATAAACGTTTTCAAATCCAATTTTCAATTTCAGTAGATTTTCTCTCCGTCTTGGCAACTCAGTTAAAATTATGGAAACAAATTAGGTACTTACTCCAACATATATGGTCAATATTTTCTAGACTTTATTATTTTCTTCTTTGAAAGAGTAAAATACTCTTCTTTCTCATCAGTAAAGAAAGGAATGAAGCCACAGATAATCAGGCAGACGGACATACGCGTCAAACTCATAACCCCCTCTTTTGGCCGGGGGATAAAACGGACTGTCTGAATAAAATGTCTCTGCTTCAGCCTCATTAGCAAGCCTATGGTGTGGCTTAGTTTAGCCGCGATAAGCTTTCCGCCCAACAATCAAGGAGCCACCCGCCCGCCCAGCGCTAAGGCTGAGTCGATTATTTACTGTGTGTTCAACCTAACTTCCTTTTCTTTGTGTTGTTTCTTTGTGTACTTATCAGGCAAGCTTTATCTTGGAACTAGGTTAGATGTTATGCGAAATTATGTAATCATTATCTTTTTAGTAAATCATGCTTACTCGAAGAAAAGTGTTATTGATATTATAAAATACTTAGGTACAATCTTGGGTGAGATCTTTTATCGGTCTATGTCCTATCTAGATAATGAAACCTGAGATTTATGATCTAAAACATAGATAAAATATTTTGTATTATATGTAACAAATATTGATTAATTTGATGATCGATTATATATAATCCTTTTTATTAGAATAGAATTGTAAAACAGGTCATGTAAACTTAATAGTGATTTCATGCCCGTAACAAATTAGCTAATTACACTTATTCTATTCAGGTATTTAATTATTTTACCAAACCTATAATAATATCAAGCGCAGTTATTCCCTAGTCAACGCAGTCGTTACCCACTGCTAGTTACAACTACTGCCCACTTAGATCAGGTATTGCCCAGTCAACGCAGTCGTTACCCACTGCTAGTTACAGCTATTGCCCACTTAGATCAGGTATTGCCCAGTCAGGGGTACTGTGTCGGGAAACCTCCTCGTGTGCCCGCCTGCTGCAGTTCCCAGTTGATACGTCCGCTGGGAAGGGCAGTGGGTCGGGCCGGTGTACCCTGGCGACGGTCAGTAACTTCACCTTGTGTGACTTTGCTGGCCGCCGAGCGAATTGTCCCGACGTGACGGCCGTGCAAGTTCCCGTGCTAACCCACGGAGCCTGCACGGGTCGCACCACCCGCTCTATTCTTAGAGCGGTGCCTGGTGCGTGGGGAGTATACCGTAACCCTTCGGGAACGGGGGTCTAGCCTTAACTGGCCGGACCGCGAGGAGATCACCTCTATAAAAAATCCTCAACCCCCGGAGTTGTGGTTCGTTGTACGATTACGTGACACGGGGTGCTCGAAGAGCGGCTGGGGAGTTCACCAGTTTTAGCGGCCAACCCTGGGGTACCTCCCGCCCCCCCAGGCGTATAGGGTTATCGAGGCAAACCGGTCACTGCCGAGATCGACCTTCAAAAACCGGGTACTCGTGGGATCAGTAATGAAGAAATCAAAAATCCAAAACAAAACCATGGAGAAAGATAGGGAGGAGGGCCTAATTTTCGCTCGGCCATATGAGCGGACCGGAGAAATGCCGGATGACGTGAGCGACACGGACTCTCTCATGTCGAACACGTCGAGTATTTCCCGGGCACAAAAGCGTGGGAGGGGACAGGACGACGAGGATAGTCCGTCCTATGTCCCTAAAAAGACAAGGGCAAAAACCAGCTTGCCCAATGCGGATGAGCTGCAGGAGGAGATGCGGGAACAGCCGACGGCGGACCTCAGCGCTCGCATTTTTGACAGCCTGCAGGCGGTGGAGAAGGTGGCGGATAAATCCCGCAACCTTAAGGGCGATTTTGTTCGCGCCCTCAGGGTCGCAGTGCGAACGGTGCAGGCCGCCAGCACTGAAATCATGCAGCGAACCTCTGCGGAAAGGATGGAGCGGGAAAACGCAGAGCTGCGATCTCAGCTAACCGACCTGAGCGCCAAGGTGCAGGCGCTGACGGCCGAGTTGGCTCAGCTGAGACGAGGGGCCGCGGGGGGCGGCGGGGCCTCCTCCGCGTCTACACCTCCAACGGGCGGGACCTCCTCTAGACCAACTAGACCAGCAGCCCCGCGTGCATTGGAAGCGGTTCGCAGCGGCCAGGTGGGCTCTGATCTACTACAGCGGGTAGAAGCAATGATCGAGAGGAGTTTGACCCATTTCAGGGACGAGCTCTTTCCCGATCGAGCAATTAGGCCGTCACTCGGCCGAAAGGTGGGAGACCCGGCGAGAGGGCCAGAGCCCGCAGCAGGACCTTCAACCAAGAAGACCAGGGTCACGAGAAGAAAGACCAGGGGCCCCAACCCCACGCCGCTCGACACGATTGCTGGGAGGGCGGAACCGCCATCGTCAGCGCTTCCGGCGACGTCGGGGGTGTCGCAACCCCCGACCACATGGGCCACGGTAGTAGGCCGAAAGGCAAAGAAAAGGCAGGCAAACGCCGCCAATCTTGCGCCTACGGCTGCGCGGCCTGCTATAAGTGCTGCCAAGAAGAAGCCGAAGTTGCCTCGGCCGCCGAACACTGCCGCCATAGCGGTTACAGTACCCGAGGGTGTCGACATCACCTACGCCCAAGTGATGGCGGCCGCCAAAGAGAGGGTTAAACTGGCCGACTGTGGCATTGATGAAGTTCGCCAAAAGAGGGCCTTAAACGGCGGCCTATTGCTGGAGGTGGCCGGCCCAGAAAATGCAGCTAAAGCTGACGTTTTGGCCGACCGCCTGCGGCAGGCGCTCGCTGAGATGGGCGTGCAAATCGTTCGCCCATCTAAAACAGGCGAACTGCGAGTGATGGACTTAGATGAGTCCATCACTCAAGCAGACGTCGCGGCAGCCATCGCCGAAGCCGGAGGCTGTTCCGCCGATGAGGTGAAGGTGGCCGAAATTCGACGCAACTCACAAAGGTTGGGGACGGCGTGGGTTCGTTGCCCGCTCACCGCGGCGAAAAAAGTTTCGGCTGCAAAGCGCGTGCGAGTGGGGTGGGTGGCTGCTAGGGTCGAGGCTTTGGGGGCACGGCCTCTGCAGTGCTACCGGTGCCTCGAGTTGGGGCACATACGTTTAAGGTGCCCCAATGCTGTTGACCGGAGCGCCTTGTGCTACACGTGCGGCGAGCCGGGTCACAAGGCGACCCAGTGCACAGCACAGGCGCCCAGGTGCCCGCTGTGCGCGGAGATCGGTCGGCCGGCCGATCACAGAATAGGGGGCAAAAAATGCACGCCCCCGAAAGGGAAGAAAAAGAGCAGAGGAGACAAGCAGGCTCCTCCACTGGCTGCTTCCGCGGAAACGGCAGGCGAAGACGAGCCCTCCAGAGCGCCATCCCGAACGAGAGATTACTCGTTGGGCGAGGAGGTAATGGAAACGGCACATTCAACAGCCTAAAGATACTCCAGGGCAACCTCAACCACTGCCGCGCGTCGCAGGACCTGCTACTGCAGACTGTCGCGGAGTTGTCGGTTGCATTGGCGGTGGTAGCGGAGCCGTATAGTGTCCCGAATCACCCTCGCTGGTTCGTGGACGAGGTCGGCTCCGTTGCCATATACTGGGGGGGAAAGGAAAGGGATCCCCCTTGCTCCTTGCTGAGGAGGGGGCAAGGATACGTTGTGGTGGAGTGGGGTCCACTTGTAGTAGTAGGCTGCTACGTTTCCCCCAACTGCAGCCTCGCCGCTTACGAGGCCTACTTGGACGGGCTAGCCATCTGCATTCGTGGAAGTCTAGCCCGCCCGATGCTCGTCCTGGGCGACTTCAATGCACGTTCCAGAGCGTGGGGAGACACCCAGGACAGCCCAAGGGGAGATACTATTCAAGAGTGGGCGGCGGGAATGGATCTCCGGTTGTTAAACCGGGGGTCTGTTAGCACTCTTGTGCGGTGGCAGGGGGAGTCGATCATTGACCTGTCGTGGACGACTCCTTCTGCCGCGCGAGTCGTGTCGGGCTGGAGGGTAGCGGAGGAGGTGGTCACACTATCCGACCACCGTCACATCTTTATCGATGTGACACTCCGATCCCCCGACGGTCCCGTGCGCCGTGGCGGCAGTCCACCGCGACGTTGGTCCCTCAAGCGGCTCGATCGAGACTTGCTCATCGCCGCTGCCAACGTCGCGGCCTGGCCGGATACCGGCGAGATCCCGCCCGATCCCGAAGACGAAGCGGCCTGGTTTCGCAGGACAATGACGTCGATCTGCGACGCCTCCATGCCCCGAGCCAGGCCTGTCGAGCGAAAGGCCACGTATTGGTGGTCGGACAGCATTGCGCAGTTGCGCAGCGTCTGCCTGATTTCGCGCCGTCAATACACGAGGGCCCGACGGAGACGGCGAGCCTCAGCCGAAGAAAGAGCCGAAGCCTACACGGCATACCGGGAAGCGACCAAGGCGCTCCAACGGGCGATTAAGGACGCCAAGGCTCGGTCCTGGAACGAGCTCCTCGAGGGACTGGACAGGGACCCATGGGGACGCCCGTACAAAATGGTACTGGGCAAACTCCGCCCGTGGGTCCCTCCACTAACGGAAACCATGGACCCCAATTTAGCGGGAAGAGTGGTAGATACACTCTTCCCGAGGGTCCAGGATACTCCCTCGTCAGCCCTGATGCAGTCGAACCCGCAGAGCTGGCGCGAAGGCTTAGAGGTGTCGGAGGCGGAGCTAGCCCTAGCGGTGTTGCGACTGAGAGCCCGTAACACTGCGCCGGGCCCGGACGGGATTCCAGGCCGAGCCTGGGTGTTGGCCCTAGCTGTCCTGGGGGACAGGCTGAGGCGACTGTTTAACAGTTGCCTCCGTTCAAGCGTGTTCCCCACAAGCTGGAAGGAAGCCAGGTTGGTCCTTCTGAAGAAGAATGGCAGGCCCGCGGACTCTCCCTCTGCGTACCGACCCATCTGTCTGCTGGACGAAGCGGGCAAACTGTTCGAGAGAATAGTTGCCCGTCGTCTCAGCGGACACCTGTCGACTGAGGGCCCCGATCTATCGGAAAACCAGTTTGGTTTCCGACGGGAGCGGTCGACAGTGGATGCAATCCTGCGAGTGCGCTCCCTGGCGGAGCAGGCGATTGAGCGGGGAGGGATGGCATTGGCGATAAGTCTGGACATCGTCAATGCCTTCAACTCCTTGCCCTGGAGGGCGATTAGGGAGGCACTGGTCTATCACAATGTGCCTCCCTACCTGCACGGAATCGTCGGAGCGTACTTGAATAACAGGCGCATCCATTATGTGGGTCGGGACGAGAGAGCCCACGAGAGAGGGCCGACCCCGCTCGGAGACGGAGACGCCGGCGCGCCGGTGACGCGCGTCGTGGTCCGTCAGCCCTGTAGTCTCGGGCGAAGAATAGAGCCACGGTAACTCCTGCCTGTCGTAAAAGGCGACTAAAAGGAGGGAGCAGGGTCGCGGGCGGTCCAAGTGGGGGCTTTGACCGTTCATTGGCGGGCGACCCTGGGGAAGGCAGCAACGTGCTATGGCCGCACGCTGCTGTGACGGGAGGAACCGGGAGGTGGAATGTACACCTCCCAGGAGGAGCCCAAGGCAAATGCTAGGAGGGCACCGGTGCGTTCCACTGGAGATCCCGGAGCCCTCCGATAAGCACGAGGCCGGCCATCGAGGGGGTTTTAGTGAGTGGAAATCTCACATAACCCAGTCTCTCCTCCAGGAGGCTGGGTATCTTTCAAAGATTTCCCCCCCGTTACCAAAAAAAAAAAAAAAAAAAAAAAGGTATTGCCCAGTCAACGCAGTCGTTACCCACTGCTAGTTACAGCTATTGCCCACTTTGATCAGTTATTGTCCAGTCAACGCAGTCGTTACCCACTGCTAGTTACAACTATTGCCCACTTAGATCAGTTATTGCCCAGTCAACGCAGTCGTTACCCACTGCTAGTTACAACTATTACCCACTTAGATCAGTTATTGCCCAGTCAACGCAGTCGTTACCCACTGCTAGTTACAGCTATTGGCCACTTAGATCAGTTATTGCCCAGTCAACGCAGTCATTACCCACTGCTAGTTACAGCTATTGCCCACTTAGATACAGAAAGGTAAACAATAAAATAGATGAGATTTATGAAAAGAGTTTAGACAAATACAAAGTGAAAGGCAGATGTTTTCGCGTGGGTGGGCAAAAGCTGTCGGGATAATCATTATCGTCTACTTACTGTCACTGATGCTCGAAATTATTTATTTAATGAACGCCTAATTACTTATTTAATTTATAATGTAACTCCTAACTCAGCTTAATTTCAAAGAAAATTGAAACTTCTGTCCACTTAGCTAGAGAAGTTACTTGTTTCAAAATAAGAGCCTTTTATTTTTGAAACGCATTTGTGTGAAATTAAATATTATTTGACCAAGACTTAATGAGCCATGGTATAAGTGTATTGTACAGTCGACCACAGGTCAACCTACCCAAAACGTCAAAATTTGAGAATCTGAAATGTATCATATTGCGCAGGTATAAGGTTGAGATTTAATCGAAGGTTTTTGACAGATGGTATACTATAGCTTGTGGTCGGCTGTACAACTCCCCTCGGAGGTCTGTCTAATTATTAATATAGCGGGGGTGGGAAGCTCTTAGGTTTGTGTCATTTACGGTAGTTACAAAATAGATAAGTTGATAACAGAAAATGACCTTCTTACTAGCATAGTAAAATAGAGTTACTAGCTTTGTGGAACGAGGCACTCACATAATCATACGCCGCCGCCCGCACTTGCGGCGCGGTGCCGTGTACAGTGGAAGATACATTACGCAAGACTGTGGAATCCTGTCGCAATAAGATTTTGTTATACTTACTTCCTTGACATTTGTATGACTGTGCCTAATGAGATGTCTCAATAGACAACTTATCAGGCAATAGTACTATGTGGCTTTACATTAATTGACACAGTCATACAAATGTTAAGGAAGTAAGTATAACAAAAACTTATTGCGACAGGATTCCACAGAGTCTAGCTATTTTCCACTTAGATATAGAAAGGAAAACAATAAAATAGATGAGATTTATGAAAAGAGTTTAGACAAATACAAAGTGAAAGGCAGATGGCAGCTCAAACAGTCGTCACCGCGCATTACAATTATATGAGTTGGAATGATAAAGAAGTTCCGTCCAACACGTGAAAGCGAGGTGCAGTTAAATGATGACGGCGCGCGACATGCATTTGCGGTCGAGCCAGAACTCTGTGGGGAGATTCTCTTCTGTTACTTATGTATATATTTTGTGGGTGTAGGCTCTGTCTGCTGCCGTTTTGTGGAGTTTTAATTATCTTTTAATCCAGGTTCGAAGCTTAATGGTGACGTTAAGTTTGGAATTGAAAATGAAATACGAGTGTGTTAAGCGGGATTTTCGATCTCACTGGATGATAAATGAATAATAAATAAATAATTATCTGTGTCAAGTGTCAACCCAACTCTCGAAACCTATTCGAAATTTTAAATAAATGGAAACAACAATATATAAAAATTTCCATACCTAGTAGACTAAGATTGCCTCTGCTCTCACTGAAACAAAGCGTCACTCAAACACACGTCTAAAATACTTTTTTTTAGATATGACAGCACATTTTATTAGACAAACTCGATTGTACGCTGTCCATATAAATCGATTACCAACATATTTTAAACATATATACCAACGTCTCACTTGACAATAAGTTTGCCACTAACCATACGATATACAAACAAACCTTATTCATTAAACTTAAAACAACTGTAAACTTTATTTCGTTTGCCAGACAACCCTAAATCATATATCAATTAACAACGCGAACACACAGAAAGAAAAACATTAGAACGAAGGTTTTCAGTATCTTCTCAGTTCGATGATTTTCCGGTTGGTACCGTACTAAAGGTCGAGCACATAAAGAGAATATATATATTGTTTAAATATTTTTTTGTAGGACTAAAGGAATAGAGAGAGTTTTGTGGATTGTCTGCCTAGTTCACAGCGTACACACTTGGCACACAAGTAGTTTAAATTTGCCACTTAATAGATGGTCTTTTTTTTCATGCACGAAGCTTCATATGTGTAAAGAGTCAAGCTAAAGAAAAGTTGTTTGTATTTTATCGCGGGGTCTATCAATCTATTGATCTGTGATCGAGCTTGAAGGTTTCAGTTTGACAGTAACGAAACGAAAATTTTAACAACGGTTTTAGTTCCATATAAAACGACACCAAGAGACTGACTCACAATATTTGGAGGATAGGAAACACAAGTTTACCAAATAAATAAAGAATTACAAAGCGAAACGACAAGAAAGCCAAGCCTTGAATATCCAGCAGGTATTTCTCAGATCTTTTCTTAGAGTCGAGAGTAAATCTACATACGATGTGCGAAACACAGCATAGACTATAAAAATTCATTTTAAATTAATTATTTAGTTTTTATTACAAAACTTTGCACTGTTTCCTACGATGATCACAAAAAACAGAGAGCGATGCCTTGTTTGTATGTGCCAGAACGAGAGGGACGATTTGACGTGTGCGTTTAGTTTAACCATAATATTTATAGTCTATGCTGCGTTTCGCACATACGAATACTACACTACTGTGCTAGACATTGTGGCACTGAAATAAATCAAGACAATGGTGAAGTGGACGGGGCACCCGTGTCTCAATCGTGCATATACTGCAAGATTTCTTTCATTCAGCGTCTAGTTTTCGACGCGGAGCGATCAGAGCGGCTGTGCTAAAATGCCTTATAGTGCGGTTTACAACTGTAAGAACAACAGGTACGACAGTGAATCCATCAAAAGGAGGTATTTCGATCGTTATCACGCCACTTTGGGGGCGTGGCTTATAAAAATGTTTATACCTATAGCAGCTGGGCCGCGTCACCGTTCTATCTTGATTTAATTCTGTGCATTGTGTTCTAATTAAATAATTGTAGGTAAGTAATTATTTTGGTCTACATAACACTGGTTTCACTGAATAACTAATGTAAGTACCCTACAAATTACAATGAAATATTTAATCTTACTAATATTTATTATGTACTTACAAAAGTACGCTGCAAGCAAATGGAATGCCAAATAGTACTACTATAAAATAAATAGATTTCAACAATATTAAACTGAGGTCACAGAGTTACATCTATGACTATTATACTCCTGGGTTTGATTCTATTTCACTTCAGAATACTTATATAATCGGAGCTAAGTAAATGCACTTTGTGCAGATTTGTTTTTGATGGAGTAGGATTAATTCGAATCAATTGTGTGTATTGTGTCCCATTTTTTTTCAATACAACAAGAACATAATACGAGTACAAATAAGTACTTCATTAAGTACATATCTTTACTTATATTGTCATGGGGTTTTGTCCCACCGGTGGGATCAAACGATCTGTTTCACTATCGTCAGCCTTCTTCCAGCAATTGTACGGTTGGCAACAACCCACCAATTTCATTAAGCTCCATTACGATCCCACGACCCCAATTTCTCACAGTATCAAATGTCCATTGCATTTAACAGGCGGTCGTTGTTTTTTATTCCCTCTTCCAAGTAGTTACAACTGACAATTTGGCCGAGTCATTGGTGAAGTTCTTCCTAATTATCAATGCTGTTACAGGGATTAAGGACGAATTAATCTTAAGATGCAAATTCCAGGAAAAACCCGAACTATGTAACACAAATTTAACAAAACTTTCGGTGTAACGCATTTAACAAAACCTTGATCACATGGAAAGCGATTCGATAAATGAACAAATTTTATTAGGCAACTTTTTGTCTTTCCACGTTGTAGCTGACATGCTAATGAAGTAATAATATGCTGAGTGTGTTGGAGGCCTTTTTGAAAATATTGCACCACAGGCTATAAACTAGGACCGCACAAAGGGGCGTGCAGCAGGCTATGTTGTAGGCATCAACCTACTGGACAGAATTCTCAACACAGAAATAGACGTCGTGTCGTACAATCAACCACAGGTCAACCTACTAAAAACGTCAAAAAATTGAGAATCTGAAATGTATCAATGCACAGGCATAAGTTGAGATTTAATCGAAGATTTTTGACAGATATAGGTATACTATAGCTTGTGGTTGACTGTACCAAGGTCTAAGATATTGTAAAACGTGTTGCAACATTAAAGTGGCGGTGGGCAGGGCACCAGATCAGAGAAAAGCGGAGTTGATCGTCCAGCGGCTAGGTGGATCGACGATATCCACTAAAGTCCAAGGTAAAACCTGGATGCGGCATGCAATAGAAAGAGGAGGCATAAACCCTGCAGTGGGATGAGTAGGGCTGATACTGACAGGCTACAGGGGCGGTCTACTAAATAAGTGTAATTTATAATAGGAATACCATAGCATTGTACGGCAATGACGTTGGAACAGCCGGCCGGAAAACTTTTAATTAAAATTAATTGCGGTTTGCTATCACATGCATCGCTACTCGGTAGGTATATCCCAGTTCTAATATTACATTACAGTCGTGATATAGAACGATCTTGTTTAATTATTGTGCATTTTTTGCTAACAAAATAGTTACTTTTAAAAGAAATTGAGCAATAAATTACTCATGTGCTTTTGCTATTACTGATTTAGTAGGCACTGTTTCAAACTTCAAACTTAAACTGTTGTAACTAAGTTGTATAGAGAGTTCCCGCCGGTTTCTAAGAGTATAATAATTTCCGCAGAAGACTTAAAAGGACAATGTTTTTAGCCTAATTCAACAGACATGCGACTTACAGTTTAAAGTATTTTACGCTACTTAATTAAATTACTGGAGTCCAATAGATACTTCTGTCGTCGAATGAGGGTCCTGCTCAGAATGAAAAAGAAACTGGAGTTGTTAAAGACCATAAAAGCAAAGAAGACTGCAATACTTGGATCATATTATGCGCAGTGTCAAATATCAACTTCTCTAACTAATCATGCAAGGGAAAATACAGGGGAGCAGTAGACCCGGCTGAAGACGTACCTCTTGGCTGAGAAACCTCGGCGAGTGGTTTAGAATGAGCACGTGATCCTTGTTCCGCGCGGCTGTTTCAAAAGTAAAAATTACCCTAATGATTGCCGACCTCCGGTAATAGAAGATGGTACAGTAAGAAGAGGAGATCAGATACTTCTGAATCCCAAATATAAACATAATAATTTAATATTATGCTTGGCAAGTTGGCAGAAGTTGGCATGACAAACAAATTGTTGAATTATATATTAAAAAACATTAAAATTTATCAATCTTGGACTCGAAGGAATTATAATATTGTCAGTAAATAGAAAATCCCCTACAAAGTGCGCATACGCCGACCGGAAGCGGACCGGTTGCGCCGGAAGTGGCGCCGGCGCCTTGCGTATTGTTTATGGAACCTCTTTGTTCATAGAGATCCGCAGTTCAAAATGAAAATATTTTTATGAGGTGATCATTTCGTACAATAAACAAATACATTCCATGCTATCGACATGTTTCTTTATCGTATGATTATAGTGGTCAATCTATTGTCAGAGTTCAAGCCGCCTGTTTGACATGCCTTAGCGACTGGTGTCGAACGACAATAACTGGGACCGACTGTTTGACGTGCCCTCTGAGGCACGGAGGGCTCTAATTTATAGTGCTACTAGTGATCACCCATTCTGGTTCTGACCTCGCTCAAGGTGGCTTAACTTGCGCGATCACTTTATGACCTTGCTCGCAACTATAGGCTATAGTCCCTCAATGACAAGTAGCAACTACCTAACCTACATGCAATAAATGATATTCCTCTTCAATTTTCCATTTCCTTCTCCTATCACGTTCGCTAATAATAATTAATTAACTGCTAGACCAAAATTCGAATGCCACTACTTCGATCGTCTAAAAAACTACCATACCACTATAGTTATATCGATGGTTGCAACTTCGACATTCTAAATTGGCAAACCTAAGTTGACTCGTTGATATCTTCTTTATGTATAATAAAGTAGGTTTTGTTGTTGTCATAACAAAATCATTTCGTTGATGTCTTCTTTAAAGATAAAGAAGCTTTATTGCCACACATAATCAAACCTTAATTAATGCTATAACATGAAACATATTGTGAAACATAATAATAGTACATGAAATATATAATCTGACAAAACAATAAATGTGGCATACGCGAAGTGCTCAGTATTAGGTTAGACTCCAAGAAGGAAGTCCACTGTTGACATTGGTTTTCATCCGTCTGCTTCTTACCTTGGGGATGAATATTGGTCTTCGTATTTTTTTCTGTATGTAAAACAAAGTGATTTCGTTGATATCTTCAAAACCTTTTCCCTCCAATCCTCCTCCCCTCTCCCCCATTTGTCCTTCCTCTCCTTATGTTATACACAAATATATTTATTATTATTTATAATTAACTACCTAATATATTTTAATTTTAATTAATATATTTTATAATTACGTAGGTAACGGTATTAGTACAGACATATATAAACAAGATATAAACATTACACAATATAGAGAGCGTCCGTAGCATTGTCAAAATTCGATTTATGTAAATATTGAGTTCACTAGATATCTCAGTGCGTTATATAATATGTATTTCTCTTACCAATCACTTGTATAGTCGCTTTGGTAAGAGTCCAATTTGAATTTGTATTGGATTTGCTTGTGCACATCGATAACAACAAATTCCATCGCATATAGCTGCTGCCTGTATCAACAGATATAACCCAAAGTCGGTATATTGAAGTGAATGTCACACATATGCCTTTGTTCATTGTGTATGCACATGTATTTGCATTTTTAACTTCAATATGAATAAAATCTTTGATATTGGCGGAACCATACTCTCAGCCTGACTCCCACTTGTCCGTTTAATCACGGTCAGGTGCAATCAGATAAAATCTAAAGGTAAGACGTAGGTAAGTATGTACATTACATTTACATTATTTCTAATTTCATTGTAAGTATTACATATATTCTATACTTAGGTACGATACTCTTGGTTCAAAATCTTCTTTTATCATTTTCTCAGCCTGTTTGATAGACTTGGCAATGCACTACTTTACTAACAATTTTGTACAATGACGACTCAAAAGTTGCTGGATCGATCCCACTTCTAAACCATAACAATAGGGTAAAGTTTCCAAGTATCAAATATTAAATGCATTTCTTAAAAAATAAGAAACAGTCATTAATTGATGGTCAAATGTGAAAACAGAATTAAAATTCGTTGAAAAATAAAATAGCTACAGGCAATTAAAAATCAGAACGGTAGACAGAAACGGCAATAAGTATTATGGCGTCAGTGTTCCCTAGCATATAAAGGACTGTTTTGCTGAAAAGAGAACCCATCTCTCCAGTACTAACTTTAACCATTAATATCTCTGATGTTAGTTGAGATATCGAAAAACTATTTTTAGATCCTTCTTTAGGGTGTCCATGTTAGTTGATTGATACAATAAAAATAAAAAAAAAATACCGCATAGCAGTAGTTAATAAGAAAATATCAAAGAAATACTTGATTACTTTTTTGCATACATTCTTTTCATGTACTTTCTGCACTAATAGTAAGTAGGTATGTGTTCATTGATATTTACTTTTAAATCTTCTGATTTCGGAATACCAATATTCTTCGGGGCATCTCGGCCAAGAATTCCGATTTTTTTTCAGCCAATAAAACTTGTGCGCCGCGCCGGTCTGATTAAACTTCTGCCGCAGGCAAAGTGGCTTTATCCACAGCTGACTGACAGACTTTTGTTAGAGAGTAGTTTTCACTAGCGAACACACCACAGGCTTCACTCGGGCTGGTGGAATTTGCCCTAATTTAATTAGGTTTACACTTTTTGAAAGTTCCTTTGAATATAGTTAGGTCACTAAAAAAAGATTGTTTACTTTAAACAAGAACTTATTTCATCATGTGTACATAAAGTCGGCTTGTTCAATTTCAACAAAGAAATTGTTCACTTCAATCGAGATCTTAGTCGAATGCATCAAGTAGTGTGTTCAACTGAATAAAAGTTCTTTAGATGCTCTACATCAATCTGTTCTTTCAGTTTAATCACTATGTTGGTTTTGTGAATTAAAAGAAACTACAATTAAGTTACGTACGTTACAACTTTAAGTTATCCAAAATCAACAAGCGGTTAATTTTCTAGAGTTTCAAAAATTAGTCACATTGATAGAAAATGAATTTCGAAAACTTTATATTTTGTAGACCTATTATTATAAAAATTTACCAAGTTCCAAGATGAACAATCTTGAGGACCTAAATGATGTGCCGGTAATTACGCTGGTTCTCTTACCCTTCAAACTGAAACACAGAAATGCAAGTATTTCTGCTTTGCGTCAGAAATATACAAGAGGGTGATACCTCCCCAGGCATTCCTGCATATCACGATCTACCACCTTCTAAATCACGCGATTCAACTATCATAGCCTTTCAGGATTTTGGCGGGGAGAGACGGAGGACTTATGATCCTGGACCACGGATCTCTAAACCTAAAGACCGTTAAACGGATAGATATATATTATTTACATCCTACCCCCGCTTAGTTATTTATGGCCCCAGCAGGTGTGGTTCCCACACAGCCCCCGTTCCGAGGCGCAGCGCTTTTATTTTGATTGGTTAATTAATTGCTTCCTATTAATCTCGGCTATCTATTAAAGTGCTTCAGTATGAGGACTAATTTTAGGCAAATTAGTTAATTGAAAACGATGGCTAACAAATAGATATTATTGAAAGTCTCGCCAGCGAAATAAAAATCATGGTTTTATTTTAAGTTGTTGTTATTTTTACAGGCACTTTAGCTCGAAACCTTTATACTAATAAAAGTTGGTCTTTAATAAGTTGGTCAATTTGGTCTTGAAAAAATATTTCTTATTTATCAAATTATTTAATTTAATTCTTTTTTTAATTATTTTTTTGTAAAAAAAAAAGAGATTTATACGAATTATAGCTAATATAGACCAATTAACTAGTTGCCAACGATACTTTAAAAAATTCAAAATTCTGACAATGCTATGCATAAGTATATATTTTTGAAATCTGCTACTTTGTCAGAAAATTACTTTTTTCAACACAGTCTCCACCACTCATAATGTTAATACGCGTAATAAGAACAAATTATATCACCCGATAACAAGATCAAAAATGCAAATGGACAGCACTTATTTCATGGCAGTAAAAGTCTACAACCAGTTTCTCGAAAATTTGAAAAAAGTCCAAACTGCAAAGCAATTTCAAAAGTATCCAAGGGACTTATTAACCTACAAAAGCTACTATTCAGTTCGGGTATATTTTGAAGATAAACATTTAGAAATTATTATACGAAAAGAGGAAACCGCGTTTGGGCAAACGTAGTGTGGGACGCCCCTCTGCTAGATGGAGCGACGATCTGCGCAAGGTGGCTGGCAGCGACTGGATGAGAAGAGCCGAAGATCGAGCTCAATGGCGCGCCCTGGGAGAGGCCTATGTCCAGCAGTGGACTAGAGTAGGCTGCTGATGATGATACGAAAAGAACTACTCTTACAAACTTGCTATACCGACAAGGTTAATCATGTTAGCACTAAATAATAGTACATAATAAATAACATCTGTATGCAACTCATGATTATGCATGAATAAATGAATTATGAATTACCCTTGCCATCATTTAGAAAACAAGCTGATAGAACAAATTCCGGTTGCTTTGCAGCACCGAAATATTGAGACGGTAATGTCTCATTCGTTCGGTTACAGATACGAGTACCAGACCTCATTATCAGATGTACAATGTTATATCATTATTGTCTACGTCCGATATTGAACCCGGGTTTCGATTCTCTGCATCCATTCACCCTGTAGATCGTCGACCTAGACCTTGTCTAGGACTAGGGGTCATCACATCACACCCTGCAATGGAAACTGCTTAAAAATGTCTTTATCGCTTTTGAAGTGATTTCAATTTATCTGATTTTTTTTCTCGCACAGTTATTACAAAAAGTATTACATGTACCACGTCGCATTGACATGTAATCAAAGCACAACCCTCAATTGCATCTCACTCATATAACAACGAGTATACCGCACCGAGTTTGCGCACTTGTTTCATAATGTGCTATTATAAAACAACTAAGTTTGTATACATTTTGTTTCACGCATCTTCATGACATTTCCTCAGTCCACCAGTGGGACATTGAGGTGGGATTACGAGGAGCCATCTTTCTAAAAGTACTTGTACACGAAAGAGACTCTTTGAGCTACAATTTATATCCAATATGCTTTTATGATTTCCCAAGACATTTGCATCGTACGAGTATCTATCTTTTTAAGGCCACATATCCAATCGATCCAAGGTTTCCTACAAAATCTTATATATTTAGAGAATTTGGCAGGTCCCCAAGCATTTCCGTCCTTTAATCCTGACTTGCCTTGGCCCTCCCCTCTGTTCGCCGCAGAATTTTCTATCAACCCTAATTGCCTCCTTTGAGAATTTCTTATGTGATTCGTCCGCCTAACGAGCTTTCTTATGGTCCAAACCCTTGATGATTTGAAAAAAAAAACTTAATGTAGGTATAGGTATTCGCCCAAGTATGTACTTATTAGTAAAAATGTGTATTTACCCCATTGTAGAATTACACTGTTGGTTGGTAGGGTAAAAAAAATACTTTGTAAAAATGTACTTTAAGGTAAGTAATTGGTTACAAATGAAAATTTATCTTTGACTTTGTTATTTGTAATTTTATTAGTCAACCTTACGTGACTTACCGAACATTGTTTTTCCAATTGAAGAATATCATTTTATCCTACCATATGATGACGATGCAGTCGCTATATAAAAGTCACAGTCTAAAAATTCTATGAGTCGTCGCAACAATTTCATCATTCTGATAAATTATGATCAATACGGATACTATAATTCCATTTTCACCTATTTGGCAAAAAGTTTATCAATATTCTTCAGAGGCTTCGCAAGTAACAATCCCTCCATTCATCTTATCTTACGCCCATCCCAGCTGCCCGTCAAGTTTTTCGATGTTCCATCGATCATATTCTAACCTAAATATGTCTACTGTATTTTTAGCCTCGATTATATTGATAAACTGCATGTTGTTAATATAATTCAGTTTGCTCAGATCCCAAAGTTATCTCTAATCTGTAAAATCACTTTACTCGACAGGTTTTGTAATAATTTAAATTATCGTCCTTCGAAAGTATTGTTCATTGTAAGTATAAATACACTATTGATTTAGGATTCCTAATCTTTTGGAATGATAAAATATTAGGTCTGATTTGCCAAGATGTCACTCTAAGATTAAATGTATTCCATAGAACGATAGATCACGATTCACGAATTGATCCCGATCATTAAGGTATAAGTGCCCTTAGTTAGAGTTCAAGAAAGAAAAAAAGAAAATCCCTTTCACTACTTCAATATTTTATAAATCATGGTAACAGGTAAAAGAAACAGACAATGGTACTCGTACTGGAAAAGACTTTCCATAAACAACAAAGGGACAAAAACATTTTCCCCGATTCTGCGCGTCTGGAATCGTAAATAAAGCCACGGGCGGTAAATGACTTTTTGTTATAATTACCGGCGGGTCTCTAGGGGAATTTTGTAGACAATTACTGGTACCTTTGGCGCTACATCATCATCATGGTATTAGGCTGTAGGCTGTAGATCTATGATAGCTATTGCTATTTCTTAACTTACTTACTTACTCCGCTGGCGCAGCGACCCGAAGTGGATCTTGGCCTCCGATACCAAAGAGCGCCATCGCTCTCTCTCCTGCGCAGTCTCCAGCCAGTCAGGCGCCCGGAGCTCCCGCAGATCCTTCTCCACTTCATCGCGCCAGCGGTATCTGGAACGTCCGACCGGACGTCGTCCGAAAGCGGCTCGACTCCGATGGCTCGGACACATCCCTAGGATGGGGGAGGATCGGGCAGTTAAACGAGCGTATTTCTTAACTTAATTGACTGTTATTAAACCTGCCTATATATCGAATGATATAACAACCACTCTTGTTTCTGTTACCGTTTTGGCTCAGCAAGGTGTAAAACTTATGTCATTTTTAATTTCGGCCTTAATAGGCCGGTTTCCATTGGTCAAGTGTTTAGTGAAGTGGCGAGTACGGGTACAGTGACGAGTACTAACCACTGTTCGATCGGTTTACACCACTATCCTTACTCACTGTACTTACGCACTTCGCTAAACACTTGACCAATGTAAATCGTCCATAAAACGTTAAGTACTTACGAGTATTTCTCTCTTTTTTTTAAATATCCTATAGGCTGTCCCACTGCTGGGCAAAGTCCTCCCCTCCTCCTATCTATTTCTCTCTTAACTACAGAAAATAAAAGGAGAACCTACTAATTTTAAAAAAAACTTGCGGTTTTGCAAGTTTTAGTACTCCTGTCCTGATGTAATCTTGATCCCCTTTCTAATAAAACAAATCGAGGAAAGTTCCAACTTTCTTTCTTTTATTATAATTTGTGGGATTTTCCCTGCCCAACGAAATTATTTGCCATCCGACCACCAGAGCGACCCTGAAAGGCACGTGTACTCTTCAGCTTATTATTTCGCCTCCCTTGCGACAACAATATTACACCCTAAGCCAATATTAGGTTTCTATTAATTGTGCACGTATACGCATCTAATCGAATTTCGTATCGGCACCGGCAAGTTGGGTATTAATTGATAGCGAACTACTAAATTATCCGCTATAGCGACATCGGCAACGAGAGATGGCATTTGTGACAGCACTTATACTAACGCTAATTCAGGTAAAAGAAACAATTAAGTACTTTACGTTAAGTGTTTAGCGAAGTGGGTAAGTACAGTGGCTAGTACTGTAATCGTCACTGTACCCGTAATCGCCACTTCACTAAACACTTGACCAATGGAAACCGGCCTATAAAGCGCGATAGGGTGGGCCAAGAATTCGTTAACATTTAAACCTAACACCCCGCGCTAATACAAGCCGCGCGGGGAGCGGGGAGGGGCGTTACCACTAGCTCGCTTCTCGGAAATTTAGTCGCAATGTATCGCTTCACGGGGCCGCAGCGCGCTTATTGTGTGAAACAATTTTATTTAAACAACAGTTCGCTCATTACAGTGAGACGCTTATTTCGCGTTGAATACGACTTACACGATTTAAATCAGTGTCCGAGTGCTCCATTAATAAAGAAATGGGTTAAGAAGTTCGAAGAGACGGGATCTACACTAAACGTGAAGCAAACCGGCGGCCCACGGACTTCTCGGAGCGAAGAGAACGTGCAGCGAGTTTCCGCATCAGTTCGACGTGATCCAAATTTATCGACGCGCAAACGTTCGGCTGAATTAGGACTATCCCGAACATCATTGCGCCGTATTTTGAAATTAGACATGAAATTACATCCATATAAGATCCAGTTAGTGCAGGAATTAAAACCTAATGATTTAAATTTGCGCAAGTCGTATGCCGAAACAATGTTAGATCGATTCAATAATTTTGATAACCTCTTATTTTCCGACGAAGCCCATTTCCACCTCAACGGACACGTAAACAAACAGAATTGCAGGTATTGGAGCAGCGAAAATCCCAAATCTAAACACGCGAGGCCACTTCATTCTCCCAAGGTAACGGTATGGGCTGCAATTTCAGCAAAAGGAATTATTGGGCCCTACTTTTTCGAAGATTCTCGCGGCCGTTCGGTTACTGTGAATTCTGCTGAGTATGTGAAAATGTTACGGGAGTTCCTGGCACCGAAGCTACTGGAATTTGCTGGCTACAACCGTAACACATGGTTTCAGCAAGATGGAGCCACTTGTCACACATCCAACGAGTCCCTGCCGGTAGTAAAAGAAATGTTTCCGGAAAAGCTGATTTCCAGACGAGGCGACATCCCATGGCCACCCAGGAGTCCAGATTTAACGCCAGCAGACTTCTTTTTATGGGGTTATTTGAAGAGTCGTGTTTACACCCATAAACCAAAAACACTACGTGAACTAAAGGAAAAAATTAGTGAAGAAATGTCAGCGATCTCGCGGTCTCTTTGTCGACGAGTATTCGAAAATTTCGGTGTTCGCTTAGAAGAGTGCAAAAATCGAAACGGTGGTCATTTAGATGATGTTATTTTTAAAAAATAAATTCCAAATAACTAACTTTCTTGTAAATAAACAATTTTAAAAATATGTCAAATGGTTTTCTTTATATGATTTTTTCAATTGTTAACTAATTCATGGCCCACCCGATTATTTATCTCTAGACTTCATCACTCCCGAGTTTTTCTTGTAAATTGTATGGTATAAGAATACATTATGTATACGTCTACGAATAATTCTTGTAATATTTGTCGTACTTTTTCACCTTTTGTTTAAATACAATACAGTAATATCTCTAAAACTTTTAAATCAAAATTTATTACTGTCCTTTTCTCTCTTTGTGCTTTGCTTCCGTATGGTGCTAATGCTGTAGCAATTTCCTGTTTTCTGTCACCAAAACAAACTCCATCTCATAAGTACCTGTCTAAAATATCCGGCTGTTCCACAACCTTGCCGCTGTTCCCCCGGGGTGGAAAAGGGTTTTTTCCCACCTTTCCCTACCAGAGGCAATATATTCATTATCACTATTACTTATATTTATAATATTTCGGTATTGGTAGATCCTGATGTGCAGGATCGCCTTGGGTGGTTATCTATTTCTGCTGTAAAGCAGAAACGATTGCATTTCTGTGTTTCGGTTTGAAGGATAAGAGAGCCAGCGTAATTTCCGGCACATGAGGCAATCCATCTTAGTCCTCAAGGTTAGCAGCGCATTAAAAACCCTCTAATAATAATATAGTGAGGTGAGATGTCTATGGGCGACGGTAACAACTTATATATAATATTATATATTTTTATTTTTTTTATCATCAGGTGACCCGTTTGCTAGTCTGCTCTTCGTGTTTAATTTTAATAAATATTATCATTCCACTCTTCCCTACTAAGGAAAAGTAATAAGTACGACACCATAATCATAACTTGTCTTTCTTCTTTAATTATGAATCCGCTGATCGCTAAAATTAGCACCATACCTTACCTAAAGGAAAACTTTCCAGTGATCTTCTTACAAACATTGGCACTTGGCACACTCAAGATGTCACGTACGAGAACCTCCGTAATAATCTCCTTAGTGTCAATTCCAGCTCTCCCCTGAAATATAACCTTCGAAGTTATCCAATTTTGCGGAATTAAAGGTTTCTCTAGCTAGAGTTTTTACCATTTGGCATAAGTTTAAGGGTTTAGATACTAACTTAGACCTAAAAATATTCCAAGCTGTGTCACAGGAAATTATTGAATCTGAAACCCAACTCGACAGAGATATCCATTGCATTATTACGATTTCTTTTTAATCTTCACACTGGCAAAGGTCAAATAATTCTGTGAAAACATAAATAGTTATCACAGAATACAAAATACAAAATAAATTATTTACCACAAAAAATTTACAATTGTTTTTAAGTTTACTGTTGGACCCCGCACTAGGGCGACCCTGTGTCGCGGTGATCCTTAAATACATTACCAATATGTATTAATTAACTAATTAGGACTCAGTTGTAGTTTACAGTTTATTATATACCTACTTTAGACAACAATAAGAAGAATCGGTATAGTTGAGATTGAGTGTGTAATATAATACGAGTATGTATAGTATACGTGTCTGCGAGGTGCGTTAAGGTGGGAAAGGGTGAGTGGGGTGAATGTGCGGTATGTGTGTGTGAGTGTGTGAGAGCTTATAAGCGATAAATTAATGATTTGCCTTTTTATGTAAAGGATATTTCTGGCGTAGATTCAAAGGCAACAGGACAGCCACCTATTGCCTATTGTGTGTATTCTGTGCTATGCAGAAGACTCCTTTCTTTTACTTTGTCACATCCTTTTTATTAATTGGTTTATTTTTATTAGATTTATTGGCTCTCGTCTTTCTTTCT
Organism: Hofmannophila pseudospretella; assembly: GCA_947369225.1. Classification (NCBI taxonomy): domain Eukaryota; kingdom Metazoa; phylum Arthropoda; class Insecta; order Lepidoptera; family Oecophoridae; genus Hofmannophila; species Hofmannophila pseudospretella. The sequence goes on along the minus strand of OX376328.1, from coordinate 6,426,057 downwards.
ATTCTAAGGCACAAGGACAGTCTTATGGGTTGTTAAATTATCTAAATGGGCTCGTTCCTAGTCTAGACAACGTGGGTTTCCTTGAAGCCAATAGACGTCTTTTATCAACAGAAATCTGTGAAACTAAACATAACAACAATGTACGTGATTGCGAATTCTTTGTTGAAGTAAACTATTCTATTATTTATTACTACGACTCAAAGGTATTCGTATTTCGTATTATGTTCCCATCTCATCTAAGTAGTTTCCTTAGTTTGAAAGTTAGGATTTTGTTATGGAAGTTAGAACAACAGAGTGTCGAGTGTCAAGTCTTTCTCAACTTAGAAAGTTGAGATCAGTTTTAGAAGTTTACTAATTACTGTATTGGAAACAAAGAAAATAGAAAATCACCTGAAAATCAGTCCACATATTGGCAAAGCTTCAGAAAAAGCTTTTCACAATTGCCGGACTTCTGATCAATTTTGAAAGGTAATTGCAATGTCGAGCACAATATCAGGAGAATGGCATGGAAATGGCCGCAAACCAAATCGGTTGCTGGCAGTTCGTTTACGATTCAATTATCTAGTGGAGAGTGCATCAATCTCAATCAATTGCAGGTCTGACTTAATTTAAAATGAACGAAGGAAAATATAATTCATACGGAATGAGCTGATCAAGACTATCTTTCTCGCTGTTTTAAATTGCTCAAGATAAACCAATGTGATGTAAAACACTGTTATATACTCGTATTCTATGACATTGTATAATATAATGATGATGATTATTTTTAGATTAAGTAGTTCGATCATGTCATGAGTTCATGGCAAACACTTTCATGTACCAGCAGTTTAATTTTAAACAGAAAAAAGGGTATTATATAGAATTTTACATCATTTTTTATTTTAGTTTTATTTTATTTGGGTAGCTTACAGCCTTATTTACAAGTTACATATACATATAATAAACAAAAGCCAGTTATAAGCTTCCACAGTTAATGAAAAATTAATAATAAACCAACTCTTAATCTAGATACCATGTAGGTACTACAGATAGGCAGAGGAAAACTCGTTAGTAGGCGCGTAAGGACTTTTCGGAATCAGGACTACTGTTGAAAAGATGTTGAAAGATTATTGAAAAGATTATTCAAGGCTTGATTGAAATCGCATGAAAATATCATTGCGATTTGACATCGATTCAAATTAAATGTCATGAATATGTAAGTATAGAATTATTGGAACAAAATCATTTGCCATTTCTTAAATGGCACGATGTAGGTGGTGGATGGTAATAAAATGGTACTTACTGTAATAATTTACTCTTACGTTTATTAGACATAATACCTGTGAACGTTACCATAGTAACGTATCTAATTTTCCGATTGGTTGAGGATAGCAACGGAACCCTCACGTAACTTTTAATTAGAATCCCAGTCGGGCGGCATCGTGGAAATTAATCAGTAAATATCCTACACAACCCAATATACCAATACAAACACGAAAATGTGTAGAAAATATTATATTTAATCGTAGGTAGTTCAATCAACCGTCACAAAAAAGCTGGAAAGATCTCACAATAAACCAAAATGTTATATACCTAACGAGTAACTATACTCGTACAATATTTATTTAAAAGCTTTATCATGTAGGCTTAGCATTTAAAAACAGTTACCTACTTAAATCCTAGTCCCTAGGTAACCTATTTTCCACTCTAGACTAAATGTTAACCTTGGATAAACCAAGCCACCGCCAGCCGCCTATTGGATTATGTTTTCAGGACAGGAGGCCAAAAGGTACATTCGTCAGAAAAAAATACGAGTATTTTAAAGCAGTAATTTGTGAATGTGCTTAATTCCAAGAGTAGCATGACCTTCCATTATGAAGAGGTCATAGCGTGAGAAGATAAACTAAACCCTAAAACTTTTTTGGATTCCTAAAACATAATTCTCCCAGAATATTAGCATAAGTAGCGTGCTCTGAACGAAATCTACCACTTATTGATTTCTGGAAATGGCGGATATGAATGAATATTTTATACCTAACTTGAAGTTCTTTGACCACTTACAATAGTAAGTGCACACTATTGACTTTACGATCCAAACTTTAAATTCGATTATTCGGGTCAAGATAATCTGCTTCTTCTGTATTCGAGTCGCATCCAAATAACGAACATGGTCGTTCTATGGAATTAAACAACAAAATATTATAAATAAGTACAATAAATTTATTTATTTAATTTTATTTTTACTGACTTCTAAACCCGCATTTGACCTCGATCTCGCCTGATGGTAAGCGACGATGAGGTCGACGGTGAAGCATGCGGGTCCAGTAAATGCCTAGATGTCCTAATGTCCAGTAAATGTAATAATTAGAATGAATAAATGTACAAAATAGAGTGGTTTGCCATTGCCTTCCCCAATTTGGAGACGATGACCACCTTTATAGTTTTAGATCCTAAAATTTTAAACAGAGAAATCTAGCTAATTCTTTGTAAGTACCTAGAGATACGAATATAGGTAGGTAACTACATACCTGGCTGGCTACCATGCTCTGGCTGTAATATTGAGTTATTTATAGGTGACATGGAATTCGTTAAAGCAATGGACTCCTGCGACGAACCTACTGCTCAACATTCGACGGGCATGTACCGAACTATATGTTTGATCGTCTGTGATTTAGCGCGGGCACCACAACGGAATAGTAATAGGTTAGAACACGTGTTAGATAACCGTTTTGTTGTGGCACCACACCATAAAATTAGATAAGTAACAGAAAAGATGCGAAGCACGCTACGTGCAGTGTACAGCACGGGGATCGCTTGGGCTGGACTCCGTGTTGTGTACTTACTCCGCTGGCACAGTGATCCGAACATGATCTTGACATCCGCAATTAATAGACGCCGCTACTACCTGTCTCGAGCCATCCTCTCTTCAATTGTTGGACTGGATCTCACGCAGGTCAGTTTCCACCGCGTTTTTCCGTCGATATCTGTCTGTAGCTCCAGGTACTCGTATGCTCACCTTACCATCCAAGCCTCCCCCATTCTTAGAAAGTGCCCGATACAGCGAAGTCTAGCAGCTATTGCTTCGCCAAAGGTATTGAGCTTTGACACTAGATCTTCGATTACTTAATTTTTCCTCTTAAATCTTCCATCCTTTATCGGCACGAAAATTTTCCGCAAGATGTTCCGTAGTGTAAATAACTTATAAATGACAGCGATTTAGGGAAATAATAGTAATAGCACACACAGCTAATAGTACATCATCCAGCACTGATGTGAATTCCAAACTATTCTTTTCCACCATCAAACTAGTCTAGAACGATAGAACTCGATGATGGCTTTCCGTAAAACTCGGTTCCGAGAAAACTACCCTCAAAATTTTCTCTATTTCTTTTATGCATCTGCAACATCACAACACAACACTTAGATTAAAATTTTAAAATAAAAGTGGTCATAAAATGGAAACCGCTCAACAAAATCTGCCACAATTTGCGATCTAGGTAGGATCACCCAAATAAACACTTTAATGCTGTAGTGCTTTTATCCCGGTAGTAAAAATTCCGAAAAAATCGCGATAATTTACTAACTTTCAACTGTCATAAAATCAAACTCGCCCTTTAGTTTTGGTAATACAAAATATTTTTTAAATTAGCTTTTGGTTGTCTCTCAACCCATGCTAAAAAATTACCTGGAAGTAATTGTGGCAACGAAGCAAGATGATTGTGAAAAATGATTGTAAAAATAGGTTTTTTTAAAATTTTGAAGATTAATATTTCCGCATCCGGCCGGGTGCGCGCTGTATGACCGAGTTTTTTAGAAAGCCCTCGTCGAGCTCTTTCAATTGATACTATAACGCAGTTGGAAAATAACAGTTTGGAATCAACGGCATAGGATGATGGACTATAACGGCGTGCGATTGTATGAGTATCTCGCTCGGCGCGCTAATAGTAGGAAGTTTTTTTTCTGTTACTTATCTTTTTTGTGACCACGCCTAGTATTTGAGGTGTAAGTAACACTATTATAGTAAATACCTACTTATTATGTTTGCTTTGTAATAGTACTAGGAACAGAAGTCATTGAGGTCATCACTTTTCGCGGAGTCACGTTGTTTTTTATCCTCTGCTGTATAGGTAAAGGGCGATGGCACAAAATACTTAACAATTTTAAATCACAAATCCTCGATAAACCTTTAGTTTGAGGTTTTATTAAAAAAAATTAAAGTTGATCTATTTACACATGGCTCTGGTGCCTATACTCGTACGCAACTGGTTTTTTCTTCCACAACAAAAAAATAACGTAAATATTTATTGATACCGTCGCAGCGATCAAAGCTCTCATTATGGTATTCTGTATCTTTTGTCTACCAAACAACAAACCGGAATTTCCAAGGAAATGTAAACCAAATACCGTAAGTACTCGTGTTTTACACATCAAAGGACCGTAATAAGATTAAGGACAAGTGCTCCATTCACAATTTAATTTTCTAAATTATTTATTTATTTATTTTCTCTAAGGGAAATTTACAGATAAATACATAATTACAACAGACTTATAATATATAAATAAAAATATGCTAATAATAAATTCCCACTTGTAAAAAACAGTATAAATATAGTACTTAAAAGAATTATTACTCACTTATTTTGGTTGTAAAATAAATAATAATTCCGCCTTCGGACTACCAGGCGCGGGGAGGGGTTCCATCCTTATTTTGTTGATATCCCATCTGCTCGTACGAAGCGATTTGCTTCTTCGTTCATTATGCGAACGGCTAAGGAATGGAACAGCCTGCCGGCGTCTGTATTTCCCGATACCTACAACCTTAGGATCTTCAAGGCCAGAGTGAATAGGCATTTACTGGACCCGCATGCTCCATCGTCGACCTTATCGTCGCTTACCATCAGGCGAAAAAAAAAGATAACAGAGTAAAAGATAAATGGTTTATACAATATGTGACAGAGTGTAGGAAACTAGTCATCCTTAAAGTAGTTCTGTGTCAGGATTCGTCTAACTGTAGTGGTGCTTGTGCAGAGCAAGTCCAGGTTATGATCGATACATATTTTATTAAAGTTGATGCCACTGCGGGGCAAGAACGCATTTCGTCTATAGTTGGTATTGACAGTTGGTACCTCCAATACAGGACGCTGTCTAAGGCCAAGTTGATTAGTGCGAAGGTTTAGTTTTGCGAGCAGTTCGGGACTATCGACTGTCCCTTTAGCAATGTTCATTAAATAACATATATCATTAATGCTTCGACTAGCATCTAGTGGCAGAAAGTGGTAACGTTTACAGCGATGTTCGTAATCAGATGATTTTTGATAGTTTTTGTAGTCTTACAGGCGCAAGAATCTCTTCTGTATGCCCTCAATACTACGAGATTTGTACACTTCGTACTGAGGGTTCCAGATCTGTGAGGCATACTCGAGATGGCTACGCACGAAAGCACAGTAAATGACATTTAAAGTTTTTAAACTTTTAAAATTGGCAGATGTCGAATGTTAATAGCTATTTGTTTGAGTGAACCTAAACCTCATAAACCACCTATTTTGGATATTTCGGTCCTCTGTGAACATCTGATAAACAAAGAACCAAGAAGTAACAACTTATTTGAAATTTCTAAAAGATGTGCTGTATTATTGCTATTATGTTCTGGTTGCAGAGTTCATGATTTAACACTTGAAACTAAATTCTACCCCCTGTTCAATGAATAATCTGATTCATTTAGATGTATTACTAACAATATGCTCGATGTGTTTGTCAAATATGAGGAATTGCTAGGAATTCTAAACAAATAATGTGAAGATTATTGTAAGTGGATATTCGGCATCAAGTTACGATGAGTCTATGTTAGTATTAGCTCAGTCTTGTATAAAACTTGAGATACGATTACAAAGAAGAGGTAAAGAGAAAAGTGAAGGAGGCTTATCTGACAGTGAGGGTCAGATTGGGAAAAAAACCTAGTGTAGTAGCCAGAAAAAAGTTTGATAGAGACTTTGGATAGGGAGGTCTGTAGAGAGATCTACGTCTAGCATTCAGGAGAGTCGTATCGACAATGTAGTGACTATGATGTTGGAATTCAGGAGGTAGGAGTTCGAACCATACAACATTATGTAGGATAGTTTTTCGATTTTATTCGAAAACTTTCTTACGTACATTTATCTGAATGATAGATACTTTGCAATGAACATAACTTATAGTCTAATGAATAAAATTAGTTATCACGAACTGTAATTACTAGGGTGGACTCACAAAGCGAGAATTACCACAGATTAAGGGCTCAATATACTTAGGGACCTTTTGGAGATGTAAGTAAATGATAAAAAGGTCAAGATCCGGCCAAAGGTCAAATGGTGAAGGATATTAGGTAATTTATTTGTGTCGGCCGAATAACTTGGGTTTTCTCATTTCTAGTTTTTTGTGGATGTGGCTATATCGTCAATATAATCCTTCGACTCCAGGCTTTATAGCAACATCGTCGTACATAATGAAACCATTGTTTACCACCTTTATTTTTATTTTTTGTCTATTTCGGTTGGAATAATACTTTGTGGATGTTAAAAAAGATCGCATTAATTAGGCATCCAATTCTCTTAAAAACCTCTATTTGCCTTCTTCTAATTGTTAAAGTTTATATAATATTTACATATTATAAGTTTATACTTACATATTATAAATTCATGGAAGGTTGAAAAGTATAGTAGCAGTATAGTATAGTATCCAGGGATTTTCAAATTTCTATTTGAATCAGAATCAGAAAACAAGTATTGTTTAGTTATGGGTGTATATAAAACTCTTCAATTCAAAATACAGGTAGGTACTTACTTAACTTGTTTTTTTTCCTGTTTGCGGACATTTTGAATGGCATTATAAATGAACCGGAGTCACCTGATATGGACAGAGTCATATCAGTCGTCTACCAAGGTACAGTCTAATAGGGTATTTTGTGACCAATTTGCGTCGTGTTTCCGAATTTACAGCGCTCAGGTCGTTTGTGTAAACAAATGACGCACGCGCCTCTCTAATTGGTTGGTAGTGAAATTCACGTCACGTCCGCGTCACGTTTACGTCGCGTGATTTAGTGTCCGAGACCGTGGGTAACCCTAACAGGATGGATGGATTATGCCCATAAAATTAACTTTTTTATAATCCTTGTTGGATAAATTGACGTGATTCGTGAGAAAATCTAAGTTGAAAGCAGATAAGTTGCATACTTAGTTACTACACAACTAAACGGTGTTGTTTGGATATTCGTTCCCATATTTCAGAAAGAATTTAAAAAAAATGCGAATTGTCTTTTGAAAAGATTAGGTACTACTTAATTCTTTTTTTTCTTCTTTAATGAATGGCCTCTGCTAGTGATTTACACTGCAATTTAGCCAATGACCGTGTTAGAATCTTCAAAATAACTCGAATGTTTTGGCGTCTGTTTTGAAAAAAACAGTTTACCAACGTCGATATTAAGGGAGAGTCGTGTGCACTAGGAACGCCTAGTGTCTTGCATTCCAAGTGCAATTGGAGGTTAGGTTGCCGGATCCACACCATCTGTAGTATTTCACTGTCTTATATAACGTTCACTTAACACAGACGATTTTTAGGTAATATACTAGTTTTACGAAAAAATAACCACGGGAAACCATTTTTAAACAATAAAATATGACGAACACGCCATGACAGCATACGCAACAACATTACCCAATGTAATATAATTCTTTATTAATCCTATAAGTTGCTATTGATGTATACGTCATACGTCCTACAATGATACGGCTGGCAGCTGTCAAATTGATACAGAAACCGAATAAACGATAAAAATGTTGTGTAATTTAATGTTAAGTAGCTACGTTGAATAGTTTGTAATTACTTTTTTGCAATTTGATTTTAATAAGTTAGCATAATTTGCATTCCCGCGTTAAGTACATTTACAACGACGTTCAGGTTTATCGTAGAACGTATGACGAATAGGTATTGATTTTTTATTTTTAGTAATAATAATCTAACCTTAACCAAAAAACATATTTACAAAAGGTATAGCAAAACTCGTTTCGAGTTTTCTCCCTGCTAACCAGGAGGAGTATATTCTATACTACTTTTGCTCTATTTTGGAGTATATAATAAATATTGAATATTTATTACAAACCACTATATTATTGAACCTTTGTCGATAAATATTAAATTAACCTGTACCGACCAATTTTATTTATTATGCATTTCTTATGCTCGGTAAGTATACTCAAATCCACCTCGCGGTATTTTTTACCTTTTTCCAAATTTATTTAAGAGACCTTCGTTGTGAGCTGTCTATGGCCCTGTAGTAGACTGTATTACAAATAACTTTGATAAGTACAATCACTTGTAACCCTACATTCATAGATAATTCGATATCTATATCCACAATCGCACCTGCTCTTCACACTTCAATTTATCAAGGTAGCCGTTCAATCCATCACCATTTCTCGCTTGTATGCATTCGAGTGTAAACACACCTGCCAGAGATCCTTGCCCCCATACAAGATTTATCTGCATCAGTAAACAGTATTTTTAAAAACACTGCAATGTTTACTTGCATTTTATAGAAATTCGATTTATGAAGATTGAGTCGTATACCTATAACGAATATTCTTATTCCTTCTCTTCGGGTATTATAAGGTAGGTACGAAGAACAAACCTCAAACAATCAACATTAAGGATATTTTTAGAGAACTTTTTAATTTACATATTTGTTAGGAAATAAATGTCGATTTTGAGTTAGGTAAGTCACGAAATTTGGGATCCACTTTTACATTATACGACTTTGTCACAATAAATCGTAGACGATAATCAAAAGAGATCTAATAATATAATATTAATCTAGTATTGACTATGACAAGGTAATTCAATGTGTCAAAGTGGGTCTTAAATTAAGGTTCGCAACCGTACCTAAATATCATCGAAATCAAATTTCAAAAGTACGATGACGATTGGTCTACGCTTTACTTATCAAACGATGTAAAATATTATATATCGTAATTTGGTCATATTTTCCTATTGTTCTGTTATCAGTATAGTTTCAACAGAACTACTGTGGGAACAAAGCTTATAGCTGGAGATCAAGGACAGCTGACAATAGCTAATATCGTTAGGTGGATTCAAAATCATAAAGATCCCAATTTAAGAGATATAGGCTCCATGCTTCTCATCCATATTATTATTTTATTAGGCACTTAAGGCCTATGCACACCGCGTATTTTATACGTGCAGACGACGCGTCTTTCGAGAACGCGCGTCGTTTGCGCATTTACGGCGCCGTAGAACTCAAAAAAGCAGATTGTTTGCGATTGTATCGATAAAAACGCGATACAAACGCGCGCTAGAAGCGCGTTTAAGGTGCGTTTGTTTCGATGGAAACACGCAGAGACGCGATACAGACACGCGGTACCTGCGCGTTTGTATCGATACAAACGCGGATCTACTTGTGCAAAGGTTTACTGGCTGCGTCTGAATCTCGTTTGAAGCGTGTTAACGCGCGTCATTTGCGCATATAAAAAACGCGGTGTGCATAGGCTCTTAGGTGTACCTCAAATGTTTAGATAAGCAAAAACCATTTCTCGACGGAGAAATAGTCTAAAAATTGTCTTACATGAAAAAATCTCACTCAAATCGCGTTGCACATAAAATTCGCTTTTCCACGTCATTACCCAATAAGCCTCACTCTGAAGGATGCGGGCCAGATTTATTGGCCCTGATAAAATGGCGCTGGGGGCCTCCGATTCATCTCTCTCAGCAATGGAACTTGCTTAGTCCATTTCCTCACACGATGGAGTCAAGGTTGTATGTTGTAGGTTTTGTTTTGATACGGTTGCAAATTATTTATACTTCATTGGGTTACCTACCTACAGCTACAGGTTATATTTTTACAAGCTTTTATTTAGTTTCACTTATTATTTTATGTTCGGGCCAAATCTTGCAAATCAATTTAAGACACCCATAAGATTAGTTACTTCAAACAGCACTTGTTTTGTTTCAATTTGAGCCTACGAAGAAAGTTTATTTACTTTAACCAAGAAATTGTTCAATTCCACTATTCTTAGTGTCTACCAAATAAAGTGTTTTGAGAAATCGTTGCAATACCATCTGCAGGGATGCTCAGCGACGACACATACATGCTTCGGTTGAGAATGGGGATTCGGCTAAGGTGTGGAAGTTGAAAACGCTCCCGTCAACCTTGATATTGACACTTTAAATCAACACTTCACTTCAAGCATTCCCAACTTTGATAGCGGAGCTAAATCGAGCACCTTGGATTTTCTTAAATCTTTACCGAGACCACAGTATGACACTTTTTCTTTCCGCCTGGTAACTGACAGTGATGTCAGGAAACATCTCACATCAATTTTCGTCGAGTGCTGTGGGCTGTGATGACATCAGTCGCAAAATGTTGATGCCAGTTTTAGACATTATTCTTCCAGTCATTACTCACATTTTAAACTTCTCTTTGTTTTCTAGTTCTTTTCCCAATCCCTGGAAACACGCCATTGTAATCCCTTTACCTAAAAAAAAAGACCCTACTTCCTTCTCTGACTTTCGACCTATATCAATCCTCCCTTTCCTTTCTAAAGTTCTCGAACGCCTCGTTCATCATCAACTGTCTTCTTTTCTCTCTATAAATAAAATTCTCAATCCTTTTCAGTCAGGTTTTCGCCAGGGTCACAGCACGGCTACCGCGCTCCTAAAAGTTTCTGACGACATCCGCTATGGCATGGAGCATCAGGAAGTTACCGTTCTAACGTTGTTAGATTTCAGCAGTGCCTTTAATACGGTCGATTTCGATATACTGCTCGCTTTGCTGGAATCCCTTAGCGTAGGCAATGCGGCGACTAAATGGTTCCGTAGCTATTTATTTGGTCGATGTCAGCGTATTAAACTCGGGGATGGTGTTTCCAACTGGTGTGACATTGTGGCTGGTGTTCCTCAGGGCGGTGTGCTGTCTCCACTCCTGTTCTCTATTTTTATCAACTCTATTTCACAATCGCTATGTTCTTCTTTCCACCTCTATGCTGATGACCTCCAACTATATACCAGGTGTTCCATCAATGACCTTCCTTCAACTATCAGTACAATGAATACTGATCTGAACAGAATCGCATCCTGGTCTGCATCGTATGGTCTTGACGTGAATCCTAAAAAATCCCAGGCTATCATCATAGGAGGTGCACGTCAACTTTCTAAAATTAATAAATCTACTCTACCTCAAATATCTTTCAATGGCACGCCTATTCCCTTCTGCGATTCTGTAAAAAACTTGGGTGTTATTTTCGACACCACACTCTCTTGGTCTCGCCAGGTGGGTGAGGTCAGTAGGAAAATTTTCGCGTCCATGGGCTCGCTGAGGCGTCTCCGTAATTTCTTACCTATATCCACAAAGACTGCGCTCGCGCAATCTCTTCTACTGCCTATCTTGGATTACGGAGACGTCTGCTACCTTGATGCAACGGAGGAGCTGCTGAATAAACTGGAGCGGTTACAGAATGTGTGCATCCGATTTATTTTTGGTCTACGTAAGTATGACCACATATCTGAGTTCCGTTCCAAATTAAAGTGGCTACCAATACGTCTCCGGCGTAATGCGCACATTCTGTCAACACTGTATAACGTGCTCCACAGTCCCGTGGCTCCTGAGTACCTGAAGGAAAGGTTTGTCGTGCGCGCTTCCGTCAGTGGTCGGCATCCTCGGCCGAGCACACGACTAATGCTGCAATATCCATCACATTCCACCGAATTCTATAGTCGCTCTTTCACAGTCCAAGCAGTTAGGCTGTGGAACTCCCTCCCGTCGTCTATCAGGCAGGCCAAATCACTGCCAATATTTAAAAATCTCCTTCGTCAACATTACGAACTGCAGTGTGGATACACTGCCTAATTGTTAAAATGCAGTTTCACTTTAGCATATGATGTGTGTTATTTATTTATTTATTTATTATATTTTTGATTATATATTAAGTATTATATTTCTGTATATATTATAGTATTTATGTAATATTATTACTACTGCTTGGCAGCTTGAAAAGGTTTGCATATATTTTTATTTTTTTTTAAATATTTTTATTTATTTATTTGAGGGTAGTATCTATTTCATACGTCTTTTGCACCCGTATATTATATTATTTATGATTTTTCCATCACCTGAAGTTTGCCTGGAAGATATCGCTTAAAGCGATAAGGCCGCCTTCTGCACATTGTATTGTACGTCTCTTTATGTTGTATGTTTTGTTTTTGTCCTGGGTGTGCAATAAAGTATATTTGTATATTTGTATTGTGTTTAACTGAACAAAGTTACTTTGTAAGCTCAGAATCAACTAAGCTGTTTTTTCAGTGACCTTTGTTGATCTAGTGCTTTGAAATTTTGCACACATACTCGTATGTGGATCTGATGATAATTGGAATCAGATGTTCTTTTCTTATCAGCTTATCACATCCTGGTAAATCTTTCTGGTTTTCAGACTCGGACTACACGAAGCCGGTTCGGCTCTGGTTCGCCGATAAGCCGAGCCGGAGCCGAACCGATTCCGTGTAGTCTCAGCCTTACAGCAAATCCAAGAGTGAGTGGAGAGTCTAGTTATCCCTAATCATCATCAGCTTTTTAATGTCCCCACGCACAAGGGGGTACGGGCCATGATTCACCGAGCGGGCCCAGTGCTGTGCTGATTGGTGGATTTCACCCGCCTTCGGAAACTTTTAATTTCCTTAATGCAGGTTTCTACACGATGTGATGTTATCCCTCATTATTGTATTATTCTTAGTAAGTATCTTATCAATTCCTACATGTACATCTCTATCATCTTTATAAAGTATCAAATTGTCAAAACAAATAGAATTATCTCCGTCGTCATCCCCTTTTTGCAAGATATTTTTTCCTTGTACAATTCATCCGCTGATAGCACAGTGTACCGCACATGTACCGGAGCGGAACAAAAAACGAAATAAAAAAAAACAGGAAGAAGCGGACGCTCCGACCTTGTCGACCGTAAATCCCCTTCCATGCTAAACCAACGAAAATATAACTTACAATGCTCTTGATAAAATGTTTGGTAACTTAAACTCAGCCTTATTAATACGGTGCGAGAGATACAGGTTATTTTCATAAATGTAAGTTCAAAATTAGGGGTAACGTTAGAATGCTTCCTTGTAAGTACTGGAAGATTGTTAAAATAATTTCATATAATTATGTCATAATAAAACTTTTCTTCTGATTAAGTACATAATATGAGGCTAAAGATAGATTCAATTAAAATGAGACTATACTTTTTTTGAAGCGTTTCGTTTATGTTTGGTTTTTTAATATTAAATATGAACTTGCTCGTTTATCCAAAGTGACGTTATAACACGCCCACTACGAGTAGAATTACTCTATGCCTCTAGTGATCTTCAAGTTACGTCAAACGGGATGTAATTTTTCAACGTCGCGAAGATCTAACTGATATTAGTCATCTTTTTCTATCTGGGTATCGATAAAAGTTTTACTAACATGCAAACTTTTATCCTATTTTGCAAGATAGGATATTCAGAAATATGAATACTTATCTGTATTGTTATAAGTTGAAGAACATAGACGCACGGTATCGTGTCAGTCAAGTCCAGGAAAAAATATTGTAAGTCAGTACTTAGTTAAAAGTAAAAAGATACGAAACAATTTGAACAAGAAATTTTGATTGCAGGTCTATATATAATAATAGATCTACCCACTGAAGTAGGTAATTTACTTACCATGTAAACTTTTTGTAACGATTTTTTTCTTATTAGTATTTCACAAGAAGCAACTCTACTCAACAAAGAAGGCTAATTAAGGTTATTGAATTAAAAAACAACAACTTTAATTTCCAGCGGTAAATGTTAAAGGAACTTCATTTATTTAGCCAATATTTACAAAGCCCACAAAGTCTAACAAAATGGGAAGCTTGTTTTGTTTAATTCGTTATCTAGGGCAGACTGCCTCAAATAATTTTCAAGAAATGCCTGAAAGTTCATAAATAAATAAGCGAAGACGTCAACAAGCTCCGTGCAGCAAATTTTGAGGAGCTTTTATAATGTTGTAAGCTTCATTAAGTTACATTTAAGTAAAGCTTAGGGAATTTTCGTCATTTATCATGTTCCGACTGACTCTTTAACTTATTTGAATGCTTTACCCCTAATTTAAATCGTGGTCATAGCTCACTCCAATGAGTTTAATATACCTACCGACGATTGAAAATGAAAACATTTCTGTTACGTTACAACGTATTACGTTGTAATTATTTAGCAGTTGGTTTCTTGGTTTAAAATTTTGAATGTTGTAAATATACAAATACTCACAATTTTCAAGTAATACAGAGAAATAATGTCGTAATTTTTGTACCATGAATTTAAAAACCTAGAATTGTCAGCTGTAGTTGTCAGCTTAGGAACTGCTGTAGCAACACATTTTGAAACTGAATGAATGAAATTCACGAATCCAAAAGTCTCCAAATCAAAAAAGCTATGTCCACAGGCACACGGCAAGATATCCCGGTCCAGTGGGCACTCAGGATATTCACTGAGTGTGACATCCGGTGCAACAATCAGATAACACAAAAAACATAATTTAAGCTTTCGGAGCTTTTATGCAAATTCGCTTTGTAAGTTTTTGTAAAAATTATAACTTATGCTGACGATACCGTTTTGCTTGTAGGGAGTAATACTTGGGAACAAGCCCGGTGACATGCTGAGGATGTGCTTTAGAGTTATTTCAAATTGGCTCAAACAAAATTTGTTAACATTAAATACAGACAAGACTAAGTACATAACGTTTTCTGCGTCTAAAACATCACAATCCAAAACTGATGGTTTTAACATAAAACTTACACTTGTGACTGTCTACCTTTATCTCGCACAGACACCATCAAATACCTTGGTGTTCATATTGAAACCTTGAAACCTTGATTCCTCGTGTTAGAAAAATTATAGCGATATTTAAAAAATTAAGAAACTGCAAATTTAGAGACATTAAAACAAAGCCAAGCTCTGCGTAGAGTGAAACCCGGAGCGTCCCTCCACCTTCCAGGCGCAGGTCTAACCTGCTGAATATTCTTAGCCATGTCATGAAAATTGGATCAGTGGTTATAAGATCTTCGAGTATCTTGGGATGTTGGAGTATGATGGGATCTCTGGAACGGTAACAATTAGGTGGTTCGAATTTGAGCTCAATTGTTTATGACCATGGTGATCTTCCCACATCTGGAAACTTGAGGATCTGATGATGACCAGTAAACATTAAGGGGATCTCCACAATGGTACGTCGGGGGTTTCTTAAATTTTTAATTTAGAGTTATCAATAGTTCAATTAACAGATCAATTTATTTAATAAGTCGTTCTATGGGATTTTTTGCCTCATTAGTTCACTCCATGTTTATAGGTAGGTACCATGGATGAAAGAAAAAATAGTCTATCTCTTTAAGAGTGGGCGGCCGTTCGTACAGTCATGGTTGGTACTCTATAGGACTGTGTAACTGTCTATTGTATAACGATGTAATCTTTTTTAGTAAACTCCCTTTTTCGTTGATTGACATGACAGAGGTACTTCCTTAATATCATCTGACAAATGTATTAACGTATAATCAAAAACAGGTTGATGGATATGAGATGGGTTTTACCGCCTTCAACATCTTTTGATTCTTCAAAATCCCACTACCTACTCGAGGAAACCTCAACCAACCCCAGCTAAAATACCAAACCTCTCTCGAAATCAATTTCTTTATACCTACGTAAGACTTCCTGACATCCTTCCTATAGCTATTTCCTAACTCAAACCAAAGTATAGCCCCATGCCTGGAGTCTCCAATCTGGCACCAACTTTGAAGTTAAAGTTGATAGCTAAGCTTACAGTATTGGAAGCGCACGCGAAAGCCACGGACGCGTTCCCCGAAGTGCGCACGCCGCGCCGTGATCCGAAAACTGATTCGATGCGCGTGCGCGTACCGGTAATAGTGTGTGTTCCTTGTGTGCTTGTGTGAGTTATTTATGGGCGCGTCACGGTAGATTTGGTGAGTTTTGTTCTAGGATTTAATTTAACGAGCTTAGTGTAAGGATTGTTGATGTGATTTTTAAGATATCCTGGTAAGTTTGATCTATTTTCCGATTGCAAAGTTTCTTCTTTTCTGTCTAAGGATTGCGTAGCCCGGTGTACTATGTCTTCATTCCATAACATATTTACATAATTGGAATACCTAGTATACTTTTTCACAACTATTTAGATATAACCAAGGGTAGGAAATAGGTATGTAAACTTGGCTCTTTCGTAAAACCCTTTTATCTTCAATTTTCACACTATAGTTCGAATCTAAGCTAAAAACATAGGTATCTATAATATAGATACCTAAGTTTAGTACTTATACTCTTTCTTAAAGTATCACTATAGAACTCTATAATGAAAATAAACAACTAAAATCGGGTTTAAACCACAACGGTTCACAGAGAATAATCGACATAAACCACGCCCTAATAACCATAAGATATCGCTGCCTAAGAATTAAGAATTACCACTTATTTCATCCATAATAGGCAGCTACATAATATACCGTGTGAATCTGAAGAACATTCCACATTTGTTGCTAGTTACAGATTTAGACTGGAAGCTTTGGTGTCATGCATGACTTATGGTAGCGCGCAAAAAAGACCCCTCTCGTATTATATTGATCCACCATGTGAGCATTTTTCGGAGGACTTCCGATTTTCTTCAATTGAGTAGTCCGTAATTACGGCGTTCAATGTGTTCTCGGTATAAGAGTAATTTACTAATCATATACGGATTTTTTTGATAATTACTGCTAATTTCACTTTCTGCAGATATAATTACGAAAAAATTGCTAATTTCATACATTCGTTTTCTTGCAACACGAGCATAATGAGTGACGCGACAAAGTTGACGAAACTGGAATTTCGCGCTGTGATAAAACTCCTAACAAACAAAAAATCGTCAAAAGTTTGAAAAATATAATATGTCCCTCATGTCACTCAAAGTTCTTACTTTAAAGGGAAATTGTCAAACGATCTATTAACTCAACAGTTAATTTAGAAACGAGTAAATGAAAAGAGATTTCTTTGTATGATAATTACACGAAGAGCTGTGTGAAATTGTAAAATAATTATGTGCGTATAATGACTTCGCAACGCAAATGAAACAATGGTTTTTGCTTCTATGAATTTGTTGTTACCTTTTATGTCGATTCATTCATTACGGTTCTTAACGTAGAATACAATAAATGACATAATAATAATAGCAGGTAATATATGAGTATAATACTATATATTTATATTCGATTCGACGGAAAATGTCAAGGTCGTCAAATGTCCAGTTCTCCAAATCAGAAAATGTAAAGATCGTAAAATTTCCAGATCGGAAATTTAATAACGATAATGTACTAGGTATAACACAAGTGGATCAGAAACTTTAAAAGAAATATTTTTTATTGCAGGTTATTGTACAGCAAAACAATTATAATAATACTTATTCTAAAAAGTTATAACGCCAATTACACAATAACTCAAAATGAATTTCAATATAATAGCGCTGTATAATTATACTATTAAATTAATCTGAAATATTAATGAAATACTATCATCATGATGTGAATATAGGATTATAGAAACACAATTCAACTAGATTTATTACTTTATTACAACATATGTCCTCCACAATGGTACATCAGTGGTATCTTAAAAAAATAATTTAGAGTTATTCGAATGTGATTCTTCATCCATTGTCATAATTAGGTCTAGCCCCCTCTTATCCCTAAAACTCAAAAACCATTCCCCTTCACCTTTCCTTTCAAAATGACCGAACAGGTGTTGATGGCCAAAGAGGAATATTTGAATAGACTGTAGTTGCCGACTTAAGCCAAATTGAGAACTAGTTTCCGTCAAGGCGATTAACCCCCGAAACCTCAAAACATGACCACTCATAAACAATTTCTGACTACAACCCTATTAGAGAAAACTTTCATGGAATACTGTTTGTACTAGCTGTTGTTGAGGTGCACCCCCAGACGTTACAATCCAATTACCATAAAATAGTTGGAAACGAAATAAAGCGGAACAATTATCCGATGAGCGCCATCGAATTAAAAGGAAAATTATTGAAACCAGTCCATTCGGCGCCCGTTCACTGCGTTGTTATTGATAGAGCCCCTTTCACACAGGCCGAGGAACGACGTTGAGTTTATTAGGTTGAATGTTCTAATTTATATGATTTTTTCACCACAACACAAACAGTCCTAGTGTGGGGTGACACACCGACAGAGTTACAAAAAACTATTTTCACACGACCTTTTTATGCTATTGATTGTGGTTTCTTATTGAACAAATTACGAAATGGGTGTAGAAAAATATCAATCTATGTTAATATTTGGAAACTTTCCAAATTCAAACCAAGCAAAACAATGTTTGCTAAATCAATTTACGTAAGAATAGTGTGTACTAAGATTTAACTGTTTTATTTAACAATAGCGAAACTACATGCACAAGTGATTTGAAATAGGCATAGTGTTTTTAAAATAATACAGAACATAATACAGATAATGATCTGATTAACATTTGTAGTTGACTAGTCGTATTCACGTTGTACAAAATCTTATTAACACAGTTCACATTACTCACACGATTTCACATAAAAATCTACTTGTTATTATAAGCTAAGTGTACGTTGTCGTCTATTTTCACGTACTTTCCTATTAAAACAATTTACAACTTTAAATTCTTATGTGGCTGGCTGTTATATATAAAATCCTGCATCAACTGATAATTCCTAAGCATCCCAATCTGTAAACAATTTTACTAACATACCTATTACTCGATATTTATCCGTTGTTTTTAGGAATTAACGTAAATCGCCTAATAACATAAAAACGCTGCGGTTTACGTGCAATGTGATAACCCCTTACACGCCCATCGGACTAATCTCGGCCCATGGCGTGGCTGAGGTAGTTTTGTGAATGAAATGGCCCGTAATTGGCCCTCCGGCGATTACGGCAAGGTAGCTAACCCTTCGTGTAGCTCCGTAATTGTACCGTGAGTTACAATACAATGAAGATGGGGCGCTAAACTTATGTTTTGGGGAATTCACGGAGCTTGGGAAACAAAGTGATCACTCGTGATTTGATGAGAAATCATTCATTCGTATCATTCATTTTTTATTCGCTAACAATACATTTGTGTCCGAAATAGTATGTACAAAACAAATTGAGAAATATTACATAACATGTCAAAATTAATTGTATAAAATGGGGTATAGTAAAAATATGTCAATAATATATAAATTTTCATGCTCCTAGAAATTCAGTAATCGAGTAGAAACATCTCAGCAATAACAGTGACCTCAACTTCTGCTGAAATTACTAAGCGTGATGTCGCCTTTGAGCTCCGTGGGTAACCGATTGAATAGTTGGCGCGCACTGTACCCCGACCAATGCCTCACCACGTTGCCACAATCTATTGTTATTAGACTAATATGCCCCTGATTAGAAAGCCTAATTTACAACTGGTTATCCGTTATGAAGTATTTTCTAATATTTTTTTTGTTACTATATTCCTTTTCATATAGGAAGGCACATCGATTTTTTATAAAAACCTAAATAAGATATGGATTCTCACTGATGAAAGTCGAAAGTCTTCCGATTAGTATTGGATGAGTCACAGAAAGTATAAAGAGGTGGTATTTCGACTTTAATGAGTAAGAATCCGTATTTTATTTAGGTTTTTATAAAAGTTCGACGTGCCTACCTATGTGAAAAAGACTTTTTGAAAATGTAACGAAGAAAAGTATAATATGGAGCACCCTTTTTAATCTTATCACTAGTGACAAAATACAGAATAGAGCCACTGCTGTAGGTGTTTTTATTCCTACTTACTTTACTTTAAATCTTAGACTTACATTTACCGTTAACCACTGATTTTGAGGACGGCCGTATCCGGAAATTACTTTCATGGACATTGGACATTGAGGTATCAAGAGGAGTTGATTGTGAGGTTTGAGGGAGTGAGGGGACAAGGGTCAATGGACAATTTCCTTGGACTGTCAAAGAGAAAACTCATAGTATTCTAATAAGTTATTATTTATCTTTACATACTTTATACTTCATATACTTCAATTCGGATACGAGCTTACTAAAAAATGTACGAACGGCTCCCTTGTTTACTCACAAGGGAGCAGTTCGTTTCCCTCAGAAAACTTTCCGACAGGTAATAACTGAAGTTAGTCTATCTGTCTGCAACCATATGTAAATTGTAAATAGAGGGTATGCGTAAATAATGGTTGCGCCAACTCCTTGGAGACAAGGTTTTCCTATGAAAACGAAATAGGCTTCGAATTTTAAGTTTTGACAGGTGAGATTTTCGGCCTGTTTTGTATTTGTTTACCTAATCATGATTTGGATGTATTCATATTCAAATTATTTATTAAATCGTAAATATAGGTTGCACAAGTTATAACATAAAAGTATGGATCTCTATATTTAGCTATAACAGCATACGAAATTTGTCTTAACATTTATAACATAAGAATTCTAACTATAGTAATTTAAGTAATCTTTAACAAGTAACTAAATAAATAAATAAATAAAATTTGAATTTTGAATATTGACGAGGGAAGTGTCATTGCGATCACGCGATTGGTTCGTTTTCTGGGTGAAGTTAGTCTACATGGGCGAACTAACTTCATTCAGCGGAAATAAAATTGCAATTATAAAAAATGATATTAATCCGATGTTTGACAAATCAATTCACGTTTTCTTCCTATACCTACACTTGTACAAGTACTGTACCTACCAGGCGTGTACCGGAGCAAGTAGCAGCGCAAGTAAACAAGTCGATAATGAGTGCAAACCACTCGAGAAAGTCCGTGGGAATACGCTCGATGGTAAAATAAATGTTTTGCTCTTAATCTGTCTGACAAGACTTGTGACTTGTTAGCATTAAGCTTTGTAGCTGTCGAGTCACTTGCAAAAGGAATGGCATGGGGGTAGAAAATTACAAATCAAAATTTTAAAAAAGAGGGTGTGTGCTTATGACCACACTATAGAAGGAAAACTTAAAAAAAACAAGCGTTCCAGCGTCACAGACCCGAGCGCGCTTGATGTCGAATGGAGCCGAGTATACCCGATTCAGCGTCACCAACTCGAGCGTGACGGTTCAGTTTGGTTCACTGTTCAGAAAGAGCGGAAGGTGAGACTAAAGAAGTTTTCACTTCAAAAATATAATTTTCACTTAGTTTTCACTTAATAAATACAATTTAAAAAATTTCGATGTCGGTATCGTCTAAAGTGAAAACATCAATTGCAAGTACCTCTTATGTCTTACCCTGTGGAATACAGGTGTAAACAAACTGAGAAACCCGGTGTTAATGCCAGTTAGTGTTAATTTACGCGCCTCTAGAGCGCAGTTACGTTCAATTTACGCGGTGCCGTCACGACTCACGATCGACGCCATATAGAGAGCTGTAAATGAGGATCACACCAGCTCACAGCCACCCCCCTATCTTGCTAAGTTTACTTGAGAACCGGTGATCTTTTGAATGTATTTGAGAACAACTGATGTAGGTTGTATCTGTGCCAGAGCCGTAAACAGGACGGTCTTTCTAGGGGCGTCGTGATATTAATAATAATAAAATTAAACCCATATTACAAACAGCGGCAAACAGCCCTCTTCACCAATTTGATTGGGGTTGCCAGGAATAACAATATATCCAATTAACGTCTTCAAACATTCTTCAGACCGGTATTTTTTTTAAAATCTTGTATATATTTTATGTTGAATATATGTTAAGTGATAATAAGGATCAATCATTAGGGGCCATCCATTAATTACGTCACACGAATTTCAGGATTTTGGAACCCCCTTCCCCTCGTCACAGGTGGTCACATTTGTGTGACCCCCCCCCCCTCCGGTGTGACGTCACATATTTAAATTTGACGTTTAATTGCTTCCGTATCGCGCTGAGTACCTACCTCGCATTATTTTAGTTAATTTGTGGGTTTCTTGAGCTATTAGTGCTGATTAGTGTGATTTAGAAGTAGATAACATAATCTAAAAACATGTTAAAATGTGCGTTTTGCAAATGTCGTTTCAAAAAAGGGAGCAATATAACATTTCACAGGTACGTGGATTTAAATTAATTTGATCGTAAAATCAGTTTTCCTGATTTTGTGTACAATAAAGTGTTTCTATCTGTCTATCTCTCAGTGTGAACTGTCTGTAAAACACTAGATTATATCATAAAATATGCATATAATTAATAACTAAGCGAGATTGTATTGTTTTTATGCATAAATAATATTTTTCATTTTTGTAAACAATGTGTTAGTGATGTCCATGCTGTCATATCGATAAAATTGATCATGGTCTGATGTGATCTAATGTAGCTAACAAAATTTTTGTTTTTTCATCAATTTTGTTTGTTTTAATAGCCTATAGGCTGTCCCACTGCTGGGCAAAGGCCTCCCCTCCTCCTTTTCTATTTTTCCCTATCCTCGGCGTCCTTATACCATCCTTTTTGGAAGTGGTCGATATCGTCCTTCCACCTACGCCTGGTATTTTCATTTTAATATTTTCATCAATAATTTGGAAAAAAAATTACGCCCACTTTTAGACGCTTTGACCAAATATTTTTCTAGATATTTTTTTCTGAAACTAAAAGTAGGTATGTTTTAACTTTATTAATGGATACTTATTTCTTTGCATATTTCCAACTGATCCAGGTATCAGGAATTTATGGCTGCGTAACATGAAAGCCCATAACTGGACACTAAAAATGTATTGGACACTAATAATTTAATATTCATGTCGTCCTTATCTAATTTATGGATAAGAAAAGGAAAAAAACTTAATTTAGACATGTGAAATCAGTGTGACCTGATTTAGTAGATTTATACTTTTTTGGTAGATTTTGAGAAACTCGTAACTATATCTAGTAGTGAAACAAATATTGGTATATTTTGGTAGAATTCATAATTATTAAGTAGGTACCTAGTACTTTTTCGGCTTATGATGACAACACTATGGCGAATGCCTTTTTGATGCGGGGAATTCGCATTTGTGCTTTTATTTACGAATCAGATTATGTCTATCTCTTTTCTTTAACAATTTTTATATCGTATCTTCGAATGAAATCCATCGACACGCGTGACGTCTAGAAAATTTTGCACATCACTAATTTTAGTTCTGCTAACCAACGTTACTGCATTCAGCGCCACAATGGCGAAAACCAAGTAGGCACAAAATTAGTTTGACAGCCACCAGTCCAGTGTCTATAGAATAGATATTACAGGTCAGTGTATGTAGTGCATTCCAACAAAACCTATTTCTGGTGGTGATTTAAATATGGGTAAACCCCTCAACCGTATACATATATACGTTTGGGTTACCTTTAAGAAGAGAGCTCGAAAAGGTTTAAATTTCATGCGATAATCGGTCGGGTAATAACTTATTATAGACTGGGAGTCAAGTTATTAAGAACTAACATAACCATAGACATTCAAGTATTATTTATTTCTGGTTTAGTTATAACTCTAACGGTTACAAATGTTGTTGAAACTTGGAACTGTGTACCTTGATCGTAACGTGAGGGCTAAGATTAAAGAAAAAATAGTCTCCTGTCTGTGAAAGTGAGTGAGTACCAACATGAACATAATGCTCATTCATATGCCCTGATCTACATACTTGTAGGTACTGGTATATAGAAATTCCTTGGTCCTGATTATCACGCGGTATTCACACCTATTCGAGCTCCCGATCGACTTGTACATAATTATTAATTACAAAGCAAGCCACAGGAACCCTGTATCGCCTATAGACAGACAGTACCTACTTGTAGGTTCACAAGGACAAATGTTGATCGATATTTTGTCCTCGCCATAAGCCACAGAGACCACATCCTGGAGTTAATGTATTTTACTCCCACAGTGTAAGCTGTGGGCTTGTATTTACAACTCGTTTTTTAACGTAAAAACTTTTGTAGTACCTGCTCGGGATTTTGCCATACAAAAATTTACATGAATGTTTTTCGGTAGAATGAATGAAAAATATCTATAAGCGACGACCTCAATAACATAGATATCGTTGTCTATAAGTATGTAGATTAACAAAACTAAGCAAGTACCGAATAAAGTGTTTCTCATCGTAAAAAAAGATATCATAAAACTAAAACCATAATCTCTACCACAGTCTTTACCTAAACTCATATTCCAGCGGTTATTGACCTTATTTCACCTTATTTTTATCTTGCAGAGCTTTCTTTATTACCGGTACTTATTTGAAAAGTATTTTTTTAAGCAAGTATTACTTTAATAATGTGTTTTTATCTATCTATTTGCCTTTAAAACTACATCGAAACGAAAGCTTATTCCCATCTTTAGAGGTTTGAATAGATTAATGGGTATACACATTTTCACGGGTTCCCTTGGGCATACGTTAAAATTGTTCCATTCCATCAAGGGTTATCTAACGGACCAAGCCACAGAAAAAGGCTGTTAAGTAAATACTAAAGGAAAAGCCGACAAAAGACGGAAAACTAATTACAGAAACCTTGGTATTATTATAACAGAGCTAAACTTTTCCGAATAGCATAGTCACCCTTGCAAGCGAAGTTGAGAGCTTCTTAGAACTTTGTCCTGTCCAGGTATAAGTGCTTTAAAGTTTCCGAAAACTAAGTTTTCTCTTGCGATTTTTAAGAACGTACGGGGTTCATCCTATCTTTTAATACCGTAGAAACTACGATGGTTTTCAAGTAGGTAATTCGAGTCGAGGTAACTACTCGAGCTTTTTATTCAAATACCCTTAAGTACTCGTATATTACTCGTACAATTACACTTAGGGGAAATCGCCTTTAAAACGTGAATAGTAAATGGTAATCATCGATTCGATGCTCTTTTACCTTAGGGGTTATACATGAATCATGTGTGGTATTTTAGGCGACTTTTTTAGCGCGGTCGTACAAAAATACTTATTTTTAAATACACGTGATATTTCACAACATCCCCCTCAACCCTGTGATGATTCGTGATTTTTTCCGAACCCCCTGCCCCTCATTCCGAACCTCATGTGATTAATGGACGACTTAGGGTGGTTTCATAGCTATACGATTTCAACTTACGTCCTATAGAGCCCAGAGCGTCGGTGGCCTAGTGGCTAGGATGCCGAACTCTCATTCGTCGTCCATGGTCCGGGTTCGAAACCATGCAATGCCATGTACCAATGAGTTTTTCAGATTTTTTCGAAGACTTACGTATAGTTACCGACTGCTCTAACGGGAATGAAAACATCGCGAGGAAACTTGCATGTCTGAGGAAATTAAAAGTTTTCGAAGGCGTGTGAAATCCACCAATTAGAATTGGGCCCCGCTCGGTGGATCATGGGCCGCGTACCCCCTTGTGCAAGGGGAGGCCTGTGCCCCAACATTGGGGACATTAATAGGCTGATGATGTACTATATAGTATTTAAAGACATTTTCAATCAGATGTATCAATTCTTAACGTAAGTAAGCGGTCAATATTGCCTCTAACGGTTTTAATAAAGGTATACGAATATAGTGTATCTGCTGTATATCGTATATCTGCAATAACATGTACTTGTTTGTACCTATCATCTACGTACCTATATAGGATGATTATCTAGGCTCCAACTTCTTTGATTTTTATCTCTCAAAATATGCATCATATGCTGAAGAGAGAGCTTTCTCAAACATGCTGCTTCGCTTTCTACATTCAACTATAAAAATATCACCTGAAACCTTGTGTATTTCAGACAATTCCACTGGGATTCGGTTAATTTACATACTGTTGTCTTTTTTCTTCTACCTTTTTTAGCCATTTCCTCGGTTTTTTTAAATTTGTAATAAGTCGAACTTCATAATTGGGCTGTATATGGTCGTAATATACGACTAGGTATGTGTAGTTATAAGTATAAAGCTGTGAAGTTCGCGAAAATAACTAAAATAAAATAAACTATTTCCATTTCATTGGCTCCTACTTTGACAATGTTTAACTAAGGTCTTTAGGTGTTTGTTCACTTCACAAAGGTTTACTGAAAGCGCTAAAACTACGTAAATTCTATTTTATCCAGCAGCAATATCAGAGTTAACTCTTTTGTAACTACAAAATGTAATAACGCATGTAAAATGCAATGAAAGATGAGCTTTATGCTGCTGCAATAAAGAATTTTTCTTAATTATCAAAGGGTTGATACTTAAGGGCATTTTCAGGTGTGTCTATTCGTTTTCAGTTGCACGAGGAGTCGTGATCAGAGTTTTAATCCTGTTAAATGTACCCTACTTAAAGTTATTGAACCCTTTTTCTAAGGTGCGCATCTCGTACATTTTTTCCAAATCTCATTAACGTAATAGGATTTAATAACAACAACGATAATAGGACATAAAACGCAAAACGTTGCGTAGATGGAGTCACTAGCACACTCCGTAAACAGAAAAGCATAACGAAACGTTATTTTTGAAGACTTTAACACAAATTTCTCGTTATTTTGGTTAATTAATTAAATTTCCAATGCTATAGTAAAATTGTGATGACATAATGGCATCATATGGCCATTTCAAAATAGCAGACCTAAAAAATTGGCGTTGGCGTGAGTCTGAATGATAAAAAAAACATTTGGTGGAAAGGAACGTCTACATGTTAACTGGCTACGTACCATTTTGCTAGTGGCGCTTATAGTGGTAAAACATTGCAGGATTATCTCCTATAACTAAATTACTAAATTCTGGGGCTTCTAGTTACCCCCAACCCAAGTTAGAAGCCCCAGAAGGGCTGATTATAAAAGGTTTATCGAACCACGCTGTTCTAAATTGTTCCCCTTGGAATCCCCCACCCTCTGGATAAAACCCTTCCACGTACCTACTAAGTTATATCTTACAGTTTGGTTACAGACTTCACGAGGCCGGTCCAATTCCGGTTCGATTAGCTGCATGCATCCAATCAAAAAACGCCGATTTCAATAGAAAACGCATGTGATTGGTTGCAGCATACTGAACCGGAATAGAACCGGCCTTGTGAAGTCCAATAAGTCTTTCGGTGCGGCTAACATTGTTATGTGTTGTGTTTTTCAGGTGGGGTGGCGCCCCGGGTAGTGGAAAATGCAAACTAAAAACATCAACCTGAGCCAAGACCAGAGCAACAAAGACAGTTGCGATATTCAGGCAAGTCATTAAATTGATTCGAAAAATATTAAGTTAAATGTTTGGAACATAGATTTTTAAATTCACCGAGAGCTTAGTAATCCGTATTCTGTGGTTTGGAATATTGGCATGTCGAAATACAATCCAACTAGCGCCATCTATGAAACATGTGCTGGAATAATTCTCTCGTTAGTGAGGTCACCTATCCCTATAATAATGAACGTACGAAACTTATTCTAGTTCTGTATTCCGATAATAGGTGGCACTGTACACACAAAGTTATTTTGCATTTTGAGGTTTCAGAATTTAGAATTGTTTGTTTATTTGCTTGTAGTCTCTTTATTGTACTAATATAAATACACAGAAAATAAAAAAAACATTAAAATATGTAGATCCGCTACGGATCTCTTCCAGCTAACATTGTGTTCTACAATTTAGAATTTGTAAATGTGGATAATTTTCTACCAAAATTTCTACTTTAAAAAATCTCAGTAAAATAATGCTATTTTATATTGTCAACAGAAAATGGGTCGTCAAGAGCCCGGGCTGGCCATCGAGGGGACATTGCCTCAGGCGTTCCCAATACCAGTCACGGCGGAAAGCATCGGTTCCTCGTATTTCGGTCAGTATGCAGTATGAAAGCATTATTTTATCATTTCTCACAAATAGCCTTTTGTAAGTCAAAGTCAGCTGTCGCCTTATATAGGTATGTTGTTGCATGGTAAGTACAAGCTGTGTATGTATTTGACTCTACCAATACATACTATGATTCTACACAAAGAGTTTTGGCGGGAAAGTCGCTAGAGAAGGTTCTACGGTGGTTATTTTATTGCTCACAAAATTGTTTTCTGGTGATTTTGAAAGCTAAAATCGGTGTAGTTTTGTCTAGCAAACTTCAGTTACAGTGATAATGTATTGAACTCTTAAAATAAACTTCTCGTTAGTGGTTCGTAGTGTAGTTTCACTCTGATTCTGCGTTCTGCGGCGGGCCATGAGAATTCGCCAGAGACTAGACCTGTTGAAATTTCCGTCATAACTCCTACGAGTGTTAAAATGTGTCTACACACAACATTTTGATACTGAAAAACTAAAAACTGTTTTAAATCGCTTAATGTTTAGGCTGATGGCCTGTGTTGCCAATGCCTTTTTAAATAAAATAATAAATAATAATGACTCTACACAACTTTAAAAATAAACAGGTGTAATTTCAGTTCATAATTATCAATCTAGAGATCTATAATTATTACAAGATGGATGAGACGTAACGTATTACGTTACAGTTCTAAACTGCCCGAAACAAATTCGTATTTAACATTATTACCTACCTACTATTTAATAATCTTTTACTATACTATTTTTATTTAATGCTCGACTACTTTAATGTAGTAGGTAATGTAAACCTACATACGAGTACCAAATCTTTGCGAATACCTGTCTTACTTAGCTAACTACTACCTTTTCTTTATTCCACTTTACTTTTTCCTATTGGAACAACTCCACTCCAGTATCCCTAAACACTTGAAAATTTGAATGAAGCCACTTAATCGTCCTACCTGAATTTGAGTCCTTACAAAAAACGTCTGCTGTCGACAAAGACAACAAATAAACGCTTACAAAATCTAACGCGTGTGAGCAGGACGTAAGCGCAATGCTGCGCTAACTTGGTTTTCCAGTTACCACACAGTGTTCCGACATAACGGTGGGTTGTGGCCAAAAAAGGACTTACGTTTACACAGTGGTTCGTATTGGCCTATGAGTGAGAGGCACTGATTCATATGGAGACGGACACCTGTGATGCGTGATCAGAAATCCAAACACATCATAATCTTGCTTCAATGAAACGCGACGCTCCACAACAAAGAGAATAACATAAATGTTTCATTTAAAAAAATCGCGGGCATATTTAAAATCATAATTTAATAAAACAATTTGAACTTTAGAAACAAGTTTTGGTGACGATGTTGTAATTTACGTCAGATTATGTGAATAAGTGAAAGTGAACAAGATTTTGCCGGTTTTGTGTGATTTTGTGTTTATAATAACTTTATCAAGCTGGATCCTCGACGTAGAGGCATTTTGGGATCTCCCACGCTGTCTTTTAACAGTTAGTAATCAATAACTTAAGAATAATAAAGTACTTACGCAGCATGTTTATAAAACTTAAATGGCATATAGAATATATCTACCTATATGTTCCTTGAACTTATTATTAAAAATAGTACTAACAATCTACCAATTACATATTTGCGTTGCATACAAAGTGGTATTTACTTATTTATCATGGAAAGAAACTAGATAAGTATTACTGTTTAAATTGAAGACAACCTACAATAAAAAGTTTCCTCGTAAGTTTACGATAGTAGTGCTTGATCTACTTCAAAGATGGCGTTGAAGGTTCTTACCTCCATCAATCAACGTCAGAGCAAAAAAATATGGTTTCAGCTCTGTTTTAGCCATTGAAGTGTTTCCGTGTTTCAATTCAACCAAACACTAATTTCTATTTTTATACTAATGTCGTAATTTTCTAATATTATTCAATCTCATAATGCTTTAACCTTACAATACCAATGTCCAGTAAAAAATAGGCCAGTCTCACATTGAACTTTGTAAATACGCGATAGAGCTAGAACATTGAATTCAATGGCCAGAACAAAAGATAGGTAATCTGAAACAAAAGCCTTGTAACAATAGAGGCTGAGTGGGCTCATAATTTAAATACCTTAGGTATGTTGCGTGTGGCTAAGTGAGATCGCCCTTCGCATCCAGAGCATGCAATCCTTTATACACGAAATAATAGCAACTGGTACAAGTCATGAGATTAACTGCCTGATGCCTTGTTGAAACACTTAACCCTTGCCAATTGTGTAATAATATCCCTCTTTTATTAGGATTTCCACTGATAAATCAAAGGTAACGTCTGTTACATGTACATTTCCACTGGTCACAGAAGAGATCTGTCCTCCGAGATACATGAGGTTGTAACGTTGCAATATATTCAAAACGCACCTTTTAATTACAGTCCATTTTATTCTGTATGATAAATCAAATACCTGTGCCTTGAAAAAAAATATTTAAAAAAATAATAATACCATGTATTATAACTTCTAAACGCATGCAAAAGAAAACAAATCATCTGTTCTTTCATTCTATTATTTGAATTTTCCGCGCACCGTTTCCGGTAATTATTTTACCAATGGACCCGTTTTTCGACCAATTAGAAGTCGAATAAGGATTCCGCGCCAGAATTGAAATTTCGCGCAGGCGCGCGAGTAGAAGACAAATTTGAAACGAATTTCTGTATTTGGAGGCATTTTGGAGTTTTCGTCGATTTTGTAATATTTTAAAACAATTTTGTTAATGTTTAAATCTCAAATTTGGATTGAAGGTGTTGTGGGCCGTTTTTTTTCATAAGGACACGACAAAGCAGTTTATTTATGCAGATAATACACATTCATGTTGACTAAAGTAATGGATATGGATGGATGGATACTTTGTCATCTTACCGCACAAATACACTGATTCTTAAATAAAGTTTTTTTTAATGTAAGTATAGGTACTTTTTGTATGAAGAAAAAATACCTTCCTAGCGCAGTGTAACATAGGAGAGGTCGTAAGGAGCGGATTTGAGATCTTCTTAAACATTATTTCTTCAAGATTCAGATTGATGACCGATGACTCGGATCAGTCCAGTCACGTTAGACTCATCATCGTGAGTTTGTAAGAAACATCCCCGTGCAGCACTGACATCTCATGCAGTGTATAGGTCTCGTGTCATCTCTATCTAGAGCAATGACGTAGAAAGGGATAGGATGTATTTTAAGTAGGGATGTTACGGAACTTCGATTCCGACTCCGAAAGACCGGAACTTCCTTTTGATTGATTTTACACCTCCGACTTCGACTTCGGCTCCGATTCAAAATTAAGAAGATTTATGAGCAAACATATTAATATATATATATATTTTATTAAATAATGTAGGATTACATAAAGGAACATGTTTTATTGCCGCAAACGTGATCATGAAAAACATAGACCAGTTCAGCTATAAAAATTAAAAAACGGTTTAAAATTTGAACTTCTTCTGAACATCTTTCTCTTTTTTCTCCGACTCCGGTTCCGAATCCGGTTCCGACTCCGACAAATCAAATTTAAAACGTTCGGTTTCGACTTCGGTTCCGGTAAAACCACCTCCGTAACATCCCTAATTTTAAGTATGAGGACTTAATTTTTAGGATGTTTCTTGCAGCTGACGCTCACTTTTTAACACATTCATCAGTCTTTTTTTTCTCAGTTTGGACCATCAGTAAAATAAGGAATTTTAAAATAACTCTTTATACACGAAGGTAGAAAATGACCTGCCCTGCCGGCAGGCAGTAGGTATACCTACAGTCATTTTCTATCTGTATGTTACACAATTGACATAAAGTTCATTATGCTATGTACAATTACGTTGCGAAAATTCGCTTCCATTCCATTCCGCGGCAATGTAAATTGAGCCTTAGTCTCTTCCTGTGTCTCTAGATAGGAAGTCGTAAGTAAGTTTTGATGTCGATATTCATCTTATAAACCAAAAACATTGAGATGTTAGGTACACCATATTTGGGTTCAAGCCTTCTTCAACAAAATTGGAATAAATCTGTGTTTTTCTTGAATACCTACATTGTTAGCTCAGCAACCCTGGAAGCTTATCCAAGGTTGATATCGAGCGTGGGTAGTTAATAATATGTTTTGTTTCTCCGAATGCACAGATGTAATTCTGCCATGTTTGGTTGGACGTATTTGCCGATTGCGTGTGCGTTGAAGTATTTTCATATATTTTTAAATGGTAAAAGCTGCTGTTCTGTAAATTGCTAATTCTTAAATTATTTAACTTATGCGATTTTGTGTAGGAGTTGTCCTTGCCAGTTTAAAAACACTATTTATAGTCGTAATTTATGAAACACAACTAGAAGCATTTTCTGTAGTTATTTTGTTTGGATGATTATGTCTTATCTGGAAGAGTGGTTCTATCAAAACGAATTCTATTTGCTCCATTTTGTTTGGTAAAAGCGAGTCAATATAAATACGGTTTTTGGTCTCTAGCTCCTGTCCTATACAACTTAGTATATTTCTTTCATAGTGAAAGATATAGTTCTAGATGAGATCTATCAAATACCTATACTATATTTGATTGGAGGCGAAGACTTAGTTCCATTTTGGCCCAATGCCCTTTGAAATTTGTTAAATCAAAATCAAAAATCAGCAGCCTACTCTAGTCCACTACTGGACATAGGCCTCTCCCAGGGCGCGCCATTGAGCCCGATCTTCGGCTCTTCTCATCCAGTCGCTGCCAGCCACCTTGCGCGGATCGTCGCTCCATCTAGCAGGGCGGCGTCCCACACTACGTTTGCCCAAACCCGGTATCCACTCCAGAACTCGTCTACCCCAGCGGTTGTCGGTTCTGCGACAGATGTGACCGGCCTACTGCCACTTCAGCTTGCTAATCTTATGAGCTATGTCGATAACTTTTGTTCTATGCCGGATCTCCTCATTTCGGATTCGATCCAGCAGAGATACTCCGAGCATAGCTCTTTCCATAGCACCCTAAAATTCGTTACTTTTCTAAATTAAATATTGTGAATGAACGTTTCGGAAATGCGGATATTCTGGGTCTATTAGGCTAACTAATCATCGATGCAATGAGGAAATCGATCTATTGAGATCAAAATTCTTGCGGACTCTTCAAGTATAAATAGGTATTTAAAATGTATATCGGTTACTTATAAGGCTTATAAACTGGACTAGGTATTTAAAAGTCATTTAACTAATGAAAACCTGTAATTATGGAAGTGGGCGGACATTTATATCAAATTCGTGTACACTAAACCAACCGATTATAGCTACGGTAAATCGATTCGACGATTTTAAATTCACAACAGAGGAGAATTCAGGGTTTGTCCACATTCTGAAGGAAAATGTATTTCTCTCATCAGCAGGTTAGGTATATTTGAGGATGGTTTTACTCTGTCTGGTGGTTTGAGTCTGGGGAGTTACCACACTTGGACCTATTTCTGCTGTAAAGCAGCAATGCTGCACATTTCTGTATTTCGGTTCGATAATTACCGGAACATAAGGTAATCCATGTAAGTGAGGTGAGATGTTTATGGGCTATGGTGACCACTTACCATCAGGTGACCCGTTTTATCGTCTGCTCTCCATATAGACATGACGTAAAAGACATAAGGACATGACGTGAAAGATAACCGGCACTGCGCTGCGGCGGTGGCTAGCATCTAGCCATATCGTCACAGCATAATGCTGAGTCAGGGACTATTTTGCCATTATGCATGTGAAATTGTGAACTTACTCTAAGTAAAAAAAGTAACTATTTTAAGTAATGAAATGGAATTATCGTGTTATGTATATGTGTGAAAATAAATTTTAATTAATTAATTCATAAATTAAATTACTCATACGATAAAGTAGGGTGTAAAATTGGGGACTGTTGGATCAGGAGTTTTCAGTTGAAAACTGAAATCTTTTTATCCAGAATCCCCAATTTTCCTTTCAGAGAAGTACTTACTTAGTTCTATTCAATTTCTATTCTAGAAAAAAGTTGGCCAATCAAGTGGCTCGAAACTTTTACATGGGCTTTAGGGATTTTGCTGCAGTCCCTCTGGACCAGGTAATTAAAATAAAAGAGATTTGATCAGACGTTACTATAACCCCTGAATTCCACTCTGTAGTCGCTATTGGTTTAGTTTCACTTCCTGACACGGGCGGTGGTTTTGTTTGATCTGCAAGTTAATCTGGGTACTCCCACATATGACAGGTTAAGGACACGTCTTTACCTATAGGTACCTAAATGCGCAAAGAAACTGAATACCAAAGTCGTTTTTTTTAATTATATCCGATATAATTAAAGTCCATCACTACGAGTATACGATTTGATTTATATGTACAAAAAGAAAAACATAAGTAATCAGTCGATCCATATTTTTTTTGGTAATGACCTCTCCGCATGGGATACAAAAACCCACATAACATAATTGAACTACCTGATATATAATTAATACACAAGTAGGTAACCCTTGTACAGCTTTAGGCCAAATATCACCGCTTTTAACATTACGAAATCCAAACACATCTTGCGACCTATCATCTGTCTATCATAAAAATATCACTAATAACCACTTGCTGCATTGCACCACCAGAATATAGTGAGCCTTCACACTGAAAGGCACCCCCCTCGGGGCTTTATGAAACCTAAAAGCAAGGGGGGATGGGAAGGTCTTCACTTATGTAACATAAGTAGGCATGCTGGTACAAACCAGACGCTAATGAAAGTGCGTGAAATGTTAGTGTTAGGTACTGTATCATTACCTATCATAATAATTGGTAGTATAGTGAGGTAATGTAACGATGGAACACCTTGAGATAAACAGATTATCGTCGTTCTGACATTTTGTTTCTACAGCAATTATTTGTAGGTTAGCGGGCTATTCGATCTAAGATCGTGGTATCGATAATTATTTTAGACCTTTAACTGTGTGTCGTTTGTGGATTATCAGCATCAGATGTAGATGAGCAGTTCAGGTGTCCAAATAACTGCAAGGGAAATTAAACTGATGAATAGGTATAGGTAAGTCAAAGGCAGGTATGTTTTTAATATATAGGTATTATTTTATAAATAATAAGAAAGAAAAATTTAATTGTTAAATCACATTAAATTATATATTTTTTCAGAACCCACTACTGCTTGTTCCTATATGTCTGTTTTCTTTTCAATTTTTTTAATTTTTTCTTTTCTATTTTAGCATCTAGTTTTCATTATTTTGTCTATTATTGTTAATTCATTTTGTTAAATCGATTTCCCAATAAAATCAAAAACAAAACAAGGCACTAAAGTTTTGTTGTAGATTTTACTACTAATGTAGGTTTTTGTGGTTCTCGTTTACGAGCGAACGACAACGAGCCAAAATCGCGACATAGATTATTTTTACATTGAATTTATTGTCTCTACCTTTCTTATTATAACAAATTACTTTTCTAACTGAGAATGGAATATTTGCTCACTGTATTTAATCATAATTCATAAACAAATAATAATATTCTGATGACTTTTTCTCGGGGCCATTGCACCGTGCAACTGTTACCATCCATCAGCCACCTGCCTACAGGGGATGGTCGAGGGGTCGCAAATACCAAGGCCGTGACCATAGGGCGGAAATGGAGCACCTGTGCACACACCCCATGCGATGAGTTGCGGCTAGAGCACGAGCGGGCGCACGAACCTGTAGCCACAATGGCTTGTGGCTTCAAGTACGTGATTATTTTGGCTAATAATCACATAGAACGACTCTCATGGCAGATTTAATGGGGTGGCTTGTTTCCTTCCCCCAAGTACTTACTTACATAACAAATTTTTTGGATGAAGTATAATTCAATTATCATGTAAATTTGAATCCTCTCTACCCTGATACAGTAGAAGGCCGCTAAGTAAAACGTGAATTTCGAAAAAAAAGGCAAAAAACGCATCAAATCTCAGGGAACCTATACATATAGACGACGTGTTCTCTCTCTAGTATTTAAGTGTTTTTTATTTGTGTCTGATAGTGTAAGTATATAAGAAGAAAAATACTAATGATTATTTGTAACTGTTTAACTATGTATCCATAAAATAAATATTACTCACCACGTCAAATTTGGCGAATTTTTTGCAATCTTTTCGAAAATCACGTTCATCGTTCCAGGGCAGGGTGGATTCAAATTTACATGATCAAGTATCTAAATACTTCATCCAAAATTTTTGTTTTGTAAGTAAGTACTTGGGGGAAGGAAACAAGCCACCCCATTAAATCTGCCAAGAGAGTCGTTCTATGGGATTATTTCCATATAATTGCTACAGTCTGTCATCTAGGTGCCGGCTAGCAGGGTTCTAGGACAGTGTGCAGATGAAGTAATAGAAGAACTTGGTAATAGATATTATATTTTTAAGGAACAGAACAACACAGAAAATAGTAAATGTAAAAAATAGGTAGTAGTAGGAGACAAAACGGAGAAACGTCCGTTCAAGACAAAATATAGAGAGAAAGTGCAAAATACGAAGAAAACAATGAAATAATCGAATAATAGAATTTAGAAATGGAATGGGAATATTATTTGAATTTTGAAAATATAGATGAAGAAATGAAAATGCCAACACGAAATGAGGTGAGATAGACGCTAACGATGAGGTTGAAATTTATGGCAAGGAGGTTGATATGGACGATGAAGTCGACATCGTTACAAAATGATCACGACCTTCATCAATGAGGAATACAACTTAGATAAGTAGACAATGGGGACAGTTTCGTGCAGGTTACACTAAGTTAGGTAAACCATTGTAGTGTAAGTTAAAAGACCAGAACACGATTATTAATTATAAAATAATTCCGCTGGTTTCTTAGCCACTCAGAAAGCTAAAAACAGAAAGACGGTTAGACTTGACTGAACAGCAAAAGCTCTTTGACTTGACGCAACATTTTATAGGTAATAAAGTACTTACTGAATAAAGTAAGTGTCTGACTAAACTAAAGGCAAAACGAAAGTAACAATAAGTACTACTCGGAGGTACTTAAGTAGATCTGTTCTGTACTTTTTGCAAAAAGAGTTTTTCTCGAATCTTTTAATGATTACAGATTATACGAGTAGATGTATAAGTTTTTATACTTATTAAGGTTTAACAGTAAGAAGGTAAAGTTTGATTCAACCTTTGCTGAAATTGTATGGAAATGTCATTGCGATTAAATTCGATTGGACAGCGTTCTACAGAAAGTCGCTATATTATTTAAATTTCTACTCTTTTAGGAGCGTTCCAAAACTGGTAATAATTACCCGACAAAGGGTCCTCATTACCAGAGAGTTCAAAAAATTCCGGTTCCAATACCGATTCGGGCAACGAAATGAGTGCCCTTTGACGGATAATAATTGCTGGTTCCGAAAACTAACTTTACTCGGCATTTATTACCCGACAAAGCGAAATTGGTTTTTAAAAGTACCCTAAAATCAGACTGTAACCAGTGCATGTTTCAACTTGGAATCGTATTAAACTTACTACCTACCTAATGATTATGTTATATATTTAAACAATCGGGTCGACTGAAGGTGAAACTACGAAATAAATCAAGAGATAAATTGAGTTAGTTAATTACCTATTAGATTTTGTATATCGCAACCTTGGATATCTTTAATGTAGGTGGTCAGATCAGTTTAATTACACATTAATGCTTAAACAATTTCAAGTTAAAGTTTTGTTGATCAAATATTAAAATGTAGATGGGAAAAATAAAACCGATACAGGAATGTGTGAAGTAGAAAGACTTCATCAAAATTATACGTAATGTCCTCCATAATTTCAAGAGTTTTGTAGTGGTAGATAGACACTAATGTGAAGGATTGCCTGTGGTGATATCACCCTCTTATCTATTTCTGCCGTGAAGCAGAAATGCTTGCAATTCTGTGTTTCGGTTTGAAGGGTAAGAGAGCCAGCGTAATTTCCGGCACATGAGGCAATCCATCTTAGTCCTCAAGGTTAGCAGCGTACCAAAAACCCTCTAATAATAATACAGTGAGGTGAGATATCTATGAGCGACGGTGACCACTTAACATCAGGTGGACCGTTTGCTCATCTGCTCTCCTTATTTAATTAATAAAAAATACAATAAAATCGTTTTCAAGATATTTTTTTCAAGAAGGATAGTTATCATCTGCTGCTACTTCTCGAGATCCCAAACGAAAGGACAGATCGTAACAAAGATGATGATGATGAGTTCCTATTTCTCCCAGATCTCCACCTGGGAGAATAATGAGCGGTACATTTAGTCATGCAAGCGCATACAAATATTTAGGTACAGTGGCGAGTAGAATGGCGTGCTTGGGAGTCACAGGCCAGTCACTCTCCATTCTACTCGCCACTGTACTTAACCAGCCTTAAGGGCCGCTAATGTCACTCTCCATGCCTCCCTGCCTTCGCCGCCTCCATAACTTCTTCCCATGTGAGCCCTACTCTCTTTAGTTCAGTTGTCACTGATATCCTCCATCTGTGTACTGAGCCACTGATCAAAAGCAACTTGAGCTGTAATTCAGTGACAAACAGCACGTGACTGCTTTAAACATCTTATATTAGAATAAAATAATATCGTGTTAATCATTACGCAACAAAATACACGGTTCGCTCGAACAAGTTACGCAAGTTGCAATGATTTAAGCTCTCCAAGTATGAATTAGTTTTAATGAACGATTTATGTGTTCGTAAGTGTTCATAAACACTTGCGTAAATTCACTTAAGTTCATTCGCGAGGATGATTCGGGGTTTGTAATGACATTTAATTTTCACTTCCCAACGTCTTGGTGTCAAGACGTCAATTTACGCTCAAAGAAGTCGGA
Source organism: Hofmannophila pseudospretella (assembly GCA_947369225.1). Lineage (NCBI taxonomy): Eukaryota > Metazoa > Arthropoda > Insecta > Lepidoptera > Oecophoridae > Hofmannophila > Hofmannophila pseudospretella. The sequence goes on along the minus strand of OX376328.1, from coordinate 6,387,512 downwards.
AACTGTTATGTAAATTGTTAATTGTCTGGGTAAAGTGCTTCTGGGATTGCTCACGCAAGAGAGCTTTATGATCTTAGTATCGCAAGACTTATAGCGTCGGTGGCACAGTGGCTAGGACACCGGACTTCCATGCGGGAGGTCCGGGTTCGAAACCACGCAGTGCCATGTACCAATGTGTTTTTCGTATTTTCGAAGACTTCCAGTACATTTACCGATTGCTCTAACGGTGAAGGTAAACATCGTGAGGAAACCTGCACACTGAGATGACCAGTGTGTAAAATGGGGTAGGCACAAAAGATCCTCAAGGGTCGAAGTGCCGCTGGGATTATTCCCGGCCCCCTATCATAAGATAAGATAAGATCGCAAGACTTCCTTATTTAATGCTTACTTACTAATATAGGTAATTTACAAGAAGTTATACAAGTGTTACAAAAACAGTTATGGATACTGAACAGCCCCCGGTTATTCAGTATCCATAACTAAACAACTTTCACTATGGGACTAACTCTGAAATCGCGAAAAAGTCAGTGTTTCATACAAAAGTCAGTGTTTCATACAAAAGCTCAACACATACACGACCCAAATGTATGAAATAGCTGATTTTTTTTTGGCGATTTCAGAGTTTGGCCCCATAGTGAAAGTTGTTTTCAGTTCAGTTTTGGATGCTGAACACCCCCCTTTCGAGTCGGGACTATAAAGGTTTTGTTACCCCCAATATAGATCTTGACTATCACTCATCATCATCAGGCTTATAATAGAGTGCGCTATGTTGAGGAATTTTATGTTAACTAAGTTTAGAGTTTATCTAAGGTTTTGATGGTGATATAGACCCTGATGCAGGGTTGTCTAAAGAGGTATAAAAATAGTTAAAAGTATCTATTTTTTTAAAGCAACCAAGCATAGCGGTGTACCGGATTGAATTACCTCCACAGGCAACCCTACAAATACCCTTCTCTTCCCTTCCCTTCAAAAACCCTTCAAATCCCTTCAAATATCTCCCCATAAGCAACCCTGCACATCAAGGTCTAAGTATCACCATCAAAACTTTAGATGAATTATAAATTTTCGTTCAAAAGATTGTTCGAGGTCTATAAAAGGTACAACTTCCTTCTTCGCAACAACAATTAATTAGTTATTAGTCGACCACTTCACCAGCGGCACACATGTAATAGAATGAGGTATTACTTCACAACACAAACACCAGTTACGCCACGTCACGCTCTGCGACGCGTGGAGAGCTGCTTCCAAGATAGAGACACTGTGATTTGAGGATCATTTAGGAATGCAATATTTTAAGCTGATATAGATGTCTCTACGTTGCTTTTACAGTTGTTATACAGAAAGGGTTGACTGACGCCAGCTGGAGGGACCGCGTTAGCTCAGTTTAAGTTTTTTTTAATAGATAGATATATAGATTAATACCTTATTGCACAGAAGAAATTTACATAGGAAAGGGAACATAGAATAAGTAATTAATTAATTTAATTAAATGATTTTTTTAACAATAAAAAAAAAACATTAAAATGTAGGTTCGGTAATCAACCACCGAACCTACATTTGACCGCGATCTCGCCTGATGATAGGCGACGATGAGGTCGACCCTGGAGCATGTGGGTTCAGAAAATGTCTATTAACACTAACTTTTTGAAATTCAATTAATTCTGTTGGGATTTAGATTACAATATTTTAGATAAATTTCATAAATGTAAGTTAGTTTAAGGTTTTTTGTCATATTTGAAAGAGAAATGAATGTATTATAAATTTACTGGCCATAAAGAACATTGCCCGGTCAAAGCACGCCAGGATCAGGTCCAAATTCTGCTCGCAGAATATTTTTCTAATTTGTTTTAGTTTATATCTTTCATTATTAAATTATTTTATAGTACAAAAAAAAACTTCAGAATTGTGCATAATTTTAATCAGAAAAATCCCATCAATACACGAATAATGGTGACTCTAATAGGAACGTCCAAGATACTATATCCAGTGCGATATCTAGAACACGCCGTGCGAGTTTTTGTAACGCCCGTCTTCAAACCACTCGTGTGATGGAGAAATAATGATGTGCAGTTAGATATAATGCTACTAGTCGGTCAATGATCAGCTTAGCTCACAATGGGATCAGTGTAATGATAACACAAATTCTAAAGAATTCCAAGTCACTGGAGCGCAATTCGATCAATAATATAACCACGAAAACAATTCTAGTGGAGATGTTTATTTGATGGAATTAGGTGATACTACTTTGCGGAAATTAGATATTGAATTATTGGTGATCCCAAATCTCAAATCCATGTTTCTTTCCACTTTGTGAGAATGTTCTGGATGGATAGGAAATGTACGTAATGTGTTGTGTAGGTACGAAAGACATTATTTATTTATTTTATTTATTAAAAAACACAAACAGTTTACAAATAGAAAAAATACATATAAGCATCAATCCACCAATCAGCATTGGGCCCGCTCGGTGGATCATTACCCGTACCCCCTTGTATAAGGGGAAGCTTGTGCCTCAACAGACGGGACAGGCCTTCCCTTACACAAGGGGGTACGGGCCATGCTTATATGTATTTTTTCTATTTGTAAACTTGTAAACTTTTTGTGTTCTTTAATAAATAAAATAAATTTAAATCATCAGCCCATTAAGGCTGATGATGATTATGTCATATTATATAAGCAAAAATTTTAACACAGTAACAAAAATGTTCACAGATTAACTAGCGAGTACTTGTTTTGTCTAGACGAAGTGAAATATGTATATCTAAATTTATAATTAATCTTAGATATACATATTTCACTTCGTCTAGACAAAACAAGTACACGCTAGTTACATATAAAAAGAAAATTAATGTGCAAAGGAATGTAAACGTAACCAAAGAAAAATGTAGGGGAATATACAACAAAGCAAAAAAATAAAATATTAATCAAACCACAAATCCGTGATATTTCACTGACAGAACAAATGACAATTATTAGTAGTAGTGGCCAGTGTTTCAAGTACCTAAATATTCATAAGGAGTCCTACTTAATATCGACTCTCAACTTCTTGTAGTACTTACCTACAATAGGTTAGATACAAGAGTTAGTTTACTGTAAGGACTATTTGCGAACTTAAGCATTTTACAATGTAGGCGTTTTGGGGGTTTAGTCGATTTACTATGTGGGTGTAGCGACCCATTTAAACAAATTAACAAAGTAAAGAAAATTACATTGGAGATAGATTACTGCTAATTACCATACTATTCTTTTTTATCTGTCCCAAAGAACAAACATTATGAAAACATCTAGCTACATTAATACGTTCTGAAAGCTATATTGCAAGTTAGTCAAACGATTTAACATTGACCTGTCAGATTTGCTTTTATGATTATCTTAGCCTAGTCAACAGTCGGAGACATGGTCATTGCTAAATAATTTATTATCCAATACACTATACTAGGAATGTTACGGAGCTTCGATTCCGACTCCTAAAGGTCGGAATTTCCGATTGATTTTACACCTCCGACTCCGACTTCGGCTCCGATAATTTTGAATCGGAGGTTATACCGAAGATTTGTGAGCAAACATATTCAAATATCAATATTTTATTAAATAGTGTAGTAACAGTGTGTACTCTCTAAAGGAACATGTTGTATAGCCCAATGACATCATTAAAAAAAATTGGCCAGTTCATTTACAAAAATTAGAAAACGGTTTAAAATTTGAACTTCTTCTGAACATCTCTCTTCTACATCCGCCTCCGACTCCGGTTCCGTTTCCGACTCCGGTTCCGACTCCGATAAATCAAATTTAAAACCTTCGGTTTCGACTCCAGTTCCGGACTCCTACACTCCTCCGGACTCCTACACTATACCAACGATATATTTAAAACTGGCTGCAAGAGGCACGCGTAATCCATTTATTAATTTGTCGATGGTTAACAAGTATAATGAAGATAATCAGATTTTACATCACTATTAGATAAAATGGATGTGTAGGAAGTGGTATACTGTAATTAGTTCACAGTCGGTTGATCGCATTCGCATACGAGTATGTTTTTGCCTCGTTGAGTGCTCACACCACTGAAGTAACTTCGTTTTTAATATAAAAATAAAATGAATAATCAACACCTCATTTCTGTCGTTATTTTTGGGCATTTTGGATAATTTGGTCCACTTTCCCAATAAATCTACTTCCCGTAATTGTACCTTTAATTTAATTTACTAAACACTTACACTAAGGACTAAAATGCATAGACTGTAGTTACAATAAGACGAACACGTCGCCTTTGTCCCCATGCGTGTGGCATAGTTCCCAGGACGCTGGCTGCGTTACCTCACTGTATTCCCGTAATGTTTTCTTACTGAAACCATTCTTAGGATATTCCTCGTGGCCTAACTATTTGATATAATGATAAGGTAGACTATATTTGGTCTCCTGTATAGTCTGTTCTGTCCAAATGGTACTGTCTTACACAAAAAGTTAGTGTTTATAACGTGTTAGTGTTATACCTGGAGAATATACTCAAAGTCAATTATTTTTGTATTGCAAATAAGTACCTTAAAGTACATAAGACTGGCATGGTCCTATAGGACCTATTATGGTCTTATAATGGGCCGAAGCCTCAAAAAAGAAATAGATTAAAAAAACATTCTGCTCCTTTCTATAATATTAAAGTGAATGTCTCATGTCATCATCATCAGCCTATTCTAGTCCACTGCTGGACATAGGCCTCTCCCAGGGCGCGCCATTGAGCCCGATCTTCGGCTCTTCTCATCCAGTCGCTGCCAGCCACCTTACGCAGATCGTCGCTTACCATGGCCGCCACCGTGACCAGGAATAGTGGGGCGGCCGGGAACTGGGGGCCGTTTTCTTTTTGCGCTGTCCATAAGAGGTGATGCCATAATCGCCACGCTAGGCCTGCGGGTTGGCGATCGCAGTAGCCGGGTCGCTTGCCCCGATGACGCTGCTGCCCGTCATCGTGCTTCTGGTATTTTGACCCAGCCATAATTTGAGTGGTTATACCGCCACTAGTCGGTCGCCAGGGACTCGTTCGTTAATCGGCAGGATGCACCACGTGCAGGTGAGTTTGACATTTGGAGGTCTAGATATTGGTGACCCCCCTTACATCCAATGTCTCATGTCATGATGAGCTTTTACTTTTTAACCCCCGACCGATCGAGTGTTATAAGTTTGACATGTTTGTCTGTCTGTTTGTGTGTTTGTCTGTGGCTTGAGAACGGATGGTCCAATTACGACCCGGTTTTTTTAATTTAATAGAGAATTTTGTCGAGAGTGTTCTTAGCTAGGTCTGATAAAAATTAGACCAGTGGTTTCCAAGATCTTGGTGTATCTTTCATGACAGAAGGGATCTCTGGAACGATAATAGCTAGATGGTTCGAATTTGAGCTCAAATATTTAGGTTCATCGTTATGTTATTTCCGACATCTGAAACCTTGAGGATCTGATGATGACCAGGAAAAATTAAGTGGACTTCAATTTTCCAATATGAAACTTGAAAAATTGGAAGATAGTTACATGGGGTCTTATCGACCTAAAGTCGTAGGGGAATCTCGAGACATTTCAAAAGAAAAAATATATTGGCAGTAGAGATCCGAATCGATGGTTCTGCTCGGCGTTAAAAGCTCATAATGAACAATACCCTTCCAATCCGGTGGGATTGGAAGGGCATTATATGGTGATATACACAGCATCAACTTATTGTGAGTTAACCCGGGCTTTGCCAGTCTGTAAAGCCTGACCGACCTTTGACCACGATCTATTTCGCACGTTCTTGTCGTACGTGATCCACTTTTCATCACCAGTTATCAATCTCTTCAAAAACGGTTCGGTTTCATTACGTCTCAATAAAGAATCGCAAATGAGTACACGGTTCATTAGGTTTCTTTCAGTGAGCTCGTGTGGCACCCAAATAGAGTTTTTTTGTGTTTTTTTCAAATGGGTCATAACTGTTTTGTGGCCAATTTCCAGTTATTCAGCTACGTCGTAACTACTCATATTCCGATCATGCTTCACTTTTTCAAAAATGGCGTCCATTTTATCCGTAACAGGGCGACCAGAGCGAGGTGCATCTTTGACATCAAAATTCCCGGATTGAAAACGCTTAAACCAACTTTGTGCTACTCTTACTGACACTGCATTAGGTCCATAAACGTCACAAATTTTTTTCGCGGCTTGCGTTGCATTTTTTCCTTTTTTGTAATAACATTTCAAAATGTATCGAATTTCTTCATTAGATTCACTCATTTTGACAGAAAGAAAAACAAATAAAAAATAGCTGGAAACAACATTTTACTAATTTGTTTTTTATTTTTTAATGTAACCTTTTTAATGTCATCAAAACCAGTCAGATACAAATAGTACAGCCAAAGATATTTTATTACAAGTTTAAACATACAATATGCGAAAAGACTTTTTCCCCGACCTTATATTTTCCGCCGTTCTATAAAATCAAATCAGTGCACAGTTCAACATCCTCAGTTTTTCCACGGGCGTCTTGGCCCATGGACAGTGGGCAGTGGACCCAGACCATAGCACATTAGTCGAGTTAGCCACGTGTGACAAGCGGTACTGCACCATCTTCAACGCTCTACAAAGGGCTAGAGTGGGCAGTTTGTAGGAAGAGAGAACAAAAAATAGACTTCTTAGTTGTATTCTTCATTGCTGAGGGTCGTGATCAACATCATCAGCAGCCTACTCTAGTCCACTGCTGGACATAGCCCTCTCCCAGGGCGCGCCATTGAGCCCGATCTTCGGCTCTTCTCATCCAGTCGCTGCCAGACACCTTGCGCAGATCGTCGCTCCATCTAGCAGGGGGGCGTCCCACACTACGTTTGCCCAAACGCGGTCTCCACTCCAGAACTCGTCTCCCCCAGCGGTTGTCGGTTCTGCGACAGATGTGACCGGCCCATTGCCACTTCAGCTTGCTAATCTTATGAGCTATGTCGATAACTTTTGTTCTATGCCGGATCTCCTCATTCTGGATACTCCGAGCATAGCTCTTTCCATAGCACGCTGAGCGACTTTCAATTTCTGAGCTAGTCGCACCGTCAGTGTCCACGTTTCGGCTTCGTAGGTCTTTATCGTCGAGGGTCGTGAACGATTGAAGAAGAAGAAAATCACTTTATTGTCACAAAAATACATATTTAGTTAACTCCATAATACTATTGGCAATAGGCACCTGGCTCAGCTAATGCTTGAGTGAATACACTTGCGTGTAAACACACAGCGCTGATTTTCAGCCAGTCCTTATATAAAGTTAACCAACTGCGACAATCTAAGTACTGCTTTATGGTATGTGCTCATTAAATTAAATTACGTAGGTGTTACTACAGGGAGAGGTAAACTAGACTGGACTCTCTTGGCATATTTAATGGGGTGGTTTGCTATTGCCTTCTCCAATTCGCACACTGATTATCTCAGTGTACAGGTTTCTTCACAATATTTTCTAAAAAATATATAGATAAAGACTTGATTTATCTGACTCAGATGTTTGCGTAACCGTTATATTTAGCAAGCATGCCATTTTACAAATCTCGATTCCTAATTTTGGATCGATCTTTTGAAATATTTTACGTACGGTAAAGCTATATTTATTGGAAAATTATTGATCAGAAATCTACGCTAAAACATCAAAATTTAATATTTCGATTAAACACTTCAAAAAGTTACACAATCGTTTATTCAAACAGACAGAAGGCCGTATCTGTTTTTTCACAGGTCTACGTCATGAGGCTATGAAAGCGAATCTCAAGCCCCAATGTACGGCACAAAGCATTCAGTACAATTTGTGCGCTTGAGCCTTTACGTGCTCTACCGTCCCTACTCCGACCAATCAGGGCTCGGTTCCAAATTCAAAATGTGGGAAATCAAAAAAAATATCGCGTGAATTCAATGTTCTAATTTCGAAAAGGAACGGTGATTTTTCATCTTGACATCGAGTGATGTGAAGCGTCCGTTTATAGTCCGGTCCGGAATAAATAAGACTTATAAAAAAAAAACGAATATTTTTTCTAAAAGTGATTTAGTTTTCTTAATTTTTTTAATTTTTAAGGAAGTGAAGTGATGGTTCTCTATACTTAACTAGACTGAGAACCACGGTGTGAATAATGTTTGCGCAGCTCATATTACGCAGTTTGACATCTATTCACTTAGAGATTTCTTAATTTTCGTGTTTTATTGAGGCTTTCGAATGTTTTGTTTAATACAATCAATCATGATATTAACATTATTTATATGAAAGTTTCTAATTATGTGTTAGAAAAAGACTTATACTTACTATATTATTACCTTCTGATTAGATATTAGCAACAAATTAACTGGGTTCAGTAAAAGTCGTGGACGATTATGTAGGTACCAATAACCAAGTTAATTTAACTTCTGTTACGTACCCTACTTCTTTCGTAGGTCCTAGTAACAATTTCAAAATCATCCAGTCAGCGAAATATAATATTTCGTATAACGACTCCACGAACTTTGTTGCTTAGTCATGAAGCTAGTATATAATATAGTAGATATCTACTTATCTTATGATAGGGGGCCGGGAATAACCCAGCGGCACTTCGACCCTTGATGATCTTTTGTGCCTACCCCACTTTACACACTGGTCATCTCAGTATGCAGGTTTCCTCACTATGTTCTCCTTCACCGTTAGAGCAGTCGATAAATGAACGTTAGTCTTCGAAAAATACGTAAAACTTATTGGTACATGGGAGTCCGGTGCCCTAGCCACTGTGCCACCGACAGTCTTCAGATATCTGCTTAGTATAGTGGCTAATTTATAAATGTCACTTAGGTACTAAAAGTACTGTTTTGTAAAGGAAACATTTTTTTTTTGTTTTCCTAAGATTCCATCGCTAGAGGCAAAGGCACTTTCCTTAACGTTTTGGTTTTGAGAAACGGATTCACAGACGGTTGGTCGCTAACAATAAGCTGGTTAGGTAAACACCCGCTTAATTAGTCAATCCAAACAATGGGCTGGTACCGTTTGATGGAACTATTTAGTGTTGATGATACTACTTAAAAAAATGTGATGTCATTAGCCGAAAACGACAATGAGGGATTTTCCAGCTTAAATTTTTGCCATCTTATCGCACAAATACACTTATTCTTATTCGAGATAAATGGCGCTGCATCTAACAGGAATTTCAAAGTGACAAAAGAGTTGTTTTGTCCTTTTTTTTCTTCATTGCAAAGTTTTTCTTTTTGTAAAAATATAGAAATTCATCGAAATCATCATTTCCCAATGATAAAACAAGAACTATGAGCAAATAACAAAGAATTAATATCGTTGTTGTTGTTTGTTTTTTTAAGGCAAAGGGAACTGAGCCCATACAGCCATGTCTGATGTAAACAACTCTTGCAAGTCTTCATTAAAATGCTGGTGTGACACATTTCAATGCTATCTGGGACAATCTTCCACGCTTCTGCACCATCCGAACCAAAGAAGAAGGCGTCCCGGACGCAGTATGGCTCTTCAAAATCCAGCCAAGTACGGATCGGGCTGCAGCGTCCTATTTGACTTTACTTCACTGTCCCACACATTAATCACATTTAGTAGACGTTCTTCGAATAAAAAACACCATTCTTACTTGAAAAGCACTACTGTAAAACAATTTGCAAAACAATGAAAAAAAGCTGGTGTGGACGCGACAAAAGCGCGGGAGAAACTCAATTAATATCAACGATCAAATAATAAAAAAGAAGTTTTTTTTTAATTCAAATTTTATGGCCTAGGTACATGCTAGGTACCAATATTTTAGCAATCAGCGCCATCTGTTGAGTTGATTGGAAGATGCCGGAAAATCCCTTAACATAAACTAATGGTAACATCAGAGAGTTGGTAGCTTATTGGTATTCCGTGTTCGAAACCATAAAATGTCATGTTCATTTGTCAATTCTTTTTTGGGTTTTTGGAAAACTTACATACATTTATTCATTTAACGGTGTTGGAAAACATCGTGAGGAAATATGTACACTGAGATAATCAGTGTTGTGAAATGGGTAAATAGCAAACCATCTTATTTATTTATCCAGGAAGTAGTTCTATGTGATCTATGTGTCTTCGACAATCCGACAAAAAAAAAGGAAAAGAAGATGAAGTTTACGTCACAGTAATAATTGGAGCTAGAGCTCTACTGTCATTTTTTTTATCCGACACAGCAAATGCGTGAAGTGTTTTCCATACAAAACTTTTAAATTGCTTAGAATGATGTTAGCATCACAGCATTTCTTGATAAGTGTAATGTAATAAGTACAAAATGTATTTGAATATTCCCAAATGCAAATTTTATTTGGAACCTAAAAGCCTTTATTAATATCGTATTTTTTTATCCATATGACGTACACGTAATTTAATCAAATGCATTAAATCAGGCACACAATACTGGACAATTGCACTAGTAGAATACCATAACACTGATAAACCATAAAATAGAAATATACTATTTCCTAATAGTATATAGAATCTCAAACTCAAATGTGCGTACAATATGATTTGAATTGGAAATCAGAAGTGAATCATCTAACCTAATGCATATGCAAATCTAAGCGTTTTATGGAAGAGGTAATAAATTAATCAAAAACATCGATTTCTGATTAGATAAGTTACTTAAGTGAAAATGGAAACCGGACGGTGTTTAATTTGATTATTTCTAATGCTTTCATATGAAATGAGACATCATAGAAATCTGATAGATATCACATGATAGAAATCTGCAGACTCGATGGATCGCCCTTTGATGGCAGCAAAAAATTTACTCATACTCATACCATTTATTGCTTTTCATGTGTAACAATTGGTCTTAAAAATATATATTATATGATCATCAATCATCATACATGAAACCCTGAGTAGGGCACCGCAATATAAAATAAGAGATTATAATAAATTATAATAGTAATAAATGCTAACGGGATAAATTAAATTAAATGTCATTATAAGTTATAATTGATTTTATAGTTGGGTATTGGTTTTATCATCAAAAAACTCCTGCAGTGAATAGAAACATTTGTTAAGAAGATATAACTTTAATATTTTATTGAATATTGAGTCTTTTAATTCAATGAAATTTTGTTATATATTTTTATAGACATAACGAACAGTCCAGAACTGTGTAGACTTAATTTTGATTTTGGCAGAGCAAGTATTTTCTGGTAGTGAGTGTTAAATGGCGTACTGGCGTATCCTGTAATGTGTTTTATTTGACAACTACTGCGAGAAATGGTTTTTCGTACAATGTAAATCTGTCTGTAATGGGATATCGACTACGAAACACTGCTGTAGCCCAATAAGGGATATTTTATAACCTGAAATTGTCGTATACCTAAGTAATTCGATATAAACGATAATCTCAGAATTTTATGAGAATAGGCGAGGACAACTTTGTAGGATAAATAAATGTAGGTGGGAAAGGGAATTTGATATTTTAGTTGCAACTGTTTAAATATACATAAATCAGTAGTTGCGACACACCACATTTCTTTAAGTCAGTAGCTATTACGTTTGCTAAATGATATGATACAGTTTTTTTTAAAACGAAATGACAATAAATATACAGACTAATTATTATACATAACTATTCGTAATCTAGTCATAAATCTTCAAAGCAGACATAAATATATCAATTGTGAGAAAAAAAAACAAAGATACAGAACGTAACGTGGATGTGAGAACTATACTTCTCACAATGTTGCATTGAATAAACTGTTAACAACGGCTTATGAAACATCGGGGGAGGGGGGAAAGTATGTCAAGCTTTTGTTGTCAACTTGTCATGGATAGGGTTACCTCCAATTGAGTCTTGATTTACAGCTCTGGTTCCAATTTTCATAGATACACCTCAATCATATACTCTTTAATAACATGCAAAAGGCATCGCTAAAAAGTTAGAGCACAAGCTCTATACAGGTAGGGCTTATAATACTACAATATGCACAGAACATTACACCGAAAGACAGACATTGATAAAAATGAGTGAGTATTTATCATCTGAGTTTTGTCAGAATGCAACTTGGTAGAAATCTGATAGTAAGGCAACCCTGTTGTGTTGGTACTGTATCGTTGCTCTATTTGGCGAATTTAATGATCACACCGCCCGCGCACTACGCAAAACTGCCTTACGCGTTCCGAGAAACAACGTGAAATTGAATCCTTTAAGGTATATAGCACAAAATCATTAAAAGCCTCAATAAAACCACAAGTAACATCGTTTTATAATGATTCCGTTTAATAGGTTAACCCAAACCAATTTAATTTAAGCCAGGCAAGTGATTTACTAGAAATAAACTGAAGTTTAAAGCGAAGCAATCATCATTAGCTGAGCAGTTAACAATGTAATGGCAAGCAGGACTGTAAGAAAAGTAAAAAGAGGTAAAGGAAAAGAATCCAGTAATCTTAAAGAACAACTACCAGCTATAATTGTTACCCCACCAGAAACCTTAGACATGAAGGTCAAAGCACCCAAGAGACATGTTGAAAACAAAATTGTTAATAAAAATGTTATGCAAGAAACTAATAATCTAATTACACCAACTGAAGCCTCAACTTCGCAAGAAAGGACAGAAAACAGAATGACGCAGTTTAATGTAAATCAACTGATAGCAGAATTATCACAAAATTCAAGGGCATCTCAAGGGGAAATTGAAAATATACAAAGGAAGTTAATTCAACAAGCAAACGAGATACTGAAAGTAAATGTTTTCGCCAAGTCCCAGCCCGTGCCCGAGCATCGGATCATAGACAGCACACAAAAATATAGCACAAATAAACCTGTTTATGGGCGAATACCAGTTATAGTACCGAGAAATAACGTACCGCAAGTATCAAATCGGACACAAGATCGGAACGTGTTAGATATTTCGCGCCAAAACCTGACTAATCCAAACCTGGCGGTCCAAGTGAAGGCCGACGGTCGACCGGACAATCAACTCCACGACACGCAACTAGTTCCAGAGAGGCTACAAGAAAAGCCATTCCTGGATAATGGTGCAATGATAAATAGCGCACAGGAAAATATGCAAAGGGTCGCCATGTCGGCGGTGGACGCGGGAAGAGGTGTTTTTTTCTACCAAACGGGTTCTACGGACCGCGCGGCAGCCAGTGCGCGCGCCGCTCCGACAAGAGGTGAATGTCTTGTTCTCTTTTCAAATTCGAGTAACTTTTTAAAGTCCAATTAGGTATCGTTCGTCTAATTGTAAATAACGAATTTAGATTTCATTGTCAACCTTGTGAACTTTTGGTGAGTTGGAGAGTTTGTTTTGAGCTTTCTGACGTTGGTTTTAATATCTTAATGCTAGTGTTGTGAATGGGCGAAAGTTGAAAGCTCGTGTATCTTAATACCGCCGCCGCCGCCGCCAGTTGGAGTATTCTAACTGTTATTCCATCAAGTGCTTCATTATTCACGGCGAGCCGGTATGTTTGTCCTTACTCTACTTTAGTTTTAACTGGGTACTTATAAATAAACTTGATAAACTTTTACACCTAACTTGGCTTACTTACATCCCTATATCATGCTGTTTTGTTTGTCATATTCGCACTTACATTAACGTTCAAGCTAATAAACAGTTTACTACTTTATAATTTCAAAGTTATCAATCAATCTGATTGATCATAACCAGACTATTAAGGGCATTATGCCACTAACGAATTGTTACAAAAAATATAGAGGACTCCTGGACTCTATATTTTGAATATTGATGGGTCTAAGTCGCTATTGCTATAAATATGAAATAGTAGATGTACATTTACCGATAAGTTATAAAAGGCAATATATCTGTTTTAATAATTTCCGGTTTGGTCAGTTACATAATATTATAATGCTTTTGTAGAGACGCTTCTTCAATTATAGCCTATTCTATACGCTTATTACTGCATCAATGAAATTGTAGAGAATAGTTCATTTGGTTGATTGCGATTGGTCAAAGTTGTCATTCGTCAAAATACACCTTTTCCAAAAGTGCGTTTGGTCACATGTATAACGCGTATCCTATCATTCATGTACTTATACCGTGCATGTAGATTGTAGATAGACCAAAACGTCAAGAAACAAAACCTGTTCATGCACCAAGCCCAAACTATCATTTTGACATTTCAAGTCAAGTGTGTAATGGTTGAAACTTCAGACAATCGAGGGTCGCAGTGCATTGTCTGTCGTCCGTCTGTCAAATCGCTTCGGCTAGAGAACAATAGACCCGCCCGTTTCACGGTTGACAGGTTATGTAATGGTGATCAGGATAACAATAGAGGTGATTTCCTTTGATTTATTATGGTAATGAAAGTGTGAAGAAATCTTCGCGCGCACGAAAATAGTGCACACGGGAGTGCGGAAAACACTTGACAGGTTAATTAGCCAATACATTTTTTGTGACTAAAATCACACTACTCACTATTGAATCAATCACTATTGAAGTATCATCTATATGCTTAGTATTCTAAGTAAGAAAAAAATGTATACAAACATTATGACTTCGAAAGTTAGTAGACTTTTGATAGGTCATCATTATTATGTAACTGCGAACGTTACTGACACGAAAGCCACATTCATTATTATATTATTTTTTATATCTCTCGCACGTTACTACAGTCATGATACCTCATTGCTTTTCCCTTTCAAAATATTTTGAAAGTTGAAATAACCCAGAAGCTTCATCATTCACAAAACACAGTTTCTTTAATTCTTTCGTTCCAATCCTGGTAAGGGTTTCCGCTCAATTGTTAAAAGAAAGTTTACTTGGAATTTTAATTAATATACGAGTAACTGTTGCTATGATGTAACTTCAAAGGTCTCTGATGTGGGGCTTGTGGCCCTAATATTTGTCAAGACTTCTTTCTGACCGGTATATACCGTCAATTCGTCGTCGTCACCTTAAGTGCCTTTATAGAGTGGTTAATTACAACTTTACCTAAATTACTCTAATATTCCCTGCAAATATGTATTTGCTGTTAATTGCCTGAGTTGTAGCGAAAAAGTAAGGGATAACCTAAGCTAAAAATACAAAGGGCTCTTAGCATAGTTTCCCATGCCAAATCATAAATCTTGTATTGTTAACTGTGTGATACACTGAATATATTTCTCGTGTGAAAACTGTTTTTAATTGTGTATAAAGGTCATCATCACATCATCTTGAGTATCGTATCGGGACCTTCATAAAACTCATGGCATATAAAAAAAATATATAATCAATACATTTTTATTTCGATTCCAAACCCGTAATTTTCTATTTTGTTATACAGGTACAGACCTAAATAATTCATAATTTTATTTTTTTATTTTTCATAATTTAGTTAAACCACGCAAAAAACTTTTATGCAAGCTAACTAATCCTTTGCTAATCAAGGTGCCATCAAAAACTCAATAATTTACGAAGTCTGTCTTCTAAAACTTACTTTTTCCATTGTTTTTATTAAGAGCACTTGCGTAATGCCTTTTACGAAAATTTAGTAACACCGTTCCACTTCCTTAATTATAAGATACACTATTAATCAACTCTACCGAGTCCGATTAAAATCTAATAGGTTATGATTAATCGATTTCCCGTTTCGATTATTTTAGGAATCCGATGTTTCTTAATAGATTTTGTCCATAGAAATTAATTGAATTTGTTCTTACTTTGGATTTGTAATTAATTATTAGACTTCTGCAATTATTCTTCTGTCAATTTTTTACGACGCGACTTCAAATGCATGCATTATGCAAGAGATGAATTGTTTTTCATTTATTTTTTAATTGTATAATATAACATGTATCGTCGATTATTTACTTTAAATATAGAGATAGTTCATGAGAACGTACATAACCTACAACTAGCTACAATGAGACCATGACTAGATTTTTACCTGAACTCCAGTCTTGACTTCCATGGTTAGGCATGGTATGTCTTGACAAAGAAAACATTTGGGTCGAACGGAAGAGATTCGGTAAGGTAGGTATACAGGTACATGACTGTAAAAAAGCCGCCAGTCATCGCAGTTAAGTTGAAAAAATCGCTGTGAAACAGTTAACACTACCTTCTATACATTTAGAAATCACACTTTACCTTGTTTACAAAAAATAACGTAAAGAAAAGATGAAAGCTTTAAGAATTATGTAGTCACAAGAGTTCACAACACTTGACAGTGTTAAGAGCAAGTGGCGTAGGATACTAATCTAGATCGTATCGGACGAATGCTCTATTCCATATTTCAAGTACTCGTACCTACCCAGGAAACAGTACTTTTCATCTGTTGGTGTTATATCAAGTCATATGTCACCCACTAGTGTTGTAACCGCGAGGGTTTTTCGCGATAGACAAAGAGGATGTGTGGTAGGTACTAATCACGTGCATGGCTCGACCTTTTTGTATGACCTTTGGGATTTCGCAGTGGAGGCCTGGGTACAACTCTTTCGTCCACAAACTGTACCGTTGCGACCGGTCCACCAGCTGACTTGCCAAACCGAGGTCGTTGGCACAGGTAAACATAGTCAGTGCTTAAGTAGTTACCAAGTTCAAATGTTGTGAACGGATGCTGTAATTGCAAACGGACGTTGTTTATGAGAAGCAGGGAAGCAGGGTCTTTGAATTTTTTTATTGGCTTTGCCTTGCAGTTGTCGTTCAATAATTAATGGTTAATTTTAACTGTTTATTTTTAGGCTTGATGGTACATTTTTTGAAATTGCATTTTATAAAATTTCCGAGTAAGTACCTACTATCGATCGAAGGACTTGATGATCTATATTAATTGATAAATTATAATTGCAATCCTATTGCAATTATAATTTATCGAAATTAGTAAGATCATTTGCTGTTTGTAATTCATTACTAATCATAATCTGAAATAAAAATATCTAGTAACCGGTTCATGCAAATGCGAAAAATATATTACTGAATTGACAATAATAATGCAAATTAACTTGCAACCTATATTGCTTTCTCTTATTTACTAATTGGAACTTAGTTATCTACTTAGGTAAATTATATCGATTATCGATGATCGATGGATCTCTTATTAAGGTCAAAACTTTTTGTGAAAGTACTTACATAATATATTTTTCTAAGTATAGTTATGTCATTCTGAGGTATGTAAAATATTTTTCAATACTCTCATGCAATTTACTCGAACATGTGAATACAGTACCAGATAAGGTAAAGTGCCTTTTGCGACAGAATGGCATCCCAGGCAGGAAATGAGACAGTATCTCAGCACTAAGCTAACTATGGTTCAAGCAAAGAAATTGTGGCGATTTAACGAAAAGCTTTTGAACATTAAAAAATACATTATATTCTAAGGGGTATCACCTAGAAGTATTACATTAGGTAATAGAAGTGGCGTTACTTTATTACGAGAAACAGGTGTTATTTATCCTTAAAGCGTAGACCTTCACTGTCCGGTTTCGTCCTAAAGAGAGGACTTAGTTTCCATTCTTTCCATTAATTCAATTCAATACATTACTTAATGGAAAGAATTGTTGGAAATAAAAATACCTTAATGTACATTTTTACAAAGTCACATTTTAATCTACCACCGCTACATACATTGATTGACCAGAGTGTAAAATGAGGTAAGCACAAAAGATCCTCAAGGGTCGAAGTGCCGATGGGGTTATTCCCTATCATAAGATAAGATATATACCTGCCCATTGAGATAATCAGTCTGTTAAATGGGGAAGATAATGGCATACCACTCTATGACGGATCTTACCGAATACAGAGCTACGCTAGTCTTTTATAACATACACCAAGGTGCAAGCTATGAGAAAGAAGCACTTAATTTCGAGCTGCATCCGTATTATTGTCCACGATGTCTCTCTAGTGGGAAACCGTGGAAATTGCATTACGTGAGTTTTCCACTTTATTACTTACCATAGAATGTTTGCGGCGTAGTAGTTATAACACTGGATATTAGAGATTTAGGTTTGATTCCTGACTTCAAATAAGATTTTTTTCAAAGATCTTACTATCTTTTTATGTCATAGTACGGTATGACAAGGAAGTGGTTTACCAGTTTTGGCTAAATCTTAAATTGAATAAAAATATAATACGTGCTGCTCCTGAATAGGACTATTTAGCCACGAAAAACGATGCCTTCGCGACGCTGCTTATCGTCTGCAATAGACGTAACATCTCTATGATGATGATACTTGGTAGGAACCTTCAAAGAGATGCAAGCGAAAATAGTCCTCATTGATCTTTGACGTTCAAATTACATTCAACCTTAGGGTGGTAAACCAATTATTTGGCCGACTGTACCTAAGTACAGTACATACCTAAGTGCATCTGTAGGTACAGTACAGTATATCGCGGGATAAGACGCTTCAAGCCATGTCAAACAAAGGCACTTAGATACTTCTTTCTACAACTCGTCAATGTAAACATGGGATACATGGGGTCTATCATAGCATTCATAGCTACCTTCATCTATTATTTTCCTTCTCTACCATTACGCTTTAAATATGGATCGTTCTCAGTAGATCAATTGGTCGGATCCATGATGGATTTAGTGAGATTTTTTACGAGTGTCTTCATAGTCATCACCACAACCACAGGTTCTCACCGGTTTCTTGCCCGCAGGTGCGTGCGAGAACGGCCCGCCGTACAGGATGCCGCCGGCGCTCGAGGCGGCGCTGCCCGGCGCCCCCGCCCCCTCCACGCCCGCCGCGTTGCACACACACTCCGCTAAATTCCCTGTAAGTATTGCCATGCCATCTTTTTTTTTATTTACGACGAAACCCGCATTTGGCCTCAATCTCACCTGGTGCTAAGTGACGATGAGGTCGAAGATGGAGCTGTCTCTTCTATAAACACTGCCAAAACACATCAATGCCGGAGCAATGATATTTGAACTACAGATTTTTCATAGAATAATTGTCGCTATGCAGGCGGACTATTATTATACCACCAGCAGTAACTCGGTTTAGTTTCCTCGTACGACACGCTTGACCAGTGGCGGTAGGAATATTCTAATCCCATTTACGAAATTCAGTAAATCACAATCTAGCATTCAACAGGCAGATATTTTATACGGTCAGTTGTAAGAAGCGTTTCAACTTTCATTAAAATACTGTGCTTTCTACGTTGACTAACTCTGGAAAGTTGTCAGTAGACTTAAAGTAGCCAGAATATTAAGGATGGTTCGTGCTTCATTAGTTAACTTATTGTAAACTCTAGGTAAACAAAACATTGTTCTCTACTACTCTACTCACCAGAAACTGTTTGCTTCTATTATGACCCTTTACCGTAAATTTTCTTCTACCTCTTTATTCTTTACCATGTTATTATTGAATGCCATTCTGACATTTGAAATGCCTTGCCGTTCGATTTTAGTTTCATAATTTTTTTGTTATTTCTACGGTGTTGAGAAGGCAACTGTGTATCTGCAGTAGATACATTATTTCTATCTTTATGAACCACATCCACTCTAGTGAGTTCACTGTAAGCCATTGTTGTGGTTTTGTGGTAAAAGTAATAAATGTTTACGAGATATCGTCCTTTAACATCAGTTCGTGGTTGCTAGTATGTGAGGGTCTTGGGAATTTTAAACCTATATAAGTATCATTATTATCATCCATTCTATTTATGCCAACATTATAATAGCGCACAGGCTCTCAACGATCCATCCTGTATTGGAAATCCACTCCACAGAAATCTGTTAATTCTCTCTCCCAAAATCTAAATACAACATTTTATAGACTCAATAAAATTTTTGTACAATTACTATTTAGTTGCACAGCATGGGTTTACAAAACCTCCAGCCTTATTTACGAGTCATTCCCGAGTTATTTATATACATACTCGACAATTTATCCTTGTCCGTCCTTCCGTCATGCTGTCGCTGGATGCGTGGGGACAGACAAACCCGATCAACTAGTTTATAGGTTAATGACATCGGAGTATATTTAGATTGTTACTCAGGAATGTAGATAAGTGGTGTGATTGGTTGTCACATCATTCGTGGACATCATGTCATCATCAATGGCTAGTAGCTCTATGCCCATGAATATCTTACTCTATTCTATCTCCTTCTTCATATAACCTTTAACGTAAATAAACTTTCCATTAAGTCATTCTCTGTGTATGCATCTGGTCCATATAACCCACATCACCTATTATGATTTTTATTGACTATTATTCTAGTTTCTAATATTTGCCCATACGTTTGAGATACGTTAGATATCTTTTTATCAAGGGATAAACCTTGCACTCTCATTTTCTAGATTTTGATGAGCTTCATATCATAACAAAGCCATTCGAAATCTCTTTTAAGATCTCAATACGTCGGGACATAAGTTTAATAGAACATTTTTCATAGCTGACTGCATCTTCCTGTTCTCGAGTTCTAAGTAGCGTTTTTAGGAAGAGCGTTCCTATGAGTTCTCGTCTGGTTTTATTTTTCTTGGGGGCGTTCCCTGCTTTAATCGCCGAGAAATCGATCGTTCTAGCTGTAAGTGGTGATTTCCCTCCTCCACGCGATACTTGTGTAGCTTACAAGTTTTTATCTTGCAATGTAATGGCATCTCAAAGCGTCCGCGAAAGAAACCATCAGTGAAAGTGTTCATTGTTGCAACATTTATCGGTTTGGAGCGACGTGTGTGCATCTGGTGTATTGGTTAGTTTCGTTTTTTTAATTAATCTTTATTTTATTGGTGTCATGACTAGTCATGACTGCATAGTCATGATGTCTGCATAATAATTGTCAAGTTACCTGAGAGGTCAATAGTCATCTGAGAGTTTACAGTTTGTTTATCCCGTTGCACTTCAAGTCTCGAGTAGGATACCATTTCTTTGTAAAATGACGATCTTGTATACTCGTATTAAGTAAATTATGATCGCATAAGCCCCTTGACTTCGTAGACATGTTTATATTGAGATACTGTTTACAGAAAATTCCTACTCCACAATCTACACCCACCCATATGACTTCAATATACTGAACGTAAACTAAGAACTTTTTTGCTAACAGATAGAACGCGAGGTGATCCTATCTTCAGGAGAAAAGAACTCCAAAGTGCCGATCCTGCAAGAAGCGAGGAAAAGAGGAAGACTGGGAGCTGTAGCTCCAGACACGCCTCCTAAAGCTCTGTCGGCTTGGACCCATGCCGAGGTATGTACTAAGTTACAAATATTTGTTAGCATAATCATAGTCAGTGGTTTGAAGTAGCAATGGGTCAATATCTTAGAAATAAAGTATTATTATACGTATGGCTTGGGGTAAGTCCTATTCTACAGGATGGCAACTTAAATAATGTTTATTAGTGATACTGTCTTTTTCATCCCTAAAATAAATAAAGAATAGTACGAGATTTTAGACCTGCCATCCATTTACCATCCTTCAGAATGGGCCCCACTGTGGCGCAAACGTTGCTGGATAGATCCCATGTCTAAATAATTGTGATGCTAGTATTGTATTTTTAGTTGGAGTTGTATAATGACGGTGTTATAAACATTAACGGTTACGTAGGTATATAAAGTATCTACTACCATTTTATGCATGATCATGTTCATTCTGCTGCTGTTTAGGACTTGTCACGTCTCTCTTGCCTTCTTCAGTGACCCGTCACTAAAATATCTAATCATATTTCTACACATTGCTATAAAGCTATTTGGATTTTGTTGTAAAACGGTGTCGTGTTCGTTTTAAATCAATTGCCGATTGGCGGTGGAGCTTGGTCATAAATGCAATAACGGTCCGCTGTGCATTTGCCGTCGCGCCTCTGTTCAAAACAACTATTCATTATAGATTCATAAGTAAGCAAATAATCACATACCTACTTGAAACGTGTCGGATTACTTTTAAAGAAAATTAGGATGCCTTAGTAAATCTACAAAACAACAGGTACCTACTAACTTAAAAAAATGTTTTGATTTAAATCTAAGTAAATCGACATATTATATTGACCTCATTCATATCTCATGGTAGGCGACGATGGTGGTCGATGGAGCATGCGGGTCTAGTAAGTGCCTAAGAACTCTCGGACAGTACTTACAAACTCTACATTCATTGTACTCATACTGTAGGTCATAATCTGTAGTTTCACGAAGGTAAATTATCGGTAGGTAGCACACAGGTAGTTATTTCTCAGAGGATATTATTCTACCTCAATGAGTGATTTGGTATCGGTGCCAACATCCTCTGTGGTGTATTATTGTCAGGATGTTTAAAACGCAAAGTCTATTGTTATAAACGTCACTGCACAATAATTGAATCTGATGGTAGAAGCTCATACGGCTATGCAAGGTGTAAGCAAGGGGCAAGGAACTCAATCGTTATGCCTGGCCCGTCGTCACGCTCATTAACTACCAGGAAAGCCTTGGACGGTCCCTCCACCTCTTCCCTCCGAAGTACGTCTTCACTACACTTGTTAATATTTTGGACTTCGAGGTGGAATTTAGTTTTGCTCTTTTATGATCAAATCTTTATTAAACTTCGTTATACAAAATTATGTACATTAGTACCTACTGTTTGCTTAAGTAAGCTAGGTATCGAAAAATTCGTTTGTTGCCCGTGACACATCCACATGTCATTAGGCAAGACGCAAGTCCACGCGTCTTCGCGTGTTTTCGTATTTCTTCTAATATTTCATCATTTTTTCAAAGATAATATGGCCTTTGGTGAGATTCTGTTTCGCGACTGTCTCAAATTATTGAATCACGGACTTGTCCGCAATGTAAGGTACTTACTGGACTCTTCGCAAAAGAAGTTAGCATTCTTACGATGTCTTATTTAATAAGCTAGGTACATTCGTTTGTTGCCCGTGACACAACCACATGTCAATAGGCAGTGTTTACGCGTGTTTTCGTATTTCTTTTACTGTTTAGCTTCTAATGTTTCATCATTCTTTTTAAAGATAGTATGGCCTGAAGTGTTGAGATTATATTTTGCGACTGTCTCAAATTATTGAATCACGGACATTTCCGCAATGCAAGGGAACTTATTACTTACTGTACTCTTCGCAAAAGAAGTTAGCATTGTTTCTATAGGGACGGTATCTCTCTATTAGCAAAATACGGTTTTGAAATGAAATCACCCGCTATATCGTTCCACTAGTAAGTATTCCGTTATGGTCTTGGTCTGGGGACAGTTTACTATGACTAGTCATTATATCTAAGTAGGCCCCCCATCGATGCTACACCTACTTAAGTATCTACTCTGGTAAGTTTCTACTGCTATGAAATCTAGTAATCAATGGTTGTGGAGCGAAAGTGTACAGCACCGGTGTAATTGACCTGTGATTTGAAACTTCCAAGGTCTTGATAACTGGGAATATCTTTGAAAACTTCGCGAGGGCTGCAGGTTAGGTGAACTTATGTTGATGTCGTCGGCAAATTTTATAATTCGTCCTTTCACAAACGGCGTCATCAGTTTACAAACGCTCGCTGTTTTGTAAAATACCGAAGGCAAATTAGAAAATACCTCGGCATAATGCAAATAGTTATTTCTGGGTTGTTATAAAAAAATAACCTAACGAAGGCTAGAGCGGCAAACAGGCGCAGCGTGCGCAGCCTAACCCATCTATATAAGTCCTACTTGTTAAAACAAACAAAACAGCGATTAAGCGAGCGTTTATAAACCGACGTTTGTAAAATGACGAATTATACAATTTGCCAACAATATACCGACATTTTGTTGTTGAAAAATAGTAACTACCAACTACCACTTGATGTAAGTATTGAGTCAACAACCTGTTCTTTACTTGTTTGGAGTTCCCGGTATTACGATTTCTTCTGGACTACTTTTTTTTATTATTATTTATTGTTTAATACATATAAAGTACATGGTAGGTACATACTGTATCCCATAAGGTAAAACCTTGAAAGGTACCTTGTACCATTAAAGGTACTGGCCACTATTGGTACTACCATCATGATTAGTAAACAACCATGAAAATTTTAGCTTATCTTCTTCGTAGAGCATAAAATATAGCCTTGATACAACAAGCATCCAGCAGATAATAAATAGATAGTAAATATAGATGTTACACTATGTGTCACACATTGCTTATAGTTATTGGCAATGCAACTCACGAAGTCTGCAATACATTTTCCTCCACATTCTTATAAAAACAAACAATATTTATAAAAATTCCTCTCCGGTCCGGTCAGTGACATTATGTGGCTTGCCAAACAATACACGGAACGTTCAATCAAAAATCATCTTTGTATATCTTGTACTATTGTAGCTTTTACAGAGTTTTATCTATTAGATTTTGTTACCATTATGGCTCAGCCAAGATCGTACCTAATCGTTTTATTTGTGGGTTGGGTTTTATGCTTGACGTCATTCCTCACATACAGACCGTGAATTTCGTCAGCACTGCGAGCGACTCGTTAGCTCAGTAGGTTAGAGCGCCGATATAAAAATTACCTTGACCATCGGAGGGCGGAGGTTCAAATCCTTCACGAGTCAGTATTTCCTTTTACACTTTTTTGTGTTTTCTTTTGTTTATTTGTTCGGTAAACAAAACAAAATCCCTTCATTTGTTTTAGCTTTTTTTATTAGAAAGGTAGAGTTGAGTAATTGTGTAAAATAGTACAGCGAAATCTATTTTCAAATTTTATCTTCTATTAATATTTAATTACTCGTCTCTTTCTTTCTTTCCCTGTATTGTATTTATTGTGTATGTTGATTGGTATTACCTGATAAGTAGGAGTATTCAGTCAAAGATAAAATAATTCACGATGTAAACATTTAAAATTGCAAAGTGATATCATAGTTCAGTGCGTCATCGTGTGCCTGGTGTTTCCACTGGACAGATTGATTTGTATTGAAAATCAATGAGAAAATTGTTGACCCGTAGAATGTAGAAACTCCACGCGACTACCATTACGAGTAACTAGAAATAATATGATAAATAAATGTCTAGTTATTGATGAGTATGCCCTCATAATTCTGACGTATCTACATATGGTCAATGTCTTCTTAGGTATTTCATTTTTATTACACCCTATGGAGGTTTACACTAGGGATGTTACGGAGCTTCGACTCAGACTTCGAAAGGTCCGAACTTCCGATTGATTTTACACCTCCGACTCCTACTTCGGCTCCGATAATTTTGAATCGGAGGTTATACCGAAGATTTGTGAGCAAACATATTCAAATATTAATATTTTATTAAATAGTGTAGGACTACATAAAGGAATATGTTTTATTGCCGGAAACGTCATCATAAAAAATATAGTCTAGTTCAGCTATAAAAATTAAAAAATGGTTAAAATTTGAACTTCTGAACATCTCTCTTCTACCTCCGCCTCCGACTCCGATAAATCAAATTTAAACCCTTTGGTTTCGGTTCGGTTCCAGAACTCCGGTTCCGGTAAAATCACCTCCGTAACATACCTAGTGTCACCATCAGGTGACGAATGTCATGCTCAACCTCACGATTGTGGCTTGTGAGGCTGACTCATTGGCTCTAGGACAAAGGGTAGCACCATAAAAATTCATGGTGCGATCCCACCGTACTTAACGCATTGTACGAAGAAACCAACGGTGCTGAACTGTGCTCCGCGTGCGGGCTTTCTGTGACGAATATTCTTTCTTTATTCATATTCTCATTCGCTTCTTTGAATCATTTATTTATATAAACTATAGCACTGTTGTCTATTTAGTTTTCTACCTTAAAGTACTACCTATCTCCGTAAAATTTTTGTACATTTATAATAAATTGCCATTATCATTAGCAGTACCATTACAAGTCATAACATGACACCTTCTTTTGTGATATTTTAGAGAGTGAACTCCTACGAGAAGAAGTATTTCTTCTAAATGACATTTCTACAGATTGGTTTTTATGGCAACATCTTTTACCCAATCACGATCAACTTTTCCCAGGATAATATGTCAATCCAAAAGTATGACTCTTCGGCCAATTACGCCACCAACGCATGAATTCCGAATTCTGATCTATAAGGATAGGTAGATGTTTCTACTGAGACATGCCAATGCCCTATTCACGGTGAATCTTGTTAACGACCATGCAAAGTGCGCACGAGTCTAACATTACACATCGACATGGTAGTGAAAGTCGAACAATACCGTACGATAAGACGGATCGAATCGAAGATCGATGATCATCATAGAGAACTCAAAGGCACAGCGCTTAAGGAAAATATTACTTATACCTAATTTTTAAAGATTCAAAAAGGACCTTACGTTACAACTAGGTTAGACAATATTGTAAAGCATGCTGTAACTTATTGTTTTCGATACAAATTGTACAGTTGAGCGAAATATTTATTTTTAATTTATAATAAGACAGGAATGGACCCGCATGCTCCATCGTCGACCTTATCGTCGCTTACCATCAGGCGAGATCGAGATCAAATGCGGGT
Source organism: Hofmannophila pseudospretella (assembly GCA_947369225.1). Classification (NCBI taxonomy): domain Eukaryota; kingdom Metazoa; phylum Arthropoda; class Insecta; order Lepidoptera; family Oecophoridae; genus Hofmannophila; species Hofmannophila pseudospretella. The sequence goes on along the minus strand of OX376328.1, from coordinate 6,361,211 downwards.
TTAGTTATACATAAAAAAAAAAAAAATATATAATTCACTTTTGTGACAAATGCTCTCAAGTAAACTACTCCGAAAATTTCGATGAAGAGCACTGTTTATTATGTAGGCGATTTTATGCTCTCCTCTAATAAATTAACTAAATGCGGCGTAACGGAGTCGCACGCGACGACGGCGAGCGCAGCACAAAGCGCGCAGCAAGTGTACCGACCGGCAGCGCGCGCGCATCCGGTGTAGCACCCGACGACGACGCTGTCGCTGGCGGAGGCCTTTGAAGCGTTCCGAGTTCGTGTATTGAAAAAAATCAAATTAAAAATAATTTTAGTTTGACTGGTGGTGGTGGTATTTTAGTGGATGTTCAGTGTTTTTATCAAAATATAATTAAAGGTTTTGTGCGTGTTGTATTGGAATAAAGATGGTTGAATTTGCACTGGAAAATGTTGGTATATTTTTTTGTTTTCTTAATTGGTAGGTTATTAATGTTTAGTATAAATAAAGTCCTTGTTGTAGGTGGATTATGTCTTTGTCATCTTTAACTTTGTTCTTAATATTATTACCTATTATGACGTGTAAAAGATATCATAATTTACGTTTTACTGATACCTGCTTATCTATAGGATCTATTTTAAAATCAGGAAATTTTAGTTTATAGAAATTACTAACAAACTTACTTTGTAGAAATTATTAATTATCATTTAATACTCGTATATATAGGCAACATAATATACTCGTAATATGCGCTACGACATGAGATGCTTCAAAAAGAACGCTAAAAAAGTTCTCTCCCACCACGGCCGGCAACATACAAGTAATACCCCTGGTATTGCACGTGTCTCTAGGCGACGGTGACTACTTACCATCAGGTGGCCCGCCTGCCTGTTTGTCGTAGCTTATTTATAAAAAATAATTAGATAGTCTTTATTTTTATTATAAGTCCCCAGAATCCGTAACAAATTGTTAATCTAGCTTTACTGTTTTCAAGCACAATGCACTTTTTTAGTTAGAAAATTTTACAGTTACGTCCCTTACTTTCAAATCCGGTACAAGACAAGCAGCAATTTAAATTCCACCTATCCTATCGCAGCCCATTGTTTCTCCGATTTCCATCAAACAATACGACAGTAATAATAACATAAATACTTCAAAATGTTCACAGAACCAGCAAGCTGGGACATCAGGGGACTATAGACAATACCACGACCAGAATTACGGATACGCCATGCAACACCAAGCAGTAGTCGGGAGAAATGTCGGGTACGATTCCCCAAAACCTCCAATTCCATCCAAAAACACATACCCTAAACCCGAAACACCAAACAATTCACAAATGATTACAGTCACAGTCGAAACAGGCAAAGATAATACAAGAGACGCACCGAAGAGTGCCAAATCTGTTAGCAAGACTTACCACACACTCAAAGACATGATTTCTAGTAGGTTTAAAGGTAAAGAATCGAATGAAACAGAGAAGAATAATGATCAGGAATCGAATTTGAATAACAGTGAGGAAAGAAAGAGGCCTGAACTTCCTCCGGAACAACAAAGACCAGAACAAGTAACTCCAAGAGAGCCCGCAACGAGAAAAGTGGAACAAGGAATCTATGGAAGACCAATGCCTCAGAATAGACCAGAAATGCAGTATAATCATGGTTTATCGAACAATTTGGCATATACTAGCCCTTCACCTCATAGGTAAGACGTCAAAGTTAATTATGATGAACGTTTCCCTTCAAGGATAATCTTAAACTAAGCTATCTACTTAGGGCGCCTTTCGACCAGAACTGTGTGAGATAGCAAGGCGGTGAGCGAGGAAAAAATCCGCCAATAGGATCACGCCATTTTAATCGTCACGTGATATGGCGTGATAATAGCACGATCCTATTGGTGGATTTTTTCCTCGCTCACCGGCTCACTACCTCGCACAGCTCTGGTCGAAAGGCACCTTTAAGCTCTTTTCACATCTCAGGCAGACTCAGACAACTACCTATGTTATGTTTAATGTACTAATCATTCTCACACTATACTTACTATAAAATTATTTATGTTATTACTCTAACCTGACTTAATGTCATATTGCTTCCTCATTGATGTTATATTTCCTTTACCTTTCTTAATTCTCTCTTTACTCTTCAACTTCAGGCAACTGATGCAGCACCAAATAGTCCAGCAGCAAATGCTTCTCAACCATCAGCAGGCCAGGTCTCAAGAGATGCTGGCTACCACTCCCCACCCTCGTCCTCAAGCTCTTGGCGCAGATGCCTTATATCAACAATACGGACCTCCTGGGCGAAGAAGCGCTCTCTACCAGAGGGATGTAGATGTCCGGTCGATGGCGAATTTCACCTCTTTGAAGACTGGCCCACAAGCTCAGGTAGGATTCTATTATTTAAGCTTTACCTCGATTTTTAATTGAGAAAGAGTTACAAGATAGAGCCCAGTAGTGGAATATAATAATAGTGTTGATGACAAGAAAGTAAAAAATAGTAAACTAGCTTATAGACTAGTCTCTATAAGCTAGTTTACTATTTTTTACTTTATAGAACTTAATAACTCCCAAATTGCAACAATAAACTCACTATCCACATGAACCAAAAACTTGTTAAAATTACAACAATCTCGCAATGCCTTTCTTTACGCCTCTGTTGCTTCTCATAACCAGCGTCTATGAGACAAAGCACAATAGTTCCCAGCAATTAAGCGCCACTTCCCACGTCGTTGCAATCACGGCGGCACTGACACTATCGGGGCCTTGGGGGGTCCCATAGATAAATGGGCCCCACTAGATTTAGTAAGAAAGGTTTCTATGTCTATATAGGCTACTGTTTCTATATTTTTCTTGATCAATTCACTGTTAAATTACACTGTTGAAATACTGTTAAAAGCAACAGTTTTTATATATCTCATTTCAACTTCTTCCCTTCACGTTTGTCCACCAAATCATACGGCGAAAAGTGGGAACTACCTATGATAAAAGTGGTTGCTCTGTCTACTCCCTCAGTGATTGTGGACGTGAGAGTACGAGTTATGTTAACTTCTTCCCTGTTTCAATCTTCAAATGTGATTCCGAACCCAGAACAAGTTCGTCCCTGTGTAAAATAGCCATTATTGTAACAAGTCCCTACTTGTAACTTGTACGAGTATCTCTGTGGCGCCGACGAAACGTCGTCTGTAAGATTTTTTTAGGTCGGTTTGGCAAGAAACTGATTTACTTGATCATTGTTTACTTCCATCTGACTTCCATCATATATAAGTCAATCATGGGTCTTGTCTGGGTTTGATTCTCTTTCTTCACAATCGACTTCATATAAATTATTGCTATTCTCGTTAACGTTGAAGACTGTATCTTTGTTTTTATTTGGTCATGTTTTAGGTCTTTTTTAATGAATATTATACTTATACTTACATTGTTCTCATGAGTGTCTCTAGTATTTATTGTTACACGGGATTCACATAATGGAAAATGGTCAATTTCTATTGAAATTGATTAGGTAGGTTAATTAGGTGTGTTACCTAACACCAGAGAGAGAGAGAGAGATAGAGAGATAGATACCAGAGAGAGATACCTATCTCTATTAATTAGCGTATAAATAACTAATAATTAACGTCTAAAGAAGTTAATTTTCAATGGGCAACACTTTATTTCTACATTGACGGAAGTTAGGCTCCCATTAGGTTAATTACATCACGATTGTCATTGGCCGTTTTGTTTGTTGTAGACGATGAGCAATTAATGTATAATGTTTCGCTAACACTAACTTATTATATGTAAGTTAATTATTCTTAGGTATTTTAACAATAGCTACTTATCAGTAAAGTTTAGTAATCTTCATTTACCTGTTTTATTTTTTCCAGTTCGACAACTCTCATTCAAGATCTGACCTCAGAAGTCCTCAACAATTGGAAAGAGAAATTGTTAGACAAAGAGGCTTTAATGATGGCAGACGTGCTGCTTCCAACCCTCATCTATTAGACGAGCCGCAACCAAGACTCGAAGTCAGTACGTCACAAATCCACGACCGATCCAGAAGAAACTCCCACGGAAATCTCCTCGATGGAATCCCAAAAGATAGCCCTCATAAAAATAATGAAGAAAGGGAATCTGATGATGGTGGATTCAGGACACGCCTTACAGCTCAAGGTCGATCGAGTTTGGAGGAACGGATTCGAACTAGTGGGAGATCAGTAGAATCACAACGAGTACAAGAAAATATTTATAGAAGAACACCTGAAATAAAAGAGGAACCGAACCGATCTCGAAGAACACCCGATTCAATTGGCCAAAGGAAAGAAGAAGCATCGACAAGTCATATAGAAAGAAACGACGAAAGCGCGAGTCAAAAATCGGCCGATAGTGTGTACAATTCCAGTGGAAAAGCTGAAGCGTATAATCCACAGCCGTCGTCTTCTAGACAAACCCCGAGTAGAATAGAAGACTTGAAAGCTCATGGAAAAAAAGGTACGGGAGGATCCGGTGCTAGTTCAGGTATGTATGGATACTGCTTACAATTCTTACAAATGGGCATTTCAAACGCGAAAAAATTATTACGTTCCCATATAAAAACTTGACCACTTAGTATATCTTCGATTTCTTATTCTTATAGTGCTTAACTCAATCGTGATTTCGTTCACTTTTGCAGACTACGACAAGAACGGTGGTCAATCTTCGAACGTTGATTCAGGACGGGGCAGCGTTGCATACTCCAGTGGACGAAGACCGGAGGCCAGCCTACACGACACATCTGCTGATTCTGATGCTGTTGGAACCTCACGGACTCAGCCACAGCCTGGAACCAGTCAGCAAACAACTGGACAAAGTAAGTACACACACTCACTAGATAACTAACAACTTGAACGAAGCTGTATCATGAATCCGATACCGTAATTTCGCTGCACAATCACAATAAGTACATTGAATTCAATAGATCACCTCAGTAAATGCATTCGGTAGGTATTATCATGTTTGTTATCTGTCACAGACCATTAAAGCTACATAGCTATGCTATCAGCAAATAAATAGCGTCGAAGAGTTGTTACTTCTAGCAAAAGAGAAGGAAAGATATGAGGTAGCTGACGGCCTTGATTAGTTGAACTTGAGAGGAATTACAAGAAGTAAACTATAGTCAGACCGATATTATACGACGCCACGATTTAGTAGGCATAAGGGGCGGGTCTCCTCTGCTTTTCTGCTCCATGTTCCCTCGCACTTCACCTCTCGCAATCCTCGGCTTAGTTTCGTTGAACGAACTGTAATTATCGTTGCCTAATCTACTTCTCGGTGAGCGATGGTGGCGTCGTGGCTAGGACGTTAGAAACCATGGAATGCCATGTACCAATGAGTTTTTAGTTTTTTCGAAAGACTTACGTACATTTACCGACTGCTCTGACGGTGAAGGAAAACATCGCGAGGAAACCTGCACACTAAGATAACTAGTGTGTGAAATGGGGAAGGCAAGTGCAAACCACCCCATTAAATCTGCCAAGAGATTATATCCTTAGAATGATCATGACCCTTAGCAATGAGGAGGACGACTTAGAAGAAGCATCTACATCTCGTCATTAGGTACTTACTTAACTTTGTTTATGACCTTCCCAGGTGGCGAAAACGAATGGGCAGACCTGGTGGAGTGCGAGCTACGGCAGATCCTGGAGCCGAAGCTGGCTGGCATGAGGCTCGACTCTTCCGGCAGCTCCGACAGCTCTGTGACACCTCCCTTACCGCCACTATCACCTTCCTCTGACATGCACAAGCGGAATAGGTGAGTGAAATTATATGGATGATGTTTAGTTATGTGGCCCAATAAATAGCCATAAAATTAGAAAATAGGTACTGCTTAGTAAAAGCCTTAATAAAAGGATGTTCGAAGGCAGTTGTCAATTTGGCCTTGTTATTTTCGTCTTGACGCATAATGCCAAAAACGTATAATTCCAGACAGTCAGTAGGTTGCCAGATTCGCAGTGTCATATTCTTAAAATGCTACATTCGCACATACAGCACACACAATAACACACTTATAGGTACCATTACATCATTTAAAAACATGTACTGGAAAGTAAGAAATCGACGAGCAAACTCACTGGTTGGATTGATTGGACGTAAATGAGCAAAAAAGCATGACCTCCCCCAGACCCACGTATGAAGGAGTTCTTATTCAGTGATACATATGAAAACTTTTTGTTAAAAGGGCAGAGAACAAGAAATACGTGAAAAAAATGTTTTTTTAATAGTATTTAATGCACTAATTCCTTTCAATATTTCCAGAAACATAAACTTTTGACAAAATACGATACGATACGATTGTCGATCAAGGTCAAGTGAAAGTCACATCTGAGAGGAAAACTATTTAAAAAAATATTTAAGGTTTTTAGGAAATAATAAAGATATGTATATCAGCGTATTTATCTTAATTTGGGCTGTCATTTTATAAATAATTTATTTTATTTTTAAAATTAAATAGTTAAATTTCTGAGCCTCACGTTGTATGGGAGCGAATCCATTTTCTTTACTATGCTTATGCATTGCTTTCAGTTTACCAGGTCGTGCGGCTGAATATCCTGATGAACGTCGGCGAGGCCGAGACTCTCCACGTTGGCATTCCCATAAGAAACACTCGTCGAAACGAGACCACCATTACAAAAAACACTGTAAGTACATTTCCGGCAATAGGGTAGTTTCCAATTATCAAATATTAAACGCATTTCTTAAAAATTAAGAAATAGTCAGAAATTGATTGTCAAATGTGAAAACAGAATTAAAATTCGTTGAAAAATAAAATAACTACTGGCAAGCAAAAATCATAATGGTAGAAAGAAACGGCAATAGGTTTTATTACATAGGTAACTGTTTTCTAGCGCCATAACAAGCAAGTCCTGACTGCATATAAAGGACTGTTTTGCTAGAAAGGGACATAGCACCTGTTCAATGAACTTTAACCATTCATATCTCTGATGTTAGTTGAGATATCGTGAAACTAATTTTAGATCCTTCTTTAGTATGTCTATGTCAATTGATTGATGCAATAAAATAAAATAGGGTTAACACCGTATTTCACAAATGATCTGAGAGAATAGCGTACCATTTCCTGGGTTGAAATTCCTAACTCGACAAAAAATACGTAATTACTAAGAATTATATGCATTTTATGCGTATTTTCCTCATATATTAATCAGTTACATTATTGCATTTGACCCTGAAAAATCACAACACATGTTTGATGAACCCGGACTTGACCCGGCGACGCGTAGTGCGGTCAAAGAACTTGTATTTTATAGTGTGCCCACATGTCCCAGTGTACATGCACTATGACAGTTATTGGGCAGTTCATCAAACATTAGGTTATCGTTTAAAGATCGTCTTTCACATTGAAATTATTCAATGGGTTCCAGTCCAAAAATCGGAATAGTCGCCTTTTCCTCGAATTTCAAAATCATTGGGTGCACGCTAGCTTGAAGTTACGACTCTTTCTGTCTTTCAGAAATCTATCTATGACGTATAACTCCGTATCTTCTCAAGATTTTATTTCGTACTGACAATTGCTGTTGGTCCTAATGACCTTTACAGCTTCACGGGGGCTTTTGAGGCGAGCGCTAAGTGCGCTCCAGCCTGGAGGAGGACTTAAAAACTACTATAAGAAGCGACTGCCTAAGGGCACCCAGGTGGGTACGGACCTCGGCTTAGGATGTCGCTGGGGAGGGAGGGATCGGAGAGAAGCGGCCTGGAATATGCCGATAGCGCGTATAAGCGCCAGAAGCGGGTCACAGCCCGCGCCGGCGCGGGCGGTATGTAGGTGCTGTTTGTGAACTACTATCGGGTGGGGGAGTGGCTTCCGCGATGGAGATCGTGATTGCGTCGTCTAGGACGTGCGAGCTATCGTGCGTGCGCGGGGTCGTCTAGGACGTGTCTAGGCCGACGTCGTCGACGGGATGTCGGTAAACCGTTAGTGGAGTAAGCGACGGCGCTTACTACTAGAGGGTTTGGGTGGTGGGGAGCTTGCTCGAAGAAGCGTCGAGACGCTAACTTCATGTATTGAGCGATCGTGGGATCTTCTCAGGCATTTCGTGTACAAAGCAATCGAAAACAGTAGCTCTTTAATCTGATTCATCTGATGGTAAATTGGTAACCACAAAATCATCTTACGAAATCAACAACTCCATAAAGTTTTCTGCATCTTTGGATCCTAGATTTTGCGAAGTTTTATATTTAAGACATGTTTCATATTACTTTCTGTTTCCACAGTATTCGGCCTAGACACAACAGACATGACATCCACCACCACTCGCAGTTTAGATCTGTCTTCATTATTGGACGGGAGGACAGACAGCGACGCTTCGACAGGAGACGCTAGAGCCATCAGGCGACAACTGCGAGGGTTGGAGAATATGTACGCAGAAGTGTTGCAGTTGCTTGGAGTGAGGAAGCCGGCTAGTCTCGCTAAGCAACCCACTTGGGAATCCAGGTGAGAGATAATGAAGATGTGACTTTGCTGGTTGTTAATAAAGTCTCGCTTTTTCTTTTCATTATTAATATCAGCAACATTATTCTTGTCCTCTGGTGGACATTGGCCTCTCCTAAGACGTTTAATTGAGCTCGATCTTTAGTTGTCCTCTTCTTTCCATGGGTATCCGAAATGGCAACATGGGGTGAAAGGCAAAATCAGTGCCTCCATTTGGCTTTGGCTTGAAGTCTTGTTTGTAATTGTCATCCCATTTCTTTCGGTGGGTATGAAAAAATAACTAAATAAACTAAGAAACAATACAAAAAATGATGCCTGTAAATTGACTTGGAATGGAGTCCCAGACCTAGTGTCTTGTTTGGTCTTCAACTTGCTTTATGGTAGGTTCCCCTCAATGTCCATCTGACATGTCACCATTCTTCTCAGAATAACATAAATTGAGAACTCCAGACACGAAATTCCACTTAATCGGCACTGAATATCGTTACAGGTTATCATCAAAGCGCCGCTATGGAAGCATGTCCTCTCTACCATCGAGTTCGGTCAGCAGTCGGCCTGTGAGGGACAAGAGACGGAGTTCCAACGACCACAGAAAGAAACACGATTATAAGGTAGGTACAAGATAACAGAGAGAGAGAGAGAGAAAAAAACCGAGAGGTACAGAAAATATGAAGGTTTTGCGCCTTTGGGTACCTACATTTCTCGATAGAGATTTCTTCCTTGGCATACGTACCTTATCAGAGCTTCGTCCTTATATTGTGCAAAATTATTCACAATAAGTAGGTACTAATTTAAATCAATTGCTGGATTTTTATTTACTAAAGTGGAACAGGGATGCCATTAACTATTACTTATACGTACTATTCGTATCAGAGGTGAATTTCCTAATTTTCACCATCTCAGAACAGTATAATGTCCATCATCCTAGTCTCACTGTGACTCTGACTTTTGCTATGACTGTGATGTCTTGCGTGGAACTATCTTTACATTTTCTCATATTTTTCATTCTACAGGGTATCAACAAACGGTTTCAACGGTTGGAGTCCCACGTAGTCACATTGGCTCGATCTGTGGCACATCTGTCCAGCGAAATGAGGACCCAGCACCTAGTGATGCAAGAAATGGACAACATCAGAGCAGAGATAGCTGCGCTTAGGCATATGTACAAGTAAGTTTATTAGGTGTTTCTATGAAGCAAAAGTCATTCTTCAAGATATCTACATATATACTTTACGATTTTGTGTAATTTTCCAGGTCCCAGCAGTACATTCGCTCAGGTCATCACCGCCATCTGGACCCTTACTCGTTCAGCAATCCAGACAGAGTCAAACGCCTCACCAAGTTCTTCGGTGATGAACCCCCACTCATGAGACTGTTCCTTAAGAAACTTGGTTACGAGGTTAGTGCGCAAGATTTCGTTAGAAGTTCGTTGACCAATGTGCTTGTTCCTGGTTCCTGTCCCATATGACTCAGTATGTTTGTTCCATATTAAAAGATGTAGAATTTATAGAGATAGGTACTCTATAGAATTAACTATGCATAAACAGTACAAACCTTTAAAAAAACTATCCATCTAGTTGCTGGCAAAGCCGGAGGCCAAAAACCCGGTCAATTATTTTTATATCTCCCGAATTATGAATACAATTTTTAATACAATAATTATAAATTATTATTAATTATTTAATGAATACAATAATTTCCGGCACGAGGCAATCCATCTTAGTTCTTAAGGTTGGCAGCGCATCGAAAACAGTGAAGTGAGATGTCTATGGGCGACGGTGACCACTTCATATCAGGTGGCCCGTTTGCTCGTCTGCTCTCCGTATTTAATTTTTTTTAAAGGAGCATAATATTTTTTAAGGAGTCTGATCAAAGACGATTGATTGATGAACTGTTCGAAGAAAAAGATTTATTGGTCTACGTGTCAACATGTTACAATAACTGGAACAGTCAAATTAAAAATACAAAACTGCCAATAATGAGGTTTGGGGTTGATCATTGAACTCTCGATATTTCGACACAGTTGCATTTTGTTTTTTTATTTATTAAATAAGGAGAGCAGACGAGCAAACGGGCCACCTGATGGTAAGTGGTCACCGTCGCCCATAGACATCTCACCTCACTGTATTAGAGGGTTTTTGTAGCGCTGCTAACCTTGAGGACTAAGATGGAATGCCTCATGTGCCGGAAATTACGCTGGCGCTCTTACCCTTCAAACCGAAACATAGAAATGCAAGCATTTCTGCTCCACGGCAGAAATAGATAAGAGGGTGGTACCAATATACTATTGTCAATACTAAGAACCTTATGTATAGTTAATCTAAAATTATTCCCCCATTTCTTCACAGAAATACGCAGCATTACTAGAAAAAGAGAAGGTGGGAGCAGCCGAGCTCCCGTACGTTGGCGAGGACAAGCTCCGAGCCCTGGGAGTGCCTTTGGGACCGAGGATGAGGATCCTTAAGGAAGCAGGACTGCACCAGGAGTTACATCACATGTCCAGGGACGATCCACATACTACTACGACAACTTTGGCTATCGTTTAATTAGAAGATCGACTCTCCTCGAATTTACTTTATAGTACGAGTACCTATGTATAGAATAAACACCCTTAGGTGAGGAATGAAATTACGTCCTAATTCTCTCTCCAAATGTGTATGGATCTGTTAATAATTGCTGCCAGCCATTTGTGAAGTATCTTCTTTAAGACAATAGCGTCCCCTTAAAACTTCTTAAAAGAACAGAACAGAAGTTAGCTCGCGCTAACGGCAGCTGGCAGTTCTTTTCTCCAAGGTATTAAACTACAACGACTTAATTAAAAAGTTCTTTTTATTTTTAAACCTAAGACGCATTTTAATATAGATGTATCCTTGTTATAAAATACTTCAAGTTCTATGTCATCAATTAATTCTCTGTTGCATTTATACAGATAGCTATTTCTTTATGACTAGCTCGTAGCCTAGTTGCGAGCAAGGTCCGAAAGTGATCATGCAGGTTAAGCGACGTTGGCGCGGTCGGTATCTGGATGGGTGACCGCTAGTGGCATGTTTCACCTGAGCTCCTCCGTGCCTCGGAAAGCACGTTAAGCAGTTGGTCCCGGTTGCTGTCGTTCGACAGCAGTCGTTAAGCCATGTCAGAGACCTACGGGCGGCCTGACCAACTCTGACAAATAGGTTGGCCACTAACCATACGATAAGCAAGCATAAGCAAGTATGACAAGTTATTGTTTTATTGTACATAGATGTCTTTATATTTTTTTCTACTCCTTTCCATTCAAATCAACGTTAAGCCTGCAAGAGCTGTCAGGCCAGCTTATGAGCATGAATAACTAGAATCACAAATAGGTTTGACGTTATTTTATGAGATTTCCTGTAAAGTAACAAAAATTCGTTGGTTTTACTTCAACCACCTATTTTCAAACACGTAGGTTAACTCATACCTTTTACGTAGTAACTTATATACCTATTCTTTGCTCATACATAAGATAAGTAATGTTCTTAGGCCCTTTTGAACGATTCTCATTTACATTTGCACACTGCAATGGTATGCCAAAGAGATTACGGCGTGTGTAAAGAAACATGTAGGTGTTAACCTATGTAAATACTTAGTTAATTGATTATTATATTATAAGTATTGATTAGTTTTGTGTAAATAGTCATTTACGAAACAACGAAATTAAATAACGTACTCAAATAAATAGTATTAAATATTTTTGTATTCCCTTTTTATATTGAAAGGCTTTTTTTGTAAATATTGAATAAACTTTTTTAAATACTTATACATGAGAATTTCTTTTATTCGGAACCACAGTTTATAAATAGAATTTCCTAGAAGGTAGGTAAATAAATACCTACTAACGGTGACAAAATAAAAGGAACTGGAACCAAGGAGAAAGGGTCCTGGGTTCAGGTCCTTTTATTTTGTTATTCATTAAAAAACCGGCCTACAAAAAGAGAAATGATGAAAAATACTTATGACAATTTTAACGATTATAGATGGCCATAAATCTCTTTTCTACATAAGTAATTAGGTAAAGGCATCCCATCGATTGCGTCGGTGGTCTAGTGGCTAGGACGCCGGACTCCCATGCGGGAGGTCCGGTTTCGAAACCATGCAATTCCATGTACCAATTAGTTTTTCGGATTTTTTCGAAGACTTACGTACATTTAACGACTGCTCAACGGTGAAGAAAAACATCGTGAGGAAACCTGCATGTCTGAGGAAATTAAAAGTTTCCAAAGGCGTGTGAAATCCACCAATCAACACTGGATTGCCCGCTCGGTGGATCATGGCCTGTACCCCCCTTGTGCAGGGGAGGTCTGTGCCCCAACAGTGGGGACATTAATAGGCTGATAATGATGATCCCATCGATTCCTGGGTGGCCGCCAAATTTAGTTATTATCGCTAAACGGAACGTCCAGCTCATTCGTATATACGATACATCGCGAAATGTATACAATGCTTATATTATTATGAGTGAGCGTGGCAGTTTTATTCGGGTTTAACTTTAGATTTGGCGACCTCGCCACCCCGAAATCGACGCCAATGTAGTTATAATTAGATATACCTACTAAATTAGCTAATACATAAACAGATATAAGCCATCAATAGAATTTATTACCAGCAGTTCATCTTCGGCTAATAAGTATATTTTAACATCGGGTCATAATGTCATTCGATAAAAGAGAATAAACATTTCTTTGTATTAAAGGGTCAACACATTACCCGACGTCTCATTGGAACATAGAGCCAAGTCAGGCATTCAGATATTCAGTGCTCTTACAACAGTCGGAATTTCCACACGATTTCGGAAGCGGCTACCTACAAAGTCATTCGGATATAAGTAAGTCCAGCATTTGAGTATGTAAATAAATTACTACGTAAGAACTAAGAACTCTAAGAACGAGACGCAGACGAAATAACCACCACAGCAGTGAAAACGGATCTGACATATCGTTATATCAATGAGAGTAAATTAAATACCCCTTAATGATCTCGTTGTGACGTCATTAAATACATAAACAGTCATATATTTTGTGATTGTAACAATACAATAATACCCATTGCCGATCGCATATTTCTGATATCATCTTCAGAGAGCAGACGTCTTAGGACATACATCGAAGAGCAGAATGGGACGCGTATTTTTTGTATTGTCATTGTTGGTTTTGGCAGTCGCAGCCGAGGTGGCTGAATATCAGAAGTGTGATACTCCAAATGGAGAGCCAGGTGAGTGCTATTTGTAATGTAATATTGGTAATGTTTAAAATATTACCAATATTTCTTTATTTACCACTAGGAACAACTAGGCTAAGATGCCAAGGAGTGGGCTACCACAATAGGCCAAAGATGGACTCGATCTGGCCATGGTTGTGTCGCAGTCTTTGCAGCCATTGTCGCTTCATAACATGTATATACCACTTATTCTAATTTTTAATAAAAGTTGAATGGATCTGAATCTAAAAGGATAAAGATCAGAGTCAATTTGATATAATTCTGTTCTACAGATTTTCGAAAATATTACTCATTTTAATTTCATATATAAAATCATCAGCTCAGTTATATAATGTATAATTTTCGTAAAATTTTCTTTCAAAACACCATTGTCTGATATATATTCGGAGTCATTCCGGATCACTCCTGATTATCCTCCCGTAGTAGAGTTAAATTTTTAAATGTACTTAATTCATATCAAATGCACTGAACGTACTCAAACGAGACGGAAGAGGTTAAATGTTAAACTTCGATTACAATATCTGGTACATTTACCTACACTTGCTCAATTGTCACTACACAAGATAAGGAAGTCCACGTTTATCAGAATAATATACTTATATATAGTTATTTTGGGATAATTTTGACGTCACGAAAAGTGGCGATAACTTACAATAACTAAATAATACACGCGTCACTAACTAGTTAAAAGCTACATTTGCATTTAAGCATCATTTTTGAATTAACTTTTCCCTTTTACCTCATCTCTATATCATAGTCGGAAGAAAATTGATAATCATCACGATAGCCTAGATTCTATCCAGATTTGGATAAAGACCTCTTCCCATCTCCTCTATTTCTCTAATTCCGTTCTCGTATCGTCCGATCGATATATTAATCGTCATACTAAAGGAAAATTTAAAGTTTTATATAAGTAAGTTATTTTTCTCAAAGATTCTAGGAAATGTGCTAAATACATTCGAATTTTGAGCCAGGGAAGTAAATAATTCCTGTCTCGAAGCCAAATACTTATATATTTTTTAAATTGACTTTCACATAATGGATAATTCATACTTCCTTACCGGGCTACGGCCAGGAAACCTCTCGTCTTTTGTTTTTTACTTTTTAAAATTCGAATGGTAACATCAAAACGCAGTGCGGTGCGGACTAAAGAGATTTCATTCGATTACGTGCACCGGTCGCGCGTCACCAGCAGCTCGAGCAGCTCCAGCTCCTACTTTCGACATTGGAATTAGTATTTCGAATGTGATTTTTTTTTATTTCCTCGCATTATTTGAGAAAAGCAGTGCAACGGCTGAAATATCCATTTTTGGCCTTGGATCGTTAAAAGTTCGTTTCAATATGATCCGCGGCCAGTGATGGCTAATTTCGTGGCTTCTGCAATAATTTACTATATTTTCAGCAAAATGCACCATCAGTGAAGTTCGCATCAATCCGTGCACCTCGAAGAAAGTGTGTCGGCTGAAGAAAGGGACCGATGCCAACATTTCCTTTGACTTTACACCTGGTAAGTTGAATATCAGTTAAATCGATTGATTTAATAAAAACCCAACAAACGGCTTCGAAGTTGGAACTCTCGTATGTGACCTATTAAAGCCATAATAGACATCGATTATAGCTTGTATACAATTTTTTATTTAACTAAAAATAAGGATTCTATCCAGCAAATAAGTTTTATCAGACTATTGAGAGTATCTGTAAATTCAATGTCCTAGAAAGAGCTATCCAAAGTGCCCGCAGATTTATAAATTTATTCTTATTCTTATTTTAAATCGTAATCAAACAAAACGCAACATTGTAATGGCTATCAAATTACTTTTATGCAGAATTCTCGGCAACAAAGCTGAAGACCACGGTGTTCTGGGCGAGCAACATGGGAGACGTGCCATGGGCAGACCTTGACTCCGACGCGTGCAAGTCTACCGGGTGTCCCATCGAGGCGGGCAAGTCACAGCAGTACAACTATTCGCTGCATTTGGGGAAGAAACTTCCTGAGGTAAGTCCACGTTCTGGGCGAGTAGCATGGGAATAGAAACATGCAAGAAATATCTTGAGTTTAAGGCATATAAGTCCATTTACTGTCCTCCGAGACGGGCAAGTCGCAACAGCACAACTACTAGCTGAATTTGGGGAAGAAACTCACATGTTAGACCACGTTCTGGGCGAGTAGCATGGAATAGTTGCATGCCATGGAATATCTTGAGTCCAAGCCATGCAAGTCTTCCCTTACTGCCTTAATAGACATACAAAAGTCCTCATCTTACTACCCTGCGTAAGCAAGTAACAGATGTATAACTACTTGCTGCAATTGGGGAAGAAGCTCCAGAAGTAAGTCCACATTCTGGGCGAGTAGCATGGGAAGTACATGCCATAGATATGTTGAATCCAAACCATGCAAGTCCTCAGTTACCGCCACGCCGTAAGCAAGCAGTAGCTGTACATCTCTATACATACTCGCTGTAATTAGGGAAGCAGCACTGAAGTAAGTCAGTCCACATTATGGGCGAGCGGCATGGGATACATGCCATGGAATAATTTAATTCCAAACATCCAAGTCCATTGTTCGCCCTACTGAGGCGGATAAATCGCAGTGTTTGGATACTAATTTTTAATTAAACTCTAAACTATTTTGTATATTTTCAGGGTAAGTTCACGTTCAAGTGGAACGTCTTCGATGAAGCTGATGAGACCAATGTGTGCTGTTTCAAGACCACCATCCAAATCAAAAAGTAAAATGACATATAGTACCTAAGTACCTACAAGGACTTTTTAATAAGAATAATAAATTAATTCCTTACCTAATAATTTATACAATTTTACTGTTTTATTTCCTACTCAAAATAGTTATCTACGAGTCCCTTATTCCCGTTTCATCTACTGCGGTTTTCCTTCCTTTCCTTATATACTATATACTAGACTTTCCAATCCTATGGATTTCTATACTGTATAAGTATACTGATATTTTAACTACATACATTTAAAAGAATATTCGTAAACTCCGACCAGGAATACAATAGAGTTGTCAAGAGGATGCCACCGGTATACTTTTATAATCTGCGACCGCTATGAAAACATTAGTTCAGATGAAATTCCGCAACATGGTACAGTCTATTTTATTTCTGGTCGAGTTTTGCTCTAATTGAATAAGGATGTTGATTTCGTATGAGATTAAACTAGACCTACAGATTTGCGTAGCATCAAAAGTCTATGTCTCTCTTTTATCTTTGTTACAAACCAAACCAATAATAATAAAACATATACTGATTATAAAAAAGCTTTTGATAGCGTTCCTCACTCATGATCGATTCGAATCCTACAAATTTACAAAATCAATCCAACTATCATAACCTTCCTGGAGAACACCATGACCAAATGCAAAACTACACTACTTCTATTTAACAAGACCACTAATATATTATATAATATAATAATAGTTAAGTAACTAATAAGTAAGTAGACACATCAGACCGACTCTCAGGAAAATGAAATGAAGGAATTTATTTCTAGACTATAGTTTTAAAAATAAACTAAATCGAAATCCAATTTAAAAACACGTGTTTAAACTTATTAGCACAATTGAAGACGTTGCTCTTTGTTATCTATCACACAATTAATTAATTGTCTTGTTTATACAGACCTTGTATGTTATTACTGTCATTAATAAATTAATAGCTTAGGTTATGCTCTTTAGTTAACAGTCCAGTTACAGTCCAGAAACGTAGCGAATATGTCGCGAATTTTGTTGTTACTGTGCCTCAGTTTCCTTTGTGCTCATGCTGAGTTCCTGACTAAGAAAATATGCAAAGATGGTAAGTAGTTGTGCAAAATGCTATAAGTAAATAATTCTGACCTCTAATTTTGGTTAGGGACTCGGGATATACGAGTAAGTAATTTGACAGTTCGATAGTGATGCTGAAATAACATTAGACACATGGACTCACTGAGAGTACTCATATATCCTTCCCCGATTAAAAGAGGACTTCAGCAGCAGGCTCTCTGGGCCGTATTTTGAAATAGGGGAGGGGTTCTCAGTTTTCACAAGAGAGAGATTTTGCTGTTTCGAGAAGGAAAAGCTCTCCTTTTCCTTCTCGAAACAGCATGATAGCCAAGAATCAGTTTCCAACAATACGAAAGGAAGCTTTGAATCTTTATCTCTTGTCTACAACCCTGCTTTACCGTAAAGATAATAATATATTTTCAATTTGAATTTATTTTTCAGTTGACACATCAAAGTGCACCATCCACAACGTGCAGATGGACCCATGTTCTGGAGGGCCCAGCTTCTGCGCACTCAAGCGCAACAAACGCTACACCTTCACCGTGGATTTCACACCAAGTAAGTACCACCTACTTACTCTAAACAGAACAACTGAAATAAACAAAAAGTATTAAGGAACAACACTATGGGGCCCAGAGGCGAGCCTTGAACGAGCCCTATTTCTAATAGTGGACTAGAATTGGCTAAACTGATAATAGAAAGAAAGAAAGAAAAAAGAAAGATAAGTGTAAATAAATAAAATAATAAATAAATAAATAAAGATTATTTATTTCCGAGACACACATACAAACAAACAACTAGGTACAGAAAACAAAAATAATATTAAACAAATATATTACAAAAACAAATAAATAAGCAAAAGTAACTAAAGAGGTTATTTGCGTTTTTTATATCTCTTAAAATTTAAGGCGACTGATTGAGTGAATTTGTTAAAAGAGAGATTGAAAATCGACAACAAAATACTTCATTCTAAGGCCTTCGGAAGTTCGAAACAGATAGGTAGGTACTTGCAATATGCAATTGCAACTTTTCTATGCGAAACTTTTGAAAGCAACCGTTTTAGGGTTAAATAGACTAATTCTTTTGTCTAATTTTTATAGATAGATAGATAGAAACACTTTATAAGGCGTATTTTGATTTTATTACAGCTTTTTCAGCAAATAAATTGAAAATTTCGATGTACGGCGACGACAGTAACACGAGCGTTTTTGACAAAATGATAAAAACTCCAGAAGATGCCTGCGACATGCTGACGTGTCCTGTTGAGGCTGATACTCGACGAATTTTTGACGTCGACTTCTCACTGGGCAAAAGTTTAGCCGTTGTAAGTCCTCAGTGCAAAAACACCTGATATTTGAAATGCTGATATTTTGAAAATTCGCAGAATGTTTATTAATTTCAGAAATAGAAATACTTATTTGAAAGAAAATGTGATGTGACTTGATTTACGAGTACGTGATAAATTTAATCATAAGTATCCATAAAACATCAAAAATCATCATCTTCGTCATGTTAAAAAATCACAATCTCTGAATTTTTTTACCATTGATAAAAATATCAATTTTTTTTTATTTTCAGACTAAATTCCCTATTAAAGTGAAGATGTGGAATGAAGACGACGAATCGCAAGCCTGCTGTTTCACTTTCAACGTCAAAATTCGGAAATAATCTCTGAAATATAGGTAAAATGGATAATGTAAGACTGGACTGTGTGAATACTTAAGTATGATGATGATATATTATTTTTTTCTATTTTATAGACAACATTGACAATAAAACTTTAAAAATAAATCACATTCCAATAGACACTTTTAATACCATTACATATAGATATGGAGCTCAATCCCCCATTGAAATTTCCTATAGTATTAAGATTTTTATATATGTTATAGAAAATTTAATATATATAAATAAGTACCTAGATAAAAACCTTAAATAACCTTTGCAATGTCATGTTTGTGTCTAACAATGTTAACATTAATCAATTGTACTAATAGAAATCGAAAATATATATACTAGGTATTAACAATTAGATACAAAAGTAGAGAAAATAAATGAAAAAAAAAACAACATTGAACACGATAGGATATTCTAAAATGCCGATGCTATTGAGAAGACTTGAAGCTCCTGTGGCGCGCTCGCTCTTACAAAAAGAGTCATCGTCACGATGGGTGACCATGATGACAAAACTGATAGGTAACTTGGTATGAGGTTGAGGAATAACTGCAACGCAACAATGGTAATGACATAAGAAAGTCGGAGAAGAGAAGAGAAGTAATAATCAGTAATATGAGGATAGTAGGAAGTGTGCATGAAAGAGTAGGGATTAGAAAAACTAATAAAGTGAATATAACTTTTCTCGGTGAAATCGTAATTGAAATAAAATTTGAAGTCAGCTTTTCTTATGGACTAAAAGTGAGATGAAATTATAAAAAACTTTGATTACATTTGCATTTGTAAATATTTGTGGACTACAGGTCTTGACCGTGTTTTAGTTCCTAGCACAGCAACATAAAATTGTCTTTTCTACGCTTTTGCAAGCATCTGTACCGAAGTGCAGTAAAATGAATTGATCATAGAACGCGCCTCAAACCCCTACTGTGCGGAAAATGCGTTGACATTTGACAAAGAGCCGGAGACATCGCGGCCAGTGGTGCGATGCGAAAGAGAAAACTGACGTTATCTTTGAAAACATCTAGATTTTACAGAGTAAACAAACTTTTACTGGTGATAGATACGAGTAGGTTGCTAGCTATTCCCGAATGAGAAAAGCATAAGATTCAGAAATGGGGAGCATATGTAAAGCGATACTCATACTCATACTCATACCATTTATTGCTTTTCATGTGTTACAATTGGTCTTAAAAATGTATATTATTTGGTCATACATGAAACCCTGAATAGGGCACCGCAATATTAAATAAGAGATTATAATATTTTAAATAAGTAATAAATACTAACGAGATAAATTGAATTAAATGTCATTATAAGTTATACATAATTGATTTTATAGTTAGGTATTGGTTTTATCATCAAAAAACTCCTGCAGTGAATAGAAACATTTGTTAAGAAGATACATTTTTAATCTTTTATTGAATATCGAGTCTTTTAATTCGATGTCGATACATTTTGAAATTTTGTTATATATTTTTATTGACATAACGAACGGTCCAGAACTGTGTATATTTAATTTTGATTTTGGCAGAGCCAAAATCAAAATTATATACTAATAAGCCAAAAAGAAATGAAGCAAATAAGTAAGTAAAAAGTAAGTAAGTAATTCGTTTATTTCACACACAGCAATGACCGAAACAGTTATAATTATGATAAAATAATCATGTTGTCAAAGGTAAACATATTGAAATCATGTCTGATGGTCTGCTGTTATTGTGAAAAGGGCCTCAACTCAGCTTATTGCTGCAGACAAGAATGCCTACAGCGCTGGTATTCTGTTGGACCATGATCGATGGCTGGACACAACCATCTAGTAGTATTAAGTATAATAATCACCTGGTAGTATTAAGTAAGTAAGATTTAACAAAAAGATACAAGGACATGAAAACCAGAAAGTTCTGACGATCTGTTATATATAACTATTTAAGACAGCTATAGTATTTCTCCAAAGCCTCAATATCATTCATTGCTTTTTCATCCTAATCAGATACTCTACTTTCATTTCCTTTTACAATGTTATTTCTAACACAATGCCGCCTTTGGTAGGTAGCTGGTTATCGCACCATCAGCAATTATGTGGAGGCATTAATGGTGTCTGTACATCTACATTAAAAACGATACCGCTATGTACACAAATACCTATAGATTATTACATAATTTTATTATTCAAGTCAAGAAAATGTCCTTTGTTGTTACATTATTTAAACTTACGTTTTACATGTATTTTGTTTGTGTTTGTCTATTTATTAAGAGAGTGAGTGAGAGACGTGAATCTTGTAATTAGTAAAATTACTCCCGTATTTATAATGATTTCTCTCTCATCATGACAATGAAATAGAGTCTATAGGCAAGTCCTCAGTGTTTTTTCTATACGAGTGTGCAAGCAACATTATTTCTACAAATTAATTATAATTATGGAAGTCGATCTTGACTCTATATAATTAAAAGGTCTTTATCACTCGGCTGCGAGAATAAAAAAGTTATGTATTAGCAGAAGTAAAACCTGTTACAACTGAGTTGTTTTATTTCTAAGAGAATTGGGTATGTCATGTCATAGTTGAAGCCTTTTTGACCGTCCAGGGCTAAAGCTGTGGTGACTTTACTCAGAAGCACTATGACCTGGGTTTGCAAGGTCAGAACTTATTACCTATAATTGCATAGTTAGGTAATATTACTTGGGTGTATTACGTTGGGTAGGTGCTTCCTATTTCGTAGTTTTTGTCATTGTCATAATTTATTTTGACAAAATCTTCAGGATTATGGGGTTCTACTCTACTTATCTGGGCCACATTTTCCTCCAGACCAGCACTGTTCTGCCGTAGCATTCGGGCCGCAGCACATGCTGAACGTATGCCTTTTTGGCAATGTATCGTAGTTTGTTTGTTACCTTATACTAAGTTACTTATCTTGTACTATGTTCCATTACAATGTCAAATAAATATTTTTTCTTTCTTTCAGACAGATTTAAAAATATTTTTCTTTCTTTCGAAATCACGAATTCTGCCAATAACGAATTAGTCATGGAAGTAACAAGAATTGGCTGTACGGCTGAAGGTAACATCTATTCTAGGTGACTAAGTGCCAGTCAAGTTAACTTTAAATAGAACTTTTCCAATAAAATCATGGATCGTACAGAACTGGTTGTTTGAAAATAGAAATACTCGAAGTGCTGTGGCACA
Organism: Hofmannophila pseudospretella; assembly: GCA_947369225.1. Classification (NCBI taxonomy): domain Eukaryota; kingdom Metazoa; phylum Arthropoda; class Insecta; order Lepidoptera; family Oecophoridae; genus Hofmannophila; species Hofmannophila pseudospretella. Next base: position 6,338,898 of record OX376328.1, on the reverse strand, counting down.
AAAGTGCAGGTGCAGCAACCTGTTGGCATCTTATCGGCATGTTATCAGAGGAACAGAACAAGTCGAACCGCAACGACGCTGATCTGCGGTAAACGTTCGTGTACAGCTCCAGTGTCTTCCGTAATATAGGTGCGTTAAAAAGTTGAATTAAAAAATTACAGGGGTGACGTTACTTTTAGGGTGACATGCGAAGATAATTAAGTACTAATATAGAAGCTAATGACGTCCGTTTGTCTGTCTGTGAAGGCTATTAACAGAAACGGCTGAACGGATTTAGTTGCATTTTTCATAGATGCTAATCCGTGCGAAGCAACTGAATCACAATTCATGTAAAGTGATAAGAACAATGAAAATAACTTTGTAAAAAAATAAATACAAAAATATAAATACTTCGTACAATAGCAAAATAAAGTTGTTTTTTTTTTGCATTTAAAACAAAGTTACTTACCTACTCTTACGTACTTAAAACCCTAACTCGATACCCAGTTCCCTAATCGGATAGCTGAACAATGGATACTTGTCGACACCGGATGTGGTTGCAGAGAGCGCTTTTTACAAGCATATTGCATTATTAGCGCAATTGCTATGTCACTGATAACCATAGCCCGTCTATGGGAAAATTACGTTTTACTTTATTGCTTCCCTTGCGGTCGATGGCTTCCATAGACCATCTATATCTATTTATTTCGCTTGCAGGTAGATAACCTGCAAGCGAAATAAGTAGATGCCTACTCGGAAATAGTATTTAAATAGGTACTAAAGTATAATTGAGTTACCGTCAGTTGCTTGAAGCATCCTAAGAAATCTACTACCATTAAAAATGCTCTGTCCCACTCTACGTAATAATAGTTTTGAGAATTATTGGTGTTGCAGCTTCTAACCGGTCCTTTGTTTTTTCTATGTTAAGTTCAACGTTTACTTGTTAGGTATATTCATAAATGTATCTTTAATTTATTCTTTCAGACTCTACTCGTATATATCAATATAAAATATATTCAAATAAAAATTCAGTTAAATTCTAAACCTTGACCAGAATAGAATTATCAAGAGGGTGCCACTACTACTCTTGGAAACCGCCATGAAAAGAATAGTTCACATTAAATACCGTAACATGGTCCACTCTATTATATTCCGTGTTGGGCTTTACATAATGCATAAACATACTTTCTACTCGTACGTCCCGTGTTTTAGGCCTTTTATATTTAGTTCAGAGAAATGTGAAAGCCCTAAACGCTGGACGTAGGGCATTGGAGGTCGTTCCCCTGCGTCTGCGCATTCCGCGAGTGCCTTGTACGCCTAGGGCCGCGTTTAGGTGAAAATAGTTTTTTTTTCTTTACCACTGCCACATTCTCGCCTGATGGTAAGCGACGATGGAGCATGCGGGTTCAGTAAATAAGAATAGTTTATCTGTGCGGTAAGATTACAATGGATTCATAGTCCATACACCAGTAGGAACTTAAGCATATGTTATATTAAACACAAACACTAAACACTATTAAATGCCTATTCACTTTGTTCTTAAAGATCCCAAGATTGTAGTTTCGGGAAACACATACGCCGGAAGGCTGTTCCATACCTTGGTCGCATAATAAACGTTGAAGCAAATAGCTTCGTACGAACAGATGGGATATCAACACTGGTGGATGATGGAAGGTGGATTCGATCCCTTGCGCCGCAGTCTCGTGCCCTAGCCCAAAGGCCAAGCCCAAGAGTCATTGACTTGACTTGGAAGGTGCATAGCAAGCAAAATAAGATGAAGAAGACTGATGCTAATGATGAAAAATAGATTTTTTGGGTGGCTTTCACACCATTTCGATAAACCGGATTTTGTCACAACTTGGGTCTCTCTGGATCAAACCCCTTTACAGGTACAGCCATATTTATTTATTTAATTGTATGCCCTTAATACATATAAGAAAACAGCATTACAAGTAATTACAACCATTACAAAAAAAAACCAAATAAATAGATAATAAAAGCAATTAGGAGATGATGACAATTATGAAGGACATTAAAAAAAATATTATTTTTTCTTTCGTTAAATCCAAGTTGCGAAAATTCTAAAGTTAATTTTATTATACGAAAAAAAAACAATATTAATACATCCCTGGCGATTGGTCCGGTGCAGTTTAGAGCCTGTTTATATCCAGACTTTACAGCTTATTGCTTAGTGTGAGGTCTATAGTGGTATATACGGTTAGTTGCAGTATTAGGTTTTATACGTAGTGATTTGTTACTTAGAACTTTGTTAGAACTGATGTAGCTGCAACAGGTTGGTACTTACTTACCTATCATAGGTTAGGGAAATGGACCACTATCGTTTAAATTCATCGATCTTAACATACATACATAACTTCATGCTTTGCTCCTTGCGGGGTAGGCAGAGAGAATGAGCGCCACGAATCGGTACGCATCTCTTGCACGTTTTGTGTCTTTTGAGTCTTGGCATGTTTCTCTTGCTTCTTCTACAGACATTCGTCGTTTCACGCATGCTCGCCGACGGGGTCGTCTGATGCTCTATATATTAAAATTAAAGCTCTGTCAATCTGATCTTGAAAGGTTAGTCTAGGACGATCGATCGATCATTCTAAACTGGACAATACAAGTGATAATAATATTGAATTCATCAGAGACGACATTATTAGATCTAGAGAAACTGTAAAAAAACAGTATTATTACCTAAATTTCCTCGAACATCCAATAATAATACTTACCTACCTATGTTTTAAATGCCTGCCTGTCACTCATTTCACCAAACTCTGTATTCAATTTAGACTTCAATTACATACTAAATAGGCACCCAAATTGAGTAATTAAATTAGTGGTACAAAAGTGCGCCCGCGGCGCATCTCAAACGATGGATACACAGTCAGACGAACGTTATCATTATATTGTATGTTGGCTGCAACACTTTCTTCGCAATTAATTCTGTTAGTGAGTTTTTGTTCACGGTCAATAAGTGAGCTCTTTTTGGTGCAAAGATTAAAGAATTTATGAAGACTGTACTGTCGAAAACTTGTAATATAAGAAAGTGATACAGCAAACATGTTTCATCACAGAATACACACAGAAGGTCAGATCAATACAAACGCGCTAAATCGGCTCACGCGCACGCGCTCCGCGTACAGGCGATCTCGGAGGAAGTCAAAGGAACTCGGGCGCGAAATACACGCGCTGTGACGCGATCGAGTGGTAGGTATAAGTAACTTTTTGTACTTTTAATGGTGGCGGTTAATAACTTTTTGTACTTTTAATAAACAAAATAAATTGCCAGAATTTATTTTCAATTATTTTTTTCGGCTGTTTCTTTTAAACTGGGAATTATAACTGCCCTAGCGCTACGGTTGAGTGACGTATCAAAATCGCGGACGCCCGGAGCGGACCTTCTGTGTGTATTTATTTAAAACTTTAATGCACAAAAATAGTACATGAGGCGAGCTTAATGCCATGCGGAATTTATTTATATTTTTTTATTTGCATTCTGTGTCTCTATCCACTGACGGTCGATTGACTTGTCGCCGTCAACTGACTATAAAACTATATTTATATGTTAGTATATAGTATATATTTGTGTGTTGTATTATATTTATGTACGTATTAACTATTTTGTATTATTAAGTAGGTATGTTTATTTAGCATATAGGAGCACATTTCGCCTGCCTTTCATTTAAAATTGTCACTTTATGGGATTTGCTGGAAAAATCTCTCTTAGAGATAAGTCACGCCCTTTGTGCTTCACATATTTTTTATCTAAGTTGTTTGTTAAATATTATGTGTGTGTACAATAAAGAGTTAATAAAATATAAGAAAAATTGTAAAGTTGACAAAACGTGAAAGTTTGCAATATGCGATAAAACCGTTTATAATCATCAACAATCTGATGATCTGCGAACCATGAGTAGAGAGAGGTAGTTACTCTAATAATATAAGCCTTTATTTCTGTTTTTCTTTTTACATGCTTTCTTATATCTATACAATTTGAAATAATTATTTAGGTACATAAGTAATCGGTGAGGAGCGAAATCCTCAGTGGATCATGGCCCGTACCCTCTTGTACAAGGGGAGGCCTGTGCCCCTACAGTGGGGACATTAAAGAGCTGATGATGATGATCAGTCGCTTCTATAATTTTTTCGGTAGTTCATCTTTGGTTCAGTTAACGCACTCGAACCGTATCACTTTCACACTTGGCCCGCCTGTCCGTCCAATCTCTGGCTCTCACTGATTCAAATTACAAACTCTCAACTTAGTTATACTTACATTAGTTAAGCAGTTACTAAGTAAGCATTGTAATTTACGTAAAGTTGCTTATTTCACTTGCGCGGAAATTGTAAGATGTGATATTTTACGAGTTCCGCGTATTATGTCTAAACACTAACTTTGAAGGTACTTTAATGACTAATTACTTAGGACATTTCTAAAATGATAGGTATAGTCGTAAAATTAAGCAAAAGGTTATCTCATATACATAGGTAGGTACCTACTTAGGGATTGGTGGAATTTCCCTTACTTAGGTACAGTATTAGTGACCAAAAGTCTTTTTTTTTTCTAGATATAGGATGATGATGCAACGCCAAGTTCGACAACGTAGAGTATAACTACAATGGATAATCGATCTTTATATCGATTGATCATCTCGTCTATTAGGTATTTAAGATTCGAATTTTACTTATCTCATTATAATACATAAAAATAAACGACCGTCCATTTAGAAAGTGTAATTATCGATTAGCAAGTGATTATAGTTCATAAGCCCATGTTCTGGTAAATATAATTACTTATAACAACGGCGGGAGGGAGCTTCATATTTGAGCCGTTTGCGGGTAGACACTTTGGGTCCATGGGGGACGGGACCATCGCGAAGCGCCTGGAAGGACCAAAGGCTGCTCCTACTTTGCCCAGCGGCTAAGTTTAGTCGTACAACGCGGAAACGCGGCTAACCTTTTGGGTACGCTACCAGATACGGGGACTTAGGACAAATTTTCTACCTGTAAGTTTCAGTATATTTTCTAAGTTACTTTGTTAGTTTTAGTTTTTAGTTTTAATTTAATTTACCTTAAATCTTTATTTCCTAGTTTTAATTATATTCAAATAAACAATTACTTACAAGAAATCAAAAACTATCTCTATTAATTAAAAAAAACGATGTTGTCTAGTTAAAAAAATCCGAATGAATATTGTTGAGACATAGGCTCTTGTACTATTCTACCTACTTGTTAAGAGAATACAATACAATTAAGCTTTTATGACTAGAACAGAACAACTGTACATTCTAGCTCTAATTGGACTGAAGTAACAGCTAACCTAGAAGTTGAGGCCTATTTTTTTATTATAAATGTTTATAATCTGTCTATATGTGGATGTAATTCCTTTTATGTTTATTTTTCTGTAATAATGTGTTTTAAATTGATCTCTAATTTAAGGAAGTAAGTAATATGTTTATTTCACACACAGCAATGACCGAAACAGTTATAATTATAATAAAATATTTATGTAGTCAAAAGTAAAAATAATGAAATCATGTCTGATAATCTGCTGTTATTATGAAAAGGGCCTCAACTCAGCTTCAGAATATTCTGAATATTCTGGAATTTTCAATTCTTGTGTCACAGTCAGGATTGTCAAAATTGGGGGACAAAGATTTAAAGAAACTTAAGGGCTTGACTAGATTACTCTCATTTTTTATGGACTTATCGGATACAGGCTTCCTAAAACGATAATCGATGGAATCAAATTTTTCTCTGGTGTATAAGAAGAGCAGACATGCAAACGTGCCACCTCATGGTAAGCCATATTCCACTCCAATTCATACACAATAAGTGGTCACCTTCGTCCAAAAACAACTCACCCATTACCATTTATATTAGCGGGTTTCTATGCTCTGATAACCTTGAGGACCTCACTCTTCAGACCGAAATACAAAAATGAAAGCTGACTACGCGGCAGAAATGCATAGGAGGGTGCAGGATCGCCTCCTGCACATCACCTTCAAAAGTGGTTAAAAAGTGCACTTGCATCAAACCACGGGATTCAAGTGGACCTAAGGTCTCTTCCCATTAAAACATCGCGCAACAGTTTCGTGATTCGTGACACAAACAGTGGGTGGGAACGCAACGCACAATGAATCATAGAACTTGCTTGCATTCCACTTTGGGTTACTAGCTACATTAAATAATCTGCAAAAGGATTACAAAGGCCGTCTACTTGGTGTAGCTAGGCTGAACTACATTTTTATTCAACGTCTGATACGAGTATACCTATACTGAATAATAGTCATCATCGGCAGCCCTGTTGAGCCCAGTATTGGTCCTAGGTATTTTAACCCCTGACCAAATAATAATAATAAAATTGTTATTTCGCCCTGCATATGCCCATAGATTACAGACGAACATACATTATCTAATATTGTGATCATATCAGGGAATTTTCCATCGTCGTTTCTCTGTACGCCATAAACCACCCTTTCTGGACAGAAGTCCGCACTGAAGAAAAAACAAAGTGTGACGCATACCTACGTCGGTATGACTGTTTATCTGTTTGTCTGTGGCATCGTAATTCAACAACCGATGATCCGATTTGCACTTGAATTATTTTATTTAAAAAGTCTAATAAAAATTGGATCAGGGTTTTCCAAGAACTGTCTCTCTTACCCTTCAAACCGAAACACAGAAATGCAAGCATTACTGCTTCACGGCATAAATAGGTAAAAGGGTGGTACCACTCCCGACTGACTCTGCATACAACACCCGTAGCGCCAACAGGCTCGCTACTTTGCCGCACAGGATAACAGGATCTCCGGGGATATTAAAAAAAGCTCCAAGCGAGTGGACTTTTAAAAAGAATTTAAAGAAATGGCTTATCGAGCAATCCTGTTATTCATTCAATGAATTTTTAGAAATTAAATGTAGCAGTGATTAGATTAATTTAATTGACACAATATTATAATTGACATTGTTAAATGAATAATTGTTCTGTAGTTCCTCCGGGAGTTTGTGTATTTGTTTTTATCTGAGTATATGCTGCATATTTAATTAGTATATAATACCTGAGTGTACTTTCACGTGTAATGAACAATATCAATAAAATATGTCTATGTCTATACCACAACATCTATTCGTGATCATCTAACTAAGTACTTCGATCATACCATTTCATATAATTTTATACCGATCAGTGGGCATAATATTATAAAAGTTATTACTTTCAATAATATGACCCACATATTGGAGCAGCCAGGGCCACCTCGTGCCATATGGCACGCTGGATATGGCATGCGCATGCGACCCGCATTGTGGTATCGTCTACAACTTTGCAATAAGTACTTAACTGACCCGCCTCTCATGCTGACACTGAACGGATTAAATAATAATTAGAGAAGAGATACTTTGGCACCACAGAAATCTGACTATTATAGTGCGCCTTCTCCTCATTGGCACGATCTAGAAAAGATCGTTTCTTATTTTCCTTTTACACGAAATATGCTTACTCGTTTCTTATTCGTTTTAGAAGCTAATATCGTCAAAAAGTAATTTAAAAACGGCGGTAGACCTTGGACCTTTACCTTTTACTATAAAACGCTTAACCGTACCTCTATTATATTATTACACTTTATTGTCATTAGACGGACAAAGTACCTACCTATATACACATTAGTAACAGTTCAAAAAGTGCATGTGTCGTGCGCTCACGCACTGCCAAGGCTAACTGGCTGAATAGCTGAACTATTTTAGCACTGACATACTGAAACATGACTGGATAATAGAGTGTACTTTATAATAATAACTAAAAGTTTTAATATGTAACGATCTATTAGCATGATAAGTTGCAACTTGCAAACATAGTCGGCCTAAAACATTAAAGGAAAATAAAAATAATAAACAAAAAACAACTTAAATGAAGGCGGCTTTAAAACTCAAATCAAATCAAAATGTTTTTGTTGTAAGTAAGTACCTTATAGTACATTTTTACAACGTCATTTTTTTTACTCTACCACCGCTTCGTAAGGTGCTGTAGCTGAAAGGAAAGAAGCGGCGCAAGAAACTTTCAGCTGCGCATCTTTTGAAATAAATATATCTTACAATAATTATGAATATAATCATATATGTACACACTGTGCAGAGCTGGAGCTGAATTTAGGACCAAGCCTCTTTATCATTTAAGTATTCATTTATTTTATAATAACCCTTTTTACATAAAGTCCGTCTTATATGGGTCTTACATTTTTTCTCTGTCATATTTATTACAGAATCAGGTATCTTATTATAAAATAGTAAACCCATAATCGTGATCCATAAATGATGTGCTTTTTTTATGTGTAACTAAACCCGCATTTGACCTCGATCTCGCTTGATGGTAAGCGACGATGAGGTCGACGATGGAGCATGCGGGTCCAGTAAATGCCTATTCACTCTGGCCTTGAAGATCCCAAGGTTGTAGGTTTCGGGAAATACAGACGCCGGCAGGCTGTTCCATTCCTTAGCCGTTCGCATAATGAACGAAGAAGCAAATCGCTTCGTACGAGCAGATGGGATATCAACAACATAAGGATAGAACCCCTCCCCGCGCCTGGTAGTCCGAAGGCGGAATGGAGATGCTGGAATTAGGTCGTGCAATTCCGACTGATGTGTTTACTTTACTAAGTCTAAAGCCATATCTTCCAGGTATTCCAGGTAATCTTAGATGAAAAGTCGAATTACAGGTTGTCGACAGTATATGAAGCGGAAAGCGATTTCGGTTTCGGGAACACCCTTGGAACATCCAAATACAACAGTTCAAAATACAGTGGTGATAATAGACAAGACCAGGCTAAGTTCCTAGTGCCTCTATGTTTAATTTTTTTATTTTATTTATTTAGAAATTACAATATTTCACGTAAATAACAAATAACCGACCATAAAAGTCAAAATAGGAAAGTAAATAACTCTAAATTGTGCAAAATGATCGCAATTTACAATCGTTCGCCTTCCCTGCCCGCGGCGCATCTGTCGGTCTGTCCGTCTATCACTATTATCTAAACAACTGTAAATATAAGAGGCGGATGGGAAAGTGAAATAATGGAAAGGTTAACATGCGGTTTGATTAATCGAGTTTGTTATTGCTTAGCATGGTGGAGCTACTGTGTAGGCTGAAGTTCAGTTTACTTAAGAAAGCAAATGAAACAGAAGTGTATACGTAACTATCGTTGTAAAGAAATTTGGGCATGTCCCAATTGATTGTAATTCTTCTTTGTTATGGCTGAGGTTCGTGATAATTCTAAGGAATTAATTACATCATAGAACGACTCTCTTGGCAGAATTAATGGGGTGGTTGCCATTGCCTTCCCCATTTCACACACTGGTCATCTCAGTGTGCAGGTTTCCTCACGATGTTTTCCTTCACCGTCAGAGCAGTCGGTAAATGTACGTAAGTTTTCCGAAAAAACCGAAAACTCATGACATGACATTGCATGGTTTCGAACCCGGACCTCCCGCATAGGAGTCCGCTGTCCTAGCCACGAGGCCACAGACGCTCCGCTTGTTGATTATTACTTTTAAAATTTGTAAAATAATTTGTAGAGCTTTATCAGAACTCACTTGCTATAACACTCAATGTGTTATAAAACTTATATACCCATACTTTACAAAAAAAATAGGTAAATCTTAAATTTTAAGGTTATTTAATAACACTTACCTATCCTCTCAATGGTGGTAGCTTTTCCCCGTGTTTTTTTAAGTAAAATATATTTAACTAGATTTAAACTGAACCTATCAAGGTGACTCGGATTCATTACTCCAGAGAGTAGAAGTAAAAGAATCTGCGTCAAAAGAAGTACTTATTGCCAATCTTTTTCTTCACTTCTTGCGGCTAACCTATTGTCAAGAGTTATTCACGTAGTTCCTTACTGCTAATAAAAAACCGCTGTCACTGACAACCCAACTTCTAAGTTCTAAGTCTAGCTACCTATACCCAACCCAAGTGATTCAATTGTTTTCTTGAGCGGTAAACACACCTTGGTACCACGTACGTAAAAAAGGTATATCGTGTTCCGGATCTGCGCGATTTGTATGTACAATAAGTATTAGGGTTAGTTTGTTCTGTGAGTTAGGTAACGGTACGTGAGTTAAGTTAATATTATACAGTATATGTATCAAAATAATTGTTGTAACAACATAACAGTTTTTCACTTTGACTGACTAACACTGTACACTACTACCTACTGCCCTCCGTAACCAAACAACTACATCCGGCTCGAAGGACCACTATGATTGCGCAGATGGAGCCGATATTAAGAACAGATTAAAGCTATGAACTTTCAAAGAGTACTATTTATTTCAAGATCTAAAAATGCTATACAAAACCGAGGTAACAAAACGAAGTCGCCAGGTATAAACGCACAGCGTCACCTGTCGGCAAATTAACGTGAACTACTAAGATAAGAACAATAATCATAGACCTTATCTAAAAGAACTTTATTGAACTTACTAATTTACATTTCAGTGGTATAGCCAATCCTAAATACTATAGTTAGACACGGGATAACACGGGATTCTCACCACGGTTTGGGGTTGTTTGGTTTGAATCCCCTGTCTAACTATCTAATGACAATAATCAAAGCTTAAAATGTTATAGCCTTTCCTAATTTAAATTACCTTGTCCTTGTAACTTCGTTGCATACTTATACTCGTAGGAGGCACTTTTATGTAGGTAGTAAAGTAAAAAGTAAAGTAAAATACACTTTATTGCACAAATAGAAAACAACAAACAAAAGATAGAAAAGGAAATAGTAAAGTACAATTTAGGCGGCCGTGTCGCTAAGAGCGATCTCTTCCAGGCAACCTTAGTATTACCATTACAGCACACAACTTTCCATTACATGTAGATTATCGTCGCTTGGTATCCGCCTCCGACCTCGACAGGCTGAAGCAGAATATCAGCGCCATGCTCTAGACTACTTTAGAGTATGGCATTATGCTGAGCTGAGGCCTATTTGGTGCTGCAGCATACGCCGTGCATTATTATTAATTTAGTTTAAGATTATATTGTATAGTATATATGTATATGTATACACTTATATATTATTGTATAATGTATAAGTGGAATTGTGTGTGTGCTGCAGACAGCAAATAAACGTTTTTCTATTCTATTCTATTCTATTATTTCATTTGACCGTTGCTTCATTGTAGGTGGTAAATAGGTACATAAATAAATACCGTTCGTTAGATGTCTCTTTATACAAGTTAAAGAAAATCAGCACATAGCAGACTTTCCCAAGTTACCCGTGCTTTACATGTACTAACCATAAAAAAACTCATAAAAATATACGAAAGGAAAGTCAAGTCGATGCTCATGCGCAAGTTTGTCAACTAAAGTATAAAAGATAATGTGCCATTGTATCCAGCCATATGGCTCGTATGGTAGATAAAGTATTTAATTTATATACGTGTCTATATCTGTTTACTCATGTGTGACCTATGTGTGACAGACCAGAATAAAATACCGGTGTTATTGGCATTTTTCAGATAACATAGTTTATTACATTTTGCAGGGAAGGATTAGATTAAACATAGATTATTTACCCATCATCCGTTGTGATACTAATGGATCTACATTCCTTAGATATAGTTGCTCGGATTATTAGATTCACGAGTTCTAATACTGAGTGAGTACCTACTCATAACAAAGAAATGTCTACGCAATATTAAGTTGCTTGCTTGCTTTTCGTATGGTTAGTGGCCAACCTATTTGTCAGAGTTGTTCAGGCCGCCCGTAGGCATCTGACATGGCTTAACGACTGCTGTCGAACGACAACAACCGAGACCGACTGCTTATCGTGCTCTCCGAGGCACGGAGGAGCTCAGATGAAATATGCCACTAGTGGTCACCCATCTAGGTACCGACCGCGCCAACGGCGCTTAACCTGCACGATCACTTTCAGACCGTGTTTGCAACTAGGCTACGAGCTCCTAGCAATATTAAGTAATAGTATAGTACGAGTAGGTTCTTCATATAAAATATTTTGTTTTCGAACGTTTTGAAACAATTCATTCATCATTAACCTCGCTCCAAGAATCTGCAGGGGAAAAAAAGATACGGTACAGTCGACCACAGGTCAACCTATCCAAAATGTCAAAATTTGAGAATCTGAAATATACCATATTGCTTAGGCAGTAGAGATTTAGGCGTAGAGATTTAATGGAAGGTTTTTGACAGATGGTATACTTTAGCTAGTGGTCGACTGTACAATAACAATATTAATATCACACAATTTGTCTGTTCTATTGGTTGCAATTGCAAAATTATCTTCTACTACATGATTATAAAAGTAATTTTGTCAATATAGGCCCGATTCGTAATCTCAATATAAACTATATCGCAGCGAATACATTAATTCGAATTTCAAATTTCAAAATTCAATTCGAATGCCACAGTCAACCGTTCGACTAACGTCGCGTCGCGTCGTTACGTTTTGACCAACCCAAGGATCAATCGGAATTTCTCCCGCGCTTTTGTGGCTTCACGTCAGCTTTGTTTCGTTTTGTCTTGCAAATTGTTTTACAGTAGTGCTTTTCTAGTAAGAATGGTGTTTCTTGCACGAAGAACTTCGACAAGATGTGATTAATGTATGGGACAGTGAAGTAAAGTCAAATGAAACGCTGTAGCCCGATCCGTACTTGGCTGGATTTCGAAGAGCCATACTGAGTCCGGGACGCCTTCTTCTTTGGTTTGGATGATGCAGAAGCGTGGAAGATTCTCCCAGATAACATTTAAATGTGTCACACCAGCATTTTAATGAAGTCTTGAAAGAGTTGTTTACATCAGACATGGCTGTATGGGCTAAGATCCCTTTGCTTTAAAAAAAAACAATAACGAGCCTTAGCCAACAATTAAGCGGAATATAAATCGCTCGCTGCTCGCCGCTGCCATTTTTCTATGGAGAAACTTAGTACACGTGCACACACAGTCGAACCTAAGAGAACAACAAACGTAAAACAGTGGATGGAACTCGGCTCCTGTAAGTCGAGTTGCGAACAATGTTGTCGTTCAGCCTATGGACGCTGCGCATACGCCATGCCGGTCACGAGTCACGACTGCGATGGCTGGCCATCGTCAGATTCGTTTCACTTTTACGTTTACAACGTTACGAGTACCTACTTTGTTTGGCGGGAATAACTTTGCAGTTTCTCTCTCAAGGTGCCTTGTTTACACATCGTTAGTAATGAGTTAGCAGTTTATTAAAAGATGTACGTGCTGTCCACTCTGGTCATTTTGCGTGTTGGACATTTTGCGTATCCGACATTCTGCATATTGGTCATTTCGCATTTTGTTCATTTTGGTAGGTATAGTGAACATTCTGCGAGCCCTTTTACGCTGCGTTTGTTGACTTTCAAATGTTCCTTGTCATAAAAACTGTTATAACTGTTATAAAGTTATTTAGTAAGTAATTGAGTAATCTTAGAGCTTAGAGATGTGGTAGACATAATCGAAATCCGCAATTGGAGATGGACACATTGCTCGGATGGATAGGGACCGGTGGACCAGAAGAACGCTGGAGTGGAGACCACGGCAAAACACGCGGGTACAAGGTCGCCCACCTATGAGATGGGTGGACGACATTTGGGGAATAGCTGGCCACAACTGGATGCGCACCGCCTGCGACCGTCGGAAGTTGGAGGAGGCCTATGTCCGAAGGCGGATCACAAGTGGCTGAAAGGAATAGATAGAAGTATTTGAGAAGGTCTTCTCTTTTACCCTCATAGGTTATTCAAATTCTTGGTTATCTTCATCGTAATAAACCTGTGCAGGTTTTAACTTATACCCAGACCAGAAATAAAAAACCTGTCAAGAGGGCGCCATTGTATTTTTATAATCTACCAGCTGTTGTCCGGCGGCTTCGCTTGCGTGGACGTTTTTTGACTCAGTAACCTTCCTGTGCCCACAACAACTTACCAAAGTTTCATCGCAATCGGATGAATGGTATAGGAACGTATAGAGAACACACAAACAAAGAAACATTCATTTTTATATACGAGTAAAAGATGGTATGGAGTTTGCTAAGACAAAAATAGTACCATTTTTAATCCTTATTTATTTTATTTTATTTATTTAGGTATGCCAACAGCACGTATATTAAACATTTCAAATAATCTTAATAAAATTGTACTTTTACTGATATATGTGCCAATTAAAGGCATACACAGCATTCACTAACACATCGGTAACGTTACAGCATAGGTCTAGTACCTTATGTTATTACAACTAAAAAATACTATTAAAAACAATTACTTTTTAAAACATAAAACACAAAAAAGAATGCAGAAAAAAAGGTAACGATAACTACTACGAATTTTTTTATAATTTTATTTTTGAATTTTGGTTCTGATCGAAAAAGATATCCAAATTATATATCCTTGTCCTCATGCTATTGTATTCCATACAGATCCTAGATAGCGGAGAGTTTACTCCGATATTTATAGTTTGATATCACAACGTTTACCTACTTTTAACAGGTTACGCACCTAACCCATTTTTTTCCTATTCTAACCTCGAATCTATGTTGTCAATTACAACAATGCCCAAAACTCGCGATTCTTCAAACGTTTAGTCAAGGTTTTGGCCATGGTTTGTGTATTGTATTATGGTGTATAGCAGGAAGTGGGTTAGGTATATGTGGGACGAATAAGTGTGTCTAGGTTTTAGGATAGTTCTCTAAATACTGGCCAGGGTAAAGAATACTATAAAGCCAAATGAAGGGGTTAAGTACCCATATTATGTTATCTTTGATAGGGGCCGGGAATAATCCAGCGGCATTTCGACCCTTGAGGACCCTTTTTCTTCACCGTTAGAGCAGTCGGTAAGTCTTCGAAAAATACGAAAAACTCATTGCTATTTCGCACTGCACGATTTCGAACCCGAACCTCCCGCATGGGAGTCCGGTGGGTGTCCTAGCCACTGTGCCACCGACGCTCGTTTGTTTTATTGTTATTGTTAATACCCATAACTGAACAACATTTGTTCTACGGACGACTAAATGATTTTAGAAAAAAATACGATATAAATTCGGTAACTCGACCAGATCTTCGATAGGTATAAAATATATTACGGAAAAAAAAAACAATAATCAAAAAGTCGTAGAACAAAAGTTGTAATATCCTTACCTAAGTAAGGTAAGGATCCAGTGGCTCTATTGTATCTCTCTCTTGCTACAATGTTAGAAAAGTACACGTTTTTTGGTACCATTTTCAAATATTCTGGGCCAGGGCCTTTTACTAGCCCAGGTTTTCGTCATTCTACACTCCACGTTATTTTGTATGAAGAACAATATTCGAAAAGTTGTAGAGTTAAGTTGTTCAGTTTCGAACACCACATTTGAGTATAATGCTTGGGACTCTGATAACCGGATCTACCTGACTTACCTGGTTTTAAAAAAAGGTTCCTATAAAAATAATTCAGCGTGCATCCATCATAAATTGCCGCCCATTTTTGGTGATCCCCATCCCTTTCCCCCGTCCCCATATTTTAATGCAGGTGTATTGTACAGTCGACATCGAAATTATGTGTCTAAAAATATCTTTTTATTATATTTTCCAATTTAATCAATTTAGACGTCATGTTTAATTAATTGTTTATTCCTTTTTTAATTAAGCACGTAACTGTTTTATGATAATATCATCAATTTTACAATAATTTTGCCACCATAAGTTCTTCTTAATCATTTCATTTCATCTAGCTACCCAGTTTTTGTTAAGTACTTACATTGCTATAATTAGTTAGGTGTGTCTTATTTTGTTTGCCGCCTTCTGCACATTGTATAGTACCTCTCTTTATGTTGTATGTTTTGTTTTTGTCCCGGGTGTGCAATAAAGTATATTTGTATTTATTGTGCACAAAAGTAAAACTATTTTGCTGACTATGCAGTTTAGTTCCCCTTATTACCGACTCGCGCGACCGCGCTCTGAGCGCTAGTATCGCATCAGACGTCGAGTTGGTTGGTTGTTGTGTTCCATAAATACACTATCTTCAACACTTTTTACGTAAATGTTATTGAAGTAAAAATATCAAGTTCTGACCCCGTGACAGTGGAAAAGTGATAAGTGCACACAAAATACTAGTGTTTCAAACGGTTTTTGTGAATTTTCGTTGAGTTTTCTCGTGGTTTTGGAACAAAAATCCCGAGTAAAACTTGTATTAACGGAACTTTAGTCGTGTCGGATTTGCAGATTATTGTGTTGTTGGGTGAGTAGAGTAGCATTTTCTATGGTGTTTTGTGTTTCATGGTATTTAACGGTACCTACCGCGGTTTGTTTCAAAACTAGGCGAAAGAAAGACTGTTAAAAATTTGAATTTTTTAGTTCCGTTTCACTTTTTACGTAAAGATGGTTATGTTATGGTAGGTATAGGATTTGTTATTTATTCATACTGCCTTGTTAATTGGTATTAATTTTTGTTGTTGTTTTGGTTTTTATAAATATATGTACTTACTAATAGAGACAGACGATAATAATTATACTAGCATCCGATAGCTTGTTTCCGTTCAATTTTCCCAACGGTCATTTAGGACCCGCTTTGAAACAGAACAACTGTCACAATATAAAGTAGACGTCAATCAAAGGAGATCTAGCGTTAATCTAGAATTGATTATGACTAAGTCGTTCAATGTTTCAGAGTGGGTCCTAAATTAAGGTTCGTGACCGTACCTACCCGGATTCAGGTAGGTATTCGTACCTACCTAACTATTAAATATCACATTTATAGTAGGTAGGTAGGTACTTTGAAGAGACAATTCTCAAGTCTATCATCAGATCAAAGCCTCTTTGAAGGCTTTTTAATGTAGGTAACCCTAACGGACAAACCGTCTTGCCGCCCCTGAATGTCTGGATTCAGAAATCAGACTCAAATCAACAACAATATATTATTATGTAGGTACTTACCTACTTAAAACTGCACACGAAGATAAGATACAAGCAACCTCGTAGGTAAGCAAAATCAATCAAATCCCACCACAGTAAGTCAGTAGGTACCATCACCTGACAATCTTGACATGAAAAATAATACTGTTCTCATTGTTTCCACTGCTAACAGCCTGTTTACCTACCAACCTACGTAGTACTTGCCTACATATATGGTATATTTGTACTTACGTAGGTAGGTAAACCCGCCATATTACCTGTTTACGGAGGTCACCGTCCCTGCCCATAATCTCTTAGGTATCTAGCCTTACCATAAAGTGAGGTAAAGTCGCACAGCCTGTAGGTAGGTCTCCATAAATAGATATATTTACGTCTAAGGAGGAAAGCGAGTAGGTGTGAATACCTTTCTCGTCTAAAAGTACGTAGGAATAGTAGGTAGGCACTCTGAAAAGGCTAATGAGAGAAATGAAATGAATGACCAACACCCTTCAAGTTTTTACCAACTGGTTTTCTTACTTACGTTGTGTAGCTTTACTTAAGTTCTGTATTAAAAGTATATAAACTAATAAATATTTCATATTTCACTCTTCTGCACTATACTGCCGGTAACCTGATGTACATAAAAATATACGTATCGGATAGTCAATGTCCTCCAATAGTGGACACCTTTAGCATCTAGATCTCTTTTGAAAATGTTCTTGGCAATCTTTACCTCGACTGTTCATCATCATCATCAGCCTATTAATGTCTCCATTGTTGGGGCACAGGCCTGCCCTTGTACAAGGGGGGTACTGGCCAAGATCCACCGAGCGGGCCCACTGCTGATTGGTGGATACCTCGACTGTTATCAACATCAAATTGTTAGTAAGCCTAATTTCTTAGTAAAATGTGGTTCTCACTGCACCGTACTGAAAACCACAGCTTCCAAACCTGCCCCTTCCGGTAACCAATTAAAAGTGGAGGTCAAAAGTTCCCAATCCAACACGTAAACTATAGCTATCGACTCTGAGAACGGTCTCACGCTTGTAAAAGGTGCTTGCAGTTGAATGCGCCGGCGCCGACGTGTGAATAAAGCCGAGGTTGCTGACCGGTCGGCTCTTATCTCTGTCAGGTCACGACTGTAACTGGAGTTGGGCGTTTTTCTGCAAAATTGGAAAGTTTAATAGATTCATCTATTCTGGCAATGATAAAGGCGAACATTCAATTCTTGCTAAAGTTATTTTTTGATCCGTTACACGATTGTGATTCTTATTTGTAAGTCATGGAGTTGTGATGTGAATTTTTTTCAACAGTTGGATGATTAAAGCAGATTTATTGCGCTTTCTATTTTATTACTATTCTCCTTTCTGTCCTTTTTATGCTGTTATTTTAAGAAAATTTAATGTGTGGAATCTTGGATTGGCATACAAATATTAAAAGAACTAAATGTTCTTTAAAAAAATTATTGCTGTAAGATTTCTTGCAAAAAAGAAAAGAAATAAATATGGAATTGAAAACCGAAAGAAAACTGAAATGAAACACCTACAAACTATGACAGTTGAAAAGTTGTTTCAGACTAACGAGATAAGACCTTTTTTTTATTTCCTTCTAAACCCGCATTTGACCTCGATCTCGCCTGATGGTAAGCGACGATGAGGTCGACGATGGAGCATGCGGGTCCAGTAATTGCTATTCACTCTGGCCTTGAAGATCCCAAGGTTGTAGGTTTCGGGAAATACAGACGCCGGCAGGCTGTTCCATTCCTTAGCCGTTCGCATAATGAATGAAGAAGCAAATCGCTTCGTACGAGCAGATGGTATATCAACAACATAAGGATGGAACCCCTCCCCGCGCCTGGTAGTCCGAAGGCGGAATGGAAGACCTCTCCCGGTATCTCAAGAAAATAAAATAAAAATTAGTTGCATAAGTAAATACCAAAAGATACTCGTAAGCATGAAGTCAGTAGACTTTAAAACGGAGAGAAACACTAAACCATTTTAATTTTCGCAAAGATTATTAGAAGTACATTTATGTATAGGAAGTAAAATAGGAAATGTGACGCATATCGACGTGTATCACATTATCGATATTCTGATATCAGTTGCAAAAACGTTATCAGAATGTGAGTTATCACACGTGATATTGTATAGCCGCCGTGACTCCGAGGGCTCTTTTGGGTGTTTGTAAGGATTTAATAGATTATAGCTAGTCCTACTTCCGTTACCCGCGATAGCCCATAGATAGACTGGCATCCTAAACGAATATAACATGAAAATAATGTGGAAGAAACCGCTGAGCGAGTGGATCACGGACTATACCTGCCGCCACTCAACCTCGGATTCGCCCATGTCAGTACCAAACCCAAAAGAATTTACAATTGTAAATCCAAAGGATGACTCGTAATCCGAACGTAAAATGAGTGTAGAGAAAGTAGGTACACTAGAAACGAAGCAAATTGGGCTAAGTGCTAGATGTAATGTCTTCCCTTCTATAACAAAAGTAGGTTAATGTTCCCAACACAGCTTACGATAATCAAATACGGTATTGTCGTAGAAAGTAATGGAATTGGAAAAGAATGAACGATCTTGTATGGCGGAATTTGATAGTGGAGCACAAGATATGGCCTTAGGGTTGACTTGTATTGTAACTTATGATACAACTGCAACAGTAGTAACCATTAACCGTATCACTTTCGACTACTGCAGTTTTATAGCAATCGTCCTTGAGATTTTAACGAGGTGAGCAAGCCTTATCGATGGGCACTCCCCTTTTCAACGAACTTGATTTCGAACTATCGACCAACCACCAACGCTTATGTTGAAATGGATTTAGATAGATAGAAACACTTTATTGTAAACAAAATCAGGAAAAGTAAAAACTACAGGAATAATAACACGATATGTACAAAGGCGGCCTTATCGCTTAAAGCGATCTCTTCCAGGCAACCTCTGAAGTTAATTGGACATTAAAGAGATTAGCGACAGTGTAGTGTGAGGATATGAAAATGGTTATTATTACTTAATATACAGTAAATATAGTAAAATAAAAGTAATATGATATACATCAATAAATATGTAGGTATACTAAAATAGTTAAATGCATAGATATACATAATATAAATAAATAAACATATATAATAGATAGTAAACAATACATAGGTAAATATACATAATAATGAAAATAAAATGCACAACTACAACGACAAATAATGATGAGTGAGACCCGCTTTAAACGAAGCCAGGGATTCCGAATGCCGAGTCCGACGAGGAAGTAGATTTATTTGTTTCGTAACTCTTATTTTACAATACAATACTAAAATTCTTTGTGCAATACAGAATATTTGTACAGGTACAGGACAAAAATACAGAACAGAAGAAATGATACAAAATACAAATACAATTGGCGGCCTTATAGCTTTAAGCTATTTCTTCCAGGCAACCTTTGGGTGATGGAGTTTTTGTAAAATACAACGTAAGCGGGTGCAAGAACGCTATATATATACCAAGTAACAAAAATACAACAATTATACGTACCTACTTAATAAATAATAATGTTTAAAATACATAGGTAGGTATACTTAGATATTACATACATTACTTATATACTTACTTATTTTATTCTTATTTTGAGTTTAAAAATCGATACACCAACTCATAAATCTGATATAACTTTTGTATCATTCGTGGCATGAAGGAAGGACGCCCGCCCCAGAGAGACTACTTTTTTTTTCATTCAAGTTTCGTGGCATTGATTTTTAAATTCATATATCCAATCCATCCATATTAATTGTATTAATTAAGATGGCAATAAATTTATTATCTTTCTTTCTTTCGACACTGAGAGACTGGTAAAGCACAGTACCTATATGCCAGTCCATACATTTTTCACCAAAAAAATAGTTGAAATCATACCCACCACAGTCTTGGATAGTCTCCCATGATTATCTTTACGCAAAGAAAGTTAATTGGGGCCGGGTAAGGGCATAGAAAATTACCTTGGAATAATTACATGAAAGGTCATAGAATTACTATTCTTCATCATAATGACAAATTCGGATGAACATAAATCCAACTCCTGGTAGGTGGTTATTTCTTCAGATAATTTTTTTAGACTTCATTTTTGGTTAACATGTTCCCGGAATCGACCAAAAGCACTGTAATTAAATTAAATTTGTTACGCAAATATTACGAGGAGCCGTATTCTGGAGCATGTCGACTTACTTTCGTTTCGGCTTTCGAAATAAGTAACTATCGAATGTATAGTCATTTGTTTAAATTATGTAAACAGATTGATGGTTTCGGCTAGAGATTTGAACGTGAGAGCAATGATGGAGCCCATGGAAATTAATGGTGGGATCTAATGCCATGTAATCTAAATTCTCTTCTCAAAAGATTTAAATTTAGACGGAAATTGATGGTAAATATTGAGAATTGTAACCAGAAAATAATTGAGAAATGTTAAATATTTTGTTTCTGGATTTACCTACCCATTGAATATTAAAATTGCATAGACAAGACACTTACAGTATATCAATAGCTCTCAGTAACTTATTTAATTTATTAAAAGTTGGAAGACACGAGTAACTGTGAGCAAGACTTCGAAGGTAAAAGCTAGTATTGAACTGGCTAGAACTCAAACACAAACAGCAAGAAAGCCAGTCTCCAGAGATTCCTTACAATATTAACATTTGACTAATCCAAGAAAACATGGAGAAAACTCTTCACTATACGGTGTATGAGAATGGGATTGTTACAGCACTAAGCAGCGAAATGAAAGGCTTGCCGGTTCGATTCCCGCGCTAGACCGCCCGGGGGATCTACTTTCGCTATCTGTCACATCTGCATACAATGAAATGCTGTTTGTAACACAGGCCATTAGAAGTGCGATTTGGAAAGCTTTCCAATACGATTTTCAACCAGCTTTTTCATTTGTTAGTTAATGGTGAAACAGAAACGAATCTGATAATGGCAATTGAAGATAACTCATCTCAGGTTAGGCAATTAAGCCAGCTTATTCTCAAGGAAGTTTTTTTTAACAAGGTTAATTATACTATTAGTAGCAACAATGGTAGCTACTTATCTACATCGAAATGAGAAAAGAGATACGATCAATTCTGCGACACAAAAAAAAACAGCGCAAAGAGACTTCGTTCGAGTTCCAAAACCAACTAGCAACTAAATTCATTTTCAAACAAATACTCTATTTCAAAACATAACGAATACATACCCTTATTACATTTATTACTTTTATTATTTTATTTCATATTACTTATATTTTACTAAATTTACTGTGTATTAAGTAATAGTAACCTTTTTCATATCTTCACACAACACTGTCGCTAATCTCTTTAATGTCCAATTAACTTCAGAGGTTGCCTGGAAGAGATTGCTTTAAGCGATAAGGCCACCTTTGTACATATCGTGCTACTATTCCTATAGTTTTTACTTTCCCTGTATTTGTGTACAACAAAGTGTTTCTATGTATCTATACCCATACCATCGTTTTCAAACGTGTTCTTATTCTGTGCTCATTCCCAATTCTGACAAGCTCTTACTAAGTTTTAAACAGTAGCCGTCCCATGATACACTGATTGTAATCCCGGATGGAATTAGAAAGAAACTTAAAGCGCTCATCCGCTTCCCCGATGGCCCAACTTCGCACAAAGTTTCACAGTAGGTACAGAGAAACCATGCCACGCTGATAGGATGTAACAAGTCCATTGATCCAGCAGGTTGAGATCGCACTCAATTCATTAATTGTATTGCTTTCGTGATCATTGTGCGTTGATAGGTTGACAACAAGGAGGCCCTGACATACTGAGGCATGTAAGGCGTACTCGGGTGAGCGAATATCGTCAGACCAATTATGTCACAGTGATATTTTTAAACAACCTTTTCCAAGCTTTTATAACGAAGACCGTTACGGACCCCTTCAAAATAAAAAAACGAAAGTTTGAAGGTTTTTTTTAAGTCTCAGTTTAGAGGCACGACAAGGTGACCATCGTCAGCATCGTTAGGATCACTAAGAAAAGGAAAAGGGAGCTCAAGTATTATTAGAGTCAGCCCTCACTTTGAGAGCCAGCTTAGCAAACAACAGTCATTGACGCATATGAAGTCAGTTTCAAACATAGCTTTGTAAATTCATTCTCAACTTATGGGGAGAATAAAAATCCTAGAAATTATTTGTTTGAATAGACATTTGGCGAGTGCATGTCTATTTCTCCAAACTTAGTCTCTCACACTTCGTTTGGCTTAGGGATTTACAATGTCCACGAACCTCAGGGTAGTAATAGTTACCAGGTTTGGAACGGCTGCTTTGACGAACAAAATACACTACATACATATGAACTAACTATCTCTACAACTTTGGAAGATATCACGTTTGTTGTTGTAAATAACCCGTCCCAGTGTAGTAAGATTATTGAATATAATAAATCGTAACTAATTTCTAGAGACACCTTAAGCCGACGATCAAAGATCTTAAGCAGATGATCATCTTCACGCTTCAAGCCAATTTTTAACCCATTAAATAGGAGATTTTAGTCTGACTCACACTTAAGCCTTAAAGCCGAAGGTCATGCCTTCAAATTCCAGCGGGGACAGATTTGTCGCGGTCTGTTTAGGATTAGGACACAGTAGGCTGAACACTTGCTGCATTCCGGACCGGTAATGGGAGTCACTGTCCACTCACCATTTGTTGCGTTATTGTCACCACCTTTATTAAATGAAGTCATCAAGTGAGAATAGGGACTCAAGGCAAAGTTGATATCAGACTTAGAAAGGCGTTGATCAGTTGCACAAAATACTGAAGAACGCGGAAAACAATACAGAAAAGGAAGATTATATAGAACGCAATGAAGACGCAGCAAGGATGTCTTCTAAAATTCTAATCTACTGAATTGGCTCTAAACATGAATATCGTACCAAGGATACCGGAATTCCTTAAACCCAGTGATGTAACCAGAGTCTTTTGTTTGTGAACTTGTATCTGGCACAAAAACTGGCGCCATCATTGTTTGCTTTTTTTAAATTCCTTGCTGGTTCAGTTCGTTGCAGTGCGCCGACGCGCTGCCTACGCGCCTGTCCCATACAGGCAGGCAAATAGGGCTGTCATAACAAAAAACACGATTACAAAATGAAATATCAAATATACAAATGGTCGGAGAAGTTAACAAGCGTTCTGATTAAGGATTTTGAAATTCACCCTATGTAGTTCCTCGCTAGAGACATTTTATATGGAAACCGGATCTGCCAATTGGCTCATGCGCTGTTAGCATTTTCCAATACATTAGTCGGGCATTGAAATGTCAAATGTATGAGAATATAGGCAAACCCGTGGCTCGATGTCACGTCATTGTTGATGTGCTCACATCATTGTACTAGAGGAGAAGGCGCTAGTAGTCCGATTTCTGTGGAATCTGATCTAAAAGCAAGGCTGAAAGACCAGATTATAGAATAGAAGTATATAAAAGGGATGGTGCTCTGGTTGTAGGTAATATTGTAAATAGGTACACACACACGATATGATCAACTGCAGATATTAAACGGCCTATCAATAAAGATTAACCATTTTTTAATCACAATCACGATAATTATCTTGATAAAAGTGAATTTGATATCCCAAACGTAAATTTATATTGTTACCTATTTATTTATAAAGACACAACGGACCATTAATTAAGGATATAAGCGTACCTACCATTTATTTATTTAATGATCTCAACTAACTAGACTAGATCTCATGTGCCAGCCCTTACATACAACCGTCGCCCATGTCGCACGCGCATCGGGGGCGTGTGACGCAAACGCTAGTTGCGTGTTTGTTCATATGTTCGGGAGCTGCTAAACGTTACCGTGTCACTAAGTACCTAATACAATAACTTGTATTTCGTAGGCGATGTTGTATTAGGAAACTGTAGTATAAGTATGGGATGGTAAATGATGATGGTACTAAGTAGGTATTAAAAAACGGAATTGTGGAACGAAAAAAGTAATAAAATGGAAAAACAATGGTTAGGATAGATGAAGGGCAGAACAAAAGTGGTGAGGTAGAAGTCAGCAATTCTGAAAATTAAATTGAGGTTTCTGAGACTGTTACCAAAACTCGTAATTTGAATCTTTAGCGGAATCCCGTACGCGTGATGACGAACAGATAATTGCAGAAGGTGAAATTTATATTTGCATTAGTGACCTAGTTTGTAAGTCGGAGGTCCTATTACTGTGCCTTGTAATAAGTAAATAAATTTGTCTTTTCTTAAATATTATTATTAAATCATATTTAAGTAGACACTAATGACCGAAGGAAGCGGTAATAAGGATTGGTTACGATTGATCAAAGGTGCATTTTGTCAAATATGCGTTTCGTCAAAATTTTAATCAAAACTGATTTTGGTAAAGTTCTTGCTAGTAAAAGAAGCAACTTTAAAGAAAACCTCTTACACCATCATTGACAAAATTGCTTCCACAAATCCACCATTTAGCTGCACGCATACTAGATAAACAGTCACCATTAGATAATCATCTAAATGAAGTCGTCACGTCTGAAATAGTCTAGTATTACCATTCCTAAGTTACGTCTCAGTCGTGTGATGTGTGTTATCAGATCCAGCGTCACGCATCAGTCGTGCCACGATAATGTTACTCCATGTTACTTAATGCTACTCGATATGTTTGGACTTGTGCCTCTCACTGCTGTGATGGATCGGTTGGTTTGGCTTATTTGGGCTCGCCATGATCACGATTTATTGCTGTAGCGTCAGCTTGATGTGCTCCACTGTATATATGCAGGTTCGTAATTTTCTTTGCATTTTTGTTCGAAATACTTAGCAATACGAATATGTGGTACGAGTATGTCTGAAATATTTTCGGAAAAATGTAAAATGTCTTATGCAAAATTATACTCAGGTATATCCCTTTTATCGTTCTATATATTCTCTATATTGATTTGTTTGTTTCAGTTGGCAGGTCCTGCTTTATTGTTATCAATTTGGGTTACGATAGATAAGATTGCTTTTACCTTTTTTTGGCAATAACAATTAGAAAAAAACTCGAAACGCATTTTTGGGTGATTAACTATTGATAAAATGGAACGCATATTTCTAAAGGCCGAATTTTATCGTCTGTTGACGTTTGATAATAATTTTAGCTACGAGTAACTTTACAACATTGTTATCATTTTGAAATTAGTAAATTAAATTCTTTGGTTTTGCTTTTATTACATTATCTTTGGTAATCATGGTGACCCTTTGTAAATCGATTGCAAAGCCAAATTGATTCATTGAAGTAAGTAATTGCTCAATGAGACTTTGCTTGCCAAATATTCCGGTTGGTATTGTTTTGTCCACATTCAAATGTCTGATTTTGCAATTCCGACCAACGTCATCTTTGTTACAGTCTGTCTCTTATTTTAAGAATTTTGGGTCATTGGCCCTGGCTATATACCTACTTTTCAGTGAATGGAATAGGTAGACTTACTGACTCAGATAAAAGTATTTTTAGCAAAAGTTACTTAGATTTAGATATAACAATATTTTCTTGTCTCAGTAACATAATCACACCCACTGATACCAAATATTAAAAATATTTTTTAAATAAAACTTGACGTCAATGCGAGGTGCATTGATTTAAAAGAAAGCTCACTATTTCTCGCATTATAGTAAATGCAACAGTTGGCCATTATTGCACATTTTCTGCCCCGGTTAAACTTCCATAACTCTTTTATTACCAACAATCCGATCCGCAATCAACGCATAACCCAGTTTTTGTAATGAAAATAGTATTGTGCCTTTACAATCACTTTTACGGCAACTGACCAATAGGTTGTTTCTCCATTGATTTGTTTCTTGTATTGTAAGACCGTAATCTCATACGGCGATAAACAATTCCTAGATTTTTTGAAATGGGCAAGACTTCGACCTCACAAAAAGCTGATGGTGTTGACGTGGGAGTTACAAAATTAGCATTTATCAACGTCAATTGCTATTTGCGGGTTTGTGCAAAAAATCCATTAGACTTAGCGTCATCTAATTTATAGCCAATTTGTTTAGACGAGAACGATCATAGGAATTATAATTGTGTAATATTTGCCTTCAGCGACAGCATTGGGAACTCAAAATTCTGAACATTATACGAAACCGATACTTGGTTAGAAGAACATAAAGTATGTATTCGGAAGTACGTGTATGTACGTTTGACCCTTCAATGCCTTTTCACATACACCAGGAAATTAGTTTCTTTCAAGGAAATTTCAAGATTATTTTCTTTACATCAAGACTTTCCAATGACAGCATTTCTTGGATCTACATTAATGTTTGCTTGTATGATTGACAGGTAGTCGCTATGTGGTGATTATACTGCAGTGATGATGAGGCTCGAGTCGTCGGAGAAGCAGCATCGCTACCACAATCTTCTGGACGATGATCATGCTAGTGAGTACAATTCTTTTTTAACCACCAAAAATAAGAAATTCGACGTGAGTCTTTCATAAATTATCTGAATATCGGATGATTTGGATACGAGTGTTTTGTCGAGATTTCCAGCAAGATTTTTGACTATCTTCGATGCCAGATGTTCATCACTGAGTGCATTTCCTATAAGTCTAGAACCTTGAGGATCTGATAGTAATCAGGAAAAAGTAAGAGTATCTCCTGGAAACTCGGATGTGTTAATATACATAGAGTTAATGTTTCATCAGCCTCTCCAAGGCTCTTCTGAACATCCCGATTTTTGCGTTATCTCTGTCAATTTGTCAGCGTAGGTAAGGTTAGTGTCTTTCGGTTCTTCGTCAGATCTTTTGCATTTATCTTGGCCGTACCTCATATCAACCAAAATTATTGAACATTGTATGAAAGAACTCTTGTATTGTTCGAGCTGTTTTTCTATTGTCCTTTAAACCTATTTAAGGAGTTTAACACCACAAATGCATAAGGTGTTTCTCTGTCTAAATTTTATTGCCTGTCCTTATACAATACCTACTTGCATCTATTAGATTTTGTGAACGCCTACTAAGGCATTCGTACTAATGACCTTCAATGATACGAATGCACTTTATTATTAGCACTTGCACACTTTAGGTAATGCAATTCATGTGCATGTCATTATACCTAAATGCCTTGCCTTAAATTACCTAGTATGCCATACTCTTTATCCGAGCTGGCAACGTCGCATTTTGATTAATTTGAACTTAACAATCATGACATGTGCAAACGATAGGCAAATAGTTTGTTATTGTTTTGTTTCAGGTTTTCTTACGGGCATAAATAAAGACCCTTACTCATTGTATAACTCAATTAAATAAAATAGCAATTATTTCGAAAACGAAGCGTTTATGAGCATCACTTCCATTGTTAAATATATTATGTAAAAGCTACAGAAGTGTTTGGCGACGTTAATGCATATCCTCAGGAACACCTTGTAGATCAGCGGTTGCTCGGAAAGGGCAGAAAACCTATAAAAGGGAAGACTGCCTCCCCACCTGGTGTTGTAAGTTTATATTATGTCAGCTGCAAGCCTGCAACTGTCGATATTTTTATATCTAAGTGACAAAAAACGCGCAATTTTAGGTATAGGTGTCTACCTATACCTAAAATTAATAAGGCAAATGAGACAATACACCATCTTGCTTCTCAACTGCTATTATTTTTAAAATTCTAAGGTATCTTACTTACCATCGGATGGTTTGACTACCTGTCGGCCTTAACGTTTTTATTATACCTCAAAGGCCTGGACTACATGCGCCAGTTCCAACCCCGGTTGAACCAATCACAAGCGTTCCGCCCTCCCCCAACTGCTAGTCAGTGATTGACTGCAGCGAACCGAACCGGGGCTGGCACCAGCGCATGTAGTTCAGGCCTTAAACTCTCTTTCATGCTATAATTGATTGAGTTTCTTACAATATGCGTCATGAAGACATTTATTACTTTACCTTAGCAACAGTGCAATATGCAAGGTAATTTTCATTACCATTATTTGTTATTCAATGTCGCGAGCCATTGAACTAATCCAACCCACGTTAATAAAACTATTCTATTAATAATCCCACGTTTATCAACACGCTGTCAAGTTATGTATTCGTAGATATAACAAATTCCTAAGTGTCGCATTCCACCAGACATTGATGAGCCTTCTTTGAAACCTTCCTACCCCGCGGTGTTCTGTTATTTAACAGGCAATGGGGGGAGGAGAGTTCGTTTAGTATGACCCTATGATTATATCAGGATCTATAGAGTGGGCAGGTTAAACAATATAGTCATTAGATAGTAGGCGGGTTAGCGCCGGCGCAAAGATCAAAGAATAGGTATCTAAGACAAGCCTAGTACTACTTATTACAATCATATAGATTAACCATAGGTTACAGGTTGAAGGATTAATGCTGGGTCAGATTGTTTATGTTTTTCCTTCCCTAGGCCTTTCTTTTTAATTGAAGATGTTGGTAATTAAGATGTAAATCCAGAATTAATTTTCAAAGTGAAGAATCGAATCTCTAGGTTGATGCTTATTTACTTAAAACTCTAAAACTAAGATGTCAAAATAAGTAGTAGTTGATTGATGAATTAATGAATGAACGTTTATTTTTAGGCCATACCTTGCAGACTAACATACATAAAAAATAAAAATAAAACGAATCTGTTGTTCAACGCTTCTTTGCGCTGACTTTTAGCCTGTATCTCGTAGCCTTCCTCGAAAGCGACGAAATACGACTCCTTACGGCCAGAAGTCCTCCTTGGTGAACACCTCCAGCTTTTCGGTCGGTTGATGACTTGATTAGTTTTACTTCTCTCCTCAGAAATAATGGAATTAGCTTCCTGTCGTAGGTAATTCAAAAGACATCAATCAATTGACATCGCTGATCTATGAGGAGATCAAAGGCGCGCGCTGAGTGGGCGGCCATGTTGGCAACATGGCTACCGGGTCAGGGTCTCTCGTACCTGGCGCTTGTCATAATTACACATAGTAATGCATACGGTGACATCTGATTGTTAGATTTTGTACAGTCGCGCATAGTTGTAAAATATGAGTAGAGGTAAATACGAGTACTCCCTTGGATGAATAAAAAAGCCACACGCGGGCGCTCGTTCCTTCATGATTACTCCTATTATAAGAACTCCTCCCAAATAGCCCAGATTCTCGTGAATTTCTTAAAATTCCCCATATACTTATACAAGTATCACAACTTCAAAGTTTTCGAACTCCGCCCTCTGCCTCCGGTGGAAAAATGATTGGAGGAAACAAGCCTTCCTGGCAATATGGTGTAATTTACTATGCATCAAAGTCATTGATGATGATGAAACATCGTTGTAACCAGTACCTAATAAATACGGATTACTCACTGATGAAAGTCGGAAGTTTAAAATATTCACTATACTTTCAATTCTAAAATACCTACCAACTACTATCTCCATTTGACAAAAGCTCTCCCATTTATAATTTTATCGTCCTCCGTAAAGAAAACTACCTATAACGTAACCTACAATTTGTCACCTCTAAGAATGGAGACCAGCATTGTACTCCTAACATAACACCTCAATTCCAAAACATTTGCAAATCATTGCCACTAGCACTCCAACTGCCGGAACCAGAAATTTCCGGAATGCCAGCTACTCCAGCCAGGCCAATTCCATAGTCGTTGAAATTAGATGGTTCCGGAGCGTAATGGCTCCTACACAATGGCCAATTCATCATTAACTGCAGTGCAGTAGTGAGATTGGATAGTATTGTGCCCATACACACTTTGTGGATTTGTGGCCAATTAATCACCACGTTCATTGATATGTGCACGCAAAAAGGACAATACAAAGGTTACGAAAAAAAATAGGTCTACGTCAACTATCATACGAACATGCATCCACTACAGTGCCACCTATAATATACTCTTTTCTTCTTCGCTGATTTTTTTTAGAATCCTATCTTATATAGGGGCCAATGAAGGTCGGTAGATGGTGGTGGTCACTGATACATGACGTCATGGGAGGGCTTCACACAAAACGCAGGAAGTCATCGACCGGCCGGAAGTCAGGTGCGGCCGGCGGCGGTAGCGTGTGCGCAGCACAACTAGTCTGGATGCTATAATGAAGGGGAGGTTTATTTGTAGATAATTTGTATGTATATGAGGCGTAATATCTCGCCTAAGTCGATGGAAATTATTTAGAACCAACCTAATCTAACCTAAATGTAATGTACCAAGAATAATTCAGCAGATCATGGTTGATTTTGTTATTCTTTTTTAACCGTTATGTTATAGCTGTTTGAAGCTTATTTACTGTAATGGATAACCTATCTCGTTATCATATCACGCAGGGTCAGACGATCTAGACTGGATATCCCACATAGAATTGGGTAATTTGTCGTACTTACCTACCATAGAAATTAAAATAATAGATGAAGTGAAGTGACAATGGAAGTCGGAACCATGGATACCGGATGTATCGCAGTTGGAAGAAATCCTGTCATACAAACTGTCGTGGAGTTGAAGGTTTTTGTGTTTCCTACTGTACTATTCAAATGCAATAACTATGGGAATCCTAAAACAATTGACTAGATATCAATCGGCAATAAACCTTGGCATTTTTTAAACTATTTTTAAAACATAGAGAACCTTGTATTAATAAATTACTTGTAGTAAATTATAGGTAAAATTATCTAATTTAAGGGATGACTTTGGGACCCTGGGGCCCGGGAGCGCACCGCGTCTTCAAGGACCTCGCAAAGCGCCTGGTCGACGCGTCAAAAGACCCAAGGTCTGGCTCCTATTTGGCCCAGCGGATTAGCTTAGCTATCCAACGGGGCAACGCAGCCAGTCTTTTGGGTACACTTCCGGATGTGGGGGATTTAACCCAATTTTTTTATCTTTAGCTTTCTTAGCCTTAGTTTAGTTTTAGCTTTAGTATTATTCTAGTGTTATATTATATTATGTTTTAATAAATGTTGACTCATTTAGTGGAATCGATCTCCTGTCTAATTTAAAGAGATCGAAATGTAGATATAAATAAGTAGGAAGGTGGCTAACTAAGTATCTAAGTAGGTATACTTTATAATTCGAGATACAACGATAGTTTTCTATTCTATATAGTATTAAGCAGGTTTGCCAAGCGGAAATTATGCCACTCCAAATATGAAATGTTTTTTTAACGTTTAGATGATACACGAAGTCGTGAAAATAT
Source organism: Hofmannophila pseudospretella (assembly GCA_947369225.1). Classification (NCBI taxonomy): domain Eukaryota; kingdom Metazoa; phylum Arthropoda; class Insecta; order Lepidoptera; family Oecophoridae; genus Hofmannophila; species Hofmannophila pseudospretella. Next base: position 6,306,878 of record OX376328.1, on the reverse strand, counting down.
GTCACTTAAAACTAAGAAACTGCGCAGTTTCATTTTACACAATTTGTACATAACCACGTCCACCCAAGGTCGCTAATAGCAAAAATAGATTAGTGAATAAACTAAAATCACTTAGCTGTAATGAGTTTCATAAATTAATGTTGAAACGGAAATAAAAAGAGTAAATCTGAGTGAATAGTAACCTTGAAGTGGAATGAAAAGTTAATGAAAAGTAACAGTTGGTTGATGAGCTTTTTGATGCAGTTGATCGAGTTCCTATTTCGAGACTCTGCGTCTGCGCAGACAAACGTACGTATCTATTCAGTTTTGTTAGGCTCACTTAGGTTACGTACGAGTACACACCCTTTTGTCTTTGCTACTTTTACTTTGTCGCTTTAATTTACTTGACACATTCAGGAATGTCAAAAAATTATAACAAAAACTTATAAAGTGTGCCACAGAGTTAGCTGGATGACTGTGTCTTCCACTACTACTAACTTACATTCGCCGGACTTTTACCAGGACCTCAGTCATGAATGTGAACCAGTTTTGAAAATAATCTGCATTTTTTTCCGACTTTTCACACAAATTAGTCACTCAAGGTAACCTGGGATCTGATCCAGAGCCAGTAGCGTCTACCGGTTATTTTCACCCCTCTAGTACCGGAGAAAGCCGCTAAGACAGACTCAACGAGTCTTTCTTAAACGCGAATAAAATCACTGTATGTAATACAGAAGCGCCGTAGAAATGTTTGTATAAACACCGTCAATCTGTACTACACGCTTGTAAGTGGATTCTCCTTCAATACGCTGCTTCTTGACTTATGATAATGAGTATGATTGTGTTACGTAAAACCTAGTAGATACTCGAACAATCGAAGTAAGTAAGCCCCCAATTAACACTGTAAACACTACCCTAATAACCTACAAAGATAACGTCAAGACTGTAGTTCATGAACATTGTCATTTTGCGATTCTATATAGATAAGATGTTTACTATCCTAAAGATTAAACACCATAATTATAGCATAGTAAGTATAATGGGCTTGTTACATTTGATTAAATTCAGTCAACGATTTAGTGGACTAATGGACAATGGTCACATCGTATGATAAGTAGATAACGGATTACACGCATAATGTCAAACTCTCAAAACGTCAAATCCAGATGTTCCTGTGAGTAACATTTTTTATATGGAAAACGTTACTTACTGGAATTCATGTGAGTTGCGGTAATTTATTTTGACTTCTACTAATCTACATGGTAATTACCCAGGGTATTTACGTCCTATGTTCCTGTAACTTTTTTTATGTGACTAACGTTCCTAACTGGAATTCATGGGAGTTGCGTCACCTGATACTAGAACGAAACGACCTTGCAGCGAAAGTACTTAAACACTAAAACCCATAGGATTTTCATTCCCGAACCTGGAAGGTCCTTGAGTTATACATATACCGTTATATAATATGTATATGCCAAAAATACGTCATAAGATACACGAACGGAACTTCGAAGTAACGAAAGAAACCACTGAGGCCCGATGCGCGAAAAGTTTACCCTGGGTTCACTCGCGAATTGTCTATGGTTTTCATACGAAATTGACATCGGGTTAGAGTCAGCCCGAGAGAAAACGTTTCGTGGTAAGACGGCCTAAGGAGAGCAAAACGCGTTAAAACATGCCAGGAAGGAGGGTGGCAAGGTAATGGCAATCCGATAGGACATTTAATAGTTGTCATGTTGGAACCATCGTCACCTAACCTTTAGATTATTTGCGCAAATAGCGTCACCCACCATTAAGTATGTCACAACCAATGAATGAGCGCCTTCCTTCCACATTGCAGACTTTACATACTGATGTATGGAGCAACATGCAAGATAACAATCTAAATAATTAGCATCATAGTAGCATATACAATACTGGTATAATGGGGCTATTCTCAGTTAATCTCTAGGTATAGGTAAATAGGTCGCATTGGTGGCATCCAGAGGTATAAGTACCTACATGCTATAAACGATTACCTGATATTCTTCTTCTAATTCGTATTCTTCGCTAAAGGGGTCGCGATCATTCTATGGATTAACCACATATTATTAAAACCACTGTGTTGGCAGATTTAATAGGTTTGCCATTGCCTTCCCCATTTCACACGTGGTGTATCTAATCTCAGTATGCAGGTTTCCTGACGTTGTTTCTTGACTTTGTTGCAGTCTGTAAAAATAGGTAATAAGTCTTCAAAGAAACCGAAAAACTCCTTGGTACATGACATTGCATGGTTTCGAACCCGGACCTCCCACACATGTGTCGATGTCCTAGCCACTACGCCACTGACGCTCTAATATTAAGTACTGCTAATAAAATAAGTACCTACAATGCTTTCATCTATTTTGGGTAGAATTATCATCATCATCAGCCTATTAATGTCCCCACTGTTGGGGCACAGGCCTCCCGTTGCACAAGGGGGGTACGGGCCATGATCCACCGAGCGGGCCCAGTGCTGATTGGTGGATTACACACTCCTTCGGAAACTTTTAATTTCCTCAGATATGCAAGTTTCCTCACGATGTTATCTTTCACCGTTAGGCAGTCGGTAAATGTACGTAAGTCTTCGAAAAAAATCGAAAAACTGATTGGTACATGACATTGCATGGTTTCGAACCCGGACCTCCCGCATGGGAGTCCGGCGTCCTAGCCACTAGACCACCGATGCTCCAGATTAAGTAGAATCCAGAAGGGTAGAATTATGCTTAGTAGTAAAAATTTCCGAATTTTCTAGAACTAGTTTACATGCAGATTAACCAATACATACGCACAACGTTCCAAGTTCTTTAATAACGCATTACATGCAATCAAACTTGTACGTAACCAAAATAACGACAATAGGATAAACCTAAAAGGCTATCGCAATCCAAGCTCTGACACTGAAGGTCAAACCACTATATAGAATCCACGTATTCTGAGCAGCCATGATGTCAATATTACATCATCGAACTTGACCGATCCCACTAGTTATATTAGACTCTTCATTTCCATGTTTGTCGTCCACAATAATATTTTTTCTACTTCATTAAGAAACCATAATTAATAACATAAAGAGGTTCATTCGTCATGGTCGTGTGAAAATAGTGTTTTAATGAAATATTAAATAACAGTTTTCGATTGTAATATGTAAATTTTTCTTTGTTGTATGGCACTGCATACAAAACTCTTTCGTATTAAATGCACTACATTTCACTGGCCAACTACTTAGTTCTATAGCCATTAAGAAAACTCGACACCCGCGCCTGCGCTAGTCGACAATACGTCAAACATATCTACGGTTTCCATAGTTACCAATAACATGTTAAGCTGTCATGGCGTTTGTTGAATTCTCCGTAATGGTTTTGTATATATGTTTCATGGTCGTAGACAAAGTATTGTATGCAACGGACGTAATGGCGATTTTAATACTCGAACGATCTATTATGAAACTCAGCTTCGTTTCGTTTCATGAACAGTTATCATGTTAAAATCGCTATCATTACGTGGCCATTGCATAAACTACTATTAATGGAACCTCTATACTTTACAACTATTATTAATATTCTTTTTAAGTTTATAATACCATTAGGTTAAGCCTGTAAGTTGTAAACATTGTATGTTTATAAAAAATAAAAAAACTATAAGTATATTATCTATATTTCAATACTTTCAATATCAATTTCTTATTCGTTATCCGAGGATAGTGAAAGCGATAAAATTGTAATCTATTATCTGCTGATCTATCTTGACATATTTCTCTCCAAATCTATTCTTCTTTATATACTTCTGTATAGCTCTACTTCTATTTATCATAGTCATGTCATAACATCAACATGGGGTTTTCTCTGGGTTTCCCACTTAATTAAATATTGACTTTTGCCATAGTTTAGGTTAGTATCAGCTATTGAATTCAAATCAAACTTATTCATTCACCGTGTATTCAAGTGTCTTAGATCTCTGGCTTTGGTATTCGTACAATGTTGTTTTATTCAAACAAAATATTTCAAATACTTTAGCAATTTGTCAATACGCATGCGTTTACTAGTACTCAACTGAAATTCTACCTTAATTCTTTGATATTAAATCCAGATTCGTAACCTAAATTTGAAACCCTATTGTTAACCCCGCACATGCGCGTTGACTACACCGCCTTTATTTAGACAGAGTTCCAAACAATTTTCTATTTGCTTACTTTCTACTTTCCCAGTCCGACTTTAAGGTTCTGTTCAACACCCGTTCGGAATTTAGAACTCGAGTCATTTCAGTGTTTGATCAGCTGTCTGTCCCCAATTGATAATTTAGTTAGTGTTCAGGTTGTCGGTACAACGTGCCTGAATCTTCATCATCACAAAAATAGAATTTTTTTCAACGATAATCATTTAGTTACAATATCGGTGCTGAACGACTGTGATTGTCTTGTGTGTGTGATTCAAAATAACAAATGGATTTGTGGACATGTCAGGTTATGTGGACAAGGTTTTATAGTTGTCACAGCAACCTAATGTTTTTAAGCATCTAATGTTTTTGTTTTCCTAATTATTGATACAACAATCTAGTCATCGTTAATTTTATCCATAAAAGTAGGACATACTGTGTTGAACGGAAGCCATTTTTAGTCTAATCTAATTTGTAGATCGCCATTTGTTAATAGGTAGAGCTTGATTCGAATTAGACTGAACTGGTTAGACAGGACTGGAAGGTTTTTTAGACATTTGCCTTTCATACCCTACACTAAAGTCAATGATGGTAATGAATGATTTACTCTGCATGATATCCTATTCAACATTATCATCAAAAAATAAAACAAGCTATAATATCTACTATACCTACGTATGTAGAATATTAATTTAAATTAAAAGGCTTGCACTGATTTATGCGATTGCGCCTTTTCTTATATGCAAATTGACGATTTTATTGATATTTCAAACAGGCACCATTGACATTTAAATGTTTTATATTAACTTAAATACTTACACCTACACTTACAAGTATATGATTGACTTCCAAAGAAGTGAATATGAATAATCGTTATGCTAAAGATTGCCTACTGTCCATTTCCGAAACTTTTAGTGCTCGTGAATATATTTGCTTGCCGATTTTGGACTAAAATTCGCCCATAAAACCTAATACACTTAAGTCATCTTATATAATTATAATAGCTGTCTTCTTTCGAACTAAGATGCAGCTGATTAAATCACAAGGCTAGAAATAGAATACCCAAAACTAACCCATTGACCATGACAAAGATGCCAGTAATTTACGGTAATTTTTGAGTTATTAAGACAAATGGATCTCTTTAAAATAACCTCTTAATTCTAGACAAAACTCGTGTGTGTAATGGCCCGCAGTTTACTTTTATGGCCGTATCGTGTGGCCGGCCTCATCACATTTGTGGAAGGTTACACTTATTGTCGCGATTTGGCAGTTTTTCTGAAGGTTAAACTGAGATATACATAGATATTCGTACGCCTATATTAATTAACACATTGGTATCCATGATCCATGAGCGTAGGTGGTCTAGTGGCTAGGACGCCGGACTCCCATGCGGGAGGTCTGGGTTCGAAACCATGTCATGTACCAATGAGTTGTTTGGATTTTTTCGAAGTCTTATGTACTTTTACCGACTGCTCTAACGGTGAGGAAACCTGCATGTCTGAGGAAATAAAAAAAAACCGAAAGTGTGTGAAATCCACCCAATCAGCATTGGGCCCGCTCAGTGAATCATGGCCTGTACCACCCTTGTGCAAGGGGAGACCTGTGCCCCAACAGTGGGGACATTAATAGGCTTATGATGATGAGATATCCACACATGAAGCTGTTTATTTGGTGATTCTGTAAACTGACATATAAGTTGGCTTGGCCCTAGGATAAACGCATTAATTTTAGGTAGGTACGTCGAACTAGCTAAAATGTCGCCCCATTATACAGGCAACCAGCCAGACATAATTATAAGAAATAAATTGCTGAAGTTAAGAATAGGTAGTCATTCTCCAAAGTATAAGATAAAATAAAGACAGATGGTCCATTGAAATTATCTTCCACTCAGTCAAATATGTTATGTGTTAAAAATAAACCCAATACCATCCAATACCTTCGTAGTTTCGATTTGCCGACAAGATTATTATTAATAGTAATAGTTATTATTATACTATATAGTACAAAATAAATGACCATCGATAACGAACGCTTTTTTATCAATTCTAACAAATTATAATCTAATCTAGCTATAAATTTATAGTAAGCGGATGTAAGTTATATTTTATATCTGTTTCACGTCATAGGCAGAAAAAAAAAGTACATGATGACAGAAGGTAGTATCTTCTTGGTTCTATTTTTCACCGATTTACCGATTAATCAGTTCTTACGTTATCTTATCTAGGGCTAGGACGTGCGTATACATGTTAAATATTTAAAGCAAATATTGTGAATCTATATGCGTCGCTATGATATCATCTGTGACCATAAACCAGTCAGGTTTACATGGTACCTACATAATACAGGTACTTACTTACCTAGGTTATATGTACTTGTGCTATTGATGGACGTGATGCTCAGTTTTCCTTATTGACCTACCTGAATCAACTAAATTCTTGATGTGGAATTTAATGCGACACATTTTCAAATTGCAATCTCTGATGATCATTTCGTGTCAATATGCTAACCTTTCCGATATATTGAATGCTTCTCTCTCCCTTTTGGAGTATACAAGAAAATGAATACTTATCACAAACTAAACAAATATATTGTTACATAAACACAGCACTCCATAAGATAAATGTGTATCTAGATGATGATGTGAATTAGTGTCAATAGGGTATTTGACTAGGTTTTTTTATTGCATCAATCACCTTACATGGACATCCTGAAGATGGATCTGAAATCCGTTTATCGATATCTCAACTATTATCAGCTATATAAATGGTTAAAGTTAGTAGTGGGGGATGCTCTGTCCCTTTCTAGCAAAACACTCCTTATTATGTAGCCAAGGACCTGCTTGTATAGCGCTACATAACAGTGACGTCACAATTATCTATAGTCGTCTCTTTCTACCGTCTGATTTTTGATTGCTTGTAGTTATTTTATTTTTCAACGGATTTTAATTCTGTTTTCACATTTGAAAATCAATATTTATGTCTGTTTTGTTTTTATGAAATGTATTTAATATTTGATACTTTTCAAATACCCTATTACTGTGTGAACCATAACATAACATTGATTAAGTATGTACAATAATGTCCATCATTCAAGCCTCATCAAAATATATGTATTTAATGTCATTCTCTCATATCTCATATCAGGATATGAGAGAACCACTTTAATTAATTCAAATCATACTTGCTGTGAACTCGTGATCGCGCAGATTTTCAATGAGATACGAGTATCAACCGTCCACCACCTTTAGAAATTGTAATGGTGTGCACGTCAGATCCGGTGCCCGGACATATTGATATGGCCATGGGATTAGTTCTGCCGTGCATTGAAACTTGATTGAGGCTAGATAGTATTGTCTTCTTTAATCAAAACATTGCTAAAGGATATAACGCAGACATATTATGATTAGATTAATAATACAATGAAATATGTTTGCTCTGCACCACATGATCTATCTGGATGTCGATTACAAGGAGATAGTCGATCGAGTTGCAGTCAATTAAGTAAAGTAGTATTAGTATTTAGTATTATTCTTACTTCTTAACACTTACACTTAACACTTACTTAACACTTTTGTGCAATAAAGAGTATTCATTCATTCACTTATACATGAAATAATTAGTAAATGAGAGTTGGGAGAAGACGCAATTCTGCGTATAATTTAAGTACATACTTATTTAAAGCAAGGATTTTCTTTCAGTAGAATAGTTAAGGCGGCCGTATAGTTAACCATAAAATGAAACTACTCGGCATTTTCTTAGTTAACTTTAGCAGTAAAACCCCACTTCATTCCGTTTTACAGCACATAAAGTCTACAAGTTCCTGTGCCAAACAATAAAACTAAATAGAATGGTCTAGACCCGTTGTCTGCATCTCGTGAAGATTTTCAGCTATACGTGTAGATTTAGTTAAAGGTTTATTGCATTTTGACGGTAGCCTGGGAGATAGCATCCTCTTACCTATTTCTGCCGCAAAACAGCAATGCTGAAACATAGCTGTGTTGCGGTTTGAAGATATAGTAACCCTGATTATCTAGGACAACACTTGCACATTCTTACAATTTGGAATAAGTACTAATTTACTTTAAGATAATTTATGCTCAAAGATAATTAGAAACGTAATAGTACTCGTATATTACCTCTGTGACACAACGGTATTGCATCTCCAAAGATCATAATCTTGCTAAACTATTGTATACGAAGATCACACTTAATTTTTTTCTAAAAAAACCTTCCCACGAACTTTAACTTTCTCAATCGTGAGAACACCGTGATAATAGTTGATGAGATAAAACCAGCTTGTTTTTCGTCTCTTTTCGACGCGTGATTGTAGAGTGTGATAATTTCTTCCTGTTTGCGTGCGTTACCTTCTCTCTTCAGAGTAACACTGTATTTTGAACTTTTACCGAGGTTGAGAATGCAATTAAACTAATTTAGCAATAGGCTACGTTATATACATTAGTTATAGAATTTATACAAATTTTACTCGTATATTGTAGGTACACGTATGTATGTCTATCTATTTTATCATATTATATCTCCCCATGTCTTAGGTTTGGCTGGAAGCGATCTCTTCTTAGAGATAAGCTCTACCTAATGTACCCTATAATTATTTCTTGTAACATGTTCATTATTTTTCTCGTGTACAAATACTCGTAAAGTGTTATTTTAATATTTTTTAAATAGAAAGTTCACTAATTTGATTTAAATTATTACCTATTCTAATTTGTTTCAAACTTTCAACATGCCAATTTCCAAATTAGTATAATTTAATAATTTTGAAGTTTACTTTCTAATTGCTTCGTTTTAGTGTTGCTTAAGCTCTGTATAATCTAAACATGCGCTTAAAATGTCGTAAGTGTGACATTATGAAATCATTACTTAGCATAACGGCTTAACTAGACAAAATTGTCGGCTACTAGTATAAATATTGGTAAATTGGTTACGTTATCAGCTTTTTTTATTTATTTAATGTACCATTAGCCTAAATGCTGCGGTAGCTAGAACATGCTTATATGAAGTTAATTTATCATGATTGCTTCGTAACGATGTGTTAATCGGTAATCCATTGAATTTTGTACTTTATATTGTGTATGTTGGGTGAATAATGATTTAAGGAATGTTAATCATTACTTTTATCACTTGATGTTTTCGAGCACTTAGCTTTACCTCGAGCTCGCAGACTACGTCTAGAGTCTAGACTAAAGATTACAATAATTATAGCCATATACTCCCATTTCATAATTTGTTCATTAGCAACAACAATCAATAACATAAGGAGGTTCATTCGTCATGGTCGTGTGAAAATAGTGTTTTAATGAAATATTAAATAACAGTTTAAGATTGTAATATGTAAATTTTTCTTTGTTGTATGGCATACAAGAACTCTTTCGTATTAAATGCACTACATTTCACTGGCTAACTACTTGATAATATAGCCATAAAAAAGAACTCGACACCCGCGCCTGCGCGATATCGACAATACGTCAAACATGTCTACGGTTTCCATAGTTACCAATAACATGTCAAACTATCATGGCTTATATTGAAGGCTCCGTAATTGTTTGTATTTTCTGTTAATATATTTCATGGTCGTAGAAAAAGTATTGTATGCAACGCACGTAATGGCGATTTTAACACTCGAACGATCTATTATGAATCTCAGTTTCGCTTCGTTTCATAACAGTTCTCATGTTAAAATCGCTATCATTACATGGCCGTTGCATAAACTACTATTTAAATACCTGTACTATTCAAGTCAAATTTATATTGGATATAGGTATATCGAAATTTTGTCAGCCTTTTCTTGTTTTATTTCAAAAATGTCAAACTCACTTTTCTTGATTAACTTAAAAAAAACAGTTTCACTCAATAAATGATCAGTTCGATATAAAGGCCATTATAGTGAGAAAGTATAGCAATGTACAGTTATCGATAGAGATACGTATCGTTTATGCAAATACAATCAGAGACGCAGTACCAATGCACCGTTATTTACCGAATTCCACACTATGTAGTAAAGTAGCCATCTGCCAGATATTTTAAAATTGTAAAGTCCAGTATCTACGGATGTCATGGCATCATTGGTACCCATATCATAAGCTAGCAAAGCTACAAAATAATCTTGAACTATAAACATCATTCACTAAGCGTAGGAAAATGAGATGAGATGAAATGAATCTTTATTAAATCAGCATCTTCGATGAGCTTTTTGTTATTCCTTTAACTCATATATTAGGGCGACAACATATAGTACGAATAATATATGGCTGTGTTTTCTTCAATATAAGAATAAGTTTATTTGTGCGGTAAGATTACAAAGTATTCATAGTCCATACACCAGTAGGAACTTAAGCATAGGTTATATTAAACTAAATAAAATTAGTGAGCAACAAGTTAGTTTACAATAAACGCTGACCACCGAACTAGGAAGTTCCTGTATCTCGGAGGACAGATCTCTTCTGTGAGTGCAAATGAACATGTAACAGAACATGGGAAAATATAAAACTGTCAAAATTTTAAAGAAAGACAAAAAAGAACAATAATAAAGGTAAAGGTAAGATCTTCGATCTTCGCGCTTCTCGCGTCAGCACCAGACTGTGATGTGTTTGCAAGTCGATGGGCGAGTGTGCATGATGAGTGTCTGAGGTTCTGTGAGAGTATGGATGTGCGTCCCTCTACAGTTAGTATGTAATTATTTATAGATATATTTTTGTTGTATTTCACAGTGCCTTAGTATAACTGTTATACTGTGAAATTTTTTGAAATAAAATAAAATAAATAAATAAAATATCTACATATTTTGCAGAAATTCCTTATTCCTTATACATTCGTGATTTGGAATCAAATGAATTAATTTTTGCAAAGAACTACAGACATGTCAGCATCATTTACTACACTAACGACATTTTGATGCGTTCTAAAGTTAACCTTGCTATGTGAAACAGTTAAGGCAACTAAACTAATGACTTTTGTAAGTGAAACTTATTGCTTTCATTCATTAGCGTTTTTTTCTGTTGTAAGCATGATATTTTACTTCTATAGGTATAGGTACGTTGTTTTTGTTGTCTAGTGTTTTCTCGAGATTGATACCTGGTGGTACTTTCTTATAAGTTCCATTAAATTTATATTTATTGAAAGCCATTACAATTGTATAACGAGAAATCCCCATGTTAAAATTGTACTCAATAATACACGTATGTAGTCATTTTATCGATGTCTCCTGACTTCTGCAAAATTTAAGTTGACTAAGCTTGCGGTCATCTTTTTTTTTTATTAAATAAGGAGAGCAGACGAGCAAACGGGCCACCTGATGTTAAGTGGTCACCGTCGCCCATTGTCATCTCACCTCACTGTATTAATGTTGGAGGGTTTTTGATGCGCTGCTAACCTTAGGACTAAGATAGATTGCCTCATGTGCCGTAAATTACGCTAGCTCCCTTATCCTCCGAATCGAATTACAGAAATGCAAGCATTTCTGCTTCACGGCAGAAATAGATAAGAGGGTTTACCTCAGGCGATTTTTCACATCAGGATCTACCACTACAACTTCTTCACTCCATCTTAATCGTATGCGTATATATTTTCATTACTGTTATACAGTTCTACACCAAAGCAGCCACTTTAGTTAGACTTTTTAGTAACATTATTATCATAACCACTTTCTGCCAACAATGTTTTAATAACTCTATTCGGTACACGTTGACTTGCTTCCAGCGCTATACAATAGCTTCCATCGAAAACAATTTGTGATACAAACCATATACGTTAGTGTAAACAATCAGGTGATACTTACTGTCTAGTTGTCTACCTTAGTGCCAAATGTAAAAATACTTATTAATACACCATGGACAGCCACGATCGGGACTCTAGGAGCGATTCTCCTGGGGACACCATGAACGACGTCTATGCGGCTTGGCGTAAGTTGTTTAATTTTGATTCTGTTCCCATTTTGATTTCAACCCTGTATAGACAAAATAAAGTATGCACCTAGTCTAATCCATATTTATCGCCAGATATACACATAATACCACTCAAATCAATTTGCAGATAACATCTTTCTTATTTTACATGTAAAAGTGATATGATATGAATGATAGCAAAAGATGAAAACATGGAGATAAGATATGACCAATTGCATGAAACTTGTTTATAATTCCGACTGCCTTATGTCCAGAGGCATGTAGTCGTACCTATGTTTTAAAAGACTTTGAAATATTAGTATGCAAATTAGTTAGCCGTGCACCAAAAGTCCGAAATACGCATTTTGCATGTGTAGTCTGCAGACTACGTCACAATTTGACACACCATTGTTCGGCACACAATAGTCTGTCAACACACGCTACTGAATTCGCAAACCAATTCTGCTGCCTGACCTGAAAGTAAATATGTGATGTGTCAACATTCGCCAATGGTCAGCATGTTTTAAAATAATACTAAATGTTGGCTAATATGTTTCATTCGTGGGTGATTTTCAATAAACCATACGCAAAATGGACTAAAAGCATGAGGAAGTAATACTCGTAACGGAACAGCCTCTCATTCAATGCTGGACGTTAGCCCCATAACTGTGAAACTCTTGTGTTTCGCATCCATCCTTCACCAGCAATTCTATTTGCTCCTGAAATGACACTCAATGACAGGTATTATACGAGTACCTATATCTCAGAGTGTCTATTCATTAATTGATTATAGAACTTGAATTGATTTTTTCAAAGTTTGAAGGCGATGTGGCTATTGCAACTCGATTCGATAGGTACTTCGATTTCCCGCATAGGTATTTAAAATCTGGTTAATCGTTCATTGCACTTATTCTTTTAATAGTTCCTGTTATCGCGATTTATGATAAGCAAAACATATTTGATCCCAATTCGCTTACCTTTCCTTTGTTCGAGATTTACTAGCTTATATGTTTTTATGTCGTGCAATTTACTAGTCTAGTGGATCTTTTAAACACTTGTGTCGTTTGTATTTCTAGGTCATTGTCAGCCTAAGCACGCAGACCTTGTATTGTTTGAAGACTGTAATGAGTGCCCATAGTTTTAATGGCAATGTTTTTTAAAATAATTGTTGACGTAACACCGGTGGCTAGCATCACTAATAATCATTTACTCGTCTCGAACCAAGAGGCCAAGTAATACATAGTGATGTAACCTGCACAATGAGAAACTAGTGTGTCAAATGAGGAATGCAATATCTAATCACCCTATTAAATTTTGCCAGGAAGTCGTTCAGTGTGTTTTTTTTCTAAGCCTATCTCGTGTAAATTGCCATTATTGTTACTTGTGCCTCCTGCAGTAGGCACCCCTGTATCACAGGGGTCAGATTGCAATTGAAAATATATCCGTGCATTGTCACGAGCCCTAACTCATTTAATTCCATAGAAGGTCATTCTATTTTTCGTCCAGGATGCTACTATTAGAAATGGCTTTATCACTTATAAACAAGAGCGTTCTTTTAATTCCAGATGAAATGCTAGAAGGCGAGGGTGCCGGGCTGGCGGCGCGGGTGGCGGAGCTGGAGGTCCGCTGCTCCCGGCAGGCCGAGGAGCTGCTCTGTCTCAGGTCCACCCTCGCCGATGCTTTGAGGAGGCTAAACGCGCTTGAAGGAAGGGCGCCTCCTGCTCCGAGCGGGCAGAGGAATGGTGCTTATACAGGTGAGGTACAAAAATGGAGTTGTTGGTGTCTTAAGGCTTTATGCGGAGTTAGTGCTGAACTGCTGACTTAAATCATTTGGCAAGCGACAGGTAAAGGCAATAGAAATAGAGTCGTTTGTGTCTTAAGGCTTTATACGGAGTTGGTGCTGGCTGATCCGAAATAGAGCGGTTCTAATGCCTTTAGTACACTACAGCGATTTTAAAACGGAATCGGACCGAACCTATAGAAATTATTTTACGATTTTCTAGGATTTCTATGTGTTCGGTCCGCTTCCACTTCATTATCGCTGCAGTGTGCTAAAATGTAATCACCAGCACTGATTTCAGGCTCTGATTCTGTACGAGTAGAGGTGTACCTAATCCTGCCTTTATTGATGAAGTTGTTGCACCACAAAGTGGTGTTTTTCAGAAATCTAACTGGTTCCTTTTGGAAACCATGATTCGGATTTAGTGCATAATGTTGTTCTCATACATTCAAGTGCTATAATATGGATATTTTCCTGTCGGGGCACTGCGTGTGATCTGTAATTCTTTATCAGTGCTCTCATTACCGTTTCGTCTTCTATTTTCCAGGGACATCAGGCACTCCAACGCGAGAACTGCGTTTACGACAGCCTTCATATCGGGAAACAGCTAAAAGAACCTCCAGTTATGGATCCAGTGCATCTTCTCTACCACAAAGGTACCTACATCTTTGTGCTTACCACTAAGGTCTCATCTAAGTATTTTCAGTATTTTATCAAAGGTTTAGAAGTGGTCAGGCATTGCCAGTGGTCATGCCCATGGTCCAAAGAAAAAGTAGGCTTAGGGGCGTTCGTCCCTTCATGGATCCACCCGTTCAGTTCATCAAAGTGGAACACGGAAAGATATTTTCGATATTAAGTAGGTACCATAAGCTTCTGTGTAAAATAACCTACGACCCTTTTTTGCTTCTTTTGTTCTGATACTTAACCACTCTCACAGCAACACACGGTGGACTTTATAACCTTATAATTACAACGATTTTATGGATGGCCTGATAACCTTTTCGGGATAAACATGTCATACTTTCTGTGATGTGTCTAGGCCTCAACTCGTTCACCTTCGTGCCGTTTATACCCGTGACCCGCTCGACTAACCGGTACGATGAGATGACACAACATTTTTGTTTTCAATCATGCTCGACCTATAAGGTTAGAAGGCCTGCCTGTTAGCCTGTTTTGAATGAGATTGTAAATACCAGTCCTGATAATGTTAAATTAAGATTTATGATTCAAAGCAATCTATGTAAAATTACGAAAGCTTCTAAAATAGTGCCATGTCGTGCCGGCCATTAAGAATAGCACCATCCCAACTCTTCCCGTGGGTATCGTACGAGGCGACTAAGGGTCTTATAAGACCCGTTATATCACGTTTGTTCACCAAATCTTATGGCGAAAAGTGGGAACCACCTATGATGAAGGTGGTTCCTCTGTCTACTCCCTCGGGGATTGTGGACGTGAGAGATATGTTATGCTATTCTAAAACCCGTAGCTATGACATTGTCAAATACTTGTTCATCCAATTCTATTTTCTTAACTTGAGGTTCTGTGTCGACGTTACACCTACCATAGAATAAGTATTATTAATATTGCATAGTTATACTATCACAAAGCTTTCTTGATGTTGTTTATCCGATTTATAACATAACTTGACTAACTTTAAGTTCTGCGTTGAGCATGTCGGCACTGTAGAAAAGCTTTCTTGATATTCTTTTGCCGATTGAGTCTTAAATCTTTATTTAGTTAGTTGTAAATTTCTTGCATTACTTTCTTTTATTAAATAAGGAGAGCAGACTAGCAAACGGGACATCATGGTAAGTGGTCGCGTCCCCCATAGACACTGTATTAATATTAGAGGGTTTTGACGCGCTGCTAACGCTAACCTTGAGGACTAAGATGGATTGCCTCCCCTTGCTTAAAGGCGCCGCAGGTCTAACCTGCTGAATGTTCTTAGCCATGTCAGATAAATATGGATATGTGGATCTAAGATCTTTTTTTTTTTTTTTTATTTATCTTGGGATGTAGGAGTATGATGGGATCTCTGGAACGATAACAGTTAGGTGGTTCGAGTTTGAGCTCAAATGTTTATGACTATAGTGACCTTCCCACATCTGAAATCTGGAGGATCTGATGATGACCTGGAAATAGTAAGAGAATCTCCACAATGGTACGTCGGGGTTTCTGAAATTTTTAATTTAGAGTTATTTCAAAAGCAATCATAAATCAATAGCAATGTGTCTTCTATTACAGACGCGGGCCCCAGCACCAGTCCACAGGCTCCCTACAGTCTGACTCCCCTGCATCATCGTCATCCCTCTCCCCCGCGCCCTCCCCCTCACCCCGAGCGACGCCCGCCCCCCACCACACGCCGCACGCGCAGCCTTACAGGTTACTGTCAGTAGCTGTTTTGTGTTTCTGTTTTTGCTTGATGATACCATGGAACAATGAAGAAAGGCATATCTTCTACGGATTGCACAATGATCACGTCACCGCACAAGCGTACGTTATCAACGAGTGTTACGTTTGATGACGTACCCTTGTGCGGTGACGTGAATATCGTTAAATTCGTAGTTGATACGCCTTTCTTCGATGATACATTCCTGCAAAGTAGGTAGATAAGAGTCGTATTGCTTAAATCCTTGCACTTTTTGGTCAGAGACCCAAGAAACATTTGTGCCCAAGGCACATAGCCTAAATGCTCGGTATCCACGATACCAGCATACATTTATAATGCATACTAAGTGGCTTGATTTAAGCAAAAAGTACAAGGTAAGTAAGATCCCAAATTCCCAAAACTGGGTGTAACAAAACCCTCCTCGTAAGAGAGGTAGCCAGGAGCCAGGAGCTAACAGGTTCCTGTTTCCGCATTTTAGAAATCGTGAGTGGGCCTTTATGCGTGCCCGAAAGGGGGATGTTCAGTATGGATACTGAACATCCCCCTTTCGGGCCACCACGTAATAAATAATAGCTATAGTACCCATAACAGATAACTTTTGTTCCACGATTGTTAGAAATTTTGTAAAAAATATATGACTTTCTTTCAAATCGATCAGCATCAGCTAAAACAATTATTCTCTATGTAAGTATAATAATGGAGAATCGATTTTATTTTTTGTAAAAATTAAAAATTCTTAGAACAGTAGCAGTTAATTTATGGATACAAGTAGGTACTGAACTTTCGGCTTCACTGTTAGACGGGGTTTTGTTACATCCTGTCTAATGTGTATTAATGCAAAGTAAATATGGGTACTGTTTTATTTAGTTGTATGGCGTTTATGGAACAGAAAATGAAAACTATATGTGCGTCTTTAGTCCACATCCAACTGATGTACCCTTGCGGGGCCTACTGATCATATCCTTGCGCTTATGTTACAAATGTTTCAATGTAACATGATTTAGCGCCGTGGTTCAGATCGCATAGTTGGATATATTAATTAGACCAACTATTCATTACTAGCTAAAACTCCTAACAAAAATTGGCTTCCTTTAATCAAAAAGTCCAAGGTAAAGTCGCAACACAAGGGTAAGCAATAAAACCTGTAACCACGTAGGTACCTGAAGTAGCAATGATAACCATGAACCAAGGCATCTTCGCTTCACAAGCTGTTCAAGCTTGCTAGAATAGTTCCTATTTAGAACGTATTAGTTGAACAGCTTCAGTATAGTTAGTCTATGTTGATAATTATAATTATTGAGATACCGATTTCGGGTAAGACTATAGCTTTTAAATGAATATTCATCTGTATCCTTTTCTATACTTTTATCAGCGCCACAGGTATACAGTGCTTAAGTAGTAAACTATGTATTGTACAGAGAAGCCAAAGAAATATTGTTCAAATGTAACGCTAAGTTAGTGTTTTATGTTTTTACCTCTATATACCGTAATATCATCAAACATCATTATATCTATCACCCTATATGACGCTTCAAGCTTTTCATGTCCTTCAGTTATATCTACACTAAGCTTCCTAGATGCTAGTAGTAAAGTGGCAGTCTGTACGTACACTTAGATCGAGAAACAATTCCACGTCGAGCAACCAGAGTGCGTCTCCGGCCAATCTGACGAAGAGGTGGAACTCCACTGGCGACTTCAACGCTCAGGGCCTATTGCCTAGTTCCAGGTGAGATTTGGTCTCGGAAAGACATAGATGCGATGATTGTTAAAAAACCATGCAATGCGAGCAAAGAATGTGAAAGGCTATGGAACCTTATAGGCACACCTACTTACTATCCGAAATTTTGAAAAAAATGACAAATTCTTGGTGATCGATCCTAGCTTAATAATTCGATAGAGGGCATAAATAGAAACATAAAACATATCTTGACAAATACTCCTAAAGTATCTTCGAACCCAGATATTGACCCAGTAATCTTACTAAAAAATATTGCAACTTTAAAAAAAATATATTGCAACTTTCGACGTCAAATATCTGGGTTTTGAGATACTAACGTATCTCAGAACCTGAGTTTTTGTCAAGATATGTTTTATATTTCTATTGATGTCATCTATCGTATTGTATCGTATCATATGGCTGGGATCGATCGCCAAGAAATCTTAATTTTTTCAAAATCACGGAAAGTAGGTGTGCCATCAGGTTCCATAGTAAAATGTTCCATGCCCTTTGCACACGTATAACGATGACATTATAATTTTTTTACTGGAGCGCGGAGAGCGCGGAGGAGGGACACTTTGACATCCTTCTCCTCGTAGAGGAGCGGTGATTTGCGTGGGCTCTAATCTTCAAAATGATCCTTTGCGTGTCCTAAATACGTGTGAAAATTTTTACATTCTTTGCTCAAACTGCATGGTTCATATGAAAAAAACATTACACTATCTGAAAGGGAAGATTTTGTATATTTAGACAATAGGAGATCCAGAAGTCAAGATATATCTAAATCTTTTGGTAAAGCAATAAGGAATATGCATGTGATTCAAATATAGGTCAAGTATATGTAATGGCTATTGTTTTTATATATGTATATGTAACTTGTAAATAAGGCTGTAAGCTACCAAATAAAATAAAATAAATAAATAAAATAATATTTTTTTTGTAATCTTTATTACTACAGAATTGTACCGATACCATTTGTTTTTTAATTAAGAATTTAAATGAATAAAAGTGGGAAAAAGTGAGAGAAATTAAAATATTGGTTAGATTGGTAGCTATAGATTAGACCGAAACGTGACGTCAGCGTTGGATTGTCCTCAAACAAGTAATTACCTTTGGCTAAACACTCCACACTATCATGCTGTTGTGGACGCTGACGTCACAGAAAGCGCGCCAAAATGTACGCGTTTAAATCGCCCATTTGATTGCAGTTGTAAATATTTATTTTTATAATAAATATTCATATTTATATAAATGATATATTTTTTATGGTAATGTACCAACGTAAACAACCAACTAAAATCATAAAAATAATACATGCATATACCCTATTGTCCAAGATTGACTTTCTGTTCTAAGTTTTTCTGTTTTGAACTACATTATATGAAAATATAATGTTATATTGATGGTTAGCCGAATATAATTATGATAATATAACTTTGGTAACTTTGTCTATGGACTATGAGTCAGTCAGATCCCACTTATGAATAAGCAGGTGCTGAATCTTTTGTAGAATTTGTAGATTAATAGTTTGTGCAAGATTTTATATGTCATTCTATGTAAAACAAGGTATACCCTGACCAGAAACTAAAACACCCTCGCCATATTGCGGAATTAAATGGTTTTTATTTCATAGCGAATTCCATAACACAGATTATAAAACTGCCAATGGCGCCCTCTTGACAGGGTTTTTCAGTTTTCTGGTCGGGGTATACCTATTCTTAGCTAATTAGATTATAGCAATGTAGCTTACCAATTTCTTTTGCAATTTTCTTTATTATTTGTCGTGAAATGTTGTCTAGACTCTAATTAATGTTTTGTTGGTTTTTTCTTAGATTTACAACTACAAAGTCGTTGCTAAATTTATATTCTAAGCCGTCACAAAATGGACCTATACTCAAGCATGGGTAAGTCGAGCTTTGGTAAAATTGAGGCTTCGGTGGTGGGTTCAAACTAATACATAAATTTGGAGGTTGGTTTTAGGTTTGTTGGTGTTTTGTTGAGGAATTTCAGATTCATAACATGGATTTTTTTTGGACGAGTCTGAAATAAATCGTTTTGTTTGTTTTAGGGTGTCTTAATAGTGAGTAACTACATTGAAAAGAAATTAACTGATGGTCTATAATGTGAATTAGTATCACGAATGAGGCTGTTCATTCCTAGCAGGCTCTCCCGGTGTATTTACCTTTGATTTTTATAAATTAAAGGTAAAAAAAATTTAATGTAATGTCTGTTATCAGACATTCTATAAATTTTGATGTAGTCGCTCGATATTACCTTTAGAAGTTATTGTTATATCACTTCTCACTTTGGTGGTGGTGTTATTGAGCCACTGTTTACTTGCTTTCTTAATCACGCTGTTTCTTGGTTGACGGATCTTTATAATATTTCATACTTCATCTGAATTTTAACTACTTCATGAAATCTAGATGAATTTAGATTGCTGGTGTCTTGAGCTATTTCAGGTGATACTTGTATATTGTTAATATTAATACATAAGGGAATATTGGAGGTAAGTACCTACCTATTGTAGCTTTATTGCTACTAAGCGTAGTATTTCAACAGACAGTTTTTTTAATATTAATCTAATCCCGCGGTTAAACTCAATCAAAGAAAAGAACAACCTGCCGGCGTCTGTGTCTGATCTTCAAGGCGAGAGTGAATAGGCATTTACTAGGTCCGCGTGCTCCATCCTCGGTCTCATCGTCAGTTACCATCAGGTGAGATTGTGGCCAAATGTGGCTCTAGTCTGAAAATAAATAAAAAACATTTGTCTGACTGCAAGTGATGATAAATAAAGTCATAATCATATGATTTAAGACGAGGCATTGGGCAAACATGCGCCGCCATTTGAAAAAAAATCATATCAATTAATGAGGGCATTTAAAAATGTGTCTGGTATTAAGGTTCCACGAATGAAAAAGAAATTTTAAAAAATAGTTTTAGATTCTCATATTGAAACAATAAGAAACAAAAAGCGAAACTGTTAAAACAAGTTAAGTCTTTATACTGTGATATAACTGATGATAGAGCACACGGATTGCCATTAATTAAGCAGTGTGCTACATTATAGTTAGGTTCTACCTAATTCTTAGTAGTGGTAGATCCTAAAGTGAAGGATCGCCTGGGGTGGTTCCATCCTCTTATCTATTTCTGCCGTGAAGCAGAAATGCTTGCATTTCTGTGTTTCGGTTTGAAGGGTAGTAGAGCCAGCGTAATTTCCGGCACATGAGGCACTCCATCTTAGTCCTCAAGGTTAGTGGCGCCTCGAAACCCCAACATTAATGAGTGAGGTGAGATGTCTATGGGCGACGGTGACCACTTACCATCAGGTGGCCCGTTTGCTCGCCTGCTCTCCTTAATTAATAAAAAAAATCGTTTTAAATTATGATATATTAAAATTTATAATAATATAGATCTTCATCTTTAGGTTTAGATAAGAAAGTGATGATTCCCCAGAACTGCACATCAAACTCTACCAGCATAAATAATACGAGTATAATAAATATCGTAAACTCGTGAAACTTCTAGATTTCGTAAAATGTCCAGTTAAACTACAGGATAATTTACGTAAAAATATTATATACTCGTATTATTTATGGTGGTGGAGCAGGCTCCACATCAGGGATGTCCAGTGCTGGGGAGTCCCATCCCAACAAAATCATTTTTTTTCAGCTTCCAAAATTAGTAATATTATATAGCTGTTCCTAGCATAGGCATATGCATTACACGTAAAATTATGTAATGAATGTTAAAAAAATTGAGACGAACTTTAAAACGTCTTATTGTGTAATGTGCCCACGCGCAACTCATCTGATTGTATGTAATGGGTGTGTGACTGACCATCCGACAGCACAATAAATGGCGGAAACCTCGAATGGATAATAGACCCAACTCAATGGCAATGCTAATGTCGATTAGCCACGTCTTTTGACCTTAAAAATGTATGGATAAGGTATCGTTTAGAAGGACGAAGTAACAGCTGGTTGGCAAATATTGCTCTTCTAGCACGCTCTTGTATTTTATCTGTTTTGGCTAGGTACTACTTCGTTTAAATAAATACCGTTCACATAAGTATGTATGTATTGGTTGATGAAGGACGATTAACATTGATAAAGGGGATAGGATGCCTACCAAGGTAATAATTTATGATAGCAACTGGCTAGTTCGAATATGACGATTGATCTAAGTATTACAACTTTGACAAGTTCATAAATTATTCAGTTTAGCCTTGACTTTGACCTCTAATAAAAAAGACAGACTCGTAATTAGTACATACATACGTGTATAAGTACTTCGTACACTTCATGTGTATGTTATCCCCATTATGCGACCTGCAAAAAAAGGTAATTTTCCTCGTCTAGAATTTACTTCAATCAAACATTGTCATCAAGAGCTACCTATAGCTACACAAAGGTGTGTGATGCTGATGGTGACTCAAATACCTAATAAATCTCCTCGTAATACTAAAGACATTTTATTACTACAGAATAATTGTAACTGTTTCATTACCGCTTCCAACTAAATTTTACGTTCACTCTAGTAACGGTAGTAAGAAAAACCGGCAATGAAAACTGTACGTTATGAAAATCCCAGTAGCAACGTTTAGAAACTCGGTCACGGGTCGTTTTGTATGCCTCACTCGCAGTCTGCCAATGTTTTTCTCAGACGCCGGCTGCGCTGTACAAATAAAGTCAGTGCCTCAGAAACCAGTTTTTAAAAAGTTTATCCCGTTCTCGTCAAGGGCTCGTGCACTTGCTATTCTTGTGCCGTTTTGGGAAAATTGAAGTTACACTGTTTTGGCGCTATGTCGGACGACAGGTAAAGTACTTCGTTTCGTAGTGATTTAGTTAGTTTTGTTGATTTGTAGAGCTTATCTTTTTATCAGATAACGGATAATGGACGCCACGGTTATTAACTTATTATTTATGTAATAGGATAATTTATTTTATTTTAGATTCGTTTCTATCGCCTAGTCCGGTTTTTGGAAGCTTGCTACGTGGGTGCCACTTACTCGTACCTATTTATTTATTTTTTCGAAACATTTCGTGGGCAGAAGCCGAGTGCATTTTAGCAGCCTAATAAAGAGGCGGCAACAATGTCATTCACCTCAATGTGAGTTGCTTGGGTGGTTTTTTGTTTGCAAATAAAACGTGTGGTTGTGTAATGCCCGTGCCCGTTTATTTTTGGATTTTCTGGTCATTCGAATGAATTTTATGTAATTTTTTTTGATGTTTTTATTTATTATGATAAGCAAAGCATGATGGAATGCGCTTTTGTTTAATCTAATATAAATAATAAACATCCATTTTGTTAACTAATTATTTTAATACTATTGTTTGTAAATACTTACCTATTTAATTAATCGTTGGGTTGGTTTAACTAACTTTAGTATTTAATTAACATGTTTGGAATGTAACGAACGTGACTATAAATCAATTACTTACTTAAAACGCTGTGACTAATTTCTCTCTGCAATCATTTAAAATATCACAAAGCTCAACATAAGATATACTTACTTGAAATTACGAAAGTTAAAGATTTGGTTAGGTAGAATTTTTTTTGTTTATTAAGCAATTAGCCATGCTAGGCACCCGTTTTTCTAATTTATTTGAGCATGATAAAATCTGGTAAATGCATGATTTCTACTAAACCATTGCATGAGTTACTAGGTAGGTAAGCTACATACCTATCATTTGATACCTAAAACTGCAATATGAACCCTAAGCACATTTCTCTAAACAAATTCCTTATGGGAAAACGTGAAATATGTACACACTGGTTTATGGTCTTCATCTGGTGCATGGTGCTATCTTCCAAGACACGAGAAGATAGCTCATACTTCACCAGACAAAACAGTTATGACTTTTCATTTCAAGTACAACGGTTGCCATTTATTCTGAATTGCACACTATACATTCTTGTTAAAAATTAAATGGGTTCGAAGATTTTTGTATGGAGTATGGCCGGCGGTCAATTTGTGGCCAATCTGGCCATTCAAGCCAAAATGATCGAACCCCTAATATGTTCGCAATTAAAAATAAAATAGTAATAATGGCTGTAGTGCCCGGACGAGATTTTTTTAAACTGATAATAATAATAATAAATATTTCGATATGAAGAAGCGTGAACTTAATTATACCTACTCGTAATCCTCTAATAATTTAAGAATCATGGAATATTTTTGTGCAATAATCTCGCATCCAGTTGGTTGATGGATGAGTGATGACGCACCCTTGTGCTAGAAACTTCACGCAAATCGTAACTGTTTTACCTTGTCAAGTATATTATGAGCCATATTTTTGTGTCATGCCCTCATCATAAAATCAAGATGGACACTCTTTACTCTACGAGTATGTCCATCCATTTTCCCAGTTTAACATTCTCAAGGTCGGCAGAGGTAAGGGAGCCACATCTTTCCTGGTATTTTTGTCTGACTCAGCCTTCCATTCCAGCACCCACACATGCCAATACAACGAGGAAGACGGCTCGATGAGGATGTTCCTCCGAGGGCGGCCGGTCATCATGTACGGGCCCAGCGACCTGGATAACTTGGACCCTGCCAAGGTCGCACCGCCGCCGCAGAACAAGCTCAAGTTAGAGTGGATGTATGGGTACAGGTGCGTTAAATTTTTTCAGGAACTTGGAAACTACTGAATGTGGAACTGTTAGGTTAGGTTAGGTTAGTATAGGTAATATAGGTACCACTTTATATGACCAAGAACAAGCTTTCAAGAACAAGGTTCTTGAAAAAAAGAACTGTTTTGCTAAATAAGGACAGAGCACCTCTCCAGTACTAACTTAAATCATTAATATCTCTGATGTTAGTTGAGATCGATCGAAAAACGAATTTTAGATCCTTCTTCAGGATGCCTAAAGTAAATTGATTGATGGAATAAAAAAAAATTAGTCAAATACCGAATTGGACACATTATTTGATAATAAACACGATAATGATCTTGGTAGAAATGAACAATTTCTTTGTTGAAGCATGTTGAAATGAATTTACCGACATTGTAGGCTGATATGGAATCAAGTGCTTGTTAGAAGTAAACAAGTTTTTTTTCAGCCTCAGACTAGCTAACTACCTACATCAGTGCGTTTTTAGACCAAGTGTATAAAAACACGGTTCCACGGTTCATGGGTTATTTTTAATACATACGTAGCTGCTTACTAAGTACCGTACTTAGTGACAATCGATCGATTGTACCAATTGTATAGTATTATTGTGGCAAGGTCGCTGTGATAACGCTGAATATAACATTAGGTAGGTAACCATTGGCTGCTTTTAAAATTACCGTGCCGTTACCGTCCACGATTTTATCGTCCACGTTCACCTACAGGTAGAAGGAAAGCAAGGGGCGAGGCGCTCACACACATCTTTAATATACTTGTAGGTACACACTATCCGGCTCGAAGGACCACTATGGTTGCGCAGAGGGCGCCTATATCAAAAAGAACAGAAAACCATGAACTTCCGAAGAGTACAATTTATTAGAAATCCAAAAAATGCTATATAAAACCAAGATCACAAAACGATGCCGCCTGGTAACGATGCATAGCGACACCTGTCGGCAAATTAACAGAAACTACTACTAGGGCATTAGACAACTACACTCTCAACTTTGCCGTGACGATTTGACGGGAGCCTAAGTGTGCCACGGCGACGGTATAACCGTCGATGGTAAAACGTTACCGTCGACGTAAATGTCATACAGTTCCATACAATTTGCTTCCCTATTAAATCGTGACGGTAAAACGTGCCGTGACCGTTCAAAATTATAAAAGAAGCCATTATGTCACTATGGGACAGGGACATGTGTTCCCGTACCCAGGGGTAATTAGTAAGTACAAAAACACATTTTAATATAGGTAATATAATAGCGACCATTACATTAAATTGACTTTTGATAACACGCAACAATACATACCTAATAAATTTTTGTACCTATACAATTAAAAAAACTAATATAGTTTAGTATATCTATTAGATATGACATGTTTTTAAAACCCGTAAATAATTTAGTCACCTAAGATAGGTGGTAAAAGAAAAAAATTAGATCCTAAACTAACGCACTAGTTTAGTTAGCTTTTGGTTTTCCATTATAAAAAGTACAAGTGTTTCTGGTAGATAGGTGGGTGGGAGAATAGATGGGCGAGCTTTTTTGATTTTGTTGAAATGACCCCACCAAAGATTGCTACGGCTTTCAACTCTTCTGAAATAATGTTATGTTTACTCACAGTGCAAAATGTCACCTACATTGTTTGTGTTCCCTCGCATTATGCAATAACGTTTTCGCCAGAGTCATCGCACCGGTAATTCATCACCGCTGACATCATTATTTTAGCGCGAATAAAGGCTTGCTCGTTCAATCCTTCCTAGACTTCCTACGACGGATATGGCTTATTTTTAGGGTTCCGTACCAAAATATTAAAAAGAACCCTTCGGTGTCCGTCCGTATGTCTGTCCATCTGTTTGTCACAGCTATTTTTCTTAGGAACTACTGAAGCTATCGACTTTAAATATGGCATAGTTGTAGGACTTGCTTGCCCGCATTTATCCCAACTAACAGAAATATATAAATAATTTTATTTTTATGGAAAATGGGGGGCGAAATCTGAAAGTGGGGCAACTATAGCAAGTGGGGTATTATATGAAAGTGCTTAGTTTGCACATTACAAAACCATTTTTTATTTTATTTTATGTGCTATAGTTTTTGACTTAAGGTAAAAAAAAAACGAAAAATGATCGTTCCCCCCTCATCTTCGAAGTTTGCAAGCCAAAAAAACTGAAATAATTCGGGCTCATAGATAATCTCCTATATTATTACACTGTAAAAATAAAATGAAGTTTCAAAAATGTATAATTTTTCTGAAATAAAAAAAAAGATAATATTATTTTTTTACGATAAAAAATCTGAAATAATTATTCTGATAGAAGGTGTTATTATATAAAAATAAAACGAAGTCTAAATATTTATGATTTTTAAGAAAAAAAAAATTGAAAACTTATTTTATACATACGAAATAAATATTTCTATTGAAAACGGAACCCTTGGTGTGCGAGTCCGACTCGCACTTGCCGGTTTTTATCTATGGAATGTTTGTTCATTGATACAGTAACGATTGGCTTTCTCTACTTACTTACTGTTTACATTGGGATCGGTTAGTTACGAGTACTTATAGGTATTATACTTATGTAGATGGTATTTCAACTAAAGCGCTTATTACACTAATTAGACAGGCTACTGTTTTTATGCTACCTACTGATGCCTTTACACTAGACTGAATTCAGTCGAACTTGACACCAAGTACAGTACGTGCGCGGGTTCACACCGTCTCGTGGCACCCTTAGAATATTAGGTATACTTCTATTTACCATATGACTTCAATATTCGACGGCGGCAACTATACGATTTCTTCATCTTGGAGATATCAAATCTGATTTGATATCAACCAGTAAACCAGGACTTAAGAGCGTCGGTGGCACACCGGACTCCCAAGCGGGAGGTCCGGTTTCGAAACCGTGCAGTGCCATGTATCCATTAGTTTTTCATATTTTTGGAAGACTTACATACATTTACCGACTGCTCTAACGGTTAAGGAAAACATCCTGAGGAAACCTGTACACTGAGATAACCAGTGTGTAAAATGGGGTAGGCACAAAAGATACTCAAGGGTCGAAGTGCCGCTGGGTTATTCCCGGCCCCCTATCATCAGATAAACCAGGACTTTGCCAAATTCATACACTGCCCAAATAGCTACACTTCAGGAAGTAGGGAGTAGTAAGTAAGTAGTGCTTATATCACAACGCCATACGAGTTGGTAATCGAGCCCTATTCACTCCGTTCAAAGTTACTTTAACCAGGTTTTACTACCAACTGTTGAAATTCATTATCCAATTTAGCAATTGAATGTGACAACAAAAGTGGGGTAATTACTACTACCCACACTTGGAATTGGGATATCCAATGGACCCTCGTGTTGTTGTCCAAAATAAGTACTTATCGTCACGGTCTGTCCCCACGAACCAACCTACTGGGAGAATTTATGAATGACTAGCTTCTTAATATCAACAGTATTACCTTGTTTCGTTTCTTCAGTTATCTCTGTTTCTGAGGGAACCAGAGCTATAGCAGGCAGCAACCACGTGCAGGATAACATCCTAGACTTGCCTTGAGGATCGTCACGACTGTAGCGCTCTCCCCCAAGGCCATTCACCAATTTACACACCGGACAGGTGTGTAAAATAGTAAAGTAAAGTAAAATACACTTTATCGCACAAATATAAAATAACAAACATGAGATAGAAAAGGAAATAGTGAAATACAATTTAGGCGGCCTTATCGCTAAAAGCGATAAAATCTCTTCCAGGCAACCGTCGGGCAGAGGAAATGATATCGAGAAAGAGGTAGTAGGTGTGCAAGGTTTATGGAAAACGTTATATCAGAGAATTTTATTTACAATAATAACATATAATACTAAGTACAAAAAATAAATAGGCAGATATATATAAGGATACTTAAATAGATCATGATAAACATACATAAAATAATACATAGACTACATAAACTAAAATATAAAATGAGTACATAACATACAGGAAAAGCAGAATAACAACCAGGGTAGATAAAAGGAAAGGAAAGTTAAAAAAAAGGAAGTAAAATAGGTGTGGATCTAATCTACAGCGATTAAAGCTGACGTCCTAGGGAAGGAAAGTTAGTAAGCGAGCTAAGCGGGTTAGTCTTCCGAGGTACGGAAGTTCAGAACATTAGATTACATCAACACCCGCCCATTGTCCAAGGTTACTTTTTCTTTCCATTCCCCAACAGCACGCTTGACGACTCAACCATTTTAGCCTAAAGCTTTTGTTTTTCGGCCTTCATTAGAAATTAATCAATATCCTTTTCCTTTGTTTAAAAAAGTAGGCTGAAATTTTATACAAACCTAGAGTTTTCAGTGTTTATTAAATGTAGTTTTCCTTGACCTGGAAACTAGAATTTTGGTGTAATGGACTGGGCCAGTACACGCAAGGGTTACGCACGCAATATTTTTTATTATCACATATAAAAAGTAGTAGGTTTTGGACGTCGACCAACTTTAATAATTCTTCGAAAAAGGTAGTGAGTGACCATTTGGAAATCCTCCTATACCTACATGCACCTATTACTCCTAAGAATACACTTATTTTATAAGTAGGTACCTACACTGCATCTAAGATTAATCTGTTGAAGGATCAATTTTTCCATCAACATTCAACCAACGACGTTCTTCCTGTTTATTTTGAACACGATTTCCGTAACGCTCTTCACAAAAACTACTAAGAATACAATTAACAAGCAAACCTTCCTATTTAAATTTTGCTCCACTATAACCCTTATTTCAACACACTAAGAACAGTATTAGCCTACATTTATCGTGGTATGCTCCTGCATCCTAAACAAAGCACGTCTGCCAAGGTCGGCACCAAATCGACTACACGCGATGTTCGCGGTTGAGTAGCCAACTGTGTAATTGTGATGTGACCACTGACTCTGAGACTATATGAGAACCTAGTCTAAACTATGATCTTTGTTCCAATTGTGCAAGCAAGGAAATTGTGCATTGTGTGTGTATACATATACACACACTCACCCCCTCGTATAACATACTCCTACAACATAATGTCATGCACGATACCTATTTCTCCTCTCTTACAACTTTCGCACTTTGGAATGCACAATTCATATGTACAAGATAAAATACCGCATTAATATTTAAATATGTAAAGCTACTTTAGGAAAACCTGTAATTGGCATATGTCTAGTTTCTTAAGTATGGATAATTTGTTTTAATATAGCTGTTGGTTTTCTAAACAAATAAATAAAAAATAACGATGATTGTATTGTCTTCAGTTCAGGAAGGCGATTCTCGCAGCGTTCGACATACAAAAGTCGAGCGCTACGAACGTCTTGTCACGCTCACACATATAATGTGAGCGAATGAGATAGGACTAATGTCGAATTCGACATTCCACTACGAGAATCGCCGTCCTGAGCCTGTGCTGAAGCATTCGGACTTACCTAGATTTACTTACAATTTAGGGCCATTATATCGCAATTAGTAAGCGGATTGGTTTGTGTGATTAGTTCATTAGCGGGTTAAAAACTGTAAACATTTAGTGCTCACTAGTTTGCTACTTTCCTGGATAGGATTAAATGAAAAGTAGAGTTAATCTTGTTAATTCTTCGAAAGAACTTGGAAGTTTGAATATTGAAAAAAAAAGGATACGAAGTCCTATTTGTGGGTACGTCAGGGGTTCAAACTACAGAAAACCTAACAGGCTTGACTTAGGCGTTAGCACAAAAGCTTGTTAACCAAATAACATAAAACCAAATGAACCTTTTTCATATCTTGGTAATACTACATTATATGATGAGCGTCGACCAATTCTAAATAACTTGATATCTACCCTAATGGTCACCGTCGCCCATAGACATCTCACCTCAGTATAAATTAGAGGGTTTTTGATGCGCTGCTAACCTTGAGGACTCCATGATGGAGTCGGTAATTACACTGACTGTCTTACCCTTTAAACCGAAACAAAGCAATACAAGCATTGCTGCTTTATGGCAAATGATTGCAAAAAACCAAAACCAAGCGAACACAAACATCCAACTAACCATCCATACACAGCAACGTAACCATTGCCCTTTTTGTTACAGAGGCAAAGATTGCCGCAGCAACCTCTACCTCCTTCCCACCGGGGAGATAGTTTACTTCGTGGCGGCCGTGGTGGTGTTGTTCAACGTGGAGGAGCAATGCCAGAGGCATTACACCGGCCATACGGACGATGTGAAATGCTTGGCCGTGCACCCGAATAAGTTGGTGATAGCTAGCGGTCAGTGCGCTGGACATGATCGACTGGATGCCAGGGTAAGTTCAGTGGAAGATAAGTAAGGTAGTGAACTGATTCCTGGTCTATGTCATATGCATATGTCCTTAGGTTTATAAACAGTTACGAAACGAATCTTGTTGAAAATAAGACTCAAAGGTGGAAAAGAAAAGCGGAAGATTGTGTGATGCAGCGAGAAAAGTCTACATTGGACAAATATTCCTCATTGCTGAGGGTCGTGATCAGTCTAAGGAATTAAAACACATAGAATGATTCTCGTGGCAGATGGCAGATTTAATGAGGTGGTTTTCCATTGCCTTCCCCATTTTAAAAGATTTAAGACTAAAGACTTCACTTAGGTACTAAATCTAGAAACTAGAAAACGGCTTCGGTCCGATTCGAAAGGGGAAATAGCTAAGGGAAAATTAGAAGGATAGATTTGTATCACAGTGCAAAAACCATTAACCGTCTTCTTTGAATGTTAGCAGAAATAGCATTTTTCCATCCTTTGTCCAATGCTGACTGTTTACCAGAACATCCCACCCGCTTCTAAGCCTCTTTACAAAGTCAAACTCGTTTCCAGCCTCACGTCCGCGTCTGGAACTCTGTATCCCTGGCGACCCTGGCCGTCATTGGCGCTGGCCAGATGGAGCGGGCGGTCGCGTGCGTTACATTCTCCAGGGCAGATGGGGGCGCTCTGCTGGCCTGCGTGGACGACGGACCTGACCACACCATCTCGGTGTGGGAGTGGCAGCGGTCCGACAAGCATTGCCTGGCTGAAACTAAGGTACGACGACTGTAAACTACATTAGTGTTATGAAGAAAAATCCTAAATGACTGAAAGAAATAATAATAATATGAAATAGTTATACTTAATGTTATTTTAGATATTTATTAAAAGAAAGAGTATCAATACTTCCAGCATCTCCATTCCTCCTTCGGACTACCAGGCGCGGGGAGGGGTTCCATCCTTATGTTGTTGATATCCCATCTGCTCGTACGAAGCGATTTGCTTCTTCGTTCATTATGCGAACGGCTAAGGAATGGAACAGCCTGCCGGCGTCTGTATTTCCCGAAACCTACAACCTTGGGATCTTCAAGGCCAGAGTGAATAGGCATTTACTGGACCCGCATGCTCCATCGTCGACCTCATCGTCGCTTACCATCAGGCGAGATCGAGGTCAAATGCGGGTTTAGTAGTCAATAAAAAAATAGACATAGATTTATAATTTGTACAGTATTGTAGCCTGGAGCCTAAAGAACAGAGGTCCTGTCCTCTTATTCTTAACTCTTTAGGACTGTTCTAACAGGTGGCGAACCTTTGACGTCTCTTGTCGGAACGGGCCCTAAGCAGTTATCTTCATAAAGCCTAAGTCCTATACGACGCAGGGTCAGAAATTATTACTTACATGTGCTCCATCGACGCCCTCATCGTCGCTTACCATCAGGCGAGATCTTATCTTATGATAGGGGGCCGGGAATAACCCCAGCGGCACTTCGACCCTTGAGGATCTTTTGTACCTACCCTATTTTACACACTGGTCATCTCAGTGTGCAGGTTTCCTCACGATGTTTTCCTTCACATGACTCTTCGAAAAATACGAAAAAAATATTGGTACATGGCACTGCATGGTTTCGAACCCGGACCTCCCGCATGGGGGTCCGGTGTCCTAGCCACTAGGCCACCGACGTTCTTGGACATGTGTATCCTGTGTGTGTGTACTGTGTCCTGTAATCTTAGTTAACGTATCATTTCGTCTCAAACACATTCATACAACACAACACGCACTCACTGTTGCTTTCTTCGTCCGTGCAGTAACTGAGGGGTCAGCTGAAAATCAGCGCTGTGGCTTGCCTCAGCATTATGCTGAGCTGGTGTACCCTTTTTGGCACTGTACCGCACCGGATGTTTTGTGCTGCATGTATTAATCTTGTATACTTCTGTATTGTGTTCTATATTCTGGTGTTTACAGTGATAAATAAACGTTTTCGATTTCAATTTCGAAGCCGACTTTCTAAGAAGATCTCCACCCCCAAGAATACTAAATCCTTCTTCCATTAATGGTAATATTTTCTCCCCTAGTGTTCAGTGGACACAGTAGTGGCTGCCGAGTTCCACCCACTGGATCGCAACCAGATAGTTACTTGCGGGAAGAACCACATCGCGTTTTGGAATCTCGATCACACCAATATGCTGTACAAACGGATGGGCGTGTTTGAAACCCGGGATAAGCCTAAATACGTCACCTGCCTTGGATTTAATCATAATGGTAAGTGAAGGAGAAATCTTCCAAATACTCAAATCTTGTTTTGGAGGTGGTAGATCATGATCGGCTGGGGTGGTACCATACCACCCATTTACCTATTTCTGCAGCAAAGTAAAAATGCCTGCATTTCTGTATTTCGGTTTGAAGGGTAAGAGAGCCAGCGTAATTAACGGCACATGAGGCACTCCATCGAAGTCCTCAAGGTTAGCATCGCATCGAAAACCCGAAAGGTGAGATGTCTAAGGGCAACTTGTTAAACACTTACCATCAAGTGGCCCGGTTTGCTTTTCACTGTACAGTTTATATGTACTTGATCATTGCTAATTTTTAGAAATGCCCAGCAGTATAGGACGATAAACTACGTGATTATGAAGGATATTTTCTTTTCAACATTCCAAGGTTTCCTTGACCATTTAGTATAACTATCACGCCATGTCCATAATCCCCGAGGGGGTAGACAGAGGAACCACCTACATCATATGTAGTTCCCACTTTTTTGTGGACTAACAATTTGGTGAACAAACGTGATAGGTGGCGAGCCTATCGCCGTCTACTAGGTGTAGAATAGTATCCACATCCCTTAGTCGCCTCGTACGACATCCACGATAAGAATTGGGGTGGTGCTATTCTTTAGGGCCGGTACGACACGGCAAAGGATAGCATGTATTTTAATGAAGACTTAACTGACGGTTTATCATTCTCTTTAGGTGATGTCCTCAGCGGAGATTCAAACGGCAACATAATTGTTTGGGGCCGAGGGACCAACACCATTCAGAAACTTGTCCGGGGTATCCACGAGGGGTCAGTGTTTAGTGTGTGCAGTCTTAAAGAGGGCAACATCGTGACTGGTGGTGGCAAAGATGGCAGAGTCGTCATGTTCGACGCTGACATGAATGCCACTGGAGTTGAGAATATCGTAAGTTTCGTCACTGAAATTATTATTTACACTGAAAGAAAGCTTCTTTGATTTAGAGCATATAAAGTTATTTTTATTCATCTGAACAAATTACTTCATAGAAACGACTGAGATCTTGGTTGAAGTTAACAATTTCTTGGTTGATTTTTTTCTTTCAAGCCGACTTTATATGCTCGTATTGAAACCAGTTATTGTTTGAAGTAATGAGCGAAATCGATACAGCACGCACAACACTAGCGCGCGATCGAATTTGCCCATCACTATTATAAAATCCTGCCGAATACTGAAAATATGTGTTTTCCTTTATAATATCGGCCTGACGCCCCAGATCGACCCAACAGAAGTAAACAAGCTGTTCTTTCAGTGTTACATGTACATATCATAAGTCGTATTTTTCCTCATTGCTGAGGGTCGTGATCATTCTAAGGAATTGATAACATTCGACTCTCGTGGCAGATTTAATGGGGAGGTTTGCCATTGCCTTCCCCATTTCTCACACTGGTTTCCTTCACCGTCAGATATATTTGATATTTCCAACAAAAACCAATTGGTTTTGGTTTGTGTGCCTGCCAGTATCCATTGTTTGATCATTCGTATTTAGAATTATTTCTATCAAGAAAGAATTATGGATATTATCACCTCTAGGAATTTACGAATGGTTTACTCATACTCATACCATTTATTGCTTTTCATGTGTTACAATTGGTTTTAAAAAATATATATTATTGGATCATCATACATGAAACCCTGAGTAGGGCATCGCAATATAAAATAAGATATTTACATACACGAGTCTTTATTACAGCCTTTACTATAGCTTCCACTGTTTGTCCTATTCTAGTTATATTTATAAGATAGTGATGATGATCCAAGTATTTTTGGCATTTATTGATTTTTTCGATTGGTCCACTTACTTATCTATAATTGCACCCTTAAACAAATACATATGTATGCCAGGGACATAAAAACCTTCGCCATATTGCTGAATTACGTAAATACCTAGTTACTATATTTCTACGCCGCAAGGGACATAGCGTAAAGGTATCTTATCTTATGATAGGGGAATAACCCAGCGGCACTTCGACCCTTGAGGATCTTTTGTGCCTACCCCATTTTACACACGGGTCATCTCAGTGTGCAGGTGTCCTCACGATGTTTTCCTTCACCGTTAGAGCAGTCTGTAAATGTAGGTACGTAAGTCTTCGAAAAATACGAAAGACTCATTGGTACATGGCACTGCACGGTTTCGGCATGGGAGTCCGGTGTCTTAGCCACTGTGCCACCGACATCTGGTTCTTATATTCCTGGTCAGGGTTTAAAACAAGCCACATATGTGCCACTTTTCATTTGGGTGATTACTATTTATTTATTTTTAAGATCGAAGGCCACTACGGAGGAGTGCGTGTGGTTTCGGAAGGCCGTGGCAGTCAGCTGTTCATTGGCACCACTAAGAACTGTATCCTGCACGGAGATATACAGCTTGGCTTCTCCCCGGCTGTACTCGGTAAGTTATATTATACCCAGTATTATATTTTATGGTAGGTATTATAGTACCCATACATACAGAACTCACGTCTACAACACAAAATATATAGATATTTTGTGTCCATAATACCAGAGGGGGTAGGCAGAGGAACCACCGACAGGTAGTTACTTTTCGCCGTAAGATTTGGTGGACAAACGTGATAGGTGGCGAGCCTATCGCCGTCTACTAGGTGTAAAATAGTTTCCACTAAGACCCTTAGTCGGTTCGTACGACACCCACGGGAAGAGTTGGGGTGGTGCGATTCTTTATACCCGAGGTGGTGGTGGTGTGGTTATGAAAATTAATCAATGACCAATCAGTACCAGATATGGGCCAGAAGATATAGGTGATAATGAAAGCCAATCAAATAAAAGACATAAATAGGCGGATTTTGGCACACTGCAGCGTCTTTAAGACGGAATCTGACCAAATAATACAAATCTATTTTCCGGTATTCTAAATTTCTATGCATTCGGTCGGCTTCCGTTTTAAAATCGCTGCGGTGTGCTAAAGGCTTCAAACCCCTTGTTTAGTTTGCGGAACTATTTTTGGTAACTAGCTACTAAAACGAAATTTCGACATATATGAGGCGTATATTTTACCGATTTCAGTAACCGATACCGGTGAGAGAAAAATATTCCAAAACGGTTGCAACCCTAAATCAAACCGCCACATTGTAGGTCATGTATTGTGGACGGGCTGTGGTGCCTAGCAACCCGTCCGTGGACGAGCTGTGGTGCCTAGCAACCCATCCGTCCGATTTCAATAACCGACCACCATCCCCCCTATTTTTTTTTTTTTCGAAACCCACAGGAGAAAAATAATAATTTTGGAACGATTGAAACCCTAAATGAAACCTTCATATTATAGGTCACGTGGATGAGCTATGGGGGCTTGCGACCCACCCGTCGCTGAACCAGTTCGTGACCGCGGGCTGGGACCGGCTGCTGCAGCTATGGGACGGACTCAGCCACTCCACCGTGTGGAGTAAGGACATAGATGTACGTATGTCATACTAGCAATCATGACTAGAAAATAACCCGAATTTAAAAAGAACATTGGCGACGTTGCATACATTTTGAGGCCTAGTGCATTTATTCCAAAAAACATGTTCTACAAATTCTTCATTCCCGACTTCTACAAATGTACGACTTTGTCGGTTCACGCATGCTCGATACATATATACATTCATACATAACTTCACGTACGGGTAGGCAGAGAGAATGGAGCGCCACGAATCTCTGTCTTGGCATGCCTCTCTTGCTTCCTCTACAGGCATTTGTCGTTTCACGCATGCTCGATACATATAACACGTAGAGGCCTTGTTAGAGTATTTACTATGAAATTACTTTATTATTATAGATATTATTATTATATGTAGCTAAAAGTATACAGTAGATAGATAGAAACACTATTGTACACAAATACAGGAAAGTAAAAACTACAGGAATAGTAGCTCGATATGTACAAAGGCGGTCTTATCGCTTAAAGCGCTCTCTTCCAGGCAACCTCTGAAGTTAATTGGACATTAAAGAGTGGAGTTAAGAGGAATTCTGGCAGAATAATGCTCGCAGAGCCATAACGGAGGATAGTTGTGAAACAAGATAGATATTTGTATATCGGGCGCTGTCTCAGGATAACAATGTAGTAATTGAGAACTTGTGTTACCCTATGAGGCTGGCATGACCCTATAATGGGGCCGAAACCTAAAAAATAAAATTTATCAAAATGCCATTTCCCAAAAATTGTGAATAAATAAATAGGGCTTTGTTTCATATCTCAATAATGTCTGACGATAATGTATTCTACAGGAGCGAGCTCAATGCTGCGCGTGGTCGCAAGATGGCAGCGTCATCGCCGTGGGATGCCTTACCGGGAAATGGATGGTGTTCGATCCTCACTCCAGGGAATTGCTCGCGCAACACCAAGATGGGTAAGGCCTATTAACACAGTCATATCAATGTGGAAATCCATAACCAAACAGTCCTAGATAACGCTGTAGTTTTTAGAAACATTCAAAGTATTTCTTTGTAGAAAAAACTTTTCACTTCTACAACATTAGAAGTTAGTTCGGGATGCAGATCGTCCAGTCCCACATCCTTATAGGCCTTTAACCCTAAATCAAATTTTTAAGAAACCCCCAAAACATTGTGGAGATCTCCTTACTTTTTCCAGCCATCTAACTATTACCGATCCAAAGATCCCATCTGACATCAAATATACTGTTAAGATCTTGGAATCCTCTGAACCAATTTTTATCAGACGTCGCTAAGAACACTCTCAAAATTCTCTATTAAATATTTAAAAAAAACTCGCTTATAATCGGACCATCGGTTGTTAAATTCTGATGCCACAGACAAACAGACATTTTTTACTTATATACTTTTGATCGGGCAATCAAATTCAAAGTTCGAAACCAAAACAAAAGACCGATAGGAGAGGGTTAAAAATTGGATTCTTTATTTCATGATCCGACATGTTCCAGCTCGGAGCCGATCCAAACGATCCAGTACGCGCCGAACAATAAACTAGTCGCTCTCGGGTCGAGGGACAACTTCATTTACATCTACCAGGTCGATGACAATGGCAGCCGGTACTCCAGGCTTGGCAAGTGCTTGGTAAGTTCATCACGATCTTAGGCTAGGACTACACGCTACGGTTCGCTGCATCCAATCACGAAACGCTGACATCAAGTGGGAGGAGGGCGGAACGTATGTAATTGGTTGCAGCGAAACGAACCGGGGCTCGAACCGGACCCGTGAAGTCCTGGTTTTAGGCAGAAATAGCTTTTGGGAGGTTGGTTATCAAGTTCTGAGGTTTTGGGGAAACTTTTAATTACTTTCGATTCGGTTAACGTTTTAGGCAAAAGTGGTGGGTTTCCGGGATAAGTGGACTTTGAATTTTCTGAAATGATGATTTAGGGAAGTGTCCAAAATCTCTTCCTCCAAATTCTTTGTTTGGGCTACGGTTATTAAGTTTTTTGGTAGTGTATCGGCGAGTGAATGTGCAAATACAAGAAGGTATATACCCAAACAAACCATACAGGGGGTGGGTAGGGGTGGTAAGGGTTCCGCGAAACGGTCGATTGCGATTGACAATTGGAGATGATTGTGCAATACAAAAAAAAAGCGAGAAGGTTATAAGCGCCTATCTTGCTTCTTTGTTTTGCGCCATCTCTAAGACTCTCAGTATCGATAACTGAAACTAATGCTAATTAGGTACCTACTAAAAAAAATTTTTTGGCTTACCTTGCAAATTAGTAGATACTTCAGTATCATCAAAAATCACAGACATCTTCATAAAATAATATTGCAGCTGCAGTCTCTGTGTTCACTTTTATAATTGCAGTAACCAATTCACCTTGTCATGACTATACTATACTCAATAGTAGCGTCCTCTTAACAGGGATTTGTAGAATCTGGTCAGGCTTTACTTACATAATTTTACATCACACTCGATTTCACATTGTGTTTTTTACTGTTCTCGTCATATTGTCATTTCCATTCTAACAAGTTGAATCATTTCACGCGTTTCTAGTGCACGGAGAGAAAACGTAGAAGGGTAACACTAAAATTATAATCATGCATGCATTGCCAAGTATAAATACCTAGGTACAGAACATTCGCCATAATTATGAACTATTTTCTTCATAACGAATTCCCAAAATCGGTTGTTCAAACCTACTACCTAATTGTTTGGGAAAACATATTCAATGGAATGTTTTGGCGAATGTTTTCGTATTCAAGCTGTTTGACATAAAACTGTGATCCTTTTTTCGCTACATTTATTTTGGATATGAAATTCCTAGGATTAGCTAACTAATTGTTTAGTAGGACCGTAAGGTCATTTACATTGCCGCGGAATGGAACGGCAGCGAATTTTCGCAACGTAATTGTACATAGCATAATGAACTTTATGACAATTGTGTAACATACAAACTAAATACGAGCCAAAAAAGAGGTCGCGCGTCTTCCGGGGAATCCTGGCGCATTCTCGAGAATTCCCCTAGCTACTTTTCTTTTTTGGCTCGTATTTAGTTTGTATGTTACACAATTGACATAAAGTTCATTATGCTATGTGCAATTGCGTTGCGAAAATTCGCTTCCATTCCATTCCGCGGCAATGTAAATTGAGCCTTAATAAGTGTCAGTAGCGGCTTACTTTTAATTTTTACCATTCTACCCTTAGAGCATTTTGCTAGAAGTACGATGGCGTATCATGCATCCCAAATGCTTTCGTTCACATGTGTAGTTTTAAGACACATATTTCAAGGATTGTTTGATTTTCCAGGGTCACTCAAGCTACATAACGCATTTGGACTGGTCGGAGGATAGCGAATACATCAGAAGTAATTCCGGGGATTATGAGCTATTGTATTGTGAGTATCCACTATTATATAGCTAGTTGCAGGCGGTAGATCCTAATGTGTAGGTTCGCCTGGGTTAGTACTACCCTCTTACATATTTCTGCCGCAAAGCAGTGATGCTGTGTTTCGATTTGAAGGGTAAGAGAGCCAGCGTAATTAATGGCACATGAGGCACTCCATCGAAGACCTCAAGATGAGATGTCTAAGGGCAACTGTTGACCACTTACCATCAGGTGGCCCGTTTGCTCGTCTGCTCTCCTTATACAATTTAAAAAAGCTGCCAACTGCTGGTTATTGACGAAAATTAACTAATACCAGAGCAAACCTTGGCCTGTACATTGGACAGATGCTCTGTCCCTTTCTAGCAAAACAGTCCTTTATATGCAGCCAGCAGGTCCTGTATGGCGCTAGAGAATAGATACGTCATAAAACTTATTGCCATTTCTATCTACCGTTCTGATTTTTGATTGCCTGTAGTTATTTTATATTTATCAACCCACACCACTCCGCCGGTGTGCGTTGGACCTAAGATACATGATACAGAAACGTACCGATACCAATAGCGAATTTTTCCAAGGGAACGCGACGACGTGCCGACAAGTGACGTCGCCGACGTCGATGCGTGACGTCACATGGGCCACCAACACCTGTCCGATCACGTTCCAGACCATTGGAGTGTGGCCCGAGAACGCTGATGGAACCGACATCAACTCCTGTACTAGGTTAGTATCTGATACAGCGAAAGGGAGTTTTCACATTAGACGATAACGAACGACATCGACATGACACAGATATATATGGTGTCGGGGACTAAATACCGTCTAGTACAGAGGTCCCCAAACTTTTTGTCTCGTAGACCACTTGCCATGTTTTTCGGTTTTGGGTAGACCTTGCTTATCTAATATTGATTTTTTGCAAATTCATCAACTTCAAATGTGTTTTGATAGTTGGCATAGTGCTACTCACTTTGAAAGATTTCAATTTTAACTGTAGCCTGAGAAACTTAAAAAACACATTATCATACACGTTAAGTTTTATACATTTATTAATTGAATTCAAATTAAAACTTGACATGGACCCCTTGCGGGTTGTAGTCGACCTCTGGGGGTCGATATAGACCACTTTGGGTATCACCGGTCTAGTACTACGAGTAAATGTATGAGATTGGACAACTGACGATATCGTTATCGTCTAATGTGAAAACGAATGGGAACAGTGTTTTTGCGGGTAGTCCACGATTAAACAAACGTGGTGGGGCATTTACTCAGCTCTCCTACTAGGAAGTCTCCTGGTCGATGGAGCGACGATCTGCGGTAGGTTGTCGATATTGGGTACGAAGAGCCTTGACAGAGCAGAACATCCATGACTCATTGTAGCGCGCTTTGCCAGGGACTTGTCCAGCAGAAGACTAAATGTGCCTGATGATAATTAAAAAAATCTTGTATATTGTTGGACTTTGTGTGAGCTTTACTTGCCTCCACCACCACCACTGTCTTCCCTATTATCGACATGAAGTCGAATCTAAGTGGTACCTACGGTAAATCTTAACATTCTGTTGTAGGTCTCATGACGGCAGACTCGCAGCAACTGGAGACGATTTCGGCAAAGTGAAACTCTACGCTTATCCTGTAACACAGCCTAAGGTTAGATCTCAAACAACTTACCCTATACCCTTGCAATATATTGTACTAAATATTGTATTTTTTTGTATGTAAATAGATCGATAGGTTTCTGAAGTTTATATAAATGAGTAACTTACCCAATTTCCTCTCGAAATTCTAAAGTCCATAGAAAAATTGAGACATCTTGAACACCGCATTTATTTCAATCAGTTACTATTCTACGTGAATACGTCTATGTATTCGTAGATTCACTCTATTATAGTACTGTGTGAGGTGAAGGGGACACTTTAAAAACCAAGAACACGTATTCAAATCACTCCCTTTATGCAGTCTACTACAACTAATAAACAAAAAATATAAAAAAATACTACACACGGATGTCTTGACATCCGTGTGTAGTATTTTTTTTTATTATAAATTTTAATTTACTGGCTCTCCTACCCTTCAAACCGAAACGGCATAGCTGCTTTGTGGCAGAAATGGGTAAAAGGAAACTGACTGTAGAGTCATACCACCTTGAAGTATTCTCATGGCACAAAAAAACAGTTACGCATAAGGGTGCATCAAGATTATTATTAGTGCGCAATAATGGTAATCTTTGTGCAATGTCTGACATCCAGTCGGTTGATGACGCAGCCTTGTGCGTGAAACGTCATGTAATTCCTAACTATTTACCCTGATGAAGAATTCTTCCGTATTTTTGTGCCTTTATTCACATAACTCAAAACTGTTTCTCGATCCCCACAGTCCCTGTGCCACCAATACGGCGGACATTCCTCCCACGTGACCTGCGTACGGTTCCTGCCTGACGACTCCAGGGTGATCAGCACTGGTGGTCTGGACACCAGCGTCATGCAGTGGGTCGTCGATTAATAACCATCTATCCTAGTAGGAGGCGTGTGATTTTGTAATTGTTTTAGCCACTATCATTTTACTAGACCTACACATAGCTAAGGAGTAAGATTGGTGCTACATACATACTCGTTCGGATTCGTTTCGGGTCTCCTTTAACTGTCAGTATGGCGTTTGACAGTTCAAGCCGACCCGAACGTGCCGAGCCGAGTATGTGTGTAGCACCCCTAATACAGGAGTATAATTCTCCTTATTTTACTGCTTTACCACTTCCACCATCAATCAGTACCATTGATTATTATACTGGCGCTCTATCACAAAATATTTTTTCGTTAATTTCTAGGATGTTGTACCTCATTTTGCGATATTTAAATAATGATGATAATCGTAAGCTTTTTATAAGCTTTTATTACTCTTTACAAGATACTTTAAAATATGCTGTATCATGTATTGAACATACCTAAGTATCCAGGTGATATGATAAGATAAAACCTAAAGTTACAAAATCACATGCCATAAATATCTCATTGGAATTATCATTTTTAATTAAGCTCGTTTGTAGAAAACCTGGAATTGAATTTTTTTAGTAACTTCAAAGGTAGAATCGAATATCTCATACAGTACAAAAAGGTTTTGATTTTAGTACATAAAGCTTAGATGCGTAGATAATGCCCAAGACTGAACTACTTTTGTTCTACGACGATAGATTATAGAAATTCTTAGAAATAATAATGTAAATTGGATCGAGCGGAAAAAAATTAGTTGTAGAATAAATGTGGTTCGAATCGTCTTGAATCGTTAGTTTCATTAAATATTTTCAAATAATGATTGATGATTAACTTATAAATAATTTCATGTAATTACACTCGAATTGTAACTAAAAGGGCAGTTTTATAATAAGAGCATTTTTATCTAACAGAGCACCGAGTTTGTTGCACGATTGATACCAAGTTTTGGGCCTAAATAATCTAGTTGTATCATTGTAATGTTGTGTCATGTCATTATGGCCTAATTTTGATTTTCTGATTAATTTATAGTATTTTTTGTATCATATGGAATTAGAATGGGATAATTGATTGAATATAGTATGGTTGTGAAAAGGGTCAGAGATAACGGATCGATTTTACATAAATGTTATCAGAATATATCCGTCAATTTTAATAAATCACGTTATATGTAAGCATTATTCATTATTATTTTTGCGATTTGATGCTGTATTCAACCTAGATGCCATTGGCTGCCCACCAGTGCGGTCCATGTCACATAAAACTAAATTGCGGCGTGGAATAAAAGTGCCAAAAAAGCGAAGTCATCATTTTACGCGTTAAATGTGCTACATTGGGCAGCTATTCCATTTCAAAGATGCAAAATGCCAATTGGCACTTAGCTCATTTGTAAATTCCAACATTTTCCGTGTCAAAGTTGCTACATTGGGCAGATATTCCATTTCAAAGGTACAAAGTGTTTACTAAAATGTTTTGGCAACTTGGCCCATTTGTAAATTCCACGCCTCAATTTCTAATGTAATTTTTATGTTTTCTCAAAATATCAGATTGAGTTGAACATAGTAGGTAATTAATTATAGCAATCTTCTTGCCGTATAGGCCCCGCCCGTAAGCCTCTAACATGGTCTAACGACTGTCGAACTAAGCGGTTTAAACTGTGCTACCAGTTGCACTATTAATATCTGACCATGCTCTCATCATGACTAAGAATCCATTTACCGCAGCCATGGCATCTAGGAAAAACAAGGCCCTTAATGAATTTTTACACTTGCGACACTGCAAATATAGCTTTTTAAGCGTAATAAATAACTTAAGTATTTTTAAGCATAATAATATTTTTGGGGCACTTTTTGAATAGTAATATTATTTTTATTATTTAAGCCATGAGGATCAATTACAAATTAGGTTAAGTTTTATTGTAATGATTAGCTTTATCTATCATGTAAAATTCGCGGCACATAAATTGAACAAAAATGGCGGTCGTTCCGCGCAGGTACATT
This sequence comes from Hofmannophila pseudospretella, assembly GCA_947369225.1. Taxonomy (NCBI): domain Eukaryota; kingdom Metazoa; phylum Arthropoda; class Insecta; order Lepidoptera; family Oecophoridae; genus Hofmannophila; species Hofmannophila pseudospretella. Next base: position 6,262,519 of record OX376328.1, on the reverse strand, counting down.
GTACAAATGCTATGGTTACGCGCGACCCCTCGCGTCGAACCTTCCATACCGCACTTCGTTTGAGACCCGAAATTGGTCACTGCGCATCCGCCATTTTTGTTCAACTTATATGCCGCGATCTGTAACTTGGTTTATGAAAATTACGAACAACCGTCCAACTGTAGTTACTTTAAAGCTTATTTACAATGTGATCAGATCACAAGCTCGATTAATAATCAAACTACGGGTAAGTAAATAATCTACACGCATTTTTGTACGGTAGCGGTCAGAATATGTTTATCAGTTTTCAATTTCGATATCTTCCCATAATGTAGGTACGCAATGACGTCGATTTCGTATTAACTTTGAACGTGTTACCTTTTAAAAATTGTGAAGCAAATATTAAAAACGACTTTTTGGTAACATGAACTCATTTTCTTATATATATTTTTTCTTATTATTGAGACCTTATGAAATTGAGGTGTGCATACAATTAAAAAATTTCTCACCGCCACTGTACACATTATGAAAGGCAATAGTAATACAAAACTAGTAGAATAAGAGGAAAGTATAATTTATGGTACCTGTGGGAAACTTATGATCATAGCAAAAGTAACCAGGTAATTTACAATGCAGTGCTTTTCATATACCAAGTTACTGTATTTTATTTTAAAAAGAAGATTATTCTTGAAGGAAATATTTTCACATTCCCTTAGATTTCGTGCGTTGCTGTAACCTAGTCACCGTTAGACTTTCATTCCATTGCGTTTCTAATGATTTGTTCTCTTTTAGTTTTAGTAGCACTATGTTGTATGTCGATTGTAAATATATTGTATGGTACGACGGCATAATTATGTCCGTCTTTTTGAATGTGCCTCTAATAAAAATGTTTATTGAATGACCGTCGTATTTTTTCTATCACTATCATATCAACTGAGACTCCTGATATGAATACCCACATGGGTAAATACCCAGCCCTGGGTCGGGAGAATACCAGTTTCAACCCGGGTCATACCCTTTTCTTCGGGTAGAAACACTTGGCTTTCCAAAAGTTTTCTATGACTTCTTAATGTAAATTAGTTCTATAACTGCATTTGAAAAATTCTTCGACCGTATATCGGACTGAATCTAGTCATGATGCACATTTAGTTTCGATTCTGGAACGATTTTGGTTTCTGCCCCGCCTAAATGGGTATTTACCGGGTATAATTAAAATGGTAATTACCGGCCTGATTTTTACCCGCTGTCCATTGAGACTGGAAAGAATACCAATCGAGCCGTATCATAATAAATTGGTCATCGATTTAAATACTAAAAGTAAAATAATTTATTAAATTAAAATAATAAAACGTAATAATCATAAAATAAACAAAATTAAAAATAAACATCATTACTCAAAATGTAACGAAACTCTAAAAACCCTGAAACGTATGTTACAACTTTTGATAAACTATTATTACATAAACAACACCATTACATTGAACTAAGACATTTTTCACCAATTTTAGCTTTCGACAACCATAGGGGCTACGCAAAATTGAGTATTCTTACATTATTCATATTATTTCAGAATATTGCAAATTCACATACATTGCAGAGTTCTAAGAGTCTAAAAAACTTAAAAATGACAAATTCCTGACAAAAAAATCTGTACTAATACAGCGACAATCCGATTAAACCAAAAACTTTTTCCACTTCTGCTACTAGAACCAAAACTTGTAAAGGTGAGTATTTACATTACGTAAGAAAACAGTTATTCGAAGAAAATGACGTCCAATTGGAAACACGACTGTTCTATAAAGCTTTTGCTCGTTTTAAGCAACTTTGTATTGATGTCAAAATGTCGCTAATAAATATTTATTTATAGGCTAAACTTCATAAAACAATTAATAATTTAATACTATTCAAAATTGTTCTATGCAGAAGCATTGTTATTTTTAAGCGGATTTTTATAACGATTTAGATTATAGTCGCTGTTACGTATTTTTAAGCAATTATTAATTACCTTTATAAAACAACCAGTATTAATAATTAAGACATGATTGTCCTATAAAGAAATGTCATATTTTTTGCGACTTTTTGGTATAGTAAGACGTTAAATAGTAGCTCACATATAATTATTTTTATAGAAAACTAGACTTCATAAAACAGTCAGCAATAACAAAATAATTACAATGACTGTTCCATGGAGAATTCTAGACAATTTTATGCGACTTTGCTGCAACGCGGTATTTAGATGTTAAATGTCGCTACATTTTTATTATAACTTTATAAAACAGTCGCATGATGACGTCACTGTACAACAGGAAAGGACCGGGATCATCAGTCAGGTCTACTGAAACATGTCAAAGAGTCCAACGATTTTTAATTCATCTAAGTATTAACCACTACGCCTATATTAATTGCTCTACACTGTTCGCAGACATCTCGAGTAGTCGCCACGCCGCTTTGGCGTTCAACTCCTGCGGATCCCTACACAGAACCCACACGTAGTTGACCCGCATCACTTTGTCCGGGGAACCCTCGATAACGTTGTTTTTCGCATCCCGAACACACATGATCTGTTGGGACTGGAATGTTATGACCAGCACTGGGCCTTGGTCCATCATTTTGCCCATGACCAGGTCGATCTGTTCGATATCTAAGATTTTCGAGTCCAGTCTAAAACCTAACTGCTTGCACTGTTTTATTGGAGTCGCCAATATGTTGAACACACCTTCGTAGCACCAATCTTTCAGTATATCCAGATCTCCGCGAACCATCGCCTCTAGAATGTTCGGTATAATATCGTTCGCGCAGTCTTCTATAAACGCTTGAGACGAGAAATTCGGATCGATTTTGCAAATTTCGGTTAATGTTTTTGATAGTTCTGTTTTCTCGAATATGTTACCAAATAGACTAGTCACTTTGTCAGTAACGAAGCGAGACGCTTTGACGACGGGGTTGTCCGATTCTTCGTATTTTATCTTCCAGTCTAACACCTAAAAAGAAGAAAATATACTGTTTAACCATTGTTATTTATTGAGCGTCGGTGGTACCAAAGAGTTTTTCCGATTTTTTCGAAGACTTACGTACATTTACCGACTGCTCTAACAGGGAAGGAAAACATCGTGAGGAAACCTGCATGTCTGAGGAAATTAAAAGTTTCCGAAGGCGGGTGAAATCCACCAATCAGCACTGGGCCCGCTCGGTGGATCATGGCCCGTACCCCCTAGTGCAAGGGGAGGCCTGTGCCCCAACAGTGGGGGACATTAATAGGCTGATGATGATTTTTTGAGACTAAATTCTTGGTGATCATCATCAGATCCTCTAGGTTTTAAATATGGGAGTTTGAGGTAATACTAGAATCAAATATTACAGTTCTAGAGATCCTACACGTAACATCAAAGATGTCCCAAGATCTTGATAACGACTGAACCAACTTTGATCTGGCATGGTAACCTATCGTTTTTGCCAAAAAAAAAAGTCTAGCCTATTTTAGTCAGTTGGATATAGGATTCCAAGGCACGCCTCTCATTAATTCAGTGCCATGTGTATGTATGTATACCAGGGTGTCTCCTCGGAAAGATGAGCATAAATGGTCCCCAAGGGTCGAAGTGCCACACGGATTTATCCGGCCCGTCTTATCATAAGATGCATAGGTCTTACCTTGTTGACATACTGATTGTTATTCTTAAAGTTTTCCCACTGTTGATAGAATTTGGAGTCTTTGTGCAGTTCCACGCCCATTGTCTCTGTGTCAGGTGCGAATGTTCGTTCGTCGGCAGCGATCTGAAATATTAAAGGTCCTTTATGCCGCAAAAATAACCTCATAATAGGGTAGTTTCCAAGTAACAAATATTAAATACATATCTTAAAAATTAAGACAGGTATAAATTGATGATTTAATGTGAAAACAGAATTAAAATTTGTTAAAAATAAAATAGCTACATACATGCAATAAAAAATCAGACAATAGAAAGAAACGGCAATAGTGAATTATGACGTCACTGTGCTGTAGCGCCATACAAGCAGGTCCTGGCTACATATAAAGAACTGTTTTGCTAAAAAGGATCAATATCTCTGATGTTAGTTGAAATATCGAAAAACGATTTTAAGATTATGTACAGTTTGAGCCTGGAGAGTTAACGTGTTAACTCTTTATTGTACACACGGAATATGTTACAAGCATGTTAATAATAAAACAATGTTTTTCAATAATGTTGTTTCCAAGTACAGTTACCTCGACACGCTTCCGTAGTGAGAGGGGTGAAGTATAAACTCTGCCCTCGAGCCCTCTCGGCGATATCTCGTTCCTTACTACTTCCGTAGCCTGCAAGTAATAATTGTCATTATCCTTTACTCTTACAGCACAGTAATCCCCCGCTTTATATATAGAAATACAGAAACAAGAAAACCAATTTGACGTTTTGACGTGGATTTAGCCATTTTCTCGGAAATCACATTTTCACTTAGCGGCTCTCGTATCAGGGCAAACTATGTTGACTACTACTACTACTCTCCTCTAGCACAATGATGTGAGCACTGACAGCGAGCCAAGGGTTTGTCCCATATATTCAAACATTCGACATTTCAATGCCCGACTAATGTATGGGAAAAAAGCTAACAGGACATGCGCCAACTGGCAGACGCGGCTTCCACATAAAACTTCTCTAGCAAGCAATTAGGGGAATTTCAAAATCCGTGGTTGTATGCTTGTTTTATTAAACATATTTTATTTTATTGTAATTCTATTTCAAATAAATATAAACTTACTTGTGAAATAGTCTTGAATGCGGATGTCTGTCCCAGCTTCTGACTTGTGTCAGCTATGCTTTCAGCTGCACCTTTAGCAGTCTTTGATATATCTTCTGTTATCCTTCCTGTTATTTTTCAATTGGTTTGATTAAAAACAAGAATGTCCTCAAAGAATGAAAACTGAATTGACAATTGACTTTTAAAACCTGTGAACGTTTTGCCAGAAGCTGATTCCGAACACTTTCATTCACAGATTTTATTTGGAAAAAGTCGAATTTGATTGACTTAGGAAACTTGTCTTTAGTTAGATTATCCCTACTTACTCTGATTGCACTAACAAAGAGTACAGTAACAAGGAGCATTTCCATTATGCATTATTCCATTTTGCATCCAGTTAGAACCTGCATGCAGGTATGATGTCATAACCTGCATTGCATGCAACCTGTGTATAGGTACGATACAGTGACAATACAGTGATCGTGTAGATTAATAGTTCATTTATTTACATGCATTACAGACTTACCGGCTTTTTTGGCAATTTCAGTCTTGCTGGCTTCTTCTATCACATGTCCCATCTTTCCCTTGATGCCCTCTAATGTTTCTTTTAGTACTTCGGACCCCTTCGATGCCTCAGACTCTACTGCATGGAACTTTCTTCGGGCTGCCTACAATAAATATATCAGATAAATTACAAAAACTCTTATTTTACTTTTAGTTTCCAAGACACAGGTTTTTTTATTGTAGGAAGAGCAACCAGGCCACCTAAACGTAAGTGGTCTGGTCACCCATATAGTCTCGCTGATCTTTAATGTTACTAGAGTTTTCGATGTGCTGCAAAACTTGAGGTAATGTTGCTCCCCATACATCTTATCTTATGATAGCGGGCAGGGAATAACCCAGCGACACTTCGACCCTTGAGGATCTTTTGTGCCTACCCCATTTTACACACTGGTCATCTCAGTGTGCAAGTTTCCTCACGATGTTTTCCTTCACCGTTAGAGCAGTCGGTAAATGTACGTAAGTCTTCGAAAAATATGAAAAACTCTTTGGTACATGACACTGCACGGTTTCGAACCCGGACCACCCACATGGGAGTCCGGAGTCCTAGCCACTGTGCCACCAACGCTCTTTGCTCCCCATACCATACATGCTGATCAACTTATTGGTTAGAACAAATTATATGGAGTCATATAAACTTTTAGAACTCCTAAATGATTTATGCAGACTAAGATGATCTCTCCCTCCTATCTCTCCATGTATCCCTATCTTGTAACTTGTCAGTCAAGTTACAAGATAGAGATACATGGAGAGGTGGGAGGGAGAGATACCAGAAACAAAAATAAACTTGCAGTTCCACACTTTAGACTTAGTAAAGTAAACACGTCATTTATGGGTCACTGTGTATGTTTTTATAATAAGATACCTGACACTGTAATAAATATAACACAGGAAAAAATTTAAGACCGACATAAGACGGACCCTATGTAAAAAGGTTTATTATAAAACAAATGACTACTTAAATGATGAACAAGCTTGGTCCTAAATTCAGCTCCAGCTCTGCACATTGTGTACATGATTGTATTCATAATTATTGTAAGATATATTTATTTCAAAAGATGTGCTGCTAAAAGTTTCTTGCACCTCTTCTTTCCTTTCAGTTATAGCACCTTACAAAACAGTGGTACAGTAAAAAATGATGTTGTAAAAATGTACTTTAAAGTACTTATTTACAATAAAAAATATCTGATTTGATTTCTGAGGTCTTAGTTCAGCAGTGGCTACATATAATAATGTTTTAGTAAAAATTATTCAGACACCAGGACTCAATTTTTTTAATTTATAAATTAGCCATGAATACTTAAATTAATTAGAAAAATAGGTTGAAACCTTCCATGAGTAGAATTTGAACTACCATTTTTTAAAACACTTTTTCTTTTATTTTTGGCTGACAAGGAATGTACCACAAGTACCTGGCTCCAATTTGATTCATTTTAATATGGCAGTACTTGGTGGTTTTCAAAGGAGTAGTTTTATATTTTATAATTTTCTATTTCAGTTTATTTATTTTTTACCTGAAGCGCTTCAGAGTTTTCCAACTTTTGTGCCTCTTCTCTGAATTTTTTTATGTTTTCCTTCATTTCCTTGTTCTTGGCAATGTCTTCTTTGATGTTTTGGATGATAGATGAGAAGAAACCTTTCCTTGAGTAGTGCCGGCATTCTTGCACAGATTGTGGGTACTGACAACAGTAAAGGAGGAATATCTTACAAACATAAAATCTAAAAAGTTAATAAATATTTTGGAACTGAACAGAACTGTATAAAATTTTGCTATATTTTTTTTTATTTCACTGAGGCATGATAATTAATGTAATACAAGAGGAAGGCTAGAAGTTTAATATTCGGAGTATTTCACAATTAAAATGGAATATCATCAGACAAATCTATAAAAAATATTTAACAAACCTGGTCAACTTTATTATAAGAATGAAGTGTAGGTTTGAAATTAGCAGGTAATGCACCTTTCCACCGAGCCGGACTGTATAGCAACTGTCGACAGGCTTGCTGAAAAACAACAAATAAAATAAAATTCAAAAGGTTCACAAGGGCACTGCCACATAACCTAACTTAGGAGAAACCTTTATTATTTACCATTATTTTATGTAATACAGAAATAAATCAAGCGGATTACGTTTTTTCACTGATTTTAGACTATTATTCTATTGCAATTTTATTTGTATATCGGAAAAATCTAATTTTTACGACGACATCGACGAAAACTCATTCATAATCCGTGCAACCTTCTGTCAAAAAGAAAATGTCTGTTCTCATTGCGATTTAAAACAGCTGGCAGCCGGGGTGCGTTCGTGCAATCAACCAGATAAATTTAATACGACGAAATTTTATACTGGGCTCCCGCGAACGGCCATCGGATAATTAATGTCAAACTCATATGACAGGAGTTTGACATTCGTTTGATCGAATGTTCTATTGCCTTTAAATGGTACAAAGCGATAGAAATTTACAAATTAACTTTGGTAATGGACGTTAAAAACGTAAGAAATCAAATTTAATTATTTTCGCTATTTATTTATTTAAAAAACATGACAGACTGTATGGACCAAGCCCTTTGCCTTTCTCTTTTGCTATCGATTTTAGAAACAAATTGGGCATCAACCAATCACAAAAAAATCAGGATGGGTACCAAGTAAAAGTCGGGGCTACAACTGTAACACTTTTGTTTGTGGTTGTAGTTTGTCGATTGTACAACTACAAAGATTAAATCTCAACCTTATGCCTGCGCAGTATGATACATTTCAGATTCCCAAATTTTAACGTTTTAAAAACACTTGTAGGTATCGGAATCGGAATGATTTTTAGGACTTGGACATTTTGGAAACTGGTTATTTTTGAGACTGTCATTTTTGGAATTGGACATTTTAGGGCGTCATTTTTTCGAAAAATTTGGACATTCTGGGACGGAACGCAAAAATGTTCCCGCCGCATGTCAATTTTTAATGTCAGTGAGACACGAGATTTCTATTTAGGTCGTAAAAAAATGTGAAGGAAAATTTGAATTTGGAATGTTCGTATTTTTACTTATAAATAGTTGTATTTTAGAACTTAGTAACAACTAGCCAGTGCCATACACAAAACTTTTTTCGCATAACTTTCTGCGTGGACCGGTATGTATATGTAGTTGTATTTTAGAACTTAGTAACAACTAGCCAGTGCCACATACACAAAAACCAGTTGAAATTAATCACGATGCAAGCTCCATACGTTCCATTGCTTGTTTTGAATAAAAGTTCGTTTAATTTTCAGCTGTTAACGCGGTAATGGAACATGCACAGTTGTCAATGTGAATAATTTCAACTGGTTATGGAACGTTCCCTAATTACCCGACAAAGTAATATTACTCTACCCGGTTCTGAAACACAACGTTGATAATTCATCTGACAGTTCAAGTTGTGTTATGGAACCGGACAATCGAGTAATATTTCAACTGTCTGGTGAAAGTTTTTACCCTGGAAAAAATCAGTTTGCGCTTATCAATTACTCGGATAGTGTGAACCTGGAGCCGTAAGGTTGATTGATTAATCAATCACAAACAATGAAAATGGGAAATGAAAACAGGCTGATCGATATCCAGAGACAATCTGTGTTTTAAAAAGTTATTACGTATCCGGTTGTGTTTGTTGTCAAATTAATTTGATTTTTGATTTTATTGTGATTTTTCTCTTGTTTGGAGTAAAAACAAAAACTGTAAATTTTCGTTACTGCTCAGCCTTATAAGAAATAGAAATGCTATATTTTCTCAGCTTAAATTCGCATTTTATAAAATATGTTATTTTCGTTGTTTCAAGTTTAAAAAAATTTTCGTTTCCGGTGTGAAGGCAGACAGAAACATAAGAAAGTGTACATTTTCATTTATTTTCTGTCGTCATTTTTAGCCACGGAAGCGTGTTGCATTTGATGAAATTAATTTTATTTTATGTTCGTTCGTAGTCGATCGTAATTCGTATTGTGGTTCGTGTGCTCTCCTTCGCAAAAGAAGGAAGGATTCGGTACATCGTCATAGACAGTGGAAGGTGGGTACTACCTACGTAGGTATCGAATATCTTCATTCTATTCCATATTTACATTTCGTAGTAGCTATAGAACACATTCTAGCTAGATCAGTGGTGACCACGTTTTCGCCAGCTGGTGCGTACCCACATTGAATTGGTGAAAATTGGTTAGATTTAGTATCAAGTCATTACGATTATGATATAGGTTAGGTATAGTAGTGAATGCAGTGATTTTGACTAATTTTGTGGGTGTTGTGTGGCTGTGACAGGTGGTGCCGGCGTGTCGCGGGCAGTTTTCCCGGTGCGAGCTTCGGTGAAGCAAGGATCAACAATTCATCGCGACTGTCGGCTCTCGTCCATCGGGGCGTTACCGTTTTATATGACTTTAGCAAGATATACAGGTCAGTGGCTTACCTATCTAGCATCAAGAGCATGCCGCATTTTATTCCGGACAGATTTCCTGTAAGACTACCTGCATTGCAACATAGTATCTGGACATTTATTCCCAATTAAATTAAATTATCATTTACTTATGATTTCTTATTAGTTTTCTAATATTCCTAGTTCCAACTCAAAGGAAAATAAGTATGATAATAAATTCAATGACACTTAAATAGAAAAGTATAAAATTAGGTTTGAGGGCAAAAAAAATTAAGGAATGATGTTTCGGTGTGCTGAATGAATATGCAGTTTGATTTGCATCACTTAAGGTTACCTTTTTAGTCCTGTATATTTGGATCACAATACATTCCTGTGGAATAAATTAAACAAGGCACAATCATATAAAAATATTTTTTAAAAAGTTCACAAAAATCAATGTCTAATATATAATGTGACTATTTTTTTTTATTGCATCAATTAATTTACATAGACATCCTGAAGGAGGATTTGTCCTTCGTTAACCAACATCCGAGATATTAAAGGTTAAGGTTAGTACTGTTGAGATGCTCTGTGCCTTTTTAGCAAAATGGTCCTTTATATGTAGCCAGGACCTGCTGGTATGGTGCTACAGAACAGTGACATTTCCATTGCTGTTTCTTTCTATGGTCTGATTTTTTAGTGCATGTTAGCTATTTCAATTTTCAACGAATTGTAATTCTGTTTTCACATTTGATGATCAATTTAATGTCTATTTCTTCATTTTTAAGAAATGCATTTAATATTTGATGCTTGTAAAATACCCTATTCATTGTTTTTTATAATGTTACCCAAGCTCTGATTTATCAAACAAAAAAAATTACATTTTTCTTTTGGGTCTTCATGTCAGGCAAAGAAATCCTTGACGAAGATTTAATTCCTTTTACTCCAACAGTTTCCAAATAATATTGGCATCAGATTGTAAAATGTACTGGATAATGAAACCACTAGTCAATATGGCGTTTTCAATTTGATAGTACCTACTCCACTGTTGCTTATCATGTTTCGTATTTAAAAAGCGTAACATATACGTACAGATGTCACGATTAATAATATTTTTCAAATTATTATATCAGGTTTAGGTAGTATGTAGATTGTAGATTTTTTTTATTGGCAGGGTTTATATTCCCTACTGTGAAGACAGGAAGGATGGAAGAAGATTTGCTTAATTTGCTAAGCACAAATTTTCAGTAAGGTGAAGTACAGAGGGTGGATGTAATTTATTGTGACTAGCTGAATTTTTATTGATCACAGCATACTATACGTCGCCATACGATAAACTGCTAAATTTGAAGTTTTTACTTTCTTAGGTTAGTCGTGTTATTGGACATAATTGTAGATTGAACATTAGGCTAGCATTTTTCTGAAAACATTATTCATTCTGTAGTCTGGAATCTGGAAATTGTCTTTCAAATAATGTCTTATTTCAATAACCCATCAGTTTTTATACTCTTGTAAGGGTGACTCAACTAAGAGTGAGAGTGTATTGTTAAATAAATTTAGGAACCAATTTACATATTCTATCATCTGTACAATGAATAAATTGCCTCCTGAAAATGTAGATTCGCTGATTGTGATGTAAATTCGTCTCTACAGTCGGCAACAGTTTTTTTGAAAACCCAGCTAACAAAATTAACATTCTTCTATGCCAAACAAAGTTTTTGTTATTTGAAGATAGAAGACTCATTATTTGGGCTAAAAGAGGAATTTACCACTCGACTTTCCGATATAAGAGTCTTGACATATAATCCCCTTCATAATTTTTAATTTGAATATCACAATCTTACCTATTGCTGCCTTTGCGCACAAAAGATCCCAGTAGGTTGAAGTGTCCCTGGGTCATCCAGCATCAACAAAGTCTTTGCTCAGGGATGTAACTTCAATTTTAATAAGTTTCGGATTTGGTTAAATCGGTAGCTGACTCTACAGGAACGGTCCACGTAAATCCAATAACCCGTTTTGCATTTCGTATCGTGATGGAATGGAATAACATTTAAATCTGTTCTCTGTGATCCTTTGCCGGCAGACAGGCCTAAACCCTTTGTGACATGGTCGGTTCTCTGAAATTCTTAACTAGGCTAAATTGTGTGGAAATTCCAAGTATCTACACTGAGTAAAATTTTACATTTGGTACCTACTTAGTTTATGGAGACAATGCGCGTTGGCATAAAAGGCGCACCATCTTAATAAAATACTTGTGATAATTTTACGACGATGATGGCGAATGCGGGTTCACCGCATTCGCCATCATCGACCTCATCGTCGCTTACCATCAGGCGAGATCGGGGTCAAATGCGGGTTTAGTGGTTAATAAAAATTAAAAAAAGACAATGGTCGTTGTCTATTGTAGTCAATTTCTGTAGGAACTGAATTTGTCTACATTTGCGCATACGTAACGTAATAGTAGAACTCGAGCCACTTTTCGAAAACGTAGTTAAGTAAGACGAAACACGGCGAGACAGCTTCGCTAATAGGGTTTCAGTCTTTTAACAGAAACCTAATAAAATAAATAAAGAATCAATTGTGTTGAGCTTCCGTAATGGAGTGCCCGCGCGGAATATCGGGTTTCCTCTCGATTCGCGATCTATTGCCCGGCGTAATGGAACCAGTAACTCAATATTGTAATCGTTTCTGCAAAAACGATAAAAGGTTGCTTCTATCTTTACCTTACCTACTTTTAATGACGCGCTTAGCTGGCTCTTGGCAGTTCCTGAAGGTTTTGAATTTCTTTTTTCTAAAAACCGACATATACTTAGGTCAACTCACCTACAAGTGGTTAACATACTGTCCAAGATAGACCAGCCACTTCTAGACACCATAAAATTGAAGCATCTCTGTCTGTACCTATCCGACTCCCCGTGTAAGAAACGAGGTCTCTGTGCTAGACTGGACGAGAAAGGCGAGTTCATTGACCCTCATAACGTAACGATTCTGCACGTTTCGGCAACACGCGTAACATTCGCAGAGTAAAATGCCGGTACAACGTTTTGCTGCAGGTGTCTTTGTGATTGCGTCTTCTATCGTTAAAACTATTGGGCATTCTCGATTCGATTCTCGAAATTCATCGTTAGGTTTATGAATAGGTTCGAGACAGTCCACCTGACGGTGATCCCTGGTCATCCTCGACTATAATATATACTATATCCTTCGTTCTGGGCAGGTATTTGTTCTTCGTTTAATCTCGATATAGTGAAAAAATGCTCGGCATTGGCGGCTGGTCTGAGTGAGAAACTTGCAATATCGTACATATTGATTGCGCCTTTGTAGATTCGTCATTGAATTCTGGACAACAGGCAACTAAAGTTTCTATTCATGACATTCTAGTCCACAAAGGAATATTGTTTGCTGTAATCAAATACCTCTTCCATATAACTTAAACGACACTTGATATAATATGGGCGAAGGCGTGCGTGCGTAGTAACTCACGTTGCTAAAACCTTTTCACTCCCCAATCGATAGTCAATTTGCAACTTGCATACGAGCCTTTTGACACACGTTTCTACGTATCTTTGTAGAACGACACATTCAATACATGTTTTACGTACAAGGGCGTGTATGGTGTGTATGTAGCCTTTACGTATCGCAAACTTGTATCTTTATTTGAATATAGGATAATATTGATACAATCGTCATAAAGTTCCTATATTTATTAACTGGTGAATAAATAACCTATGTGCCCTTGCCCTATACATTATTTATTCCGCATCTTGAAAATTACGCCTGTCACAGATCCTACACCTATGACATTTTGATACAAACCGATATGGTTTTCGACTGGAATTATCCAACTCTACGCAATACCTTCCAGGAATGTTTTTCACTCCAAATGTTATGACTAACTTTTGATCCACATTTCATCATCTTTTGAAATCTCGTGTGGATTACATCAATTTGGCGAAAACTACTTTACAAGTCCATAGTGTGCCCGCAAGGAATTGATTCTACATATCTTTCTGTTTTTACATGCATTGGAAAACCTTTTCATACGATTATTTTAATTCTTTTCCACATAGTCAAATCGAAACCAATGGCGTCTATTATAGAACAAAATACAGTGAATCAGCAGATAAATCTCTACAGCGTAGCGTTTTATTCCGGGCTTGTGCCCTGGGATCAGCGGTAACGATCGTGATCACGGCTTATCTAATCAGAACGGCAAACTTCGGTATCATTTTTTGTACAATTTTACGCGTTTGCGAAATATTTCGATAGAGTATACGAAAAAATGTTAAGATTGGCAAAAAAAATTAATTGATTCATACTTACAACCTTGTTATATTCACGTCATGTCATGCGTTACAGTATCCATAAAATTTACGGCTTTACTGTACCTAATTATTTCTTCCCCACCATGCAGTCTGCGACCCATAAGTCTTTAGCTGGATTACGATCTTGAGTGGATGGCAAGTGTAAATGTTATGGCTGGTCTGCTGTACGTGGATAAACTAGTAATATAATTAGGTACCTTATTAGTTACCTACCTATCTACTACGTACTATGTTGGGTTGGGTTTTTCTCGTTTGAATGTTTGTGTATTGAATGACTGGCCAGGCTTACCTCGGTTTTAATCTGGGTGTCGAAAGAACACCGTCACGAATGAATAGTCAACGTCTGACTCTTTGACCTTTCATGTAGGTATTTATGATGTATGGATAATATTCTCTACCTACTTTACACAAGTTATGAAACGTGAATAATGTAAGAGTATGAAATAAATAAATAACCTATCTCTACCTATCACGGCGGAGAGCAAGTATTTTCGCTTATTAACTTTCTCAACTTACGGAGCATAAATTCAGCCTCAACGAAGACTTTTGGAATATGTTTCCTTCATTAAAATTTACGAAGTATCATTTTCATATCTCAGTATCTCAGTTTTCTCTTTTAATTTTTTTCTACAAGTTAAACGAGCAAAAAACGCAAAAAAAAGTATGTTTGATATATTTTTTCGTTTATGTTACTAACATTCATCAGTCATTCACCGTGTGATAGATAATGATAAGTGTGATATCTGGGTCTTTATAGGTGATTAGATTTCAAAAGTTAATGCGTTGGTACTTACAAGTTTTTTTTTATGGCTTACCCCTACTTGCAATGTTGCTCCTTATTCTACTAAAGAAATCATAAATCATAGTCTAATCTAAGCAATATCTTTTCCTTTATTCTTTGCTGGTTACTGAAAACAATATTATCCAAATAATCCACAGTCGGATGAGCCTGAAAGCTCCAGTAGTCTCATTGTCTTAACGGGGTTGTACTCGATCCCTAATTATTTTCCCAGCAATGAGAATTGTCCTTTTGTTTGAAGCTCGACGAAGACTCGTATAGTCCGCGTGTTATTTCTGCATTCTTTATTACGATTCAATTTATGAAATTCCGTAGAGGCTGGTATTTGTTCCCATTGTCATTGATTCGAACTCGGATCTTTAATTTAATATTTTTTTGTAATTTAGCTAAGTATGTGTAATATCAGAGTGTAATATCTTTATCCTGGTTGATCCCTGTATGATCTATTTAGTGTATGGCGTCTTTTTAGTTACTTACATGCTTCTGTTGGGTTTTGAAAAAATAAATAAATAAAGAATTAATCAAGTGACAATATTCCATACATAGGTATCTATTTTAATGTAGTTGTTGAAAAGTAATTAGAATTACCGATAATGGTATACGTAAGACGTGGAGGCGTTACTAAATTCCCAAGGATTTTCCCAATTTCTAAACCACCCACACAAGTATGTGGGTATGGTTGGTTATATTATCTATATTCTGTATCTATACAAATAATGAAACCGTAAAGTTTTTTGTTTGCTGTTTGAACGCACATTACGTAAAAACTACTTTTTATTACGAACGGTTTGAACGGAGTTTTCTCGAATATATTTATATAAGTCCAGATTGACATCTAGGCTATAGACGTTTCGAAAATTCTACTTAAAAGTAGGTCAAAAGTGGCGGTGAAGTTAGTGTGGAACGCGAACGAAGTTGCGGACAACAGCTAATAAAATATTTCCCATTTAACTTGGATTAACAAGAACTTTGATATTCAATATTGCCGCCTTACGTAATTACATGTTTTAATCCGAATTAGGTATCGAAATACTTAATGAGTCTATAATTTGAGATAGGTAAGTACATTGGTCAATTTTACGAGTTATCAAAGTAACAAGAAAGCAGGAATGTAATTATCGCAAAGGAATGTGCACATGGCGAAATAAAACGGGCCTAAGTGCTCATCAAAAGTCACAAGTCACAACATTCCTGTTAGGTATTTTCAAGACTTTTTTTTAATGCTTTCGCCATATATCTGCCAACAAACAATTTGATAAGCAACAGGCATTCATTGATAACCGTTATGTACCAATAACAATTCGTCCATTGAACCCTGAAATTTCAACTAAAATATCATAGTCTATTCAGCGTCCCGTTTAATTTTTTTAAAGTGCGTTTAGGCTCACCTAGGACACTAGGGAGGCTCACAATCGATACGCTCGACGCATGCGTGCGACCCCCCGCTCCCCGTCACACCTCGTCCCCCCGATTTGTCCTGCGAAGCCTCCGGGCGATAGCTGTTATGTACTATGATAAATTACATTGCCAATGCGGGGCAGCGATGCTCGGAGGAAGAGGCGAATGTGATTATGTTGCGTTGTTTATACAGTTTCCAGAGTCAACATTTTGTTTGAGACAAGTTATTTTGTATTAGAGGCCTAGTTAGTATAGTTACTAAGTCACTCTCACGTCCATAATCCTCGAAGGCGGAGATAGAGGAATCACCTTAATCATAGGTAGTTCCCAGTTTTCGCCGTAAGATTTAGTGGACAAACGTGATAGGTGGCGAGTCTATCGCCGTCTACTAGGTGTAGAATAGTATCCACTAAGATCCTTAGTCGCCTCATACGACACCCACGGGAAGAGTTGGGGTGGTGCTATTCTTTATGGACGGCACTGTTTGTTTTTCTAAAACATGAATAGAAATTATCAATATATAATTTGTACTGCATGACCTCGATATAGTATCACAATTCAAGCATATCAGATTCGGAAATGGGTAGATTGAACGGCAGACATTACAGGATTTAATACAATTGTCGACCTGCGAGTCGTTGAACCTTAGATAGGTAGAATGCATAATACAGTATAAAATTTGCTAAGTACTTCACACTTGACAAATGGAATTAACCTTCACGGAGTCCCACCTATTTCCATTGTTAAACTGGGAATATTCTGTCTGTCTCTTCGTTTAATCGACGTTGAAAAAGGGTACACGCAGTTTACTGTAAAAGGTCTTATTATTATTATTGCGTAAGTACTAAGTATGTCATATTTTGTTAACAAACTATTTACTTGTCTCCTTTATTAGTCTGATTGACCGAGGTTGAGTTTGCACCCGAAGTACTAGACTTTACAAGCGTAAACAATGGTGGCTAACATAATTTTATCAGAAAGATACTATTAATATACTCAATACTTTTATCACGACCTCTATATATCAGTATTTTGGTAGTTGCCACATCAAGTAATATGTGCTATGCTTGCTTGCTTATCGTATGGTTAGTGGCCAACCTATTTGTCAGAGTTGTTCAGGCCGCCTGCTGTCGAACGACAACAACCGGGACCGACTGCTTAACGTGCTCTCCGAGACACGGATGAGCTCAGATGAAATGTGCCACTAGCGGTCACCCATCCTGGTACCGATCGCGCCCAACGTTGCTTAACCTGCACGATCACTTTCGGACCGTGCTCGCAACTAAGCTACGAGCTCTTGCTAGACTGTGCTATAAAAATCTATTTACTTAACAGACTATATTTTGTTTTGTAACCTTTTGAATGAAAAGAAACTGATGGTCATGTCGTTGAGTGATGTGATGACTGATGATGATTCAGCTTTTAATGTTGCCTTAATAAATTGGAAGTGGTCGCTTTCGCAAGGTAGAAATTGTCGGTTTATTGATAGTGATCTGCCTGCACCTTATCAAAGTACACTGAAAGAAAGCTGTTTGGTTTAGAGCATATAGAGTAATTTTTATTCAATTGAACAAATTACTTGATAGATACGACTAAGATCTTGGTTGATGTTAACAAGCCGAATTTAAAACCTCGTATTGAAACAAGTTCTTGGTTTTTCTTTCTTTGTAGTCGTGCCATAAGATTTTAGGTATGTGATTCAACGATACTGGGGGTGACGTCTAAATTTACATTCTCATATGAAATGGTCTACCCTACCAAAGTAACATCATTCGTCTATGACTATGAGAATCGAAAAGAAACATGTCGACATGTTAATGAAAATTGTGCAAAATAAATATCAAACTCCACTCTCTCTTTATGTACCATTGTTCTAGCTAGAGCTTCTGGTATTATCATTGGCCCTGAGTCACTAATAGGTTATAGATAAAAGACAATGTCAAAAATAGTCTATGGTTCAACAGACACGCAACTTCCACGGTAATTATTAGTTACCTATTTTAATTATTTAAATCCAACGGACACTACAGACTTCCGGAAATGGTTGACATATATGATAATACGGGTTTATTCATGACATTCTAGAGTTTTGGCAGTAAAGTTTGGCGTCATAGACACACATTCATTTCCTCTGCCCGAAGGTTGCCTGGGAGAGATCGCTCTTAGCGATAAGGCCGCCTAAATTGTTCTTCACTATTTCCCTTTCTATCTCTGGTTTGTTGTTTTGGAACAAAATCATTAATTTTCTGTAACTGTTGGCAACATAACTAAATAAAGATTTTTCACTTCACACCTCAAACATATATTTTTCCATACGATGAAATTGATATAGGTTTCATGGGTACAAGATTATGTATCAAATATTTCGCATCAGTTTTACTACGTTCCAGTGTTAATATTTCGCTTTCACTACCGGATGAATTCATTTTTTCGAAATTATTTTGTAACAATAAAATCACCATGAAAAGAAGATGTGGTTCGCGCGTTTCACATTTTTTTAAAACCGCGCCAACCGGCCAGTTACATTTTTCATGAAATATTTTCCTTTGGTCGCGGTGTATTCATGTTCCACATTGAAATAACGTTTATTCCCTGTTAGAAAGTCTCTCAGAATAGACGCTTTTCTCCCACTTTTTGAAGAACCAATGAACGTTTTTCGAATAGGTGGGATGAAAACGATTTTAGTTCTCTTGCGCGATTTTTTTTTTTTTTTATTATTTATTTATTTCAGATTCCACAGCACTTAAATTTAAAAACCAAAAAGTCTATTAATAAAACATGCTGCCAATTACAGATTTCCTATTTAAAAATAAAGCTTATAGGGAGAAATAACTTTTGGTGAGTGTGTATATGGATGTGTTTATTGGAAATGTGCGTGAACGTGTTTTTGTAGAAGAGAGTGTAGGTTTAGATTTATTAATTTTCTGTGTGATTTGAGTCTACATTCGAAATTGTAACTGGATTTAAATGATTCTCTTCAGGTTCTTTAACACTAATTTTAATTGACACCTCTTCATTTCATCTCGTCTGCCACTCATCTATCTGAAAAATTATTAGTTACATTTTTATCAACATTTTACTTAAAAAAACTTTGGTAATTTTTATACATTACCAATATGCTTCATTAATTCCCACCCATTGCGTATTCTTTAGCATTTCTACCCCAAATATGATGACAGACAGACAAACACTTAACCACTTTAACTATAGGCTAAAATGCCTGTGCTAGGAGTGCTCCACCACTGGTTGGATTTGGGGTTCAAATTAGGTAAAATATCTTATCTTATACATCTATTTTAACAAATGCTATGTTAATAACGGCCGTCAGCTAAACCCAATTTCAGTAAAGACCAATTGTGGTTGGTTTAACACAGTCTAGTAACAGAATGGTCTGCCATTTGAAACTCTGTTTAACTGTTGGGCACCTTTCCAGGCTGAAATGTTAGTTACTTCCTGTTCCCATAAATGGAGTTTGCAAAGTGGAAGTTAGGATCGAGAAATTAGTCATGTATTCCTCCATTAGTTAGTATGTTTTAACTTTATCATAGATACAGGTTCTATCGTCAAATAGAATAGAAAGTTTTTAGGAAAAGTAGATGATACAAAGGTCTGTGCTGAAAATATCACAGATCACATAACCAAATATGTATCTTCAACTTTCAGCCAATGGATTTTCTTTAAAATTCTCAATAATCATTATGACCGTTCACTCTGATCCTACATCTATTTTATAGTAAACCTTCCGTTAGTGACTATAATTCCCATTTATATTTTTACAAACAGCACCAAACAAACCGTCCCCTCAATTCTGAATAAATTACCTCGAAGCAAAGGCTATTTCATCATCATCATCAGCCTATTAATATCCCCACTGTTGGGGCACAGGCCTCCCCTTGCACAAGGGGGTACGGGCCATGATCCACCGAGCGGGCCCAGTGCTGATTGGTGGATTTCTCACGCCTTCGGAAACTTTAAATTTCCTTAGACATGCTTGGTTTCCTCACGATGTTTTCCTTCACCGTTAGAGCAGTCGGTAAACGTACGTAAGTCTTCGAAAAAGTCCGAAAAACTCATTGGTACATCCTTTATATTTAACAAAAGAATAAAATATGTTTAACAACGTAATAAAACTTGTTGGAACACTAGTTACAACAGAAAAGGACAATCTGATCTAAAAATCTCGTTAAAAATCTGTTTAAGGCGACAAATCGATTTCTAAGTAGATGTATTGATAATCTGCGTGGGCCGAATCGATTCACGTTTACCTTTGGGAACAAATGTAAACGGGCAAGCGATTTAAATTAATGATGCAAATTGGTAGTTCAACTTCTTTGCATTATCAAAATAGAATAGAGTAGAACTTGTTTCACATACAACTATCTAAAATCACATTTCGAATTACCGTGGTT
Organism: Hofmannophila pseudospretella; assembly: GCA_947369225.1. Taxonomy (NCBI): domain Eukaryota; kingdom Metazoa; phylum Arthropoda; class Insecta; order Lepidoptera; family Oecophoridae; genus Hofmannophila; species Hofmannophila pseudospretella. The sequence continues at coordinate 6,241,944 of OX376328.1, read as the reverse complement.
GCTCAGTAGAAACGACTTGATCGTTTAATGTATTTTAATACTGTACCGGAAGATTTTGTAATGTATCAGGAACAAAATATGGGATGTAGAGTTAGAGCAGTAGACGATATTGCATAACTATAGGTATTTCACTATAACTCACCTATATGGAGAAAAAAAACCAAAAATGAAAAATTTCATATTGACTCCGATATAGTAATATATGGGCCGGTGTCGCACTGGTGTCAGATGGGGTCAGAGCCTGATACGTAATTAATTACATAGCCATTATTTCTAGGATGTAGCACGCTGTGTTCTGCATATTTCATGATTTTTGTACACATAGAATAGAATAGAATAGAAAAACCTTTATTAATAGACCATATATAAAAAAAATATGTACAAAATATGACAAAATGAGTCGGATTATAAATTGACCATATTTTACATTCTGACATGTGATATAAACATATGATATGATCTATTAAAAGGGCCAAGTTCAGCTGAGTGTCGCCAGATGCATAGATACCGATACATCTAGCGACGCTGGTTTTCAACTTGACCCTTTCCAACTTATAGCTATAGAGAGCAACAATGTCGTTCGGTTCGTCTGTAGTGTTGGCTCATCTCCTTACATAAAAAGTCGTTATTTTGACAAAATCTTCAGTTCTACTCTACTTTCCTGTTATGCCACTTTTTGACTAAAATTTCACCCAGTAAATATATATCGAAATAAAGTAGGAGACTGATTAATATTCGATAGTGAAGAATCTAATTATAATTTGCTCTTAGCGTAGGGGATCAGCTTGGAGCGTCAACCATCAGGCTTGTCATAGTGAAACATTGACAAACTTTAAGACAAGATTTATGTTGCATGTTCGGGTTATATATAATAGTAAAGTTATCGGAATATAATCCATCATCCTCCCCGCCTATACCTTGGACCCCCATTAAAACTTATATTGACCAGCAGAGGGTGAAATTCGCCTCGTCCTTTCGCATTAGTGCTCGGGAGAGGTTTCGCTCGTTATTGCATTACTAGGAATAAGATCTGCGTTCTGACGCTCAGTACTTGTTCAAGTGCTTTTCTTGAAACTAACTCCCAACAGCGAGCATGCGTGAAACGACTGATTACTGTAGAGGAAGCAAGAGAGGCATGCCAAGACAGAGATTCGTGGCGCTCCGTTCCCTTAGCCTACCCCGTAAGTGAAGTTATATATTCATTCATAGCTATATATTCATTTTATTCGGGACTTGATAATGAAGCCATCCTGTTGGGTTATATTTTCCTTACGGTGAGTAAGGATAACTTTGTCACACATGTGGTGAACGATTGAACGATTCGAACGGTCAGGCACCCTAATGGTATAAGATGGCTGGATGGAAGCGAAAACATATTAAATAAATAAAAATAGGTGCATTCTATAGGTATTCAAATCACAGCCACAGTACACAGTTTAGACTGGTAGCTGCGGTTGGTTTAAAACTTCATTAATTACTGGCTTATCTTATCGCCGCTATGTTGTGACGCGCGCGCGTAAACGTGCAATTGATTGAGCATAGTTTGAAACGACGGAACGAACACCACGCAGCCAGTTATAAATAGTGACATGTACGCTTTCCCTTTGATCTATAGAATCTATGAGGGTATCCGAACTGAACCCATTTGTGCGGAAAACCGAAGTCTAGATGAAACTAGCTATCTTTAGACTGAATTAGGACAACATTGTACAGTGGAAGACACATCAGTTATACTCTGTGGAATCCTTTCCGGTTTGTTTGAATGTGTCAAATCGACAAATTAAATTCGAATTAAAGCGACAAAGTACTAAAGGGGTATAAGAATGTTGTGTTGTCCACTATACAAGTGTACAGTTAATGTTGTGTTGTCCACTATACAAGTGTACAGTTAATTGTCCTTTGGTACTTTGTCGCTTTTAACTATGAATCTCTTCCCATGGCAGGAGCAGTTTATTAATCTTATTATGGCAGTGTAGAAGGTATCATGCTCATACAACGAACTGTGCTAGAAATTAGTCCTTGTTGCAGTTTGTGTAGAATCCCAATTCGCCTAAATTACGTACGTTTGTTGTTCTATTTCTAGCGAGCGTCGGTGGTCTAGTGGCTAGGACGCCGGACTCCCATGCGGGAGGTCCGGGTTCGAAACCATGCAATGCCATGTACCAATGAGTTTTTCGGATTGTTTCGAAGACTTACGTACATTTACCGACGGCGGTCTAACGGTGAAGGAAAAAATTGTGAGGAAACCTGCATGTCTGAGGAAATTAAAAGTTTCCGAAGGCGTTTGAAATCCACCATTCAGCACTGGGCCCGCTCGGTGGATCATGGCCCGTACCCCCTTGTGCAAGGGGAGGCCTGTGCCCCAACAGTGGGGACATTAATAGGGTGATGATGATTAGTTCTATTTCTAACCAATTTCAATTTAGTTTTCGTTCCAATTCTATTTGGACACCAAATCGCACTCTGCTGACGCATACCACTGCTACCTTTCGATTTACTATCGATCGGGCAAAAGTACATCGGGAGGAACTTATGTTCGATCGTTATATTTGACAGTTGTTATTGCTATTCAGTTACGTTGTATTTAGTGGAATCGATCTCCTGGAGTAAGAAAGCAACAGTTTTCTTTATACATATTACGTACTTTTCTAATTGGCTAGTTTTGCTTTGGAAGTGTCAATTTTCACTTAACAAACATAGTGTAGATTGAACTATCTAACAAATACCATTATCTGATGCGAACTATCTACGTAAATGCGACAGTGATTGTAAACGGAAGCTGCTAGTGCACCATCGATGGTGTTGCCATGAGCCGGATGTTTGTTTATAATTATACGGTTAAGGTTATCAGTGTTATGTTTCTATACGTCGATCGGTATCATTTCCTGCCATCTAGTGTTCTGCTGTTAGGTGAAGTTATAACCTTGAATGAATGAATACTCTATATTGCACAAAATTAGTGTGATACAATGCGTATAAAACGATTATTACAATCTAGGCGGTCTCAAAAGCGATCTCTTCCAGACAACCGTGTTTCTACGTGCAATTGCGAATAAATTGCAGTAACATTTTTTTATTTCTTGTCATGACCGACGGACACCGGTCAGGTACCGTGTCATCCTAAACCACTTTTACTGTGATACTGCTGGAAGACATTTCTTGACGTTTTTGATTCGTATGCTACTGTAGTAAGGTAGGAACCGTTCAATTAACATTATGTTTTTGGATCAAGCCAACCTCTTTCCCTGTGTTCTGTGATCAAGCCAATGATCAATCATACTCATACTCATTTATTGAAACTGAAGGAACTTTCAGAACAGTAGGTTAAGTCCCAAAATTTACAAGATGAAATATAACTGGATACCAAAACAGGGCAAAGATCAGCCCGATTTGACAATTTCATATAACAAAAAGAAACTTATATACTAATTAGCTGCTGTAAAGGGGTCTGTTCTATACATGTTAAATTACAGTATACCTACATCATTAACATTTAATGTCAAACAAAAAATAAAATAATAAATAAACAATAGCTGCTGTAAAGGGGTTTTGTCCACTATGGATCGGTCCTCTAATACGTATTAACGTAGTATTAGCAGAATACAATTTGTAGTTAAAGTTGGATCGATACGAATACGAAATCTCTACTTAATTGGAAAAGAACACAAACTTTCTATAACAGTCGAATTGGACTGTGGGCTCCAGTTCTGATACACCAAGTCGATATGCCCGATTGCTCGAAACTATTTGATTGTTGATCGTTGTAGAAAGGTTGTCGATTGATTGTTTTCCGACTAGTATCCATCGATTGTTGATCGTTGTAGAATGGTTGTCGATTGATTGTTTTTCGACTAGTATCCATCGATCAAATTAAGCGGATCATCACGTCCAATTCCCCGAATGTCCAGTTCCCTGAACGTCCAATTCCCCGAAGGTCCAGTCTTCCATTTTCCGGAACGTCCAGTTCCTTGTACGTCCAGTTCCCTGTACGTCCAGTTCCCCGAACGTCCAGTTCGCCGAATGTCCAGTCAGTGAAAACTATTCCCTTAATGTCCAATAACCTGAATGTCCAATTCCCCGAACGTCCAGTTCCCCGAATGTCCAGTTCCCTGGTCACCGGTTCATCGATCCACGTCGATCTATTTGAGCGATCTCACTTCGGTCGGAAGGGTGTGGTAACACCCTAAGACTGGCCAAACTGTAAAAATCTTCCACGTGTAGAATATACCTATCTATGGGGCGTATGCATGTAGTATATGATGATAGCATCATATACTACATGCACATGCCCCAGTGGTTCCTTTTATTATGTCCACACCACGGCTCCCCGTTGACAGCGATCGGGTTGCGTGTGTGCAAGTATTAAATTACAGTATTATCCAACCCGCATATGACATGTGTGCTAAGGTTTAATTTAAACGACCAGAGAGAGTTGTCTTTTCAGTTCCTTGAAGAATTTATCAGATGCTTTTAGGCGAACGCAGCTACGAGTTGTCATGTTTCAAGTTGACAGTAATTACTTAATTAGCATATCATTTAATTTAATTTTGAGTTAATGTTAAGGCGAAGAACAGTCGCCCGCTTGCCCAGCTTTTTGGCAAGGACTGGGGACTGGGGAATCTAAGGACAACAATCTATCGTAGGAAACAACCAGGTCTTCTTGAGCATAAAGTTCTTGTAATTTTAAGGAATCTTGCTATTAACTTGAGGTCCCAAGTCCTATGCAAATGCAAATAATAATTTGTCCATCCGATTTGGTTTATATACCAAACATCCGTTGTTAGTTCTTGTTGCCGTGGTAGTGTGAAGTTATGGAACGAAAACGTGAAGACGCTCCCACTCATGTCTTGAGCCATAATCGGTGCGAAGTTGCGAAGTCGTCAATGAATGTCTGTCGCGCGAGACATCGAGAGTCGAGACTGAGGTCGAATGTTTTGTCCGGCGTCGTGTGAGATACCGGTAAATAATAAATAACAATGTCCACCGTTTCGCATGCCGAGCATTGCAGTGGCGAATTTACGTTGTGATGTGACCGTTTCCGGTCTTACACTGTTATTATGAGTCTCGTTTTACAAGACTTGTATGTTAACACGTACGTACATATCTTCATGCTATGTCCCTACGCGGTAGGCTGAGACATTGAGCGCTAAGAATCTATCTTAGCACGACTTTTTCGCTTCGCCTACAGTCGGCCTTCTTCGTTGGTACGTAACTTCATGCAAATATATATGATGTAATTGTTACATATTAATATTATTGAAAGAAGTAATCGGAAGTGTCGTAAGTAATCTATGATTTGAAATAGTAATTTGTATAGATCGGTCTAAAAATGCAGTGATATTGCAAAAATCAATCGTTTATAGTAATCATTATCAGACTATCTTTATATTGCCAAAGGTTTATCAGTTGAAAAGATTATTGTTTTGTAATGGAAAGTTTTTATTAGTCAAATTCATTTTTAACTTTTAATGTTTATTTACTGTAAACTGATCACATGTAAACTGCAAGAACACTGTTTATCAGTACAGTAAAACCTATCTGCCGACATAAAAAATATGTAGGTACATGTATGCAAAGAACGGACGAAGAAAAGAAAGATCATATCAGAAACGTTTGCAAACGAACATTCAAAAGTGAACTAAACATTCTTAGATTCAAGCATTTGCAAGCGATCGTTCCATATGTATTTACAAAGGGGTTCTTCATCACAAGGTGCTCACAGTTGTATTGTCAACTTTGTAACATGTTTCAAAGCGAACTTTGTAAGTTCGCGTCAAAATGAATGCTACATTACAGGCAAATGTTTATGATCAAATCAATACGCGCCCTTATTACTTCAATAATAAAGTATGTATATCAATCACTCAGCGAGAACAACAAGTGTATACGGTTGCAGAAGAAAAAGATAAGTATGTTTGATCGTGTCCACACTGGGTGTCCGAGCACGTGTTCGGTTCTTGAACACTGGTAATAGCTCTTGTTTAATTTAGTGCATGTACGGCTGCCGTTAGCTGGAGAGTTATCGGCACTCGGCTATTTTCAATACTCTTAACTGGCCAGGAATCTGCTTAGCAACAAAATTCTTTGTGGGATTACTGGAATTTTTGTTGAAAATCTATAACATTAAAGACTTTTTGGAATTTAAAGGGTGCCAAATACAATATTATAGACTCAACTAGGTTCACAGATATAGGTAAACTTAGTAGATACCAACAAAACTATGATTTGATTCTTTCTAATTCTATTTCGTCGACTTTGATACGAACCAGTCTTCTCTTGTTTAGGGACCAAAACTTTGGTTTTGAAATTGTATACCTACTGTCCTCCTAATTTCCACAGTAATGATTGATAAATAATAGGTAGATAATTAATTACCTCACCTCAAGATGCCTTAAGCTTGACATTTTTAGGGCATCTTTGCTTACAGCTTAAACAAGGTTAAAACATTCCATTGGATTTAATATCTACTTATTTAATTATAATACATTTTAGAGTAGCAGAGGGCGAGAAGTTTTATTTTAAATTCAATGAGGTCGCATTTTCCCGTTTATTTTTAAAATACTTAGGCGAATATTTCGAATGGCGCATTGCGGGTTCGCTGTAATTGGAGACCGTCGGGAGCCAGAGATACTAGGGTTTCCATATCTATACCGGGACACACAAGAATCTGAAATGAGTAAGCCGATTTATCATCGATCGAACTTACCAGCCAACTAGCCACCAAATTCCTTGAGTTTTTATCAAATATTGGATTGGGTTTTGGTTGGCAAAGTTCATGAATCCTCCTACCTACCTGTAGTTTATAAATTTATTTAATGAGCACATACCATAAAACAATACTTAGATTGTCGCAGTTGTTAGTTGGTTAACTTTGTATAAGGACTGACTGAAAATCAACGCTGTGTGTTTACACGCAAGTGTATTCACTCAAGCATTAGCTGAGCCAGGTGCCTATTGCCAATAGTATTATGGAGTGAACTAAATATGTATTTTTGTGTGGAAATAAAGTGCTTGCTTTCATAGAACTAGTGACTATGGACGTAGAAAAAGATAAAATACGTTAAGAAACGCTGAACGCTCTTCGGTACGGTTTGTATGGGGCATCAAAACGCAAAATACTTATTCAGTGTTAAGTAAAGTTGCAGTCCAAAAACGTGCCCTTTTGATTGAGGCGTTTATCCTGATATTAAAAAATAATAAAGCGAAATGGCCGATGAAAACCAGAACGCGTACTGATTCTACGCAGCAGGCACACGTTAGAATTGCCACACTTAGCAAATATAGGCGGTGGACGGAGGCTTCGCTGAATGGAGTCTTTTCAGCTTTCAGAATAACAGACCGCGTCTCTCGCTTGGTGTGGACTGTTTTAGCGTCTCTATTTGCTTGGGGAGGTTTTCTATTGAATACTTTTCTATTTTGCGACCACGTTATTACGTATTCGGGACATGAAGGTTATGTTTATTATACATATAGGTTATTTATTATTACGGATTAATACCTGCTAAAATGGATTGTATTTTTTGCCCAAAGTAGTAGAATAGCATGACGTTGTAGGCTTCTCGTATATCCTTATCCATACACCCATCATATCACATTCAGTCCTATAAAAATGTTCATACGTATATACACACGGTTAAAACTCTGGATGTTTTGGACCTGAAGGAGAACAAATAATGCCTATGTGTAATGTACAGTAAATAACCGTGTCGAATCCTATGTGATTGGCATCCGATAGCCGTGACCTTTAATATGCTAACTACAATAAAGTTTAATGCCACTCGTACATTGCAACTCCGGTCACAAAGGTTCTACCAAGGAAAGTAACAAAATCGTCGATGTATGCGTTCCACAGAACAAAACGCAGTTATAATAAAAGTATGTTCAGTTCAAGCTTGCGAATCACCTATGTGTGCGTGAAACTAAATCTGACCAATCGTAGTTCAACGTTTCAAGGACTCAAATGTGTACACAGGCTAGTTTTTAAATGTGTATTGTTTTGAATTCGCGATATGTCAACACGGGTTTTATAACTGCAGACGTTATAATAGGATCACCTTGGTTCCTTTAGCTGGAACAACAATATCACCCACGAAATGGCAAGGAGATAGTATTTGGAGTCGTAAGTCTGTGTTACTAGTTTACTACGTCATACGTTATCGGTTTCCTTATCTTTAGGTGTTACTGAGACTTATTGGATTTTGTACTTTAGCGGCGATTTTGTGATGACTTTTATTTACTTTATTTTATTACTTGCGTCAATTTAGGGTCTTTGGGGTTTATTGTAGAGAATAGTTCTCCATAGAGCCTTTTAATCTTCAAAACATTTCAATTCTATCGCACCACAGCAATAAAACACTATGATTTTCATGCAGTGCAGCGAAGCGAGATTATTTGATATGATTTGATTGAACGTTGTTTAATTAATTTATAGCAGAAGGTAAGTAAATTATGTCCAAACTTTCAAACCCTTAAGATAATTACAAGCAGATCACGTAACTAAAACATAGTTCATGCGGTTGATTTTGTTGAAATGAGGGTAAAACAACTACTCATCATCGGGTGCCATCTTCAAAATGATGTTTGTACTTGTAGGTCAGTAGCAATCTATTCGCGATACTATGCTGCGTCTTTCAAATAAACCACTCGAAAAATGTAATGAATACAATAAAGATGAGAGAGAGGGGTGGTGACTCTCGCTCTGATCGTAACTCGTCCAAAGGATCTCGCTGGCCGTCCAACGTGGCAACGCTGCTAGCGTAATGGGTACTTTTGGACGGGGGGCGATTCAGGGTCGAGAGTAGTATACATACATTTATATAATGTACCCAAATGTATCATTTTTTTGACTGTTTAATATTTGACTTGAAGATGAGATGTGTTTGTTTTGTTGCAGAGAAATCAGTACAGTGCGAGGAGAGTGGGCGGTGTGTCGCGACAAGGAGAGCGGCCGGCTGCCGTCGAGGGTGCATGACGCTTCACACACCAAGAGACACTGCCCGCAGGTCCGTTCCTTACTCAAGCTATCCTAATAGTTCTGCTCCTCTTCACAGAATACACACATAAGGTCCGCTCCGGGCGTCCGCGATTTTGATTATGTCACTCGCTAGGGCAGTTATAATTCCCAGTTTAAAAGAAACAGCCTTGTGAAAAATATTTCTGGCAATGTATTTAGTATATTGGAAGTACAAAAATGTGTAACTACCACACGATTGCGCCACAGCGCGTGTATTTCGCGCCCGAGTTCCTTTGACATCCTCTGAGATCGCCCGTACACAGAGCGCGTGTGTGCGTGAGCCGATTTCGCGCGTTTGTATTGAGCGCACCTTCTGTGTCCTCTTGCAGTCAGGCACCCATAGATTGAGCTACGAGAGGAGGTCCACGGAATGCAGGGGAAGGGAGCGGTGTATCTTAGTATCTCAGGAATTCATTAGATGTATAATATGTCAAGTGTCAGCCATAGACGTCTTTCGTTTACGAGATATCGCCCTGCAAACAACTCAATCCGGAAGAAAACTGCAACTATGGAGCAAATTGAACATCGTGCCGTTATCAAGTTCCTTACCAAACAAAACAGACTTTCGTGGCGCTCCATTCTCTGCTTACCCCGCAAGGGACATAGCATGAAGTTACATATGCATGTTGTCTTTTTGCTTGAAATCTGTCAAACGTTTGTTGCAGAACATCAAAATTTTGCAGTAATAGGCACCGCAAGCTGCTGCCGCTCCGGCAGACGTGACTGGCGCGCGCCGCGGGAGCGTCCGCCCCGCCGCATGCCGACACAGCACACATGTCCCACGATCTCGTCAACACACGCTCGCGCTCACACTAGATAAACACCTACACACTATACTACCTGGTGAGTTTGTTTACATGTTTCAAGGCCAGCGTAGTCCATAGCTCATGAGATTAGCAAGCTGAAGTGGCAGTGGGCCGGTCACGTCTGTCGCAGAACCGACAACCGTTGGGGTAGATGAGTTCTGGAGTGGAGACAGCGATTGGGCAAGCGTAGTGTGGGACGTCCACCTGATAGATGGAGCGACGATCTGCGCAAGGGGCTGGCAGCGACTGGATGAGAAGAGCCGAAGATCGGGCCCAATGGCGTCCCCTGGGATAGGCCTATGTCCAGCAGTGGACTACAGTGGGCTGCTGCTGATGATGATGACGATGTAATCCTAAGATAATTTCATGACAGGTTACACTAAGTGTACCACAGAAATATTGCAATTTCTATTATCTATATTATGATTCAGGTAGTTAGATGGCGTCTTCTCGTACAAAAGTTGTATAGAACCTGAGCCATTAGATGAGCCAAATTTCCAAATAGGCGACCGAAAAGTAAAGCTAGTAACTTTGGCGAGGCCGAAGGCCGAGATCCGTATAGGGCAAAACCCGGAGCGCCACCCCACCTTCAAGCGCGGCAGACCTAGATTTGGACCCTTCGAAGTTACCAATAGGTGTAATTACACTGCTGCGTTTTCATTTTGCGCTAGACGAGCTACCTCTGTATGCGTTGTCACAAGTTACAAGCACAAAATGAAAGCATAGGTTAGATCTAATAGTTCTGATTTTTCCTTCCAAATTAAATTCTTTGTTATTACAAATTCTAACACAAAGTATTCCATTTCAGAACCAGCGTCACAGAAAACCACAATCTCCAGAATAATTTAGTTAGAATTATAATTTAGTAGCAAGCCTAGCAAATCCACCACCATGGGGACCTTAAACGTGAACCGCAATGTGGCGGACGCGTTTTACCGCTACAAGATGCCGCGCATCTGCGCCAAGGTGGAGGGCAAGGGAAACGGCATCAAGACGGTCATCGTCAACATGCCCGAGGTGGCAAAGGCGCTCGGCAGACCGGCCACGTGTGAGTACTTATTTCCGTGTTTGAGACGAATTAGAATATCCCTACCACCACTGATGAAGCGTAACTTACGAGGCGACTAAACCGAGAAACTGCTGGTGGTAGGAACCCTTCTGGATCCGGGCTAGCGACCACCTTTCTATGTTAAGCCTGTCGTCAAATGTCTTTGCTTTGGCATTGATGTGTTTCGGCAGTATTTATAGAAGAGCCAGTAGTGTGTTCCATCTTTGGCTTTATCATAAATAATCGCGTGGGTTATGATCTGGTTGGGCGTTGTCAGAACTAGGATGGATATATGACCGCTTGTAATTTTCATCAGAATGCTTCGGAAAGCACGTTGAACTATCGGTCCCGGTTAGGTCATGTCAAAAGTCAATGGGCAGCCTGAACAACTTTGTCAATTGGAGATAATCCTGCAATGTTTTACCACTAGAGGCGTCACTAGCACTATGGTACGTAGCCAGTCAACATGTAGAGAAGTTCCTTTCCACCAATTTTTTTTTACTCTTCAGACTCGCGCCACGCTGTGTTAACAGATTTTTTTAGATCTGCTATTTTGAAATGGGCATGATGCCATGATATAATCATAATTTTACTAATAGCATTGAAAAATTTAATTAAATTAACGCAAATAACGAGAAATTGGTGATTTCTTCAAGAATGACGTTTCGTTTTGCTTTTCTGTTTACGGAGTGTGCTAGTGGCTCCATCTGCGCAACGCTTTGCGTTTTATGTCCTATTGGTTGGTCACTAACCTCATGACGAGGAGTATCCGTGATTACAGCTACAAGATGCCATGCATCTGCGCTGAGGTGGAGGCAGTAAACAGTAATCCAGGACTTAGTTAAGTACCTCATGTCTCTTACCGCTCAAATTGGAACATAGAAATGCGCGTTGCTGCTTTGCAGCAGAAATAAAGGATGGTACCCCCAGGCTATACCACCTACAATCCTCCTCCATCGTTTGCTTCCACGTAGATGAACTAATTTAAAACGAATGCCGCAGATCCGACGAAGTACTTCGGTTGCGAACTCGGAGCGCAGACCCAGTTCGATTATAAGAATGAGCGGTTCATCGTTAACGGCAGCCACGACTCTGCTAAGCTTCAGGACCTGCTGGACGGGTGAGCTAAGGATTTCTTTTCTCTCTTTTTAATGATTTTTTCCCTGAGCCTCCGCTGTGTCGTCACAATATCAACCGCGTACTGTTTGAGCGATCCGCCTCGCGAGGCAATCTTTTGTATATTTCTACTTTAACTAAAAGTACGAAGACAAAAAGCGAAAGTGGAAGAAAAAGCCTGGTTCGTCCTAGACTGACCTTCAAAGATCAGATTAACTAAGTACGCCGATTTTAATATACAGAGCAGACGACCCCATAGGCTCTCACAGCCTCTACCTGTAGAGGAAGAAGAGAGGCGTTCCAAGACAGATCTGTGGCGATCCATTCTCTCTGCCTGCCCTGCAAGGGACATAGCGTGAAGTTATGTATGTATGTTAGATACTGGTTAGCCTAGTTTGAGAGTCAGGGTATTGTTCGATTTACAAGTATTGTGATGTTTTCAATAAAGATTAATTTATTTATTTATTTTATGTACAAAGACAAAAGTCTAAACTATTCATACGTTGTTGGTTATCGTGTTTAATTAGGTTGACGTTTTAACGGCGGAAGCCCTTAGATTTAGTTTCACTATTGCTCTCATTGCCTTGTCTTCTTGTTTCCGTCTCGTTGGGAGTGGATTCTAACTATACTTGACCTTTCATTTATAAATATCGCAATTTTATTACGTACCCAACACTGACGTGTTCATCTACACAGGTTCATCCGCAAGTTCGTTCTGTGCCCCGAGTGCGACAACCCTGAGACGGAGCTCATCGTGTCAACCAAGCGCAACACCATCTCTCAAGGCTGCAAGGCGTGCGGCTACCACGGCCAACTCGACTTCAACCACAAGCTCAACACGTTCATACTCAAGAACCCGCCCGCCGCCGACCCTAGCATGCAGGTAACATGCTACAACCTGACAGCTTGTTAACACAACACCATCCCTCAAGGTTGCAAGGTTGCACCCCATAAGTTCAACACGTTCAAACTCAAGACGGTAAATTGAAGACTACAATCGGCTGATCGCACCGACGGTGAAGGAAAACATCGCTAATCGTTTCCTTCTCTTCCAGTGGAAGATTTCATGGGCATGTGAAACCCACTAGTGACTGCACAATATGTGGTAACAGTTGGAAACTAAATGTAGAAGACCTATTGTGTTACCGCTTAGGGATCGTGCCCATAGGAACCAGTCAAGCGTTTTGCGATTTTAATGGCACTGAATTCTGCAGTCGATGGAACGCACCAATCATGGTGCGAACGGGGGTACAATGCTTTAGCGATTCATTTACGTACAATATGGGATCATGTGAGATCTCCCCTGAACCTTTATTTCGATCTACGACTTTGGAAATTCACAAAAATCTACAACTTGCCATAAAACAATGATTGATAATTTAGCATTTAGACTAAGTTCCAGCCACATTCCAACAAACAAGTTCCATCATTTAGTTGGCAGAATTGACTCTCCGCTTTGTACCTATAGTATAATAACCAAATCGACGATGTGTATCACTTGTTGGTGGGCAGATATTTACACTTTTAAACCAGCCACTCTCCGAAACAGCCATCAAACTATTCTGCTACATCAGGCACTGTCGGCAGCAGTTTAGTGATTTTAAATTTGTATTGCCCTATGAGGCTGGCAATGACCCTTGGGCCTTTATGGGACCATGCCAGTTTAAAAAAATATTATCAGACAAACTTCTTACTACGACGTTTATTTCAGGGCTCGTCTCTGACGGAAGGTAACCGCGGCAAGCGCTCCAAACGCTCCGGTCCCACTGCTGGCGCTGCCAACGGAAATCACGAGGCTCACGAGAATGATGCCAAGAACGTTAGTATTTTAGAACTAAAACTTAAATTAGGCATTTTATTGTTATTTTTGGGTATAACTGGTGTTACTCGCGATAACTATATGTTAAAAGTGTAACCCCGTCGCGAGTGACACACTTCTTGCTCCTTGAAATAGTCTACCGTTTTGAATAGACTGAAAATTACATTAATATAACTTATATTAAGTGTATTCATTCACTCATAACCAATAATATAGTTCGTATTGCTTATCATTTATACTTTTACGAGATGAAAACCATAGCAAGTTATTGTTTTTATTGAAGACCGCAGCGGCTCTATGTGGGTCATCTACAGGTTGTAACAAAAAACCCCTCTAGTCCCGAAAGGGGGTGTTCAGTATCCTTATCTGAACAACTTTTACTATTGGACTAACTCTGAAATCGCGAAAATAACTCAGCTGGTTCATACATTTTGGCAGTGCAGGTTTTTGTGTGGAACAGTTTTTTTTTCGGGATTTCAGAATAGGGGGTTTATGTTACACCCAATATAAAGAGGGTAATCTTAAATTGCTAAATATTAATCAAATGGCAGGAAAGCGACGTGCCAATCACGCCGACGACACCCAACCCCAAGAGCAGCAAGAAAGAGAAGAAGAAGGCCGACGAGGACGACGACGATGGAAACTGGACCGTCGACGTGAGCGAGGCTGCGGTGCGCGCGCGCATGCAAGGTTACTAGTCTTCTTAGTCGTATTCCTCATACTCATTTATTGATTTTCACGTGTAAACATAACGATCTTAACCATTTCAACGCCATGACAAATACAAAAACGTTTGTTTAATTTAAAAAAAAAAACACTTAAAAAACAAAACAATAAAGTGAACCTTAAAAGGTTCAATTATACTCTATGACTAATATAGTTGGCAGTTAACCTGTACTGTGAATATATCCATCGTTGGCGTTGAACATGTAAAATTGAATATTTCAACGTACATTTTCAATATTCCAAATTATAATTATCTTTTATGATGGTCCTGACATCCTATGGAAATAAAACCACATAGAACTACTTTCTTGGCAGATTTATGGAGGGGTGGTTTGGCATGCCTTCCCCATTTCACACACTGGTTATTACATTCTGCATGTTTCCTCACGATGTTTTCCTTCGCCGTTAGAGCAGTCGGTAAATTTACTCGTATACGTAAAAAGTTCTTATATTCGTGTCGCAAAAAATAATAGAGGTGCTCCGCTTCACATTGCTATGGTAGACGGGCATAAAATACCAAAGCTGATAGAGATTCTACTTCCTAGTCGGAAGTCAGTAAATGCATATCCGTCTACAAGTATCTCCCTTGCGATGGTACGGGGATAAAGAAGGGGAAAGCCGTATAAAAGAACTATACGCAGTAGCATATATTTCAGACAAACAGCACCTAGAAATGTTTCTTCGAGATCCTTTTACCAAGACATAAGTACTAATAAAATAGAAATTAACTCTGCATTTAAAGACTTATAAATATGTTCAATCTTATATCTTCGTCTATTTTTGGTTCTATATTTGGAGAACAGACGAGCATACGGGCCACCTGATGGTAAGTGGTCACCATTGCCCATAGACATCTCTCCTAGACGTCATTAGAGCGTTTTCGAAGCACTGATAACCTTAGGGGCTTAGAGTGCCTAATGTGCCGGTGATTACGCCGCTGGCCGCCAAAAATATTTATGGAGACATTGTTTCTGTATGAAGGGCTTCATACAGAAACAATGTCTCCATAAATATATTTTTTTAACCTTTATTTAAATAAAACTAATTATATCTTAAAACAATACTGGCATAAGCCACAGGGCTTGCGCGCCAGTAACGAATCGGTCGTATTATTACCTATTTACTTTTCTAAAAGTTGACAATAAAATATAAATACTTAAATCTATTGCAGATCTTACGGAGGGCGCTAAGTGTATGACGCTTTCGGAGGACAGCGAGAAGAATGAGAAGCAACGCATGGACCTTTTCTACGTGTATTTGAAGCAGAAGGCCGCCTCCAACGGCGTGGAGGGAAATAAGGCCATCACCGATATACTGCACGAGGCCGAGCGGTGAGAGCCTCTTGCCTTTAAAAAAATTTATTTACGACTAAACTCACGTTTGTACTCGATTTTACCTTGTGGTAAGTGACGATGAGGTCGAAGATGGAGCAAACGGGCTTAGTAAGAACTGGCTCTTCTATAAACACTGCTCAAAGATCAAGCGAAGATATTGTCGATAGATAATTGGCTAGAACCGGACGCGTGTAGTCCAGCACTAAACAGTATATTTGTATATTTATTAATTTTTAAGCAATTGGAACATTTAGAGCACTGTGGTTACGTCAACATACGTTCAATTGAAATTTTTGTTTGGCTTAGCTAGCTAGCACTGTTAAGCGAAGAATAGGTCATTACATCCAAATAACATCATAATAAGATTTTTTTTAATTAATAATAACATAATTATAACTTATAGCTGCTGTAAATAGGCATTGTCAGAAAAAATATATAATAATAAATACAGTAATTAGCTGCTGTATAGAGGCATTGTCAAATGTATTATGTAGGTATATTAATTGCTTGAAATGTTGACAGTCAATGGTTTTATTATTTATTTTATTTTAATTTTGGAAAACCAACAGCACTTAAAGTAAATTATAAACCAAAATTCCAAATTTCCTCACTAATAATAAATGTTCTTCAATGTTACAGTTTGGAAGTAAAATCGAAGGCGCCTCTCGTCATATTCGAAGTGCTCGTCCGCCCAAATTCGCTCGCTGGCGACGTGAAGCGTCACCGCGCATTGTTCCTGCGTTTCACTCGCGGCGACGTGCGCGCACAGCGGGCCGCTCTGAACGCGCTCACCGCTCTGTGCGCGCACCACGCCGCGCTGCTGCCCAAGGTGCCCGCCATACTCAAGGTGAGACCCGTGTGACGTCATTATTCCTGCGCATCACTCGCGGCGACATTGACTACTACTTGCTTGCTTATCGTATGGTTAGTGGCCAACGTATTTGTTCAGGCCGCCCGTAGGCCTCTGACATGGCTTAACGACTGCTGTCGAACGACAACAACCGGGACCGACTGCTTAACATGCTCTCCGAGGCACGGAGGAGCTCAGATGAAATGTCACTAGCGGTCACCCATCCAGGTACCGACCGCGCCAACGTTGCTTAATTAACGGCCAACAATTTTAGACTCTGCGTATCTGTAGCCAATCTGTCTTAATTTGACAGGTCTAAACCTAAATTGACACCATCTTCTTCTCTCCTTTTGTGTTTGGGAAGTGGAAGTAAAAGTTTAAGTAAAAGTGGAAGGAAAAGTGGAAGTGGAAGTAAAAGTGGAAGTGGTAGTAAAAGTGGAAGTAAAAGTGGAGGTTTCTACTTCCACTTTTACTTCCACTTTTACTTCCACTTCCACTTTTACTTTCTTGTAGAAGTGGAAGTAAAAGTGGAAGTTTGTTTTTACTTCCACTTTTACTTCCACTTTTACTTCCACTTCTTCCACTTCCACTTCTACTTCCACTTCCACTTTTACTTCCACTTCTTTATTTTATTACATTACATATTATTACATTACATTACAACGTCGCTTAACCTGCACGATCACCTTTGGACCGTGCTCGCAACTAGGCTACGAGCTCCTCAATTGACTACTACTAAACGCTACCAGTGAGTTGGTCCAATTACTTAAACGATAGAACTCGTTTTTGGACTTTTTTGTGGCACTTGGATTGCGATCGTCCGCGCTGGACAGATCGCAAGGACAGGACGTCTGATTCGTGATAAGGTCTACCCTTGGAATTCTTAAATACCGCTAGTAAAATACTGGAGCCCTACTACCGCGATACAAACAAACACGGATTATACTCGATCGCGATTGGTCAAGATGGCCCATTTAACTGCGGTTCAGCTGCTAAATGCATTTTCAGCTACCAAATGGCTTTACAAAGATACTCCAATCCAAGATCTTTGGAACCACTGGTTCATTTTTTATCAGACATGGCTTAAATCACTTGACAAAATTAAATCACACCCATCTAGAACGGCGACTTATTGAACATTATTTGCTAATTACAGTTGCTGTACGACGCCGACATAGTAGAAGAGAAAGCCATAAACGAGTGGGCGTCGAAACCTTCCAAGAAGTACGCGAGTAAGGAAGTAACTGCTGACGTGCGTCGCCGCGCGCAGCCCTTCCTCGACTGGCTGGCTGATGCCGAGGAGGACAGCTCCGAGGACGACGGCGGGGACAGCGGCGAGGACATCGAGGTGAGGGAGGGGGTGTTGTACCCTCAAACTCCACTGGCTACAGCCATGGGGAGGACAATAGTTCTAAAAGAGTTTCAGACTAGTAACGCTCTCCGCACTGAGCACTGACAGCGAGCCAAAGGATTTCGGCAAAAGCGCGTATAAGAATAAGTTTAAAAATATATTATTTGTTATTTTTTATTGAAACTTGAAATTGAAAACGATTATTTAGCGCAGTAAACACCAGAATATAGAACACAATACAGAAGTATACAAAGTTTAATACATGCAGCACAAAGCATCTGGTGTGGTACAGTGCCTTTATTTATGTACAGTACCCTACATTTGACATTTCAATACCCGACTAATGTATGGGAAGACGCTCACATCGCATGCGCCAACTGATAGACGCGGTTTCTATTGAAAACGTCTCTAGCGAGCACTCTACGTAGGGTGATTTTTAAAATATTTGGGGTTAATGGATTCCGGGAGAGGAGAGGGGTTTATTTTCAAGATAGTTTACGAAATGAATAATAGTTTTGTCGTCCATTGTAAATAGTACTGTACTATGAATATGAGGGAGATTCAATGACAAAGTAGTCGGTGCATGAAATATAAATAGATATTACAAATATCATTTATTTGTAAATATGGGTAATGCAGATGTTACATTGTGTTTCAGTATCACCATATTCTGCCCGAATGCGTAGAAATTTTTGTTTAATTAATAAATCAATCAATCATAAATTATCATCAATAAAATAATCAATCATAATAAATTAGCAAAATAATAATAAAAGTAACAAAACAAAAACATCAAATTACATACAATTACAATTGTATGTAATTTTTGAAATGGGAATTAACAATAATGATAGGTTTTTAATGAATTATAATATAAATGTCAAAATTAATTAAATTTATTATTATTACCATTTAGGTTTTCTCCCATTTCTGGGGTCAGTTTAGAGCGAAGCTCACGGGTCCAGGACCAAGTGAGCTTCACTTCCTAAAGTTGTTTCACCTGACGGTTCATCCTGTTATTATTATTATTATTATTTTTTAATTTTTTATTACAGCTTATCACTAAGTATAATGCAGCTGAAAATTGAGCTCCTACCGCGGATTGCAAGATACGTCTTTAATGTTAAGGCTTTTTTTAAAACTCGTGACATCTCTAGATAGATAGATAGATAGAAACACTTTATTGTACACAATTACAGGAAAAAGTCCAAATTACAGGAATAGAAGCGGTAAATGTACAAAGGCTGCCTTATCGCTTAGAGCGATCTCTTCCAGGCAACCTTATGGCTTAGAAAAGGATAGCATGTATTTTCATGAAGACTTAACTTTAAGAAAGTTTCGTGCAACTGAGGGATAATTTTAACACGATCCTATTTCATTCCAGATCGAGTATGACGATCGCGCCAAGGCGACTCCCATCAAGGCAGTGTCGGCTCCGGCCGCGCCGGCCAAGCAACAGGACGACGATGGAGATATCGACGTCGACATCGACGCTATCTAGACGTCTCGCTCGCACACGCCGCTCCGGCTCAGATATAACCTATACTTCTCTCTTTCCTCATCTCCCAGTACATTACGGCCACGCAAAACGATTTTGAAGTCAATACTGTATTAAATCTCGTACTAGCATATTATTACATATTATTGCAGGTGTGTTTTTGGACTTCCCATACGGAAGAACGCCGCTAAGTGCAAAACGTCATTTTCAAGGAATTGGCAAAAACGCGTCAAATTTGTTTTTTAATATTTCTGGAATTCTATGGAAGTTACAGAAAATTTCATATAAAGAAAACTTCCAGAAAACACTAGAAATCCAGTCTACCCGCGACCATGGCGCATGCTACTGTGTCTAAATATCGGGAGCTCAAAACAGCCCCAAACCGTGGTAAGAATCCCGTGTCCAACTATAGTACTAGAAATCCAATTTCGTGCGTTTTTGCCATTTTCTTCAAAATCACGTTCACTTGCCGGCCTTCTCCCGTATCAGGACAGTAATGCAGAATTACTTTAAGAACGCTTTGTGCAATGCCAGTAAAAATAGAACACATTTTCGTGATTACTATCCTTTTCCTATCTCACGCATTAAAATGCTTTACCTACCTTCAATCAGATCTTCTAGAATTTTCTCATTTCTGATGGCTATGTTATTGAAAATGTATGACCCTATTAGATATTTCTCTCTAAAATAGCTTTCGTTGGTTTCTCCTATCAGAATTATAATGATCCAGAAATTAATATTTGTCTAGATTAAAATTCAGTGAATAGAAAATAGCATGTATGTATAGGTTATATCAATTAAACTCTGGTATAAAATAGCAATTCACTCCACTAAAATATAAAGCTACATTTTTTCCTGTAAATTCTTCTACAGCACTGCTATAAAAAGCTTAAAAAAAAACCGCTGGTAATTTAAAAAAAAAAACGGTACGGTTTTAATCTCCCATCACGTTCCTATATAAATATTTTTTTGAAGAGTTTTATTTCCTATATTTATTTTGGAACGCCATTTTGGTACAACACCCTGGTCGTCTGATCTCGCGGAAAAAGTCACAAAAAATGGCGCCGATAAGCAATACCTATATGAGGAAGCTACAATACTTGATTAGCTATAAATCGATAGCAATATACGCATTTGTATGAACAGTTTTAAATGGATAGTAACTCGGTTTAGTATTTAAAAGTTGTAAGTCGGTGAGCTACGTATGGTGCCGAGTGAATCGCTTGAAATTGAATATTCCATTCTATCGAAAGACAACTTACAATTACATGAAAAGAGCTAAAGCTAAATAAGCTTGTTAAATCGAAAATAGAGCTGACTAATTACAACGGACGCTTGTGTCGTATAAACTGAGTCAGCTTCGGCGACTTACGAGCGGCTAGTCTTAAAATTACACGAGCTCCTTTCCCGGCGAACGTTATTTTTTTTTCGGAACATTGTAACAACAAATTGTAAACAATCCTTTGTTTTAAAATCTCAAAAGAGGTAGAACTTAATTGCTTTAGGTTATTGTGTGTAAAATATTTCATTCTCTTAATAAATAGCCTCTGCAGTTTGCGATTTGCCAATGTTAACAAAACAGTTGCATGGTGAGTTAGTGTCAGCATCAGAACAACTTTTACCAATTTTTTTCAATCGATTCAAATTGTTTGGGAAGACGAAAGTTTTTTTTCCGAAATCAATTTAAAAAAAAGGTAATTTTTATATTGACCCTAAGATATTATATATTCACTCAGCATCATATATGGCATTTTTATATACGTGTATGTAATTTAGGTTAGTTTATTTGCGATGGAGCCCCAGAATGCGTGTACGCAGTTTGTAATATATTATACCTGTAGGCATATTATGTAATGGTGAAAAGCAGCGCACTAACACTGCGATCGACTGCGATGGGCATAACGTTTAAAGTTTCCTCTTAATATTTACTATTAATATAGAATATTTTGAAATTGCCATCTGACAATTTTATTAGATTTGTTTTGTATTCAATACATTTGGATTCTGATGAATTTTGAGGTTTTATTTGCTGATCGACACCCCAAATAGAAAATGTAATAATTACGAACGTAAGGGAATTTCAAGGAGACACAATTTTACTAAAAATCTATGAGTCTAAGAGCAGATAACTAAAGTTTATTTAATTTTTATACTAGATAGACAAAGTCAAAATATTCAACAGACTTCTTATTTTAAACAAGTAAACGCGAAACTTCTCAAACACGAGTATAAGAATAAGGGCCAGCGCAGACGACGGACAGTCGGCTGGCAACTTTTTAATCCGTGAAAATATACGCAGAACAGAATGACATAACTCACACGAAACAAGTCCACAAACAACTAACACCGTTGGACCGGATCGTATGTTAAGTACGCGGGAAGATAGAAATGACTTGTGGCGCATCAACATACACGGCGGAATTTAGTCCGCGTTGAATTCCCACGCGGACCTAAAGTCCGCCGTGTATGTCGAGTGTCGAGGCGACTGATGTTGATGAACATGCAGGGCGTGACAACTTGTCGCGTACTTTTTTCAAGCGGATGAGGACTTTTGTCCGACACAGTCAGTCCGTCATCTGCGCTAACCTTAATTACAATTAAATTAATTCTAATTTAGTCTCAAATTCTGCTATATTTACATTACATACCTATTTATAAAGTAACATTCAGGAATTAATAGTAGGACTTTATATGGAATCGGGAGTTCTATTATGGAATCCAAATTAACATCCCGCATATATGAACGACGCATAACAAGTTTCATCGGCCGCTACCTTCCGCTACTATGGATTTCTGTGTGTGTTACTCCAGAGTTTCTTCACCAGGCATTGGGTCGTTCAGCAATCGCGATGTACCAGGGGAGCCGACGCTGAACGCGCACACGAAAACGTTGATAACAGTTACGAGGAATATACCCAGGACAGTCAAGTTATTGACTCGGTCTGCCTTGAAGATGTCGCGGTCGTCCTTCACGTTGTAGCGGCTGTTCAGGATCAGGCCAATACCAACTGACACCTGAAAAACAGTTAGAAAAGTGGGAAATTTAGTAGATCCTGATGTGAATGATCGCCTGGGGTGGTACCACCCTCTTATAATAATAATAATAAATTATTTCAGGCATAAAAAACCCAAACAACAAGAACAATAATACAACACACAAAACATATTTGGCTACAATTTATTTATTTACGGTTCTCGTCCCGGTGGACAGCCATTCAATGTTTGAATATGAGACTGCGTAGGTCCTCGCACACAGCCTTCAGTATGCTGTTGTCCGATTGTCGCAACCGCTTCCAAAAAGATGCGATGCGAGTCCTGACAACCGCAAAGAAATCGGGCACCCGTGCGTCAGCGAACATGCCCGATGCACAGAATCGCGGCAACCGCATTAGGGGTGCGAAACGCATCATTGTATTGCACCCTTATGGTGCTATGCGAATTTCGTATGCGGAATGCGTATTTCTGTCGTAAAACAGATACAAACATTTCTGTGTTTCGGTTTGAAGGGTAAGAGAGCCAGTAACCGGCCAAGTAATTTCTGGCACATGAGGCAATCCATCTTGGTCCTCAAGGTCAGATCAGATCAAAAACCCTCTAATAATAATACAGTGAGGTGAGATGTCTATGGGCGACGGTGACCACTTACCATCAGGTTGATATTTTGCTCGTCTGCTCTCCTTATTTAATAAAAAATAAACTGAACTGGGCATGGCACGTGGCTAGATGAGGTGACGTGGTTGGTGGCTCTAAATACCACATTCCATTTGGATCAAACTAAATCCTTGTACCATCAGGGGGATGGTAGTACACTAACTGCTAGTCGAATCCATGCTTAAATGCGTTCGAATTATCGAATAAAGATCACGACTCGGGATATGCAGTGTTATACGGTTTTATGACTTTTTGGACTTTGCAATCAATCAGCTGATCGGTGCGGTACAGAATTCCGGCTTTTAGGTTTTTTTTGTTACATACTGTTTGTATATTCTATGCTCAAGGATTGAACTTTCCACCTCATTAGGGCCGCTCGTGGTCATTTATAAAAAATATTCTCCGCAACTTACCTGAAGGATGAGGCTGAACGATATGAACACTATAGTGAAGTAGTAATATGGGTGCTTTTCTGTGGCCTCAAACGCGACTCGCAGTTGGTTGACGTTTGCAGTCACTAATGCTAAGTCCATCATGCCTTCAGCCAGGCTTTTCTTCTGTTGGTATGAGTGCAAGTCTGGAGGACCCTTTATAGAAATAAATGCTAAAGTAAATATGATATAATATGTAGGAATTCATGTTTACCCACTTTTCGCCGTAAGATCTGGTGGACAAACGTGATAGGTGGCGAGCCTATCGCCGTGTATCGTGCCGGCCGTAAAGAATAGCACCACCCCAACTCTTCCCGTGGGTGCCGTACGAGGCGACTAAGGGACTTGGTGGATACTATTCTACACCTAGTAGACGGTGATAGGCTCGCCACCTATCACGTTTGTCCACCAGATCTTACGGCTAAAAGTGGGAACTACCTGTCGGTGGATCCTCTGTCCAAAAAGAGCCAATATTATTTAGGATAAGGGTTTCAAGAAAGGGGATTTGTACCCCTAAACCAAGTCACACCCCGTTATGGCCTTGAATCTTCAATACGGTTAATAAAATTCTATGCTAATTCATCACTTACTGGGTGCGGTCGTTGATTGTTGTATTGGTTAAGCTTATCGGGTATTGGTGGATCTGAAAGTGTTCAATACAAATTTTATTATCAATACGTTAAAATAATACTTGTGTGTGTAATGTGAGTCAGTTCTTGCCCTTGTGGTGAGATGCCTTTGATCTACAGTGACCACTTACGATAAGGCCTGGTTCACACCTTTGCAAGTGGCAAGGACAGTGGACAGTAGGATGAACAGTAGACAATAGGATTTTGTTTGAACTGTCCTTGCTACTTGAAAAGGTGTAAGTTTACTATCCGCTCGACTAATCACTTGAAAAGGTGTAAACCAGCCCGGTGGTCCGATTGCTCATCTGTTTGCAAAGGTAGGTATATCTAGTATTTGCCCAAGTCTTCGCTCGCGTTGACATCATTTTTTTTAGTGTCCCTTTAGAACCGTGTATTGCCCGTAGCCTATCTTTGGTCCCTAGATGTGTGTAGATACAAGATTTTGTGCCGATTCGTTCAGCCATTGAGGCGTGATTTGACCATTCACATACAGATATGCTTCGCTTTTTTGGATTCGTAAGTAAATTACCGAATTCATCCTCCTCCAGATCGTTCAGCCAATCGTCGTCGTCGTCTATTCCGGGAGAAGCCAGACGCATTCTGCGACTCGAGCCGACCCTGTTCCCGTAGTAATCGTTTTCTGACGAGTTTGAAGAATAATTATAATGAAAAAGCAGCAGCAGCTGCGAATCTTAAAGGTAACATATAGATAGAACCTACCTGATACATTTCTTTGCAAGATCACGTTGGTGCCTCAGTGCACGCCAAGAGGGAGAGGAGTGGAGCTATGTTGTTTTTACAACGAAAATCCTGCGATTCTGTTGCTTTATGGTTTTTTTTTGCATGATTGTAACATATTCGTGTAAGTAAAAGTAAATAAAGAGTGAATCTAAACTAGATTTCCACACAGCCAGCAAATCCGCTTTACTTTGGTGGCAGTGATGACTTTAAAACCTGAACCGACAAACGACAGCAGTCGGATCCGACAGTTTATCGCGCCCTCCACGGCACGGAGGGGATCAGATGAAAATGTACCATTACCGGGCAGCCATCCTGGTGATTCGTTAGTGTTGGTAACTTTCTGACCTTGCTCAGCCCCCAGAGGGCCTTTGATTACGGTGGTAGCCTAAGCAACGCTGCTAATTTAACCTTTTTGATATCATTAAAGTTACCTCTGCCATATCTCTCACTCCTCCAGGATTTCATTTTGCAACCTTCAGCCGCTCATCATCAACATTTAGTAATTACGTTAGTTACCGACTCCGATTTAGATTTACGAGTTATCTAGCACAGGCACACATAACCCACTGCGACTTCAAATAACCTTCTAGGAATACCTAATTTACACTGACTGACAAGAATCTTTTACATTGAAAGTTTTTTTGGAATTTCGCGATGCCGAATCTATAAATCGCAATGTAAGTAAAGTAGTTCGTAGAATCAGATGTAAATACTGATTCTGAAAGTGATGTCACTGAAAGTAACAGGGATTTATTCGTGCTAACTTCTCCGCTAATCTCGCACGATTCAAATGAAGGATACATTTAATTAGAAGTATTTATCGTTTCTAGGCAACTGTCTACGAAATCATACCATACGTGATTTTTTACTGTCATTGCCGTATTCATTATCGATAATGAGTCGCCCTGCAAGTAGTGAATGAAATATTATGTTTTTTTTACATTCACTGCTGCATGGGACCGCATTTATGTCAACAATAGAATAATTGGCTACTTTTTTTTATTGCATCAATATACTTACATGGATATCCTGAAGATGGATCTGAAATCCGTTTATCGTTATCTCAACTAACATGAGCTATATTAATGGTTAAAGTTAGTAGTGGGGGGATTCTCTGTCCCTTTCTGGAAAAACAGTCCTTATTATGTAGCAAGGACCTGCTTGTATGGCGCTACATAACAGTGATGTCACAATTATCTATTGCCGTCTCTTTCCACTGTCTGATTTTTGATTGCCTGTAGCTATTTTATTTTTCAACGGATTTTAATTCTGTTGTCACATTTGACCATTAATTTATGCCTATTTTCTTATTTTTATGAAATGTATTTAATATTTGATACTTGTCAAATACCCTATTCCCTCAAAAAAATCATTAAGTGAGGTATATTTTTGTTAATAAAAAAATTTGCTACTTCTAAAATGACTAACTGCTGTGTAAAATTTTATATAAATGCGTTAACACATCCTTTGACATTTGTTCTACCTACTCGCCAATAGAATAATTGGGATGATACATTAAAGTGAAGAATTCCGACCAAGCTTGATTATCTTGTTAATGTGGCACAAATTACCGGCTACCCTTGCTCCAGTAACCTTTGATTACTTGTAATTAACCAGACTCAATTTTTCCACAGCATTTGAGCCTATAGTTTTGATGAGCATTAGCAAATTCAGAACTAAGTTATAAATATCTCACTCATTTGTTTCAATAAAACTACTAACGCTCTCTTAATTTTTATTTATTTATAATAATTAAAAATAATAAGGCACTTGGTAACTGAAGTAACAAAATTAAGTACCTACCTACCTAACTTAAATACATGAGATCTTATGATATTCATAAGATATATATAAATAAACATTAAATATTATTTTACAGAGATTCTTATTTTACTTAGTCTAAGTAAATGCGAGATTTATCTGAGCACTAGATCTGTTGGGTATATTAAAATAAGTACAATATTATTAGGTGCCAGATAAAATCGATTAATAATTACTTACATTTAGAGATTTGAGCATTATAAAAATGTTATTTAACAAGGGGATAAATTCTGAAATATTTACAGCATATAAATGGATCAATAATATTTTATTATGCGATATAAATATTTGCAATAAAATAGCACTCACTTTTGAAACACTTGATCTGCCGTTACAAGGGATAGTAACTGGTGTATAGGTAGTAAGGCCTAGATTGTTATTATTTTATTGTCTCATGTAACACTTGGTTGACACATTTTGACCGTTAACGCACGTGATACACACGCTACTTTATATAACACCCTTTTTTAACCCCCGACCGATCGTTTGTCTGTCTGTTTGTGTGTTTGTCTGTGGCATCATAACTTACCAACGGATGATCCGATTTGAAGCCGGTTTATTTAATGTTTTGTCGGAATGTTCTTAGCTAGGTCTGATAAAAATTGGACCAGTGGTTTCCAAGATCTTGAAAAATCTTTGATGTCAGATGGGATCTCTGGAACGGTAATAGCTAGATGGTTCGAATTTGAGCTCAAATGTTTAGGTTCATGGTGCGTCTCCGACATCTGAAACCTTGAACATCTGATAAGTAAAGTAAGTGAACTTTAATTTCACAATGAAACTGGAAGAATTGGAAGATTATTAGCCCGCCGAAACTATAATAGTTAGATGGGCTATAATAGTTAGATGATGGTCTTCTCGAACTAAAGTTGTAGGGAATCTTAAGACATTTCAAGAGAAGAATAAATAAATAAAGATGGCGGCCAAAAAATAAATGAATATGATGTGGAGCTAGGCATTTTAAGATGTTCTTAGTCATGTCAGATGAAAAATGGATCAGTGGTTACAGGATCTTGGAGTATCTTGGGATGTTGGAGCATGATGGGATCTCTGGAATGGTAACAGTTAGGTGGTTCGAGTTTGAGCTCAAATGTTGTGTGTGACCATGGTGACCTTCCCGCATCTTGAACCATGAGGACCTGATGACCAGGAAAACGTAAAGGAATCTCCACAATGGTACGTCGGAGGTTTCTTAAATTTTTAATTTAGATTTATTATGTAATACCCTTTCTTCTTAATAAATAATTAATGAGATTTAGCAAAAAAGCTAATAAAGTCTTGATTTTAATAGCTGTTTAAAAGTCTGGCTCGCCTCGTTCAGTGTTGCCGGCACTAATACCCAGTGTTGCAACACTGAACGATGATGAGCGATGAACACATTCTCCACGGCGATGAGGAAGTTTCCCAATAGGGTCATATTGTTAAGAGCCTTAAATGGCCTTGATATAAAAGCTGCTAGAGTTTAAGATTTATCCAATAGCCTGTACATCAGTTTTAGGCGACACCGCGTTTGTATTATTACTGGCAACACTGAAGGAAGCGATGAACACATTCACTACAGTAATGAGGAAGATTCCCAAAACAGTCATGTTGTTGATCTTGTCGGCTTTGCAGATGTCTTTCTTGTTTCTAACGTTGTATCGACTGTTCATGATTAGGCCGACGCCTACTGCCACCTGGAAAAAGTTAATCGTATGAGTTACAAAGTAAGTTAATAACTATATTAAAAATAAGAAACTCCCGACTTAGGTACCACTGTTGAGACTCCTGCTATAGTTGTAAATTTTCCCAGGCGTGCCACCATTTCCAATGAACCTCTTAGAATGTTTTAAGTTGGTTATTTATGACCACTCCACCATATGCAGGTCTTTGGCTTTAGCCTTAATGGCTGTTTTGATGGTACAAAATCAAAATGTTTTTTTATTGTAAGTACTTTATAGTAGGTACGTTTTTACAAAGTCATTCTTTTTTACTCTACCACCGCTTCGTAAGGTGCTATATCTGAAAGGAAAGAAGCGGCGCAAGAAAGTTTCAGCAGTACATCTTTTAAAATAAATAAGTATATCTTACAATAATTATGAATACAATAATTATGTACACAATGTGCAGAGCTGGAGCTGAATTTAGGACCAAGCCTCTTTATCATTTAAGCAGTCATTTATTTTATAATAACCCTTTTTACTTAAGGTCCGTCTTATATGGGTCTTAAATTTTTTCTCTGCCATATTTATTACAGTATCAGGTATCTTATTATAAAATCGTACACAGTGACCCATAAATGATGTGTTAACTTTAATGAGTCTAAAGCGTGGGACTGTAAGTTTGTTTTTGTTTCTGGTATTGAAATTATGATTATAGCAGTTACTCATTGAGAGTCCAACAAAAGGCGTTTTAGGCGTTCACAAGCCACTTTGGCACTAAGAGCCTCCTACACAAGATGAGACTAGCAGACAATCCTACCTTTGGAGCCTGTGGTGACACCGTTGAGACAATGGAACACCTGCTGTGTGAATGTGACTCGTAGGCTGGAAAGCATATGAGTCTTCTGGGGGTAGCCTACCCGAAACCAGAGCACTATAGGCTCCTTCCTGTAAGCTGTATAGCGCCCTTGATGCAAAGCATCTTTAAGGAACAGGAAGGAGACTAAGTAAAGGGATGAGCACAAAAGATCCCCGAGGGTCGAAGTGCCGCTGGGGTTATCCCTGGCCCACTGTCATAAGATACCACTGTTGAGATCCCCTTACCTTTTCCTGGTCATCATCAGGTCATCGAGGTTCCAGATGTGAGAAGGGCTCCAAAGGGCTTAAACATTTGAGTTCAAAATCGAACCACCTAACTGTTACCGTCCCAGAGATCCCATCTGACATCAAACACTCCAAGATGATAGTAATCCCTGATCCAATTTTTATCAGACATACTAAATAAAATTCGAAAAAAAACTGGTTAACAAAAACATCTGCGTCCAAATCGGATCATCGGTTGTTGAGTTATGTATGATGTCACAAACAAACGTGTCAAACTTATAACACCCGTTCCTCGATTGATCGGGGGTTAAAGGGGTAATCTTTAATAGCGTAGTTCGTTTCGTTCGCTTTAGCAGAATAATAAGGTCTATTATACCTTGACCCGGATTCTTTGGGGAACTTATTAACTACTGATATTTACCTGAAATATAATGCTAAGCGATATGAAGACCAGACTGAAGTAGTAGTAGGGGTGACTGGTGGAAGATTGGAGCACATCGCGCAGTTGCTTTGCGTTGGCAGACAGAAGGGCGAGTTTCATCATGCCTTGAGCCAGATTCTTTGAGGAACTTTAATTAACTACTGATATTTACCTGAAATATAATGCTAAGCGATATGAAGACCAGACTGAAGTAGTAGTAGGGGTGACTGGTGGAAGATTGGAGCACATCGCGCAGTTGCTTTGCATTGGCAGACAGAAGGGCGAGTTTCATCATGCCTTGAACCAGACTCTTTGAGGAACTTTAATTAACTACTGATATTTACCTGAAATATAATGCTAAGCGATATGAAGACCAGACTGAAGTAGTAGTAGGGGTGACTGGTGGAAGATTGGAGCACATCGCGCAGTTGCTTTGCATTGGCAGACAGAAGGGCGAGTTTCATCATGCCTTGAGCCAGATTCTTCGAGGGATTTTAATTAACTACTGATATTTACTTAAAATATAGATATTTACCTGAAATATAATGCTAAGCGATATGAAGACCAGACTGAAGTAGTAATATGGGTGACTGGTGGAAGACTCGAGTACATAGCGTAGTTGGTTCGCGTTGGCAGACAGAAGGGCGAGGTCCATCATGCCTTGGGCCAGGTTTTTCTTCTGTTGGTATGTGTTCACGTCCGGGATTGACTAAAATATAAGAAAATAAGAATTTCATTACTAAGTGATAAAAGAAAATTTATTTAAGATTACTACAGCTTAAAAAATGTGTGGTCCTTCGAGCCGGATCTTACAAGCGCCAGCTCCGATCTCTCCCCGAAAACATCAATTTATCTACTGTTAATATTTTTGTTGTTGTATTGTTACAAATCGATTCAAAACATTCGTTGTTTTGTTTATCATATGGTTAGTGGCAAATCTATATTGAGGCCGCCCACAGGCCTCTTGCGTGGCCTAACGACTGCTATCTAACAACAACAATCGACATCGACTGTTTCACGTGCATGGAGGGGCTCAGATGAAATGTGCCACTAGTGGAGAGGTCAGAACCGGGATGGGTTCTGTCTGACCTCGCCCAACTTGGCTTAACTTGTACGATCACTTTATGATTATGCTCACAAACTCACATCTATATAAGCTACGAGCGCCTCCACACATTCGTCAAACATAGAAATAAAATGCAGTGTCGTGTCGGCCTTAAAGAATAGCACCACCCCAACTCTTCCCGTGGATGTCGTATGAGGCGACTAAGGGACTTCTTGGATACTATTCAACACCTAGTAGACGGCGATAGGCTCTCCACCTAACACGTTTGTCCACCAAATCTTACGGCGAAAAGTGGGAACTACCTGTGATGAAGGTGCTTCCTCTATCTACCCCTTCGGGGATTATGGACGTGAGAGGTTTGCTATGCTAGAAAAAAATGTGCAAGTAACTTACTCCTGGGAAAGGCGAGCCAGGCCGATCGTCAAGGCTGAACGGTGGGCCATCTAGAAATACCAAACCAATCAAATTAGATATACTTACTTACCATCTAGGTAAAAATAAATACAATGCAATTTCCTGTCTTACGGGGTTACATACATATTATGTACAAATTGGTGCAATTGTTTATACAGGATGGTGTCATTTTAATATCCCGTAGAAATCGAATATTTAAGTTGTACTGGGTAATTAGTAAGGCGGCTTACTAATTTTTCGAATTTGTACACCCTGTACGCACTAAGGTCACCATAAATAAAACTTGATCATTGAAGTGCCTACCTACTTATATAATTACCTAACGTACATACGAGTATTTATTGTTTATTTTATGGCTTGGTATTGTAATTGTAACAAATCATATTACTTACGTACCAAGTTAACGCAATGCTTAGATTACTTAGGTACACGAATTAGGTTGTAGATGGGTTTATAGTCAGTAGGTATATATTCAGTTTTATGTATGATGTGATCTGACATCATACATAAAACTGAATAAATTAACCTACTCAACGGAAATACATTATAGGATTAGATAATGATTCAGCATGTAGGCTTTGTTTATACAAAGCATTTGAATAGTCAAATTCATTTATAAAGAATGTATAAATTATATAGGTAGGTAGGTACCTACTTAAAGTAATATTGGAACTTAGAACATTAGAAATTCGCGACTTTTCAAATAAAACTGTGACTTTGTCTTCCTGAGTTACAATGTGTAGGGTGTAGATCTTATCTTATGATAGGGGGCAGGGAATAACCCAGCAGCATTTCGACCCTTGAGGATCTTTTGTGCCCACCCCATTTACACACTGGTCATCTCAGTGTGCAGGTTTTCTCACGATGTTTTCCTTCACCGTTGAGCAATCAGTAAACGTAAGACTTCCATAAATACGAAAAACTCATTGGTACATGGCACTGTATGATTTCGAACCCGGACCTCCCGCTTGGGAGTCCAGTGTCCTAGCCACTGTGTCACCGATGCTCTTGTAGGTTAGATAAGTAGATATTTCCTTTTTGACAGTTTCTAAAAATACCTATTAGAATATATGATATAACTATTTTAAAAAAAATAGGTAGGTACTTATTAAAATAAATACATATCATGTACAAAATAAATATCTACCCGACGCACGATACATGCACTTAATATTGTATTATTAACATCCAATTATGAAATGTAAATTGTAACATGCAACTTAATTATTATAACATCGAGGAGTGTCAGCCAAGTTAAGTTAACATGCATTTTCTTGCACATGCAGTAATGAATGATCAGTAAAGTGCAAATATACCCATCGTAAGGGTGACCAATTTGTATAAGTAGGTACCTACCTATTAAACTTATGTTATATTTAGTTACATCCTGTTACACCAATATACAGGGTGTTAATGAAAACAATTTATCAACTTTCCACAAAAAACATATCTATTTTTACAGGATACAATGTCTAACTGACTCCAGTTTTTGTGACGTTTTGAATGTTTAAGTTATATGAAAATTCATAATACTTTGCACCTTCAGCTGTAGCTCCGACAATTATATAGATTACAGGGTCTTAAACGAAACCATTCGACGGACTTTTACCAGGAGTTCCATCCATGAATGTGAACAATTTTGTGCACAGAGAATAGAAATTCCGAATTTTCGTACAAGTAAGGAGAGTCTGAAAAATTGTATATGCCTTTTTTGAAAATTGTTCACTGGATACAAAATAGGTGACTTGAGGGACCAATTTGTATGAAAACTCGGAAAAATGTTGTACTCCATTTTCAATACGTTCATGATTCTTGGTAAAAGTCCGCCGGATGTTTTTGATAACATCCTGTTACCTGTATAACGGAATACGTTATTATTACATTATTTTAAATTACCTACACACTAAACACGTGTTCCCATCCCCATACCCCATAGGCTAATGATTTCGTTAACACCCTGTATTAAACAGCAAAGTGCCAAGCAAGTCACCGTGAAAGTCAATCTCGTCTACGCCACTCGGCCACGATTTACCCTCATCCATGCCGTGGCCGTGCTCGAAACTGTGGTCACTGTCGCCTTCTTTGTGGTCGCCATCTGCAAGCAAGAGCAACAGATTTTTATATAATATTTATGAGGAACATGAAACAGAATTTATTTTCTAATATAGGTATTTTTTTTAATTTTTCTCATAGGTGTTACATAAAGTATCGTATGTACCACATGCGGTAAGTCCAAATTTTTCATTTCTTAACAGGGAAAAGATGCTAAGTCAAAAATCGGCATTTTTGTATGTATATTGAACATAATTTTTTTTATTTAGGGTAAAAATACAAGGTCAGAAACTACCTACAGATCACAAACTACCTAATCTAGGCGCACAATAATGTCATGAAAATAATGTTATTTTAATGTCAATTAAATTTGTCATTGTTAAGTGAAGCCAAGAGAAATGACATCTATGCTCGAGCACTGAAGTGGATCTGATGAATAATGCATCTGATGAACAAAAATTCAATTGAACAAGTTCATACTAATTGTACCTATTTAATATCGTTATGGACATAAAAGGCATAAGCTTCGTCTAACCCAGTCTTTCTCAAAGTGAGCGATAACGCCCCCTTATGGGGGCCTGCATGGGGGCGGTAGAAGGTCCATAGAAAATTGGGGGGCGTTAACGCGGTCTAGGGGGCGATAGCAGATTTAAACGAAATGCGATAAATTATGCTTCCCTGATATTTCAAACTAAAATTAAATACCTACTACAACTATCATTAATTTCGATGTTATTCTTATTGTGATTTTGTTTTATTTGTCACGGCTTTCTTAGCCCGTGTGCTGTTTGTGCATGAATTTACAGAATTATCGGCGATTGTTTTAACATGCTCAGTATGAATTCGGAGCCTGATATTAACAAACTCTTTAAAGTGCATCAAATTCATCCTTCATATTAGATAAGTTTTCAATCAATCAATTATTTATTTCTCAGAGAATACACAATTTCACAGGTCTTTTAAATTCAATACTTTGTTTTAATTTGGATAAAAATACCCTTAAATAAGATTAAGTATGCTTTAGATTGCTCAGAAATAGGATATGGCATGTTAAAAAAATATTGCAATAGCTGTTTTTAAGATGCGCAACAGATAGTAAGTTTAAAAAAATTACGAGCGTTTGAAAATGTTTGATTCTCAAAGTGGGCGGTGGGCGAAATAAGTTTGAGAACCTGTGGTCTAACCGCTAAAGTATGCAAGGTCACTGACGTTCGCTCTATGCAATGATTATAGAACTTATTATATTATTTTATTATTATATTATGGACGCACACTGACCCTTACACCTACCAACATACACCCCCTCACACACACACATCATACACACGTCATCTCACGCTCACCCCCCTATTCACACACCCTCTCACGCACACACCCCTCACACACACACCCCTCACACACACCACATACACGCATACTTAACTGTTTAATTTAGCATTACCTTATGTTTTCATAATTTATGTATCGGAAAAGACTGGCCGCCACAACAGTGTGGGAGCCAGGGAAATCTGACAAAATGTAAAAGATACTGTCTGCATCAATAAATATTTTTTTTATTTTTAGTATTTGCTACATGGCTCCATGACATCGTCATTAGGATACACTACCCCAGGTATCGATGACCTATGTACCTAACAGTAAGTTTTTATTTATTAAGTTAAATCAGCCGTGCAGCCCTCCGGCTGCGGCATCTGATGACAAGTGGTCTGTATAAAATATTGCAAGTGTTTCGATGCGCTGCTATATGGTTATTACCTACACGGCTTCTTACACTTCAAACCGGAATACAGCAATGGAAGTATTGCTGCTTTGCGGCAGAACCTCCACTAATACCACTCCACAACAATACGTTGGGTATAATATCTACAAATATATATATCGCATAGATCTATGATAGAAAGAAATTATCGTGTTATCAATCAGCGTCTATTCTATAACTACGCTGTGACTGGCGTTTCATCATTATCATCCTATTAATGTCCCCACTGTTGGGGCACAGGCCTCCCCTTGCACAAGGGCCATGATCCACCGAGCGGGCCCAGTGCTGATTGGTGGATTTCTCAGTTCTCAGACATGCAGGTTTCTTCACGATGTTTTACTTCATCATTAGACCAGTCGATAAATGCACGTAAGTCTTCGAAAATATTCGAAAAACTCATTGGTACATGGCATTGCATGGTTTCGAACCCGGATCTCCCGCACGGGAGTCCGGCGTCCTTTCATTTGCCGCTCGATTCTGTACGGAATAGAAAGAGCACCAAAGTTGAGCTTCCATTATAACGGACATTTTATCGCCTAGGGAGCCTATTCACATTGATTAACTTCAAAGATTCTATCAAATATAATATAGAATAGAAGAAGTGAGAACGTTCCCTAAGATGCAATGTCCATCCCCGTGCTAAGGGCCACAACAAACTAGGCGTTTTTAGTCATGATCTGTCATCGAAATAAACCAAATCTAGATTTATGTCCATATCTTTTCTCGTTACTGAACACTGTCGCTTAGTACCCAAACCTTTGTTTACGAAACATGCATTTTCATATCAAAGCGAACGTCAAGATTCGTCTCTAGTCAGACACGACAGATGGCAACGCCGTAAGCGGTCCGTTTGCTTAGCACCTGATTTCCCTAGCAACTCCTTAGCAATGGCATTCCGAGTTTATCCTACCTACCTAGTAAAATTGCAAAAAAATTAGTTAACTAATTCAGTCACCTAATTATTCACATTAAGTGGTTGATTCCTAACCACATCCTGCGCAATGTTAAATGATAACATTGATGATAACCTAATAAACAAACTTGTATAGGTAGGTACTCGTGTTATAGGTTTGATTTAAGTAAGTGTCTTGTAAGTAAATAACTAATATACATACGAATACCTATCTATATGTCATTCGACTCATTATGAAATAAATATGAATACTTATATTCTTCTCTAAAAATGAATTCCCAGAAAATGGAATATCACATACAAAGAACGGTTTTAAATTCGGCGCCATTGTACTTGCTTGCCATATCCTAGCTTACTGGATTGGCTGTTAAGTGCTGGACTACGTGCGTCCGGTTTCAGCCCCGGTTCGGTTCACTGCAACCAATCACAGCGTTCCGCCGCCGTCCCCCCACTTGAAATCAGCGCTTCGTGATTGGATGGAGCGAACCGAACCGTCGCTGGAACCGGACCATGTATGTAGTCCTAGACTATAAGCGATCCTTAAATTCGCAGAATATAAGTAATTTACCATCATCATGCCCTTTGTGGTCATCAGGTTTGACATCTCCAGGTTCAAGCAGCCCGTCGTCGATGCCAGGGTACGGAGCATTGGCCGTCGGCCTCTCATCATCGTCGAGATCGTCCACCTCTGGGCCTGAAGGACGCAAATTAATCTTGACAAGCTTGGTGCGGGCAGAAATTATAAGAATAAGCAGGTTTAAACTATGCAAATACGACTTGATGTATACCTAAGTCTTCATCGCTGGTAAAGCAACAGTAGGTGGTAGCAATAGATATCTATAACTGAACTACCTACCCTGATCTGACCTCGAACCCGGGACCTCTGTGCACTAACAGGTCGTTCTGGCAGTGGTCATATAGGGAGAGCTTGTTCTGGGAAAGTGATCCCCTACTCTACTGTGGTCACCATAGAACGTAACCCAAAGCGGTCATATCATAACACGGGTAGGTACCGGACTATTAATAACTTTGATTGATACAAAGGTTTTGGGAATTAGCAAGGAACTCTAAAATCTTTGAAATTACCTAATAATTTAATCATTTCATCATCATTCAATAATAAAAGAACAACCAACTGAAGAAGGTTTTCATTTTTCATCAATACTTATGTTAGAAACAGGATTTGGATTATGGACATTTGCATAGGGGATTGTTGATACAATGTTATCTTATGATAGGGGGCCGGGAATAACCCCAGCAACACTTCGACCCTTGAGGATCTTTTATGCCTACACCATTTCAAACACTGGTCAACACGATGTGCAGGTTTCCTCACGATGTTTTCCTTCACCGTCAGAGCAGTCGGTAAATGTACGTAAATCTTTGAAAAATAAGAAAAACTCATTGGTACATGGCACTGCACGGTTTCGAACCCGAACCTCCCGCATGGGAGTCCGGTGTCCTATCCACTGTGCCACCGATGCTCTTTGTTTATACTATAATCGGGTTGCAAACTATCAAAGATAGAGTATTCCACTATTATTAATTTTAGTAAGTAGTTTCCAGTAATTAATTGATAGTGAGTTACCCTCGCTCGTTCAATACTCGTATAGTCTGTATAGACTACACGAGTATTGTGCATTGACAGTCCGATTTCTGCTGTTATCAGCAGAAATCGGACTATAAATCCGTAAGTTTCACATAGGGAGACACGTAGAATTTTTATAAATACCTAAATAAAAAAACGGATTCTCACTGATGAGAGTTGGAAGAATATCGACTAACTCACAGAGAGTACATAGAGGAGGATTTCCGACTTTCATCAGTGAGATTTTCTATGTGAAAAAGACCTATAGTAGCGCCATTGTATATTGTATAAGGAATTTTTCACTGTAAGTCTGGAATTTTTCATGACCTTACCAGCTAGAGGTGGTTTCTGTCTCCCCCTATCGGGTTCTAGAAGCGGCTGCGTGGGAAAAGTTTCGACATCGCTGTGGTTTCCTTGCTCGTGGTTTGTGTGCTGCAACAAAAAATGCGTAGCTATAGCAAGTAAGTAAAGTGACGTATTTAATTACCACTTACAGTATCAACCACTGAACGGCTATTAAAAAAAACGTTGTACTTCGTAAGTATACCTACAAATAATGAGTTTATTCAAAATAACGTAATACTAATAATAACACTAAAATACATACTTAAGCTAAAATTACAAAATACCTAACTATTTTACAAGTTACCTACAAATGATTCAAGTATTTAAAAAAATTTAAATACATACTCGTATGTAAAAATACACCGCAAAAGACCCCAAAAATTTCCGTGGAAAAACCCAAAAAATATTACGTGTCGTACGTACGTTTAATTATAGTCGCTAGTCGGTAAGTACAAAAACCACTGGTGGTGGATCTACGCGTCGCGAACCTGTTTTTCAGACATCGACAGTATGTAAATTGTTACGCCCTGTGTTTAGTTAGGTAAGGCCCAAGGTGACATTCTGCAATGATGATGATCACAATGATGCAGTTGAGATCCAACATACTTACTCCAGAACTGCAACTCCAGTGAACCTCAATAAATTCGGTCAAAAAACTGTCATTCGGGTTTTCCCTGTGCGCGCTCCTGACTCACATATTTAACACACGGACCACAGATAGGATGTAGCTGGCTATAATTAAGAAATAACCAGGCCCACAAAACTGCCAGTCATCGATCATCGTAGGGGTATTTTTTTTTAAACAATTAGCAGCCTAAACATCAGGGAGTTCCCTGTAAGTTTACTAAGTATATTATGTAAGTACAGCAAATTCTTTTTTGGGAATTTCTATTTAACCTATGTAAATTAACAAAATCTATAGAATGATTCATAGTCGAACGGCTTATTGTGTACCTACATTACATATAACACATATATGTTATATGTAAGAACTAAAATGAAGAGATTTTAATGTTCCAGACTTGGGAATGCAGGACCGGGTAAGTAGAGAACCGAAAATACAGTTTTTTCGCTAGATCTTTGAATCGGTTCTGGAGTCTTGTTCCAGATGATTCATTTAGTGAACAACGATTTTTGGAAAGGTTGTCCTATTTTCTGGATTACTTGATGGGTTTTCCTTGTTTACCCTGATGGCTGAATCAAGCTCTTCTTGCTCACAAAATTCACAACATTCAGCAAGTTCCCGGAAACGATTGGGAATAACCTCCGAAATGATAATGCATTTAACTCACACACTTACAAAGAATTTAGGTTTAGCTAATTGCATTGTGTATTTGACATACTGATTGCGTCTGTGCCCCACATTACGTCAAACTTGTTCCAGTAACCTTGGTAAGGTAGGTACTTACTTATTGTAAGTCTGAAGGTTGCCTGGATGATATCGTTTAAAGCGATAAGGCCACCTTCTGCACATTGTATTGTACCTCTCTTTATGTAGTATGTTTTATTTTTATCCTGGGTGTGCAATAATAGTACATTATGATATAAGTGCGGTAAGTTGAAAATTACAGCCGAGGCGATATTGCTAGCCCGAGCCGTAGGCGAGGGCTATAAGGAAGCAGAGGCTGTAATTTTCAAAGCGCACGTATGTCATACGACGTTTTATAACATATTTACGAGGAAATAAATAAAACTTTGACTTTCTTAAACGAATAAATCTTTAATTACTTGTTAAAGCAGTTATAGAAATTTGAACAATTTTTAAAAGTGATTGTTACGTTGCCAGTTGCTTTTTAGCATTGAATAGTAGCACCACAATGAGCTTGACTTATATTTTTGAGAAAGTTCCATGAAATATGCTAAAAACACATTTTCTGAAAATGAATTTGCATCTTTGCTTGTTTTCCATATGATGAAATTTTGATACGCTTGTAAGTATCTATCGGTCGATTTTTCAGGCAAGAGGCTTAGAGTAGCCTTTTTCGCTGCGTTTAAGACTTGTGGCGGTGTCAAATTAATAAATTCATCACTACTTGACGACATTTTCAAATAAAAACAATACAGCGAAAAGAAAAAGCGCGCGGAATAATTTTACTTGTCCACAAATTAGCGATGCGCGCGCATCAACTTTTTTTAGGTAAAGGTACAAAAACAGCCAGTATTACTAATAAAGTAAATTAATATTTTTGTGTTTTTGTTACAGATAAATGGTTGTAATTTATTGTCAAAATTAATTAAATTAAAGAATTAAATCTTTATTTATTATATTTTATCTCCCAAAGTTAATTTTATTCATAAAATATTGACCACTTTTTTAACATAAAAACTCTTTGCTAAGATTTTAAAAAGTATCGTTCATTTTTAGACGGAGCATCTTAAAAAACCGTACATGTTACTTTATTTAAAAAAACTCGTGCGTTTCACATTACTATAACGCACAAGTGCGTAATGAGATACATTACGATATTGAAATTGGTGTAATTACAGCCACTTTACGAGCAAATATGTTATAATAGTACATTATGATATAAGTGCGGTAAGTTGAAAATTACAGCCGAGGCGATATTGCTAGCCCGAGCCGTAGGCGAGGGCTATAAGGAAGCAGAGGCTGTAATTTTCAAAGCGCACGTATGTCATACGACGTTTTATAACATATTTACGAGGAAATAAATAAAACTTTGACTTTCTTAAACGAATAAATCTTTAATTACTTGTTAAAGCAGTTATAGAAATTTGAACAATTTTTAAAAGTGATTGTTACGTTGCCAGTTGCTTTTTAGCATTGAATAGTAGCACCACAATGAGCTTGACTTATATTTTTGAGAAAGTTCCATGAAATATGCTAAAAACACATTTTCTGAAAATGAATTTGCATCTTTGCTTGTTTTCCATATGATGAAATTTTGATACGCTTGTAAGTATCTATCGGTCGATTTTTCAGGCAAGAGGCTTAGAGTAGCCTTTTTCGCTGCGTTTAAGACTTGTGGCGGTGTCAAATTAATAAATTCATCACTACTTGACGACATTTTCAAATAAAAACAATACAGCGAAAAGAAAAAGCGCGCGGAATAATTTTACTTGTCCACAAATTAGCGATGCGCGCGCATCAACTTTTTTTAGGTAAAGGTACAAAAACAGCCAGTATTACTAATAAAGTAAATTAATATTTTTGTGTTTTTGTTACAGATAAATGGTTGTAATTTATTGTCAAAATTAATTAAATTAAAGAATTAAATCTTTATTTATTATATTTTATCTCCCAAAGTTAATTTTATTCATAAAATATTGACCACTTTTTTAACATAAAAACTCTTTGCTAAGATTTTAAAAAGTATCGTTCATTTTTAGACGGAGCATCTTAAAAAACCGTACATGTTACTTTATTTAAAAAAACTCGTGCGTTTCACATTACTATAACGCACAAGTGCGTAATGAGATACATTACGATATTGAAATTGGTGTAATTACAGCCACTTTACGAGCAAATATGTTATAAAGTATATTAATACTCCTTCCTTCTAAATCGTGTTCCTCATTGCAGAGGGTCGTGATCATTCTAAGGAATTAATCACATAGAACGTCTCTCGTGGCAGATTAAATGGGGTGGTTTGCCATTGCCTTCCCCATTTCACACACTGGTTATCTCAGTGTGCATCTTTCTTCACGATGTTTTCCTTCACCGTCAGAGCAGTCGGTAAATGTACGTAAGTCTTTCGAAAAAACAAAAACTCATTGGTATACATGGCATTGCCTGGTTTCGAACTCGGTCCGCATGGGAGTCCGACGTCCTAGCCACGACGCCACCGACGCTCTCGATATATTAATACAGACACCACTATTTAATTTGAACGAATTTGGAGATATATTTTGTCTAGTTGGTTAGTCTTTTTAACGTCAGTTGCACTAATGTCCTTAAAGTTAAGTTTCATTAAAATAGTTACTATGCCATAGCTTGTGTCATCTCTATATCTTCTATCTCTATAGAAATGACACCAAGACTTAAGGAAGGTTAGTAAGTAAGCAAACTGGAAAATCGTTACGACTAAGTTTTCATACAAGTGAATTAATAATATAATAATAATAATAAATATTAATAAATTAATAAATTTTATTTCTTAAAGTTTTACAATTTTGTTTAATAAACTATATTAGGCTATGTCACTAAAACTATTTTAATCCACTGTTGCCATGAAATATGTGTGTGTGTGTGTGTGTGTGTTTTTTTTTTCATACATTAACATAACGTGTGCATTGTTCATGAGATTGGCATTTTCTCACAATAGTGGGACAATTAATAGCCTACAATAAATTAAAATTAATTAGGCACCTAGAATAGCTCCCGTTTTTTATCGTCTATTCATTTTCCTTATCGCAGAGTTTGAAGTTTGTTCCTTGACTTTGAAACGATTTCACTGTTTATTTATAAGTACCTATTCCTACACTCAATGCCAACGGTCACTGGCATTGACAATAAAGCATTGAGTAGGAAGCCTTTCAGGTAGGTGCCAAATTTTACCACGCTTTCAATTCATAACACGTAATTTTGTTATGAAAAATCTTTTAGGAGAAATGTATTTTGGATAGTTTTCCTCGTCTGAAAACTGTTGCAGAGTTTTTCTGACTTAGGTATCTGTTACTTCTTAGTATTTACAGTATAGAAACAAGATATTTCACTTCCAATCTAGAGTACCTAGGTACTGCTAGGTGTTTAATTACACTAGTGTAATTCAGGATTTTTCTCATCTGGAAAACTGGTTTTAAGTTTTTCCCCATCCATTTTAAGTATGTTACTTACATCACCAGTACATTATTTCGGTTCATGCAATTAACTATACCTATATACGTCTGTTTTATGTTCCCGTCATGTTTGTCTTTCTATTTATATATCATATAGGTACCTTTTATACATTATCTACCATACATGATTTAGTGCTAGACGATTTTAAATGAATAAAATGCTTTATAGATTATAGTGACCGGATTTTTCATACATAAGATTAATATAGGTTACACTGACAGGCCAAAACTTTATTTATGTAATGTTTTAAAAGGGTATTCAACGAAACAGTTGCGCAGGAAACATCTACTCGTATCAATGGATAACAGTGGATTCATGGAGTCAATAGAAACATTTTTTGTGCATGGATGAGATATGAAGGCCTCAATGAGTTATACAATACGTATTATGTTAAATGTTTGAGTCAACCTGTGTGGGCAGAGGTTATCGACATTGCCTCGACAATAAAATTAGTACATTATTATTGTGAAATTGAACCAAAATTTTGTGAAATAAGTAACAAAAGTATTATCATCAGTATTATTCATCCATAGGTCTACTACACGCCCGCCCGGCCTTTTAATTTTAAGTTTTAACTTGAACGCTGATAGGACGACTCTCGTTAGCAGATTTAATAGGGTGGTTTGCCATTGCCTTTCCCATTTCACACACTGGTTATCTCAGTGTGCAGGCACATGACATTGCGTGGTTTCGAACTCAGACCTCCTGCAGGGAGTAGTTCGATGTCCTAGCCACGACGCCACCGCTGCTCTACTGTAACTAAACTATTTCGTAAACTATAGATAAGTATTCAGGAAATCAAAGCTTGAGCTATAATAATACGCATATTGTAGCAGTACCTGGTTAACATCTAGACAGCAAATGAAGACGTTATGCCTCCAAAGATAAAGTCGTGCTTTGTGGGTTAAATGAATAATTATGAGGCTGTATCGGCAGGCAGAATGACGAATCACTCACTTCTCTTCACTGCTGTCAAGGCCGTCTTTCGTACCTACCTACGTACTTTAAAAATACTGAGAATATACCTGTCTGCTCCCAATGCGATAAGCAAACTGATCAATGGGTATTTTAAATTTGGAATCCTTATTTAGTTTTAATATCAGGTCTTGCATAAGTTAGGTCGTACATTTAATTTAGGTAAGTTGTATTTATGATAGATAAATGAGGTAATTGAATATATAAATTGTTGTTTTATAAACGTACCTATTTAAAAAATTCAAATGTTTTGGACAATTGGAGCAAGTACCAGTTTGACAGTGACGGTTCTTTATTTACTTTTCTTACAAATTTCTAAAAAATTCCTGTTTTCTCTACCGACCCGACTAACGCTCATACAGTCGAATTGTGGCTTAAAAACTTACTTCTTGACTACCTACATAAATAAAGCACATAATATTCTATTGTCGATGCGAGCGAATATCAACACGATATTTTATTAGAACCTGTTTGGTTGAACTTAAAAAGTAGCTCTTTTAAGTACCTAATGAAATGTAATCGTGTTATGTATATGTGCGCAAATAAATTTTAATTCATTCATTTATTCAACTTCGTTCAAACTTTACTTCTAATTAACCGAACGGTTGAACAAGACAAGAATGCTATGTCAGACCCAAGATAGACTCCTATTGTGGAGAATTGTGCAATTCGTCATAAATTAAGGAAAAGAGTTTTAAGTCTTTAACGTAGAGTTTCTCATATTGAAAATTGGACTGGAAAACTTTCAATTACTTGTCTTATTTTGTAGAACCTAACCTTCAAATCATGCAAGTCACATTCCCACGAGCCCATGTAGCGTCACGGATTCCAATGCATTTGCAACTAAGTATTCAATGTAAAACCGCAATTAAAAGCTTTATTAAACAAACGGTTAAGTTATTATTTTTCAGCTAGAAAATCGGTGATTCATTGGTTAAAATCGTAACAACTGGTTTTTAAACAATAAGCTAAAACATTTGCCGGACATTTACCAAGCTACCAATTAAAAAGTTTTGAAAATGAAGTAAGTACTTACATTTTTCCGAGTTTTC
This sequence comes from Hofmannophila pseudospretella, assembly GCA_947369225.1. Lineage (NCBI taxonomy): Eukaryota > Metazoa > Arthropoda > Insecta > Lepidoptera > Oecophoridae > Hofmannophila > Hofmannophila pseudospretella. The sequence continues at coordinate 6,196,983 of OX376328.1, read as the reverse complement.
ATGAAAATCGATACTTAACTCAGTATATAAGTACCTCGTGAATATGTATTTGGTCGAGAAATTGAGCCCATTTTTGCACGGAATACGTGCACTTAATTCAATCTTACGCATTATTTGTGAAGAAGCTATAGTACCTATTTACTTATTATATTTTAAGTACCTAAGTAATATTAATAAAGTTGGTATGCTTGGAGACTTTTGCTGGTCGGATCAGATAGATACCCATTCTGTGAGTTTCAACATTGAAGAAATATTTAAATATAATTATGACCTATAATCCAAAATGAAGAGTATGTTACGCAATTATGTAGCCGGTATCTTATCTTTTTGTGGATGCAATAAAGTATTCTTCTCCCATAAAAGTCTTGTAATCAAAGGAACACAGTCAGATACGCATGAGTTCTCGTACCTAGATATTATATGCTATAATATGGAGTAAGTAACACCTTATTATAAAAAAATACATTTTGATGAGATAAGTCATGTAGAGTTCAACAACTTGTGAGTCATAATAATTTACATGTAGAATGCGGTTCCGCAGAATCTGACTACGTCACTTTGACATAGATAATAAATAAAGCCCTATTTACTTACTTAATCTAGGTATAAGTAAGTAACCTGGAAGTACGTATAAGTTATTCTATTAAAATCTACCGTTGTCAAAATAATGACCAACACCAGCAAAAATTGCCAAAAAACGCTCTGACCATTCTGTTCTTAAGAATCTGGAATTACGTGGTTAATCGATATGCCAGGCTTAACGGTATTGAGTTACTAATTAATTTTTATTTTCTTTATTGTAAGAAATAAAAAAAGAAGGTAATGTTGACTCTACATCTATAACTGCCTTAAAAAAAGTTAAAATTCCTACTAACAGTTCAATTAAGATTTGAGTAAACACTGTAAGTCTAACGATGTAAGTATCTAAGTTACCTGTAACTAAAAGTTACCACTTATAACGACTCTACAATATCTACATGAAAAGGTCTTTATGGTACTGTGATAATACTTACCAGGTTATAAATGGGTGCCACATGATGTAACTAAAAATTACAACTTACCGGCTCTTTCCCGTTTCTCCTCTCGTTTGTGACCGTATGGACAGCAGCAGCAGGATAACCAGTTTTTGGAGAATTTGGGGTCCCGAAGATCATTTCTATTTCATTCATGTCCATAGGTTTTGTCGAGTTATTGTTATGGGACGTATCTTTCATTAGATGTGATTTTCCGTTCTCTTTGGCCATTTTTGTTAGAACTATTTATGTTTTAACTAGAGTTTTTTTCACTAAGTATAGTTTCCAACTTATATTTTAGTTTATTTTCAATATGGATTATGGAGTAGAAAACCTAAACTAAACGGTTTAAGAATTAATTAACTTTTTGTTTGGTAAGTAGAGTACTGTTATTAACTCGCGTTTATATTACAATATACTATATACGTCTGCGCGTCTCGAAGTTTGTTCCGACACTAACAGACACTGATTCGGTCGGTTTTCTCAGTCATTTTAATGAGTCTTCTCTAAAAATATCTGCTATAACATGAATAAAGATAAATAATGAAGTTCATTGAAGCAGTACCTAGTAGTAGTGTAGAGAATCTTGTGCTAATAGGAGTGAAAATTTTCCTCATCCTCAGTACCTATCTCTATAAATTATCTGCGTTGTGTATATGTATTTAATTGTATTTATTATTATTTACAATACACCGCACGGGATACCTACAGGTAAAGTTCCATGTTTTATTTTTCATAAATTAACTACCTACTTAATTATCTCGCACACCGCGGAATCGTTCCGATTAAGTATTTACGTATAGTTTTCAAATTAAGTATTTTTATGTGTTGGTATTCTATGCTAGGTAGATCAATCTCTGTCTCTTACTTTTTGTTTGACAAAATATTTACGCTTGATCTGAACGAATACATTGGCGAACGAAAGACGGGATTTTTGGTATTTTTTTTACTATCCCCTACGTACGTCCGGCTATGTTACAAAACATATCGTAAGTAAGTCGCATGAAACGTCCTTAAAGTTAATTAAGTGTTTACATATCATACATACATGCCTGCATGCGATACATGCTATCCCTTTTGTACGCCATGACTCTAGATAGAGATGACACGAGACATAAGAAAACCTTATTGAAGTTTTATTATGTATGTACTTAGGACGTTTCTTGTATGCAACGCACGGCTATGTAAGTAGGTACCTACCTACTTAAACTATCGCTGAAAATGATGTAAAAAAAGTTGAGAATTACAATTCGACTTTAGTAGAGTGCTATTATTATTATCTAATAGTTGCGAGTTACAAAGTTTTACTTATAAGTATCTACATACCTACCTAAATGCATTCAACATCGTCATTATTTTTGACTAATCTAAATAAGTAAGTAAGTATAATACCTACCTACCCTATAACACATAGACGTTATGTTATGAGTACCTACACAAATATAATTAAATTAAGTTAGTAAGTCAATCCTGGTACAATTTCTCATTTTGTTTTTTGGCGTTTTTTTCAAAACGTAAAAGAATTAAGCAAGCAATTAGAAGACAGGAAGTCCCACAGAAATAGAATTGTATGTAACACGAAATTTTTATATTATTATGTGAAATGGGAAACGATAAGTTTCTTTGAAAAAAAAGTAAAGTATAGTTTACTTACCTGTATCATTTTAAACTGGGTTACTTTCCCATTACCTGCTATTACAGCGTGCAAATAATTACCATAGTTAACCAAAGCACATAATTACTGATATTAAGTTGGCATTTGTTACAGTAAAGTGGGTTTATAAGTCAGTACTGTAATAACTTCAAATCTGTGCTTCAACAAATAGGTAATATGTTTTGTGTCGTAGAAGGCCTGGATACATACCTATTTACCCTGAAAAATGTTTTTTTTCCGACCCATTAGTTTTCTTCAGTATTCAGTACTTCAGTTTCGCCTATATTCATATTGATATACCTAATAAATGATTTAATGAAATAAATATTTATGAACTTTTGTTCTACCAGGAAACAAAGGCGCCAACTTTCGAAACATTTAGTTCGAAATATTATTCCATTTCCATCCATGTTCATCCATTCACTCAAAGTCGCGTTCAAAAATTAACTAATACGGTTTGGCTAGCGAGTCGTGCGTGTCACAGGGTAAGTAGGTATTTATCCAATAGGACATAAAACGCAAAGCGTTGGGTAGAAAGAGCCACTGGCACACTCCGTAAACGGAAATTCAAAACGAAACGTCATTTTTGAAGATATCTCGTTATTTGGGTTAATTTAATTTCATAAAGCTATAGTAAAATTGTGATGATATCATGGCAACATATGGCCATTACAAAATAGCAGACCTAAAAAATCTGTTTAGACAGCGTGCCGCTAGTCCGAAGGGTAAAAAAGATTTAGTGGAAAGGTACGTATATACATGTTGCTGAACAAAAATCTTGTAAAATCATCTAATATTAATCAAAATTATTATTATTATTGAAAGCAATAAATTATTTTAGGTTATGTTTAGAACAAAATCATATTATTTACGTAATTGTGCTAGTGGCGCCTCTAAGGTAAAACATTGCAGAAATATCTCCTATTACTACCATGATGGTTGTAAATCTTGAACGTAGCCTATTCGAATGACGTCAAACCTCGGAGTGAGTGACGTCTTTGTGACGTGCGAAGAATTTTCCATTCGTTCTTTTCGTTCGATCATTTTTCAGTTTCAGACTTTTGCAGTGTTTTTTAAGTTTGTTTTCTTAAAATCAATGAAATAAGTTGCTATTTCGCAATGTTTTCATGAAAATGAGTTTTGTTGGTGCAATTGCTACAGAAATGGACATACCTTACAGCGATGAAGAAGGCGAAATTCCTATATGGCACGAACCAAGGCGGGAGCCTTTGGGAGCTCCAAAAGAGAGTCTGTGTGAGGAGACCAGCCAGGAAAAGCTGTCTGGAGACAGACTACACGCTCTAGAGGAGGAACAAGAGATACTGTCTTCGTCTGTGTTTTCTTTGACATCACATTTAGCACAAGTAGAATTTCGCCTACGACAGATCCTGAAAGCACCTCCAGAGGAAAAAGATGCTATGTTAAAGGTAATGAGTTGTCAGTTTTCAATAAGTTGTTAATCCTTAACAGTTTGCTGACAGTAGTTAAATCTCATAACATGCGTATTTCTCACTTTTTAAGGCTTTGGAAGAGTTTACATCGAGAGGAGTGCCCGATTCCAGAACAGCACCACAGGGAAGCTCTGGAGACACGTCGTGTAGTGAATGTGTTGAGCTCGAGAACAAAATGCGGAGGCAACGGGCTCGACAGGCACATTTCATTGAACGATTGAAGGCACAGTTGAAAGAACTTGAAAGATTTGCAGCAGAGAGCACAGAATCAGGTGATAAGCAACACAGATCTCTAATAGAACACTTAAGGAGAGAAATAGACAGAAGCCTCGAAGAAGGATGTCATCAACCTCTGAGTGCCGATGAATTGAGACATCAAATCAACTGTGCAGTCCGCCAGTATGCAGATCGACAACTATCAAAAGATGAAATCATTGCTAAACTTCAAACTCACATAGATGACATGCAAAAGTTTATAAAATTAATGAAAAACGAAGATTTAAAAAGTAATATGAAACCGAAGATACCAGAGGCGAAAAAAGTTGGTAAACCTGACAGTTCCTTTGACAGAAACTTTACTAAAAATAAAATGAATGATGATCTCAGAGCGGAAACAATTAATTTAATGAGAAAAGCTTCTACTTTAATACAGATATTCACTGTTTCTCAGTTTGGTTGTTCACCAAATACAAACAGGAAGTATGAGAGAAAATCATCAACAATTGTGACACACTGGGGAAACCTTCGCGCTAAACTTGAGATGTCCATTGATGCTGTACTGCATTTGGTATCTCGGGAGAGACCATCCCAATCTATTATTGATAGTTATGACAGTGAGTCTGAGGAAGGAGGGATTATCATCAATGATGCCCCTTTGACAACTGCTGTACGTCGGCATATGTCTGTCAACCTTCGAGATTTGCTCCAACATGGCCTAACAAGTCCTGAATCTTCATCTCTAGTTCCTTTAATTGGATGCTTTCCTGTTCGACGGTCATCAACATCCCGTGACACTCATATATGGGAGCTTATTTTACGTTATTATGATTTAAATGATGGAGATAGATTTAATTCTACACCAGCTAGGAAACTAAGTCAAAGTTTTAACTTGGATATAGTAGGTGGCAATGCTATAACTAACAAGCAGAGTTTATTAAGTGCTATTGGCAGTATTTTAGCTTCACACATGCCTTATAAGAGAAGTTATGATGCACATTTTAAAGCTTTTGTTTGTGCTGCCTTAAACGCACACAAGCTTGTAATTTGGCTAAATATAATTCTAAAATGCAGATCCTTAATTGACTCTTACTATTCTTCTACCAGTTACATTGTAAATACTGGATTTCAAGATGCATTGCAAAGTCTGGACCGTTTGACTCCATATAATTTTGATTTGCCTGTTGATCTCGCTGTGAAACAGTTTCAGAACATAAAAGATGTGTTTATGTAGTTACTAATGTAAGTACACTTTTATACATAATCATTGGTCTAAGATGCCTTCCAAGTTCAAAGGAGTCGCATAATGCATTTCATATATCTATCTAGTCCTAATTATTGATAGTTATAATTTATGTTCTAGTCATCTAGTTATTATATTATCATTTATTTTGTAATGTATTTGAAAAAATTAGAATCACGAAAATTATTTACTGCAAAAGCACTTAGCTTTGAGCTCTCTTAAAAACTTATTGATATTTTAGAACAATTTGCATTTACTAATATTAAAAATCCAGAACATTCCATGAAATATTTTAGTTTGTAAAAAATGTATTTGGCACTTGTATAATAAGTAATGTTAAGTTATGTTATCAAATATTTTACCAAAAATGAGCAATGTAATGTATGTATTGTGCAAAATGAATTTCGGCGAATATAATGTAGTTCAAGCATGAAAATAATTTTCATTGGATCTGACGGCACCTATCCTTGTCCATCTAATAAATCTAGACTTACATGTTAAAAATAATAATGTACATGATAAAGTAGGTGATGATATGAAAAGGAACTGTGATAATGATAAGATATCTATCATTAAAGAAAGTGTTGCCAATGTTATGGAATTTTCCATTAGTTCTTTTTCCTTTAAAAGTGGTTAACAAAATTATGTTAAGTGTCTATTGAGGTATATACAACTAATGGAAAATTCCATTACACTGGCAACACTTTCATTAATGATAGACACCATATTTGATGAAGTATTTGGTACCACGTATCTTAGAACGTTGTACCAAATACTTCTACTTTGAATACTATACTACTATACTAATACTAAATCTACTTTGCCAGCATAAAATATCACTATCAAAGCTGGTATCACTATTGACTCATTTACACTTGTTGCTGTGAAGTTTGCTACTGTGGGGCATACACAACACAAGTGTTATGGGTGACCTTATTCGACCGCCGAACAAATTATGTAAATGAGAATAAGCCAAAACAAGCATAGCTTGTATTCAGTCAGTTCTTCGGTTGTCATGTCATGTTGCTGACAAATACTTCCTATAATATTTTCTTAGAAGAACTTAGTTTATCAAAGTCCAGTCCAATGTTCAAATTGGTAAAAAAAATAACTGCAGATAAGCAGATAACGATTGCTGCTTGTAAATAAATGCTTGATAATGCGAATGTGACATGACAAAATCGTTTCGGATAAACCAGCGTGTTATCCGATACACTCATATAACAATTTGATAGTCTTTGACACTGTTGTTTACAACTACAGCTAGGTAAGTTTATTAGAATATATATAATTTTTAATTCCTACTTTTTCGTTATTAAATTAATGGAATTAACACATAGGATGACTTTCAATTTGTATAAATAATCCTTTTTTAATGATTTCAGTTGAAAATGGCCAGCACCCTTCGACGAACAGCTGTACAAGTGATCAGAAATCGTAATGTGGCAGCCTCGACCACGGTTAGACAGAAATCTTCTGCAAGTCCGGAGAAGAATATCCTAACATCAGTTTTCCAAGAAGTTCCACCAACAAATCTCACCGTTAGTGACTATGTTTGGCAGAATTTGGACCGATGGCCGGATAAAACAGCTACAGTGAGTCTTTTATTAGTTATTTTAATGAGCAAATGTTCCAAAAGTTATAATTAAGATGTAACAAATTAAAAGATTGTTTGCAGATTCATTTTATCTTACAAAATCCTAAATTGTGTTTAAAATTTCAATACATTTTGACAGAACATTCAGCAGCAAAATGATTTTTTCCTTAATATTTATAATGTTTTATTTTATTAGTATTATAGCTAAATCATATCATCACATCATCAGGCTATCTTAGGTTACTGCTGGACATAGGTCTCTCCCAACCCAAAGTGTGACATTGTGGCTTTCGGATTCTCAGGATCAGTTTCTGGGAGGGGCGAGGTAAATTATGGGGAATGGGACAGGGGATTTCAGGAGAGGGGGGGTGGGGGGAGAAATTAAAATCGTTTATTTAGCGCTGTAAACACCAGAATACAGAATACATAAGTATACAAAGTTTAATACATGCAGCACAGAACATCTAGTGTGGTACAGTGCCAAAAAGGGTACACCAGCTCATGAGGAGGAGGTTTAGCAAATCCCCTGCCTCAGCAGAGATATTCTGAGTGAAAAATCGAAGGACTATCTTGAATTTTTAACTACATAGTTACACAATTACAATTTTTTAAATTGTACCTAGTTACACAAATTATCAGTTATAAATACAGATAAGATATCGAAGTCCCTAAGTGCGCTCGCTTTAAATCTTTTGGTAATAAAATAACAAATACCTACTTGCCCCTTACAAAGGTTCAACGGTCGAGGCCAAAAGACTTACCTACCAATAATATCTGTCTACTTATTATATAGGTATCTTACCGCTGCTTCCATTATCTTCTACTATTATCGGTTCGTAATCTTTGTAGTATCAGTCGAGTATTATTTTATTAAGTTTAGCTTGTTTTGTAATATCCTGCTAAAAGTAGGTATTTTGCATAGGTATGCTAACGATTTTAATTTAACAAGTTCAAAACTGGTTTAATCATCCTCTTTTAGTAAAAATGTAAATTAGGCCATATTGGTATTTTTTTATTGGATTATTTGTTTCCTAAGACGTCATAGACCAAATCCTTTGGTATAGAGATGTATCTGCTTTCGAGTTGACTTTTGACTGGCGATGGCGACTCGATTGGCTTTGATGATAATACTCGTAGATGATCACTGATCTATGAAGGACGAGAAGATTAACCGTCAGTTGCATGAAATGTCCTTAAAGTTAAGTCTTCATTAAAATACATGCTATCCATTTCTACGCCATAGCTCTAGAGACGACACGAGACTTAAGGAAACATTAATATTAAGGACGTTTCTTGCAACTCACGGTAAAACTATTAAGTTGATGTGATGTGCTTATTTAATATGTGTGCTTACCTTTAAAATAAATGCATTTTTACAAGTGGAAGACATCAAGGTATTCTCTTTGGAACCCTGTCGCAATAAGTTTTGGTTATAATTTCTTGGCATTCCTGTGAATGTGTCAAATATTTTAAAGCGACATAGTACCTTGAATCCTTGATGTGTTGCCCACTGTACCTACAGTACCTCAACCACTTACCAGGTAATCCCCCTATAGTAAGTACACTACAGCGATTTTGAAACGGAACCGAATCGATAGATATCTAGAAAACCGAAAAATAGATTTCTATGGGTACGGTTGTTACAGAGTGCTCGTAAACCGGGTTTCTGACTTGAATCTGCTTCCTCCTCATAAGTAAATCTGTGCACTAAGTTACATATATTTTTTCAGGTGTGTGCCCTTACAGGCCACGGCTACACATACGCCCAGACGTATAAGATGTCCGTATCGCTCGCGGCTTCGCTTCGCATCAAACTCAAACTTCAGAACGACGATAAAGTTGCCGTGCTACTGCCAAACATACCCGAATACCCCTGCGCTTTGCTTGGAGTGTTGCAAGCAGGATGTATCGCTAGTATGATGAACCCTACATATACAGCAGGCAAGTGGAAAACTATTTAGGCTATGTTCCAAAACCAGTTCAAATTATTCACGTTGACAGCTGTACATAATCCATTGCTTGTGTCAAATAGAAGTTTGATACATTTTCTGCTGATAACGCGGTAATATAATATAGACAGTTGTTAACGTGAATTATATCAACTGGTTATGGAACGCTCTCTTAAATGCTATAAGGCAGGGTTTCTTAAATTGGGGTCCATGACACGAGTGCCGGGGGTCCGGAATGTATTGTATCCATAATCAATATTTTTCGTGTGAAAAAGGTCCGTTTTGATAGAACCGGCACTTTGCCTAAACTTGGATTCACCCTTATAAGCACAGTAATCAAAATTTCATGTGATTTTCAAATTATGTTCTTTTTTCATACAATTCCCTTCGGATGAGGGTATTAAAAGGTGACTATTAAAAGTTTAAGAAACCCTGCGATAAGGTAACATCTCAACCACCGAATTGAGCAAAGGCGCCAAAGATATTCACACATTCATACAACACAACACGCACACACTGTTGCTTTCTTCGTCCGTGCAGTCACTGAGGGGCCAGCTGAAAATCAGCGCTGTGGCTTGCCTCAGCATTATGCTGAGCTGGTGTACCCTTTTTGGCACTGTACCACACCAGATGTTCTGTGCTGCATGTATTAAACTTTGTATACTTCTGTATTCTGGTGTTTACAGCGCTAAATAAACGATTTCAATTTCAATTTCATATTGTATTTGAACAAGAAATCCTAGTTTAGTATAAGTATCTAAAACAAACATTTTCTTTTACAGAGGAATTAGAACACCAGTTCGAATTGATCGATTGCAAAGCAATAATAGCTTCCAAGATATCTTATGCAAATATAAAGGAGACACTAACCTCTCTCAATGTTAAGATACCAGTAATTTTAGTGGAAAACGAGAACTTGCCAGAAGGAACTATAAAGTTCGCAGAGTTCGCAGAGGATTTTAGCGTGGACACTAGCTGTTTGAAGGAGGTGCAAAGAAGCGCTGATGATGTGGCCGTTTTACCGTTCTCGAGCGGTACCACAGGATTTCCGAAAGGAGTGGTATTGACTAACCGAAGCGTTGTGGCCTATAATATAATGTCTTCAGATCCAGATATCGTGTCTATACAGGAGACTTCAGGTAATTTTCATTAGACTGTCCCACTGTTGGGCAATGGCCTCCCCTCCTCTTTAGGTATAATTAATCATTATTTAATTAATAATAAATTCGTATTATCAATCATCATGAGTCAATCATAATTTTTATCAAGATTTTGCGATCTAAGTAATTTCATTGTGAATATTGTTCGCAAAAACTGTTTATCAAAACCTGAAATCAGTTTTCAGACTGAATACTTGTATTTCGATAAAACGTTTGGAAAAATATTGTTGTAAATAGTCAGAACAGTAGTGTTTTTAGCCATATCTGATAAAATTTGGATCCGTGGTTTCCAAGATCTTGGAGTATCTTTGATGTCAGATGGGATCTCTGGAACGGTAATAACTACCAAGATGATTCGAGTTTGAGCTCAAATGTTTAGGACCATGGAGGCCTTCCCACATCTGGAATCTCAAGAAGGTTCTTGAGATAATGTGGTGATCATGACCAGGAAAAAGTAAGGGGATATCCACAATCGTCAGTCGGGAGATTTTAATTTATTTAATTTAGATATAACATTTTATGTAAATCCTTTCCAGATACCTACCAGGCCGTGTTCCCCGCGATCCTGCCATTCTTCCACATCTTCGGTTTCAACGCGCTCATGATCAACCAGTTGTCTCTCGGCTCCAAGATCGTCACTATGCCATATTTCAAGCCCGAGCTGTTTCTTAACACCTTGGTCAAATATAAGGCTAATGCCTTGTTTTTAGTCCCTCCTATGGGTAAGTTTTTTGGGTGCTCTATTTTTTAAAATTTACTACTAAGCCGGCGTTTTACCTCAATCTCACCTGGTGGTAAGTGACGATGAGGCCAAAGATGGTACTGGCAAGAAGAAGTGTGTGAACACATCAATCATAGTGGTGGCACTGAAAGTGGTATGACTCTATTAGAGTCAGCCCGAGGTGGTTTCACCCTTTTATCAGTTTCTTAGGTTAGCATTGCTGTGTTTCGGTTTGAAGTGAGGTCATGAGGACATGAGGCACTCCATGGTTCTCATGTATAGCGGCGCATAGAAAACCTTCATAATTATAGCGAGGTGAGATGTCTATGGGCGACGGTGACCATTTACCATCAGGTGGCTTCGTTCCCTTATCCCCGCTGCTGTCATTCGACAGCAGTCGTTAGGCCATGTCAGAGGCCGTGTTTGCTAAACCTTATTTGACACATTTATATTTATACGAAATCATAAAACCTTATTGCGACAAGGTTCCAATAGAGTATAGCTTGATGTGTCTTCCATTGCTGATTGCAAAACTGTGATAATCATAATTTTAACACCAGAAACAAAAACAAACTTGCCATCCACGCTTTAGATTTAGTAAACTCGTCATTTGTGGGTCACTGTGTACGATTTTATGATAAGATACCTGATACTGTAATAAATATGACAGAGAAAAAAATTTAAGACCCATATAAGACGGACCTTATGTAAAAAGGGTTATTATAAAATAAATGACTACTTAAATGATAACGAGGCTTGGTCCTAAATTCAGCTCCAGCTCTGCACATTGTGTACATATGATTGTATTTATAATTATTGTAAGATATATTTATTTCAAAAGATGTGCTGCTGAAAGCTGCCTTACGAAGCGGTGGTAGAGTAAAAAAAATGACGTTGTAAAAATGTACTATAAGGTACTTACAATAAAAACATTTTGATTTTGATTGTACAAGATATCGTTTTCGAGTGAATTTTATTTTTATAGAGTTCTATTTGACATTCCAGCGTTATTCCTGGGCAAGCACCCGGCGGTGACTCCAGCGCACCTGGAAACCGTCCACGCCATTATCTGCGGCGCGGCGCCCCTCGCGGAAACAGATATCGCTGAAGTTATTAAAAAGAACGTAAGTTTCATCATTGTCGTGTCATGCCGGCCATAAAGAATAGCACCACCCCAACTCTTGCCGTGGGTGTCGTACGAGGCGACTAAGGGTCTTAGTGGTTACTATTCTACACCTAGTAGACGGCGATAGGCTCGCCACCTATCACGTTTGTCCACTAAATCTTACGGCGAAATGTGGGAACCACCTATGATGAAGGTAACTAGCATAACTGTCACGTTCGTCACGAGGAACCCCTCGTGACGAACGTGACAGTTATGCTTTGCTAAGTTTCATTATATTAAAACTCTGGTAGCGATTCCGCCAAATCTTTCTTCGTGACTTGTTAGAAAGAACTTCGGGTCTTGAGACTTCGGTTATTGATAGTGATACGCCAATGTTGTACAGGTGACCACAGGTCAACCTACCCAAAACGTCATAATTTGAGAATCTGAAATGTATCAAGCGTCAAGGAATTTTTGGACGATAAACGTTAATTTTGTGATTGCTGATTGTATATTTATATTGGATTATTATTAAATAAATGATTGTATTAATATTATTCACACAGCATTAATTAGTGGACATTTTGTAAATTTAATATTATTGACATTGTATACATTTTAATGACATTCTCTTTTTCTTTTCTGTTTTCTTCTCAAAATCTGTATAATAACTTGTGAATTCAGTGTATATGGCTGTAAAGTTAAAGTTTAGTGTGACATGTTTATGCAACTATGGCTGCAATATTTGTAATTCTTACCTAAACTTTTACACAATAAGTCTTATCTTATCTTATCATATTGCGCGGTCATAAGGTTGAGATTTAATCGAGGGTTTTTGTCAGATGGTACACTATAGCTTGGAACGACTGTACCTACGACAGATGCCGATTTTACCCGATACCCGAATCCCCTTCTAAGAGCTCACGAACTGTACGTACAGTGGACACTAGACAGACACTGTACATTGGAAGACACATCAAGCTGTATTCTATGGACACCTGTTGCAATAAGTTTTTGTTATGATTCATTGACATTCGTATGAAAGTCATATGAGTTAATTCTCCTTTCTCGAAATCATTTCCTCTGCCCGAAGGTTGCCTGGAACAGATCGCTACTTCACTATTTCCTTTTCTATCTCTTGTTTGTTGTTTTCTATTTGTGCAAAAAAGTGTATTTTACTTTTACTTTACTGTAAAGCGACAAAGTACTAAACGGTATAGCCTGATGTGTTGTCCACTGTACATCGCGATATAGACCTCCACCCCTGAGGGTTGTACGTACAATATGTAAAAAAAAATAACAATTGGGTTTCAATGTTTCAGAAAAACATAATATTCAGACAAGGCTATGGCTTGACTGAGACCAATGGCGGCACAGCCATCGGCAAAAACGATGACACCAACCATTCCGCGGTAGGCCATATTCTGGGCAGCTGTAACGTTAAGATCGCCGACATACAGACGCAGGAGGCCTTGGAGGCTGGGAAGGTATGTCTAATTTAACGTACGTACATTTACCGACTGCTCTCACGGTGAAGGAAAACATCGTGAGGAAACCTGCATTGACACGCGCGATTAATATAGCAGCTGGGCCGCGTCACCGTTCTATCTTGATTTATTTCTGTGGGTATAGAGATCTAGGATCTATCGATAAGGAAAGGGAGTTTGTTTGAAAATGGGCATAATATATGGGCACATATGGGCCGACTTTTTTTAGAATAACAACACAATCTTGCTTGAAACGTAGACGTTTAATTTGGTACTTATCTATTATTTCTTGGTAGTCGTGCTAGTGAAACCAGCCCTTATCTGTTGTTAAGGGCTGGTTTCACTACCACGACTAAATGTTGTCTAAATGTTTTTAGACATCACACTGGTAATATTTAACATCGACATAGTAACTGGTTCGCCTAATCGAGCCTCGAGGTTACGCGATAATGCGCCGTTGTTGATTTTTTTTCTGTTTTTTAAAGGAAGGTGAGATCTGGATCCGAGGTCCTTTGCTCATGAAGGAATACTACAAGAACCCAGAAGCTACCAAGGAAGTGTTGACGGAAGACGGCTGGTTCAAAACCGGCGACATCGGCAAATACGACGAGAATAAGTACCTGTATGTGACCGATAGGTTGAAGGAACTTATCAAGGTTGGTACTTTATTACCTTCTTAAAGCGTTTTCAGAGTCGTGCGTATTTTTCCACGCACGCGGGTTTGCCCCGCATGCGGGGTGTCACGCCTGATACTGAAATGTTGTATGAAACAAGATGATGCGTGGAACACGCATGCGGAGCTAACCCGCGTGCGTGACGAAATACGCACGACTTTGAAAACGCCCTTAGTCGTATTCTACTAACGGCGGATTCCCAGTAGTTCGTTGCGTCGGTGGCGTAGTGGCTAAGACGTCGGGCTACCATGCACTGCCATATATGTACCAATGAGTTTTTCGATTTTTTTGAAGACACGTACATTTACCGACTGCTCTAACGGTAAAAAAATCGTGAGGAATCCTGTATTTCTGAGGAAGAAAACAGTTTCCGAAGACATGTGAAATCCACCAATCAGCACTGGGCTTGCTCGGTGTTCCAGTGGAGGCCTGAGCCCCAATAGTGGGGACGTAATATGCTGATGAGAGAGAGTTCTGTTAAAAGTAGGAATTTTAGTAGGCAGTTACACATGGTCTTTGACCGAGTCCTACCTTCACGATGGCACGAATATTATACTTCGTTCTACAATATTTACATATTTATTATTTTTACAGGTGAAAGGCTTCCAAGTACCTCCAGCGGAATTAGAAACCGTCCTTCGCATGCATCCGAAAATCATGGACTGCGCCGTTCTGGGAATTCCCGACCCAATCACCGGGGAAGTTCCCAAAGCGTTCGTAGTGTCCCCACCGGGACAAAACGTAGATTCCCAGGATATATTAGACTTTGTTAACAGTAAAGTAGCTGAGTACAAGAAGATAAAAGAAGTGCAGTTCGTTAAAGAAATACCGAAAAACGCAGCCGGTAAAATCTTGAGAAAGGATTTGAAGAAATTGTATGTGTAGTTTTGTTTTAAGGCTTATACCGTCGCTAATGACCTTGAGGGTTCCACCTTCAGAAAGAAAAAAGATATTATTTCCAATAGCGCACATATACAAACAATTAGGTACAGAAGATAAAAATAATATTAAGCCTTCAGCGCCTAGAAGTTTACGGCTTTGGACTCTTGCCGGAAACAAACTTCGCAAAATCCTGCAGATATAACACCATAAATAACAAAATATGATGGAACCTTGTCATATCAACGTTGATAAAAAAACGTTCAATTGGCGACTGTAGGCCCCTTAAGTGGGACTTTATTTCTCTCATGAAAGACATGAAGGAACGAACGGCCTATTTTTTTCTTTCATCCAAGATTATCTTATACCTTATCTTATGATGGGGGCCGAGAATAACCCAGCGGCACTTCGACCCTTTTGGATCTTTTGTGCCTACCCCATTTTACACTCTGGTCATCTCAGTGTGCAGGTTCATCAGGATGTTTTCCTTCGCCGTTGGAGAAGTCGGTAAATGTACGTAAGTCTTCGAAAAATACGAAAAACTCATTAATATCTAAGATTACTCCCAGCTCAAGCATTTTTTTAGAGAAACGGATGCAATTCGGTTCCGATTAGTGACAGCAGGGTTTCATTTTCTCATTGGGGGTACAGATTGACAAGCTGGGAAACTCTAAAGTTCTAGAGGGCTGGGGAAGGGTACCGGAACGAAATTTTGTCAAGGAAAAGGCTCGATAAGGAAACCTATTGTTGAATATCAAAATAATTTAAGGTCTCCCCAACGCTTAGAATAGGACTTAATACGCCAGCGATTACTAGGTAAAGTCCATTCACTTAAATAAGCTCGTTACACCCAGTTTGATTGCGGGACTGCGGGTGTTTGATTGTAAAATAGGAAATTTAATAATATACAAATGGAAGCAATAGGCAGTCTGCGTCCTCTGTTGTCGCGGCGGCATCCTTTGACTAGCGGCGGCGCGAGCGCGGGCGGCACTTAGTGTAAGGGCCCTACATATTTATTCGGTGACAGTATAAATTGTTGCCAATTTCAAAGAACGAGCTTATTTAAGTGAATGGACTGTATATCACAAGACAAGGTAAGAGAGTGTGTGAAAAGAACGGGATTTACACAAATAGCAATATTCTGATTAGAAGTGTGTAAATGTACCTATTTAATGATATTACGTCGTTCTATGTATTAATATTAACGTTGTACTATTATTTCTTGAATTTTTACTAACTTATGATTATGATTTGATTGTATATAAATTGTGGATAATTTTTGCATAAATGAATGATGTTTTGTACAGATGAGACTCAATACCGCGACTCCTGCGCATGTCTAATTGTCTATACACAAAAATGTCTGTTGCTCACTCTAACGTTTAATATGTATATTGTGTTGAATAAAACAGGCGCATGAGATGCGGTGGAAGAGGCGGGTGATGCATTTGTAATGAATCCTCTCAGAACTATAATTAAAGCATCTATTTAAAATAAGAATATTATACCCTGACCAGGAACTAAAAAACCTTGTCAATAGGGCGCCATTGGTAGTTATATAATTTGTGTTATGGAGTTCACTATGAAAAAAAATAAGTACCATTTAAGTCCGCAATAAATACACCCTGGTTTTTTAGTTTCTGGTCAGGGTATAATTCGAACAGGGTCCAATATTTTGATATAATGGTTTTGATAAGAGTAACTTTCTTTAAGTATACGAGTATTTTTACTCAATATGAATGTAAGTATTTTTATACCTTTTGAGTAAAATCACAAACTAAGAACATTCCGTGAAATCTGATCGATATTGTTTTTATATTTTGTTAGTTGTGGTTTATTTACACTATAGTACATTGTGGGACCAGTGAAATAAGGGCCACATTGTCTCACTGAGTGCGAAGACTATTTAGTCGTAATAAATACATCATTGCTGAGGGTTTGGGCGCAAAGTTAGGTCGATACACGAGGTACGATAATGTGGCACTTAGCGCACATGATACACACGATATTTTACGTAACACCGGTGAGGGAAAATAAAATATAGTGTAAGTAACTGATAAATGGATAGTCTCATATTTTAGTCGTTCCAAAACTTGTTATTTATTATAGTTATATGCAGCAATATAATTTATACTAGATAAGTTTTTATTGTACCTATGTTTTATATTGTTTGTTATTACTTTTTCTTTATAATGGGATCAAGAATTAAGTACCTATCTGTAATAAAATTTATTAATTTTGTTGGAATTTGTTTTTGTCTAGTATTTATAACTATCCAGGTCCTTATAATCCCATTTCAATTAATTTGCTGGTCTAATTTTGTTTATTCATTACAGAAAATGCATCTATTTCTAAACGTACAGCGGAGGTAGGTTTGGAAAAATTGGGGTATAAATTGTCTATATATTTCAAACTTGGGGTAAAACTGAAATTTCCAAATGTTTGTACCACGGGGATTTTTTATACTTTAGGTACAAAACACCTACCTATCGTAACTTGTACAAATAATAACCGGTCAAGTTGGTACTGCGAATCGGGTTGCGTACCTTGTAACCAAAAAACCTTTGCTTATTTTGATCACAACTTGCAAACTATGAAAGATGTGAATGCTGAAACTATAAACCAGTTTAAAAACAGATTAGACAGCCACTTACGAAATGTGAAGAAACAGGCTAACCAGCATTAGCTGCCTGCCTGCTAATCCAATAATAATAATAATAACAAGGTTTAGTATTTGCTGTTTTTAAATAGAGGATATGAATAATATTGTAGCCTACTTTCAAGTTTCTAGATAATACCGTTCATGAGATAAACATGGTAAAAAAGTGATCTAAAAATGACGGTTTAGTGGCATCCCTTCCCCCATGAATATATACCTACAAAAAAAATCCTATCTCTTCTGTCATAAATCACTCAATGGTACAGTCACGGACGAAATAAAAGTCAAGGAGTCAAATTCAGATAAAATCTAATAATTTCCATAAAAATTGGTAAATCCCAATAATATCGAATAATTTCTACAAAAAATTTACAAAATTTGGATAATATCAAGTACATTTGATAAAAATTTCAAAAAATGCCCCTAGTAAATTGATAACTTCCAAAGTCGTTATTTCAGTATACGATAAAAAATATATTCGTACTCCACTTGATGAACTGTACCTAAACAATACGATGGGGTACATTAAAGATTTTTGTACCGATTCGGTTCTGGGATCCCTTAGAAAACATTTTTACAAAATTTTAAAGTCTATATTCGAACCTTGGGTCAAGCGCAAGAGTATTAAGTACCTATGTGTATGTCTGTATCTTATTCCGTTTAGGCGCTAGACCCGCGTGAGCGTGACAGACAGACGGACGAAGTAGCGACAGCAATATCCTCTCATGAGGGAACCGTACCTCAAAGAACATGACTGACTTCATAGTCATGATAGAAAAAAAACAATTACTAGTTTATTTATATCAATACTAAGTCTTTAATGTACCCAAAAAAAATATTAAATGTAACTTATAAAATTTCTTAGATTAGGCCCGTGTGGTAGGATACCGAGGATGCTGGCGGCGTTGCCCCGCTGGAGCGCTATACTGATCCTTAAACGAGATAGCCGCCAGCCCTTGGGTCCCTCGTCGCATCAAACAAACGCTTGGACAGCTCTCGGAACAGTGACCAAGCTCCAGGACCCCAAGGAACAAGGGTCTCTACACCAAATGCAACAAAGTTGTATTGGTTGCCGATGCCCCTATCCAAAAAACAATTTAGATTTTTTAAATGAAACTGCACTGTGTCGTTAATCAGTTCATTGACCATATACTGGCAGAGTTATCGCACTTATCGTGTTAGTACCTCGCAGTATCATTGTTGTTCTGAATAAGATGAAGGTTGCTCGAAGGCTATCAGAGAGTCCAATATAAAATTCGCGATATCTCTACTTATTATATCCGGTTTCAAATCCGGTTAACTTATCTTAGGTATACGGGTTTTTTTTTTCATTATTATCACTGATTAGTGATTATCTATAGATTCCACTTTCCATACAAACTGGCCACAGACTACAAAACAGTTTTTTTGGCGTCCGTTTGTACTAATAAAATGGCGGTAAAAACTGAACTACAGTTCGACAAGGATCTTTTGGCGCGTGGCGAAAATCGGAACTAACGCCGCAATCCTTGTACAAAGGTCACTTCATGACAGTTCGCTATACAAAAAAGTGATACCTACCAATACCTTCCTGTCTATATCATCCACGCGCCAAAACATCCTTGTCGCAAAAAGTCTAAGTCTTAGACTTTATCTTATCTTATCTTATCTTATGATAGGGGGCCGGGAATAACCCCAGCGGCACTTCGACCCTTAAGGAAGGATTTGTGCCTACCTCATTTTACACACTGGTCATCTCAGTGTGCAGGTTTCCTCACGGTTTTATTCCTTCACCGTTAGAGCAGTATGTAATTCTTCGAAAAATACGAAAAACTCATTGGTGCATGGCACTGCACGGTTTCGAACCCGGACCACACGCATGGGAGTCCGGTGTCCTAGCCACTGTGCCACCGACGCTCAAGTCTTAGATAATACCTAATTATTTTTTTATGTGCAGAAATATCCTATAAAAATATTTAAGTATTTGTGGTATGATATCCCATGTTATTTGTTTAATTTATTTATACATTTTCTGCAATGTTAGCATAAAAAATTAGCATAATTATTTTTAATGATTTTTTTATAGCATAGCACAACTGTTACGTCCATAATTCCCGAGGGGGTAGACAGAGAGAACTACCTTCATTATAGATAGTTCCCACTTTTCGCCGTAAGATTTGGTGGACAAATGAAAATTTTATGCAGCGAAAATCACCTGCTCCGATCGTGGTACTCCACTGGCTGGAAAATTGTAGTTTTCTTGAAAATTGGAAGTTTCTTGACGACACCATTTAATAGACCCCATGAATCTCTCTATGGGATGTCTATGATTAATACATACTGTATAATCAGTATACTCTATGTATTTTTACTCATGACCGACCCTGACTAAGATAATCTCACTTTATCCAGCCCAGTTGTGGACAAAAGATTATGGATCACGTCGCTCAAGTATGTATTACTGCTAATGTTTTCACAGATAATGTATAACGTCACAGCTTCTATGTGCCTCTTCCATTTTTTTCTTTCATCCAAGTTTAGAGTTGATTTCTGGCCCCATCCGCCAAACCCAACCTGATAAGGGATCATTTTACCAGATGTGTTAAATGGAATTTAATCAAAGACAATATAAGTTTTAATCTAAGTCTACGGGATAAAATAGGAGACCATGCTTGAAACATGTATGTGATGACTTGATAATTGTATCCATGAGGAAAAGGCGTTACAAGCGTGGAAAAGGGAAACAGCGCCATCAGCATGTCTATGTTAATTTTTAATTTGTGCTTTTATCGCCCGACCAAAGTTTATTCTCGCAGCCAAACAAACAATTACGAACATTATAGCATTTTAGTCACCGTTCAGCCGTTGTGAAAAGCGCGCGCAAAATGACGGCAGTGATGGCGCGAAAATTATTTTTTCGTGAAATAAAACAGTTGAGGCAAAGAAGATTTTCAAGTGCAGCCTTGAAAAATAAACCTGAAGATTTTATTATTCGTTCTACGTTACCCGATATTATAGTACCAAATATGAGATTTCTGGATCGTTTATGGTTGAAATCGGCGAGTTTTCAAAATCATGTGGCTCTTGTAAGTATTCTCATTATTAAAAAAAATGCTGAACGTGCCTAAAATGTACATAGACCTATCCTATCCTAACTTTCCCCTTCACCATTGGTGTTCATTGATCAAGCAGTCAAAATAACAACTTCCGAAACCCAAGTTGCTTTAATAATTATTAGTTTATTAACTTAAAATTAATTAAGTAATAAATTTTCAATGTCTAGTTTACAAAGTAGGGTCTTTTTTATTAATTTACTTTTCAGTTCTGTATTCCGACTCCAATACATTCATCAATAAATTATGACTTAGATCTTTTACATATAAACCTACTCGTGCATAGGTCCATTTAAGAATTATCAATTTTCGCTGCTCTAGACTTAGCTTTCTTTGATTGATTTCGAGTATTTTTCTTACCTACGTTAGGTAGTTGTTTTGCAAAGAATCATGGTCTATGACTATGACCTGATTACCATGTTAGTGTCGGAGGTTACCCAGCGTTTCGTTCCTCGGACAACCTGATTCTTCTGTAAATATCTGGGTCTTGGTTACTTGGCAACCTTGTTTAGTTTATGTTTCAATGAGGTTTAATAATGAGTCTTGATGATGATGGGTCACAATGAATAAAAATGTAAGAGTAAGAGAGGATCTGCTATACTGCGATTGCGTGTATTGTGACTTTGTGTAATCATGCTTGAGTTATTTCTGTGGAACCAGGGATAGGTATAATTGAACTAACTACTTGTATTACTTAATTATTATCGGTAGTACCTACCGTAGAGTTTGAAGTAAGTATATATTTTAGGTATGTATCATAGCTCAATAGCCATTGCTTTCCCCAATGGTAAACCATCTTGTTAAATCTTCCAAGAAAGTCGTTCTACATAAGTAGTTATTTACATAGAATGATTCGTGAATTCAATGAAGGCCTCTTATTAATGAAGACTACGACTAAGAAGATCATGTAGCTATACGTATAGGTAGTATACCTTACTGCAGTCAGTTAACTGATGCGGTTAAAAACCACAACGCAACACAATTTTAATAATAAAGTATTGAAAAGAAATCTGGAACATACTTATTTGGTTGTTTCTGGTTCTGCTTTGGGACAATAACTATTTGATTAAAGTAGCCTACCGTAAGTCTCACATGGTAAGTTATTACCTAGTAATAAGTACAGGCAATAGATAAAAAAAATCATTATTGAAAACATCACAATGCTTGTAAGTCAAACAATACCCTGACTCCCAAACTAGGCGAACCTGTATCTTGGGAGCCAGTGATTTCCCTAAAAGAAGGTATTCAATAAAGGGTAGTGTCTTTCTTATTAATAACTACCTACTAAGCATTATAAGAAAATTATTACATATTGTTATTTTGATTTTTAAACTTCTATTCTAAAAAAAATAAAAAAGTTTATTCACTTATACAGGGAACAAAAAAGGACCTCCGACTTACAAACTCGTATCGTCGTCGAAAACCTGTATCTTGGAAGTCGGGATTCCGTTGCACTTTCTGTGCAAGCAAAATACAAATTATTATATATTCTAAACCTAAAAGGAATTTGGAAAAGTTAATCAAAAGGAATTTAGTAAAGATAATGGTAAGAGTGAGTATGGGTGGGGGTGTGTTAGGTTGTGTGGGAGTGTGTAATAATGTAAGTGTGCATCTGTAGTGTAGGGTGAGTGGATGGGTGAGTGTGGGAAGTTAAGTGTTAATAATCTGAAGAACGTAATGAGTTTAGTGTGTAAAAAATTATGTTGTATGATTAGAGCCTCAGTTTTGTCGTAATCTAAAGAGAGTAGCCATCTATTAAATTTTATTTTACAATTTTTTTTTTTATAAAGTTGATCGTTTATTTTATTGTACAACCTGGCACTTAATGATTGTAGATGTTGGAATGCGAACGCCGTTCTGTATTTTAATTGGGGACACGGTCGGTTTTTACGTCGTTTGTTACCAGCGATGGGGATTAGGGGAAGCGAGACGTGTTTGCGCATTACAGTTCGCAAGACAAACAGTTTCCTTACTGTAAGGACCTTGCAATCGGTATACAGTATTATTATTGTTGTATAATTACAGATAAAATATACAAATTGTAGCGTGCACCCGACTTGTTCAAATATATCCGAGCACATGTTTTGACGATATACCTACGTGTTCCGTTTCGATATATTGAATTTATGTCACGTTGGTTGATTGAGTATTACTAATCACTTTGGATGTAAAAATAATTTGGTCATTTTCACAGTTCCCTACAATCTGATGCTGAATTAACTATACTTATACCATAACGATTTTATCGTGTAGCGGTGATTTCCGCGAATAAAGTACCTATGCCATAAAACTCCAGTAAGTAAATATAATCAAAGCCTAAGTTGCGCAGATCATGGTCACGTACCTAGGTCACATCAATGGAGATTGTGTACATTTCCGCTGTAATGTAAGTAATACTACCTGTCGCAAACAATAAGCGAATGGTTTGTTTGCCAACAATTTCTTATGTTTATCCTTCTTCGTATGCTCTACCTTTATTACTTCAGTTTAGGTAGTTAGATTCTTCTCTTGTTATAAAGCATTCTTTCCTTGAATGTAAATTGGCAAGATTTTTAAATATTGACGCCCGTTTCTGTCGTATTTTTGACTAGACTACCCTCCTCTCCTTCCATGATATGGGCTCCTAGTAGATAGCGAAGGGCGTTGTTAAACCTAATTCAAGACCTGGTCTGGTCTTTACGCCAATGACGATTCTATTAACGTCAATGACTAGGTAGTGTTGATAGGTAGGTAACTACCAAGTTCCTCAGTCTGTTAGTTTCACAAGAATCTAGGGTGGATTGCATTATTGATAACCTTGTTGCAACGACTAGTGAAGTCCAAGGTTCAACTACAGTCGTATCATATTTATGTACCATTGGTAGTTACGTAAAACGTGGAAAATATCAATAAACACCTAGGTATTGTAAAAATTATCGCTAAAATATAAAACGAAAATAACAGTTTATTTAAAGCGTCTGTTTCATAAATTTCACGATAAGAAGCGTAACAACATTGAGTTATAACGGGTTATGCAGGTTTTTCATTACACAAAAATGTATTATACCTGTATATGACACTACAAGCATGCATACTGTTAAAATAATTTGATGCATTTATTGTCAATTCAATCAAAATTATCATAAAATGATGAAAAGCTTTCAATTAGATATAATTATCATCAAATAATTCGTGCTTACCTTTATACTACGTATTGTAGATATTTGTTACTCTACAGCACAACACAGTCTATACTCGTATACGCATTAAAAAAGTTGTAAGTAGAGCAGTCGCTGATTCAGCCGTTGTCGCAACATGAGTTCGTTGTTTTGGTTGCAACCAGAAAAAGGGAAATGGTTGTGCCAGTTAAGCGACGTTGGGCGCGGTCAGTAACACCATTAGTGGCATATTTTCATCTCAGCCCCTCCATTCTTGGAAGAGTACGTTGAACTGTCGGTCTAAAGCATGCGAACAGAAGGAACGAACGCGACATCAGTGGTTAGACCATATCATGATCTCAGAGGCCTATAGGCGGCCCAAACAATTTTGTCAGTAGGTCCACTAACCTTGCGACAAGAAGAAGAAAATATAGTACCTAAACAGAAAAACTTACTTACCAGCTATGGGCGACAAAAGAATAATCAGGAACTTAATCGGACGACATTCAATTTCTTATGGGATTCAGGGACAAGTAAGATATGCAATCATTGTTATTTTTCACAGGTAAGTGCAGATTCAAAGAAACATTACACCTACAAACAGCTGCAGAGGAACATGGCGGTCTTCGCGACCTCTCTCCTCAAGAAACTGGGTCTCAAGCCGGGAGACGTGGTCGCAGCCATGTTACCGAACTGTCCCGAGTTCGCTGTGGTGGCATTCGGAGCGCTGCAGGCTGGATGTGTGCTCACCACTATCAACCCTATTTATAAGGAGTGTGAGTTTGTTTTCATCATCATCATCATCTACGGCACAGGTCTCCCCTTCACAAGTATGGCCATGATGCACCGTTCGGGCCCAGTGCTGATTGGTGGATTTCATATGCTTTCCAAAAACTTATATTTTCCTCAGACATGCAGGTTACCTCACGATGTTTTCCTTCACCATTAGAGCAGTCAGTAAATAAACAATTCCTGCAACAAATGGAAAACTTATTGTTATGGTAACTGAATTCAATGAAAGTTTCCACTGACAATCTCTAAGCGTTCAACAAACTTGAGGATAGAAATTATCGAAAAAAAATGGATTTTTTTGGATCGTATCCTGCTTGGAGTAAATTATGTATAATTATCTATGAACTTATTATTTATGAAGTTATATTGAAATACAAAGATTATGTATATCAGCAAGAGGTTTATTATGACCGGAATTCGCATAGCCGTGACTGCAGACGTAGATTAAGAATTTATCAGAAAATATATTGTTTAAGTATGCGGTAAGAGGTCTAAAATTATCGTACCGTGTTTAGATATTGATAACATATTTTATATGTGTGGTAAGTTTATCATATATCAGTAATTCTTTTACGACGCTATTTCACAGTAAAGATGATTGTCATTATTTTTATTTTATCTTATACCGTCATCACGAATAGATTACATTACTAGCCATAATAACATTATTACTTCATGCTTTTGGGTGATACTAAAATGATTTGACTGAGAATATTATTTATGTGAAATAAGTTAAAAGCCACTTCGGTCAGATTAAGGAGTTCTAACTAATCTATTAGGAATGGGAGCTCTAGCGTTTCTGTTGTCTATTGTAAACAGAGCTTAAACAAAGCATGAACAATGTATCTATACTGTACATTCATTCTACGATGTTACGGCTGGCAACTTTAACATCACTTTTTTACGGTACCTAGTCCTTCTTGTGTACCAACATTACAGATAAAATTCGGAGTACCAAACTCTACAAAATCAAGAACTATCGTATTTGTATTCTGTACGTTGGTACAAAAAGGACGTGGTTACAGTACTATTTTTTTTCTTTGAACTCTCTTTAGCCTGGTCATACCTAACCAACGAGACACTACAATGTAACTGTGCACATTCGAAGTAAATATTGAATAATATAGAAATTAGAATGTTGCGTAATTTATTGTCTTGTACGAAGCTGCGATGGATAGTTTGTAATTTTTTTTGCAATATAATTATAATTATTTAGCATAATTTGCATTCCCGCGTTAAGTACACATTTGCAACGACACGTTCAGGTTACGTCCTATCGAATGTGCCAGCCAATAAAAAAATTACTCTACCTACATCTCTTTTGATCATGTTCACAAAACCACAGAACAAGGTTTAGTCCTTGTTCTGTGGACAAAACCAAGTGTGAAATTGCCATTTTTAATTTTCACCTAAGATTACGGCAGCGTTTACAAAATGGGATTTTACGAACACTATCACGTATGAACTCTAGAAGACTACTTTTAGAATAGATTGGGTTTTCAATTGTTGGTAGATAGATAATTTTCATTTTGTGAAATTCCAGATGAAGTAACCCACCAAGCAACCACCACTGGACCGAAAGTGATGATCACAACTCCGGAATGCTATGACGTAGTTAAGAAAGGACTCCAAAACGCTAAGATTAATGCCAGAATAGTCCTTATTGACAACCCAACAGAGACTGTACCAAGTGGGGTCGTACGATATTCAGAAACAGCGGAATCTGGTGAAGCGGATTATGAACTACTAGATAAAATAGAAAAGAAACATGACGATATAGCGATCATACCATTCTCAAGTGGAACTACTGGGCTGCCTAAAGGTGTAGAGATCACATATAGAAATCTGTTAGCGTCTCTTGAAATAATGCAGCAAAAGGAGACTAGCTTTCCGATTCAAACTAGTGGTAAGTATCAAAGTAGAGTAGTATCTATTATAGAAGATATATTTGTCTGTGGCGTAGTGACTATCACGCCAGACTCCCATGCTGGAGATCCGGGTTCGAAACCATGCAATGCCATGTAGGTATCAGTGAAAACTTCAGATGTTTTCGAAGACTTTCGTACAAATGAACGAAACCTTCGAAGTCGTAAGTCGGTATCAACCGACTGCTCTAACGGGAAGTAAAACAACGCGAGGAAACCTGCATGTCCGAAGAAAAAAGTTTCCGAAGGAGTGTAAAATCTACTAACAAGCATGGGCCCGCTTGAGTGAATCATGACCCGTACACCCCCTTGTGCAAGGGGATGCCTGTGCTTCAACAGTGAGGACGTTAATAGGCTAATGAGAGAGACTTATGGCCGTGGTTGGCCCACTGATTGGCAAAGGCCTCCCCAAGGCTTTTTCAACATCCCGGTCTTGCGCTACTTCTGTCCAGGTTTTCCCAATTTAAATTCAGCTTGTCCCGCCATCTTTTCCTGGGTCTGCTTCGGCGCCTGTATCCACCTTGAGGCACCCAATACGTGGTGACCCTCGCCCGGATCGCCTCGACCGGATCTAATACATTCGATACACGTGTCCAGCCCATTAAAATTTTTAGCCTGGCGACCTTTTATATTCAGGCTAAATGAGAGAGAAACCCATTTTTTTATTATTTTTATTATATTCTTTTTCACATAGGAAGGGCCACCTCCCGCCATGCTTGTTGGAAAGCGTCCATCTCGTCTTTCCGCCGTCGCCAAGGTCTACCCCGGTCTTAACCCATTTTTATTTAATTTAATTTACAGGAACTAACCAAGATGTGCTTCCTTGCATCCTACCCTTCTACCACATTTACGGTCTGGTCATCACTCTGATCGGCCATCTCGCTAAGGGCTGCAAACTGGTCACCATGAACAAGTTCTCGGCGAATCTATTCTTCGATATACTGAAGAATGAAGATGTTACTCTGCTGTATATTGTTCCACCTATTGGTAAGTTCAAGTAAGTTGCTATAGCGTGAAAGAATTTAAACATACCATACACAAAATAATACCGGCCAAGAGCGTGTTGAGCACGCACATGATAGGGTTATATAGCCGTTCGATCACAAAAAAATATTTTGTGGTCGAATTCAATTTGTTTCAAATTAACTACACTGTAATTTTGTCTAATTCTAGCTAAAGTATCCTTCCATCAAATTTATTCGAACAAATCTCAACTTGATGTCAGCGTAATACAAACCGTGTCAGATTCACAAGTTTTAATGCTTTGAGTAGGTTGACCTGTGGTCGACTGTACACAGGTCGGAAGGAAGGCACCGCTACCTCAGCAGTAGTAGCAATCTCAAAACAATAAAATATAATAATAAAAAAAATAACTTTTTCAAATTGCAAATTTCAAATTCTTACAAGTCAGTCTAAACATATAATCTGGCTGTACAACAAATAAATGATGGAAAAAAAGGTTGCCGAATTGGACTATCACGTCTATCAAGCTAAAACTAAATGAAACTATCACACTCACTCTCACACAATAGGTTTAGCTTTAGATTTGGCGGCCATCCCGGAATCGAAGCCATTGCCAGTATTTAAAAAAATCTCTTCCATTAACTTCAGCTATACTTCTGGGCAAGCATCCAGACGTCAAACCAGAATTCTTCCGCCACATGAGGCACATAATCTGTGGTGCGGCGCCATTGGCTGCCTCCGACGTGGACTCTGTGTTGGAGAGGAGTCAAGTAAGTATAATACTAACTAAAGATAAGGTTTCTAGCATAATTCAATAATCTCTTTTACGATTTGTAGTTAATTTTGAAACTTGCCTAAACTCTGCGATCTCCATAGAGGAAATCTTCTTGGTTTTAGGATTAGAGAAACTGGTTGAATGTTACTGAAAAAATATCTTCAAAAGCCATATAATTATTTTTCTTCTTTTTTAGCACAGCTTTTGTTAAATATTTTTTGAATGAAAGTGGCCAGCTACTTTTATTATTTTAAATTACGAAATCAGTTTTTTTAAATAGCATATTGAAAAAAAAACTGATTTACACTAGTTGTAATTTTTTTTCATTCAGTGTTTGGAATCTACACGAGTTTTCATTGGTTTCGATTTAGTGTTTGATTTTGTTAGCTAAAATTCATACATACTGTATCCTTACAATTCAATATGAATACTTCGATTGTTAGCAAAACACTACAGACGTCAAAACACTAGAATGTATATTTCTTATCATTGCAGAAAGACCTAGAGTTCAACCAAGGCTACGGCGCTACCGAGACTACATCGTTGGCCACTTCCACCTTCATAGGCATTAAAGACGTGGACTTCTCCGCTTGCGGCTCCCCAATGGCCGGCATTAGTTTGAAGTTCGTCGACACGCAAACTGGCAAGCCTGTCGCCATTGGAGAAGTAAGTTAGCTTCTCAACATTTAGGAGAGTTTTGACGGTAAAGTCGCTGGAGAAGGTTCTACGGTGTTTATTTTATTGCTCATAAATTGTTTTCTTAGCGATTGGTGATTTTGATAGCTAAAATCGGTGTAGTTTTGTCTAGCAAACTTAAGTAACAGTGACAATGTGTTGAACTCAATAAACTTCTCGTTAGTTGTTCGTAGTGTAGTTTCACTCTGTGATTCTGCGGCGGGCCATGAGTATTCGCCATAGACTAGACCGGTTGAAATTTCCGTCATAACTTCTACGAGTGTTTAAATGTGTCTACACCACAACATTTTGATGCTGAAAAACTATAAACTGTTTTAAATCGCTTAATATTTAGGCTGATGGCCTGTGTTTCCAATGCCTTGTCAAATAAAAAATAAAAAATCAACATTTAGGTTTGTGGCGTAAAACTTTGTAATTAGTTGTTATTCATTTTATAACACGCAGTTGGACTTCAGACTTTAGATTTAGTTACGATATCGTTGCAAAATATATATCTGTCGTTAAACCTAATACACAGTTCCCGGTATAGACAAATGTAGATAAAGAAAGATAATAGAAATCTGTGGATTAAGGCTCACAACTTAATCTATGTTATGTTACATGAAAAATAAGGTCATAAACGAAAACAGGTTTACAGGAGGTTATTGATGTCGAATTTCCACATCGATAACTACACAACTTTTATTGTCCCACGGACGCGTGAAGTCCAAATCTATAAGGTGCTTCTATTCAAAGTGCACACGCGCCACGCCATGCGTATGGAATACTATAAAAGTAGCATGACTTTTTTTGGCAGATTTTATTGATGTGGTTTTCCATAGACAATAAACCATTTAAGTACTTACACCCATGGCACAAGAAGATGATCATATGTCACAGGCATATCGAATAGAATGCACGATATTCACGTCTTCACAAGGTGACGTCATCATATTATGGTTTGATGACGTAACGTTTTGCATACCCCGATACTTTGCACCGACGTGAACATCGTGCAATTTGCCTTTCTTCTTGTGCCATGCTTACACCTATGTTCTTTCTTTTTCAGTCAGGAGAACTATACGTCAAAGGGCCATGCGTGATGAGAGGCTACCACAAGAACGAGCAAGCAACCAAAGACACTATCACAGAAGATGGATTCTTCAGGACGGGAGACTTGGGGTACTTCAACCCTGACAAAGGACTGTACATTACTGATAGGATTAAGGAACTTATTAAGGTAAGTGAATATCTGATTCTAATAGATATATCGATCTGTATTTAAATCTACGGTATTATAACAACGTCCCCACTGTAGTGGCCTCCTTCTATTACGAGGAGGTTACGGAAAACTCAGAGCAGACACACATTTTTGTCAATGGGTGTGGACTATAGACACAACACAAAACGGCAATGGTTTCCACTGGAAGGGTAGGATAACCTAGCGTAATTATCGGGACATGAGGTACTCCTTCTGATGGAGTCAAGCCTAAGGTTAGCAGCACATCAAAAACCCTCTAATAACTTCATAATAAGGTGAGATGTCTATGGGTGACGACGAGTACATACCATCAGGTGATGGCCCGTTTGCTCGTTTGCTCTCCTCATAAAAAATAATAATGAATTCGTTGGTGTACCTATATAAATTACCCAGTATACTTACCTCAATAAACCTTAATTTATCTTCAGGTAAAAGGTATGCAAGTAGCACCAGCAGAGTTAGAAAGCATTCTTCGCTCCCATCCTTCAGTAGCGGACGCAGCGGTCATAGGCGTACCCCACGAATTCTATGGAGAGACCCCAAAAGCTTTCGTCATAAGGAAAAACGGCGTCAACATATCTTCCGAAGAATTACAAGACTTCGTGGCTTCAAAAGTGGCATCTTTCAAACAGATCGATGAAGTTGTATTCATAAATGATATACCAAAGACTGCTTCTGGTAAAATATTGAGGAAAGACTTGAAGAATATGTATGCGTAAGATTTTGGGTGTGACTGATAGTGTTTTACGCTTGTTTGTGTATGAGGGTATATGGATGAGGATCTCATAGGCTAGTTCCCTTGGGGGCCATCCATAAATTACGTGACAGGTTAAGGGGGAGGGAGGGGGTCAACAAAGTGTGACATCGGGTGACCCCTGGACGAGTCATAAGCTTCGTGACGTCACATGCGTAAATCTAAAGGAACATGAAATTCGTGTAACATAAATTATGGATAGCTCGTTGTCAGAAAGGGTAACCGCTATAGGAGCACATTTTCATCCAAGTTCCTCAATACCTCGGAAGCACGTTAGACAGCATTTGTTATGCCATGAACTGAGGCCTGAACAGCCTGCTGACGGCCTGAATATCTCCGAAAATAGGTGGGTCACTATCCACACGACAACTAGAAGATGCGTGTAGCTATAGACCACATCAGAGTTCTATAAGCCGATATACACTATGAATGCAACGAAAAATTACCCTCATACCGGTAAGGTATGGATAAATATAAGTTATCTTAGAAGGGACGATGGATGTTGTTCAATCAAGCGTAACGAAGAATTAGCAGAGAACATGACAGGAGTCCTGCTTGATCATATGATTAGAGAGTACACTGCAGCGATTTTGAAATGGAACTGGACCGAACCCATAAAAATCTAGAAAACCGATAGATAGATTTCTATGGGTATTCATCAGGTTCCGTTTCAAAAATCGCTGCAGAGTGCTAAATGCGTAAAGTACTGCACCGGATCTTTTGTGTTGTATGTATTATACCTATCCTTGTATACTTTTGTATTGTGTACTTGCTGGAGGTAAATGTTTTTCAATTTCAATAAAGGTTTTCCGTCAGGATAATAATGTGGCAGGTAGGATTTGTGCACACTAGATGACATGGCCATAGTTATTTTAACTACTTATCTACTTATATTGAGAAAAAGTTTAACTAAATCGATAAAAAAATCAAATTGATTTCTAGAATAGGGTAGTTTCCAAGTATTAAACATTAAATGCATTTCTTAACAATTAAGAAATAATCAAATGTGAAAACAGAATAAATATTAGTTGAAAAATAAAATAGCTACAGGCAATCAAAAATTAAAACGGTAGAAAGAAACGGCAAAAGTTTTATGACGTAACTGTTCTATAGCGCCATGCAAGCAGGTCCTGGCTGCTTATAAAGGACTGTTTTGCTAGAAAGGGACACAGCACCTGTCCAATACTAACTTTAACCATTCATATCTCTGATGTTAGATGAGATATCGAAAAACTAATTTTAAATCCTTCTTTAGTATGTCCATGTAAGTTGATTGATGCAATTATTATTTTTGGCTGTACCGTATTACGTGGGCAGACCGTGTCGGACCCACCGTACTACCGTCCGTACACCTGGTGTCGCTCTATTACCATTAATATACGTAATAATATTCTGTGCTATTACTACACTTACTGAAAAAGTCTTCCATCGTAACTGGTTAGGAACCACTGGTTTAATAGACGGCCTAAGGGATTTTTTATAGGGTGTATCGCGTAGATTTCTACCAATTTCGTGTTTTTTTATTACTCTTTATTTTTGAAAAGTCGTTATTTTAAGAAAATCTTCGGGATGTAGGTAGGTAGACTTCCTGTTGTGATATTTTTTTCAGTCGGACTAAAAATGGCATATAATATAAATCATCTACATATGCGGGCCTGGGTGGTGATTGCATATTTGCTCCGTTCGGGGTGGATACCTTGGGCCCGTGGGGGCCTGGAACCCACTGTTTCTACCGGGAAATAGCCAAGCGTCTCGTTAAGACATCCCGGGACCAGAAGGCTGGCCTCTACTTTGCTCAGCGTATAAGCCTCGCTATACAGCGGGGTAACGCCGCCAGCCTCCTCGGGTCACTCCCTGCAGGGAGCAACCTGGGCCAGATCTTTTACTTGTAAAATAGTTGGGTATTTTGTAATTTAACTTATGTATTTTGGTGTTATTTTAGTATTACATAGTTGTCGCTACAATTTTCTAATGTTTTATGAGATATATCTATGTGGTTGTCTGTAAGTTATACTTGTTATATTGGTTTTATGTAAATATTAAAATAAACTATGTATACGCTTTTGTAGATGTTGTTTTTAATTAGAACATTAAAAATTGTTAAAAGTATTCACCTATTGGTTGCTTTTAAAATTACCGTGCCGTTTCCGTCCACGATATTACCGTGGACGTGTACTATAAAATCGTGGACGTTCACGTCGACGGAAATTTAAAAGCGTAACGGTAAAACGTGCCGTAACCGTTCATAATTATAAAAGCAGCCATTTGGTTATGTACATACATTTATGCAAAACTACCATTTAAACTAAGTCCTTCACATTTATATAGAAATATATACCTAAGTAGGTAAATGGAAAATAAGTAAGTACCTACACCAAAGTGGCAAATAGTTGACTTATACCTACATCTTAATTTCGACAGCAAAAATGTCTTAACTTTATCAGATATTTAACATCTTTAGCAGTAGGTACCTATCTTATCTTATCAACACACAACACAATATCAATAATATACAGGGTGGGCCAAGAATTCGTTAACATTTAAACCTAACACCCCGCGCTAATACAAGCCGCGCGGGGAGCGGGGAGGGGCGTTACCACTAGCTCGCTTCTCGGAAATTTAGTCGCAATGTATCGCTTCACGGGGCCGCAGCGCGCTTATTGTGTGAAACAATTTTATTTAAACAACAGTTCGCTCATTACAGTGAGACGCTTATTTCGCGTTGAATACGACTTACACGATTTAAATCAGTGTCCGAGTGCTCCATTAATAAAGAAATGGGTTAAGAAGTTCGAAGAGACGGGATCTACACTAAACGTGAAGCAAACCGGCGGCCCACGGACTTCTCGGAGCGAAGAGAACGTGCAGCGAGTTTCCGCATCAGTTCGACGTGATCCAAATTTATCGACGCGCAAACGTTCGGCTGAATTAGGACTATCCCGAACATAGACATGAAATTACATCCATATAAGATCCAGTTAGTGCAGGAATTAAAACCTAATGATTTAAATTTGCGCAAGTCGTATGCCGAAACAATGTTAGATCGATTCAATAATTTTGATAACCTCTTATTTTCCGACGAAGCCCATTTCCACCTCAACGGACACGTAAACAAACAGAATTGCAGGTATTGGAGCAGCGAAAATCCCAAATCTAAACACGCGAGGCCACTTCATTCTCCCAAGGTAACGGTATGGGCTGCAATTTCAGCAAAAGGAATTATTGGGCCCTACTTTTTCGAAGATTCTCGCGGCCGTTCGGTTACTGTGAATTCTGCTGAGTATGTGAAAATGTTACGGGAGTTCCTGGCACCGAAGCTACTGGAATTTGCTGGCTACAACCGTAACACATGGTTTCAGCAAGATGGAGCCACTTGTCACACATCCAACGAGTCCCTGCCGGTAGTAAAAGAAATGTTTCCGGAAAAGCTGATTTCCAGACGAGGCGACATCCCATGGCCACCCAGGAGTCCAGATTTAACGCCAGCAGACTTCTTTTTATGGGGTTATTTGAAGAGTCGTGTTTACACCCATAAACCAAAAACACTACGTGAACTAAAGGAAAAAATTAGTGAAGAAATGTCAGCGATCTCGCGGTCTCTTTGTCGACGAGTATTCGAAAATTTCGGTGTTCGCTTAGAAGAGTGCAAAAATCGAAACGGTGGTCATTTAGATGATGTTATTTTTAAAAAATAAATTCCAAATAACTAACTTTCTTGTAAATAAACAATTTTAAAAATATGTCAAATGGTTTTCTTTATATGATTTTTTCAATTGTTAACTAATTCATGGCCCACCCTGTATTTTTTATTTGACAATAAAAACACATGTAAATGTCAACGATGAAGAACTGGCGATAAAAGTCAAATATTTACATAGATATTAAACCTTACAACATTGATTATTTTTAAATTTAGGGTCATCTTTAATAGGTGTACCTACTTACTTAGGTACCTATAAGTAATAAAAAAATCTTATAACGCATGTCTATGAATATCGCCATTTTTTTTCGAAGATATTAAGAGTAGGTACACCTACATTTTATTATAGGCAGGTAAGTAGCTACCGTTTATTTACATAATAATAAATTACATTAATAATACTAAAACTAAACTTAGAGTAAGAAGAAAATTTAAACTAATGATAAAAAAAATTGGGCTAAGTCCCCCACATCCGGCAGTGTACCCAAGAGACTGGCTGCGTTGCCCCGTTGGATAGTTAAGCAAATCCGCTGGGTCAAATAGGAGCCAGCTCATGGGTCTTTTGACGCGTCGACCAGGTCCTTGAAGACGCGGTGAGCTCACGGCCCCCAGGGTGCCGATGTTTCAACCCCAAACGGCTCATATAAGTATGTTACCTACATTCAAATTCATAATCAATTCTAATTCTTAAATTATTACAGGTAAATTAGTACAGTATTCCTAACTCTCTTCTCAAAATCTTCCTCGAAGGATTTTTAGGTAATACTCTCCAAAAATACAATGTCTTGTATACTTTTTGAATCTACTCTCTCCTCACAAAATCACTGATCTCCAAAGCCTAGGCTTTCTGGCTTGCCTTCAGGACTACGATTGTAGGAGCTTCACCGTTAATGAGATGTGGAACACCTACTATTGCTGCATCGTTAACAGCTGGGTGCTCGCGAAGCACGCCATCCAGGTCGGCTGGTGGTACTTGGAAACCTTTGACCTAGAGAAAAATATTAGGGTTTGGTAATAGAGATATTTAGACGAAGGCAGCCTCGATAGCTTTGTTTTGTTCTTCCTTTTATTTTTATTGTCCCATCTTGAACTACTTATTAATTGGACATGGATACTTTAGCTTTAGAGCATCTATCACATAAACCACAAGTCGAACAAATCGGTATGTAGGTACCTACTCAAATTCCTCCGAAATGATAGGCTATTAAAATATTGACTAACCTATTGATGATACAAAAAGGTTAGTTGTAATATAGAATATAATCCCACCAAAAACATAAATGTGAAAAATGGTGCCAAGTTCGGTGCAAAGAACCAGTAGGCCTGTCGGCTTCGCCGTTAAAAGACTGTAGATCTAACTGGATGCCAAGTTCAATTATTAACGTTCCTTCAAACTTACCTACAAAAATATATAGGTAACATTGTTTAAACATAAAAATTATCGCTTGCTCAAAACTAAATCCCTAACTTGGCAAGTTTTCACAAAACTCATGGACTCTTCACTTTTCTTGAATGATTCTTGAGTGAACATTATGTATTCTTTAATTTTTTAATTTAGAGTTATTATGATCGAACATTAGTTTATCAGGAACACTTCTTGTCGAGTGGAAAGCATTAAAATTATATTAAATATCTTAGATGTTTAATTACTTAATTAGTTAACTCTGATAAGAAAACGTTTCTCATGCATGGAGGCCGTTAACAGGTTGAATCAGAATATTATTTTGTCGCTATCAAAGAAATGTAATGGAACAAAGAATCCTCGATTCTCGTGTTGTGATTACTTGTGATGAACCTAATTGAATTGTTCGTATTGTATAGTTGTAAGGCGAATAGGGCGATACACAGAATGATCGAATCTATATGAGAATCAGACTTTCTATTTTCGTTTCGTTTCATTAGATGAATGACCGATGGCTCAGTGAGATTCGCTATTTACAACTACAGAATTGACTAGTGTACATATTATAATAATTATCTAGCCATTTACGGCATACTTGTAGGCATGTTATGAACTCATGAGCCGAAAACAACTTCGCGTATAGAGTGAATTGAGTAATGTAAGATTCGTCAAGGCCGTCACAGGAACCGGTCAACTCTTTGTTTGTTTGTACCCAAGCCTTTATTATTGTACTTTGACGCGAATCTGTCGCTTGTTGGGGTTACGACTAAACGGTGTTTAGTTGTTCTTAATACAATACAAATACTTTATTGGCACCTACTACAACAATATGGTAAATTTATAGGTAGTATACGGTATCTAGACAATGTTCTCTGGCTCTCAAACTATGTCTAACCTGTATCTTGTTCTACTATGGTTC
This sequence comes from Hofmannophila pseudospretella, assembly GCA_947369225.1. Lineage (NCBI taxonomy): Eukaryota > Metazoa > Arthropoda > Insecta > Lepidoptera > Oecophoridae > Hofmannophila > Hofmannophila pseudospretella. The sequence goes on along the minus strand of OX376328.1, from coordinate 6,159,780 downwards.
CAAAACAGTATCAAAATAGTGTCTGGTACTAATCATCTGCTTCTTTATCGGTTATACTGTCAGTGGAAATCATCTATAATAGTATTTTGATCCCGTTATTATTGCTACAACACGAAATAGCTTGTCGTTCATTGCTTGTTTCTTTCGCGGTAAAACTAAAAACAGTCATTCTGACATGTTAATGTACGTCTTGAGTATAAATAACTTCGTGACCAAAGTTCACGTAGTAATATGTGTGGGGTTCCTCCGCCTTCCTGTGTATGTGTAGAATTGTGTAGTGCTGAGTCGGAAGCCAACGGTGTATCACGCTTGCTGGAGCAAAGTTTTCATTCATTCTTGTTGTGTTCTTTTACAAACATTTTAATTTATCAATTACTGATGAATATCCCTACTGACAGCAATTGTTAGTGGTTTTAATTTTGTGAATCAAGAAAACAAACAAGGTATGTACCTACTTAACTATAGCAATTTACAATAAACGTTTGCTGTGGTCACATAAATTTAATTCAGCATTTTTTATCTATTTTTATGATCTTGAACTTTATTTGCAATGGCAACAATCACAAATTGAAATTGTATGTGGTGAGGGTAATTAATAAGCATTCGATGTCGAAAGTTAAATTCCGTAGTAATCATTATCATTAGCATATGTTTTTAAATTAAAAACAAAGTTCGTGCGTTTGAAATAGAATAGTTATAATATAATATATAGGTAGTAATAGTCTATACGCTTTGTAAAACTGCAGAATAAAACGTACAATGTTGTTCTTGTATGTTTTATGTTTTTTGCACTGGCTAATTTATAAATAGAACGGGTTCAACGACCTAAAGAGTGCAAGTGTAAGGTCCACTCGTCAACAATCGATGTGAGTAGGTATGCAATGTATCATTAAATAAAAAATACTAAATTGTACTTCACTATTTCCTTTTCTATCTTTTGTTTGTTGTTTGCTATTTGTGCTATAAAGTGTATTTTACTTTAACTTTACTTTACTTTAAATAGTAATATAAATGTAGGAAGTAGTTAGCTAGTTTTTTATTATCTTTTGATAACAAAGTTACGCTTAGATACGTCATGGTACAATTATTATCCGTTATATTACAACATTTAAATTATTACTTACATGCTACTAGCTGCTGTAAAAGGGCATTGTCAAAATAAAAATATGGCTGTCAAATAGGAATGTACAATATGTTATAATAGGTTTGTACACAATTTCAAATTTAAATTTACTTAACGCTGCTGTAAAGTACGTAATATTTGTTACTCTACAGCATCACCAAGTTAGGTAATCTCTTTTAGAGATAATTAACCTCAATAGTTTAGTCGTCAGATTGAATTGGGAACGGAGCGACTGATTGAAACTAAGTAGGTATTGTAGTTGTGAATAGATGGTACCATGATATAGAATAGTTTCCTATAACTCGATAAGTACATTCCTACCTACCTACCAGCAGGCTCAATTTACATTGCCGCGGAATGGAATGGAAGCGAATTTTCGCAACGTAATTGTACATAGCATAATGAACTTTATGTCAATTGTGTAACATACAAACTAAATACGCTTTACCGCTGGGGGAATTCTCGAGAATGTGCGAGGATTCCCGAGAAGACGCGCGACCTCTTTTTTGGCTCGTATTTAGTTTGTATGTTACACAATTGACATAAAGTTCATTATGCTATGTACAATTACGTTGCGAAAATTCGCTTCCATACCATTCCGCGGCAATGTAAATTGAGTCTTAGTCTATACCCTTTAGTACTTTGTCGCCATTCATACATATCAAGAAAGCACAACAAAAAATTATTGCGACAGGGTTCCACCGAGTATAGCTTGCTTGATGTGTCTTCCACTGTACATTTTTCAAATTATAACGTTGAACAATGTCCAGGTCGATACAATAATTAACTGTTTCGAAAAAGTACTGAGACTATAGTGTAGATTGTGAATAGATAGATATAATTATGTCGCAGGGAAATAGCCGAATACTCTAGGGCTTTGGGGTTTATTGGTCGTCAGTAGTGACGGTATCATGTAATAATGAGGTACGAGATTGATTGGAGGGGGGAAGGGGAAGTACTGTCCTAAACGTTTTTAAAGAGTAGGTAGTATGGAGGAAAGAACCCCGGGGAACCTACCCTGCACCTTCCGCCAAAGGTACTCCGGACACTTAGAGCAACAGTTCTCCCCAGTCTGCCAAATTTCTAGGGTATTCGGCTATTTCACTGAATTCGGCTATTTCCCTGCGACATAATTAAGTACATTGTTTAAAATTATAATCTCGAAGTAGGTAAGTACTGAGTTATCGAAATGATTAAAATTATATTGTAACGCAATAAAATAACTAGGCATTTTTTTATATTTGTTCTTATAGTACTAAATAGATAAATAATGAAAAATAATAATAAATAAAATATTTATATTCATTTATGTTTCCATTACACTCACAATGTTTTTAACACGTTTTATGTGATATTATAGAAATGAATTGTCAATTTTAAACAAAATAAATTTATAAAATTGTACAATTTATGTACCTACCTACTTAGTAATAAAAAATATGTCATTTAAATTATAGAAATAAAAATACCATTATCTTTACTAGAGTTGTTAAAGTTGAACTAAAAAGTTATTATTAAATAATGTATTACATTATACATTTTAGTTAGGTATTTTATGGATTAAATTTTATTATGGACGCTAAATGTACAGATAGCTAAAAGCTATTCTAAACAAGTCAACACCCAGTTCGCACCCATTTATTACTCAGTCAGCTGACACTACGTTTCGTCGTTTATGCTACGAAAGGTATATTTTTTAAAGTCGTGTTCTAAATATATTGTATTTTCTAACAGTAGTTTTTTAACTTGTGACCAAAAATATTAAGGTTATTTTAAGTAAGTAAGTAATACGTTTATTTCACACACAGCAATGACCGAAACAGTTATAATTATGATAAAATAATTATGTAGTCAAAGGTAAACATATTGAAATCATGTCTGATGGTCTGCTGTTATTGTGAAAAGGGCCTCAACTCAGTTTATTGCTGCAGACAATAGGCCTCCAGCGCTGGTATTCTGTTGGACCATGACCGATGGCTGGCCAAAACCTGTCCAAGAGGACAAAGATACGACACAAATAAATTTAATTATTTTTTATTTTCTTGTTTTATTGTTATTTAATATTTGAACTAGGAATATAATATGCATCTTATTAGATTAAAATAATGTATTACCTTCCTATACGATAGGAAATGGGATTTCTTTCGACTGTGCTGACTTTTGTTAGTTTATTTATGCCTATATGTTTGAAGTAGAAGAATTACTTATAGGTAGGTACCTAATTATTACTGACCTCTGGGCAAATGCAAATACACAGTACAAGAAGGTCGATAAACTAACACATATCACATGTTTATATTAGATCGTCAGTTTTAGAACTATTTTGGTTCATCCGCTGTTAGTCATTCGTGCATATTTTTGTTTGTTTTTGTTTTTGGGGAGTTTCCCTAAATTGGTTACTCATGCTTAAATAGGCACTTGAGTTATTTAAAACGTATTTACGCTGAGAAAAATGACTCGTTATTTGTAGGTAACCAAAGCTTTGTCTACATGTAACCATAGAATAAGTAATAATATTGCATATCCTGTTGTAGTCGTAGGGCTAACCACACACATACCAACATTGACACGACATTTACACAATACACTACACTTTACATTAAAACACACACATACATATACACACCCTCATTTTCCTCACACATCCTCTGATTACATTAAATTAATATATTTTGAATACTTACTTATTTTAAATATTAACGTTTATTAATATATAAATTGTAAACTGTTAGGACACTGACTTCTCACAATACAGGGCAACCTAGTTTCCACACCCCCACACCAATACGCACACATGCACACAAACTTTCACTCCATGCTTACGGCTTAGTATCTAATGTTAATTTTAAAATTGTATACGTTTATTTTTATTTTATTTTTTCCCTTTATATATCAAAATTGTTCATAAATAGAAGAGCCTAAATCCCGCGACACAGGGTATCCTAGTGCGGGATTTAGAGCATCAACCATGTATTAATTGTAAGTTGCAAAATAAATTTATTTGTATTTGTATTTAAATATCTCTATAATGTTTAATATAAATTGTAACACAAAATAATTAATAATAATGTAACGTGAAAACAGCGATTACAAAACTATATCAGTAACATACAACATTTACATGTATTACATGACTTAAAAAGGTTTTGTTATTCTGAAATAAGCAAAGTCATTTGGTTATCTCCTTTTGTCAATGTATAGGTACCTACAAACATACCAACGTTATACTTAGACCTTTATCTTTTTTTAACTTTCAGATAACTGAGAAAACTCACGAGCCATGGCATCAAGAAACGTGTTCACCGTGCAAAGAACATTAAACGCATTTCACCAGAGTTCAAAATGCGTCAGTGTATACGTGAGAAGACAGAGCGCATGGTCCCAAGATAAAGTAGTAAAGTCTCCCTTCAAGGATGTTGAGATTCCGAACTGCACGTTGGTGGACTACGTGTGGCAGAATTTGGATAAATGGCCGCAGAGGACTGCTACAGTGCGTATACCATTCACAAAAAAATAATCAAAGCGCAAATCACCAACAAAGTGCATATCTTGTTAGAATGATTTTTTTAAATGATTTTACCAAGATTATGTTTGATTTATAGAACCTTACAAATTTGCTTTATTGAAAATAAAGCCAATTTGGTGTACTCTTAACAATGTGAAAATATTTATTTTTATGAAGCACATACATAGTAACGTTTATTGTCGACGCTGGCAGTAATGGTCACCAATTGCCATTAAAAAAAAGTTTATTGTCTATAACTCTAAACTAATAACTTACTTGATACTATTATTATGGGGTAGTACGAGTTAATAAGTTGCTTAGTACATTTTATCATAACTTTTGTTGTTTTCAATAAGAAACTTTGCTATTTAATCAATTTGGCTTTGTTGTTAGCAATTAAGCTGCTGTGTATGATCGTATTTCATAAAGATAGTTTGTTAAAGTAAACAACATTTTGTTTGTTTTCATAAAGTTTTTTTTTCAGAGTTGTTTTTACATAGCTAGCTGCGAACATGGTCAACAAGTAATTGTAAAAGATAGGGCACGTTGGGCGACGTGGTCAAAACCAGGATGGGTGCCCGCTAGTGTACATTTAATCTGATCCCCTCCGTGCCTCGGAGAACACATTAAACTGCCGGTCGTGGTTGTTGTTCTTCGAAAGCAGTCGTTAAGCCATGTCAAAAGCCTACGGGCGGCCTGAACAACTCTGATAATAGGTTGGCAAAACCGGTTTCAAAAGGGAGGATGTTCTTATATCTCAACTATACATAAAGTTCGCGAGGGGATTTGTCAAACTCTACTTTATTTCAACTCTTGTCAAACGGACTACAGTTACCAATACAGATCATCTCCAATGGTTTCAGGTCTGTGCCGCCACTGGCAGGGGATACACATACGAGCAAGCCTTTAAGCTGTCCAACACCTTCGCAGCCAACCTTCGGAAGAAGTTGAAGATACACGACGGAGACGCAGTGGCTATCATGTTGCCGAATGTCCCTGATTATCCTCTGGTGGCGATGGGGATATTAGAGGCCGGGGGAATGATCACGTCGATAAACCCGATGTACACTGCGCGTAAGTTTTACTGTACATCTTATAGTTAATAAATATTTTCTACTCTTGCAGGACATAATTCATATTTGCCACTTATATATGATCTGCAATACGGTATTAACCTAATTTTTACATGGACACACTAAAGAAGGATCTAAAATTAGATTTTCGATATCTCAACTAACATCAGAGATATTAATGGTTAAATTTAGTATTGGACAGATTCTCTGTCCCTTTCTAGCAAAACAGTCCTTTATATGCTGCCAGGACCTGCTTGTATGGCGCTAGAGAACAGTTACGTCATAAAACTTATTGCCGTTTCTTTCTACCGTTCTGTTTTTTGATAGCCCGTAGCTGTTTTATTTTTTAACGAATTTCAATTCTGTTTTCACATTTGACCATCAATTTCTGACTGTTTCTTAATTTTTAAGAAATTCATTTATTATTTGATACTTGGAAACTACCGTATTATGTTATCTCGGATATCTACTTAGGTAGCAACCACTAATCATAATTATCCTACAATTTGCAGATGAAGTCCAACGTCAGCTGCAAATGTCAAATGCAAAGGTTGTCGTAACTCTACCAGAAATCGTTAACGTTATTAGAGAAGCAATGAAAATCGGCAAAATGGATCTTAAAATCATTGTCATTAAAACTAACTCTACTGATGCACCTGAAGGAACTATTATATTCAACGAATTAAGTGAAGACGTGAGCGTCGATAAGTCGTGTTTGAAGGACGTCAGGAGGAGTATCAACGACATATGTTTCTTGCCGTATTCCAGTGGCACTACAGGGCTACCCAAAGGTGTAGAACTATCAAATAGAAACTTGATTGCGAACTGTGAACAAATAAATGAACCTTTAATAGCAACTCACAAGGAGACTACACGTAAGTTTTACTTTGTTATCTTGTAGCCACCTGGTAGGTGTAAATAGTTTCATTGTACTAATATAGATAAGAGAAAACAGCGATGAGTGAGCTCAAGTTTACGGAGATAAGGAACGTCTACCATTGTTTTCAGAAGAATTTGTGACTATAAAAGTGCCGATTTTAAAACAAACATGTAATATTTTTTCAGCCACATATCAAGACTCTGTGATGTCGGTGCTGCCATTCTTCCACAGCTACGGTGCAACAGTGCTGATGTTCCACAAGATATCACAGGGTTGTAAACTTGTGACTCTGCCCAGGCTTAATCCCCAGATATTCTTAGAGGCTCTTGAGAAGTTTAAAACTAATGTTTTATATGCTGCACCACCACTGGGTAAGTTTTATTTATATACAAGAAGAAAGAAAGGCCTCGTGGCCTGGAGGTTCTAGCGTTCGAAACCATACAATGTCCCAATTAGTTTTTCGGGTTTTTCGAAAAGACTTACGTGCATTTACCGATTGCTCTGACGGTGAAGGGTTTTCGTGTCGTGAAGAAACCTGCACACTGAGATAACCAGTGTATGAAATGGTGAAGGCAATGGCAAACCACCCCATTAAATCTGCCAAGATAGTCGTTCTATGTGATTAATTCCATAGAATGATCACGACCCTCAACAATGAGGTAATACGACCTAAAAGAAGAAAGAAAGGATGCAACTTTCTGGACCGATCGTCCATCGTTTCCTTAGGGATTAAGCAAGGGAAAATCTATGCTTTAGTAGTATGTAGTAAAAAATATTTAGCATAAATGATGATAAATACCCCTTAACATAATTATTTTCTTTATTTATAACCAGGAACTAAAAAACCCTTGCCATATTGCGGAATTAAATAGTACCTACTTTTTTTTATAGCGAACTCAATAACATAGATTATAACTACCAATGGCGCCCTCTTGACAGGTTTATTTGGTTTCTGGTCAGGGAATACTATTATTAATAAAACAATTTCGGGGACGGTAGTTTAGATATTTGTGATGGAGCATCTACAATTGAAGAAGTCCCAAATAATACTGAACTGACTCTGAAATTAATATTTTCCAGTGCTGATGATGGCCTCTCATGGTACTCCAAAGGCACTACAATATTTGAAAATCATAATCAATGGTGCTGCTCCGCTAGCCGCTAGTGATGCAGAAACATTCTTTGCGAAAGCTGAGGTAACGGAACTGCTTTGATATTTTCCTGATACTTTAGTATAGATTTAGTCTAAGATCTGTTCAAATATGATCTTAGTCATATCGGCCAAACTGATGAGGGTAATCATAATTGAAATAAATACATAGAACGACATTTTTGAAAGATTGTATGGAATGTACAGTGGAAGACACATCAAGCTAATCTCTGTGGAACCCTGTCGCAATAAGTTTTTATTATGAGTCTGACATTCGTATGAATGTGTCAATAAGGTTGAAAATTGAAAAAAAAATTGAATAAATTTATTCCTTTACCGCATATTAATTAACATTTCACATTAAACTATAACCTCCACACTAGGCGATGCCTGTGTCGTGGAGATTAAATAGGTATACACATTGACCACTTTACAAGCTATGTGTCAATCCAATATTCAAATTCTAGAATTACAACTTAAAATTACTATTAAACATGCAACATTAAAGGAAATAGGAATTATGGGATGTTATGACTTATGAAATATATCAATATATACATTTATATATTTAGTTATATTTGTTTAATATATATTTATAATATTAAAGCTAATTATGAACCTATATATTCAAATATATGCATAAATTAAAATAAATAAGTCACAGTTTCAATTACACAAATGTCCCTTAGATAAGATATTTGTACTCAAAAGCGGAGAGGTATCTGCCAAACATTTCAAATATACATTTCAAATAGCCATTCAGTTTTGTCATAGGACAGTTCCAGTAACCAATTACGAACGAGAGTTTTAGCTTGACACTTTGGCAGTTCCTGAATAAAGCGACAAAGTACTAAAGGGCACCTATATCCTGATGTAGCTTGATGTTTAATGCTAAAATAGAAATCTCAACCGTCTTTTCAGCGTAAATTGGATTTCCGACAAGGCTATGGTCTTACGGAGACATCTCCAGTGGCGACTATGACTCCGAAGACTCTTGAAAACTACGGCTGCGTCGGACACCCTGTATCAAATACGGAGCTGAAGATTGTAGATAACAATCTAAACACTTTAGGACCTAATGAGGTAAGAGTTATTTACTAACCGTGTTAATATTAACTAATGTTAGACTTCCTTAAGTCTCGTGTCATCTCTATCTAGAGCTATGGCGTAAAAAGGGATAGCATATATTTTAATGAATACTTAACTTTAAGGACGGTTCGTGTAACTGACGGCGATGGCAGACGACGAACGACATACTTTTATCAACCAGCTTATTTTAGTCCCCACTACGAGTATATTTGCATGCTAAGGAAAGTGGTGCAGGCCTTGTATGGATTGGTGCATTTTAAATTTAGAAAACTTCTTTGACTTCTCAGACATGCAGGTTTCCCTGGTGTCCTTATGATACTTTTCTTCATCTTGGAGCAGTTTGTCAATTTGGTTCATGTTGGTACTTACATGAGTCTTCAAAATAGGGCAAAAAACTAATTGCGTCGGTGATACTGCAAAACCGCGTAACCAACATTTGCAATACCGCGGAATTGTCAAAAATAACAAAATTAATTTCAACCACACGTGGATACGTGTGGATACGTTTTGTCGTATCCTTGTAACCTTTTTCATATCTTCACACTTCACTGTCGTTAATCTCTTAAATGTCCAATTAACTTGAGAGGTTGCCTGGAAGAGATCGCTTTAAGCGATAAGGTCGCCTTTGTACATATCGTGCTACTATTCCTGTAGTTTTTACTTTTCCTGTATCAGTGTACAATAAAGTATTTCTATCTATCTATCTATCCTCACGTTGAAAATATTTAGTTTTTAATCATACCTGTGAAATTTTACTATTGATAATTATGTGACATAGCAAATGGTGATTTCGCGGATTTCCCATTTAGGAGTTCGGTGTCCTAAATACTTTAGATATTTAATAAAGTCAAAAGAGTTGTGTCAAAAGGAGTTTTTTATTGTTTACAGAAAGGAGAACTCCTCATCAAGGGTCCACAAGTGATGCGAGGGTACCGAGACAATCCCCAGGCGAATTCTGAAGCGTTTACCGTAGACGGTTGGTTCAGATCAGGCGATTTGGCAGTCATAGACGAAAATGGCATAGTAACCATTGCTGACAGATTGAAAGAATTAATTAAGGTAAGCATTACTGCTATAAGTACATCTAGTTCTAGCATACTTCTTTTTTTAAATCTGTTCACCGTTGGACAGAGGCCTCACCCGGGGTAATACTTAGGTATTATATCTAGTTGTAGTATTGTGTATTTTTCTCTCGTTTTCTACTTGTAGTCGACTATACTGTGATTGTCTATAAAAATATAGAGAGGAGGCTATTGCCGTGGAGCAGGATTATAGAAAAATATCTTGATGATTAGATTTATGGTTAGTTTGTCAGTCTGACTAGGTACCTACTGCGCTAACTCGATTCGGTGAAGTATCTAAGATTACTAGTTGCCTTAGGCGGTCTTGCACAAACCGTTAACTCTCGGGTTATTTCAACCCGACATCAATTTTCAATGAAGAGCATAGACAATTCGCGAGTTAACCCAGGTTTAAATTTTCGCGCAAGCGGGCCTTAGAGCATAGTTGAATTTTTTATCAAAGAAATTAGCTTTATTACAATTGTTATTATTAAGTCACAGATGTTAGGTAACATATGACATAACTAAATATAACAATGAGTTTTTCGTATTTTTCGAAGACTTACGTACATTTACCGACTGCTCTAACGGTGAAGGAAAACATCGTGAGGAAACCTGCACACTAAGATGGTCAGTGTGTGAAATGGGGTAGGCACAAAAGATCCTCAAGGATCGAAGTGCCGCTGGTTTATTCCCGGCCCCCTATCATAAGATAAGATAAAAACTTAACATTTTATCTTTTAACCCTAAATCTAAATACCACTTTCATAAAATCATCTACTATATACAGCTACTAACATCATTTGTACCTGCTTTCTAGGTCAAAGGTTTCCAAGTACCACCAGCAGAACTCGAGGCTGTACTCCGCGAGCATCCTGCGGTCGAAGATGCAGCAGTAGTTGGTGTTCCACATCCGACCAGCGGTGAGGCTCCGAAAGCCTTCATAGTCCTTAAGGCAGACCAGAAAATTCAAGCCAAGCAGATAAGTGATTTCGTTAAGCAAAGAGTTGCACCGTTTAAACGAATAGACGATATAATGTTCGTGGAAGGTATACCTAAAAGTTCAGCTGGAAAAATATTGAGAAGGGAATTGAAGGAAAAGTATTGCTAGAATATAAGAAAGAAGAAAATCCCAGACATTACGTATCGAATATTGACTCAGCATTAAGGGATAGTGCAATGCTGTTATATAGGTAGGTACCTACTATGGAAGAAAAGAATAATGTATCATACTAGTTACTAAGATTTCAGGATTCCTAAAATATTGTTTTAAGATTTCAGGAATCCTAAAATAAAAAAATTGGACTAAGACTAAGCTTAAAAATAATAAAGATGCAGATAGATAGATAGATAGAAACACTTTATGCAGCTTATGTAAGGGGTCCAATAATATTTTGTAGTGAACGTAGGACGATAAATCAGTATTACGAGGCTTATTTATCGTTCTATATTCACTACAAATTCCATTTATTTTGTTACGATATAAATTTATATTCTTGATAATTTTATACATATTTTGTATGCAAAATTTCATTTTGTAATATATTGAATGATTTTTAAATTATTAATAGTTTTTTTTCTAAATCATCCTAATTGATATTGATTGAATTATAGAATCATACACAATCGGAGCGATATATAAGTTATACGGGACTTACCCGTGTCGGTGCACAGACCAAAGTATTACGAATTCTGACACACATCCTGATGACACACATCAACTTCAAATTCACGCAACCATGTTACGATGATTTCAACATGCGGTTACAATTGGTGCTTATAATAATTGTAAGTAGTTTATAGTTTGACAGCCTACTATGTATTTTCCTGAGTCAGATCAGATCCTCAAGGTTCCAGATGTCGGATTGGCACCGATATGGTCATATTAGTGCCTATACATAACATAAAAGATTTAAGTCCAAAATCTGAAAATACTACTTTATGTTATGATCAGAAATGAAAACCTTTCCGTCAAAGAACATATTAGGATCATTGGTTCAAGAGTTATGAAATCCCTTAACCCTCTTTTGATATCTAAAGCTTGGTTTTCACGTGTTAAGTAATTAACTAAATTTTAAGTTAATTGAAGCGTGTAAACAGTGCGTTTAGTGAAGTTGCAAGTTAAATATGATGGAGTCTATTTTTTCGGGGGCTATTTACTTTTTACTAAATTTTTTTCTATGTTATGTGTGAACGCTCAATTGACAACTTAACATGCGAAACCCAGTGTTAAGTATAGGAGATATAAACACTTATACCTCTTTTGGTATCTATCATCAGATCATCAGCAGCCTATTAATGTCCCCACTGTAGAGGCACAGGCCTCCCCTTGCACAAGGGGGTACGGGCCGTGATCCACCGAGAGCGGGCCCAGTGCTGATTGGTGGATTTCACATACCTTTGGAAACTTTTCATTTCCTCACGATGTTTTCCTTCACCGTTAAGAGCAGTTGGTAAATGTACGTAAGTCTTTCAAAAAATCCGAAAAACTCATTGGTACATGGCATTCAGCATTGCAAGGTTTTGAACTCGTACCTCCCGCATGGGAGCCCGGCGTCCTAGCCACTAAGCCACCGACGCTCTTTGGTATCTATAGGCGTAGGAAAAAATTGTTATACCTGCCACCCGACTACGAGTCGGTATTTACCAGTAAATACTAGTATGCCTCCAAGATTCAAAGATTAGACATTAATAAGTTATCATCTGAACTCTACCGGATGATGGTCACAGATGCAAAGCATTATGTACCAGTTCAAATTCCAATTTGATAGCGTGATAAGAGAAATAATCACAATGAATTGTCGAAAAACAGTTATTACTACAATAATCTTATCTTGGATTTTATTTACCTTTTGATAAATAGGCAGTTCTGGGTTTATTTTTGAAAACAAGCCGCTAGTGTAAAGACGGGTTATAAATAATGTTGTCAAAGAATTTATTTACCGTAAACCGGTCATTGAGCGCGTTGCAGAAAAGTTCATCATGTAACACCGTGCTTCATATAAGAAAACAGAGTTGTTGGACGAGAGAAAATATAGTGAGGTCGCCATTCCCGAATATTGATATTCCAAACTGTAATTTACCAGAATTCCTTTGGCGGAATCTAGAAAAATGGTCACAGAAAACAGCCATAGTAAGTACTTTCAACATATTTACTCCCCACTGAGTGATTTATTAAATACGAGTATGTACTTACCATTTTTCGGACATAGAAAAGAAAATATAGGTACACATTTATCTAGTAATTCATCCATCTCGCTCGTTGTCAGTTCAGTCTAGAAAAGCAATAATGTGATCTTTGTTATTCAGTTCGGTGTTAATGGTATATCAAAATATAATTAATTATCTCTCATCAAGATAAATATCATTTAAGAATTCATTTGGCATAATAAAGACTTGATGTTTTACGAATTGAACTATTACGTCGGGTAATCTACGGAACAGGCAATCCATCGTCCTGGTTTCAGGTCTGCGCCGCCACTGGCAAAGAATACAAGTACGAGCAAGTCTACAAACTGTCCCACAATTTCGCAGCCAACCTTCGGAAGAAGTTCATGATAATCGATGGAGACACAGTGGCTATCATGCTGCCAAATGTCCCAGACTTCCCAGTGGTGGCGATGGGAATACTCCAGGCCGGGGCAATTATCACCACCATCAACCCCATCTACACTGCCCGTAAGTTGTTTTTTACATGTTACTAGTAAATAATAATTGATAAAATCTATAGACTTATTCAATATGAACTTAGTCTCGGTCAGAACAGTCAGTAGAGTCGTCACTGGGGGCAATGTCTTTAAGCGTGAACTTCAGTGCAGTCTAGACTGACCGAACGAGGCTCTCCCAACTACCTCTCCCATGTGGGGCGCGTTTTGTGCTATGAAGTTCCACTTTAGACTCCGGGTACTTCCGAATCTGAGAAGCTCGTCTCTGTCAATGCATCGATCGACACAGTTGTCAGTCAGCACCCCTGAAAGAGGTGCCGTTGTCAGACCAGATTTCTTTTGGACGGCCCCTTCGGGCGATGAATTGTCGTAGTGCCATTAGTGCACTACTAGTTGTCAGGTCGTGTGCGACTTCAAGGTGAACGGCCCTAACCGTCTGTAGATTATAAAGTTAACAGGTACCTAGACATAGAAAGGATATCAAGTCCAAAAAGCAACAAACAGTAAACAGTAAACATAATGTAGTTTTCAGTCAAAATAAATCTAAAATGATGATAAGATTAGATATAATATTTTCTTTTTATTTAATACAATTTATTTCATGTTTATCTAAAGCCGACACTAAACTCCTCATGGAATTGCAATTTTGATTAATGATATTATTAAGTCAATATTAATATTAGGTAATGTATTTTTAGATGAAGTCCAGCGCCAACTCCTAATGTCAAACCCGAAGCTTGTAGTGACAGCGCCTGCAATCTTCAACGTTGTCAAGAATTCGTTAGAAATGGCAAAATTAGACGCGAAAGTCATTGTTGTAAGACATAATAGAGACGCTGTACCAGAAGGAGCTATTGCATTCGATGAGTTAAGTGAAGACACCCATGTCGATAAGTCGTGTTTGCTGGAGGTCAGGCGGAATGTCGACGATATATGTTTTTTACCGTATTCTAGCGGTACCACAGGGTTGCCTAAAGGTGTGGAGCTGACAAATAAAAATTTAATTGCGAGTCTGAAACAAATTAATGAGCCTAAAATTGTAGCCCACAAGGAAACTACTGGTGAGATATTTTTTTTCATTAATAAGGTGTAACAAACCCCTTTATAGTACCGAAGGGGGATGTTCAGTACCCATAACTGAACAACTTTCACTATGGGCCAACTCTGAAATCCCCTCTTTTAGGACTGTAGCAGGTTTTTGTTACACCTGTATTTCGTCGGTGATTGATAAAGTAAAAACAATATTACTATAATAACATAGCAGAATGTATCTCTAGAAACCAACTTCAGAATGTGCTTTGTAATTTTGTTGTTGTTTTACAACATTATCAAATGTTCTAATTTAAACAAACGCTTTCAGCCACACATCAAGACGCAGTATTGTCAGTGCTACCATATTTTCATATTTACGGTGCGGCAGCGATAATGTTCCATAAATTATCAGAGGGCTGCAAGTTGGTAACCTTATCTAAGTTCTATCCTCAGGCGTTTATAGAAACCCTTGAGAAATACAAGACCAATCTTTTGTTCGTTGCACCACCTTTGGGTAAGTTTAAATGTTCCTATTTATGTTTACTTACAATCTATTCAATCTAATCAAAAAACTACTGAACCATACATGTGTATATCCTAGTCACGGTCACTTTGAAAAATAACAATTTTCAATATGATGTAATGTATAAATCACTAATGGTATATAAAATAATTTCTAGTCCTACTGATGGCTGCACAAGGCAATCGAAAAATACTGCAACACATAGAAGTTATCATCAACGGTGCAGCTCCGCTCGCTTCCAGCGACGCAGAGAACTTCTTTGCTACAGCTGAGGTGAGTAATTTCCACGAAAGCCTTTGTTTTGACAATAAAATACCAATAAGTAATCAATAACTCTACTTTCTGTATTTTTGCAGCGTAAACTGGATTTCCGACAAGGTTACGGTCTAACTGAAACATCACCCACTGTGACTTTTACCCCTAAAGGTTTGAATAACTACGGCTGTGTCGGACACGCGGTCCCCAACACAGAGTTAAAGATTGTCGATGCAGAGTTAAATACCTTAGGACCTAATGAGGTAAAGTTACTAACATCAAGAATTTAAATAGTAATAAAGAACATGAAAATTCCTCTAAATATGAAAAATATTTATTTAAATACATTGTATATACAAAGTTATTGTTAAGACATACAAACATTTGCAATTGAAAAATATACGGCCACTATTATGAGGTTAGGCACACTAGGCTAGGTCTGTCTCGTGGGGGCGAAGTTAATAGTTTTGACAAAACAGTACAGAAAAACACAAGTTTAGTTTTCTGTACGACAACAATGGGTTTTTATTTGTAACTAAAATACCTGTAACTTAAAAGATATTTACGAGTCACTTAATTTACTTTTCAGACCGGTGAACTGCTCATCAAGGGTCCGCAGGTCATGCGAGGGTACAGAGACAATCCTCAAGCTAACGCTGAAGTATTCACTGAAGATGGTTGGTTCAGATCCGGCGATTTGGCTATCATAGACAATGATGGAATCGTGACTATTGCCGACAGACTGAAAGAATTGATTAAGGTAAGATAATTTTGTTCTAAATCTATAGTATAATTAATACAGGGGAATTTACTCACTAATTTAGTCACTGACTCGTCTATAAAGTACCGGCCTCCGCGATACAGGCTGTGTGGAGACCAACGTTTTAGCACAATTTAATTATAGATCTAATTTTTAAAAATCTAATTGATGAATGATCTAATTTAATTATATATAGAATGTAATAATAGATCAAATTATCTATAAAGTTATATACTTAGGTAATTATTATACAGAATAATCGTCACATCCTGATAAAGTACAGTAAAAACGTGATTTATACAGGGGAGCTTTACAATTGAGCAAAAAACTTTAATTTTATTATGGGCTCATCCATATAAAATACAGATTCGCTCAATTGGAACTCTGTAGCATTTAGAGATAGACATACTTTTGCCAGAGTATTTAGAGCAACATTAGTTACAGTTATTAATCAAAATGCCGTTTTTGTAAAGATAGCAGATTCGCATGGTTGTACTTAATCTTTTCCAGGTCAAAGGTTTCCAAGTACCACCAGCAGAGTTGGAAGGCGTGCTTCGCGAGCACCCAGCTATCAACGATGCAGCAGTAGTAGGTGTTCCACATCCCATAAACGGGGAAGCTCCAAGAGCTTTCATAGTCCTGAAGGCAGGCCAGAAAGTAGAAGCTCGTGATATCTGCGACTTCGTGAAGGAGAGAGTAGCACCATATAAAAAAGTAGAAGAAATAATATTCTTAGACAGTATACCTAAAAGTTCAGCTGGGAAGATATTGAGACGAGAACTGAAGGAAAAGTATTGTTGAAAACGCAAATAATTATAAAATGAAATGAATGATATGACGACATATAATTAAATTGCTATGTGAATTGAAACGACAATGACATTATCAACATTGTTAATTATAAATATTATTCAGTATAGCTATTTATTTACCTTAACATCGATCTAATGAAATGGTTTGTTAGGCATGGTATGTAAACACGAAGTCTAAAGAGACTTCGTGAATTAAATAGAATTTAAGTTCAATAATCTATTAGCTAATTTAAGGGTTAATTCTTATAGTTATTTGAGTCTGCAATATAATTATAATTGCTATTTGAGTCTGCAATATACAAATCACTTTTATGTTTAAGTTGGTTGTTTTATTCTTGTCTTATAATTACTACAACATCGTAATATAACACAGTCATCGATGACAAATCATTTTCCTCCTCCTCAATTTGACTGAAATCTGGTTCTAGTGATATAACATTTTACGAGTACCTACACGTGTGATTTCTTATTTTAAATTCTTTCAATTTGTACTGGCTAGAGGCTCCGTGGCAGATTTGAATGAAGACGCTCTGTGTATTCCTATGACAATTCATAGATGATGACATACAAAGATGGATGACTTACGATGATCTCACATGTATGCTGCTATGAATATCACGTCATTAACAATGTTGGTATTAATTATCACCTTTTAGGATACTCATCATTAAGTTAAATACGGTAGCCTCGAACACTGACCTGTCTGCTTGTTTGTGTATGATTCTTGTCACACAAGATCATGGTCACCGGCCTATTTATATCCTTACACACCTCTAGGGGGCGATTCTGAGAACATTCAACTCTTACTATGGTATCATATTTTAGTCAGTTCTATAATATCCATCAACAAATTTTCCACAAGCGTTAAAAGTATTTGCATACTAAGCTAAGATCCCGAGTAGATCAGGACACAAATACTTTACAAAGCCTCCAAATACTTATTCAAAAACAAAACGGAATTAATCTCGAGGAATGCCGGCGCCAATTTTTTACAGATTCCTTTTAATACTTAAAAAGTTATTTATTTCATATTTTATTCAATAACGTAACGCTATTATATTAGCATTTGGAGTTTCTCGTATTCTATTAAGTATTCAAATGTTGTGTTAACGCTATTAGAGATCCTTGTTATTAATTCATATTATGTAAAGTGTTATCCATAATTTAATAACAATTCTTCACTTCTCACACGTGAAATAATTTTTATATAATAATAACATACTCGGTTAAGTACATCAGTGTAAACTTACCCATCACACATTCAATTTCTAGAAATATCTCTACAACTCGTGGTAAATGGTAGTGACTAATTATTTGGAATAGGTAAATCACAGATTTCCGACCGTTTATGTCATTTGATCGTCACATCGTGAATTGCAAGAAACTCCTCCTTATTGTTAGGCTCAATTTACATTGCCGCGGAAAGGAATGGAAGCGAATTTTCGCAACATAATTGTACATAGCAAAATGAACTTTATGTCAATTGTGTAACATACATACTAAATACGCTTTACCACTAGGGGAATTCTCGAGAATGCGCGAGGATTCCCCGGAAGACGCGCGACCTCTTTTATGACTCGTATTTAGTTTGTATGTTACACAATTGACATAAAGTTCATTATGCTATGTACAATTACGTTGCGAAAATTCGCTTCCATTCCATTCCGCGGCAATGTAAATTGAGCCTTAGTCTCGTTTTATCTCTAGAGCTATGGTGTAGAAAGGGACAGCATGTTTTTAATGACGATTTATGCCACTGACCGTCAGTGTGGAAAGGTATAACATTCCGTAATGACGAGATCTGGAATTGAACTACCTTTTATTCGTCCTTATAACTTAATAATACTTACTATTCTATTCGTCAAATGGTTATCCGTGTCTGAACTACGACATCGTTGATTTATTACACACTTAATAAAACCCATTAAACAAACAGGATATGTTTACTGCTTGTAAAAGAGAGGATTTTCACATAGCTCAAGGTGTAGCATTTTAAAATGAACCGGTTTTAGCGTTAATAAAACTGTAGCAAAATAACAAATACATAAAACACTTGTAAATACCCACTGATTTAAGTGTCTGCCCGGAACTTAAGGCGGTTTCGATGGCGATGGCGTCTATGGTGTAGGTAGTGGCTATATGTATAGGTCAGGTGTGAGTGTCTGGGTTAGAAATATCAATGTCATGTACCAATGAGTTTTTCGATTACATTTACCGAGTACACTAAACATTGTGAGGAAATCTGAATACCTACTTAGATAACCGTGTGTGAACAGGGAAGGTTTCTGCCTAGAATATCTTTCTATGTTGTTATTTTCATAAAATGATTACGATCCTATAAAAGTTTCTGACCCCTTTTAAATTATTATTGATATTGGATCGTACACTATCAGTTTACGCTTAAGTGCCTACTAAACTTTACAGAACCGCACTAAGTAATTTCATTCAAAGTTTCAGTATCACCTTACATAACTATTCACAAATTTGATTCAGTATCAACATCTCTCGTACAGAGTTGACCATTTCATTAGCAACTTGGCCCCTTTCATGATGTTTCTGAAGCCGTAATCCGAACTGGAGTTGTTCAATGGGTTGAGTGGTTACCTCAAACTGATTTTAATTACTGATAATGGGTATGTAGATTACCTTTGACTGAGTGACTTTTGAACTAGTGAGTATAGAATTAATATATTGATGATAAAATTAATTCGTGGGAAATCGTCCCACTGTAGACGATTTCTACCTCACACAAACTTTTACACCCTTTCCCTATCACATACCTACACTTCACAACAACTCTAACTTTTCATCTTTATAGCTAATATTATAGGTATAGATATTTATTTATCAGTAATGTTTATTTAATTGGTTTTTTTTCATGATGTTTCTGAAGCCGTAATCCGAACTGGAGTTGTTCAATGGGTTGAGTGGTTACCTCAAACTGATTTTAATTACTGATAATGGGTATGTAGATTACCTTTGACTGAGTGACTTTTGAACTAGTGAGTATAGAATTAATATATTGATGATAAAATTAATTCGTGGGAAATCGTCCCACTGTAGACGATTTCTACCTCACACAAACTTTTACACCCTTTCCCTATCACATACCTACACTTCACAACAACTCTAACTTTTCATCTTTATAGCTAATATTATAGGTATAGATATTTATTTATCAGTAATGTTTATTTAATTGGTTTTTTTTCCTATTTAATTTGGCAAATTATTGTACAGGCAACATTAATACTTACCTAAACTCTAATGTGAATGTTTTTTTATAGGCTCAATGTAGAGGTTTTGGTACCCGACAAGGTGACCATGTCAGCCTCGTTAGGGTCACTAAGAAAAGGGAAGGGAAGCTCAAGTATTATTAGAGTCAGCCCTCACTCTGAGAGCCAGCTTAGCAAACAACAGTATGTGTTTCATATTATCAGATAAGGGCTGACTCAAAATAATATTGAGCCTCCCATTTTGGAGCCTATTGAGGCCAAATTTCTTCCTCTCGAATTTCACCAGGTTACACTCCATTAGGAGGTGCGCGAGGTTTTCTATTTCTTAATGTAAATGTTATTAATGATTATTAGGTAAGTATCCTTAAAAAAAGTCATTTTCATTTTAAAATTGTATGCGGGATGTGGGATTACTAATTAAAATTTACTGATTTGAATATTTCACATTTAATTATGTAGTAAGCAAACAAAATGGGGAACTATAAAAAATCGCTAATAGGCAAAAACCTAGGAGGGAAACTGAAATGCTTGTCAAACTGTAACTAATGAGCTCAAAGATAAACCTTACCATTAACATGAATTTAACATGCAATGCAGTTCAATTATTGTTAGTTTTATTTAATTACTACCTAGTTCTTGCCCGCAATTTCGTTCGCGTTCCATACTAACATTACCCACATTTGACCCTTTTCTAAGTAGAATTTTTAAAACGTCTATGGTCTAGATGTCAATCTGGGACTTAAATTCCGTGAAAATTACACCCAAATCCGTCCAGTGGGTAGATTTTACGTGAAGTGCGTAAAAAACAAGCAAAAATTTACCTTTACGATTTTATTAAGTGTTGAGATATTAGGTTAAAAAACGAAATACTATTTATGTACCCGGGTATAAGCATAACATAACAACAAAGTAAGGCAAAAACAACATCACATCGATTACCAATTAAAAAACAAAAACAACAATAAATTAAAAAAATAGATTAGTGCGATCATTACTGTCGTTGATTTAAAATTACTTATTTAAAATTCTTACGAGGAATTATGACGTCTATTTTCTGATCTTTGACCTAACAAAATAAACCCGCGTTCACACCGCTGTGGGCGAAGTGTGGGAGATTTTTTATGATGGTGATGATTTATGTAAGTAAAGATTTTATGGTGATAAGAATTCTTATATTATAGTAATTATATACCTATTTGTTTTAATCATCTTATATTTATAATATACATTTTAATTCGTACACAGGCATATCTATGAATTTATTTGTGATCAGATTGGAACATTGGTGAGAAAGGGATCGTGCAAGTGAAGCAACGTAGTGCGGTCCGAATTCGTGTCGTGACTGCTAGTGTCACATTTTTAGTTGAGTCTCTTTGTGCCTCGAGCAAATGTCGGTCTCGGTTGCTGTCGTCTTACAGCAGTCGTTAGGCCATGTCATAGGCCTACGGGCGGCCTGAACAACTTTGTCTTTGAGGTTGACCACATTACAAGATAGAAATTTTATTTGTGCATCTACTACGTTTTTACTTGTCGTGGGAAAATATGTGATTTATTTTTCCCGGATATTCTGTATCCCCATAGTATTTTTGAGATAGGTAAGCCATAAATAGGTTTCTTTTTATACGTTATCCCTGAATCCAAGAACTCTGGCAAATATAGCACGAGTACCTTCGGTCTATTACACTAATAAATATCTGACACCAGACCACTTGATTAACTTAAAAATAAATCTCATTCAGATAGTAGAGTAACATATTTTATATGCGTACTTACCTATATTTCCACCTTAATTCGCACGTCGAAGAACAATCCATCTCTTGAAAGGTTCGTACCAAGTATAAACCTTACTTATATTTTCATTCCATTGAAGATTTAGCCAAAACTGGTAAACCACTTTCTTGGCATACCGTACCCATCTGATACCTAACTAACAGTAGAGACATGCGTGGTGACATTTGCTTTTGCATGCGCTGTGCTGTAGCCGTTCGGAGACAATTTCGATCTATTTCTGCATCAAAATTACTCCGTGAGGTGTTACTGCACAGTCTGTGGGTGTCTGTACTGCAGCCGCCATTGGAATAGGGTAGTTTCTAAGTATCAAATATTAAATGCATTTCTTAAAAATTAGGAAATGGTCATAAATTTATGGTCGAATGTGAAAACTGAATTAAAATTCGTTTAATTAAATAATCAGACGACAGAAACGGCAATAAGAATTATGACGTCAACGTTCAATACAAGCAGGACCTGGCTACATAACTATATAAAGGACTGTTTTGCTAGAAAGGGACAGAGCATCTCTCCAGTACTAACTTTAACCATTAATATCTCTGATGTTAGTTGAGATATCGAAAAACTAATTTTAGATCCTTTAGGATGTCCGTGTAATTTGATTGATGCAGTAAAAAAATAGGTGAATACCCTATTGCGCCTCCGGGTAACCATCTTCAAATAATCTGGAAATCCTTGTATAGTTTAATTACTGATATGAGTATTCCGAGTAGCTCAATGGAGCTGATCATGTCTGTAATTTCTTTTTTAATCGTATTCCAATTACTTTATTGTCTTACTGTAAGTACTTCTTGTTATAAATTGTACCCGCAGCATTGTGACCTCAGCTTTAATATCATTAATTAAGCTTTAAGGTATTTTAAGTGGGCGCCAAATAGCCAGCTTTTTTCGGACCTTGTCTTCTCGTATGGCGTAGCCATTTCAACTCTCATCCACAGCCGTTCAAAATTAAAAAGCTCGCCCGCCTATTTCAAAAATACACTGTACTTCATACTTGTAATTATAATAGGATATAATTTATGTTTTATGTTTTATATACAATCTCTTTTTTCTGCTATAGGTATTGTTATATTATTGAAACTTTTTAAAAAGATAACCCCCCCCCCCCGTCCATCTTTCGTCCCTCCTTCCCGAAACGACAATTTAACGATATCTTTATATACTGTTCCGAAACCTACTTGTCCTTTATGTAATAAGAGTAGGTATTATTATACTGTAAATAAAGTAAACTAGTAATAATATTATAATTTTATTATATGACGCACAAGATGACCGGTCGATATAGGATGTCACGTTGAAACGTCATCAATTAAATTCTAGTTTACTAAGTACGAATCGTACTTAGTTTACGATATTAGATCATCACCGTTTTAGAGATTTATGTAAACAAAATGGCATGTGCATGACGCATTTGTTTTCAACGACTGGTATTATATTTATGACTTCAAAAGTATCTACCTTGTACCATAAATTCGGACTAGTGTTTCAAAATGTTTGATCACTACGTTTTGAACTGGCAAAAATATTTGTTGCTCTATTTTATGTACAGATATGCAATTAAGGAATCATTATTATTATTATAATAATGGATAATTAGGTTGTGATAAAAAGTAAAGATAATAAGTACTTACTAAAGTAAGTACTTATTTATTAATCGTTACATAATTTGGTGTCACGTGTGGAAATCCTTTAAAATCAAATTGCAAAATGAAAAGTTTGGCGTTGATAGGCAACTGAGAAACTTTTTTCTACGCGTAATTAGTTCAATAAGAAACAACAATAATAAATAATAAAAATCACAAAGGAGTTCATTCTTTTTTTTCATTAAAGTAGGTACTGCTGCTGCTGTATAATATGGAGCAGTTTAAGGAATTTGACTCTTATTAATTAGATTGTGGACATTGAACATTGGAGATTGAACATTTGGATATTGGTCATTGATCATTTAAACATTGGTAATTTGGCCATTGGTCATGAGGACATGGTCATTTGGACATTGGACATTTGGTCGTTGGTCATAGAAGAAGTAGTGTATGCATTGCACGTAATGGCGATTTTAACATTATAACGATCTTTTATGAAACGAAGCGTAATGTTAAAATCGCTATCATTACGTGGCCGTTGCATAAACTACTATAATTGCAGATCAACTTGAGAAGTAATTTTGGCGGCCTTATCGCTCTTAGCAATAAGGCCGCCTAAATTGTACTTCACTATTTCCTTTTCTATATTTGTGTAATAAAGTGTATTTTACTTTTAAAAATATCAGATGAAGTATTTTTAGGTAACTATTATTTATAACTAACTAATCCGAGAGAAAAATAGTAATGATATTGAAATCTTATCTATCTAAAATCCAACACACCGGCCGGCGTCGATCATTTCATTACCGATTTATTGAGATAGATTAACCTATAAATTTCAAAACACCGTCGATTACGTTATTACGGGTAACATACGAAAAACAAAATAGGTTCCCCTGGGAAATTGGAGCGTAACCGTGGGAAACATCCAGCAGAAGGCCCTTAAAAAACAAAATGAAGGTAAGGACATACGCCCTACGGGAAAGCGTTTTCACTCTTCACTTATGTCATTCTGGAATATTATTATAGACAGATTAAAATTGACGTACCTATTACATTTGTTAATATATAAAAAGGTTAAAAATATTATGGTTACTCTCGAAATAGACGAGGTGATATAACTAATTTCTATACAATAATGGTAATTTCTAATTTTGTGACTCTCTTACTAGTTTTGCGAATTAAACTGTATTGAATACTTCACGCATACTTTATACCAAACTAAGATTTGTCGCAGTAATGTGCGGTTTACCCATTTTATGAGATAGGATACCTCCAAATTAGAGATGCCACGAATAGTGATTGGCCGAATACCAAATATTCGGCTACACTCTCGGCCAAAGCACCGAATATTCGGAGGCCGAATGTTCGGCAAAAGATGTATGCATTTCGCGCGTGACAGGTTACGACCTGTCTCATTGCGGTGCATGCGGGGACGACGGGGCGGGTGTATTTGTTTGCTGTGGTGTTGTTGGCAGAAGTGTTTATAGTGAGAGGCTATTTTCCGAAGCAGTTATTGTTTATGAGGAAAAGCGCAATCGTTTGCTACTAACAAATGCATTGCATTGCATTGTATTAATCGTTTTGTACGCATTGTATCACACTAATTTTGTGCAATAAAGAGTATCAATGGTGAGTGCTGAAAACCAGTGCTGGCATGGGTCTTCGTACTCCGGAGTCCATGCCGGCAACAACTGAGCAATTCGCCAATTGCCGCCACCGATTCACATAGCATATATATATATATATATATATATATATATATATATATATATATATATATATATATATATATATATATATATATATATATATATATATATATATATATTAATGTATAATTAGTATAGGTTATTAGTATAGGTTAATGTATAATTAGTTATAGTTATTATTATAGTTAAGTGATTTGTACATTATGGTGGGCAATAAAGTTTTCTTATTTCTTATCAATTCACTCACAACTTACCACTAATAGACTACGTATTAAAGTAATAATTTGTGATTAAAATAGATAGGTACATTTTTTAGTAATATGTGCGGTTTTTTTCATTGTTTGGTATGCGGTATTCTGCTGAATACCGAATATTAAAAAAAGTAGCCGAATTGTATTGTATTGTATTTATTTTGTATTTATTGGCCGAATACCGAACAGTAGCCGAATATTCGTGGCACCTCTACTCCAAATACCTACATGGCGCGTAGTACTATTAGTTATTCTGTGATTGGCGCCAGTCATTAAATAGGTTGACAATAATGTGTTGACTCAACCGGTTAACTAGTCTGAAACCTACGCTCCGCATTCCATTGTGTCCCAAAAAGGAAAGTGCGTGAAAACCCGCAGGCTTCCATCCAAACTGTTAGTAGAGATGTGAATACTCTTTATGGAGGTCCAGTGATCACGGATCTAGCGTATACTAAATAGGTAATAAAAACACTTTGTTTACATCCGACACGATGAATCAGAAGTAAATCCCAAGATCGTATATTCTGCCACAATTCGTTGCGCAGTGACATTGAGAGATCGTTCCCCGCGGGGATGTGAAAAACCTTCGCACGAGGGGGGGTGGGACGCTCTTAAATTTTGAATCATATAGCACCACATTCCGATCCGGCGTCCTTCATTAGGCCGCCCACACACTGTACTTCTACGCGACTTTTAACAATGCCATGTTTTTATGACATTAAAATATTATGATAGTGTGATAATTGATCGAGATTTCATCATTTATTAGTGTGTAGGCGGCAGAAACATGTTTTATAATTAGTTTAAGTACTTATTTGTCATTATGAAATCGAGCAAAAAAAACCACTTTTGTCGAATTCTTTTAGATTTTAGCAATGTGTGTGGCGATTTAATATTATACAAAATGTTAAAAATAACAAACATCCGCCCATACTAAATCATAATAGCATATAGTAATGAATACCAACGGAATGTCTTACTAATATAATTTTGTTAAGTAATTTTATAAATCCTATAAATACAACATATATTTATAGATATATTAATATTTACATTTCATTTACTGGATTTCACAGCATAAATTGAATATATTAAAAGAAAGAAATTGCAAGTTTAAAAGCCAATTTACGAAACTTACAGAATTTCGAAAATAGCTCTTGATAGAAACACAGCAGGGCAAGTTAATAATAAGTAATAAACATGAAAGACCTAAAGGATTTCACACTTATGTATTTCATACTTACTTTTACTTTCAGGGAATGTCCAGTCTGTAGACATTCACTTTCAGAGTAGTGTTCTTAAAAATCATAGCAATTCCCACAGAGCACGCAAAAAAAGTGTTCTAAAAATCTTAGCAATTCCGCAGAGAATGCAAAAAAAAGTATTCTTAAAAATCTTAGCAATTCCCACAGAGAATGCAAAAAAAAGTGTTCTAAAAATCTTAGCAATTCCCATAGATAATTCAAAAAAGTGTTCTAAAAATCTTAGCAATTCCCACAGAGAATGCAAAAAAGTGTTCTAAAAATCATAGCAATTCCCACAGAGAATGCAAAAAAAAGTGTTCTTAAAAATCTTAGCAATTCCCACAGAGAATGCAAAAAAAAGTGTTCTAAAAATCTTAGCAATTCCCATAGATAATTCAAAAAAGTGTTCTAAAAATCTTAGCAATTCCCACAGAGAATGCAAAAAAACTCGTTTAATCGCACAGTCGCACGTTTGCAGGCTGCCAGTTCAGGATAAAAACAAGTGACCGATGGTTTGGCGGTCAGTCGTGAGTGAGTTGCAAGCCCATGACATCTTTTACACGTATATCTTTGTAGATATATATTTTGAACTTGGAGCGTGTCTCGATATAACATTTCGACAATAAACATAGTATAAATAAACAAAAATGGTGTCAAGAATAGTATGCTTTACAATGCTGGTGGCTTTGGCAAATGCTGCAACCTGGATGGGGCGGCTGCCTCTGAAACCTAAGGAATTGGGTGAGTGCTTGTCTCAATTTCTCTTAGTATATCTCTTCCTATCCCCTGGTGACAGGACTCAGGAGTCTTTTCTTTTCATTAGGTAACTAATTTGATAGTCTCTCTTTCTCTACTGGGATAGAATCGGGTAAGTTCTTTTATTCTTGTAGTTTAACGTCTCATTTCTGGTTTATTTACAATCTCTTCCCATCTTTCACTGTTGATTATTTCCTTTATAGAGTAATGAATTGTAAATGAAAAGTAATGAATTGAAAAGTAAATGAAATGAATGATATCGTTTGCAATAGAGTAATGAATTTTTTTTCTGTTTTCCCTTTCTAACGTGTCATATTTTTACCATTGGGTTACATTTACTGGGTCAAATATTACGGGTCTATTATGACCCAATTCAAATAGTGTAACAATTAATTAACAATTAAATCTTCCTTCTTCATGTCTGTATCTAATCGTTACTCAATTCTAAACTTTATTATTGAACTCCTAATAAACACACTGTTCATTTTATTTCATTTCAATTCAGTAAAAGAGGTAACAAGTCCAACTTTACATACGAGAACATACTGTGGTGTCATTTCGTGTCTTGCATTTTATTTAACACGGGAATATAACTCTTATGCACGTCACGTCCGTATAGTCTGTGGTACGGTTATTTGATATCGTGTGACATAACAAAAACCGGTATTTTACGTAAAGTAAAATGGACAACCGGTACTTTAATCCGATATTTACTTATGTAATCATGGAAACTGTAGATGTTTTTGCTCTAATTAATTAAATATTTTGGTAATTTTAACGTCTGCGATGGAGTTTAGTTTACAAAAATATTTAAGATCTTCAGATCTTGTAGCTTACAAACAAATGTACTTCTAATTATTATAATTCGCGAATTATTTAAGATCAAAATGGAAGACTTCGGAAAGACCATACAAATAGAATTGAGCTTTGAGTATCGTCATCAATCTTGTTAACAGTCTTAATTAAAGCACGAGCTTAAAGTCGTCCAGTCGAGCGAGTCCCTGGCTCTACAAAGTAATATACTTCCGTATAATAAATATTAAATAATTTATCTATAGACATTCTTTGAGAATACTCGAAAATTGAATTAAGCAACAAGTTTAGCAGAGTTAAGTCCGGGGTACAAAGTTACAAACTCGATGTGCGTTCTTAATTATAAGTAAACCGAAAGTTAACCCCCTTGGCGCACAAATTAGTTAACTGGGAATGCGAACAAACTTACAGGACAAACATACAATTTTAATGTCTTTGCTCCTCATTGGGAAAATGATTTCGTTAAATTTAGCGATTTTCAAGTAGTTTCCTTCCCTTGAAAGTAGGAACCCATAAACGGGGATAATCTAGTTATAAAACAAATAACCCGTAAAAGGTTATTTGGTAGATTATATTGACAGTCCACTTTCTAACTCGTTATTTATTTCCATTATTCATTATCTATTGTTCCTACATAAAAGATTATTTTTTACATTTGTTAGATTCTATTCATATTAGGATTGAAGTTTTAAATATTGTCTGAATGTGTCTATTCTAGTCTATTCTGTACCTATTCTAGTTCATAAATTAACTAAAACTAATTAATGAATTTTTTGAAATTAATATTTATTTAATATATGTCATGAAAATCAATATCACAGTGAATTCCAACAATTTTATCGACAGCTATCGAAAGGTTCAATTAGTTCACGGTAAGCGGACACTGTCCTGAGATCGTCGTCTTAAGTCGTGGGATCAAATCGCAATGAAGGTTTTATAATATTTATCTGCACGTTTTTAGGGTTATCTTATCAATAAAGTTCAATTATTTATTGATAACAGTAAATAAGTATTTATCGTAACTGTATGTCATTGACTAGTAACTAAGGTGATGAGGATGGGTAACTGTTTGAACTATTTGTTTATTTAACCGAGAATAAATTAGAGCTACCGATTCTTATATAACTTGAAAATACACATTCTTCTTCTTCGTTAGTGGCTAACCTGTTGTCAGAGTAGTTCAGGCCGCCCGTAGGCCTCTGACGTGGCCTAATGACTACAGTCACCCATCCTGGTTCTTACGAAAATGTTATAGTTTGAGAATCTGAAATTATCATATTATGGTGTACATACGGCCGATATTTAATCGAAGATTATTGACAAATTAATGCAGGTACTTTAGCCAGTGGTCGACTGGGCCATTGAGCTTTTTTTTAAAGCTGCATATTTTACACGAGTAGACAAGTTTATCGGCCGTGTTGACGTGGACGTGGACGAAAGCTCACGTGGACGGTCAAGGTTGACATTTGTAAACGCCACGGAAGGCTATATTTGGCGAATTTATTATCTTAAAATCCATTATTATAATGTAACCTTCGCATGAGGTCGGGTTTTGTTGCTTTTAAATTCTTCGTGGCGCCTCTGAGACCCGGCATTTAATTTAATCAGACGCATTGTTGAATTTGCTTTGATATACGAGGAAAATTCATAGTTCCTGGTAGATGATGTAAGGAATTTAAGCATATTATATTTAATAAGTATGAAACAATGGCCGCGATAGCTCAGTTGGTTAGGACATCAGCATTGGCACGATCGGAGGTTTCTATCTTGGTCGCGGATTTTTTAAAACATTTTTCTAATTTATTTAAAAAAAAAGTAAGTCAGTAAGTAATATGTTTATTTCACACACATCAATGACCGACACAGTTATAATTATGATAAAATAATTATGTAGTCAAAGGTAAACATATTGAAATCATGTCTGATGGTCTGCTGTAAGGAATTTAACTTTAAATAGGTACTTACTATAACACAATTAAGTACCTACCAGTGGAAGACGCACATCAAGCTATATTTTCTGCAACAAATATTTGTTTACATATATTAATAACGAGACATTTCTCTCAGTGAATAGGTAGTCAAGCCATTGGCGGATCCAGGCTTATCATTCGAACCTAAGTAATTCATCATCTGTGTCGGAATTGCTCAGAAATTTCGGGCTTGTTTCCCCCATCTCTAAAACAAATCCTAGATCCGCCACTGAGTCTTGCAAACGATAAATAAATAAATTTTGTTATGGTAACCTGTTAGATTATTCTACAGGGGTTAATGGAGTTGATGGTTTAACTAGAATATCAGGAGACACAAACACGGTGCTAGACAACTGTAATTAGTATTCGAGAGCCTTGGATTGAATACCAATTTTCTTGGAAACTCGCTACTGCTGCGTCCTTAGTCCTTGATTTACATTTTCAATTTATTATAAATCTAATAGAAGCTTTTGCCTGCGAGTATTAAAGGCACCAATATTTGATCCTCATATTGGGGCTATAAGCTAATACATACAGGGGAAGGCTATGTCGTACCACCCTATTTTTCCCAGGAAGTCGTTCTATGTGTTAAATTCCACAGGATGATTGCAACCCTCAATAGAGAGGATTGTGACTAAAAGTAGAAGAAGGAAAGAGATAATGTAAAATGATTTTTTAAAGACGCTCTGAAATTACAATACATTCAAAAATATCAGCCGGAAAGCTTATTCTAGCTGGTTACAATTGCCTCTCGTATGTCCCGTGTCCCTTCCACCTGTAGCAGCTGTAGCAGTTCCAGCTCCTATTGTATAACGCCACTTATTTCATTTTATGGACGCCTAGTAGTTTCAGCTTGGAAGCAGTATTTGGAAAGTATTTTTTTTTTTTCGATTTATTCGTTTTCTTTGAGAAAAGCGCTATATAAGCCTCGGCGGAAATAGCGATTTTTAGTCTCGTATATTATCGGTATTTGAAAATGATACTCGGCCAAGAAAGACTAATTTCTTGACTTCTCCATTATGTAAGATAGTATTGTTTACTCATAAGGATTTTAGCTACAGATTACTTACATTAAACCTGAAAATTTTGTCTTCGTGTGATACCTACCCGAAACAAGCATTATCAAAGTTATGTTCTTGTATTTCTGTAGCTTGAAAACTAAGTAGCTAAAGTAGTATGTTTTGACTTTTCAATCGCTGAATTAATGAATACTTACGTTATTAATTTTTAAAAAACATTCGCTGGCATAGTACTTGTTTCGTACTAAAACCAATGTAGAATACTTACCACGATTTGATTGACTTATTAGGACAACAGAAGGTTACCTGTAATAGAGTTCATTGTATTCATAAAAATTAAATGTAAATAAGTACCTTTACACGTACTTTAAACGGATACACGGTGTTTTTATTACCGTCATAAGCATGTTAATAGACAAAAAACAGCCGTAAGCCAAGCTTTTTGTATGATGTTTGGTTGGATACTTGCGTGGGCAACAAACATGAGAAAATTATATGCAAACTAAACTGTCAATATTGAATTATATGTATTTGAGAATTTATGTTATTCTTTTTCGTTAACGTAATATAAAATTGTGAATAATATTTTGCTTTTGTACGATTGTTAAATCAATAAATAAGTACGTAGGTTTACGCCATCCACAGGCGTTAGAACCAAATAAACACGCTCTCCAATCCACTTGCCCAGAAAAACAGTTATCCTTTTATGATTCAGTGTTCAATTACCGATTAATATATTATGTTCTGTTACAATTAGGTATGTATTAGAATTTTTGATTGTATACCTAACCTAACAATAGTATTAAAGATCTACGACATACCGGTTTTATATAGAAATGAATAAAAGAAGGCGTTTGAGCTAGCCGAGTTGTAAGTTCGGTCGCCCACGGTCTAAGTTAGTCCATTTTTCTATAAATAGGTGTCTAGCGATGAATTTAAAGTTTTAGTTGCTAGTAATAATTCCGATTATACAATTTATTTTTAGACTAGTCAGAATACCTATTTTTCAATGGAAAATTTAACTCGTAAGAAAACCGGACGTTAATCAATTTGCACAATAAAACTATAAAGTTAAAGACTAGGTAATTTATTAAATTACTAAATTATGCATTTGTGCGGCATAAATTATACTGACTTCATCTCATAAGTACATATACGTACTTACCAATATTAACCTGTTATGAACTTATGACATTCATGGAACTGAACAAGAAATCCACCGCGTTTAAACACCACTGTATATATTTTACTATTCATCTTCAGACCTTTTTGTGGAAGAATTCTTCATACAAAATTCATTATTCATCATCATTATTCAACAAGGTACAATTATTCGATGTGAAAGGTACATTCGTTAGGAAAGGTCTTAGATTTAATCTAGGTCTTAGATCTAACTTACTTTCTGACGGATCTGCCTGCAGCCAAACAAAGTAAAAGTACTTACCTTAATTGCCTACCTACCTACACTTACCTAAGTATAATATACTAAGAAAATATCTTCTTGTTCTTTAAAAGCATCTCTATTCTTCGAGTAGAATCTTTATCTTTAGTTTATTCTTAATCTTTATCTTTTTGTAGTGGTAGATCCTATGTGAAGGATCGCCTGGGGTGGTACCACCCTATTATCTATTTCTGCCGTGAAGCAGAAATGCTTGCATTTCTGTGTTTCGGTTTGAAGGGTAAGAGAGTCAGCGTAATTTCCGGCACATGAGGCATTCCATCTTAGTCCTCAAGGTTAGCACCGCATCAAAAACCCTCTAATATTAATACAGTGAGGTGAGATGTCTATGGGTGATGGTGACCACTTACCATCAGGTGGCCCGTTTGCTCGTCTGCTCTCCTTGTTTAATAAAATACAATTAATGTTTAGGTTAGGTACAAAATATTAACTATCTTCTCTTATTTGTTTCCAGCGCACAAACAAGGGTGTTACGTGAAGGAGATCAATGACGTCATCCCTTTCGGCGAGTTGATCTCTCCCGTCGGCCAGTGCTACAGGATCGAGTGTTCGCGACACATGATATATTATGCTTCGTAAGTATCTACCTACCCATAAGTTAAGATATTTTTTTAAATTAAAAATAGGTACATTACTGGACAGAGACCCGTGGAAGAAACGGAGGAAGGTCTTTGCTCAGCAAGGAACCGTACAAGCTAATACAATAAATTATTATACAAAAAGGGTAGAGCGTGATAATGATAGACTTAAACTGATATTGATTTAGCCATAGAAAACTTTATTTAACGCGTTCACAGTCCCTATACAACTTGTTGAACAACTTCAGACGTCCACCTAGTTTAAAACTCTATTGTTATGTGACTTAACAATGGAGGCAAGGAATCTTTGGCTAGTACTTGGGTGCCCCCAACATGGAGGTACTAGACTGTGAACGTGTTAAGATGTAAGAGATCCACTATACACGTTAAAAGAAAGTCAACTAGAAATCTCTAGATCTAGATCACCGTAATGGAGCCTGATATTATTTTTTTGTGGACAATAATAAATGGGTATAACTCACAGACATGAAGGTATTCATTATAGTAGCATAGGTTAGGTAATTTAAAAAAATACAGACTGAACACAAATTAATAAAAATCTTTATTTATTTTCAGATGTGGCACCGTTGGTACAGATGACCCTAAATGCTTCGTAACAGACTACGACCTCAGCAGACCATATCCTGATTGCTGCCCAGATGTCAGATGTGATATTGACAACAACCTTATTTAAGGAAGTGACTAACATACCATGGTACAGTTGGCAATTGTAGATGTGAGATTAAAATGTAGAAAGAACTGTTTAGTTTGGAGAAATTTTGTGAAAAGGTGGGACACAAAAATTATAGATAGGAAACAGATGATTTCAGAAAGAGATAAAGGAAATATCTCGAGTAATCGTTTAGAATAGAATGAAAGGGACCACTGTTACAAGGAACAGGATCAAGGCAAAAGTCAGAAGACGATGATTCTGTTATCAACTGTCTAAAACTAAATGAAGATATCAGATCTAATAAAGCAGCTTCAGATTTGTGAATAGACAAAGAAAAAAATTCCCGTGCTGTGCAGTACAGGCTTGCTCAGGGAGCATGAACAATTTTCTTGAATACCGTTTCTGAGGACATGACAGAAGATAATGGACAAAACAAGAAAACAACATTCATACCGTCAGCATTTAGGATTTTTGATAACTTTATAAATGCCAACGTTAAAATACATTATTATACCACAAAATACAGCAATGAAAAATACAGTGTGTGTATTATAGAAGTGTGAAAATATAAGTGTTATAAAGACTTGGATAGAGTTCCTTACAAAGAGTAGGGTGGTACAATAGTTGTCACTATTCCCGCTCTAGAAGCTATCTTGCCACCAAATTGTTGATATTATTTATTGTAGTAAATTAAGATTATTTTCATAATGTTGTTGTTGTTATTTTGAAACTTCCCTGTACAATATATAAAATTAGAACGCTGCAACAAAAGATTTTGAAATTAACCCCTCTGTGGAGACGGCGCTAGTAGTCTGATTTCTGTGGCTGCAACTTTTAATTTATTGTCACAAATCGCTGTAAGTTCTTGGAATGCAGAAAGAATAAATGTAGACCATCTCGACATGGAAAGTAAGTATCTATAGTAAAAAATGAAAGAGTATTTGCGGGCTAAGGAATATTTTATTTATTTATCCATGAATCACTAATTACCTATGAATCGTCGGTAGGATCTTCCTTTGCTGATGGGTTGCATACAATGCCACCGTCGCAGCAATCAGGGTAGGCCAAATATTTGTTGCCTTCAAGAATGACGCAATTGGGTCCCACCGCTTTTACTCCACATCTGGAAATATTACAAACAAAAAATCGATTCAACAACATATACTCGTATTATAAGGTAACATAACAAATATTTTGCACAGTACATAATTACAAATATTTTGGTAAAAGCTGCAGCTGCAGCTGGTGTAAGCGAAATAAACTCAATTAAACTCTAATGCTGAACAGAGTCTCCACCTACAGTTTTACTTATTCTGGTTCCTTAACTATTCAAGAATTAAAATGTACTGTGTTTGTTCTCAAACTTCATTTCATTACACAAAGATTGTGCGAACTTTATGCCTCGCGGCATTCTCTACCAGTTCACATTTATTCATGCAGAATTGGAGCAATTTAAAATTAGTTCAGTAAATTCAGTGAACGGAATAGATAGGGCTAATTTATCTAAAGTTGATGAGAATACGTAACTTGATAGTGGTAACTTAAGCCTCAAACATCGGCGAACCTGAAAAAGCGGCAATCTCAGAATGCCGAAATACCATTATTTCGGCATTCTGAGATTGCCTCATCAACTTTAGATAAATTAGCCCTATCTATTCCGTCCATAACGTCCATACGTTCAGTGAATTAGACAATCAGAGATTGGTAGTTGAGTACAGAATAAATAATACTACTGACTTAATCAGGAATTATATTTTCCGATCTAGACATTTCGCGGCTGGGACATTATCCGATTTGGACAACTGGACATTTTATGTAATACAAAATACATAAACTCTCACGTCCATAAACCCCGGAGGTGTAAACGGGAACCTTCAATCACAAGTAATTCTCACTTTTAGCCTTACGATTTGGTGGAAAAACGTGATACTCGTAGGTGGCGAGCCTATCGCCGTCTACTACTTCAAAAATAGTACCCACTAAGATCCTTAGTCGCCTCGTACGACACCCACGGTAAGAGTTGGGGTGGTGCTATTCTTTAGAGCCGGCACCACCAAGACAACGCAACATTGACATTTCGCGACGAATCGTCTAAAATATTCCAAAATTGTCTGTTGGCGCCCAAAATACAGTAACCAACAAATTATAGACTGTGATAGTTCTTACGTTTCTAAAATAGTATCGCCATTGTCCTGGCACTCATACTGCATACAACTTTTCCCGTCTTGTGGGGAGTACGGCACATTGTAGGGTAATACTCTATTAAGGGTCGGCACGTAGCATCCCTCTTCAGAAGCTGAAAAAATGTTCATTAATCATTATTGTGCTTCCAACCTTAGGGTATTTTTGTAAATATTCAAGCGTAGTTTTTAAAGAAAATCGATATTTATGTTATGTGTAATGTGTATCCATATTATGTCGATATAATTTAGTGCACTAAAATATTTTCAGATAAAAAATAATAAAAATTCAAAAATACAAATTCATATTATTAGAGATACGAGTAAAAGAGATAACCAATGAATTACTCTCTGTCATTGGGTATTTTGTAAATAAATAATTACTAGTTAGGATTTCTGGCGAAATTGCTTCTCAATATATTTTCACATATTTTTATTTTATTATCCTTATATTATATAGACTCGTACTTATTTACTGTACTACACTAGAGTCATTTATCGTTAGTTGCACGGAACGTTCCTAAAGTTAACTCTTCATTAAAATACATGGTATCCTTTTCTACGCCTTAGCTCTAGATAGATATGACACGAGACTTAAGGAAGCTAGGAACAATTCTTGCAACTCATGGTTAACCTTGATCTGTTGTCATATTTTAAAACCATATTTTTACCACTGTTAAAAATGCAGCGGTATATAATTTTGATCTCAGGTCAGAAATTATATTACAAGGAAATTATCATATAAATTACATCGCAGAAATTACAACGAAGTATGAAAGGAAAGTGCTTACCAAACTCCGGAGGTTTTTCTTGTGGTGGGAGTATAGCTACCGCAGCATCAGACAACTTATTCGTAGCAACAGCACAAAATATTAAAGCAAGTAATTTAAACATTGTGTAACAGAAATTGATACTTTATTAACGATCACTACGAGATACTGCGATACGAGTGACGATGAAAAGTATTATATTAAGGAGCAGCATTTGACTGTTTTATACATTCTAACCATCTGTTCATATATTGATGTTTGTGTGACGTCGCAGTAGGTATAATAAGTGTCAATACTACTGTGGAAGCTACACATAAGCAGTTTTATGGCGATCAAGTTGTTTGTGGCATTAGTGAAGATCTACTAGAAAGAAATGGGAGTTTTCTTTGTATAAGGGATTGCAATAGGGATACGTTTTCCGTTCGGGGTTTCGGATACATACTGCTACAGTCTGTCCTCTAGGTGCCGGCTAGCAGGGTTCTAGGACAGTGTGCAGATGAAGTAATAGAAGAACTTGGTAATAGATATTATATTTTTAAGGAATAGAACACAGAAAATAGTAAACGTAGAAAATAGGTAGTAGTAGGAGACAAAAATGAACGGAGAACGTCCGTTCAAGACAAAATACAGAAAGAAAGTGCCAAATACAAAGAAAACAATGAAATTAATGGAATAATGGAATTTGGAAATAGAATGGGAATATGATTTGAATTTGAAAATATAGATGAAGAAATGAAGATGCCAGCACGAAATATTGAGGTGAGATAGACGCTAACGATGAGGTTGAAATTGATGGCAAG
Source organism: Hofmannophila pseudospretella (assembly GCA_947369225.1). Lineage (NCBI taxonomy): Eukaryota > Metazoa > Arthropoda > Insecta > Lepidoptera > Oecophoridae > Hofmannophila > Hofmannophila pseudospretella. The sequence continues at coordinate 6,122,020 of OX376328.1, read as the reverse complement.
GAGGTTGATATGGACGATGAAGTCGACGTCGTATACAATACCTAACATGCTCTTAGCGATAAGGCCGCCTAAATTGTACTTCACTATTTCCTTTTCTATCTTTTGTTTATTGTTTTCTATTTGTGCAATAAAGTGTATTTTACTTTACTTTACTTTACCTATCATTCTTAGATATGATTTCTAAAGTTAAATTAAATAACCAATTCTTAATAGTATATTAAGCCAATTCTGTTCTGGTCTGTCTTTTCCAGCCATGTGTGTAACTAGTACCTACATAGATAATAACATTTTCCTATGCTTTTAAATAGTGAGAGTAGTAGAGTACAGTACAATACAATACAATACAAATATACTTTATTGCACACCCGGGACCAAAACAAAACATACAACATAAAGAGAGGTACAATATAATGTGCAGAATGCGGCCTTCTCGCTTTAAGCGATATCTTCCAGGCAACCTTAATATTAATAATATTTTTAAGAGAGATGAATAATAAATATATTAATATTAATATTTTTCTTTTAACACAGGTACTTATACCGATTCTGGAGTGTCACTCGATAAAAATCAAGCTAAACAGAACGTCACCCTCGCTCTCACACAATCGGGTATAAGAGTAAGTGTGACAGTTTGAGTTACCTATGCACTTAGTGAATACGCAAGAATCAACACCACAGTCCACAGAGTCGTTATAACGACCAAATAAAGTGCTGGCGAAGCAAAACGTTCCATAAAACAAAAAGAAACGTTTCCGCTGGTTTTGCATATTCACCTTTCGGTTTCCAATAGTTTTCAGAGTTTAGTGCTTGCGAGTAATTTTGAGCAAAAATTGCGGTTGAAACATTGTACCGACGACGGGTTAAAGGAATAAAGTTATAGGCGAATCTATTACAGGTTACAATTGTGATTTTTCCTTTTTGCAATAAAAAAATAATTGTTTCAGTATTTTCTATTGACCCAAGTAATATTACAAAATAAAACAGATTGCCCGCGGACTATCCGCAATATCGAATAAACCCCTAATTGTATGATCACCTATGATCGGAGTAGGTAGAGGGCTGTTTTTGGTACTTGCCACATAAGTATGCCCAATAATCCCGGGATTTCCGGGATTGAATAAATATATTATTTAGATTTTTAACGTTATATTTGTTTTGATACACATTTAAGATTGGTGGCGAAATATTTTTTTTTAAGATTCATGGCGCTAGTGTACCCATGGTAGTGTTTTAACTTCTTCGTAAGTTCACAATTTTAAAAAAATCGTAATCCGCCGAGTAAGGGCGAGGTTTATAAAAGTAATTTACAACATTTGCTCGATAACTTAAAACGGGATCCCGAAATCATATCCATATTAATATAAATTTTGAGGACATTGACCCGAAAGAGCTCTACCTACTCCGATCAGTGATGATCACATAATAAACTTGAAAAATTAATAATAGTTATTGCTTGTCTATCAAAAAATAACATGTTTACACCTCTCCTGAAGGAAAACTAGTATTTCCTACTTAGTATTATATACAAAGAGTACCTAACTGACTTCACATTTTATTTCAATACGTCACTATTGTATTGGTGGCGATACTGGAGCTGCATATTGCAATGAGCATTCTCCTTTTTTGAACCACCCTGTATCGACAGCAACATTGTAGAGATAAAATGTCAGGCAGAGACCAAGTCATACCCAAATAATAAGTATTTTGATTGTATGTAATTTCCTAAGAAAACTCCCAAAAAGTCATCTCTCTCATTAAAATATCTTTTTCATATTGCGTCTCGTAAAGAAAACAATAAAGTCGTTTTCAGTGCGAACGGGAACGCTCAATAAACTTTTGAACTGCGAAGCGGTTTTTATGATTATTACGTGCCTGAAAGTGGGCTGCCCTCTCAAATTATCCCATTCAGTTTAATGTTCACGGTTACTGGGTGATCTTCGGTGTTTTAAATTTCTTATTCTAAGTGTTATTTTGTATTTAATTAGGTATCGTCTATTTGCAGTTTAGTTTATTATTTTATTACCGAGTAACGGACGAGAACGGGTTCGTGACCATCCCAAGAGAAACAATCGACATCATTGAAAACCGGAACTAAATCCATTCAGTTGTTTCCGAGAATAGCCTTTACAGACAGACAGATAGACGCCCGAGGGACTTTGTTTTATACTATTTATGCAGACATTATTATGTCGGGATGTAAAAGTTTGTGTTCAGAATTTTCAGAAGAGGTATGGAGTACTTATTATTATTCAGTAATATTATTATGTTGATCTCTCTGTATTTTAAATAGTTCTTTTTTAAATTTCTACTTTACGATTCGATCGGTTGTTTTTTTAATTTTATTTTTATTTATGGCTAAACCCGCGTTTGCGTTCAATCTCACCTGGTGTGTGACGATGAAGTCAAAGATGGAGCATCACGGGGTTAGTAATCTCAGGCTTATATTATTATTTATTATTCTCTATCTTAGTTCAGTTTTAGTTCTTTAATTGTTGTTTATAAGTATAGCAGAGTTCCCTAAAAATCTGTCAATATGGTGAAAAAAATAAACATTAATTTATACGATTTAAAAAATAATTCGAACCGAAACTTTTACAACACGTAACCTCAATCTGACCATCTCAAAGATAAGCAGGTATCCGAAGTTGGCAATTTACGATTTTTACCGGAAATGTTGGAGCTTCGAGAAATTACGATCTTCTCCGGAAAGTTCAATATTTTTACGACATCGAAGACCGCGGCCGCTTGTGCGACACCTTTACGAGCCATATCTAAAATCTGTTTAAATACCTAAGTTGGTACAGACGGACCTTAAAACAATAGATCGACAATCAATATTTTAAAAAAATTTATTAAAAAATAAAAAACCCCATTTAAATCACTGAAAAGCTACAAATAATTTATAATATAAATGTTAATCAAGTATAGGTATATATAATTATTTGGTGTCGGGGCCAACCATGCACGGTGGATGGCGGGCCCCATGGAAAAAGTCAAATCTCGCTTTAATAGGACCACCCAGGATATACCCTTATAACTAAAAAAAGAAAATGTCAGAGTGAAATGTTGATAAAAAAACATACTCGTACGGTCGAATTGACAACCGTTCTTTTTGAAGTCAGTAAAAATTTTACCGCACTAACATCGTTCTTTCTTGATTGTTGACATCATGAACGTAGGAACGCTCGCCCCTTCGGATAGATAATGTTTATCGTCTCGTCTGGTCGCATGGTTGAACTTTGTTTAACGAAATGTCAATTGACAATTTTTTCATCCATGGATGACAATTTTGAAAACCGAGTCTGACTGTGCATGTGGTGTGAGCGTCTCCCCATACCTATACATTCACTCGGCCATTGCGCATTTGCACCCCTTGGTCGCTATCAGTGCTCACATAATCATTGTAGACGAGAGGTCGCTACTAGTCCGATTTCTGAACATATATAGATACATAAATAGAGGACAAACAAAACATATTTATTCAACAATGCATTATACATGATTAGACTAAAAAAGACTTAACATTAAAAAAACAACATGATGTTAAAAAGACATGCTCAGCATGTTCTGCTGTCCGCCCGGTACAGCAGAACCACAGCGCTGGTTTTCAGCTGTGCCAGGACGAAGGCATCGCGGGCGAAGCAGCAGGTCAGGGATAAAACCAAAAATATATTAAAAGTACAAATAATAAAAGTACAAATAAATAAATAAATATCTAAAGATGAAATAGATAATAATTAAAACTGGAGAGAAAAGGGATAGGTATAAAGAGTGAATGTCTACCATTATGCGGCTCGTCAATCCGATAGGAAGCGGTTATGGTATGTGTTATAACACTATAAAGAAAGAAGAAACTAATATAAAAATATATACTTAATGTCCTCAAGTGAGCTATCCACGCACCTACTTTATAGTCTTTACTTTATTATTTTTATTTTTCAAATAGGTATAAGTTTTTTAGTCATTACATTCAATAGTATTTTTTCCCAACTCAATTTTGTACAACAATCAATTTTCTACTTCCTAACCATGCTGTGTTTACACGTTAAGGGTTACGACCTAGCTCATAACTTTATATTGATTTTTCTGTAATTTCTATGGTTGTAATCTGTTGTGTTTACCTAATAAATAAAAATAAAAATTAAATTAATGTAAAAGTAACCTAATATAAAAAGTGAACTGTGTCTGTTTTTTAAGCAGCGAGAACGTAGTTAATAATTATCATCGTTCATAACTAGCGATCGGAGTAGGTAGGGCTGTTTATGGTACTTGCAAGCTGTGGTCATGATATGGATACGGCTTTCTTATAAACCATATTTGGATAATCCCGGGATTTCCGGAATTGAAAAAATCGCTGAAGATAGAGCTACTTTTGGTAATTCCAACCTGCGATCATCATACTATGGACATGCCATTAAAAAAATATATATTAAAAAATCCCGGGATGTTCGGAATTTAAAAGAAGACTAGAAGACTACTAAAGAAACCCGGATTTAGACATACTTGAAAGAAATGAAATAGACGACGAAATTTTATTGAATTATAAGTTCGCTTCACTCTGACGTCTACAGATGTCCATACTAACCTAGAACTAATCTAGCTTTTGAGGTCTTTGACCCCAAACAGCCCTACCTACACCGATCAGTGTTCATAACCCTCCATTTCTGCTTAGCGTAGTCGGGTAAAAAGAGCTTAGCTCTCTCAAAGGACAGCCTGCCTATCAACCCTTCTATTTCAAAGCAACGCGACTAAATAAATTAGAACATACATAGATACCTTTAGATACCTCGACGCTCCATTACCGGCGGTTTGCAGTTGACTAATGCCAGTTATTTCCGTGCTCAAGAGTTAAATATGCCTAGGCCTGTTCTCCTAGTCTGCCTGAATGTCATTGGTATTAACGCTTAAGCGGACGCGAGAACATTATACCATGTTCACTACAAAGAGTAAACAGTGTTTTAAAAATCACAGAATGTCTTTATTTTTTCCTCATTATCTATTTTCCTGTGTTCAATTTTTCAAGGACTTTAAAAATTGATATTTACCGTGGAAATTAAGCGGTTACATTATTAGATTTTATGTGAAGATATAAGATTTTTATTAGTGCTGTAAGTATATACTGTAACGTTGCAATATATTCAAAACGCATCTTTAAAGTACAGTCCATTTTATTCTGTATGAAAATTCAAATACCTTTGTCTCGTTTTTTTTAATAATTCCATATATTATAACTTCTAAACTCATGCAAAAAAAGAAAACAAATAACACCGTGTAAAATTTTTGTTTTTATTCTTAATTTTAAGAGAGCGAAGAGGTTTCCGAACCATATTTACTTTATTTATTTTACTAATATAATTTCTTTCTTAAGCTTTACTTTTCATTTTGTTTTTACGGGGTAGAGCGGTCTGACAATACTTACCACATATTCGTACATCAAGTTCTATATAAAAATATCGTAAAATATCTACGACATGTAGAGAGATCAGTACGTGCTACGGCTCTACGGATTTTCGTAGCACGAATTAAACTCATCAATATTATGTAACCGTGTAAGTATTTCGACGTTGAATCCAGAATTCTGAAGACCGGGACTTATCTTATTATTCTCAATAAACATGACCTTATCTGAAAATATGAAACACTTACTGTTGTTTGCTAAATTGGCTCTCAAAGTGAGGGCCGACTGTTATAATACTTGAGCTTCCCTTCCCTTTTAGTGACCCTAACGAGGCTGACCTTGTCACATTGACTTGGTCACCTTGTCGTGTAACATGGTTAATACTTGCGATTGTTGGTACTTGGTGAAACTTGTAGTACATGATTAGACTTAAATAATATACTGTTTTTTTTTGTATTTAAGTCTAAAAAATAACAAGTCTAATTACGATAACACTTTAATAATGTCCCAACTGCACTGTTAGGAGGCCTCTCAAGACTTAGCCCACACGAGATTTCCGTTCGTTTGTCTAACCGCTGCAATTTAAACCCATTGTCTTAATGAAACAGGCAGTTTCTACACGTTAAGGCCCAGTTCGCTTACTGTGTAACTTACTTCTACTTTCAGTCTAGCCGTATATTTTAACTAGTTTCCGTATAAATAAACCTAAGTGATACTGTTGACTGAGCGACGGTTGCATAATAGCTATAGAATACCGAGAGTTCCATGCAGGTCCGGTTTGGATTCCAGACTTCTCTGATGGTAGAGAAACCTGAATATCTGAAGATTATCTGATAGCTATCTAAAGGCATGTGAAATCTATCTTATATCTTAAATTATAATAGGGGGCCGGGAATAACCCCAGCAACATTTCGACCCTTAAAAATCTTTTGTGCCTACCCCATTTTACACACTGGCCATCTTAGTGTGCAGGTTTCCTCACGATGTATTCCTTCACCGTTAGTCGGTAAATGTACGTAAGTCTTCGAAAAATCCGAAAAACTCATTGGTACATGGCACTGCACGGTTGCGAACCCAGACCTCCCGCATGTGAGTCTGGTGTCCTAGCCACTGTGCCACCGACACTCTCATGTGAAATCTAAGTAATAGCATTGGGCCCGCACGGTATAGATCATGGCCCATACCCCCTGTGCGAGGAGAGGTCTGTGCCTCAACAGCGAAGACGTTACCGGCTGATGATAATAATGCTTTTTTTAACTGTACCCTTAACCCGCATTTGAGCTTACTGTGGCTTGAATATTAAAATTAAAATAATTTGATTTCTTAACCTCTTCAAAGTTAATTTGATCAGAATTCGTTCTTAGCATACAGAAATCAATAGTGGGTAATGTGATTAATGAATCAGACAAAACTTCGTATTTCGAATACCTTAATATAGGTAAATGGAAGTGGTCATTTTATAAAACAGACACTGGTCATTTTGGGAACTGGACATTTACAACTGGTAATTTCGGGAAATGGACATTGTGCACACATACAGAATTTTCATATAAAATGGTTATAATAATAAACTTTCACAAGACCTTTGAAATGCTTGAAACGATAATTTTGAATTTTAACGACAATTTGACGTAATATTAAAAGTTATTTCACTAAGAGATTCTCAAAAAATTGGCTGCTTTTATAATTTTGAACGCTAACGGCACGTTTTACCATCACGATTTAACAGGGAAGCAAAATGTATGGAACTGTATGAAGACGCTTTTAAATTTCCGTCAACGGTAAGGTTTTACCGTTGCCACGGCACACCTAAGCTCCCTCTCAAATCGTCACGGCGAAGTTGAGAGTGTAGTGATAGTGTGAGTATATTAAAGATGTGTGAGTAAGCGCCTCGCCCCTCGCGGTCGCGCCTCCCGCCCCGCTTTCCATCTACCGGTAGGTAAATTATAAAAGCATTATACGTGGACGTGGACGATAAAATCGTGGACGTCCACGGTAATATCGTAACGGCACAGTAATTTTAAAATCAGCCATAAGGTGAGCTTTTGAGCGAGTATTAGCTGGCATCCCTTACTCCAGACCTCGCTTTCCACTGGAGAAATTAATCAAATAATAATTGCGCTCTAGAACATCCTTTAACTAGCGTGAGATTATAAGATTACACGTTCGGACATGAAAAGTATAAACGCTGTTAAAAGATCTCTACTCTACGAACATGCTGCAAACTGATCGGCCGATTTCGAATTTCAAAATTTCTAGAGTGAATGTTTGACAGAAAATTTGAGTAAAATAGTATATGTACTTACTTACTTAAAAAGAACTACTTTTACGTACTTACTGCTGATATTACTGAATAAATGGATGAATGAATGAATGAATGAATACTCTTTATTGCACAAAATTAGTGTGATACAAATATTATAGTTGTTTGGAAACCAAAGCTTTCCAATGATATACTTAAGTATTAAATGATAGGATTAGTAACGTACACCACGTTACTTTTCAAAGATAATGATGATAAGGGATTTTGAGAAAAATCGTCTCAATAAAATATCTTAGTAATTAAAGTGTAGATTATGCTAGATGAAGTTAGTTTTATATTGTAAAATTTTTCTTCTAAGGTGATTGAATATGATATGACCAAATGTCTATAAGTAAAGATATAAAATCTTGATAGTCCTAATATTGCACAGCTTTAAAATAAAATTAATTTCCTACTTACTTTGTTAACCATTTTTTATTGAAAGTAAGTGTAATAAATAAGTTAGCTCTTAAGCTGCCTTAAGTTTGCAATCATCTGCTCTTCAAACAATTTAATTTTGTTGACATGGATAACTTATTAAACCTACGTTCAAGTAGTACTTGTAACACAAGAGGTGAAGATTAATTTACGGGAAAACGTATAAGTGGCTAACTTCCTTTTAGAAAGTGACCAACTTTGGAATGACATCCGAAATTGTGATGTGGATGATCGAGTTCGAAAATAAAACTAAGTATATACTTTTGTTCTGTTCTGAAAATATTCGGATCTAAGTCTATTTATTTTTCATTTATAGTTATGTTACACTTATAAACTTATTTTTTATATTTTTTTACTAATTTATTTTTAATGCCTTTTCAGGTTTTGTCTCGTCTCGTGTCGTGTCGTCTCGTGCCGAGTCGTGTAGTGTCGTGTCGTGTCGTGTCGTGTCGTGTCGTGTCGTGTCGTGTCGTGTCTAATGAGTAAGCTCTTAAGCTATCTTATATTTGCAATCATCTGCTTTTCAAACAATTTAATTTTGTTAACTTATTAAACCTACGTTTAAGTTAGTTGTAACTTGAGGTGAAGATTAATTAACGGAAAAATGTTTAAAAATAGAATAGAAAGAATAGAAAATCCTTCAAGTGGCTACCTTCCTTTTAGAAAGTGACCAACTTTGGAATGACATCCGAAATTGTACCTATTTTGCTATTTAATATTTCAAATTTTGTATTTCAATGACGTGTAAGTAGGAGAGAGGCACGCAATCTCCGAATGTCGTCAATGATCACGACAGGTGTGCACAAGTGCCCCAAAACGAGGATGTAAAATTTTTTATTGCCGAAAAGAATTACGAGCCATTTGCCAACTTCGATTTCAACGTATTAGAAATTATGATTTAGGTGCATTACGTCAAAATGGCACAAGGTGTACGCAGTAGGTCAGTTACGGAGACGCATTGTTCTCGATTCCAGATTGGACCAATATTCTCTCCCAAAAGCAATATTATTCATTGTTTACTTCTATATATTTACAACTTAAAATTATTAATATTATAATTACAGAAGAAAATAAAATGTACACAAATAAAAATTATATGTTACTTATAAAATGTCTTAAATTAGGCCCGTGTGGTAGGGTACCGAGGATGCTGGCGGCGTTGCCCCGCTGGAGCGCTATGCTGAGCCGCCAGCCCTTGGGTCCCTCGTCGCATCTCGGAACAGTGACTAAGCTCCAGGGCCCCAAGGACCAAGGGTCTCTCCAACCAAATGCCATAAAGTTGTATTGGTTCTTTGTTATTTTTTTATTATTTAACATTTTCTATTATTTGTGGCACCTTTAAAAGAATTGAGATACAAAATAAAACTGCAGGAGTTCATGGGAATTTGCAAAAATACTATTGTAAATACCAGGAGATAATAATTTAAAATTGCAGGAGATTGTTGTTCTCATCAACTGCTGATAAGAGTATATCGATCTATTAAGTATGCAAATAATTTCTTTTGAATATAAATCAAACACGGGTGTTTAATACAAGGAAAACAATTTCACTTTTGATTCAACTAAAACGTTTTTCTAAAAATGAGTATTTTATTCCTATTTATTTTTGAAATACCCGCAGGCGAGATCACTTATTAGTATAACAACGGATTTATACGCTAATAGGACGGCCATATTAAACTGGAAATGTATAGTCTCACAAGGACATTGTGCAATATTAATTAAATGTAAAATTATGCTTTCCAGCTCATTAAATGGCCAGGCTAATGCGTTGGCCAATGTAACTGCCAGCCTCGCGATCATCAGAAGCCTCGATGAGACGCTCTAAAAGTTCCTCTTCATGAATCACTTGGGAAAACTTAATTTCGAACAAGTTAAACCTTAAGTAGGTATCTACATACATACATACATACCTTTACATTATTTCCCCTGCGGGGTAGGCAGTGATAACAGAGCGCCATGAATCTCTGTCTAGACACGCTTCTCATTCATTCGTCTAATTAGGTAAGGGCGTGGACACATCACCACGGCGCGACGCCGCGCCGTGAAACGGCACGACGCCGTGTACGGTTCGCCGCGCCGGCACACGGCAGCAACCATCGGTTCAAACGTGTACTCAAACTTGCAGTTTTTGTCTAGATATGGACCGCGAGAGACGTATTATTCTCCTGTTATTGCTAAGACGACGAATGAAGAAAAAAACAGAACCATTGAATATATAGGGGTGAATCCATGCCTTTCTATAATGAACCATGATGGAGGTTATTTTAAGAGGAAATACAACATCAACTGCCGAGCGGGTGCGCTGTGAGCCGGCGCGGCGCACCGTACACGGCGCCGTGCCGCGGCACGACGTCGTGCCGTTTCACGGCGCGGCGCCGCGCCCGCCGTGGTGATGTGTCCACGCTCTAAGTCTCTAATTTCCAAAAAACAAAGCATTCCTTTAGACAGTCTTGTTGATGCCTTAGTATAGTCACAGTTGTCAGTCGTCATGTAAAATTAAAAAAATAAATCAATTTCAATCCGGCCAGATAATATTTTTATATTGACTGTGAAGAAACGTCCACATCTTAATTATTATTCTGTGAAAAACTAGAAGCATTGTCAATCCGCGCAGGTCTTGCGGGTGTAATGGATCAAAGCGGAAAACTGGATTGAACCAGATTATACTGATAACCTGTAACGTATTTTCCTCGACGACTTACAGGATTACGCTGTTTTTTGATTTACGCCCTTTGTTGTTGTTTTAAAGTCTTAAAAGCTTTAAGCTGCGCCTTCAAAAAAGTGGTTTGACGTTGAAATTGAAATCATTAAATAAAAACTAAAAGACAGAGGAGGATTTCGCAGAAAAACATTTTTAGGGACAGCTTCTCCCTATGTTTCAAGAAGTTTTCTGACGATAAACGGTTTGTCAATAAATAGACACATAATTTTAAGTAAGTACTAATCATATTGGTCCAGCATTTACTGTTTTTTACTTACCTTTACAAAAAATATATAGTTCAACTCGAATGCATAATTACCTCAAAAGTCGATACAAAGTTTTCGAAAGTGTTCTGTGCAGTTAGCGGTAAGTTGGTGTGTTTCGGTTTGAAGGGTAAGAGAGTCACTTCATTACTGGCACATGAGGCAGAACACAAGGTTAGCAACGCATCGAAGACTCTCTAGTAACATTATAGTGAGTTATATATCTATGGGCGACAGTGACCTCTTACCATCGTGTGGTGTGGCCCGTTTGTTCGTCTGCCTTCCTTATACAATAAAAAATATTATCAAGTCTTACGAATTCATATTTTTTTTGGTAAATTCTTGGGTAACTTATCTCAATTTAAAGAGAATATATAGTGGATTTCCCTTACAGCATCCTGTATGATTACTGGTTTTGATTGGGGTTTAAAATACGACTCGGGATAAATCGCAAAAGATCAAATAGATGTTTTATTACGTCCAATTTCATTTCATCATCTGACAAGTATTATGAATTGTTACCCAAGTTCTTAGCTTAGTTTGGGGACTATTGGAGCAAAGTACTTGCTCTCATCCACTTAACGAAAAGGATTTTTACAGCGCAATACACTCACAAAACCAATTTGTGAAAATCAATTTCTAAGGCAGACCTGGTATGCACGAAGCTAAGAAAAAGTGCTAAGGTGTAAATAGTTTTAACCTATTTTGCGCAACTTGATAGGGTGAATTATGGTGTACATATAAAGCGTCGGTGGCACGGTGGCTAGGGCACCGGACTCCCATGCTGGAGGTCCGGGTTCGAAACCGTGCAGTGCTAATATGTTTTTCGTATTTTTCTAAGACTTACGTATAATTACCGACTGCTCTGACGGTGAAGGAAAACATCATTAACTGACCCAGTAGAATAATTTTCTAGTAAGTATAATTTATTATGTAATTTTAGCTTAGGTATTTTAGTTTTTTGAAAAATAAATGGTCAGCCTCATAAACGTACTTCATTTTTTCTGTTGCAAAAATAAAGTACGTAATACGTACGTAATGAGGATCTTTGATGTAACTTAGCTTTGCCTAAGAAATACCGCATCAATTTTTGTCCTCAGATCACTTGCTATTCCGTGTGTCTCAAAGCTGTGTAACGGGTAAAGGTGCAGGAATGAGAACCATCTGTTCAATTTGCTCCATTTCACCTCTTCGTATCGGTTTCGGAACCTTGCCTTGACCGAATATTGTTCCGACTTTCATTATGTTAAAAGGAAAAAATCGTATTGAAAGGTATCTAAGTTCACAGAAACCGGACTACTAGCGCCCTCTCCCCTAGAACACTGACGTGAGCATTGACAGAGAGCCACGAAGTTGACCCATAGGTTACTTACTTTCATACATATGACATCTCAGTGCCAGACTAATGTATGGGAAAATGCTAAAATCGCATGCGCGAACTGGCAGACGCGGTTTCCTTATAAAACTTCTATAACGAGCAATTTCAAAATCTTTGCTTAAATTATATCAGTTTTATAAGCAACAAGGATGATTCAGGTTCGGCTAATTCTGTTCAACAAATCATTGAATTAAAATCTTGAAAGCCGATATTGCGTAAAATTTTAGAATTCCTAAACTTTTAAACAAAATAAATCATTCAACCCTTAAAATAATCCTGGGGCGGTCTTCGAGCGATTTTCCTTCGGGGCACACGGCAATATTTTAAAATTTCAGACAAAGCTCCCAGATTTACGATCGGATTGTGTAAATTGGAAAGTTTGGGAAGACATATTGCATCCGTGGCCGAATTAATGCTGTCCCCGTCGGATTTTTACAAGATAAAAGAATTATTTTTCCATCCAAAACGAGTATGACAAAATGGGTTCTTTAAATTCGGCACTCCGTCATTCGAATTTGAATTTATTGAAACTGCCTAATGACTACATTGAAAACCTTTGTTTACACAAACTTAGACCATTATTATGGCTCTGCTTATAAAGAATGTGTATTTGGGAAAATAAGGTATGGCATTACGCAGAAGAGATGTATTCGGTACGGGTAAAAATAAAGAAAAGATACCCCCAAACATATATTTTACAAATAAAAATATCAAACAAACAGACACCAAAGTACAATGTAAAAACAACTGTTGTAATAATTTGTTTCACCTCCGTCAAGTTACGTTATTCGTTATTTTCGATTTAGGTCATTGTTTTATTTATACCACAAGGCTCTATTGTTAAACTGACCTATATCAATATTTTTGTGTGCACATGTGAGATTCCTATCTATCCAAGGGCCATATTGTCTTGGACATTCTTCCATTTTGGTACATTGCATGGTATCTTGACACCATCCACATTGAAACTCTCTATTTAAAACTTGGCAAGACGTACAGTTTTGTGCCAAAGTATGACAGTTATAAACAATCAGAAGCACTGAGTTTGAGTAAGGTTCTACTCCACCCCAATTTAATCTTACTTGTCCGATTGCAATTTTTCCATTAATTCTTAATATCGTATTATCACAGTATACAGTGTTTCTGTCAAATGATCCAGGGACTTGTATATTTTTTTGCTCGATTTCTATATCGCATACTATGTTACGTCCATACAATGTCATGTCATCGACTACAATTTCCAGTGTAATAAATCTTCTTACGTTTGCTGGGACAAAGATAGGGCTTTTCGTGACTACGTCTGTGCAGTAGCGTTCTGACTGGTCTTTATTCCACATGTTGTCAAGGTAGAGTTTTTTGGGGCAGTGTTGACTAGGGTAGTGGGTACATCCAACATCGTGGCACCAGTCGCATTGGAAAGCAGTTTTTTTACAGTTGAGACAGCTTTTCATGGAACGGCAGTACGAATCTACGCTCTGTCTTTGAAGATGCGCCCTCCCGAACTTTGGTTCCGTTACTTTCACAAGCGTTATTAAAACTATTGTATATATTGATATCAGCTTTAAAGTAATGTTTACTGTTTGTACTAATCTTGTTACACTCATATTCATCAATTATTGTGACAACCGTTCCAAAAATGTTATCTGTAACACGAGTAAGTTTATTTTACTTAATATCTTCAACTTTTATTATACTATTTGGTCCATATAAAACATTGTCACAGATCCTTACCCGTAAAAATCCTCGAACCTCACCAACAAAGGACACTTCACAAATAGTTTGTTACCGATACGATACCCTACTGAACCCCGCAGAACTGACTGACTAAGACAATCGTTTCTTTAACTCATTATTATAACCGGTAGAGGGTTTGTAAACTACAGTATTGGAATTGAAAATGTTTATCTTTATATGGAGTACAACAATGAAATGAGTCAATGAGATAGGTCAACGTTCTCAAAATTACTAATTCATATCTAGTTGTGGGAGAAAACAGATTAGGTGACTATGTCAGCGAATAGATTCGAAGGAAGGAATATTTAAGATTTTAAAATTGTACTTAAGTTAACTAAATATTATAAAAATAATGACAATAACCCATAAAATATAACTGATTAACAAATGTAGCAAAAATGTTTAACATTTTAATAGTATAGGTTGGTAGCAAATAGAATTGTACGTTGATAATAATAATTTTATATGTGATAAAAATAAAGATAAATATTATTATTATTATAGAAGTAAACTCACTTATTAGAATATGTAGATGTACCCGAAAAAATTAATAAGTACCTAAGTAATAAAATTAGGAATAGCAGACTATACAGAAGGAAAAGATATGAAAGAAACTACGATAAATAAAATGAGAAAACCATGTTAGATGTGGTACCTTTTTATACATAATACAATTTCTTTCCATAAGGTTGGCATGTCAGTCTGCTAAGTGTCCACTTCATGAAGTCATTAACACATCTCTCACCGACGACGCAACTGTTCATCACTTCACACCAACCACACTGGTACTCTGGAGGCAGCATTCTGCAAGATTCGCAATCTGTAGCTAAGTTCTCACATCTATAAACTATTGCAGGAATCTCGTTTGAGAAAGGCTCTACTCCACCCCAAATTAGTCTGAAACTACCACTCTCTGTGTCTCGAATACCACGAGAATCTATCAATATCGGAGAGCAATAGACCACGTCGTTAAGAATCAGTGCTTTAACATGCAAAAGTCTCTCTCTAAACTTAATTTGACATAATATTTCTTTGTCATAAATGACAGGATCATTTGCATATATCTTAACTCTGAGACTAGCTTTGACACCAGCAGCAATCAGAATGTGTCCTTGGTGTTTTATACTTGGACAAGCCGGGTTTTCTCCTGGGTTGGGTTTTTCGAAGGCGTATGTGGCGTATGGACACAGAGATTCAGCTCTGTGGGTGCATCCATAGTTGTGACACCAGCTGCAGGGGTACCAGAGGCTCTTAACACATTCGTAACACGTGTGTAATGATTGACAGTAAGACCCAACATCCTTTATCATAGATCGATCGATATCATTCTCATTCATAGATTTTAGAAATTCTCTAAGTTTAAGTTCGTCTTCAGTCGACAACTTTTCAGCTGCAGGTTCACTCAGTTTAAAATCTTCTGCTAATGCAGGTTGATTGTTAAGAACATTCTGACCTCTTACAATATAAGGACTTATAAAAAGGAGTATAATATATATCACTGTTTTAAAAATCATTTTAACCCTATCACGGCGAAGAGCTTTCTACAAATAGTGAAATGGGTGGTCGTTTGTTCTTTATATAACGTCTCTTATTTTGATTCCACTATTATGCGAGTTTGTTTAATTATTCAGGAAGTATGTTATAACATATAAGAATAGTGAATGGCTTTGCGGTTTATTTTAAAATAACATACGGAACAATATCGTACGTACCACATAACTTAAAGTACAGTACCGAACAATGGAGTACGATTCGACTATTTTTACACACTTTCGTGTCTAGAATTGTAAGAACCGGTGTACTTACAAGCGAAGTAATTTGAAATTATTGAAATGCCATTACGTTAGAAGAGAATGATTAACATCATAAGATACATGTGTGGGAGAATGAGAAAAGCATACATAAACGGTACCTATTAGATACCGGTATCGGTAACACCGAGTGTTAAATTAAAGTTAAAGATGCTTAAAGGTCTATTTGGATATTTTTTTTAAATAATTAGTTAGTAAACGAATTTTGAAAGAACCAATGCAAGTGAAGTTACTTGCTGAATAAAGGATAGAAGTTTGAGTTTGTAGCAACAAGGCACTGCAGATGGGGAGTTGCTAGTACAGTTGAGTAACTTGTTACAGGGGAGAGGATTTGAAGCCTTGAAGACAGGGTCGTACCATCTTGGTACGACTGCTGAACTGAATCGCTGCTGATTGGAGGCAAAACAAGGAACATTCCTTGTTCAATATTTGGGAAATTGGGAATCCCTAGAATGTCTTTAATTTGGTAATTGTTTCTGGATCTATGATACATGGATATCTCGTATAGGGCTTACTTATACCATTGATTGCTCTTTGAATATTTTCCTTAAAAAAACCAACTCTCCACTTTGATGTCGATGACTCCTCATAACATAAAAGTTTATGTTGGAGACTATCTCTCCATGTGTTTATTCTATCTATTTACTTTTCACTATTTAAAACTGGTGGCACCTAAGGGGTATTACAATGGTTCGGGGTGAATTGCCCCTCCAGATGCGGCCCTGCCCAGTGCCGCGACTTGTAATGAAAAAGTTTCGTTTGAGAGCAGTTATGTTGTTGTTAATCTTATAACATTTTCGTACGACTTTGATACGGTAAGGACTCTTGGCAGTTGAAGGGTTAAGAATAATGTTTTAAAAAAACCTGAACATCATATACACTGAAATGGACTGGAATAGCCGAATTAAATTAGGTACATTTTAAATATTTTCTATGAAAGTATTTATATAAATTAGTTATTGCTAACTAGCATAATTACTAAAAGTTGATGTCAATTTTAAGGCGTCTTTCCTGTCACGAGGCGTTTAAGGCGTTTTTCATGCGTGAGCTGACACGTCACGCAAAGTGTGTTGTGGATACACGCACGATAGTAAAAGCCTGTTATGTATGAAAAAAATATCCGCACGCGGGGCAAAATTCGCGTGACAGGAAAATTACTCCTACTACTTAACGGATATACATCAAGAAGGCCTACAAAGAAAATAAGACGTGCGTAGGTAATAAATAATTTTAATTACGTCGGTTCTTATAAAATATGTTACATTAGGCATATTCGTTTCAATTCCTGCATCCGTTCCGACACTAATCTTAAATTTTAGTTAAGTCCGTCTGTCTATTTTTTATTTTTATTTTTTTTATGTACTGCTAAACCCGCATTTGACCTCGATTTCGTTATCGGAAAAGGAGTGAATGTGTCATTTTAGGTTTAAAGCTGTCAAATTAATCGACAGCCAATAATTTTAGACGGCAGTATCCGAACTAAATTTGTATAGAGCTGTCTTAATTCTAAAGTTCTAAACTAAACTGACACCATCTTCTTCTTCTGTCCTTTTCTTACCAATAGCGAAAGAGACAAACGGATTGAACTTAAATTTAAGTTTAGCGATTATGCAGGAATTCAGACCATTGTCGTTAAAAATTAGGTACCCAAATCGAAGAGCTTGGGGAATTTTTATTCCTCTGAAGAAGTTTACTTTCATGGTTCTGATTATGGCTCTCCTGACGCTTCGGTGGTAGATCCACTGCTATTAGACTCTTCATCACCGGCCGCTGTGGTACCGTTACCAGTATCATCACCTTCAGAAACAGTAGTATCGTTACCGCCAGCGGTAGTATCACCCTCTCTGTCAGCCTTGGGAGTAGTGGTAGTAGTTCTTTTAGTAGTGGTCATCTTGTTCTCGCAGCCTACGTAGATGTTGACAGATATGGGGAGGTTGTAAGGAGAGGTGAGGCGAAGGACGATGTACTGCTTACGGAGTCCACCCCTGATGATTTCTACTCGAGGGCCTCTACCCATGCCTAGTCGATCGACGACTCTGAAGTAGGTGATCTATAGAAAAAATAATTCACAAATGATTTGACTCTAAAATTGATTGGAAAAACTGATAGTTGTCAATGGGAAGGAACTGGTGCTTACGTCACAGTTTAGACCTAGTTTGAGAGCTAGATGACATTGTCTAGGTACCTAATTGTCAATAGTATAAGTTTACCATATTGTTGTAGTAAATTGAAATTGAAAACTTTTATTTAGTACTGTAAATACCAGAATATAGAACACAATACAGAAGTATACAAAGATTAATACATGCAGCATAAAACATCCGGTGTGGTACAGTGCCAAAAAGGGTACACCAGCTCAGCTTAATGCTGAGGCAAGCCACAGCGCTGATTTTCAGCTGGCCCCTCAGTGACTGCACGGACGAAGAAAGCAATAGTGCGTGTTGTGTTGTTGATGTTTGTTTTTATGAATGAGGATATTAGTGTGTATGTGAGTGTATTAGTAGGTACTGAGTGTGCGGTAGTACCTACTATCTATTATGCCAATAAAGTAAGTATTTGTTTTTGTATTCTATTTTGCACGTTAGATTTTAACTAGCAAATATAACATTTTTTTGGATTCAAGTACGAACAGGAAACATCAGTTTACTTCAATAATAAACGCTTAGATAACTCACCGGACATTTAAAATGTCTACCATACTTCGCGAACGTCATTCTGTATGGCACCCTTTCTCTGTAAAGTCGGTCTTGTGCCACCAAAATATCGTTTTTCTTGAACATCCCTACGTAAAAGTCTCTGCATATTGCAAAATTTATGCAGAACGTCAATAGTAACGTAAAATAACTATTCATTATTTTTCGTAAAATTCGCTTGGAAGTTTGATCGTAACTAAGATTTTTTATGTCATGTTGTATGTAATTCTTGATAATTTGAATTACGTCACATTTTTATTATGTGCTGTAAATTTTATGTTGAGTAGGCTCTCCATATTTTCTGCGGGAACATGGTTTTCCGGTTTCTGTTAAGTATTCACAACACAGCTATTAAGAAAGTAAGTATGTACTATTTGAATAAATTAATTTTTCTGTATTTCTCTACGACACGAGTAGGTACCCAAATTCAGTAAGTACCTATAGGTAAACCAATTAAGTCAGGCCACACCCGCGACGTAAAAGGGACGCGGAGCTAGATGACAGCGGGCGAACGTGCGACGAGCTCCAGGTGGGGTCTGCCTGCCGCTTGCCCTCTATCATCTGGTTCCGCATCCCTCTTAGCCGAAAAACAGACAAAGGCGGTACGCCGACGGCGCGTTGTATTCAAATATTGTACTTAGGTACTAAAAAATTGCTATATTTTCGAACGTGTGGTGAATTAATTAAAGGTATACGTAATTTTATAGTTCATTGTGTTTATGTTCAGTTTCATTTATTGGGTACTTCG
Organism: Hofmannophila pseudospretella; assembly: GCA_947369225.1. NCBI lineage: Eukaryota > Metazoa > Arthropoda > Insecta > Lepidoptera > Oecophoridae > Hofmannophila > Hofmannophila pseudospretella. The sequence goes on along the minus strand of OX376328.1, from coordinate 6,102,551 downwards.
ATACATAATAAAAATGTTGTCGTAAAATCTTGTATAATGAACATCTTTTGCATAATTTTATTTTGTTATCTACAAACCATGACGTAATAGGAATTACGTTGGCACTATTACAGCTGGTATGTAGGTTGTATAGCTATGGTTGTTGGTAATTATGAACACCTCATCAGCTCCAGAGTAAGCAGTACATTACATTTTCCACAGGTAAACCAGATGCCGGGTTTTACGTAGGTGACTAAAATGGGCACTGCGCGAAAATAAGATCATTATGTACTCGTAGATTAGGTCCATATGGCGACGCACGACGCGCGCCACTACGAATTAGTACCTACTCATATCGGTGTAGAACGCGCTATCGAAATTTTCCTGGGACTTCGTATATATACGAGTTCCAAACATCCGTAGTTGGACCAGGACATCTGGTCACCAGACACAACACCCGCCTGGTGGAAGATCTTCCCTTTTCCCTTTCATACAACTGACATTACGTCATTCCATGTTCTCACATTAGCGGGCGTTCCTACAGTACATAATCCACAACCCAAAAATATCTAAGTTAAAATTACAAAATACCTATCTAAATAGATTATACTATTGGGACAGTTTATATGAAAAATTGCGTTGCCCCGCTGCTGTATGGCGAAGCTTATTTATACACTGGGAAAAGTAGAGGATAGCCTTCGGTTTAGGCGCTTGGTAATTCCTCGACTGTATAATTTAAATGCGATTATCGATTATCGCTTATATTTTAAGCGTCGGTGGGCACAGTGGCTAGGACGCCTGACTCCCATGCGGGAGGTCCGGGTTCGAAACCGTGCAGGTCCACGTACCAATAAGTTTTTCGTATTTTTCGAAGACTTACGTACATTTACCGACTGCTGTAACGGCGAAGGAAAACATCGTGAGGAAACCTGCACACTGAGATGACCAGTGTGTAAAATGGGGTAGGCACAAAAGATCCTCAAGGGTCGTAGTGCCGCTGGGATTATTCCCCTATCATAAGATATGATAAGATCGATTATCGCAATATTCGGTATCCTTGCATTGCAAGCTTTAATTTTGAATCCCTGTATTAGTTTTGTTATTCGAATATTTTAAGCACTATATTAACAGTCGAAGCTAAAATATTGAAGAATAATCGATAATTGTGACGTCATCACTTTGACTTCATTTCACCTTTATTGCTGACCTCAAGCCATCAGGAGCCCTATTATTCTTATTAAATGATGGTGAAAGGACATTACATCCAAAGAAATGAATCTCTGATCACTATCAATTAATCAGCAAGAATTGTTCGGTTCGATTAGGATTACCATAAGTCTGGAATATTTCTACTAGTTAAAAAATCTATGGACTTTACGCATTTGATTTGAATTGTTTTGTAGACCTTTTTCCATTTTCAATTTAATTTCCTAATTTTTGTAGGTAACTTATTATTTTTTTATTAAATTCCTCTGGCATGTGGTAAATAAGACGGTACTTTTATTTATAACGTCTAATAAAACAATACATACATACGTGGGGCACACTGAAAGTTTTGCGTAACTCATAAATAAAACAAACCAACCAAAGGTTGGCTGGAAGAGATCCCTATGGGATATTTTAATGTTTTATTTTCTGGTTTTTTTTGTGTGCAATAAGGAGACTACAAACAAAATAGTTTATAAGTAAAGTAATATATTTATTGTTTTTCAAAGTATTCTGAGTTACATTTTAAACACTTTTTCATTCGTTCAAACCATTTTTGAAAACATGAGGACCATTGATCTGAGGGCATGTTTTTCACGTGCTGATTGAAAGCTATTACAGCCTCTTCTGGCTGGTAAATGTCAAAACTCTCATCAAATCATTGATTTTTGGAAAAATAAAGAAATCACATGGTCCAAATTGTGTGCGGGATGGGTTACGAGCTCCACCTTCTCAGAAGCCACTTTGTCTTGTTCGCGGTGTACATAGGACCCAGGCGAAAGGGAACTTTTAAAATCATAAAAAAATCATCGCCCTAAAATATTTTCGCGTTAATTCCATTTTTGCTAAGGACGACGAACTTCAAGTTGTGATAAAAAAATGAGAAGCGATATCCCGCCAAAAAATATTTTAATCAATAAATGAGTTTTTATGTTTCAAAAAAATATAAAATTCGAAAATCAAACATTTATGAGCCAGGCCAGGAACGCAAAACTTTCAGTGAAACCTATATGTATTATTTGTTCAAAATGTTATGTTCAAGGATATTATCCGCAATTTACTGATTTTGTGGTAGCCACAAAGTAAGATTTATTCGAATTGGCGTCTATTGGAACTTTATGGGAATGAAATAGCTTTTATGTTTGCTTTCTAAGAGAGTCGTGTACCATATAATATAGGTATATTAATACTGCATAATTATAAACTATAAATATATTAATAAACTAACATTGGTTAACAGTAGGCTAGAATTGGTTAACGATACAGTATTCCTAGGACCCCACTGAAGAGTTGAGTCCAAGGTAATACTTGGACTCAACGCTTCAGTGGGGTCCTCATATAAATTCATTGTCCGGAAGATTAAATTCCGCCGCTTATACCGTTAGAAATATAAGACAGCTAACTGATGTAGCAACCGCACGGCTAGTTTATTTCAGTTATTTCCACAGCATAATGTCTTATGGCATTCTTTTATGGGGTCGAGCGGCTCTATAGAAACCATCTTCATTAAACAGAAGAGGGTAATACGTGCAATATACACATTGCAGGGACTCTCGAAATAAATATACTGACTGTCGCGGGTCAATATATTTATGAAATTACAGCTGTTTCCGAAAAATTGTGATTATCATGATATCAATACCAGAAACAAACACAAACTTGCAGTCCCACGCTTTAGTCTTAGTAAAGTAAACACATCATTTATGGGTCACTGTGTACGATTTTATAATAACATACCTGATAATGTAATAAATATGACAGAGCAAAAATTTACCTTAAGTAATAATAAAATAAATGTGATGTATGTAAATAAATGTATGTAAATGTAAGGGTTATAATAAAATAAATGACTATTTAAATGATAAAGAGGCTTGGTCCTAAATTCAGCTCCAGCTCTGCACATTGTGTATATGATTGTATTCATAATTATTGTAAGATTATTATATTTATTTCAATAGATGTACTGCTGAAAGTTTCTTGCGCCGCTTCTTTCATTTCTGATATAGCACCTTCTCAAGCGGCGGTAAAGTAAAAAAAAGTGACGTTGTATGTACTTAGGTATCTTAGAATAAAAAAAATCTAATATCTGATAACCCTAACCTAACAAAACAATCCGTAGACACGGAAATGACGTTAAAATTACATTAATGACGTTCCCTGCAACTCACTGTTATTGTCTCATGAAAACTAAATTGACATCTATGATCACAATGTACCTTACTTTATTTCGGATTTTTGTAAGACAGAAGTTTATCTGTGGTTTCAGTATTAAAATATCATGACACCAAAATTTAATATTGTGTGTCAGGCACAAAATTATTGGTAAATATTATACGAGTATTATCTACGTATAGAGCTCACCTATCTTACCAGAAACAAAAAAAAAGTTTAGTGAAGTAAGCTAAAGTAAGTAGTTATCAACTTGTCAATTTGTCACTCCCACGGGTGAAAAAGCATCGGAAAAGTTAGAAATAAGTATAAAGTCACGACTGCTTTCTTTGAGAGGCAAAGGTACTCGTAAGTTGTCAAATACATCGCAAACATATTGGAAATTTTTATTAAGGCGCGCACATGTGCCGAATGTGGGAGCTGACATATTTGACAGAATATGTTTACGTAATGTGTTAGATAGAGTGGTGCGATTATTTTTTCATATTTTTGTGTAGTGACATAAATGTTGTCATACTTTACAGTATCGCCATTTATTATTGAAGGAGGTACTAACGTTAGTACTTGCAGTACTTTTGTACTTAAAACAAAAAATACACTATTACAGCTATTAATCCATAATAACACATCGGACGATGAATCTCATAACTTTTGTCGGCGCCCTCAAATCCGGCTTTCACACTAATGTGTTTATTTATAAACGATTTCCTTCCCCCGAGAACGGACATAGGAACTAATATTTTGTTGCGACACGTCGTCGACTTTGTGACAACGAGCTTGTACAGTAGAAGACACATCAAGGTATACGCTGTGGAACTCTGTCGCCATTAATAAAAAAATAATATTTTTATATGATTTCTTGTCATTCGTATTCGTATAATGTGTCAAATAATTTAAAGCAAAAAAGTACCAGAGGGTTATACCCTGATGTTTTGGTCACTGTACAATCTATTATATTATAACCCCAAGTTTAAACATGTATTCGTTAGTCCTAAAATAATACAGATAAGCAAGTTTTTAAGTACATATATTCTCTTATTGAAGAATAAGAGAGGATTATCTTATTCTTAAAAACTATTAAGTATTTTCTGACAACTAAAACGGAGTCTCAGACTTACGAGAGATACCTAACTTATGAACACCGTAGAATTTGTTAACAAACAGCCAATTGCAAGAATTTTGGTTATCTAAATTTGTTTAACCATATATATACCAGTAGATATCAGACAGTTGCCCTCAAAAGGTCTAAATACAAAACATAATATTTAACAAATCTGCCATTAACCTTATGGCTAGTTGATAGATTTTATTTTATTGTATTATTGCGATTTAAGAATAAGAATAGTTTATTTGTGCGGTAAGATTACAATGTTATTATTTATAACTTATTATTATTATTTTTCATGATGTAATAAAATGTATGTTCTATTCCAACAGTACTACTATCTGATATGTACCGTGTTTCGTGCGAACAAAACAAATTTCATTTCATTTCAAAGTTTAGCGTTATTATATTATTTGAAATAAATGTCACGAAACTTGTTCTATTTGAACGGAGTTGGTATGTTTTAATAGCAGTTGAACTCACAGGACGCTTCGTATGTAGAGTAGAAGTGATGCAAGGTAAGTATGTTTTGATAGATTTCCATATGTAAGAGTCTTAAAAAAGGAAGGGTTTTTAATTGGTGCTACATGCACGAGTATGGATTTTTGTTAATGTAAGTATGTATTTTTATCCTGTTCACGAATAATTTCGTACCGACACTACAAATTTTTTTTGAGACAATATTATTTTCCTGGTAGTCCTGTACGTCAATTCTGTTAGGGTCTGATTATGGAGTATGGGGCCTCTCGCCCAGGGAACTCTCGATTTTGAAGTCAGTTATGTTTTGAGTAACTGTCTCATATACAGCGCGCATGCCTGCACTATCGGTCCGTATGTTTTCATCCTTGCTCTAATGTCAGAAGGGATATGTGGGGATGATAATACCGTGAATGGGCAGCGGCTAATGCTGTATGAGGGTGCAATTTTGAATGCACTCGTGTTATTGCTGCGGATTACGATTGTCTGATCCCCTTTTTCATATCGAAAATGGGAATATGATATTCAGATTTCTACATAGGGTTATAGGGTCTCGTATCCGTACAGTGGCAAACACATCAAGGTTACTTTGGTACTTTGTCGCTTTAAATTATTAACACTTTCGTACCATAGTCAAGAAATTATAACAAAATCTTATAGTGAGGAGTTCGTAGCCTAGTTACAAGCACGGCCCGAAAGTGATCGTGCAGGTTAAGCGACGTTGGCGCGGTCGGTACCGCGCGGTGGATAGGTGACCGCTAGTGGCATATTTCATCTGAGCTCCTCCGTGCCTCGGAAAGCACGTTAAGCAGTCGGTCCCGGTTGTTGTCGTTCGACAGCAGTCGTTAAGCCATGTCAGATGCCTACGGGCCTCTGCCTGAACAACTCTGACAAATAGGTTGGCCACTAACCATACGATAAGTAAGTAAGTATGGTGACAGGGTTCCATGTGTATAGTTTGAACGAATTGTCTTCCACAGGAAGTCATAATTTGTTTAGTAGGTTCACTATATTATACTCGTACCTATATAAGCCATTTATGATATAATTCCAAAAATTTAAAGATCTTTTGAATCATCAATCATCATCAAATACATTTGTGTCCGAAATAGTATAACCACACGTGTGGTTATATTGATTAGCAATGACCTCAGCCATCACCTTGTTTTGTTTGATCCGTACTTTTTGGGATACCCTGTATAGATAGATACCAAGAGAATGATCAATATTTGAACTCCACTTTCTTCATCACGAAAATAGCAACCGTATCAAGATCGTATCCATGCAAATTGCTTTGTTGTTTAAACTTAAAGGTATTTGCATATGAATCATACAGAGCCGCATTAGGACTTATTAATCATATTCTGAGGACCTACATACAAGTACTAAAAGGGATCTCTTTGATATAATTTATAAATTATCTCGAATTTTGTCTATGAATTACCTATTTATTGCATTGGGCGGGGTACAGTGCGCGGCAACTATTCAATCGGTTACCCACGGAGCTCAAAGGCGACATCACGCTTAGTAATTTCAGACAGAAGTTGAGGTCACTGCAGAGATGTTTCTACTCGATTACTGAATTTCTAGGAGCATGAAAATGTATATATATTATTAATTATTATTAACATATTCTATCCCAATTTTATACTTTTGAGATGTAATATAATATACTCATATGTTTTGTTAAATTTCGGACACAAATGTATATTTATTTGCTAATAAATAAATTAAATGAAACGAAGTGATCGTTTTTTATTGACTTCCAAATCGATTATCTTGTAAAAAATAATTAATATGAATATTTATTACTTATTATATGTATACTTATATTAATTATTTATTAGTAGGTACATAAGTCAGGTCTCTGTTGGACTCACAATGACTTTATGGCTCATCTGGGATTATATTTACATTCATAAATCTCGGGAAATACCTATTTAAAAACAATCACAAAATGATTTCAGAAAATTTGCTGTAAGTATTTACATTCAGTCTGCCTCAATGATCGTCCTGAGTTCATTTGAACTCAGATATTCTGAGATTGAAAAGAAAAACTTTAGGGTCCACAGTATCAATGCGACCCTGTTGAAGGCTAGCTGGCAGACTGTGTGCAAATAAGGATGGGTTTGCATAGGGTCTGGATCAAATATTTGACTAGGTCGACCGCTTGGGGCGGTTATAAGACGGTTACAGATCAAACCAAGGCGATGTTTTTAAAATAATGTCGTAATCCATAGTAGCTATATAATATTTCTGTATTTCGATTGTTTTTTGCAACTAACTAAGTAGGTAAATTAGATTTTTTTATACGGAACACACTTTGAATTTTTCAAAGGGCTAAGCGACACAGAATGGGCGCTTTTTATTGTTGTTTGTATACAGTTCAAAATTGAATAGTAATAGGTGGTGACGCGACTGTCGGTCACGCACCTAACGTGACCGACAGTCGCATCACCACCCGACGTCTCCTTGGTGTGACCTGCGGCTTACAACTTAAAAGTCGTTCAGTTCAGTTAATGGTATTGAATTAATACCATTAACTGAACTTGAATGTGAATTATCAAACATTTTGATCATTACCACGGAAAAAATACTTTTTAATTTCGAGTTTACAAAGTAACTTTATTCAACTGGACAACTTTCTTTGATAGACACCATAAAGATCTTGTTCTAAGTGAACAATTTCTTGGTTGATTAACAGAAATACTATATGACGTAAATAAAGGTTAGGGAATAAACCGTCATGGTTGTTGTTTGTTTTTCGTATGGTTAGTGGCCAACCTATTTGTCAGAGTTGTGCAGGCCGCCCGTAGGTATCTGACATGGCTTAACGACTGCTGTCGAACGACAACAACCGAGACCGACTGGTTAACGTGCTCTCCGAGGCACGGAGGAGCTCAGATTAAATATGCCACAAGCGGTCACCCATCCAGGTACCGACCGCGCCAACGTCGCTTAACCTGCACGATCACTTTCAGACCGTGCTCGCAACTAGGCTACGAGCTCCTCGACCCGCTACCGTCGTGGTAGGGTCATAACATAACATAATAATGGAAATAAGTGCTTGATTGAAGAAAACATTTTTTTTTCTTTTTAGTGTAAGTACCTACTTATAACTTATGCTTAAGTTCTTACTTGTGTATGGACTGTGAATACTTTGTCATCTTACCGCACGTAAGTTCTTATTCTTATTGTTGGAAATTCTTGAACACCAGCTTTCGCAATTGCAATTTTATTTTAATAAGCTCATGCTAAAATCTAAAATGAGCAATTTCCATTTAATTAATTAAATATTTCTGAATAGTGCGTAATAATTCATGTCTCCATTTGGAACTTTATAACATCGCGTGTAAGCGGAAATGTATAATACGACAAACCACGTTAATGATTATGGGTAGGTATTTGATGGTTAGCAAGTTAGGTTTATTAGCTCAGCTTCGGGCGAACATGTAACTAGGATTAATTGCTTGTTCAGTTCAGTTCAAATCATGTCATTTTAGAAGCATGTTTTCTGCTACACTGACTGTAATATTCGTGTTGTCAATCTACTGACGAATATACCCAGTAGGTACTTACTGTAGAGCGTCGGTGGCCTAGTGGCTAGGACATCGAACTCCCATGCGGGAGGTCCGGGTTCGAAAACATGTTCCAATGAGTTTTTCGTATTTTCCGAAGACTTACGTACATTTACAGACTGCTCTAACGGTGAAGGAAAACATCGTGATGAAACCTACACACTGAGATGACCAGTGTGTACAATGGGGTAGACACAAAAGATCCTCAAGGGTCGAAGTGCCGCTGGGGTTATGCCCAGCCCCCTATCATAAGATAAGATAAGGTATTTACTGTAGTATTGCTATACTTTTACAAGGACCAAGTGACGGATAGCAATATAATATGCAATAACAAAAACTTATATTTCAAATCCAATGTATTGAAAAAAATTAGACGGTAAAGTCTAGAAGTATTTATATCTATACAGTCTATCCCCTCCACATTAAAACGGGGAAGACGTGCACGGTTTCAATATAAAATGATCTTACTTTACACACACATATGTAGAGATTACGACGCACGTTGTCCCGTAGAAAACTCATGTAACCACGGAAAAATCTATAATACGAACTCGTTATCCACCCAAATAAACAATAAAACCAAAAACAAAAATCGTAGCGGATTTTTTTCAATTTACAGTTATGCGACACCTGCGGTGCGCCGTGGTGCGTGCAAAATGAACAATTCCTATGCAGCTGACGACTTCATAGCGAAACACAAAGTACCCTCCTAAATTAAAAGTTTTAAAGCCGTTTGAGGACAAAGTTTTGAGTAACCTTGGGTCGCCCACAGCTACAGATGCCATGAAAATGCCAGAAGTCCCCAACGAGGACGTTTTGTTCCCTTTATAATAATGGCTGCATATAGGTGGGTTTGAGGAATTTTCGGTAAGTAAGTTTAACGCGTTCCGGATCATTTTAAGACCATTTTACAACACATACCGTGGTAAGAATCCCGTGTTTAACTATCTATAGTACCTACCTATTTACCACTAATTACAATTTTGGTGTCTTTACAAGTATATGTTCTGGTATTTCTATGATTTCAAGCACAGGATATATAATAGATACAGATATACATATTTGTCTAATGATAATTTGATTCCCAGTAGATGAGAAATATGATTTTTAAAAGTTCACAAAAGAAACTGTTTTGAAAGCAGCTTAAAGAATATCTAATTTCAAATATGCGTATTGGTCGTTATCTGTCGTTAAGATACATACGAGTGATCAAAAGTTGGTAGAACTTATAACTAATATACAGGAGCTCGCTGACTGTGATTATTCTATATTCGATCAGAAATATTGCTAAAGCTGCAAAATAGCTAAATTATCTTAAATTCTACTCAGTGAGCAAAGCTCCGGTATCAACTTATGGCTCATTTGTTCGCAAAAGCACCTCGTGAGAATCCCCTTTGACACTCTTTTTATGTTGGTGTCTACATAATGTAATTGCTGTCATGCTTTGAGATGGGACAGGATTTTTGGTTCATTTTTAAATGGCAACCAGTGTAAATTGACTCGTGTTAATGTACGACGAGTTTTTGGTTAAAATATGAAACAGAAAAGAAGATGAAAGTGACTTGTATTTTTTTTTAACACATAATATTTCAATATACGAGTTCCTCATTTAGATATGATCTCCACATTAGACGTTGCCGGTGTTGCGTCGCGTTGTGTCACTATTTTGTAGAGAAGTGGTTTAACATATTCACTGTCCACGCTGCGGACCCCAAGTGCCTATCCAAGGAGTCCATGTCTCCTTTGGTGGGTCAAATACCTAACAAAAGATTTAAATTAGATGGACTTGTGAAGTTGTCAAACATTACAAGTCCAACTAATATGTATGGGGACTGTGAACGTGTTAAATAACCATAGGTTGAAAATTACAAAGATTATTGTCAATCTACAATCTTTATTTTGGAACGTCTGATTCCTACCTCCAAGGCCTCAAAAGCTCTTGTCAATTTTAATATTTGTTAAAACATCCATTTTATTTCAACAAATTAATCTTATTTCATGCAATAAAGTCAGTATCTAAGAAAGATTTTCTTTATACAACTCTTGCTTCTAATTAAACCAAGTAAACAATCCTCAAAGCGACTACTTAAGAATCCTTGACAAAGATTTAAAGAGAAAAAACTCTTTTGTAGGTACAGGAAAGCTTAAATTAATTTCCTGGGACAAACAAAGGCTTCTTTATGCACTGTGTGAACTATATTTTAATTATATTCTTATCCGTCTACAACGTTAGAATTTTATTTAAGAAATAGAGCAGTAAATTCTGTAAAATGCTGACCAATAGAGAGCTTCTAAGAGTCGGTTTCCAATGGTTGTCTTATCTTACTGCAAAATAACAAAGTTACACAGTAGGTACCGTTTTCCGTAAATAGTAAACACGGCAGACAGAGTTGCATTTCCATTTTCTATTTCATTTTTTTTAAGTGCGACGGAATCTCGACTTACAAGATACAGGTTTTCGACCTAGTTTGTAAGTCGGAGGTCCTTTTTTTGTGTGCCCTGTAATAAGTAAATAAACTTTTTCATTTTTTTTATTTTTATTTTTTTATTCCTATTTTAACTTATTTCATACATTCATACTAATGTCAAGGAATCATAACAAAAACTTATTGCGTCAGGGTTCCACAGAGTAAACCTTGATGTGTCTTTCACTGTACTTAATTAATAATGTGTGTTCCTGTTTTATAAACCTACAACACCTAATTTATTTCTTAGAAATGATTTAGCATTTTGCCGTAGATACGGTGTACCAACTGTTATGAGAAAAATATATGTTCAACCCTCTTTCTCATTTATTTATTATTGAACTCGTAAATACGTATTTTTGGCATCAAAGAATTTTCCGTGTTTCATGCAAACTCACTAGGTACCTACCTAACATAATCGTACGTACTCGTATAAACTCGTATCCCACAGGTACGTGTAAGCAAAAAAGTAATATATCAAACAGATTATGCAATATCCCGAAAATTGCATTCTCTTCCGGGTTTCTATTAGAAAAGAGGCTTAGAGAGAGAGCCTTTGAAGTACCTACTTTGCTTTGCATGCATCCCTGTTCTGCCTGGGGTAGGTACTTACAACATTACAGGATTTCAATTTTGTGAAAAAGATTTTCCTGAAAGTGTTGTCGATTCGCTTTACCTTCTCTTACCTATTTTACCCCTTTACCTAAAGCGCTTCTATGTTACGTAACAGTACTGTCGTCCTCTTGATATCATTTGTTACGATTAAAAACTTTTAAAATTTTTAGTTCCGTCGGATGTTGCAGTTTCATATGAATGCACGGTTTTTCAACAATCTATTTACGGGACTATTAATACTCATTACAAACAAAAAGGTTTATTCCTACAGATAATTAAGGAAACCATATTCGCAATCTATTTAAGTAATGTACAAACCAGACTGGCTTACTGCTAGAGAAGTATAATCGCGCACATTAGCGCCGCAAATTAAAAAAAAACATTTATTACCTATTCATCAAGTTGCACTTCGACAGAATGAGTAGTATTTTTAAAGCTAACATTAATATTAATAAGCCTATTTGAATTCCTGAAGCTACGGTACGCTTTTCCGCTAAAAATTGCCGTTTTATAAAAATGGTAAAACTTTCTATTTATCCTGATCAATGTAATAAATATGTAGAGCTTAAATTTAATTTTACCAAAATGTATATTACATGGTCATTTAATATTACTCCGGTTTCTCATGGTATGTAATGGATTCATTACCATATTAACATTATGCAGCGCTCCAGGATAATGTTTGATTAATTCAAATGACCTTTGATGTTACACGCAATATATTGCCAGAGATAACATTTAGTTACGTACTAGGACATTACCTGCTACAATGTGATATTACAGTTGTGCCATCGTAACTACGCGTATTATGTAAATTATCTATGGTATACGAGTGCTTACAGGTGGAACGTAAATGATTAAAAAAATATGTTTAATGATGAGGAAATAATTTCCTATAAACATACTTCAACTGATATTGCTACTAGGTTACCTGGTGCAAAAGGTTTTTTTTTTCAAATTTTTTTTTACCAATTTTTTTATTTCTCTAAACGATTAAATAGTACTTACTTAAATCAATATTCATTGTAGGTGGACATTTTATTGGTACCTTAAAAAAGGTTTTATTTAACTTTACGCATAAAAGGTTCCATATTCTTCTTCTAATTATACATCAGAAAAATCATAATCCTTTAAATATCAAAACAGAGAATCGAACTATTGTCCTCTGAAATTGTACATGGAACGCCAATCAGACTTCGTAGTGACAAAGAGTAAATTAATCTGTCCGTCAATTCACGAAGTCTGAAATTCTGAATACGCCTGTTCGAGGTGAATGTTAGGAATTTTACCTACTTTCTCTTAGAATCTCAAAATTAAATACAATTTACGTCTACCAATATTTTCCTTTCTGTATTATTCTTAAGAATACTTTGAATGTTCCCCTTTAGCCATAAATTTTATATGGTATTAAAAATAATAAAGACCGGCCAAGTGCGAGTCGGGCCTCGATTTATAGTGATCCGTACTGTAATTCAATAGGGTTCAATAATATATTTTTTCGACCCCCTTTATTGTATACTGGAGCTATTTTTGTTAATGGTTTTGCATTAAAAAAAAGTCGATATTCGGGTTTCGGTCAGTTTAGGCTCTAGACCCGCATGACATCAGACAGTTAAACGGACGACCGACGACACGACGACCGCGACGGGGCGACAGCAATAAGGCTCATTTTTTCGCCTTTGGGGTACAGATCTCTATAAAGTAATTTTCCTCGTTTCCAATTCAGCACAAATAAAAATCATCAGCGTTCAAAACTATTCTTAATAAAATGCATAAACTTAATTCTTTCACTGACCACACATGCTCCATTAATTTTAACAAAAATGAAAACTTATCATTAAAACTAAAATGTTGGCACCTCGGGCCCGTTGCATTATTATTGTTTGGTTTGTTGTTTGTGTTTCGTAACGTGAGACTCTACATGACATTCTCTAGAGAATGCTATAGTTTTGATGAAAAATTTGATGCATTTGCCTACGTTTTAACTGAATTTTTAAAAATTTGAAAGGTTTTTAATGTTTTTCAAAGTTTGAAACGTAATGTTTTTCCGGTGACCCATTTATATATGATGAGTTTATTTTTTGTTTTATTAAAAATTAAATAAAAATACCAAGATCCCTAAGGAACATAATACAAAATCTGCCAAATCTGCTTTTTTGAATGAATTTTTTGTTGGTTCACTAGGTCATTTTTGATAAAATTCCAAATATTTAAATAACTTTTCAGCCATCAGAAGTAGACTACCTCATGTGGGACTGGTTATACCCTCAGTCATCACTCTGTTTCGTTTAATCCATACTTCCTGGAACACCCTGTATAGTATATCGTGCCGAAAGCTTTAAAAGCTCTTTTTGAAAAATAAATCTAAAATGACATGTGGTCATCAAAATTTCGTTAGAAAAGACTAAAATAATATCAAATTAATCATTTTTGTAACAAATATTGAATATTTTTCCGGTTGACAGAAATTGATGGTGATAGCGAAAAGCCGATGAATGAACATTGATAAAGTATGGTTCTACTGGAGCAATAAATTCATGGGTGAGTAAAGTGTAGCATTAATAAAAGTAAAGTGTAGTATTCATCATTTTCACGGTTACGACGTTACATATTAAACGTGTTTAAAACAAACTATCGATGTAATGTATAACATTAAAACATGCTAAATCCGCTCCGGCAACAGGCTGAGGCAGTCCCCTTTTTCCGGTGCTGCACACCACCTTCATCAAACTTAATTACTATTGTTTATTTATTTTTATAATATATTTGTTTAATATTATTTTTATTTTCTGTACCTAATTGTTTGTATGTGTATTATAAATAAATTATTTCTTTATTTTCATTCGAGTTTGTCAGATAAGTTCAGGCACTCCATTTTTGTAATGGAAAATAAAAATCGACAGTAAGTAAAATTGTCTATTCAATTCAGTGAGAAAAACTCCTTAAGTCAAGGCCAACGTTTCCAATAGCTACTTATAAAATTAGTAAAATATGTTCAGTTGGAAAAACAAAATACAGGGCAACTTTGGCGGATTGATTTTTATTATTGTACTGTACTTACCTATGGGCAGTTAAAATCCTATTTCGGTTAGAATTGTAAACTATATTTCATAATCTATTTTTATACCTCTTAAAATGACCGGTGAATTTTCTCTACCCTCTGCCTCTTGTTTGTAATAATAATATGCTACGTTTTAGTATCCATGTAAAGTATTACCTTTAGCCTATAATAACATCTAAAATTTTGATCTCAATATTTATGTTAGAATTGAAAACTATTTTTCATAATCAAGCCTACCAGTAAGCTTAATTAAGATTAACCTAGCTATTTTTTAATGACTGGTGAATTTTTTCTACACTCTGTCTCTGGTTCACTGGTTCGCAATATGCTACGTATTAGTAACCATGAAAAATATTAGCCTGAGGCTATAATAACGCCTAAAATTTTGACCACAATAATATAACTTACGTCCATCTATATGTACCTTAACATGACCCTTTGGCATAATATACGGCACTTCAACCTCATTAGTTTGTAGGATATTATTATAGAGGCTTCCATAATTATGACTACTCGGGTTCCTTCAAACTTAGCGACTATTGCATCCTCTTATTCAAGAATTAAATAAAAGTAAGTGATTATAATGTTCAACCAAATAACAGCTTATTTAATATCCGTCGCGTTAATAGCCCACGCTCGAAAATAAAATCATTACTCATAATTTTATTGAAATGAAGGCATTTATTGAAAAAGGTGTCAGTAAAATTGGCTCTTTACTGCTTCTTGTTTTATTACCTATAGAATAAAAAAATCTGTTAATATCGTAGAACAAAATTCTACTGTCCACTTTTTGACCACCACGTCACGGCGCGGCGTCGCGTTGTAAAACTCCGTTGTGATGTCGTGGAAACTACGACGCATCTTGAAAATACAGCAAGCATCGTACAACGAAATAGTTGCAGTTCCAGTTCTCTCTAGATTAGGACCGCGAAAGACTCGTAACATGGGTAACGAATGCTATTAAGAATGGAACATCAACTAGCGGCACACTGCAATGGAATTTACCCACGATGCGGCGCCGCGCCGCGCCGCCGTACGACACCGCGCCGTGGTGATGTATCCCGGCCCTTAATCAGGGAGACATGTTTTTGTCGTCTCGAGTTGAGTAATAATATCCTATAACTAGATATTTATATCATTCCTTGTAATTACAAATAAATAGTATACCTATTTTCTCACGAGAAACATTCGATTTTATTATACCCAGCTTAAAGAAAAGGTATAGGATTGGTCGTTATTCGCGTTTCATGACTCTCTAGTGTTGTCAACAGGTATACATTTATTTCGCCATAAAATCTTTAGTGTCACGCCTTGTCTGCTTGCTACGACTACATTCTTAGCTTAGCGACTAAAAGTCGTCGTATTTGAAGGAGCCTATTAAGTAGAACACTGTTAACGCAGGTCCCTAATTATTTAGGCAACAGATGACCCCCGGTCGGCAGGACTCGGGTGTGGCCAACTTTAATTATCTCCAACTACCCCCGCTTAACAACACCCGAGCGAGTAATTGCGAAGGTGGATGTGGATGAAATGTGAGCTGAAGGGTCTTCTTACTAATTTTGGCAGGAAAGATCACCGGATTAAGTACTCTGATATACAGTAGTTATATATTTAGTACTGAATCCGTAGTAGTTTAATCAGAGTACATTCCTTATATGATATTATATAATCTATACAATACAATACAAATATTATTTATTGTACACAGGGCAAAAATACAGGAAAAGAAAAGATACAAAATACAAATACAATTGGCGGCCTTATAGCTTTAATCTATTTCTTCCAGGCAACCTTTGGGTGAAGGAGTTTAGTTTTTTTTATGGTTTTGGTTTTTAGTTTTTTAATCTATGTAGGTAGGTATCTGACCACTTTTGATTTTATTATTTATAGGATAGAGTTCGAATGTAAGTAGCTACTTATTGGGTGACAGTACGTACGATGGTACCTGTATTTGGGGCCTCCTGGGTGAGAGACTGGGTTATGTGAGATTTTTACTCACTAAAACCCCCTCGATGGCCGGCCTCGTGCTTATCGGAGGGCTCCGGGATCTCCAGTGGAACGCACCGGTGCCCTCCTAGCATTTGCCATTGGGCTCTTCCTGGGAGGTGTACATTCCACCTCCCGGTTCCTCCCGTCACAGCAGCGTGCGGCCATAGCACGTTGCTGCCTTCCCCAGGGTCGCCCGCCAATGGACGGCCAAAGCCCCCACTTTGACCGCCCGCGACCCTGATCCCTCCTTTTAGTCGCCTTTTACGACAGGCAGGAGTTACCGTGGCTCTATTCTCATACGATGGTACCTAAGCCATCAAGGATCATAAATCCATTGCAAATAACGTTTAATTTCATACTCTATGAATTTCCCTTGAATTAGGCGTCCTAATAAATTAGTGCAAAACAATAGGAAATGACCGAAAGTCCATATAATACGCCGGATATAACGTCCGTCCGTAAATTCTGAACAAAACAAAGATTGGGCCGTCCACACGCTCGCTGTCCCCGACTGGACTATGAACGGTAATTTACTGACACAATAGAAGTGACCGTGGTACGGCGCGGCGGCAGTCTCACGCCCTTCCGATGAGGCGACATATACGGGGTGTCAGCAGAACGATTGGATCGGTAATTTTTATTTTTATGTTTTATTATTGATTTGTTACAAAATCCACAGCACTTAAATTTAAAAACAAAAAAGTCCATTAAAAATATACTGCCAATTAAAGATTTCATATTATAAAATAATGCTTATAGGGAGAAATAAGTTTTGGTGTGTGTTATTTTGTATTAATAATGAAAGTAACGTCGGTGGCGCCGTGGCTAGGACGTCGGACTCTCATGCGGGAGGTCCGGGTTCGAGACTCTCATGCGGGAGCTCCGGGTTCGAGACTCTCATGCGGGAGCTCCGGGTTCGAGACTCTCATGCGGGAGGTCCGGTTTTTTTCCGTATTGTTATAATGCAAGTGGGTTATGTTGTAGAAATAATTTACCGGAGACATATACTTTAGCATGACGCCAGCTAGTTGATACTTAGCGTCATGCCTCCGCGTATGTTCCTACTACTCACGCATGAATATAAAAATATAGTTAGGGCGCAAGTATAGTTATTAATTTATTATATATAAATATAATATATAAGAAAACGGTAGATATGTGTTATGTAAGTGTAAGTACTTTAGGGGTTTTCAAAATTTATTTGGAACGATGGGGGGATAGTGTGTGTGGGGGGTCCGGGTTCGAAACCATGCAATGTCTTGTACCTATTAACGTACATTTACCGACTGCTCTGACGGCGAAGGAAAACATCGTGAGGAAACCTGCACGCTGAGATAACCAGTGTGTGAAATAGGGAAGGCAATGGCAAACCACCCCATTAAATCTGCCAAGACAGTCGTTCTATGTGATTAATCCTTAGAATGTTCACGACCCTCAGAAATGAGGAACACGACTTAGAAGAAGAAACATGAAAGTAGCAGAACACGGTGACTTTGAAACAACAGTTTCGATACAATCTCCGAATGTTCTACTCGTATAGTAAGGCTAAGACTACACGACGACGGTTCCAGTGACGGTTCGGTTCAGGAACCGCTACCGGCCGTGTAGTCGACTGCATTTAAACTCATGCGTTGCCCACTCGGTTCAAGAACCGCGCTGGCCGGTTCCAAGTGGAACCGGACAGCGCATTTTTGTTTAAGTTTATATGAAGCTCCGATTCCATGGAACCCAGCGATAATGGAACCATCGCCGTGTTGTTCGAGCCTTAGACACGGGATTCTAACCAGGGCTTGGGGTGTGTTGACCTCCCGATATTTCGACCCAGTAGCATGCACAATGTTTGCGGGCGGGTAGACGAAATATTGGGAGCTCAGGAAACCTCAAACCGTAGTAAGAATTCCTGGTCGTACTAAGGTATTGACAATAACCACGAAAACTTATAAAGTTACTCCGATTGTAGTGTTCATGCAGTCTCTAACATTGAAGAAAAACTTATACGAGTAATACGAGTAGTACACGACCAGCATTTCAACGAGATGAATAAAAAAAACGAAATGTAAAAAATCTATAGAAGTACAGTACCGATAGGCATAAACAAGAGTGGCTAACCCTAAAGGGGTTAGAACACTCTAAGAAATTCATTGGGGACAAAGTCACAGGCTGGAACAACAAGATCTGGGGGCTGAATAGACGTTAAGGGAATTCAAATCCCTCCCACTAAGACGCCATAGTCTAGCTCATGCATGACTTATTCTATATGTTTGTGAACTATATATAAATAATCCTATAGGAAAAGTAGGTATTTTTATAACCATCTGGCATTTTTACAACAGACGAATTAAATCCGCTACTTATAGTAAATTCACTTTAAGTCGCACACGCAAGCTGAAATTTAAGACTACCAGAGACTCTCTATTATGCGAGTACACTTTATTTCATACATAAGTACTTACTCTCTACTCGCTATGCCATACCAAAATAATATTCTTGAGCTTTACTAGCCTGGGATCGACCACCTGGTACCTGGTGTACCTTAAGTACATAAAGCCGGGCTCTTAGTATTCTGGGCCATGTCTCTAAGGAATTTATTGGTGCAAGTTATTTTGTCACACCCTGTATTATTAATATTATTATGGAGAAGACATAATGATGACAAATTAGTGGTTCCTTTTGTAGTTGTCAGTTTCCGCAGTCTGCTGTTGACTGATAAAGTTTATTGGGTAGTTCTTGTCGATGAGTTGTGAGTCCATGATTATTGTTCAGATAATTTTAATAAAAGTACAGTCAATTCTCTGCATAATAAGTTAATAACACAAATACCTGGTTAGATAATATTATTATTCGTTATTTGATACATTTTAGTATTATTTACTTTCAGTGGTTTAGGAGCCTCCGTACCAGTTACTCAAAGAAAAAGTTTATGGTTATTAAACACAATAAAAGGTAAGTGCATAGTTACTTATGCGTTTAGCACTTTTTAAATGAATTAGGTTTTTTTTCTTTAACATAAAGTAACCAAATAAGTATTAATGTCAACGAAAAACAAAGCTCGAAATGATTTAATGTAATTAATTTCACGTCACGGCAGATTACTACAATAAACCTCCCACAGGTGAGTCTTATATTTATTGTGATCAGATTGTGGTAAACCAATATTTAAGCAGTTCAATCCAGATACACTTACACTTGCTGACACTGTAAATAGACAACCCAATATAGAAACGCCCTATCACCAGGGTTGCCATCGCGAAATAAAAATATACCAATTTTGTTAACATTGAACATAATTAAAGTAAAAAAAAGATAATAAGTAATTAACCAAAACTGTATGTACCTACCTACAGTATTTATTTCTTTTAATTATCATTTTATTCAAGTACTTACCTACATAATGAGTGTGATAGAAACACATCTGATTTACTGTGGGATAAACACAAAACATACAATATAATGAGAGGTTTAAAACAATGTGCAGAAGGCGGCTTTATCGCTTTAGCGATATCTTCCAGACAACCAACCGGGCAATGATAATTAATTTCACTTCACATCTTTATGAAAATTTGATCTAAGTATATTCAGAAAACCAATGCAAGAAATTTTCCGGAATCATTGTCCTTCGCAGTCATCTAAATTACCTATGATAATGTTTAGTAAATTGGCAACACTGACTATCACAGCACACGAGGCGAACCGGGCCAAATCTCCTCCTCGGTATCAGTTGCTTACTCAATTGGCACCGATTTGAGCGGCGAGAGAATACAGTTGGGTGCTCTGAACGATTTACAATTCACTCGCTCGTTGTGATGTGTGGGACAATTTAATGCGCCATTTTGGCTGCTTTCCGGAATTTGTAAGGAGCACGGCATAATTTCCGGAATTTGTAAGCAACATAGAAGAGTGCGCGCGGGAAAGAGCCTACGCAATTACCGCGCGCATCTCCTGTGATGCGGTCTTTATATATAAACGCAAGGTAGGACTATGGGTGGTGGTGGGTCTGCTCCAATTTCTGCAATGCGTCAATCAGGTGAAATTAGTAAATTTTTTCTATAGAACATGGCAACATTTTGGACAATTTAAAGTGAACCTTACAACTTAAAAATTATAACGAATTATTCTGCATAGTGTGTGGGTATGTTACAACTTAAAAAGTACATTAAATTAATCTACATAGTGTGTGGGTACTGGGTAGGTTCAATTAGACAATGCAATGAATTAGATAATTTTATAGGTACATATTATTTATTAACCAAATCACTACTTATAATATTCTGTGTACACATAAAGGAATCCTCTAAGTATGAGTTCACCAGTTTGCTTGTAATATCTTAAATATTTCGTACCTTAAAGTAATTAAATCAGAATAATTATTGTTTGTATTTCACTTTGGCCTCCAGTGTAATCGTATGAATTCTATTTCAGTGTAGCATTCTCGTTGCTGCACTCAGAACATATAGGACCACGACTAGACTTTGTGTGCGAATTGCGATAGATACTCAATAAATATTCAATAATAAAAAAACACTTTTCTGTGATTTACTGAACCAAAAGGCTTTATTATCAAGGTACTTACTACTAAAATAATATACTTACAAAGAATTTGTAGTAGATGTACTTAATAATGATGATTTATGGGTCACTGTGTACGATTTTATAATAAGATACCTGATACTGTAATAAATATGACAGAGAAAAATTTTAAGACCCATATAAGACGGACCTTATGTAAAAAGGGTTATTATAAATATGTACACAATGTGCAGAACTGGAGCTGAATTTAGGACCAAGCCTCTTTATCATTTAAGTAGTCATTTATTTTATAATAACCCTACAAAAACAATCATATGATTGTATTCATAATTATTGTAAGATATATTTATTTCAAAAGATGTGCTGCTGAAAGTTTCTTGCGCCGCTTCTTTCCTTTCAGCTATAGCACCTTACGAAGCGGTGGTAGATTAAAAAAGAATGACGTTGTAAAAATGTACTATAATTACGTACGATTTTGATGATATAATAATATCTGATATGCCTAAGTATTGCACTGATAATTTTGCGATGCATAGGTAGATAGACTAGGCACGTACATAACTATACAATAAATTTAAAAGAAGCACAGAGTACTTTATACTGACTATAAGGTAATAGCCAAATAATTTTCAATACCTGCTATTTTCTACAGTGCTATTTTCTTTTGACTCAATAGAATTTTTTGTGACTAAATACTACTAATGGTTCCGGGACTAGGCGGTTAACAAGTATATATATTATTTTGAACCTTGGGATCTTCAAGGCCAGAGTGAATAGGCTCCATCGTCGACCTCATCGTCGCTTACCATCAGGCGAGATCGAGGTCAAATGCGGGCTTAGTAGTCAATAAAAAAAAACCTTGTTTCCTCTAATCGTAAATACCCGAAACGCGAGTTATAGTGTAAGTACCATTCATTATCATGTTATCAACTTGTTAATTCCTGTTGCGTATATAAGTATTGTCATTATGTCACTAGACACTGATATGAATATAACGTTGATAACGATAATAAAATATTGTATATTTTTAAATTTGGTTCAACAAAGTAGTGTGTGCGTTCAGTAGTGAGTGCCTTATACAGTTTTGTTTTTGTGATTTATTCATTTTAGTTAGGTATATTATAAGTGCGGGAAATTATGAAAAACTGTTTATTTATAAAGGGTCCTATTTTATTAGCGGCAAATATTTCTAGGGTGTCCGTCTATACGTTATTATAACATAGGGCATTTTTTTTAAATTATTAAATTTTGATAAAACGACAAAATTGTTTGTTTGAAAATACAAATGATTGCTATTCTAATACTGAGAGTATGAATGAGATGAGTTTATGCCACCAAGGCGCAAAATAATAGGTTTTTGTAGTATGGATAATTTTCATACTACTAACAGGGTTATTTTTTGGTGTAAAGTGGTACAAATGACCAGCACATACCCCCCTCCAAATATTTGCAACTAATAAAAAAGGACCTACAAAAAAGGATCAACACTTTACAACACATAGGTACACGATAGATTACAGTTAATAACAATAGTAACATTATATTTGTAACTATTCAATATTATATAAATTACTTATAATAAAGTTATATTTGAAGGAAGCATACAGGAAGCTTCAAATATACTTATATTTGAAGCTTCCTGTATACGTGTAGTTCTGTGCGTATTGAATACCGGTTTCTCGAATAAGGGCCGCTACTGACACGATGTAGTTACCGTACAATCGAGTGATATTTACTTAGGTACTTAGCTACCTGCCGTAATTCGAGTGTATACACGTATATAATTCATAACATTATAACCTTCAGTGATATTATGGATTATAATTTGTAGCTCTTTGTAATTAAATTATAAAGTAGTTTCGATAGTAACGTAATGTCGGTCAATCGTGCTTCGGACAACGGTGTGTCGGACAAAAGTTAGACAATCAAAAGATAAAATAATTTAAATCACATCGTATTGCAGAAAAATATGGCCACAATAAAAATTATAGCAAGATCTACCGGATTTCTCACTTCAAGATGTTGTTCAGTGAATTTAGCAAGATCCAAAAACCTTTGGACACAAGATAATGTAGTGATATCGCCGTTCAAAGATATAGAACTACCGATATCGACTGTGTCAGAGCATTTGTGGCGGAACCTGGAGAAATGGGCTGATAAAACTGCTGTGGTACGTATTATAAAGAACAAATTTCAAAAAATATTATTTAATCAAAAAGAAAACAGCATCACAATTACTTCATTATCCAGGTTTTTCAACCAATTGGCGGCGTCATCAGTAAGTGAAATCTGGCCAAAATAAGTATCAGAGTTAACGTTGCATAGAGATAGCTACAAGAAGATTCAGATATTTTTAAACAACCAAAGGGCAAGAGGCGAGGTAGCTACGAACAAAGATTTAAGCAATTTAGTTATAAAAAAATTCAGCTTATAATTCTTCGTAATGATCTATTCCTTGACTCGATGCAGATATTTTAACAAAAGTACTTACTAATTGGTTACATTGCCCGAAGTATCGCTACTTATAGATATTCTTGAACATCGAATTCCTAAGGTATTGCTGTTTCAATTTTCTTGTAATTTCCTTGTAATGTCGTCTTTTTCGATCATAGGTGTTAGAAAAATTCAGGTTTTATCTGCAATATAATATACAAACTAAGCTACTGGGTGATCGACTATTATTTCCTACTGCATCTCCTAATATTTATTATCGTGTTTTCCAGACTTGTGGCATCACAAACCGTAATTACACCTACCACCAGCTCTACAAATATTCTCGAAACTTCGCTGCAAGTTTGCGATCCAAACTACAGATTTCAGACGGTGATGTGGTCTGCGTTATGATGCACAATTGTCCTGAATATGCATTAGCTGTTTTAGGAGTCCTACAGTCAGGAGCTGAATTGACTACAATTAATCCTATTTATACTCCACGTAAGTTCCAACTATCACTTTAAATACTTCAGAAGTTTGTTAAAGGAAGACTATATAGGTATCAATTATATACTCTTTGAATAGTAAAAATAATATTGTTTTTAATATAATTTCAGATGAAGTTCAACGACAATTAATCTTATCCAATGCTAAAGTAGTAATTGGATCGCCAGAGACAGTACAAGTTATCAAAAAAGCATTCAAACTTACCAAGAAAAAAATACCCATTATAACTGTTACAATCAATGAAGACCTACCAACGGGAACTGTTTCATTTCAAGAACTTGCATTCGATGATAATGTTGATCATAGTATATTAAAAGATGTTAGAAGAAAGTCAGAAGATGTGGCAATACTGCCTTACTCTAGCGGAACTACAGGGTTACCTAAGGGTGTAGAGTTGACACATAGAAATATTGTTGTAAATTGTGCTCAACAAGACGTTGAGGACATAAAACAGTATCATGATACAACTGGTAAGCATTCATTGTCAAGAAATTAGTTTTAAATTAAATGCGATTATTGTGAATTACCTATTGATACTTATAGATACATTTTGGTCCTGAAGGTATGGGAAGACTACAAATGTTTAGTAGGTAAATGAATAAGAATTATTCCTGTTCATTTTAGTCATGACTTAAATACTACGAGATTTGTAACCAATTGTAAAAAAATATTTGTTAGTTATTTAAATATTTTCATTTCTTTTACAGATTCACACCAAGATTCAGTGATGGCTATTCTACCTTTCTATCACATTTACGGTTTAGCCGTAATCCTGTTTCACAAATTATCGGTAGGAGCCAAAATAGTTACTCTACCAAAATTTCAACCGAACACATTTTTAACAGCACTAAGAGACCAAAAAGTATCTCTGTTATATGCTGCGCCTCCTATAAGTAAGTTTTCAGCAACTTATATATTTAGGTAGGCACTATAGAATGGTTGAATAGTTTAGAATTTAAATAATTGCAACTTTCCATACATCGCGGCATCGATGTCAAATCAAAGACGTATCTGAGGACATTTGCATACGATTTCAGTAAAGGTTGCAATTATTTAAATTCTACTCTTTAATATCAAACTGTGTCGTGTTACAAGAAAAGTTTGAAAAGGGTTGCTACATACCGCAACCTCAAGTAAACTAAAACTTTTAGTTTTAGTTTAGTTCAGTTGTATAGACGTTTGTTTAGTTTAATTTGTAGAAGTAGCATCAATTAAAAACGATATTATAATTACAGTTTTGTTTCTGGGGTCACATCCTGATGTAAGGAAGGAACACGTTGATTCTTTAGAAAAAATTATGTGTGCAGCAGCTCCGTTGCCACTACAAGATATCCATAAGATGCTTGAGAGAATAAAGGTTTGTTTTTGACTTAGGTATATTATTCTCTACACTTTTTTTACGAATATTTTACGTGGTGTTGTTGCGATTTACTATTGGCGTTGGTTAGGTTTGTAGAAAACCTATGGTAGGTTGCCTTTATGTATTTATTTTCTACTCTTGTACCTGCTTGTTGTTTAATAATTATTCATGAAACTAATTACAGCCGTCTACAGACATAATTCAAATGTATGGGTTGACAGAAACCTCACCATTGGCAACTGTAGGCGTAGCAGGCTCAAGAAATTATTCTTCATGTGGTTTTGCAGTATCGAATACTCAATTGAAAATTATTGACTCAGAATCCAATACTTTAGGTCCGAATGAGGTACGCATAAAGCTAATGATAAAAATGTAAAACAGAATATATAATTTATTAGGTATGCTTAAAGTACATTTCAAAAGTACTTATAGCTTGTTATTATTTACAGGTTGGTGAACTTCTAATAAGAGGGCCCCATATAATGAAAGGCTATAGAAATAACCCAGAAGCAACAAAAAATTGTATCACTGATGATGGTTGGTTCAAATCAGGAGACTTGGGTATGCTTCATCAAGATGGATATGTTACCATAGCAGATAGACTGAAGGAACTCATTAAGGTGAGATTTGTAAAAGGCTTAGTTCTAAATTAGAAAGAATTAAGTACAAATTCAGGCAAAAAAACCCATTTAAAATAGCAATAATATTTTTTACGTAATCAGAGTAATAATAACTTGAATACTGATATGGGTCAAAAATGAAATTTTATTAATATTTTGTAGGTTAAAGGCTACCAAGTGCCTCCAGCGGAATTAGAAAATGTTCTAAAAGAACATCCATCTATCTTCGATGCTGGAGTAGTCGGTGTCCCTGATCCAAGAACAGGAGAGGTTCCGAAGGCTTTTGTTGTATTGAAAGAAGGACACAAAGTAGACGCTGTAGATATAATAGAATTTGTTAAACAACGAGTAGCAGAGTTCAAAAGAGTGAAAGATGTAGTATTTTTAGATGGTTTACCAAAGAATCCTTCTGGAAAATTATTAAGAAGGGTTTTGAAGGAAAAATATTGTTAAAAATAGTAAAATATTGTAATAAGGACAATTTAGTTAAACAGTTAAATTAATTTGTGTGTTGTGATAATGATATGAGTTTATAACGTATTGGAAATGATTTATTACTTAAAATTCCTTAAAATTGTAGACAGATATCATTGTCATTGTCCATTGGGTAAATAATTTTGATTTTTATTCTGAAAAAAATCTCAAATCACAAGAGTACAACAACATAAACTATACTTCACGGTAGACATTGACACACCTCTAGCATCATGTGGAAGAAATGTTTATCGTTAAATTTCAATTTATTCAACAACAATACAATGCACTTTACAATTTACAAGGACTTACACAATGTATGACAACTGTTTTGAAGTATAATTAATAAACTTAAGAAATAACATCACTGTATAAATAAGAATT
Source organism: Hofmannophila pseudospretella (assembly GCA_947369225.1). NCBI lineage: Eukaryota > Metazoa > Arthropoda > Insecta > Lepidoptera > Oecophoridae > Hofmannophila > Hofmannophila pseudospretella. The sequence goes on along the minus strand of OX376328.1, from coordinate 6,075,602 downwards.
GCAGTCTGTACTAGATTAAATAATTCTATTTATAGAATTTAGCATTTAGTAGAATAATAATGTATAGATTATAATGGTTATTGCAATATAATGACGGTATTATTATGTGTAGATATGAGTTAACAATACTCAAATTTATTGCGGGATATAGGTAGAGATAACTCAGTAAGTACGCAACAAAGGCGTCATGTTTGAACATGACACCATTGTAACATAGGTATGAATGATTTTTTATTTTTTTATTTTTATTTATTTAGGTAAGCCAACAGCACATATATTTCACATTTCAAATCATCTTAATAAAATTGTACTTTTACTGATATATGTGCCAATTAAAGGCATACACAGCATTCACTAACACATCGGGTAATAACTTAGGTATAACATTACAATATAGGTCTAGTACCTTATACAACTAACAATTACAACTAATAGCAACTAAAAACAATTTAAAACAATTACTTTTAAAACAAAAAACATAAAAAAGAATGCAGAAAAAAAGGTGACTATAACAACTACGTATTTCTTTTAATTTTTTTATTTTTATTTTTTATTTTTTTTATTTTTAATTTTATTTTAATTTTATGGTTAATGATGGTCAAGGGTTGATAATTAAATAATTAACTTCAAACACTTTAATACATAAAGCGGTCTCGATGTACTATGTTGACGCAATACTAATAGGGAATACTACATTCTTTGCTAGGTTCCTCTGTCTACTCCCATGGGGATTATTAACGTGAGAAATATGTAAGTATGTATTGTTTATATGTTTATCGGACAAAAGTATAAACAAACTTCATACAATAATGTAAGAGAAACTGCAAGTCTTTGTATCATTCGTTCATAACATAACTGAACTAAACAAAGGACTTTCTACAGTCGCTCTAAGCTTAGATATCGTGGGCGAAATCACAAGGAACAGTAAAGAATTCCAGTTCTATTCTATTAGAAGCGCGAAGTACTGACACATTACAATCCGCACACTGTCGTCACAGTATAAAGAACTGTCGCTTACCTCCTCTAAAATTGAAGAAAAAATTCTTGAACAGTCCCCATTATAGATTTTTTCGTTTATTATATCATCAGTCTATTTAGTTACGAAGCGATAGCCGTATGTACTCGTTCGGTATGGAAACACTGATGGCTCTGTTGTCCTATTTTTCAGTCTCATGTTTCACCGCAGATAATTTTGACGAATGCCAATAGGACTTTATGGGCTCTCATTTGGCACGGATCAGTTGAAGGATCGCAGAATCGGAGATAATCCGCCAGGAACTTGTGGATTTCGTGTAGGGTTTTCCGCGCTCGTCAACGAAGACGGTATGTCCACGGTATAAAGATAAGGCTGTATTATATTGATGTCCGTGCAGTATTTGGGAGAGTCGTAGACGGGTCGGTTAGGAGAGTTCGAGTTGAGTGGCTCGCGTGGCGAACGCTACTACGAGTAAGTACGTGAGATTCTTTACTGGTATTATTTATATTGTGGCGAAATTCCCGAAGCAGCGAACACAGCTCGAAACAAAAGAAAACTCAATCTCTACTATGTTTGTTTACACTCGGATCCAAGTGGAGTAAGTTTACTCAACAAAGATACAAAAATATGTTTGTTGTCCCACCGGGAAATATCTTGTTTGACCCGCTATTACTGTTTTAACTGCAGTATTATGTACAGTGGCAGATACATACTTACAACCTTGTCATTTACAAATCACGGCATGTCACAAAACAAATGACTAGTTTGAGTTGAATTTGTCAAATCCCAAAAGTGTACGAGGGGCAAACATAAATGATCGGGGATAAAAAAAACAACATGCAGGATATAACTAAATTATTTTTCATTGTTTTCCGAAGTATTCTTCGTTGAAATTTATGCACTTTTGCATTCGTTCAAACCAAGCATTAAAACAGTAATACCAGCCTGAAGTTGACGTTGACAAAATGACCTATTTGTAAGTTTCTACTGCTACTTCTGGGTCTTCAAACCGCTGATCACGTAATAAATCGTTAAATCTAGGGGATGTGAAGAAATCGTTAGGGCTCAGGTCAGGACTGTACGGAGGATGGCTCATCAACTCACCGTTTTCCTGCTTCAAAAAATCGATTGTCTTCCGACTTGTTAACTTTAACCATAGCACCATAGATGGTGATATGGTTAAAGATCTAGTGGTGAGACCTATTGATTTTCTTGTCATAGTTTTCAACTAGGTTCAATAAGTATTGGAATTTTGCGCCAATGATTTGCATTGTCCTTTTCCTCAAATAAAGTTGCTCAGATTGCCGAGCTCTTCCCGTTTCCGATCAAACGCATTTCGGCTTTGAGATTGTTGCGGCGACGCCCCATTAAAAATGTGCCATCGAAGCGCAGCGAGGACCGGAGCTGACAATTAGCGTCAATCATTTTGGATGCAGCGATGCACTTCCGCCATTTTGGAGGATATATCCAACACTTTTAGAGAGGAGAGTTTTTAATGAGGTTATAAAATAATTTAATTAATTGCAGAATTTATAGATTTAAAAACCCTATTTGATAGGTAGGTAATCAAATAATGGTAGTTCGAATAGCCTTACCTTATTTTTTATCTTTTGGAGACTTTATGATCAGATTTGAACGAAGATTTTTATCAAGAGAGTTCTTATGATTCAAGTGTGTTAAACTGGTCAGGGTTTTCCAAGATTTATGGAGTATCTTTTCTTTAATGTCAAATGGGATAGGTATCTGGAACAGTAATAATTAGATGGTTTGAGTTTAAGCTCAAATGTTTAGGGTCATTACGCCCTTCCCACATCTGGAACCTTGGGGACCTGATGCTGACCAGGACAAGTACGGAGATCTCCATATTGGAAAGTCGGGGCGGTTTTGTAATTTAGAATTATAACATAAGGATATCATCAATGACAAATCGAGCTAAATGGAAATATATAGGAGAGGGCTATATCCAGAAGTGGATGAATAAAGCCTGAAGAAGAAGAAGAAGAAGATCGATCATCAATGGCATAGTTTGCTATACTAACTGTGTTACCTACCTATTGATGTGATGACATATTATGGAAAGTACCTATCCATTAAGGACATAATATCTTGAAGCTACCTTAAGTTAGATGGTGCATGCAATGAGTTGCATGCACCGTCTAACTTAAGGTAGTTAGACCCTCAGAATATACCCTTATGTATCGGATACAGGACTACTGTTAAGAGCTATATAACGTTTTATGTATTTCCAATCGTTTATGTAAATGAATCCGTTTTTAATGGCCGCCACTCAACTTTATGCACCTTATCGTGACTCGCAGAGCCAATAAATATTTCAATATTAACCACCGTCCACCGTTACAATTACGGTATTATGGACGGTAGCGGCCAATCTCGATTAAATTAACTACTTACATAATTAACACCCTGTTTATAATAATATAGGTACGTGCTTAATAAGTTTTTATTTTCGGGAAAAAAATATTTAGCCACATTTGCAGTATACAAAACATTAAATGACGTTTATTTTCCTGATTTAGATTGATTCTAGTTTGAGATTAAGTCCTGCGTTCGTTGTTTAAAAATGTTACCAAAAGTTTTGTAGTCACTTTTTCAAATTACAGATAGACAAACCTTTATTCACAAATATGTAACGAAACATTTTTCTCAGTGTGGTTTTATAAATTAGTTATAAATGATTAGAATTGATTACTAGAAATAAACAAACTAAAATAATACTTACTCATACTATAGTTAGACACGGCATTCTTATCACGGTTTGGGTTGTTTTAAGCTCCTGATATTTCGGCACAGTTGCATGGGCCATGATCACCATGGTAAGAATCCCGTGACAATAACAACGAAAGCTTACAAAGTTAAAAATATTATAGATATTAAAATAGCCTATAAACAAGGTGTAAATATTTGCATAGGCGAGTTGCAAATGCAAGACTCTTACAACTTTTTAATGAAAGGGAACTATTCCACTTTAGTCTTGATACTGTTCGTTAAGCTGGCATAGTTTCGTCTTTGGAACTATTTAGTATAGAGCTAAGTCCCGTCCACAGTTGCATAAAGAATCTTTAATGTTATTTATTATATTTTCAATGTCATTGGCTAAATGATTCGAGATTAATATCGTTTTTATTGAGTCGTTAACATTCTAGTCACACACAGCATGAAGATAGTATACTATTTACTGGTATCTATGCTATAGAAATTCCTTGAGTCACAGATAGATACATACTGATAACTACATTATATACGAGTATTGCATAACAAATATAGAAACTAATTCCTAGTGCATCTGGTCATTCTTCTAGCCTACAATAATAACTACCTAACTCAAAATAAAATTCAAGTTATACCTACTAATACTTCGAGTAGAAAAGCTTAGTGAATGCAACTGTCACGTAATGATAACTATTTTAACACGAGTGCTACTTGTAAAACGAGGCGCAGTAAAGTATCTACCCAAACTGCCTCGTTTTCCATTATTTTGGAATATAACACTCCTGGGACCAAATTGTAACTGTACTTCCAAATATATCAAACTCCAATTCTTGTCCTTTCGTCACTCTTCATTTTCTAACCGGTCAAGTGCGAGTCGGACTCGATTAATTTCATAATTTTCGTCGTTGCAATATGAGTAAGGACGCGAAGAGTTGTACATTTTATAAAAATGGGTCCCCAAGGTTTGAATGGAAAAAATATATATTTAGAAATTATCCTAAGAATCATCTAGAATTAGCCAAAATATGTTTATGATTCCATTTAGCATAAAATATTGAGGTTGTTAGTAAGTACTAATTTTAGTCTCCATACAAAGATTAAGTGTCTCCTGAAGACCACCCTAAATAAAAAAGAATTATAAGAAAAATAGAATATCGAATATCATGACGCTTTTGTAACCTACGACTAGATGGTTAAAAAACTATGAAAAGATAAAGAAAAACATTGAAATTAAATGATGTTATGGCGGAAAAAAATACATTTAAATATGTGTCTCCAAAATTGTTCCATTATGTTATGATAGGTTTGTTATTGTGTAAAAAAATTATCTGTGATAGTAGCTACATCTTTTGGTACATTTCTAAAGCGGCAATTCCTGGAGTAAACTGTCAGTTATATTTATTGCCAGGCATTTTTGTGTTCCGAGTTCCAAAAACAAGTGTGTGTCAATTTAGTGCATACATTTTGGGTGTTTTGGCTGGTCACCTTTTCATTTCCACTTTGCCCTACCAAGTACAGTTGGAGTGAAATTCAATAGAAAAAATATATATTGAAATTGTTAGTAACTGTAGTAGGGACAAGTGGAATAGCCCAATTTTGTAACTATCTCAACGTGAAGTTTCATTAACTGGTGGTTAAAATTCCAGCAATTTCGAGCAAAAACACTCTGACCCAGTGATGAAAACGACTAATTGCTATTTGACTATAGTATAGTAGACGGTCGTACAAAAACGCCAATTTGACTTTCAAATATGATCGCAGTTTTACTAAAACCCGGCGTACGTTTGAAGGTATATTCTCGTTTTAAACTAAACTAACCTAACCTAAAATATGATTCCTTCCATTTAATTAAGTACTGGTAATTTATCGCCAGTTGTTGCTAGGTGTATTTCCGAAATATTCAGCACATATCTACATACGGTCCTTTTCACAATAACAGCAGAAACTGTTTCGGTCATTGCTGTGTGTGAAATAAACATATTACTTACTATAAAAAACATTGGTAATACACATAATATTATTCATTTTCATTTAGTTTTCATCAAACTGGGCTAAAATGTCTGTGCCAGGAGTGATTCACCCACTGCAATGGTCTAGAGGTGGATTCGATCCGGCGATGCATGCGCTGCAATCTCGTGTTTTTACCTTTTTAATCGACTTCAAAAGATCATCAGATCTTGACCAAATTTTGACGCACTTCGAAGATGGACAGCGGAAATTCTCAGTGGATGACAGCAAGTCACTGTAATTAGACAAATGTGAACCTTTCTGAAGGCCCAAACGGGAAGCCTTCCTTCCTCTCCGTCAACACCAGGCCCCTCATCAATAATACTAAAAATTGTGAAATAAAATAATAATTATAATTTAACAAAAAATATAAACCGCTTTCACAGCGCTAAAAAGTATGAAATAATTATATTATACTTTTGTTATAAAAAAATGAAACCTAGGTGTACCTATAATTATTTGGAGTCGCTGCCAACCACGTGCAACGCGATGCATTGACAGATGTGATCTCGCCGCCTACATTCGTTACCTAGGTTTCATGTTTTTTGTATTATAATTATTTCATACTTTTCAGTGATTTGAAGGCGGTTTATATTTTTGGACAACACGCAGAAATACTCGTATTACGTATTTATTAATTGGGAAACAAATAAACTGCTTGTTAGGAATAAACCAATTTCCAATTCACTATTGCAACTAATTAAAACTTTAGTTTAATCCGAGATTCCCATTATACTTTTAGAAATGGCGACGGGTTAGTCCAGGATCTCGGCAGTAGAGGGGGGGGGGGGGGGAGGTTAAGGGACCACTTACACCGCAGTGTAATAACGCGTAGGTACTCGTATATTGGCTTAACTTTAGACCTTTAAAAGGCTTTGCGCGAAAGAGCGGGTTAAATGTTCTTAACCCGGGTTATATTACCCTGGGTTAACTCGTCAATTGTCTATGGTTTTCATACAAAGGTTCAGGGTTTGCGTTGGTGCAAGACGTTTTTGTGATTTAACCCGGATTAACTCTCGGATTATATCTAATATTGAACTTCGCGCAAGCGGGCCTAAGTCAATTAGGCTCTTGTCATACGTTTAAAAGCTTTGTTGAATGTGAGGTAGGATGTTTCATGTTTGTGTTTTTTTGATAAGTAGGGATTTCTGAGGCCGTTTGCGTCAACCGTTAACTTTCGGGTTAAACACTAACCTGAGGTAAATTTTATATATGAAAAACATGACAATTCCCGAGATAGAAGGGCTTATTGTTTCATTTCACTAAGACCGTCTGACACGAATAGTTAACTCTAACCAGATGTTAATTTTGTATGAAAAGCATACACAATAACAATAACCCGATTTTATGTTACATCGATATCAAATCGCAATGATATTTACATATCATTGCGGTGTATCATATCTCTGTTCGCGGGCCCGCTGCGCCGCACGGCGCGGTGGCGCGCGCGCAGTCCCCAGTGTGTCGCATGCTCACCTCGCTCAACGCGCTTCTGGACGCATGGCCTGAATGCGATGTGTTAGCGGATGGATGGTCGAAGATTATGCCAGTATGTTAAAGGTTCTGCGAGCGAGAGGTATGAATATAATAATATATTATCCAAATGTATTATAACTTCATACATAATGTAAATTTTTAATTAAGTTACTGTAATTGGTATGCATTTGCCGTTGTAATTAATAATAAAATAAATAAACATTTCCGTAAAGGTTTCCATTATTTAAATTCTACTTTTTAAGTAATTGTAAAGTCCAAAATAAAATGAATTAAATTAATTTGTATTGGATGTTATTCAATTAGTTTACTCTAATTAATAATACATAGCTGTATTACCTTTGTTTTTATTTAAGACTGAACCCGCGTTTGGCCTCTGTCTCACTTGGTGGTAAGTGATGATGAGGTCGAAGATGGAGCACATGGGCGTAGTAAGTACCTACTGGCTATTCTATAACACTTCCGAAACACATCAACGGCGAAGCGAAAATATTTGACGACAGATTTTACATAGTTGGATGGTCACTATAGCCAGGCGGACACTGAAGGGGTTCTCCCTCCAGCAAGTAACTCGGTTTAGTAGCTTCGTCCTATACACGGAACAACCTTTTGAACTGGGTCTTCGAAAATCCAGTCTACTGGTAGAGGATTTTTAAAAAGCACACCAAGAAAAACTCGGCGAGATTTCAGACGTAAACTGCATTATTTTGTATGCAAATGTGTGTTCCCTTGTTGCTCTCGGTGTAACGATCGTAACTTGACGGAAAACAGCCAGAGTTTAAATGGCTTTCTCTTTGCTCAGGCAATTTCGTGGTTATTTCGGCCTGTTGATATTATGATAGTGAGCTTAGTAGGGGCGGTTTCCCGATGTGTTGTCATTTCAAATTAAAAACGTATCTTTTGGAAAAGTGCTGTTATTGTATTGACTTATTGACTTTGTAGGTAATATGAATTTTAAATGTTAAATTCGAGGCTGACATGGTCACCTTGTCGTGTACCAAAGCCTCTAAACTGAGATTTAAATTTAAAAAAAATGTTAATTTCGAATCATAACAATTATAGTATATAGTTCTAAATTTTTGACTTTATTATTAAATTTATTGATAGATAGAGACACTTATGATGAATGTAATCCATTTCCAGTTCTTATTGTTGATTTAGCTGATAATTTATTGATAATTATCATTTTACTATGATTCATTAGTTAAGTATTATTATGTTTAATTTCGAACACAATTTGTATTGTTAACGAATAAATTAATTGAATTTTTCGGATGCCCTGCACAAGTAAAATAGTGAAGTATACTAAACTATACTAATAGTGAACTAACCTATAGTGAATTAGATTTCTTTCACAGTAAAAACCGGCCCAGTTCGAGCGAGCCTCCCATATCTGTGGGAATTCGTAGGTACTATTTACAAGGCTTATTTATAAGATTTGAACGAAAAAAATATTATAAGATCACTGTATACTCGTACAAACTGTTTAAGATATACGAGTATTTCAAGTTTTAACAATATTGTAGCCAACTTTCAAGTACCTAGGTAATACCATTCTTGAGATAGACCTAGCAACAAAAGTGATCTAAATTTTACAACTTTGACGGGAGCTTACGTAGTTATTTCTGTACGATTTTTTTTAAAGATATACTTATTTGTAGTTTACTTGGTGAGCTCTAAATAACGGTACCCCACACGATGAGGTACAAAAATATTTTTTTATCGACTTCCTTTACATGTAAATTCGGATTTGGTTCAAGAAAAAGAATACATATTATGTTGAGGTCTATAGACCTATTTTAATGTAGACTATTATCTTATTCGGAACGGACGGACGGAGTACCGACAGTAATAGAACAGATCTCTAAAAAGCAAGAGAAAATACGTTTCTAGTGTTCGCATCAGAGACGTTTGAAAGCATCTAGCAGATTCCTAGTTCGGCAGATTGCGAAACTTAAGTTGTTAACCTCGAACGTGATCCCGCCTTATGTGGCTAGCATATACTCTATAATATGAGGATAAACAGCATATTAGCAAAATAGTAAAGTAACGTAAAATACACTTTGTTTCACAAAAATAGAAAACAACAAACAAAAGATAGAATAGGAAATAATGAATTACAAATAAATAGTTCCTTCATTAAAACAGATTTTGAGGATACAGGGTAATAGAGCTGTAAACTTACTTTTAAAACACAAGGTCTAAAATACTAACGTATTCATAATTAGTATTTATGCAACTCCTGCTCGATAAATTGGCTTTCTAACGTGAATTTTGAGGACCATGAAACTGCGAATGTATAATATAATATTATCTGAATTATTTTATTTTATTTTTACTCACGACGAAACGGAGAAGATATATATGCGTTTGACCTAAGAGGATGTTTGTTTATTTGTGTGTGCATGTGTCTGTACCCATTTCGATGTGGTTTATTGCTAAAGCTTTGGAATTTATCAGAGCAGGTTCTTAGCTGGATTTTATTGTGCTAATCCACCAGGGGGCGCCGCTGTAGATATGGCAATATAATAAAATAAATAAATATGTGTTCCTAAGAATTCATTCCTAAAAACTGGCATTCGGGGGAGTTGAAACTGTTTGGCTATGAACCCACGAGAAATTATTTTATTTTATATTTTTTGTGGGTTCATAGCCAAACTGTTTCAACTCGTATTTCGGTTTCGTCACTCTGTGGCAAGATTTGGCCTTTACTACACTAGTTAGATAATATACTATTATTGTCTAAAAAGAAAATATTCATACTTTGAGGGTAGTATCTATTTCATACGCCTTTTGCACCCGTTTATTATGTATCATATGATGTTTCCATCACCTGAAGGTTGTCTGGTAGATATCGCTTAAAGCCACCTTCTGCATATTGTATTGTACATCTCTTTATGTTCTATGTTTTGTTTTTGTCCTGGGTGTGCAATAAAGTATATTTGTATTGTATTGTATTGTATTGTATACTCGTAAATAATCAGATGTTATTTTAGCAACAGCAGTAAGAATAGTAAAAGTTGGTCATTATGTGTGTAAACCGTATTGATAATGTTAATTATTATCTATACAGTACCTACTTATTTAGTTTATTGTGTAATAAAATCATTATTATCCATAAACATTATGAGCAACAATACTTATGTATACCCTATGTTAGTGATTTCTAATAACTAATTATTTTATTTTGTTACGTAATAGCTTAATTACGTAATTTTATGTGATAATAGTAAGTAAATACGTAACCTAATTGAACTATAGTAAACAAAGTGATAAACAGTATATATTAAGATGGTTCCGTATTGTTTTATAAGTCTACTACTCTAAGAGTAGAGTTAGTAGAGACTATATTTAACAATTACCATTAGAGACTAATATTCAACAATTAAAATTTTTGAAATTCGAACAAAAGCTTTGATAATTTAACACGTTCACAATCCCAATACAAAATTGTTCGTAAACTTCTCACGTCCAACTAATTTAAATGTATTGTTATGTGACTCAACAAAGAAGACATGGACTCCTTGGGTAGGCTCTTGGGTGCCCAGCGTGGAGGCCTGTGAATGTGTTAAAATAGGATGCTGCAAAAACTTAGCACATTTCCTAGTCTGACATTATTTTAGTCTCCTTTGTTTTTATACCAGATTTTTAGTAACAATAAGGCTCAATTTACATTGCCGCGGAATGAAATGGAAGCGAATTTTCGCAACGTAATTGTACATAGCATAATGAACTTTATGTAAATTGTGTAACATACAAACTAAATACGAGTCATAAAAGAGGTCGGGCGTCTTCCGGGGAATCCTCGCGCATTCTCGAGAATTCCCCTAGCGGTAAAGCGTATTTAGTTTGTATGTTACACAATTGACATAAAGTTCATTATGCTATGTACAATTACGTTGCGAAAATTCGCTTCCATTCCATTCCGCGGCAATGTAAATTGAGCCTTAGTATTTTAATTTTATAATTTCTATCACTGAATGTAAATTAATCTATTGACTGCTATAAACGATAGCGTATCCGCATTATCAATTGACAACTATTATAATTAGCGAGTGAATCGATTACTCGTCCTGGTAGCTTTTACAAAATATTTATACATGAAATCTTCGCTGAATGGTTTTATATTTTCCAGAGCACACGGAATCCTAATATAAATTTGTTTGTAATGTAATCACAGGGCATAATACTACGTAATTGTGACATTACAGTCGTTCACAGATTATTTGTTAGTGTTACCAAAATAAACATTGAACGTCGACAGAGTACGAACACCCACTTGATATCTGCAGCAAGTAAGTACTACTAGTGTTTGATTGGCTTGTTTTAATTTAATAAGAAGGCATTTATTTACAATTTATTTCGTGGCTCTTGGTTTATCAAGTTTAAATATTTAGGAATTGAGTCTACTATAACATACTATATTATTATCTTTCTTCTAAGTCGTTGTCCTCATTGCTGAGGTCGTGATCTAAGGAATTAATCGCATAGAACGACTCTCGTGGGAGATTTAATGGGGTGCTTTGCCATTGCCTTCCCCATTTCACACACTGGTTACCTCAGTATGCAGGTTTCCTCACGATGTTTCCTTCACCGTCAAAGCAGTCGGTAAATGTACGTAAACTATTGGTACATGGCAATGCCTTGTTTCGATCTCGGACCTCCCGCTTGGGAATCCGACGTCCTAGCCACGACACCACCGACGCTCGAATATTATTATACGTACTACGTAATGCTTTTCCGATTTAATATTAAATGAGTTGAAAGGCAGAAAATTATATGAGACTTTATTGAAGTATCACCATGCTTATAATAAGCATATGAATCGAACAACACTCTGATTCTTGATGATGATGATCATGGAAATTATGATTTAGGTACCTATTATTATTTTAATTTTTAAGCTTCTATTATTTATAATTTAATATAGGACATAAGATATTGTTTTCGTAATTTCAGAAAAACATGGCCCTACTAAAAATTATAACAAGAACTGCCAGACTTTCGCATACAAGATTATATTCAGTGACAGACCAAGGACCAGAAAATCTTTGGACTTCTGACAACGTAGTACTGTCGCCTTACAGAGATGTGGAAATACCAGACACGACTGTGCACGAGCATGTGTGGCGAAATATGGACAAATGGGCTGATAAAACTGCTGTGGTATTTTTATTTCAATCCTATTATGTAAAAAAAAACCAGTATAGTTTTCGGCTTTATCGTCATTTACAGCCATGAGTTCGACGGAGTTTTCAACTTATACTTACAATATAACTTACAAAACTTACGTCTGCAGCAATAAGCTGAGTTGAGGGCCTTTTCACAATAACATTAGACCATAAAACATGATTTCAATATGTTTACCTTTGAATACATAATTATTTTATTATAATTATAACTGTTTCGGTCATTGCTGTGTGTGAAATAAACATATTACTCACTTACTTATTTACTATAAATTGAAAATATAAAATCATCTACTTACAATATCTCGAACAAATCTTCAAAAAGTAACACCTGGTGTAAAAAAAAAGATTTGTAATGTGCTCACTTTTCAGATATGTGGAATTACGAATCGTAACTTCACTTACCACCAACTCTTCAAATATTCCCGAAATTTTGCAGCAAGTTTGCGCTCCAAACTTCGGATTTCAGATGGAGATGTTGTCTGCATTATGATGAATAACTGCCCTGAATATGCCGTGGTTGTTCTCGGAATCCTACAATCAGGAGCTGAAATGACTACGATTAATCCTATCTTCACTACACGTAAGAAACGGCTATCTTTTCAATTGCTGTCTGAATGTTTATTGCTTGTTATCTCTATGCTGATGCTCTTTTTATATCCAAGATAACAATTATTCCAGAACTGTGTTATAATTGAAGTAATAACACATTTTCAGATGAAGTGCAAAGACAACTAACTCTATCCAATCCAAAAGTAATAATTGGATCCACAGAAACATTTCAAGTTATCAAAGAGGCATTAAAACTTACTAATAAAGAAATACCCGTTATTACTGTCACAACAACAAATGAAGATCTACCTGCAAGAATTATTTCATTTCAAGAACTGGCTTTTGATGATAATATTGATCACAGTGTCTTAAATAGTGTTAGAAGTAAATCAGAAGATGTAGCAATACTGCCTTATTCTAGCGGGACTACTGGGTTACCTAAGGGAGTAGAGTTGACACATAGAAATATGGTTGTAAATTGCATACAACAGGACGTTGACGGAGTAAAACATTACATTGATACTACAAGTAAGTGCATAACGCATTTTATTACAAATAATTTGTTTATGATACAAGAGGGGAAGACTGAAAATTATAAAATTACAACTGAAGATAATAAAGAATACATTGATAAATATTTCCATGTTCGATTGTGAAAGGTTATCATAACACTTTGTTAGTAGTATTTTTAAGTGTTTCTACACTAAGTATATTTTTTTTGTTTTGTTTTTAGGTATAAAATTGTATTTATAGAAATGTTTAAAGTAAAATGTCTTTAATTTCACAAACGGTTTGTGATTGCAATAACAGCACTTAAATGGGTTTCACTTTGTCATATTTTACATAGATTTACTCACATTAACTATTGGTGCTGAATACATTTCAAATGTTCACTTATGATTTCTTTTATGGAATTTAATAGACACTTCATTTCTGTTCCAGATTCACATCAAGATTCAGTAATAGCTGTTTTACCTTTCTATCACATATATTGTTTGTCAGTCGTATTGTTCCACAAGTTATCTGTGGGGGCCAAGATTGTGACTCTTCCAAGGTTCCAGCCTAACACATTTCTCACAGCACTAAAAGAACAAAAAGTTTCGTTGTTGTATGCTGTACCTCCGATTTGTATGATATTTTTAGTTTCAATTGTATTATTCTATTACATAAAGCAAATGTAAAGCAATTATAAGATATTTACCTTTAATTATTGTGATTACAGATTTGTATCTAGGATCTAGTCCTGATGTGAAGAAAGAACATTTGGATTCTGTAAGGAAAATTTTTAGCGGAGCCGCTCCATTACCAAAATCAGACATTACCAAGATTCTCGAAAGGACCAGGGTACTTTTGTTTTTGTTTCTCTGTTTATGATTGGACTTACCGTATCTATTTTAATCAGTTCTTCAGTTCTTAATCTTACCGTTACTCTTTCAGCCTGATACAGACCTTATGCAACTGTATGGCTTGACGGAAACCTCACCATTAGTGACATCACCAATGGCAGGATCCACTAACTATACTTCGTCTGGTTTCGCTATATCTAATACACAGTTGAAAATTGTCGATTCAAGTTTTAACACGCTAGGTCCCAATAAGGTAAGCTTTGGTGAAAGAAGGTTATTTGTATGATATTTTTGTCTATTAATTTCGATACGTAACTACAAAAGGATATTTTGCAGGTTGGCGAACTTCTTATACGAGGTCCTCAAGTTATGAAAGGATACAGAGGCAACCCTGAAGCAACGAAGGAATGTATAAATGAAGATGGTTGGTTTAAATCAGGGGATCTTTGCACTCTACATGAAGATGGATCTATTACGGTATCAGATAGACTGAAGGAATTAATTAAGGTGAGAAATATAACTGAACTATATTATAATATATCTTACAAACAATTTGAAATCAAAAACAAACAAAGAGGTTTTGATTTGAAGCGCATCAGATAATTTTCATATTGGGACTAAATAATTTCAGGTAAAAGGCTACCAAGTGCCTCCAGCGGAACTGGAAAGTGTTTTAAAAGAACATCCATCTGTGCTGGATGCCGGAGTAATTGGTGTCCCTGATCCGAGAACAGGAGAGGTTCCAAAGGCTTTTGTTGTATTGAAAGAAGGACAGAAAGGAGATGTTTCCGACATAGTAGAGTTTGTTAAAGGACGTGTAGCAGAGTATAAGAGGGTGAAAGAGGTGGTGGTTTTGGATAGTTTACCAAAAAATCCTTCCGGAAAATTACTAAGGAGAGTTTTAAAGGAAAAATATTGTTAAGAAATTTATTTGGACCAAGTTGATGTAATTATAGTAATAAATATTATGTTCTTACTTATTTTATATTATCTTCTTATGTTTAATTTTCAACAGAAAACAGTGCTAATTCAAAATTCTACATTTTTGTACTTATAAGAAACCATTTTTTCTGGACCACTCTTAATTAACTGTTTACAAAAATTCGATTCAATAAAAAAATTATTCGAAGGCGCAACATATTTACAGACGATCAAAAAATATCCAAGTAATTAAAGTTACCATGCCGCCAGCATCCTGGTACCCTACCGTACGGGCCTAATTTAAGGCATTTTTTTAAATAACATTTACGTGCCTTAATGCTAAGCCGCGTGTGAGTCGTCCCTTATATTTCACTATAAAACAGCACTAAATCGTCGGGAGATCACCAGTTTAATGTCTATAAGTTCTGTATGTGAAATAGTGCTCTAGGTTCTTGCTTGATCAGAAGGATGATTAATAAAAGAGACCAAATTAGTTTTACCTTATATTGTCCAGAAAATACACTATTACAATTTCGAACCTATTAAACTTAGCGGCTAGCTTAACTTTACGGTACGGTGGTTCGGGAACGACTGGCTGCCCGCACGGGGAGGCCTCGCCAGCCACGTTATGCTGCGTCGACATAACGTGACTTGTGTCCCTACAATATAAAAGATGGTAAGTTCAAATTTTAAAGTTCTCAATAAGAAAAGTCTCTAACTCTTCTAGCTTTCTAGCTCTGCACACATTAAACTCCAGTGGCAAAGTATATCTATTTAGCGCACAGCCGACTGGTTCGATTATGATGTCGCCGATTCGATTCCGTACACTACATTTAACAATTGGCACTCGAATCGACTAGGGAAATGTTACCCCTAAACTTTGGAATTTATGGAATTTGGGAAAATTCTCTACATTGTCACTTTAATGTCTGTTGAAGAAGTTATATATTAATTTTACATTCTTACCAGATATACTAGTAACTAGACTAGTATCATCATAGTACAATAATATCATATCTAGAGTTGAATATAATTATTACTGTTTTGGGCTGTACTGTATGTGAAATAAACTTATTACTTACTTACTAAATGCCTGCTTAGCTTGATGATGCTCACTCACAACTATATAAGCATAATTTATGATCGATAAATCTATCATGAAATCACGATTGACCAATTTATTACTATATCATCATGATTGAGTGTGAGGGTGAACCTAGGACATTTGGACGTAAAAGTTGAACCCAAAATCCTCGGATGGATGAATTCCTTCATGCCGAAATTGAGATGTTCGACGAATTCTTAAGAATATTTATATTTCCCTTAACGTTGAAGGATTATTTTCTATTTAATATTTTAAGACAAATCTGTAGATAAACACCTGATGGTAAGTAGGTCACCGTCGCCTTGAGATAAAAATATAATATATGCTTGGTCCACATATCGCTATACGACTCATTATGCATTTTGATATGTTGTGATTGGCTAAACTGATTTCTATGGCTTAACCTACGTACCTATATATTATAATTATAAGTACGCATATTATATTATTTAGTTCCGCTACTTAGTAAAGGATTTGAACAATTTTGACGTTAAACGGTTTGGTTGGTCACTACTGAAAGGTTCACGTAAAATATATAAATGGATTTTAAAAATCTGTACTATTTTCTGATGTTTTCTGCATGCAATGCCGAATTAGCAGCCAAAAGTTTTGATAACTATGTAAGTCGCTATTTAAGTAAATAATAATAGTGTATAAGGAATATTACTGTTGTCACACATGTTATAGACACGCACGGGATTCTTACCATGGTTTGGGGTTATTTGACATAACATGTCAAGATCGTCAAATGTGAAGTACATTTGACGATCTTGACATGTTATGTCTATCCGCGACCGTGGCGCATGCAAATGTGCTGAAATATCGCCATCAACATCAGCAGCCTACTCCTGTCCACTGCTGGACATAGGCCTCTCCCAGGACGCGCCATTGAGCCCGATCTTCGGTTCTTATTTTGTGCGCTATCCATGAAAGGTAATGCCATAATCGCCGCGCTAGGCCTGCGGGTTGGCGATCGCAATAGCAGGTCGCTTGCCCTGATGACGCTGCCCGTCATCGTGCTTCTGGTGTTTTAACCCAGCCAGAATTTGAGTGGTTATAGCGCCACTAGTCGGTCGCCAGGGTCTCCTTCGCTAATCGGCAGGATGCACTACGTGCAGGTGAGTTTGGCATTTGGAGGTATCTAGATGTTGGTTACATCCCGAAATATCGGCAGCTCAATACAACCCGAAACCGTGATAAGAATCCCGTGTATAACCATAGTATCGACAAAAACCACGAAAGATTAAGAAGTCAAAATTTGTATTGTTTTGTTTTGTTTGTTTTGTTTATTTTGTCTCATACAATAACCGTTACAGGGACCCTACATTTTAATACTTTCTCACGTCGAAACATGTAAAGGGCCAAAACTAAAAACATTGACCGACTTTTTCGTCACATTAGTAAGTGGTAGTCCACCGGTTGTAAAGTACAACCTTACATTTCTTGAGCCAGCCCGGATTGAGCAAGTAAGTACTGGTACCCACTCTACTCAGCACATTCACAGTCCAGTGCCTCCACGTTGGGAACCCCAAGTGCCTATCCAAGGAGTCCATGCCTCCTTTGCTGGGTCACATAACAATAGATTTAAATTTGTTGTTGTGAAATTGTCAAACAATTTTGTATGGGGACTGTGAACGTGTTAATAAATGAATGGTATTTTCATATCATTTCTGTGCAGAGTCAGCCTGAGAAGTATTTTACCTATTTCTTCATTAGAGTCAGTTTTTATTAGCATTTTACCTATTTATGCCGCAAAGCAGCATTATTTGCTTTGTTGTGTTTCGGTTGTAAGATAGCCAGCTTAATTACATGCGAGGCACTCAATCTAAATTCTCAAGGTTATAGTGTGTCGAGTTGAGATGGTTATCACTTACCATCAGGTGGCCCGTTTGCTGTCTGCTTTCCATATACAATAATAGAAATAAAAAATAAAAAAGAACATTTAATACCGCCTAGATTGTATTAATCGTTTTGTACGCACTGTGTGATACAGGGGGTACGAAACTATTTTTGTGCAAAAAATACACTTTATTCATTCATTCGACTCTTAAGAAGTTTAATGTAAGTTCTTCGTGGTTTTTACAGATAAAAATAAATGTTTACTCCTTAAAAGAAAACCATAAGGCTTCGTTATGGAACTACAAAATTGATAAGCCTTGCCAGCACTTTATTATAGGTAAAACTATAGAAAACATGCTCAATGGCAAAGATTGTTTAGTGAAAAAGGTAATAATACTCTTATCTTTCAATTATTATTGAAACTATCCAATGTAAGTGACTGTCTTATTAGTCGACTATAGTTACAATGAATTTAGAAAGGAAGGTTATTATTTTCGCTGTTTATCGTGAGCAAATAAAAAAATAATAATAAAAAAAAAATTTTTTTTGTAACCAGAACATTCAAATTACAATCATGTAACAATGTAGTTAGAATGTATCGATCAGTAAGACATATCGTATCGTATCGGTATAATATTTTGAAATTCACCTATGTCAAATGCATGGAACAATATGTGCATTTGCACGTTGCACGTGCTCACTGTCAATGCTCACGTCGGCATTCTAGAGGAGAAGGCGCTACTAGTCCGATTTCTTTGATCGTGAGACATATTATGTTACTAGTTTGAACTGAAAATAAAATAAAAACGACGATAGTAAATGTATCAAAAAACTAGTCAAGTGCGTGACTTGCCATATCTACAAGGGATCCGTACTATAAGAACTATTTGTAAGAATTGATAAAGAACTTTTACCGTTTTTGCTAACAACTTACAAACTACATTTTACTTAAGTAAGTAAGTACCTACTTATCAAGTTTTAGTATTTGTTGTTCAAATGGATGATATGATTAATGCTTAATTCGTTGAATGTATTTTGTCCTCGATATCCTTAATCTATTGTTAAGTTATTGTCATGCAAATACACACGATAGGTTAAGCTTATTTTTAAGTTCCTGGATAATATGGTTCGTTAGTGGTAACAAAAGTTGTCTAAAATTGACAACTGTGACAGGCTCCTTTAACGATGTAATCGTTATTTCTCTACGAAAAAAATTATATAAAACATATCCATACTCAACTCGATTATAGAGTATGTGTAGGTAGTTGCACACTACCTATTATCATTGTACGAGAGGGTAGGCGAGTGTTTGCCAGTCAGTTAATATGCTTATCAGACAAAGCATTGTCTTTTCATTGTCCTCGCTTTACCGTTGCAAATATACTACATCGGTGAGCTCTAAACCACATAACAGGGTGCAAAAATTAAGTAAAGCGTACCCCTTTACTTAATTATGGGATCCCCTCTAAAACCACTTTAGCAAAATTGAAATTCAGATTTGGGTCAAAGGAATACACATTAAGTGAAATTTTGAAGACTGTTTCTTATTCCGTTCAGGCGCTAGGCCCGCGAGACATACGGACGGATAGACGGACGACGACTTTTCCCCTTCGTTGTACGGATCCCTAAAAACATCATTTTAAAAGTAGGGAGATAAGATAAACCTACTCGATTGCTCGCCATTGCTATTGCCAGGCAAAGTAAAACTACATTCTCACATACTTTTTCATAAAACGGGTGTACTAGTATTAAACATTAAAGATTTTTTTCTTATTCTTTTACAGGGTCATTTTGATATAATGTTAAATTATTTGGATTATTCAAAAATCTTCTTTGGAGCCTCATTTTTCTACGGGGAGTATCTACTTAAAACTACGACTTATTCATCAAAAGGAAACATCATGTGTCTTAATTTAAAATATACTATTACAAGGGCAGTTTAACACATCATTAGTTTCATAGTTTCAACTAGAAATAAAAAATACACTTGTTTTAACGAAACAAGTGTATTTTTAAAGACGACCAAAATAAATTGTTCAGACTGCGATATTTTTTTCTTCCGTTTTGGGGTAAACTTTGGAAAGTTACCTAACAAGAGAGTACATAACTATTTAACTTTTTTACACGATGCTAATTTTTTAGTTCCGTGTAAGGTTTTGTATTCATTCGTATTTTTGTATTTTATAAAATATTTCAGAAATCTGATTATTTTTTATTGTAAGTAAGTATACTACCATAAAGTACATTTTTACAATGTCACATTTTTACTATCTTTACCGCTTCAGAAGGTGCTATAGCTGAAAGAAAAGAAACGGCGCAAGAAACATTCAGCAGCACATCTTTTAATATAAATCACCCACTCATCCTCTCTCTCTCTCTTTCTCTTACACACACACACACACACACACACACACACACACACACACACGATTCATTCCCACCACCCCTAATATTAACTTATCTTATCTTTCAAATTTTGTCAGTTTTATATTTTCCCATGTTCTGTTACATGTTCATTTGCACTGGTCACAGAAGAGATCTGTCCTCCGAGATACAGGAACTTCCTAGTTCGGAGGTCAGCGTTTATTGTAAACTAACTTGTTGCTCACTAATTTTATTTCGTTTAATGTAACATATATGCTTAAATATAACTTTTTCATTTGTATAAATATACTTTTTTTCCATTTTGATACCTATGTCCAGTAGGTAAGATAATTTAATAAATACCTAGTTGTCGGTCTGATTGGATAAAGTAATTATTAATTTGGAAAGTGATAGCCAGAAATATCTTTAAAATATATCTATATTGACTTTCAAATTTAAAAAAATGATATGTCGTTTGTTTTGACCATTTATCATTATCGTTGAAACGGATATGTGGCGAGACTAATATCCTAATAACGTTTATTTCGTATGATTATTATCCATCTGGTTATACTCATAATCTAATCTAGGATCTAACTAAACTATTGATATTATAATAATGTATATGTTTTGATAACTATTCTAGTACTTATATGTAATTAGTATTTTTCAAAATATTTCTCATTTCTATAATAATTTTGTTGCTTGTTTTGGTGCCTGTTTTGGGCCATGATCGTGCACATTAGCGCTGTCAATAGAAAAAATCATATTTCCTATATTATTAAGTTTTTTTTAATATTTGCGTTGCACTCTGACAGGATAAATAACCCAGCATTAGTAACCCTGTTAGAATTCTTAAAGTTACGGTACCAATTTCTGCTAAAAATTGTGAAATGTACTTGAAATATTTATTTATTTTGTTGCCTCTTTCTGCCTGTGAAGCGAGTCCCTTAGATATAGTTGATTTCAAAAGTTTGGAGAATTTTGTGAGTATTTTTAATGTTTTTATTACTAAATATTTCACTTAGTAGTACGGATGTTAGCCAAGTTGTCATTGCATTTTCGGGTTGTAATTTGGAACTATAGTTGGGCTGGATTAATGCCACTAACTACTCCGTTATATTGACGGCTAGATCACATCTTGAAACATGAAGGGACGAGAATCTACTATTTTTTCTTTCATCTAAGTCTTGAAATAGTTGTGAAGTACATAAGTGATTGACCGAACGACAAATGAATGACATGACTACTTCACTCTACTCGCCACAGATGTCGCTACTCGTCCGAAAGAAGAAAACTAGAACGCGCTAATAATATTTTCGCTTAAACAATTAAATCGTAGCCAAATAGCTTAATTTCGCGTTGTGCATGGTCTATTTCACTATGTGAAAATGCACGATAAAACGTGTTATTTTGAAGTAGCTTCCCATTAATCATCAGACATCATAGAATGGAAATACTTATTATATGTACTAACGTTGAAAATTGAGTGTGACCTTGTGAAAATTGAGACGAAGAAATTTGGCCTCAATAGGCTCCAAAATGGGAGGCTCAATATTATTTTGAGTCAGCCCTTATCTGATAATATGAAACACTTACTGTTGTTTGCTAAGTTGGCTCTCAAAGTGAGTGCTGACTCTAATAATACATGAGCTTCCCTTCCCTTTTCTCAGTGACCCTAATGAGGCCTACATGGTCACCTTGTCGTGTACCAAAGCCTCTAACCTGAGATTTAAAAAAAAACTTTGAATGCTGTTCTTCTTCTTGCTTTCTTAGGTACAGGATTTTTTTATGTCGACAGGGACCCTACGTGTTCAACGTTACCCGAACAGAGACATGTAATGGTCCGAAATCTAAATCATTGACCACCTATAACATCACAACGCTAAATAATGATATGCTAATAATGAACATTACATTCATTGAGAGAACTCACATTGAACAAGTAGGTACCAGCTTTATTAAATGTGATAGGAATATTTATTATTTGTAAACTGTTTGAACGTATCATCATCATCAGCCTATTAATGTCCCCACTGTTGGGGCACAGGCATCCCCTTGCACAAGGGGGTACGGGCCATGATCCACCGAGCGGGCCCAGTGCTGATTTGTGGATTTACATACCTTCGGAAACTTTTAATTTCCTCGGACATGCAGGTTTCCTCATGATGTTTTCCTTCACCGTTAGAACAGTCGGTAAATGTACATGGCATTGCATGGTTTCGAACCCGGACCTCCCGCTTTGGAGTCCGGCGTCCTAGCCTACTTAAACTGTCTTTACCACAGACAAATACAATATATATTTTTTTCTCTAACTCATGTTGGTTGATCTTGCAAACCTTTTTTCCATTTTTAGCACATTTTTCGTATTATACATTAAGTGTCCGAGAATGAATCGTTTTTCGAAAACGACTTCATGCCTGACCTATACCCTGACCAGGAATTTAAAAACCCTGTCAAGAGGGCGGTAATTTTATAGTCTGTGTTATGGAAAAGAACGCTTCCATTTAATTCCGCACATATTGCGGAATTAAATGGAAGCGTTCTTTTTTATATTCCTGGGGCCCAATTCGCCTAAATTACAACATTTGTAGTTCTATTTCTATCCCATTTCAATTTAATTTTCGTTCCAATTCTATTTGGACACCAAATCGCATTCTGCTGAAGCATAACTACCTCTGCCACCTTTCGATTTGCTATCGATCGGGCAAAAGTACCTTGGGAGGAACTTATATTCGATCGTTATATTTGACAGTTGAGGCGTTTTGTTACCGTTCAACTGCGATTCAGTATAAACTAAACGTTTTATTAGAATGCACAAATACGTTACTGTTCGATCGATCGTTGACTCGATCGGAACTTAACTAAAATTTGATCGTTAGTGGATACGAAACACGTCATAACGATGCACTTTAGATTCTATTTAGTTACGTTGTATTTAGTGGAATCGATCTCCTGGTCAGGGTACCTATACTATTGATAAAATGCTGATTATTCTGTTTGTTGTTTCAGTATAAAATAACAGTTTCCTATGTAAAATCTAATCGAAAGACTGTCATATGGAGTTTTAAAATTGATAATGCGTGCCAGCATTATATTTTAGCTAGCGCTATTGAAAAAAATCTAAACAGCAAAGACTGTATCGTTGAAAAGGTAAATATCAGTCATGTAATTACATAAGTAAGTACCTACATGTTAGAAAGGCTCTCGCAGGATTTATTTGAAAAAAGCTTACGGTATAATTTTTTTTTCTTGACCAATCTAGTACTCGTCTGCTTTCCATATAGATTTTTTTTTTAAATACATGAAATATATTTTTTCAGATTTTTTACCGAAAGCTTTTTCAAACAAACCCTGTGGGGTCCTGTTATCGAACAGGACCCCACAGGGTAGATACGATTATCTACTTCAAAAAAACTCGGCCAAGTGCGAGTCGGATTTGCGCACCGAGGGATTCATTCTTAAATATATTTTTTTATCAAAAATGAAGATTGTTTAGACTTCGTTTTATTTTTCCTGGATTACATACAACAACACCTTCCATCAATACTGATTATTTCAGATTTTTTGTTGTTAAAATTAATAATTAGTATCACTTTCAAGTTATATACTTGTGCCAAGTTTCAAGTCTATAGCTAAGTAGTTGCTGTGAAAAACAGCTGTGACATACATACGGACGGACGGACGGACGGACACGCAAATTTCACCATAAGGGTACCTTTTTTACCATTTTGGTACGGAACACAATATCACAATTTGGTAATAACTATCACAGTCTAAACCACTTTAATTATAATAAACTTTTTTTTCCAGGGTAATTATCACTTCGATGTAAATTATACAGATTACACGAACATCTTTTTCGGTTCGTCTTTTTTCTACGGAGAGTTTCAAGTTAAATCCGTGATTCTTTCATCCAAAGGGAATATCTTGTGTCTTATTATGAACGATGTGTTTAAAAAGAAACAGTAAATTATCATATGGTTAGTGGCCAGAGTTGTGCAGGCCGTCCATAGGCCTAACGCCTGCTGTCAAATGACAACAATTGGAACCACAGAAATAAATCAAGATAGAACGGTGAAACGGGCTAGCTGCTATATGAATCGCGCGTGTCAACATTTTCAAAAGTCACGCCCCCAATGTGACGTGATTACGAACGAGATGCCTCCTTTTGATCGATTCACTGTCGTATCTGTTGTGCTTACTGTTACAAACCGCACAATAAGGCATTTTAGCACAGCCGCTCTGAACGATCCGCGTCGAAAACTAGGCGCTGAATGAATGAAATTTTGCAGTATTTTACAAGAGACACGCGTGCCCCGCCCACTTTACCGTTCTATCTTGCTTTATTTCTGTGACTGGGACCGACTGTTTAACGTGCTCTCCGAGGCACTGAGAGCTCATGAAATGTGCCACTAGCGGTCATCTATCCTGGTTCTGACCTCGTCCAAAGTGGCTTAACTTGCACAAATCACTTTGTGACCATGTTCGAAGCTAGACTATCCACGAGTATGATCCCCTCAGTAATAAAGTATCCATATTAAATGAAAATACCTGTCTTATTTACCATTAATTTACCCCATCATGTCCAATATCTACCTATACTGTGTGCTTACTAAGCCCGTGTGCTCCAACTTCGGCCTCATCGTCACTTGCCACCAGGTGAGATAGAGGTCAAACGCAGGTCCTAAAAAATATTTAAAACAATCTTTTTCTACTCCCATTTCGTAATTTGTTCAATAAAAAACCACAATCAATAACAGAAAGAGGTCCATTCGTCACGGGCGTGTGAAAATTGTGTTTTAATGAAATATTAAATAACAGTTTTCGATTGTAATATGTAAATTTTCCTTTTTTGTATGGCACTGCATACAAGAACTCTTGCGTATTAAATGCCCTACATTTCACTGGCCAACTACTTGGTACTATAGCCATTAAAAAAACTCGACACCGCGACAAGCTGTCATGGCGTCTGTTGAAGGCTCCGTAATGGTTTGTATGGTTATATTGTTGCGTTCATGCTGTCATGGCGTGTTCATCCTATTTTATTGTTTAAAAACGGTTTACAGTAGTTATTTATTCGTAAAACTAGTGTATTATACCTAAAAATCGTCTGTGATAAGAGAACGTTATATAAGACAGTGAAATGGGAGTGAAATACTACGGATAGGGTGGATCCGGCAACCTAACCTCCAATTGCACTTGGAATGCAAGACACTAGGCTTCCTAGTGCACACGACTCTCCCTTAATTTCGACATTGGTAAATTGTTTTTTTTACAAAACAGACGCCAAATGTCCTTGCCACAACGCAACCGACGCTATTGTAGGTATTAATTATTGAGGATATCGAACGTCAAAAAGCACTTTTATTGTTTACTTGGTCTCGGAATATGGGCTGGGTTTCGCTCGTCAATAGTATAAAAATGTTTTGCTAAATAGTAATACTCAGATAAGAATAATGAGGCGGTATATACGAAGCCTATCCGATCATTACAAGTCGCGATAATCCGACGAGACTAGCAAAATCTGTTTGATTAGCAATTAAGCCTAATTTGAGAATTAGAACATATTAAGCTAATCCATAGTAATACGACATAACCAATTAATTTGCCAAAGATGCTATAATTGTATGTTATTATTTAGTATTGGTAGTGAATTATTTACTCGCTACTGTTTGTAAGATTTCTTGATATTTTATAATAACAATATAATAAACTTATTTAACGACAACATTGTTTGCAAATATACAACGGAAAGGTACAGTAAAATGAATACTAGAATAAAAATGAAATAAAAAACAAATATTTTCTAAAAACGAGCCTACGATTAGTACACACACAAGGTAATCCTGTGTCGTAAAAACGAGCCTACGATTAGTACACACACAAGGTAATCCTGTGTCGTAAAAACGAGCCTACGATTAGTACACACACAAGGTAATCCTGTGTAGTAAAAACGAGCCTACGATTAGTACACACAAGGTAATCCTGTGTCGTAAAAACGAGCCTACGATTAATACACACACAAGGTAATCCCGTGTCGTTAAAACGAGCCTACGATTAGTACACACACAAGGTAATCCTGTGTCGTAAAAACGAGCCTACGATTAGTACACACACAAGGTAATCCTGTGTCTTAAAAACGAGCCTACGATTAGTACACACACAAGGTAATCCTGTGTCGTAAAAACGAGCCTACGATTAGTACACACATAAGGTAATCCTGTGTCGTAAAAACGAGCCTACGATTAGTACACACACAAGGTAATCCTGTGTCGTAAAAACGAGCCTACGATTAGTACACACACAAGGTAATCATGTGTCGTAAAAACGAGCCTACGATTAGTACACACACAAGGTAATCCTGTGTCGTAAAAAATAAAAAGTGACTATTTTTTATCGATAGTAGAAGACGTAAGGTACGAAATTAAACTTAGAATATGAAAACAGTAGATTGATAAGTTATGTTATAATGTAATGTCACTTCGTACAAGTCGTACAACTCTTTAACTATAAGTACTCGTACCTAACAGGTACGAGTAGAGATCGAGGATCCATAGTGTTCCTATGATTTTAAATAACTACCTAACTAGGTAGTTATTTAAAATCATAGGAACACTATGGATCCTCGATCCCTTTGGCCGGAGTTCCGTAACCAGTAGCCAAATGAGGAATAAAATTACGTAAATAGTAGGTAGGTAGATAATGGCACGAGTTTTGTCAAATAACATGGACGTTCAGACTAGACTCAGTCGGCTTATTACATTTTATGGTAATCGTCATTACCTATTTTAACGAGTTCGTCATTGAACATCATAACCACACAGCTTTGCATTATTCAAAATGTATTTTAAAAATGTAATAATTTTACTACATTTCTCTATAGTTTATGCTAACCTTTTGGAAATGGGACCGAAAACTTTAGATAATTATGTAAGTAACATATAGATACTTATTATAAAAATACTTTTATGGGTGATTTAATACTATATAATATGAAGAATATAGAATATAGAATAAGAATAAGTTTATTTGTGCGGTAAGATGACAAAGTATTCATAGTCCATACACCAGTAGAAACTTAAGCATAGGTTATATTAAACTAAATAAAATTAGTGAGCAACAAGTTAGTTTACAATAAACGCTGACCTCCGAACTAGGAAGTTCCTGTATCTCGGAGGACAGATCCCTTCTGTGACCAGTGCAAATGAACATGTAACATAACAGACGTTGGTCAAATGTGAAAGAAAGACAAAAAAGAACACTAAAGGGGTGGTGGGAATGCAATGAATGGAATACTTGCTTACTTGCATTTTAGAGTGAAGTTTTTTGTAAGTCTCTATTTAAAACACTTTTTTGTCAACAGGGGCCCTACAACTTAAACGTTACACACTATGAAAAGTGCAACGTTAGCAAAACGGCGGTTGTCTATGATCTATATATTCGGAATAATATTTCACAGTTAATCTTTAACATGTCGACTTCTGAGCAAATTCAAGTTCTAGAAGTAGGTAAAATTCACGTTCTAGAAGTAGGTAAAATTCACGTTCTAGAAGTAGGTAAAATTAGGAGTTTATCCGTATTAATTTAGTAGATCTTTTCCTATAAATTATTAATAAGACTCAACTTATAATTGTTATGTACAAATCACTACAATATACGTATCATCTCATCATTATATGATTAATTACAAAACTACCTTTATTTTCCAGAGTAAAATATCAATTTCTTTTCTTAAAGGAAATCAAAAGAAAATAATATGGAATTACAGAATGAAACCATGTCAAAATTTTATTATGGCAAACACTGTGAAAAATATTTTAAATTCAAAAAATTGTACTGCGAAAAAGGTGAATTTTGTCAATACACTTTATTTTTGGCTACCTATTATAATATATGCTTTAATTATATTTTTAAATGATTTTGTTATTATATTTATTTCAACACTTTGTTTGAATGGTTTGGTAAAGTACTTTAAATAATTGTAATAATTAAGAAATTAATTTATTTATTTTAATTAATTAATTATTTTATATTGATTTTTTTAAATTAATTAATTTACTTTTAATAATTCTTCCTCACATTTCGAGATTGAGAGAATTTTTATTTTTCAGGGCAAGTATGAACTCATTGTGGATTATTTGGAATATGCACATATATTTTTTGGATCGTCATTTTTTTATGGAGTGTACCAACTTAAAGTCATGGTTCTTTCAACCAAAGGAAACATCATGTGTTTTTATGTGTATTATGATTTTAAGAAGAAATGAAAATATTGTTATTATACCCTAACCAGGAATATATAAATAAATACCTTGTCAAGAGTGCGCTATTGGTATTTATTTTTATAGTTTGTGTTATGGACTCCGCTATGAAAAAAGTAGTTCCATTTAATTCCGCAATGTGGCAAGGGTTTTTATTCTTCTGATCAGGTATATCGCTGATTTAAATCATCAATCTAATAAATTATTATATGAATGAACATTACAGTTTAATTTAGCTTAAGATTTGGTAGGCATCGAATTGACACCAATAATTTACCTATAGTAACAACGCGTAATGAATTAGTTTGATGAAATCAGGCGTTGCTTTGCGCAAAACTATTATTTATAATTAAAACTATTGGTGGAACAAGAACCCGCCACTCACCCTCGGATTGGCAGGCACTTATTCCCCAATAATTTTCATAGGTATGAATGAATTTATTAAACTCATCATACTTAGATGCCAATTTGTATAAATACACGAATATACTCAACTATCTATAAAATAACTTTTTATGAAAAAATACAATAGACACGATAAGCACATCAGCAGCGAAACTAATGAGGCAATCATTTGCATAATAGGCCTGTAATATACTTAAAACACTTTTAGTTATAATTATAAATAGTCGCGTTAATCCGACTAGTACCTATGTACAGCACATACGCACTATCCATCGCGAACACGAACATCAATCGTGTGTAAAGTGGCCAAACACATCGGAGTATACCCTTTAGTGCTGTGTCGCTTGAACTTGTTTGATACGAATGGCAAGAAACCATAACAAGAACTTATTTCGACAGGGTTCCACAGAGTATAGCTTATACCTAAAGAGGCGAAGACGAGACGTGGCGCAAAATTCGTATACAGAAGCGACGTGGCACGGACTTTTGTGGTGTATACTTTGACAAAACATAAAAATGGACACGAATTAGATACAAAACGAAACATACAGAAAGGGAATATTGTTTAAAGCTTTTCTGAATAATATAATTTCCGGATTTGACAAAGGTCGGATTATCGCAACCACATTGTTATCGTAAAATTTACGTTAGTTTAACTATTTTACTATAAGCGCTTCAATAAATAAAACAATTTCATTATGAACAAACCTGTGTTATTTTGTTTCATGATTTGGAAATGTTTATTTATTTTAGTAAATTTTATGACATGTACTGCGGATCTTCAAAATATGGGACCGAAAACCTTAGATAATTATGTAAGTTTCTTATAATATTTTAAAACCGACTCCGTAAACTCGTTTTTTTTCTAAACTGCCCCTTTACAAAACTGCTGCCTTCTCTCCTAGATATACTCGTACACTCTAAAAAAAGTTTTAAAATAGAGTTTGTGAAATTTTCACGACACTCAATCTTTATAGTCCTTCCTCCCATGCCGTTAATTTAAAACTATTATTTACTACCTTCATTCTAGTATCAATGAATGAGCTCGAAGAGGGCTTTTTTTATTAAGTATTAAAATGATGTTGATATTTAAAAGAATAATTTTATGAGGGCAGTTTTCTCGGCATCCGCCCGGGTCCGCTCTGTATGACCGAGTTTTCATAAAGCCCTCGCCGAAACTAAGGTGTTAAACAATAGTTTAAAATTAACGGCATGGGATGAAGGACTGTAATTCATTTCATGATCCGTTGTTGCAAAACACATTCAATTTTTCCCTTTATTCTACATGCTGTATACCACCACGCTGTATATATGGTTTGCACGTGCTACGTGTCTGCTCTACACCCATTATGCTACGGCGTAGAGTTCTGATACATATTTAACAACACTGTTAACAAAACCATTTGTCGAACTTTTACCAAGTGTTCTACTCATGCATGTGTACAATCTTGTCCAAAACGTTTTGAAAATGAAATACAAAAAAAAACCCGATGTCTTTGACGTAAGCTGTATTGATCAAGACAATTTGAAGTACCAGTACCTCAGATCAATTTTACAGTTATACACCCTTTGTATTGGTTGACGAGAACTACCTAGATTCTCTCAGACACGAAAAAAAGTACGAACTGTCAAAATCAATTGGCTTCATTAGTGTAGCTGTCATTCATTTCACAATGTCCCACACGTGTACTCGTATTACAGTCTTAAAAGTTATTAGTAGTAGATAGATAGATAGATAGAAACACTGTAGTAATCTTTACTTTAATAAGATAGAGTGTAATTATTTTATTGTGTAAATAATCTGGGCTGTTTTATCAACAGGGGCCTTACAACATGACTATTTCCCGCTGCGAGAAATGCATTGGTCCAAAATCGAAGACTTTGGCGCATTACGACGTGAAAATAATGAACAATAATTTAATGTTCTTAAATTTGACTTTTATCGAGCAAGCCCGTATTGATGAAGTAGGTGACAAACACCCTAATAAAGGACAATATTTTTGACATGGAATCATGTCTTTTACACTCGCTTTGTACGTGAGCGAACTTGTGTTTTGTCACCGTAACGAAAATGTGTACTTACAGCATACCACTAACTCTTAAACAATTGAACCTATCAAAATTGCAGTTATACCATTAAATAGAGTCATTCGGCGCCATTATAACGATACCTAACAATAACTGAAACATTGTTTCCCCGCTTCGCTACAGCTTTCCGAAGTTGGTCCCTTTTTCGGCTAAAAATTCTCTAAAACTTTGGAATTGTTATAGATATCGAAACACTTGAAACTGCGTTCAGATGTGCTTGAACTACGTTACTTAAAACTAGGTTTCACTTCCCATCTGGTTTCAACAGTTAAAAATAATTGACAAGTTTCATCAGTTGTGCCTCGCATAACATTCCGTGATATAAAAAAGAAGCGCAGCCGAATTCGACAGACCAATGTTTAACGCAGAGCGACAGCGCATCTATCGTTTGCGACAAAAATCGCATCAATTGGACAACAACGAGCAAACTGGCGGCTCTTCGCGTGTTGGTCCAAAAATGTTGTAGTTTCAGAATAGTTTCCATGTTTCGGCAGATCCTTTTGTGCCTGGCAGCTTTTTTCCATACATTGATAGCCTAAAATCCAGCTGATTTTGTACTTGTAATAACTTCTGAGAATTGTTATTATTTCAAAATAATCATTCAGATTTTGTGGTTATATTATACACTGAGACGCAAAAATAACGGGTCACTTAAAAAAACTATGATATTTCCTTAAATATTTGAGATTTATTCCTGAAATTGTAGTATGTTGAAGTTGACTTATTAATACATAAAAAAGTACACAAACACACTGTACACTGTTTAATTTTAATTTGTATTACAGACATTCTGGTTGAAAAAAACATTGTCCTATAAGTACTTTTTAGGCACATTAATATTTCCTTTACAAAATATATTTTCAGGTTAGAACTACAGTTTATTCTGTAAAAGAAAGTCAAAGAAAAGTATTGTGGAACTATAGAGCGAATAATCCTTGTCAACATTTCATTATAGCTAGCAGTATAGAGAAATATTTGAACGCAAAAAACTGTGTTGTGGCTAAGGTAATTATAGAAATTTTATTTTGTTATAACTTATGTTTAGTTCATAATAAAATTATAACGTTTCAAACGTCACCATTCGAGTCAGTTAAAAAAAACAGGAATTTAAGCAAACTTGATAAATATTATCTGTTTTTTTTTCTAAAACCACATTTTTTTGTTGAAACACTTGTTGCTTTACCTACACTTGTTCTTGGTGTCATTTAACCTTTTTGCTTTCAGGGCAATTATCCCAATAACATAGATTATTTGGAATATTCAAAAAAATTCTTTGGTTCATCATTTTTCTACGGGGAATATCAATTTAAAACCGTTGTTCTATCGTCCAAGGGTAACATCATGTGTATTTTTACGAATTATGTCTTTGTGAAAAAATAAATAATGTGTACTTAGTACCTAACTAAAACCTAATCTAACCACAGTAAAAGGATCTTAACAATAATATTTACCGGGCTTTTAGTCGGAGTCGTACTCATGAATGTAGACAACTTTGTCCAAAAAGTTTTGAAAATGGCGACTAAAATTCAGATAAGAATCTCTGTTCAAAATAGCGACAGATTTTGATGAAAAGTCGGAAAAATTTTGTATACCATTTTGTAAAATGTTGTATACCATTTTGTAAAATGTTGTATACCATTTTGTAAAATGTTGTATACCATTTTGTAAAATGTTGTATACCATTTTGTAAAATGTTGTATACCATTTTGTAAAATGTTGTATACCATTTTGTAAAATGTTGTATACCATTTTGTAAAATGTTGTATACCATTTTGTAAAATGTTGTATACCATTTTGTAAAATGTTGTATACCATTTTGTAAAATGTTGTATACCATTTTCGAAACTATTTGAACAAAGTTTTTCTCATTCATGAATGGAAATAGTCCGTTGAACGTTTTTGTTAATGTTATGTACTGTATATGATAAGAACCAAGTGATTAATAGGACATTATTTATAATGTCCAGACAGTTTAAATGATGCCCAAAATGAGACGGCACCATGATAATAACTATGGTTGGTCAAAGTGTCGTTAAGGGGGCACAAATATAAGTCGAAGGAGGCTCGTTTCGTGGTTGACAACCAACGATGATGTCATGATGTCATGTCAATGCAACCTATAATAACCGAGACGGTATCGCATCCACTAGGTTTCTGTGACATAATGCCCAATTCCACTTGTTATTATTATTCATACTGCCCGGGCATTATAAATAGTGCCACCATTAATCACTTGGTCCATGACATATATAATTATTTATTTTTCGCGAAACAATAAATGCCAATGTTTGTTATATACCTAGTAAGTATACTGTGACGGGTGACCTTAATAAATTACGTACTTCAAACTAATTTCAGTTTGTCATTTTGTTAAAACAGGTATGGAAGGACCACTTATAATTTTAATAGCTTAGCAGCTATAGCAGGGCTAGCGCCCGTGGCCGTTTTGTATATTCACACACAGGTTTAGAATGTTATTTCAACCGATCTGGTTGAAACCAACTTGACCTATATTTGACCCAAAGGTAATCCTTATTAAAATTCACCCTATGTCCATCTAGTCCTCAAGGTTAGTAGCGCATCAAGAACCCTCCAACATTAATACAGTGAGGTGAGATGTCTATGGGCGACGGTGACCACTTACCATCAGGTGGCCCGTTGGCTCGTCTGCTCTCCTTATTTAATAAAAAAAAATGTAGATTGCTGAGGATAAGTAGCGAGTTAAAATCCAATCCAAATCAGAAAAGATGCTCTACAATGCTTACATCTTAGATAAAACAGGGAAAGAAAAATGCCAACTCATGGTACAAGAATTGCAGGAAAAAGTAGAACAATTGCAGCAGCAAATAAAGATTCTAACTTACCATGAAATGAGTAACAAAGGACCTACCAAGGAGTCCTCTACTCAAAAGAAAGCTCTACTCAAGAATACTGCACAGACGAGGAAGAGCTAGCCAAAGAGACTGGGTGGATTAGAGAGAAATCTAGGAAAAAGCGGAAAATGAACACGGCACTATCTTCATCCCCAAAAAAAGACATCTCCACTAACAACAATGATAAAAACGAGGTCAAAACTAAAAAAATATCACGATCTCCGCCAATAGTAGTGGATGGCGTGCAAACTACCAAAGTTCTCATCTTTTTAATAAAAAGTCAAAACCTTATTTCACCCAGCAATGTTTTTGTCTGGATATTATTTACCATCTAGAATAAATATTTATTTCGGTTTAAAATATCACAATAGTAATATTCATACAAACTATGGGCTTGAATGAAAAAAAAAAACATTAAAGTTTAAATTAAGTATAAAGTGGGTGGGTGTATTTATTTTTATCTGAAATCCATAACAATTATTTATAATTTAAAACTTGGTATTAAATTATAACCGACGTACTTAATAATAACGAGCAAATAATTATTGTAATGCTCTGTTCATGATTCTCTCTCGTATACAAGTATTTAGCAGTTTTGTATACCATTTTAACAATAATACCTAAGTTATTTTAACAATAATACCTAAGTTATTTTGAGAAATGTATTACAAATATTTGCTAATATTACAAGTGTTTTCCTCGTGTAACGCAGATTTTAAAAATGTGGCATCGAAATATTTTGACAACTTTGTAAGTACTTATGTGAAATACAGAACATGTGTTAAATAATATTTTATATAGGATGTATTAACAAACAGATTGGTGGTTCTTCTTTCTACCCCCTCGGGATTATGGACGTGACAATTATTCTAACAAACGGATTTTATATTATTTAAGTACCTACTTACATATAACAAACCATTATAATAAACGAATATAATTGGATTTTCACACACACAACTCAGACATGCAGGTTTCCTCACGATGTTTTCCTTCACCGTTAGAGCAGTCGGTAAATGTACGTAAGTCTTAGAAAAAATCCGAAAAACTTATGGGGCCGTGAGCCCCATGGAATGAAAGTCAGCATGTTGATGCGATGATGAAATATATAATATATATATTGCGATAATGAAAGGAAGAGGAGTGACAGCGCGAGTATGAGAAAAACGGTGGCGATTGTTTGGAGACGTCAGCAACGAAACCACCACACACTCATTGGCATGGTTTCGAACCCGGACCTCCCGCATGAGCGAGTCCGGCGTCCTAGCCACTAGACCACCGACGCGATTCGATCACGATCCACCAGGTTTTAATATAAAAGTTTTTTGTTGACTAACTTTTTTTCTTAATATTTATTATCATATGATGAAATGAAATATAATAAAGAAGGAATATTCAAATATCACTAAAATACCTAAGCTAAAATGATATAATATTATTATGTTAACCTGTATTATCCCATAGGGTAATTTGTAATTAAAATTTTCTGTATTGTCAGGGATCATTTGACTTTGAGATCACTGGTTTTAAAAAATGCAATGGTCCAAAATCAAAGTCACTGACAGTATATGAGGTCACGTCACAAATGAACAACTCGATGGTAGCCGCTTACAACATGACTTTTCTTGAGGATGCTAGTATTGATCAAGTAAGTACGAAACTCTAATATACAGATGTCGATCCCTGGGTCAACCTGTGTAAGTACATATCTTTATAACCTCTACGCATAAGGAAGTAATAATACCTATAATCGTCTATGATTACTATGAACACTAATATTTTTCTGTACAACAAGTCCCTTATAGAGATTTTTTTGGAATTTTACACATTTGAATAAATTATTAGATCAATTTTGATTTAGTTTTCACCAAAAGCTAATTAGGTTTAATTAGTAGTAGGTATTAAAAGTATTGTTGAAGCTTTTACCGCAAGTTATTCGATGGATTTAGCATGGTTTTTATTTAGCTTAATCTGCTATTAACGCTTTTTGTTTTTGTCGTTAGGTCAGTACATAATTATTTTTTCAGATAAGATTAACAGTTCACTCTATCAAAGACAATCAATATACCTTGTTATGGAGCTACAAACTGAACAAGCCATGTCACCATTTTATCTTAGCCAGCGCATTAGAGGCAAAGTTGAACACCAAAAATTGCATTGTGAAGAAGGTGAAGATACTTATCCATATCCTTAACATTCACTTAGGATCCTTCCCCACCTTCCCATCCCTCTGAAAACCATAATAGGTAATAATTAGGTATATTTAAAAAATATTATAACGAAATTCGCAAGAAAAAATTTACGCCTTGCAAAATATTCTCGGGAATTTTGAAAAGCTTTTCAGATATCGAGGCTGATTGATCAATGATCATGACAATATAATATCATAATACCACTTTCGTGAATTGGTTACTGGTAAGAAAGTACATTGACAATTTGACACAGATGCGGTTTTAGGCGTAAAACAAATACGACAGGCGCGCCGGCCTGCGTATGTAAAAAAACCTTGTATTTATAAAAAAGTATGAATAAAACCCTTGAATTAATCAATCAAACGGGTCGTCCACTCGAACCCTGAAGGGAGGAGTGGCTACGGGCCTGGAGGCGAACCTCGTGCCCGGACAGAAGCTCGGGGTGTCACTTCATCCGAGGTGTATGGTAATTGTAATTGTTTGGTAATTGGGCGGAAGGGTGCGGTGGGGACTGTTCTCGGCGCGATCATACATTGATTTCGCTAACCGCTCCACGAACACCTGAATGGTTTCCATCTGCACGTCATTCTTGACATAACGATTCGCTCCCGTGCACACTCTGAGGGCTGTTTTGCTGAGCCTGCTTTGCATTGATAGAAAAAATAAATTAGAAATAAGAAAATTTACCAATGGACTTTCCTTTCAGGGCAATTATTATTATATCATAAACTATGAAGATTATACAAAAACGTTCTTGGGATCATCATTTTTTTACGGAGATTATCAAATTAAATCGATAATGCTTTCGGCAAAGGGAAATCTCCAGTGTCTTATTTTCAATACTACGTTTAAAAAGAAGATACAATAATTACTAAGGTTCAGAAAACCCGGATCAAGTGGCATTATTTTTGAAATTATTAAGTAAGTATATATTATAATATTAAACTATGAAGATTATACGAAAACTTTCTCGGGAACTTCATTTTATTTTATGGAGATTGTCAATTTAAAACAACCATGCCTTCATCTAACAGAAATCTCTCGTGTTTTATCTTCATTGCAGGAAGAATAATTATGTATAATATTGGTTTAATTATTTTCTTAATATTAATCGGTCGATCAAACCACTTACGGGTATTTTGTAATGAAAGTTTTAAAATATATTAATGGGTATTTTCCCCTACAAAATAAATGGTATTTTCTCTTTAACGCCCTGTTGTTAGTGTGTTAACAGATATTAACAGACATTTTCTATTAATATGAAATAATTTACTAATGTTTAAAATTAATGTACCTATTCATAAAAATAGAAAACAAACAAAATTTAAATATAAAATAAATATAAATATAAACTAAAAAATAAACAAAGATTTTTTTATTTTATTTTTAGTTCGTACAGGTAGGTAGGTATTCATGTATATGTCATGGACCAAGTGATTCATGATGGCACTATTTATAATGCCCGGGCAGTATGAATAATAACAAGTAGAATTGGGCAATATGTCACAGAAACCTATTGACATTGACTATTGACTCGGATATTGTAGGTTATAATGGGAGTCTTCAGGACGAAGTTTGTCTTCGCTAGCCACCTACGAGCGCACGCCAGGAGCTAAGCAGGAGTCGCCGTCGACGGATACGTCGTGGAGGACATCGTCAAGTGCAATATTTAAACCTTCAGATACAAGACGTATTTAGTAATAATAATATTCCAATTGCGGTCTATCGGTCACGTTTTAACCGACACCATTGGTTTTTTCAATTATGACAACTTATATAAAATCTTATATCACGTACTTATATAACATCTTTCGATTAGAATGTATGTGTATTTAGTATTCTATAACTGGCAGCGATCTCATTGTTGAGTACTTTCGATCGTGGGTAATTATTCCCTTAGTGAGGGAATATGGCACTTTACACACAGTTTTCAGACGATAAATAAACATCAAATCGTTTTTGAGCAGGTGTAACAAAAAGTATAGGTATAACTTACGGCGAAGAAATATTTATTCCATACTATGTACCAGGAAATCTGATATAAGTGAAAATGTTGTTATAACTATATGTTTATACAGTGTTATACATTTTGTAGAAATATTGCTAACAACTTATTTTTATTTAGCCATTTCTGAGGGTGTTGAAATGCATCTAGATCCGTTTGGACCTGAGTACATTCCGAATGCGAGGGCTGCCTGTATGTCTCGCTGGAGAGACCAATATGAGGAATTAGCTAAAGTGAAGGGGCTTTGGTACAATACACTTAATTACATGCCAGCCTTGGCTCCATGGTTTGACTGTGTTAGTCTTGGTAGGGAGCTACTTGTCTTGGCTTTTAGATTACGCTCGGGTCACATTCCGTTAAATAAGTTTTTGCATTTGGTGGGAAGAGCTGCATCACCGTTTTGTACCAACTGCAACACAATAGAAGACCTCACTCGCCTCCTAATGGAGTGTGACCTGGAGAAATTTGAGAGGAAAAAATTTGGCCTCAATAGGCTACAAAATGGGAGGCTCAATGTTATTTTAAGTCAGCCCTTATCTGATAATATGAAACACTTACTGTTATTTGCTAAATTAGCTCTCAAAGAGAGGGCTGACTTTAATAATACTTGAGCTTCCTTTCCCTATTCTTAGTGACCCTAACGAGGCTGACATGGTCACCTTGTCGTGTACCAAAGCCTCTAAATTGAGATATTAAAAAAAATATATTTTGTGAAAAACACTGAATAATTCTGTGATTATATCTATTACGACTACCTAGTTTCTATTATCCAGTGACTCTTTGTTGTGCATTTCTTTCTTATGTTAAATAAGTACTTCTTCATTTAAAAACTAGTAGTAGGTCCATTCGAAATAAATATTACGCGTACATTAAAATACAATCGCCCAAAACCAAAAGCATTAACCACATATGACATCACGCCGCAAAAAAACAATTCTCTTATTGCAACATACAACGTGACATTTTTTGAGGAGACCGTATCGTACAAGTAAGTAACTTTGTTTAATGAACAATAACTCTAAATTAAAATTTTAAGAAACCCCCAACTTACCAGTGTGAGTGTAATCTCTTTACTTTTACAAACAAACAGACAAACGACCTCAACACCCCTTTCAAGGTCTATGCGAACGAGAAAGGGGTGTTGGTAATGGTAAAAAATTGATCAGAGGTTTCCAAGATCTTGGAGTATCTTTGATGTCAGATGAGTTCTCTTTCTATGGGACGGTAAAACTTAGGTGGAAGGAACTGGTGGAACTTAAACTAAACTTAACTTAGTTTGAGCTCAAATGGAACCTCGAGAACCTGATGATGACTAGGAAAAAGTAAGTGGTCTTCAATTTCACAATATGAAACTGGAAGAATTGGAAGATTATCAGCGAAAGATTATTGGATTATTATTATTTTCGGCGGGGTCGCGATCTGAGTTCAAACCGGTGTGAGCCAGGTTGGTTTCTATCTTTAAATAAATAAAATATTTTAGTACGAAAGGATTAAATATTTAAAATAATTTTAAAAAAAGAATATTAATAAGTAAAATTTTATATAGTAGAAAATTAAATAATAAAGTGGCTGTTTTGACAGAAAAATGTGATGATTTTAGAAGTCATAAATATATAATTTATTATATATATAGTATATGATAAATAAAGATTTATTAATAATTTTATTAGGGATATTTATTTTAATTTTAGGTGTATTAATTGGAGTTGCTTGTACCTGATGGTAAGTAGTCACCGTTGCCTAGAGACACGTGCAATACCAGGGGTATTGTATTCTTCTTCTCCACTAGGTTAAAAATCTGTGAATACAGTTTAAATATTCTAAAAATCAGGGAAGGTCCCTTAAAAATACATTTAGCTATCTTTAACTATTCTAGTTTCTATCCTCAGTGTCTCATTTAACCTATCCACCATAAGTACTAACCTGACCTAATGCGTATCTGTCATAGTATGAATCTGATCTCATACTTGTGACTTATTGAGATTCTGACATAGTGTATGATATTGTAGATTTGCCAGCGTGGTATGGAGCGCACTATACTAAACGTGAAAAGGACGGATCGCGTCAGGAACACGACCCTGCGCTCCAAAACACGCTTTGGTTGCAATCACCAAAGCATCTGTATTGAAGTGGACTAGGCAGGCCACGTATGCCGCATGCGTCCGGAAAAGTGGGCAAAGATCGCCATGCACTGGGTGCCATGAGACGGACAGCGGCGCCGAGGCAGGCCCAGGCGTAGGTGGAAGGACGATATCGACCACTTCCGAAAAGTATGGTATAAGGACGCCAAGGATAGAGAGAAATGGAAAGGAGGAGGGGAGGCCTTTGCCCAGCAGTGGGACAGTCTATAGGCTAATTGAAAAAAAAAACCTATATTCATTTGCCATATGCAAAGCCTATGCTTTAAAAAATGAAAGGGCAATTTACTTAAACATAGGTACTTACATTAGATTATGATATGCTGCCCGGATATGTAGCGATACAATAATAAGGCTCCAATTGGAGGATATTAATTTATGTCCCATTGGTAATAATGGAGAGTTTTGCCGTCATTATGTACAATATTTATTTCTAAAAAGACACTTTTTAGTATTTTCAAAAATGTACAAAATTATAATTGTACTGTTAGTTCCTACTTTGTGTAAATCGGATCTATTCGATTTAGGAGTGAAATCCATTGATAATTTTGTAAGTAAAAAAAAGTACAAACACTATTGCACAAATAGAAAACAACAAATAGAGAACAAACAGATCACAAAACACTAACATTTTCATTACAGCAAAAAAAACGATAAAGCATCTCCAAGTCAACAAAGAAAACTATACCCTGATCAGGAGCTGAAAAACCCTGTCCACAGTCGCCATTATAATCAATTTTATTGAGATCGATAAGAAAAAAAATGTACCATTAAATTCCGCCATATGGCTAAGGTTTTTAAGTTTCTGATCAGGGTTTACATATCTAATTTATGTATGCTTGCTTGCTTATCGTATGGTTAGTGGCCAACCTACTTGTCAGAGTTGTTCAGGCCGCCCGTAGGCATCTGTCATGACTTTACGACTGCTGTCGAACGACAACAACCGGGACCGGAGGAGCTCAGATGAAA
Organism: Hofmannophila pseudospretella; assembly: GCA_947369225.1. Taxonomy (NCBI): domain Eukaryota; kingdom Metazoa; phylum Arthropoda; class Insecta; order Lepidoptera; family Oecophoridae; genus Hofmannophila; species Hofmannophila pseudospretella. The sequence goes on along the minus strand of OX376328.1, from coordinate 6,034,145 downwards.
TATGCCACTAGCGGTGACCCATCCAGGTACCGACCGCGCCAACGTCGCTTAACCTGCACGATCACTTTCGGACCGTGCTCGCAACTAGGCTACGAGCTCCTTTATTTAGAATTTATTAACATCTGGCGCGTAGTCAGCATGTTAAAAGGTTTATTTTCTATATTTACAGGGTCCGTATACAATAAGCCTGTCTCCGTCTGAAAAGTGCCAAGGTCCCAAATCAAAATCAGTGACTGCGTATAACATCACAACGCAATTGGATAATACAGATGTTAATGCGTTCAATATTACATTTTTTGAACAAACCGCAATTGCACAAGTTAGTAATTTTTTTAATTTTTTTTTTCTTTTACGTTTGCGATTTAGCTAAAACTTTCCTAAAACAGTAGGGCCAGTAGGTATAGCATAACTCACGTCCATAATCCCCGCGAGGGGGTAGACAGAGAAACCATCCTTAATTAATAGACAGAAGATGTCAGCTGGGTTGGGCAGCATTTCGGAAGTTACGTCACATCTTCTCGTCGCCCATACCTCAATGTCTAAAGACAAGAGTCTTTAACCAGTGCGTCCTACCAGTAATGATATACGGAGCCGAAACGTGGACACTGACGGTACGACTGGTTCACAAATTGAAAGTCGCTCAGCGTGCTATGGAAAGAGCTATGCTCGGAGTATCTCTGCTGGATCGAATCCGAAATGAGGAGATCCGGCATAGAACAAAAGTTATCGATATAGCTCATAAGATTAGCAAGCTGAAGTGGCAGTGGGCCGGTCACATCTGTCGCAGAACCGACAACCGCTGGGGTAGACGAGTTCTGGAGTGAAGACCGCGTTTGGGCAAACGTAGTGTGGGATGCCCCCCTGCTAGATGGAGCGACGATCTGCGCAAGGTGGCTGGCAGCGACTGGCTGAGAAGAGCCGAAGATCGGGCTCAATGGCGCGCCCTGGGAGAGGCCTATGTCCAGCAGTGGACTAGAGTAGGCTGCTGCTGATGATGATGATGATGATGATGATGACATGTAATATGGGGTATTGTAACTTTGTGTTAAGTTTGTTTGTAGTTCGAGTATTTAGCCTAAAACGTATGACGTAGTTATTATTATTTGCGCAGTGATTAAAACGTCATAATTTTTAATTATATTTTTACAGGTGAAAGTAATAGTCTACTCTATAAAAGATAATCGAAAAAATGTGTTATCGTCCCTCAGGATAGACAAGCCATGTCAACATTTCATAATTTCTGCAATCATGGAAACAAATGTTAACGCCAAAGATTGTGTTGTGAAAAAGGTAAATATAATGTATACCTACTTACTTGTAATTTTATTTTGTTGGTAAATTGGCTGGGCAGATTGTTGAAAAACCATGCACTGCGAGCAAAGAATGTGAAAGTTAGCACACGTATTTAGGACACTCAAACTTTCATAGTATGGGGATAGTATTAGTCTAATAATTTTAAATGTTGTCTCCTGAATTATAACCAGCTCTAATTCTACACACTAGCGCACATTAAAATCAGAATGATTGTCTTCTGTATATTAGTGGCGTGGTCTTAGTGGCGTGACATGACAATCTCATATTATGAGCGAGGGGTAAGTCTTCTCATAGGTACCATTCTTATAAGTCAAAAATAACTATTTAAAAATAATTGAATTTATTGCTGCCCCCTACCACGGCACGTATTCATGTAAATTGAACTCGGGGTCGATTAAAGTTGATGAACACAAGTGTTTTTTTTAAATATTTTATGGCCTGGTAATGTGCACATGTCCTATAAGCAAAAATTACCACTTGGGTCGTTCACCGTCAGCATCATAAGGAACTGATTACATCAAGGTTTCTCTTTGGAGTGGTAAACTATTTTTGTTCAGATTCACTTTTTAAATTTATTAACCATTGGATTTTATTTTCAGGGACGATATTATTTCGTTATGAATTACCATGATTATTCAAAAGTATTCTTTGGATCATCCTTTTTTTACGGTAGTTATCAAATTAAATCTATGGTTCTGTCGCCAAAGGGTAATGTTATGTGTGTTTTGGTTAATGCTCTGTTTAAGAAAAAGTAATATAAATAACATAATAATAAAGTCTTAATTTATTAAGTATTAATCTATTATTTACCTAATATAATCTGAGTATAGGTAGTATAATATAGCTTAGCTATAGCTAGCTATTATATAGCTTAGAGGTATAAATGGTTCTGTAATGATTTGAGCACCGAATAGACATCCTTATATGATACGTCAAACAAACATCTAAAGGATCATCCAAAAATTAATAAGGTAATTATATTTTAGAAACGGTACTGGCGGTGCGTGTGTGATTACTGATTACTAAAAAAAGTATTGATCACAGATAAAACTTTATAAATGATGCCTTTTTACGAGTAGTTATTATAATACTAAGTAGATACATAGAAGCGAAACTAATGATAATGACGCAACATTCATTAACATAACAAGTTAACCTATCAGTAGTAGTCTCGATAATCTGACAAGTTTTATAACTATGAGGTAAAGTATACTTAAGGCTTATAATTATAACATACTCTCGGATTAACGAGATTGCTGGGCTTTAAATAATAGTACTATAGCCTGGTTTTTAAAGTAAGAGAAGTGTCAGACTCAATATGCCCGCGGCTGCTCGGTATGTGGGTGAGCTCGATGTTTACATATATGGTTTTGAGTAGGCACGGTGATCTCCTATTATGTTTTTAGAAATTCAACCAATGGAATTGGTTTAAACAAGAAGTCGAGCGCCACACAGTCTATACTAACTGTGAAAGGTACAATAAAACTAAGAAATCACCGCTCCCAAGCTCTTCACTGAATTAAATAAAAAGTATGGTTTGACTTCTATTAAATTTGCTTTAATTTACTAACCTTACGATTAACTACTTACAGTTGTACGAAAATATGATTTACACGAGATAAACAGAACGACAAGGTCCATCATATTATGTTGGCCGGAAACACCACAGGAACATCACACAGGATTTTGGTTTACATAGACAGGATTGCAGGTATCCTTCCTGGTTGGCCAGGGTCAGCCTTAAAGCTTCACATTGAAAAAGATTGGAAATTTGTATGTAACGACAGCTTTCGGGAACCTGCCGAAAGCGTACTGTTTACAGTACACGAACGAAATGTGTATTAGGAATACACATTTTTAAACAATAAATAATTCATAAATCACTTCATTATTTTGTAAATATAAAATTATTCATTTATAGACACAATTATTATACGTATACAGTAGATAACAAGTAAATGTAACTCTAACAGTAGTAAATGCGCGTTGAGTCGTTGAGACTGCATACTTTCCAAAGGGAAAATTATTTTTCGGATTAGTCGTGATCGGACTATTGACGGATCTCTGTATATAAATAGATATATTTCTATTTTCCTACATTACTGTAACCATTTTAACGATGTGTTTTTTATAATAAACTGAATTGACATCAAACGGTCCTGTATAATTATTTCGCAACGATGTGTTTGATATATCTATTGCCTTTTCTACTAATTTCGTGTCGTGCGGATTTCATGAATAAGGAAAAGAAATCTTTTGATAATTATGTAAGTACTCACATTATTATGGTTAAAGTATTAGAAACGTAATACAAGTACGGGTTTGTACACAAACATAATGAAATACTTTTTCAATCAATATAGTGATTGTGAGTTAAGTACACTCTTTGCTTGTAACTGTGACGCCTCTGGTGCATTATACTAACGAGCCATATATTACTTTGCATTAATATAAATAAAAAACCGGCCAAGTGCGAGTCGGACTTTAAAAATAATGTTTTAATTTTTTCCTCAAAATTTATAAATATTTAACTTTATTTTATTTTTTCCGGAATACATATAATGTCAGTACTAATTATTTCAGATTTTTGGCGATAAAATTTCTCAATAGTTATAATTTTTTGAAACTTCCTTTTATTTTTCCTGTAAAATGTAGGGGATTAACTATGAGTTTGAATTATTTTAGATTTTTCGCCTTGCAAACTTTGGAAATGAGGAACGGTAATTTTTTATAAATAAAAAAACAATAGTTTTGTAATGCACAAATAAAGCCTTTTCATATAATATTCCACTTGCCCCATATTCAGCTATCACCCCCCCCCCCCCCGACCCAATTTTTAATGATAATAAATTTAATTCTAAATTCATTTATCTGAAATAGATGCGGGCAAGTTCTAAAACTATGTCAAATTTTAAGTTTATAGCATTAGTCGTTCCTGAGAAAGGCAGCTGTGACATACAAACAGACAGACGGAACGGACGGACAGAGGGACGGATGGACGGACACCGAAGTCTCACCTTAAGAGCGGTTTCGTACTACGTCCGATCCGAATCCGATCCGAACCCGTGAAAATACGGATCTAGAAAACTCGAACCGAATTCGGATATTGCTTACGCACTAGTCCGATCTCTGACTAGTGCGTAAGCAATAGCGCGCTGCCACACTGAACTAAACTGGATGCCTGCCGCGCCCCCCGGCCACATGCCCCGGCCGCCCCGCCGCCTCTCTGCTCGTACGCAGCTAGGATTCGGTTCGGACGCAGTGCGCGAGCGTTCATACAAATAATACTATGGCTACTTCGGTCCGTCAAAAATCTTCTCCGAAATGGAGATTCACGGATGACGGAAATAATCTGTTGACGGAAGTCGGATCTAGTGCATAAACTACCATAGAAATAGTTCTACAACTACGCCGGACCGTATTTTCACGGGTTCGGATCGGATTCGGATCGGACGTAGTGCGAAACCGCTCTAAGGGTTCCTTTTTTAGCTTTTTGTACGGAACGCTAAAAATGAAAAGAAAATAGGAAGTTTGGGACTTTTTATCTTATTAAAACATAGAGTTATAACGAGTGCAGTATAACGATGCATTTCGGATAATAATGAAATTGCCTCGATATTGCAGTGCAAAAGGCATGTTCGCCGACGAGAGTCCCTGACTTCTATGCTATTCTCAGAGCTCGTATAGCATCGTTCCAGGAGAGATTGTTAAAATCGAACAACAGAATTTTGTGTGCTATACACGAGGACTATGCCAATGTTTTTATGAAACACTGGATGGCCGTGCACCAGTGTGAGAACGGCACATTTTAAGTAGTAGGTACCGCTAACATTGTAGTATATTTTATCTTTTAGCTTTTTCTTTATATATCAGTTTATAGTTATAGTACCTACAGTAAAATTATATTATATATTGTTACTTTGTAATATGGGTGTATGCCTGAATTAAATACATTTATTATTATTATTATTATAACATATTTTTCACATCTCAACTCTTTGAAATTTTTATCTCAACACATTGAAAAGAAATTCCGATATATCTCTAGGAACATGGTTATGGCTGTTACTTTGTTTGTCCACAGGGTCCCTATCACTTGACAATTCCTTATTATGAAAAATGCAAAGGACCGAAATCAAAAACGTTGGCTGATTATGATATGAAATTAATAAATAATGATACGCAGTTTGCTTTTAATATAACATATTTTGAGCAAATCCGCATTGAAGAGGTAAATATTATTTTTATTGAATACCTACTACTAATAAAATATACTATTAATAATATTTTCATTAAAAAAAATATTAATTGTAAAGCTTTCAGAGATTCGGCGCTCAATTCTCTTTGCCTAACCCTCAAGAGATATAGCGTGACGTTGTGTGTTTATGTATGTATGTAAAGCTTTCAGTATGAAAGTTCTGTTCCAGACTGGGACAGTTGTCCAAAGAGTCAAAACGTGTGTCCTTACGTCGTAGCTGGGAATATTTGCTAAATTCCATAAAAAATCAACAGCGCGTTCTATATTTACACATGTAAATTCAACAGCGCCATCTATTGGCACAGTGAGCGAACTAACCACAAACATTTTATCTTTGTCATTTGCCGATCTATTACCGAGGTCATCTTGGTTGGTGTCTTATTGTTTCACGTAAAAACTATGTAAGTAAGTGGGCGTAGAATTGTTTACTATCCAAATTTTAAAACAGATGTAAAATGTATGCTGGTTTTCCTTGCCTAATTATTATTTCTTTTCCAGATAAGAATAGCAGTTTATTCTCTTAAAGAAAACCAAAAGAGGGTACTTTGGAATTACAGGTTGACCAACCCTTGTCAACATTTTGTTATAGCCAACACGATTGCGTTAAATATGAAAGCAAAAAATTGTGTTGTGAAAAAGGTAAACACTAAACTTTCCTTTTATTATTAAACATAAGAAGTTATAGTTACACGCCTGGCCCTAAAGTTAGGTATGTATATACTTACCTAGTTCTGGCATCAGTCTGTCAGGTGGTAGATCCTGATATCATAGCTTTTATCCATTTATGCCACAAAGCAGAAATGTTTACATTTCTGTGTTTCGGTTTGAAGGGTAAGAGAGCCAGCGTAATTACCGGCATATGAGACAGAACATCTAAGTCGTAAAGGTTAGCAACGCATCGAAAACCTTATAATAATATACAGTGAGGTCAGACGTCTATGGGCGACGGTGGTTCAGGTGGCCCGTTTGCTCATCTGCTCTCCTTTTTTAATAAAAAGAAGTCTCGCAAACTATATTTTACATCCCCAACTAGTTTTAAAATGTCCTGTTGGTTGTGGAAGGAAATTTTTTTTTTTAATTTTGAATGTTTTTTTACCAAACTTCGGCGCAAGCGTCGCTGTCGGATTAAATGTACCCCTGAAACATTTACGGTGAAACCCTTCAAAACTCCTATAGGACAAGATGTTAAATGGAGTGATCCCGTCGAGCGTGGTCATTTGCATAACAATGACTTGTTTGCTTATCGTATGGTTAGTGGCCAACCTATTTGTCAGAGTTGTTTAGGCCGCCCGTAGGCATCTGACATGGCTTAACGACTGCTGTCGAACGACAACAACCGGGACCGACTGCTTAACGTGCTCTCCGAGGCACGGAGAAGCTCAGATGAAATATGCCACTAGCGGTCACCCATCCAGGTACCGACCGCGCCAACGTCGCTTAACCTGCACGATCACTTTCGGACCAAAAAACAATGACTTAACCATGTATTATCGATCATACGGGTGCACGGAACACACGCAAAGGTTTATAAAGAACAACAGTAATGCGAAAAAAGAACATTAATTAACTAAAGTAATATGCACGAAGACCACGTACCTATCGTATCTCGTGTGGTAACACAATCCTCGCCTAGGGCTTGCGTTACAAACAATGAAACGACACTCCGTGCGAGGCAATGTGGCTCTTAGCGCACTTTTTACAGAATGTTTTATTTTTCAGGTTATTATAAAATTTGGATGTCATCTTTATTTCAGGGCATTTATGATAGCATCATCATAGACTATGTGGAATATTCAAATACCTTTTTCGGGACATCATTTTTCTACGGGCAATATAAAATTAAATCCATGGTTCTCGCGTCCAAGGGAAACGTTATGTGTGTTATTATGCATTTTGTATTTGATAAGAAACAATAAAATATTGTTATATTTGGGTACTTGGGTGAATATCAGAAACAGTGTTTTTGTCGTGTCCTGGCCCGAAATAACATGAAATTATTCACTAAGTATGTTCTATTTTTTATTGCAATTTTGGACCCTGCATAAAATTGGAGATACTCTAAAATGTTCAATTATCAATTTAGAACTTAGAGATTTTTTTTAAATACGTTCTAATTTCAGAAATCAGAACATGTAGTGATAAATTAGTACGTTGTCTTACCAGTGCGGGATGAGACAAATTGTTGCTACGGGTGTTATTTCGAAATATGAGCCGTAGACGACTATTGTGCATTAATGAGAGCAACACGTTGTCTTCCCGTATGTGATAGACATGATACTTTTTGTTTACACCTGCGGTAAAAAATAAAATTTAAAATAAACAACTCAAGTCCATGGCATGGACCTATACTGTTACCAACGTTGTCATTAGCTATTATTTATTAGAAGTAATTAGATTGAAACTGTATTATTTCAAGGAGGTAAATGGATTTTTTTTTCTCAGTGCAGGAATGTGGCACTCTCCGCACAGTTTTCAGTAGATAGGTCCATTTTTAATCAGGTGTAACAAAAATTACATTAGTGGTTCTTAGCACCTTTCTCTTCACACACATAGGTACGGAGAAAAAATATTCTAATTTCTAATGAATAGTAGATATATTTTTTCTCCGTACCTATGTGTGTGAAGAGAAAGGTGCTAAGAACCACTAATGTAATTTTTGTTACACCTGATTAAAAATGGACCTATTAATCTACTGAAAACTGTGCGGAGAGTGCCACATTCCTGCACTGAGAAAAAAAAATCCATTTACCTCCTTGAAATAATACAGTATATCACATTTGATATAAACGAAAATGTTGTTAATAATGTGACACTTCCCGTCCAGATTTCAGTTGATAATTGGCCCATTTTTGAGCAGGTGTAACAAAAAAGTTATTTATTTCTCTTTCTTGTCAAATTGTTTATTACGAGAAGAGACGTTACAGATCTAGTAAAAGCATGAATAAAAAAAATAGTGAAATAAAATCCCCCTAGTAAAATAAACTTCACTACGAAAGAAATTTTGTTAAAATTAAGCTAAGTGGGTGTTTAGTTCCGCTATAGACCGTCAGTGCATATAATTAAAGTCGGTCACTATTAAAAAGTTTTATACTTAGTACGAAAATACGTTGTGTGTGACATAAAATGAATCTATTTATTCCGTTTATTGTGCTAGTTCTTTCGGTTTGTAACGCGAATATCGGCGAAGTTGGACAGAAAACTTTTGAGAACTTCGTAAGTACCTACCGATATTATCCTATATGTATACGTCACCTGTATTTTACACTAGAATAAACATTAAAGTAGAATTAAACACAAAACTTAATAGGTAGTAAAAATATAAGATGATGATACCCTGTTATTTATGATGTTTGATGATACACATCAAATCAAATGGGTGTTACCAACCCAACTTTTCCCGTGGGTGTCGTACAAGGCGACAAGGATAGTGGATACTATTTTACACATAGTAGACAGCAGTGGGCTCGCCACCTATCACGTTTGTCCTCCAAACGTGGGAACTACTTGTTATTGAAGGTGATTCCTCTGTCTACCCTCTCGGGGATTATGGACGTGAGAGTTTATGTATGTATAAAATTAATGAGGAATACGACTACCAAGAAAGTCGTAGCTATCTGAAAAATTATTAGGTTCCTATAAATAATGTTAGAATAAATAGCACTGGGTGCCACAAGACGGACAGCGCGGCACCGAGGCAGGCCCAGGCGTAGGTGGAAGGACGATATCGACCACTTCCAAGAAGGATGATATAAGGACGCCGAGGATAGAGAAATATGGAAAGGATGAGGGGAGGTCTTTGCCCAGCAGTGGGACAGACTATAGACGTAATATTTATTTTCTCAGGGACCCTACGACATCAGTTTAACCAGCCATGTAACTTGCAACGGGCCGAAATTAAAAACATTGACAGCTATGAATGCCACTCTAAGTGACGATAAGAGTAACCCACTCGTAGGACTCTTCAATATAACATTTTTTGAACAAACCAGCATTAGTGAAGTCGGTAACAATTTAATTATATTGAGTGATGGATGTGAAATAATAGGTAATCTATGAGGAAGCGTAATCTATAGAAATCGAAATTAGCAGGTATCTCTATATTGTTGAACCCATTTAACAGATCAAGCTGTAGCAACAAATGTCGGAGCGATTTCAACTTCCAGGTATAGGTAGCCATTAAAAATTAAAAAAGTTCGCCCATCTAGTCGCCGTACAACAGGAAAGTTTTGTAAAATATAGAGATATCAACAATATTGTTTATGTAGCAATTATTTCATTTATTTACAGATAAAAATAACAGTGTATTCTCTAAATGAAAAGCGAAAGGATACATTATGGAACTACAAAGTGGATAAGCCATGTCAGCATTTTATTTTGTCTAAAATTATAGATAAAGCTTTAAATGCAAAAAATTGTATCGTGAAAAAGGTAAAGTTACTGAAGTTTTGGCTATATCCTATCTGCTACTATTACGAGCTTAAGTACTGTCGGCCTCTAGCTTAAATACCATGTGTTACAGTGTTACAAATTCAAGTCTATGGCGAAATCATTGTGGTTCATTTCAGATTGCTAAGGCTAAAGGAAACGAGTACTATAGGAAATATTAATTCGCTTTCATTTAATTTGCAATAAAACTATGAAATAAATAACAGTTTTTTTTTCAGGGCGATTATTTTTTCGTGTTAAATTATTATGAATTTGCCAAAACCTTCTTTGGGACGTCATTTTTTTACGGAGTTTATCAAACTAAATCCGTAATTCTATCACCAAAAGGAAATGTTATGTGTCTTCTAATATCTGGAGCAGTTATGAAGAAACACTAAAAACTTTTTGTCTTAGTCGTAAACTAGTAAAAACAATTAAAGCTTTATTTTAAAAATATTTATAGAGGTTTAATTATAATTTGTACCCAATTTCAATCTGGTAAGATCAAAATTTTATTTTTACAATTTGACATAAGAGACCTTGGTGATTACTACAAAGTTTTTTATTAGGTAGCAACTATAGTGCAATTTCATTTTAAAATTGTTTATTATAATGACATAACAATAAGGTGCTTCCGCTATAGAATATTTATAATATATATATATATATATTTTGGCACTATGCAAAACTATTGTCACAGGAAAATAATCGTTATATTTACCTACAGCTAAATAATGATTTTCAAAAATATATTCACCTTGTTAGTGATTTTTGTATTCAATGTGAATGCTATCGCTATAGGAGAAAAAACCTTCGATAACTACTTATGTAAGTATCTGTAAGATTAATAAATCACTTTGGTACCTATATAATAGTAAGTAAGTAAGTAACCTATAATTCCATTTCCATACTGTCCGCCTTATCGAAGTTTTTCGAGAGGCTCGTCCACAATGAATTATACCCTCTTATTCACAATTTAATTTTGAAAGTACGACATGGAATCGTGAGGCGCAGATCCACCTGCACCAACTTATTAATCTTCACTAACTTTCTGTTTGAAAACATGGATCATCGGATGCAGGTTGATGAGATATACACCGACTTCCGGAAAGCATTCGACAAAGTAGACCATAAGCTCCTCCTAAAAAAATTCCTTTAACGGCATCAGAGGTAACTTACTCCGATGGTTCGCCTCTTATATCTCAAATAGGAATCAAAGAATAGTAATTAACGGGTTTAACTCTGATATCATAAGAGTTTCATCTGGAGTCCCTCAGGGATCCATACTCGGCCCATTACTATTTATACTCTTTATTGGTGACATTAGTCAGTGTTTCTATCATTCTCACTTCCTTTTGTACGCAGACGACTTAAAGGTTCATCGAACAATAACTAATGTCAATGACTGCCTGCTTCTCCAACAAGATCTTGATCGACTCATTGATTATTGTCACATTAATAAACTTCACCTTAGTATACCTAAGTGTAACTTTATTAGACTTACGAAGAAAATTAATATACAAAATTTTACAAACAAACTAAGTAATATACCTTTAAATAGAGTGGATATTGTGAGGGATCTCGGTGTTGAGCTTGATTCTAGGCTACATTTAGATGTCCATATACAAAACACTATTAATAAGGCATTAAAGGTGTACGGCTTAGTTATGAGAGTTAGTAGGGATTTCAAACGATCTTCAACATATTTACACTTGTATAATGGCCTTGTAAGGCCTCAGATGGAATATGCAAACGTCGTCTGTAATCCCTACTATGCAAAATATAAAGATATGTTGGAAAGAATCCAAAAAAAATTCCTTTGAACAATGTATTTTAGATGTCACCGAAGCTATCTTCCATATAAACATTTACTAAGTATGTATAATTTAGTTACCTTGGAACAACATCGTTTACTTCTTGGATCTATGATGCTACATGGACTTTGCCATAATAGATACGACTGTATTGAGCTTGTTAATTTGTTGTGTTATGCTGTGCTGGACAGTGCACAGACGCGAGGTGCGCTCGGGCCGACTTTTCGCAGTCGGCTCTTGACCCACCAATGCTGGTGTACGCGCTCCGCTCCGGAGGCTTGTAGATTCATACACCACTTATTTTGAAAATGTTGATATCTTTGCACTGTCCGCAAATAGATTTCGTAAGTTTATTCTCAACGTTGTTTCCCATATACCATAACTCTCTATTTGATTTATAAACTTTATCTAACTTACCTTATCACCGTCTGTTGGCAAGATTTATTAATTGAATTTACTATTTTTTTGTAAACTGTGGATTACGTAGTTGGTTATGCATTTACTTTATACTTGTGCTAGTGCATAATGCTTATGTAATCTTTTGTGTGTAACTGTTTGTGATCCCTAATAAACTAAAATTTAAAATTAAAATATTTAATGTTACTATATGTATTCTGATAAAAATAAATAGGACAGTCCCCACAACACAGGGTATCCTAGTGTAACCGTAGTCCCAAACTTCGGTTCATGTTTTGATTGTTTTTTCCTAAGTATACAATAAATTATTTATTATTATTAGGTAGCCCAACTACTTATCAGTTACTTGTAATACAAAAGCTATAAAACTTTGTCAAGTCATTGCCAAAGCTCAACAAATCAGTAAAAATGGTTTACCTATAAATATTTAAGTGTACTTATAAATAATTGTAAAGTAAAACTTAAAAGATGGCTACTCTCTTTAGATTACGACAAAACTGAGGCTCTAATCATATAACATAAAATTTTACACACTAAACTCATTACGTTCTTCAGATTATTAACACTTAACTTCCCACACTCACACACCCACTCACCCTACACTACATATGCATACTTACATCATTACACACTCCCACACAACCAAACACCCCCACCCATACTCACTCTTACCATTATCTTTACTAAATTCCTTTATGATTAAATTTTACATATTCCTTTTAGGTTAAGAATATAATTTGTAATTTGCTTGCACAGAAAGTGCGACGGAATCCCGACTTACAAGATACAGGTTTTCGACCTAGTTTGTAAGTCGGAGGTCCTTTTTTTGTGTGCCTTGTAATCTATATCTATACCAATATTATAAAGAGGAAAGGTTTGATTTTTTGTTTGTTTGTTTGAATTGAATAGGCTCCGAAACTACTGAACAGATTTGAATAATTCTTTCACTGTTGGAAAGCTACATTTTTCCTGAGTGACATAGGCTATATTTCATTTTCAAAAAAAATGGGGATCCTTACTTAAATTACGATAAAGTGTAAAAAAATATCAAAAAACTTCCTTACATCGCGTACGCTGCGAAAACTATTGATGATAGAACAAAATGATATATAACATTTTTTTAGAACACACCATTATCAACAAAAAAATCAGCGGCAGCGTGTCTCTAACTATTATAATACCACCGCTACAAAAATCTCTTTATTTGTACCTTATCAAAATAAATGATTTATTATTTAAGACTGCTTCAATACCTTTATATTACTTTTTGAATTATTCGATTCCGACATTCCATTCAAAAGATATCACGAGTTTAAAACTTTGAAAAAATAAACTCCATTCGGCTACTTATGCGTTGTAGGGCGTCACTCGGGCAGGGGTACGGGAGGGGAGTTAAGATCACGAAATAAACTTGCCGCGCGGCTCACTCGCGCGGTCGGCTCCCCACGTGATGGATGTGCGCGGAATTCATTAAAAATTAATGCCCGTGCGAAGCCGGGACGGGCCGCTAGTAAGTAAATAAACTTTATCATTATTTTTTTTTTTGCTATTTTGATTACATGTTATCAACAGTTTTGTAATAGTCACTATTTTTACGTTAAGAATACGAATAATAGTTTATTTGTACGGTAAGATTACAATGGAGTATGAACTTAAGCATATGTTACATTAAACTAAATAAAATTAGTGAGCAACCAGTTATCTTACAATAAGCGCAGGTAGATAAAGCTTTGGTTACCTAATCTCGAAGTTTTTTTCTCAGTGAGATCTCTTCGAGCAAACCCAATCTTCTATTTAATTCAATATTAATACAGCTTTAATTCATAAAACCATCGATGCTTTAATTATAACTCGAAAGAATCCTATGACCTCGATTCAGTATATTATATGATAAGACAAGTATACAGGGTGTAACATTAAGAACGGTCAGTATGGGAAAGTCTGAAACTATAAGACATACGAAGATCTGTTCTTAGGAACCATGTCATCAATTTTAGTAACAAGAAACACTGTATTCATACATTTTAAAAAAACCTGTACTCAGCCTGGGAATCGAACCCGGTAGTTTTGAAAAAAAATCCAACACTATTTCTATTTAGATATCGATTGTGTACGTCTTAAGGAATAAATATTAGTATGAAACGTGATGTTTAAAATTAATAAAACGCATTGTTTCCATATCTTTTAATTTATTTTAGTAGGTGTTCGAAATGACTACCATTTTGTAAAATACAACATTCAACTCGTTTAGGTAACGATCTTACTATTGATTTTTGTATCTTCAGGTGGTGAATTTGCGTTAAAATTGTCTCTATGGCTGCTTTTAAGTCTTCAATTGTGTCGTAGCTTGTTTTGTACACTTCATCCTTAACGTAATCGATATCTAAACAGAAATAGTGTTGGATTTTTTTTCAAAACAACCGGGTTCGATTCCCAGGCTGAGTACAGTTTTTTTTTTAAATGTATGAATACAGTTTTTCTTGTTACTAAAATTGATGACATGGTCCCTAAGAACAGATCTTCGTATGTCTTATAGTTTCAGACTTTCCCATACTGACCGTTCTTAATGTTACAGCCTGTATACTTATTAGGATTTTTGTAATGTTAATTCCATATTTTATTTTATGAAATGATACAGTAGGCATTGTCATTGATCATGATTTATTATTTAATTATAGGTAGATTGGGTGAACGAGTAATGAAAATAATTTGTGATTTTCTATGAACGGAAAAAAATTAAAAGAAAAAGAGGTTAATTATTTACTCAGATTACAAGTATTTAAATACTACCTATTATTATGAGGTACTCATATAGATAAATAATAATCACATGATAATACATAACGTAAGTATCTTTTTTTAAATAAATATATCGAGACTAATTTAGGTTCATTTTGGAAGGAAAAATAGGTATATTTTAGTATTCGTATAATTACGGTGATCTGCACAATAACACGAAATAACGAGGTATTTAGTTGTGCTATAGATAATATTATAATCATTTAGAATGATCTCTTTAATATAGCAAACCGTATCAGCATGAAATGACATCTGTTTTGTAAAATGTGTTTCAAATGTATAATTATATTTATACATCTTTCTCTAAGTAACTCCATTGATATTCAGATTGCTAAGACTTTCGACAATTTTGTGAGTATCTGTTATACAATTAATATTGGATTTTTTTATAGAGTTAACATGTATAGGTAATCGAAATGTTGTCCAAAATAATACAGGGTCACTTTTATTTATCATGGATTAAGTTTCCTTGGTTGACAGGGACCCTACGATGTAATTGTTTCTGAAGTCGAAGTATGTATTGGGCCAAAATCAAAATCTTTGACTTATACTAATATAAAACAACATAAGGATGATCCACAGACAGTGACCTGCAACATGACATTTTTTGAACAATGTCGTATTGAACAAGTAAGTAATACTTTTTTATGGGATTGATACAATACTCTGAGAAAAATAAATGTAAAAGAAATGAATTGAAATGAAATGAATTGAAATGAAATGAAATGAAATGAAATGAATTGAAATGAATTGAAATGAAATGAATTGAAATGAATTTTATTTGCAAGAATATAAGTCATGTAGGAAGGATCTTAAAAATACATAGGTACTCGTAGTTCCAGCATATCCTACCACATTGCGGTGTGCAAATGTATATAATAGATACATATATTTTAAAAGAAATTAGAAAATAAATTTGATACAAAGCTAATAACTAATACTCTTTAGATTACATGTCAGACAAGAACTCCTACAAGGATCACAAATTACCAATAAATATATAATAATAAAGAAAGCTTCGTCTACCTGTAACGTGAAAACTATTGTATATAATTGACCGTACACTATTTAATACCTTTATTTGGATATATACATGTATAATTATATTATTTATCTTGCGCTATGTACCTTAGGCAGGGAGAATGACTGTAGACGAAGCTTATGTCAACTCGTTGACATCAGGCTTTACGTTAGTACTTTGTCGAGTATAGCTTGATGTGTCTTCCATTGTAAATCTTTTTTTACAGATGAAAATAACCGTATTTTCTTTAAACGATTATAAAAAGAGTATACTGTGGACCCAAAGAATTGATAAGCCATGCCAGCATTTCCTTATAGCCACCATGATAGAGAGCAAGCTGAA
Organism: Hofmannophila pseudospretella; assembly: GCA_947369225.1. Taxonomy (NCBI): domain Eukaryota; kingdom Metazoa; phylum Arthropoda; class Insecta; order Lepidoptera; family Oecophoridae; genus Hofmannophila; species Hofmannophila pseudospretella. Next base: position 6,017,755 of record OX376328.1, on the reverse strand, counting down.
TGCCAACAATTGTATGGTGAAAAAGGTAACATATTTGAGATCTGCATTTATCCCCTTCGAGCTTAGGAGAGTACGTTAAATTGTCGGTCTTAGGCCGTGTCAGCGGTTTACAAAAGGCCTGAACAACTGTGAAAGTAGATTGACTACTAATCATATGACATGACAAGAAGAAGAAATATTATTGTAATGAAAGGTAGACTATGGCTGTAGGCGGGGAAAGGTTTTGGGAATGTTGGGATGTTCTAGATTGGGATGACGCATAACCTACCATACATACCTATACATACATATATACCATATATACCTGCAAACCTACTCGTAGTAATACTACGAGTAGGTATTTTTATAGAGACTTAGGATAAATTAATAACGTTAACTTAGTGCTCTTTATGACCCTACATACAGTTCAATAAATGAGTAAGTATACTTGACTAACTATGAGTATCAATACCAATTTCTGGAAATTGCACTGGGATAAATAATCTCGTTGTCACCATATGCTACGCTATGCACAGTGTCCTAACTTGAGGATACGATCTTGTTTTCGGACCTAGAGTTTCTTGATAGTATTTTTTTATCCATTTCTTACCACCCTTTTACCTAGTTCTGCCCTAAAGCAGCAATGTTTGCATTACTGTAAGATTTGAAGGGTAAGAGAGCCAGCGTAATTACTTTGCACATGTGATAGGTACTCCGTCTAGGCCGTCAAGTTTAGCAGCTCATCGAAATCCTGTATTTTTTTATAATATATGTGAGTTGGCCAAGAACGATGGTGACCACTTACCATCAGATTCAGGTGGCCCGTTTGCTCGTCTGCTGGAGAGGAGTAATTCAATGAAAAAAATAATTAAACAGTATTTATTTTTCAGGGCAGTTACAGTTTCTACTCAAACTATGCGGAGTATTTTAAAATCTTCTTCGGCACATCATTTTTTTACGGCAAGTTTCAAATTAAAACAGTGGTTCTTACGCCTAAAGGAAATATAATTTGCATTATATCGAATGTTGAATTTAAAAAGATACAATAAAATGTTTTAAAAATATTTTTTGTCAATATAACACCGAAAAATAAGGCGAATACAACATGATTAAGTAAGAATAGCAAGTTTTCAATATATATCTGCTTTATAACTTTATCTATTGGAATACCTACCTAGACTCTCAGAGAGTCATCCTAATACCAGTAAAATCAAATGAAGTTTTTTTTTGCAAATACGAATATTTAAAATGAATTTCTAGTCCGTAAGTATCAGCAGTTTTCAGATTGAACTGTATTAATATTGGTATTTATTATTGGTATAATAAAGGAGGCGACCTGCAAGCGATCAAACAAAACATTTGGGTGTATTTTATTCATAAATACTCATAAAACACATTTAGTTTCTAAAAACTCTATTAACATTCATAAAGAACGATTTTAGGAAGTCAAAAGATTTTTTCCACCTAAATTGTTTTTATCGGATAAAAATGGGAATTTACCCAGAAATTAACCCAGGTGCGGATATTTACCTGGATTGATGCCAATTTCATCACGTTTTAGTATTCAAAAACACCGCGTTTTCGTCAAAATTATACCTTTTAGAATTATTACAAACCGGGCTCCTTTTGCAGAAAAATAACAATAACTTCTTTTCAAAATGAAAAAATTTTAGTGCAATAATTTTAAAATCTACACATAATGGGAAATCTTTTAAGGTTACCAGTTTAGGTTAGTACATTTTTTACAGCATAGTCGGTCGAAGTTGGGCTATACACTTTAAAAGACCTTAATCACTGCAAATATATTTTTTTAAATGAGATATCCGCAAACATAATGGAAAAATCTTTGATTACGTTTAGAAGCAACGTCCTTTGTGGTGTACAAGAAAAAAACAGAATTATAAAATTCCTACCTTTAGCTGTAGCATCCGAAAAAGTTACTGGGGGCAGAAATTTTCCCGAATTTAAGGAACCCTAAAAATATAAAACAATCATCGAGTAAAGTTTTTTCATCATCATATACGCCCATTATAATAATCATGTTGCGAGAATATTTTTTGGTTCTGTTCGGAATGATAATAGGAGATAAGTATTTACATTTCAATATGTAGATACTTATTATAATTGTGATGAACTGTAACAACTAGGCAGATAATAATATTTAGTTCGACTCCAGGTATTACTAATCCAACCATATCAGTGTGAAAAGACCTTTTTTTGTATTTAGTAAAATGTATTTCAAATATCTGATTATTTTACTGAATCTTTCTCGAAGTAACTCCGAAATTAATGTTCACATGGCAAAAACGTTTGAAAACTATGTAAGTGTATTAAAAATAACTTGGATTTTGGATAGGGCAATGGCCGGTGAGATGAGAACATATACCGAGATCTGTGTAGCTGTTACTGTTCTCAAAACGATGAAATCATACCGAGGCGATGGCGTGCTAAACAAAGACAGCGCTACACCAAAACGATAGCATCGTCTCTGTTTAGCGTGCCATCTCACGATATCTAGTCATCGTTTTGAGAACTGTAAAGGCGCGGTTACACATAGTCGTTGACTGCTTCAGCGACCGCCCTGTGGCGGATGACCTACGGCCACCCACCTCCGTTGTTCACACTTGGCCGTCGGCCGAAGTCGTCTAAAGTCATTCGCTCTATGACAATCTAGTGACACTGACATTTGCCGTATGCGGCTGATGCCTGGTAATCCACATAGGCTGTGGCCGCATGCTGTAACCACCCAGACGGTAAGGTGCTAACCGTGCCCTAATAGCTACTGAAAATAGAGTTGTTGGTCGTCTATTGTCCGACGATATCGTCAATGTACATCGATGAGATGATAAATTATCATCTCATCGATGTACAACCGTGAAAAGCGATATAAAAAGAGGCTTATCTTATACCCTGCAGTGGGATAACAGAGGCTAGTTACAATATCATCTATCAGTCTACTGGCATTTCCGACTCATAATCCGCCATGGGATCCCAGTGATGACTGATTTGTGGATTTCAAATGCCTCCGTACTTTTTTTTGGATTTTTTTCTCTGTTTTCTTTCACTGCTCTTGCAGACCGTAAATAAAAGTCGGTTAGTTCCTAAGTCTTCGAAAAAATCGAATAGTCATTGTTACGTAACACGTCTCTGATTGTAGACACCTGGAGCTCCCGTGGGTGTTCGCCTCCTTGCTTCTACGCCACTGATGCTTGTTGACCAAAATTCCGAACTTCTATTAATATAGATTGAGTTTTCTGTGTTGACAGGGACCCTATGATGTAATAGTTACTCACGTTGAAATCTGCCATGGGCCAAAACCAAAATCATTGGCTATTACAACTATGGTACAACACAAAGATAATCCACAGAAAGTGACCTGGAATATGACGTTTTTTGAACCGTGTCTTATTGATATAGTAAGTATATTTGACATTGATTTATAATAAATCAACGAGTAAATTTAACCTATTGCATTTTGAGTAGTAGGTATATACCGTTGTGTACACAGCTCAAAATGTAATAGCGATATATTATTTATGTCAACTCATTGCTTGTTTTCAGATGAAAATGACAGTATACTCTTTTAAAGAAAATCAAAAGAGGGTGCTATGGACCCACAGAATTGATAAGCCATGCCAGCATTTCTTTGTAGCAGGCATTATAGATCAGTACTTAAAGGCCAAAAATTGTATGGTGAAAAAGGTAAACCTGTTATTAACACCTATGACATTCTAATTTGTTGTCCACACGGGATTTGACGTACTCGTTACATACCTACATTCGGTAACATTATGTTATATTCTTTTTCCTCTATTCTTTTTCTTTCTGTTTTCTTTCATTTCCGATCGAGCAGTGATATATTATAAAAAGTATAAGAGTAGGTCGGTAGTCAAAACACAGTACACTTACGTGGATACGTAGTTTAGCTCAGTAGTTGATTTAAATTGTGATGTGATATTATATCTATTTGTACTTTTTCAGGGCAATTTTGTTTTCACCTCAAACTTTGACGATCAATTCAAAATGTTCTTTGGCACATCATTTTTTTACGGCGAATTTCAAATTAAGTACTTGACACTTTCGTCTAAAGGAAATGTCGTGTGTGTTATGTCAGATGTTGAATTTAAAAAGAAACAATAAAAGTACTTTTATATAATTTTGTAAGCATCGATTTCATAAATGCTCGGTAAGTAACATCATCATTGTAGGTTATGTGATCACCACATCTTCAAGATTTGAAAGTTAATATTATTTTGTTGGTAATTTTAAGTCGTCACAATACCGAAGAATAAGTTGCGTGAGCCATGGAAGGCCACCGTAACAACTAAACAGTATTATTCCTTTATTTACTGGACAAATATAACAAACTAAGTATTAAGTAACACTTTGTTCCATTATTTAACATAAGAAACAAAAACATTTAATTATGGAGCCATGTTTTACTAAAGCCTTCCAAACGGCCTTACAAAGACCAGGGCTCCATATAAGGCCGATTTAATAAATCAGTCATTTTACATAAAACTGATATTATAAAAATCAAACACTGTGGTTATACTTAAACTACATTTATAAATCTTTTGTTAAAACAAAGTAACAAGCATCTTTGATAATATTTTCACGTAAAAATTATTACGTGAAAATATCCGAGTACGATAGCTGGTACGAGTATCCGTGCAAATGTTTAAAAGAACGTTTTTCTGAGTGTATAGCGAAATCAAAAACACTCAGAAATCAGATACACATACACAATCAGATACAAACAACTTTTTTAATGAAACAACACACTTTCAAAAAACACTAAATCAGCCTTCTGTGCGGACTGTTCCTTCCAAGGCCAAAATGTTCCCAAGAGGGCCATAGAATAAAACTAAATGAGTTGTATGGAGTTAGTATGTAACTAAATGAGTTGTATGGAGTTAGTATAATTATTGTGATTTATGACTTTTTTTAATTATTAGATTTTATTATTATTGTTCAATGAATTTGACATAATAGATTGATTATAATTTTATGAATTTTAGTGTGACAAGAATAGTGCAATGAAATTTAATGTATAAACATAAAAAAAATTCATGCCAAGCTACTAGTGAAATACGATGTACACTTAAAATATTATTTTATGTTATCTAAAATTGTACCGTATTTCAGCAAATAAAGTAATTTATTTTCATTTCATATGACTTGTGTGGAGGTTGTATGGAGTTAGTATGAGTTGTATGGAGGTGGTATGAATTGTATGGAGGTAGTATGAATTGTATGGAGGTTGTATGAAGGTTGTATGTATTACATGGTGGTTGTATTGAGGTTTAATAAGTTGTATGGACAACCATACTGTTCATACAACCTCCATACAACTCATACTAACTCCATATAATTCATACAACCTCTATATAAATCATACAATCTTCATACAAACAAGTCATAAAACCTCAAACAATTTGTCATTTTGACATTTGTCACTTTGACAATAAAAGTAGACATTTTGGGAAGTAGTCATTTTGGGAAAAGAAATGGGTCATTTTGGGAAAGTGGACATTTTGGAAAAGTAGTCTTTTTGGGAAAGTGGACATTTTGGACCAGAAGGCTTAATACCCATTCACTACCTATACTTTCAAATAAATAATTCTGGTAAGATGTTCCTAGCAAGGCCAATCGTTAAGTTTTTGATCTAGAAACACGAAAGTGTGTCCGCCAAGTTTCGCAAAGAAAAAGGGTGACGACGCACTACGTGTGTTATATTACAGGAACCATTTCGAGCCATTTTCGACCCCCCTGTAACTCAATATCTATTTGACCGACATACCTGCAATTTTGTATGTGTGTTAACCCACACGTTTACACACAAGAATCATTACAGAAGAGTTTAATATTCAAGAGAAGAGTTTAAGAGTTTTGTGTGAAAACTTGCCAAGTTTTTTAGTTTTATGCAAGCAATAATTTTTATAATTATAATAATAATTTATAATTTAAACAATGTTATATATTTCTACTACCTATGATGAAGGTGGTTCCTCTGTGTACCATCTCGGGGATTATGGACGTGAGAATTATACTATGCTATATTTGTGTATAGGTAAGTTTGAAGGTACGTTAATTGAACTTGGCATCCAGTTAGATCTCAATTCTTTTAACAGCGAAGCCGACTGGCCTATTGGTTCCTTGCACCGAAACTTGGCATCCTTTTTACATTTATGTTTTTGGTGTGAGTGGCCTTACAAGGAACCATTGGCTAGGACACTACCGTCTACATCGTGCCTCTTACATTATTATATGTATAGAATCTAGATATTATACACATAGTGTTAGTATAAACATATAAATTCAGGAGAAATTAACCTTTGTATTCCTACTAAGTCGTGTTGCTCAATGCTGAGGGTCATGATCATTCTAAGGAATTAATCACATAGAAGGACTCTCGTGGCAGATTTGATGGGGTGGTTTGCCATTGCCTTCCCCATTTCACACAATGGTTATCTCAAGTGTGCAGGTTTCCTTACGATGTTTTCCTTCACCGTCAGAGCAGTCAGTAAATCGAAAAACTCATTAGTACATAGCATTGCCTGGTTTCGAACTCGGACCTCCCGCATGGGAGGCCGACGTCCTAGCCACGACGCACAGTGGGCCCAAACGGTGCGTTCCATATCATAAATCTATAACTTCTTTATTTCTTGACATATTATTTTTAAATTTTACACACACATACTAGAATACATAGGCTATCAATTGAATAAAAATTCATGGTTATAACACAACTAATTATTTAATTTAAAAATATCAAACATGAAAATCTTCATTTTTATTGCCATAAAAATAATTAAAAAATAGGTATACTTATTACACTATTAAAATAATATTTTTATGACTAAAACTATACTTTTAAACATAAAAAGAACCACGTTGTATATTTTTAAGACTTATAATAATTATTTTCTCTACTCGAGAACAGTTATATCTAGAAGTTCTTTAGCTTCGTCAAATAATTCTTATATTATTAAACTTCGTCTGTAGAGGCTCGATATGTATGGATCAGATGTACATAGCAAAGCGTGGAAGACGTCTTCATATGTAGCTGACCGGGAACACGTTCTGGCATGATGCAACCGAAAACTCTTGTAATATTTATTCCTTGTTTCTTGGGCGTCTTCAGAAAGTTGACTAATTGGCAAAACTACGTAGTATTCTATAATTTGTGCGCCATGAATATTACGGGATTAATCGGAAGTCCTGATGACATAGTTTGAAGAGTTATGTATGGTCTTCTTATTAATTCTTCGTCAACACCCGTTATCTCTGCAGAGCATTGATAGTTTTAAAAGAATCTTCTTGACGTCATTGCTATTACCAGTACCTTGTCTTGGTTTGTCTATATGCAAGCCAAGTTCTTCACGAAAACGTCTTTGCACAAGCCTTTTCTTTTCTTCTTTACTTCTTTTGTTCTCAGGTGTTGACGCTGACCACTTTTGAGAAGATAAATTGTATGAAATGTGTAGTAGCATCTCCAATTCTCCATACATCTGATCCAAGCATGTAACGTAGAGTCCGTATTGGAAAGAGTTTTCGTTCACATCTCTAGCCCTTACTCTGTGCTAAACGCACAGAGTTGTCTACATGGCGTGGCCAAACTTTTTTGAATACTGTTTACTACAGTACTAATTTCTGATGCCGATAAATTAAAATTGACCATTAAATACTGTTCAATTTCAGAAGTAGTTTTCTCGTTAATAATTAAAGTACACAAGTCACGTCTACTGCAAACAAATTCACTCATGTTGCACAGTAATTTCGTTTTTGTTATGTATGTAAAAGTTGTATGACGAATCAAAGGATCCGATCACTTTAATGGTTGGCTGGTCTTTTTAGAGTACTCCAAGATTAGTGTCTAGCGCAAAACTTATAAATTAATTTTTATTTAATTATATCTTATAAACTTATAATTAAATTAATTGATATTCGAAGCAATAAATGCAACCATCATTGTTATCTATCTGTTACCCAATATAGATATATAATACAGATATTTTTATCATTTTAATGGTTAAAAGATGGCCGTAAGATAATTTTTTAACATAGGGTTTTTTTTTTAAAAAAAAATTTTTAATTTTTAATTTGACATTTAAAAAAAAAATTATTTGGCACGTAACCTTTGTCAAGTCATTTGTCAAATAATATACTTATTCATCATTATTACTCAACTGTTTATAAAATAAGAACTAATATTTATTAATTCCCAAATATTGAGAATTTTACTTGTCTAATATTTTTTGCTCTAAATTAAAATGGCGCAAATATGCGCAAGTTTTTATTTTTTCTTCTCAATATTGAATAGTTTACGAACCTTTAGCAACAATTTACTCAACTTCGGCAGCCTTCGGCAACAGAGAAAACTCCAAGTGAAAATAATAAAATGTTTAAAATGACTTCTCTCACGAATAAATTTTTAACATTTTATTTCTAAATGAAAGTCAAATATTAATTGCAGCATTATAAATTAGAGATCTTGAGCTTTCCAAAAATATATAATCTTGCTATAGTGTCTATAGCAACATGAGCAGAAATTGACGTCTAACTGTCACCATGCATAGTTTGAAAAACATGAAATTATCGAAGTGTTATGTTTGAAAATAATTTTAGGTAATTTCAACTAAATTGAAAAATATAAAAGCCTTTCTGCCGATAAGCTGGTCTATTCTATTAGGTAAAACCATCGACAGGTTCTTAAAATTACGAGTTTCACCATAACCATTTTCGATATGCTCTTGTTAGGAGGGTTCCCACTGTGCGACGCCACCGACGCTCTAACCTTAGTATTATAAATATAATAATGCAAGACAAAATAACATACTTTCAATATTTATATTACCACGGTATCTCACAATATGGAAAATTTCGGGAAAATCTCTTTCGGTGTCCTCTATTGGCGTGGCAACTTGGGCACCCGCCTCTCCCGACGAAATATACTTACGCAACTTTGTAATAAGTTTTGCTGAAACTTCTTCCCTGAAGCTGCCAGATCACTCGCGAAATGTATTTTTCATTTATTATTAAGTAATTTATTTTGCGGAACTTGGGAGCCTTATTATTTATAAGAGATGAGGATGGGCGTACACACGAAGTGATAAATTCTTTGCTATGTGACGTAAGTTATATACCAACTAATAGTTATAAATTGAAAATGAGATTGTGATTTTAGAAGAGTCAGTACGGTCTTGCACGTCACACGTTTTCCAATTCACTTTCTGGAGAACTTCCAGAGCCATGAAAGCTATTCAGAACCCGTAGCAGGTAACATGCTCGTAAAATCAACTATACATACAATTGAGACATGTTTTCTGCTCCGTGAAGTTGGTATCAATCGAATGAGCTAAGAAAAACGTTTCATGCCATAATGCTGCCAATTCGGGGACACAATGTTTTCCCGACCATTGAACTGGAAGAAATTAATTGTAAAGGATCTTTTGCCAACTAAGAAAAGTACCATAAGTGTTTCTTTTGGCATTTTCTTAATTGGAGTTCCACAAGATCACCCATGAAGGAAAAAACGCGCGTCCGCGGTGACTTAATTTTTCATCCATAAGTTCACTCAACAACAAAATCCCCAGAAAGATAATAGCCACCTAAAATCTATATAAGTATAAGGTAGCCTAATACCAAAGATATTGTACGTACCTTACTCTTTTATTTCTGACGATTTAAAAATATTAATGTTTTGCCAATGATTAATCTACATCATTAGTACAATTTTGCACTCACAAACTACTACTAAAATTTAAAAATATTAAAACATCTGATTTGCTTTTGATATCCTAATTACTTTCTACCAAGAAGTAAAACAAAAACTTTAAGTATCATAATCAGATTATGGATTGATGCGATATGAAGTCACAAACAGACAAACTGGATGTACGAGTACGATGGTGTTGGAGGTAACCGCGAAGGAGGAGACCGCGCACAAGCAACAGGAGTGTGGGACGTCCGGCAGCGAGGTGATCAGACGACATCAAGAAGTGACAAGACAAGTGATCAAGTGACTTGGCTCGGAAGCACTACAAATCGGGCTACATGGAAATATATAGGAGAGGGCTATATCCAGCAGTGGATGAATAAAACCTGAAGAAGAAGAAGAAGAATGATGTTGGACGGAATGTGTGTAGTCAGCATCGTTTCAGTTGTATCAACCTCCCAATTCAAAACAACAAAATGCTCGATTCCTCTTTGTTATCAGCAAGAAAAGTTTATCTTTCGCCACAACCGTATGTAGCCATTATGGGCGTGCTGCCTTCAAGTAATTTTCCACTTGATCAGTCTACCGACTTTTTCCCTTTTCTGTTCCCCCATCGCAAGTCAAGTGTGAGCTTATTGGCCTGCTAAGAATTCTAATAAAAGTTAGGTACATCGAGTTAGTGCCTCTTTACCTTTTATAGGATTTGGGCTCTTCAGAAATGACACTTGCTGAACTATAACGGTTGATAGGGATTTTATGGTGAAATTGTTATGTGAATTTGGAGTTCTCAACTTTTCTTTACAAATCCACAGTGTTCGTCTACAAGATCTATACTAAATAATAATTGTAGATTACTAAATAAAGTTTTAGAAAATTACAGTGTATTAAGTAATAGTAACCTTTTTCATATCTTCACACTACACTGTCGCTAATCTCTTTAATGTCCAATTAACTTCAGAGGTTACCTGGAAGAGATCGTTTTAAGGGATAAGGCGCCTGTGTACATATCGTGCTATTATTGCTGTAGTTTTTACTTCTCCTGTATTTGTGTACAATAAAGTGTTTCTATCTATCTATCTATCTAAAGTTTTAGAACTAGGCATGGACTTAATAAATTCTTTTAATGAAAATTTATTTTTTATATAAATAGAGTCATTCATTTTTAGAATCTCTAATTTTGTAACGAAGCAAGAGTACCTATCCCTTTGTCAATTTTAATATCAATTAATTTCTTCCGGCAAAAAGGGCCTAAGCTAACATCAGTTTTAGGAAATCTTAAAAGCTTTGAAAGAGTCCAAACGAAAGAGCTTTAATTGATAGGATTTTAAGAGCCAAATTAATTATAATGGAACAAGTAAGTACTTTATCTTAAAATGGAATACTTTGCACAATTATTACTTAATTTATTCTGCATTCCATTACTTTCTAGTAATATTGTTTTAGCTGAGCTTATATCCATGAAACGTTTTAGTTTTCGTAAGCTGCTTTTGCTGAAATCAAAGAAGCGGCGCAAGATACAATCAGCAGCACATCTTTTCCTTCAGCAGTTTCTAAACACGTGTGATTCTGTATTCTATACTTTATAATAAGGATGCTTTAACTGAGTTTACGTCATAAGTCGATTAACCTGAGAACCCTTTTTGCGAGTTGTCACCTTTTTGCGATCGCATCATCCTTATAAAGTCTGTCGTAAATTACGGCGTCTGACGTGCTCAGGCTGTGTTTAGAAGACCCAGTCTTTTCTAAACCCGTGTGATTGATTCTGTATTCTATACTTTATAATAACGTTGTTATAGCTGAGCTTACGTCATAAATAGATTAACCTAAGAACCGTTTTGGCGAGTTGTCACCTTTTTGCGATCGCATCATCCTTATAAAGTCTGTCATAAGATACGGCATCTGACGTGCTCCAGTGTCTGAGCAAAAGACCTAGTCCTTTATTAATCCATTTAAAAAAATGAACCGGGTCTAAGAAACCACTGCATTATCCGGTGAGATTGGTAGTAATTAAATTTAGGTATAGTCTTACGCAAGTAAAAAAAACATCAAGTTAAAACAACAGGAATTTTAGAAAGAATTGTGTCGGACCGTGTCTAAAAGGGGTAGGTACACTTTGTATTATAGGGATTAGGGATACTTCCAAATCCCCGTTAAAGGACAAAATCCCAAAATTCTTTCAACCGCACAGTTCCCTTGCTTCTTTCCCCTCATGACTCGATTCTCCAGACAATCGAGGTATATCTCCTCTGAAACTTATCGAGTTTTACTTTATTTACTTATTTCATAAACTAGACTCAAGAGTGTTCCAAACTAGAAAACTTACTATTAAATTCATAGATACAATTTGATTTTCTATTTTCGTGAATAAATTTAAGCAAGCACTTAGTTTATTTTTAAAAGGCCTAAATCAGTTTACCTAAAAATAAAACATCGTTACCTTGAAGTCGTTTAGTATACTTATAAGACTTTATCTGAATCTACATTATAACCGGAGAAAAAGGAGAGGGTTCTCATTTCGGCGAGTATGTTCATGTATGTTGATTTATCTTGACGGATAGCCACCACTTGGCAGATTTTGATGGATTTCTTGGCCTTACGTTAGGCTTGCTTATCGTTTAAATTAGGGAAGAGTATGAATGAAACCATTGAAAACTGTTTAGTTTCTAAGTTATTATAAAAAAAATGGTATTGCGTACATATTGATCTACCTACATACATCATATAGACAAGCCATACAAATTCTTATTGAAGCGAGTTTGTCGGTTACTTTTAATTAAATAATTTTCGCTTGCTCGATGGGACTTCATTTGTTGGAAATGCCGTTTTGTGTTATTACAATTTATTACTAAGTGAGTACCTACTTTGCTCTTAAGAGGATTATTTTATTTAAGTAAGTAATTAATTTCGCATGAAACCTTATTATTTTTTTGCCTTTGTTAGAACGTCAAATTAATCTGAACCAGTTTTGACCGAAATTTAAGCATTTGTCTTACTTTATGAAACAAAAACAAAAACGATTATCAAAGTACTTTTCGAATACTTACATTTACCAACTGTCCTAAAGGTGAAAGAAAATATCCTGAGGAAACCTGCACACTGAGATGACCAGTGTGTAAAATGGGGTAGGCACAAAAGATCCTCAAGGGTCGAAGTGCCATTGGGATTATTCCCGGCCCCCTATCATAAGATAAGAAGAAGATACGAGTAACACAAGGCGTATTATTACTACAAAATCACAACTATGACTAGTCGTATGCAAGAACTGTACTCATTATTTTTACATTGAAGAACTATAATAAAAAAATTTGTCCTCAATATTTGTCTCAACTTTTTCTGGAATGACGCCAGAGTTCAAAGTTCCAAACATCTTCATAACATCGTAAGAGTCCATCTTCCTATATTCTACATTTTGTTGATTTGAAAAGTTTCGTTCTGGCAGTAAGTAAACCAACCAATATTTAATTTAATTGAAAAGTTCTGCTTGTACCTTTATCGACAAAGCATATTTTATTATAGACCAAAGGTACTTACTTACTTTACTGTACAAGTCAGTCAGCTGTGCAAAGTTCAAAGTTCAAATGTTTTATTGCTGATTACAGGTTACATGGTTCTTATGATTAATAATTTGATCCGCTATAATCTACCTTGTTAAGGCATGCAATATTTATTATATTTACAAACATATTATATTATATTATGTCCTTTATAACTATTAATTCACTATAGTAATCAATTACTATAATTACGTCAAAATATTTATAATTACTGTATTGTCAAAATATACAATTAGTTAGTTAAAATGTATGGGCAGACGATTTGCGATTTGCGAAGTTTCAAACGGTGCAAAAAAAACTATCTATAACATAGGTCGCAATATAATTTCGAAGTTTCATACACATCTATTATATTATATGTTTTACCTACCTAATTTAATGTGTATGTAAGATAGTACTTTTACGTAGTAAATTATATCATCAGCAGCCTATTCTAGTCCACTGCTGGACATAGGCCTCTTCCAGGGTGCGCCATTGAGCCCGATCTTCGGCTCTTCTCATCCAGTCGCTGCCAGCCACCTTACGCAGATCGTCGCTACCATGGCCGCCACCGTGACCAGGAAAAGTGGGGCGGCCGGGAACTGGGGGCCGTTTTCTTTTTGCGCTGTCCATAGGAGGTGATGCCATAATCGCCACGCTAGGCCTGCGGGTTGGCGATCGCAGTAGTAAACTATATATTTTAATAAAATTTTATGAGTGGAATTTTGGATTGGCATACAAATATTTAAAGAACATTTGCTATGTAAATTTTTTAAACGCTGTAAGATTTCCTGCAAAACAGATAAAATTAAAATAAATACATTCTTTGATAGTACTTTCTAATTTAATGATGTAAGTACTCGTATATGCGCTTACGCGAAAAGGGAGGTTCTCTGTTTGACTATGTACTACTGTACCGATTTTGATGGTTCTATCACAGATGTGAGCTTCATATTCCTGGAAAGATTTTAGTACATAATTCCACGGTATTGTTTGCAAAGGAGTCAAAATTTACGTTTTAGTTCGTCATAATTTGAAGTCAGTTATAATTTTCTTGAAGATATCTTCGAAATGGTGATGATTCCAGGAGTGCGGGAACCAATATTTCTTATCGCTTCGTGTCAGCATTGTTCCACCGTTTGCGTCATTTTTATAAGCAACTGAGAATCGGTTCTAATTTCTGAAATTAGGCTGTGAGCACATTCCCCAATATTCGCTCAGCATTTCGCTCATTCCGTATTCCGCTCATGTAGTGCTTTCTTCTAAGAGGGTGGCGCACAATAAAAATAGATGAACCCTTTAGAGAGGTCTGGTAATTTGTTTTAAGCAAAGTGCTTTCGTCGCACGGTGTCGTAGTGGCTTCATTTTCATTGGAATTATAGATGCTGGATAAAACCTGAGCGCACTTGGATTGAAGGTATTCTAATAACGGCAACAGCGTGTATTATTGTTTTCTAATGTTAGTGAAGATATCGACTTGCATTTTTATTTTTAAGGTGAATAAAAGAAGCCATTAAATTTTAAAAAAAACTCAATTTTTAATATTAATCAATATAGCTTTTTATCTGTTTGAGTGAGTCCTAATAAGTTTCTGAGTGAGTCTTAAGCTTTTTATAGATGAATATTTACTAAGCCCGTGTGCTCCATCTTCGGCCTCATCTTACTTACCACCAGGTAAGATTAAGATCAAACGCTGGTTAAGTCGTAAATTAAAAATTAAAAAACCAACAATGGAGATTTTCTTGTCATTGTGGGTTGTGGCCAACCTATTGCCGGAGTTATTCAGGCCGCACCTAGGCATCGAACATGGCCTAACGACTTCTGTCGAACGACAACAGAGGGACGACATTATAACATGTTACATGCAATGAGATATCCGGCATTAATGAACTCTTATACGGGATATAATAATTATAGCACATACATAAGTTATAAAGAGTGCTATGATGCAAATATTTTGAGTGACATGATATAGTTATACTACTTTACACCAAAAACTCACCATCTATCTCTTAGGTAAATCCATTAAAAATCGACATTGACGCTTTGATAAAGGAAATTATTTATAGGTAAATTAAAACTACAAAACCGTTAAAAAAACCGTTCGTCTTTGGCTGGTTTTAGGGTTTTTAACTTAGGCAATCGTTTTTATTACCTTGAAATATTTTAATGTTTTACAAATATTCAGAAACTAGTGAAGCAAATACGAGTACGTCATCCAACGGGACTCAAAGCCGTATTCTTCGGCTTAACGGTAGCCTGGCGCGTTAGACTTTTCGCTACAGATGGTTCGAGCAACGTCGTCGTAACTTGGACTCACTATTTTCTTAATTTTATTTATTTATTAGGTAGACACAACAGATTGCAACCAGACAAAGTACAGAAAAATCAATATAAAGTTATGAGCTAGATAACGATAGTGTAAACACAGCATGGTTAGGAAGTAGAAAATTGGTTGTTGTACAAAATTGAGTTGGGATAGCAAAAAATACTAGTACATAAAAAAAGTAAAAAAATACCTATTGAAAAATAAAAATAATAAAGTAGAAATTAAAAAGTAGGTGCGTGGATAGCTTACTTGAGGACATCCTTAACCCGTCTTTTAAAAACTAATGGCCTAGGATCGAATAAGTCGAACGATGGCTTATAGGTAGGTATTTTAATCTAATTTATCTAATTTAGATTGAATTGACACCTTAAATTGGTACCTATAGCTCATCTAGTTTATTATTATCAACGGTAACATTATTTCTCTTCTTTACCTTCCGCCATGTGGTTTACGTTACGGAGGACCAAAAGTTTTGGTGTTTCGCGACACAGCTACATTTTGCTTAATTACGTAACACAATGTAAGAATATTCTGCCTGTATACCTACCTATATCGTGTGTAATGGAGATATGGCAGCCATGTGGTTGGAAGGAATCTTGCTTCGAATAAAACTTAGCAGACAGAAAATTATGTAATAAAATAAGTAATACTACTTGGTAAGTATTTTAGTCATACTTTCACCCTTTAGACATACCCAAAATGTATTATAGGTATCTAGGATGCCTAAGCAAGAAGGCGACATTTTGACAAAAGTTAATTTTGAGATACGGGCAAAAACTGGGAATTTAGGTCTCTACGAGTTCGTAGAGAGTTGTGAAGCATTTATCGACTTTATTTATTTTGAACTAAAAGGTTTGGCAATAAGCTAACTTTTAATCAAAACACTAATGGTATATGTGTCCTAGTTTTTATATATACGCTTTTTTCTAATACGTATAGCATAACCTGTAAATTTATGATAGAGTTAGTAGTCTTGAAAACCCTATAATAGCGATATACGGCTTTATAGTCAAGTAACGCGTACTTACGTACTGAACGTAATCTAGGCCATTGAGGTATGTAGCAAATATACTTAGCTACGAGTATAAGGCGGCATGTGATCGGCAATTATCGTCATGACATTCGTCCTTTTAGCTTAAAACCGTGATATACGGTTTTCTAGCTTACAACAGGTGATATTTGTAGTAATAGCAGCTCCTACAAAACCAAGCGGTATTTTCGTCTATACGTCTATTTAGTGTGTTGTCAGTAAGATTAAAATGGGTGGTAAATCTCACCTCACTGTATTATTATTGGAGGGTTTTTGATGCGCTGCTAACCTTGATGACTAAGATGGATTGCCTCATGTGCCGGAAATTACGCTGGCTGGCTGAAGCATTTCTGCTTTACGACAGAAATAGATAATAGGGTGGTACCAACCCAGGCGATCCTTCATATCAGGAATGAATGAATGAATGAATGAATACTCTTTAGGACCTACAACCATGAATGAATGTATGAATACTCTTTAGGACCGACAACCATGAATGAATGAATGAATACTCTTTAGGACCTACAACCATGAATGAATGAATGAATGAATACTCTTTAGGACCTACAACTATGAATGAATGAATGAATACTCTTTAGGACCTACAACCATGAGTGAATGAATGAATGAATACTCTTTAGGACCTACAACCATGAATGAATGAATGAATACTCTTTAGGACCTACAACCACAAAGGACAGAAATAAATAAGAGGGTGGAAATTAAGTAAGTACAGTCTGGTCAAAAAGAGTAGAAATAAATAATGACAACACTTACTGAAATTGTATGGAAATGTCATTGTGATTTGACATCAATATATGGTAAGTTGCCATATTTAATTTCTACTCTTTTTGGCCAGACTGTAACATGGCATATAATGTACATCTATCAATTAAATAAATAAATATTTTTTTAAATTAATTATTAATATTATTTAACAAAAAAAATTTTTTTATAACTTCTACAACCAGGCTAAAATGCCTGTTGCAGGGGTGATCCACAAAAATGGTCCAAAGGTGAATTCGCACGGGCGACGCTTGCGCCGCAGTCTCGTGCCTTAGCTTTTCTATTTGAGCTATTGTCAATTGTACAGTCGACCACAGGTCAATCTACCCAAAAATTTGAGAATCTGAAATGTATCATATTACGCAGGCATAAGGTCGAGATTTAATCGAAGGTTTTTGACAGATGGTATAGCTTGTTGTCGACTGTACTTGTACTGTATATTGTACATTTTGAACATTTATAACAATTTCAATTCCCTAGACCTAATTTAACTTAACCTCTCTTTACTGAAGGAAAGGGTAGAGTGAATTGAACTCTAAGCATAAACCCCACTAACTAATTGCAATCGTCGAACTAAATATAACCGCCACTATAACCAAATTACGTCCAAACTAAGGTCACTAAATCTTTGGCACGTTCCGAATTAATTCACTACACCTGGCTAATTTGTGTTTGCGGGTAACGGAGCTAGGGGCGGGGTCATACCCCTTTTTCTGAAAATATTCCAAGCATTGTAAATTGTTCATTTTAAAATTATCTATAGACTTGCAATTGGTGCCCTACTCAGGGTTTCATGTATGAACATATAATATATTTTTTAAGACCAATTGTTACACATGAAAAGCAATAAATGGTATGAGTATGAATAACCCTAGCGGGCTCCGGCATAGATAATCAATCAGTCAACCAATCAGTTTATCAATTGTTTTCATTGATATTGATTTCAAGATTTGATTTGATTTGATTTTAATGCTTATTATTTTACTTAGTTTAGTATTAAGTACTTCTATTAACTTGGTTTTAAAAAATAAAAATAAATACAATAAATACAAATACAAGATACTTATCTTAAGGTACCGTACCTTGTACATGCAAAAATGTACGTTCATTTTTAAGATATCGTACATTTCTAACGCTCGACCAAAAGAAAGGGGTGTTATAACTTTACTACGTATGTCCGTTTGTCTGTTTGTCTGTGGCATCATAACTCAATAACGGATGATCCGATTTGGATGTGGATTTTTTTATTTAGCAGATAGTTTTTTGAGATTATTCTTAGCTATGTCTAATAAAAAATGGATCACTGGTTTCCAAGATCTTGGAGTATCTTTATAAGCAGTAGTAAAAAATTATAGATTGCTTTAGATAACTCATAAGTTTCCATCATCAGCCTTTCCATGGAGTTTGTATTGTCAACGATAGCCGTAGGATAATCATTTGATATATTTAACACACACCTGTGCGTTCGTAATAATAAAAATTAAAAGTGACACTTCCCGCACAGTTTACAGTCGATAAATATCCAGCCATTATGAGCAGGCGTAACAAAAATAACATTAACATTTGGGGGTCTTAGCCCCCTTCTCTTTCACAGGTCCGTGTAATCCGATGCGCAATCAGGTAGCTTTTGTGACGGGATCGGGTTAACGAACACTGTGGAGTGCAAAGTGATTTTCGTAATGTGTTTCTCTTTAGCTACAAAGTTACTATACATGGCAGGTGTACTAATAATAATGACGTTACATATTCCGATGTAACGTCGTTATTATACGTCAGTGTATAAAGTAGAAACTTAGTGTATTCTCATTTGGTTTCGGCCGTTTTAGCAACTGCGTTTCTTCACCAGTTGTGAAAAAGATTTTTGTGCTCCATTCGCTACTAGTTGCTAACGAAGAATACTATTTTGTCCATTCAAGAAAAAGTATTTTAAGTATTTGACGGACACTATAACTAAAACTTTTGATTTTATATAGTTTGAATTTATAATATTGTTAGAGTATATTTAATACTGCTGTTAATGACGTATCTTGTAACGGTTTTAGTTACTTTAAGATAAATAAATATAATACAATACAATACAAAAAAAATTCTTTCAAAACTGATTACGAAACAGGCCGAAATCCTCATTTGGAATTTATTATAATACCCGTACACATAAATTCCTATACTTTAAAGTTAGAGAAATGAAATGAAATGAAGTTTATTTGCCAGAAATATGGTACATGAGATGTCACAATCAGTTTTAAAGATCACATATTTCGCTAAATATGCAGATATTTTGGCAATATAATAATTACTTGTAGATATTACTCAAACATACATTATTAGTTGAGATTTCGAAAAATAAATGAAGATCCATCTTCATGGGTTATTAATGGATGCGCAAATGCGTTTTGAGAGTCATATATCGGATGTATTACGTAGCATCTTCTATCGCTTGAAAATTCTTTACAAAATTCGTGACTACTTGAGTGTCAAACTACGTATACAACTGGTTGATTCGCTGGTGCTTTCTAGATTGAACTATGCCGATACGGTGTATGGTCCTCGGCTATTGCAAAGAACACAGGGTCTTGTTCAGCGTCTCCAGAATGCTTGTGCACGCTTTTGCTTTAATGTACCGCCCCGTAGCCATATAACACCTTTCCTTAACAATCACAACATATTGAAAATGGCTTCGCGGCGTTATCTACATTTGGCTAATCTTCTTTTTGGCGTTATTAAGTATGGGAAACCGGTGTACCTTTATAGGAAAATTAGGTGGTCGCGCGACATCAATGAGTACAACACACGTGCATCTACCTACTTAATGCTCCCTCCATGTCACAGCACAGCTGCTTTTAGGGGTAGTTTCAAGTATGCGGCATCTAAGATTTGGAATACCTTGCCACCTCCTATTAGAGACGCGCAGACTCTTGACACCTTCAGGAGAAGACTTAAAATCTATACAATTGATCTACAAAAATCGGACACTGCTCCGTACATTGTTTAGGTGCCCTGTAACTACTGTCCTTCACAATCTGGAAGTGCTCGGTAATCTTATGCCTCTACTGTGAACTACCATCCACACACATAATACCATGTAAATACACCCGCACCATGCCATCACCCTCCCACACACTCAGTACCTCACATACACACTAATATCCTCATTCATACAAACAAAAACATTCATATATCACAACACGCACACACTGTTGCTTTCTTCGTCCGTGCAGTCACTGAGGGGTCACCTGAAAATCAGCGCTCTGGCTTGCCTCAGCATTATGCTGAGCTGGTGTACCCTTTTTGGCACTGTACCACACCAGATGTTCTATGCTGCATGTATTAAACTTTGTATACTTCTGTATTCTGTATTCTGGTGTGTACAGCGCTAAATAAACGATTTCAATTTCAATTTCAAGTTTTTCAATTTCATTAATAGTCATAAATAAAAGGTAATATAAAAACGTAAAAAAAATAAAAAATGGTAGGTATGGTATATCTTTTCTTTTAGCCTATATGTACTTCAACTTTATACGGAACTGTCTGTTATTTCGGATGGCAGGGCATTGTACGAGTAGGTTCATACGTCTTTACATACATCTTAAAACAGTTCTTTTGTCTCTGCCAAAAATTTTAGGAAATTCGCGGAAAAAATGTCACAGTCAATGTCAAAACTGTTAATTTAAAAAAGTCATCGACAGTTTTATTGTGGAAGGGAAGATGAAAACACTTTTTGAATTCAAATAAAGTGAAAATTAAAGGAATTCATGGTACTTTACGATTATGATTCCATTGTTTGGACGTGAACAGGTTAATCTGTAAGTAATTTCTTTAAGTATATTCACACTAATTTTATTTAGTTTTAATATAACCTATGCTTAAGTTCCTACTGGTGTATGGACTATGAATACTTTGTCATCTTACCGCACAAATAAACTTGTTCTTATTCTTCTTATTCTTAATTAAAATTAAAACAATATTTACACTTATTTTAATATACCTTATATATTTATTATGTAATTATAACACTAACATTACACTGTATTTATAAAAGTGGCATTCAAATAATAATTAAAATAAGTAAGTACATATTAAGTTTTAATAATTACTTAACTTATTTAAAGTTGCTTCTTGAAAATTGGGTTCATAATGAGACACAGGATGTTCCCTTTTGACGAGAGCACTACGTCCTTAAATTCATACTCGCCATAGAAAAATGATGTGCCAAAGAAGCTTTTTGCATATTCCGAAAAGTTGAAGTCAAAAACGTAACTGCCCTGAAAAGAAGTGTTTTTCATAAATCTCTCCTTCTAGGTCCAATCTCTCCTTATTATAAAAGTAAAGTCACATAATTACCTATATCGGTACCTAGTACAGTTTGAACGTAACTGGTACTACGAAACCAAAAGTATTGTCACATCACTAGTTATGATAATATACTTGACAGCTGCCAGGCGTGACATCGTAGAATGAATTACCTGTAGGTCATGAAAGAAACTGGCTGATCGATCTCAGATCGACCTTCCCAGCGTCTGCAGCAGTATTGAACGCAACCATGTCGCGTTTTGCACAGTCTTTGAAGCGTTCTAGTTATAATAATTAGTAATTACTTCTTATTTATTAACACTTACCGTGAGTTGCAAGAAACTTCTACGCGTGAAGAACTATGGCGTAGAACATAGCATGTATTTAAATGAAGTAAACATTTCGTGTAATTATGGCACATATAATAATAATATCACAGGCACATTAACCTATCCTAGTTCTGCTTTAAATATACATATTTTTACCTTTTTTACTAAACAGTTTCTGGCGTTGAGATTAGTTTCTATAGTGGTAGCTATAGCGAAATGTTGACAGGGCTTCCGTATTCTGTAGCTCCATAATACTCTCTTAGGATTGTCTTTAATCAGGGTATATACTGTTACTTTTATCTGGAAAGAATAAATATATACTTACGCAGATATTTTACTATTAAAATATATATGTTATGGTTAGTGTTATAAATGCAGTTAGTACCTATTCATAATTACCGGTACGTATTAATAATAACCGCATGAAATGGTCAATGTAATGAATACCGGGGGAATAATCACTTTTACTGGTTTTTATTAATATCTACTTCAAGGTTTTGATTAATGTAATGAAACACATGATTTGTTTTATTATTTCCTTTTTTAACCTCCGACCGATCGAGTTAGGGCGTATTATAAGTTTGACACGTATATGTCTGTATGTCTGTTTGTCTGTGGCATCATAACTTAACAACGTATGATCCGATTTCGATCCGGTTTTTTTAAAAGGTAGCAGTTGAAAGGTAACAGTTAGGTATATGACCATGGTGACCTTCCCATTCTGGAACATTGAAGATTCAGATAACTTTTCTTTTTTTTTAGTCATCACTGATGATGACTAGGGAAAAGTAAGGGGATCTGCAAAATGGTACGTCGGGGGTTTCTTAAATTTGTAATTCAGAGTTATTGTTGACTTATGAATGAGTCTACGCAACTAAAAATAAATTCAAAACAGGTATATGGATTTCTTAGGGAAAGTGGTTGTTGTTAGCGTGTGACACCCGAGAATCGGTGCCAATGTTACTGCTACTGACCTCTTCGATACGAGCTTGTTCCAAAAATGTTGTATTGAAAGAACCTATTAGGGAACCATTAATTCTATGCACTTCAACTGTAACAATAGCTTCGTTTTTTAATTTTGGACCGTGGCACGTTTGGCATCGGGTGAATTCTAATACATATGGGCCCTGAAAGAAATAATAAGTAAAAACATTCTGATTTTAAAGATACGATAACAATTTCAGTATAGGTCGCCATTATTCAAATTCTACTGTTTAAAAACAAACTGTAGGTATATTTTTTTTCAAAATCAGAGCATCCTGGCGCGAACCGTTAACTCTCGTGTTCACCCAAACCCGAAATCAGTTTTTTATGAAAACCATAGACAATTTGCAAGTTAACCAAGTGTAAAATTTTCGTGCAAGTGGGTCGGTTTCGTGCATGTAAGACTTGCAGGCCTTGCACTATTACAGTACAGATTCTATACAATATATTATGTAAAATGCTAATACCAAATTCCATTAACTTACATAGTTATCAGCAGTTTTGGAACCAAAACCTATGGAATGAACTTTACAAATACAAAAAACTATTAAAATCCAAATAATTTTTAAATTCATAATTGAAAATTCGATATTTCAATGTAGTGAAATGTCTTCAGTCAATTGAAATAGTAATGTACTTTTATTCCAATTATTTAGTAGCATAATAAATTATTTTAATGGACAACAAGTTCTGTTCTGATGGGTATTTAATTATTTTAAGTTCTAATCGACATTAAATTTCTTTTTTTAAGTTATTATTAATATTATATGATCATTATTTTTTTATTCAGATCGATTTTTCTTTGTCATATCTGTTGTTATTTACCTATTAGATAGATGGACTAATAATTTTAGTCGCTCGCTCTAGGTTGCCTATTTTAGTTTTTTCCCTATGAAAACGCCTTTGTTTCGCGATTATAAACCTTTCTTTACCTCACATCTCGCTGCACTTGTGGGGGAAAATCATTGTCTTGTAAAGGACTGTAGGGGGCGGATGTAGAGGAATGCCTATACATGCAGTAGCTAAAAGTGTTGCTCTATCTATCTTTATTGGTTGTCTATGGGATGAATGCTGACCTTTATTGAATGCCTTCTTTTTGGGAAAGCACTGTCTCTCAAGATACAGGTTCGCCTAGTTTGGGAGTCAGGGTATTGTTCGATTTACTCATTTGTGACGTTTTCAATAAAGTTTTTATTATTATTATATTTATCTTTTATATTATTTCTATGCATAGTTAAACCTTACACTTAGGTAAATGTTATAGCCAAGAATTTTGAAATTCACCCTATGTAGATTGCTCGCTAAAGCAGTTTCAGGGGTTGCGATGTGTTTGAAAATGTTTGAAATAATAATATGTAGTAATCGCGCGAACCATATCGTATCGTATATTCGCGCGATAATCACGTGGTCGCGTTGTATTAGGACGACCCCTTATATGAAAACCACGTCTGCCAGTTGGCGCATGCGATGTGAGCGTTTTCCCTTATTTTAGTTGAGCATTGAAATGTCAAATGTATAGCATAAGAATACGTTTATTTGTGCGGTAAGATGACAATGTATTCATAGTCCATACACCAGTAGGAACTTAAGGCATAGGTTACCTATATTAAACTAAATAAAATTAGTGAGTTCTAACTAGTCAGTTCCTGTATCTCGGAGGACAGATCTCTTCTGTGACCAGTGCAAATAAACATGTAACAGAACAGACGTTGGTCAAGTCAAGAATATATAAAACTTTCAAAATTTGAAAGAAAGATAAAAAAGATAATAATAAAGGTTATTAACCTTAGGTGGTGGTGGGGTGGTGGGAATGCAGTGTGTGTGTGTGTGTGTGTGTGTGTGTGTGTGTGTGTGTGTGTGTGTGTGTGTGTGTGTGTGTGTGTGTGTGTGTGTGTGTGTGTGTAATTATACGTGCATTTTCTCAAACTGTTTGGCTCGCTGTCATGTCAGTACTCACATTGATTATATTTTCTAGAGAAGAGAGTCCGATTTCTGTGGTTAGTTACGTAATAATAACGGAATATCAGACTTCATGTGTGGATTTTCAGTTATCGTATACAAATAAATTATTTTAATATGATGGCAGACAGTTTAATGGAAAATCAGTTTTTTCTGATGGATATTTAATTATTTTTCACTGTGTGATGTTTTTCATGTTTTATGATATTGATTGATGGCTTAATAATTTCGTCGCTCTACATGAGGGCTTCCCTAACTCATCAGTTGGAATATTATGTATATTTGTTTACTTTACCAATTGGAATATGAGCATTGAAGTTGGCACATGAAAGGTATTACATAAAACTATTATTGATCGTTTGATAAGAGTTGATAAGTATTATAAAACCAAAATGAATACCCCTCATGAAGAATAGAATCTGGAAAATCAACTCTTTTCAAACAAATGAAATCTGCAAATATAGTTGTCAGGATATCAGTTTCCAAACAAACATTAATATCAGTTATATAAATCAAGAAAGATAAAGGTCCTAGAACTGAAACTTGAGGTACCCCCAAAACAGTTATGTTTTCTGCAAAATTAGCTCCACCCACTGTCAATCATTGTTTACAAAGAGATAAATACTGATAACACAACTGAAACTACTTGTACTTGACACGGTGATGGATGAATAATTATTTTATTGATGAATTAAAGAAAGACCAACTTAAAACTCAATAAAAACTTTATTCCTCCCTTATTATTAAATACAATCAAAATAATATGAAGCAATTATTATTACTAGTATTGAGTTATTTTTAAATATAACTTGGTTACAGTTTCTTTTTGAAAACTGGACACACAACGAGACACATTATATTCCCTTTTGATGACAGGACGACGGCCTTGAATTCATACTCGCCGTAGAAAAACGATTTCCCAAAGAAATTTTTGGTGTATTCCGTGAAGTTTAAATCAAAAACATATGTGCCCTGAAACATAAAAGCGTTCTTAATACATATCCTCATTTTAGATCTTGAAGAAATCTGGCTGATGATTAAAATTAAAGTGGTACATAAAGTTGTTTCCTGAAGCACATGCAAAGTTGAACAGAATACGCCCAAGGTATACTCGTAGAATCTATACATATAATAAAATCGTAAAGGTAAATGTTTGTCATCTAGGCTATACGAGTAGACGATTTGAAAATGTTGTAATATGTGGGGGTAAAGTTAGTATGGAATGCGAACGAAGTAACAGCTAGTTTATAATAAATTATTGTGGTCAAATACCGGTAAACGATACCGATATTACACAAAAATATTTTTGGAGCTAATAACTACATGCGTTTTGTATTAAATTTTGCGTGAGCTGTCAAGATAACAGCATTCTCTCTGTTTATAGCATGCGTTATACTTGAGTTTTTTTTTAGATAAAGATATGCATATGTCACGTCAGTATTAGTAGCTAAGTAATGTTTATATACAGACACACAGTCAGTGTGTCGCCCTTTCTTTGTGCTTCTGGTATGCGGATGAGCGAACGGCTGAACTTTTTCGTTTTTAACCATACTGGGCGTACTTACCAAAATAAATTATAAAAATGGTTGTAAACATTTCCGCGAGCAGGATTAGAACTTGCCGTTCCGTAGCAGTGCTCTAACCAACTGAGCTTCAAATTAATCGACCCTTTCTTCGTCTTTCATTATAATTTATTTTTCGTTTACTTTTGTGTTTTTTTAACAGTGTCTGTGTGGTGGGAGTTTAAACGGCTTCACCATATCTTGCCATGGCTTTCAACTCGTTTACGGTACACGCTACTTGTGTGATATTTCGTAAATTCGTACATTGTTCTTTTAATTAACTGAACTTATAATATTGTAACAGATAGGTACCACAGATGAATGAAAAATTTTAGTCTCCCTCCCAAAGGGGCGGGCGTTCCTACCTTCATGGTAGGTACTTTAAGAATTTACTTTAATGAATAGACAGGAACCTAATCCGATTTTTAAGTGACATTGGCTCATATGCTACGGCACGAGACTGCAGCGCGGGGCTGCTAGCATCGTCGAATTGATTCCATGGACCATTATGGTAGACCACTCCTTGCACAAATATTTCAGCCTAGTTACGTACAAAAGTTTTATTAATAAATCATCTGAATTGCACGACCTAATTCCAGCATCTCCATTCCGCCTTCGGACTACCAGGCGCGGGGAGGGTTTCCCTCCTTATGTTGTTGATATCCCATCTGCTCGTACAAAGCGATTTGCTTCTTCGTTCATTATGCGAACGGCTAAGGAATGGATCAGCCTGCATTTACTTCACCCGCATGCTCCATCGTCGCTTACCATCAGGCGAGATCGAGGTCAAATGCGGGTTTAGTTGTAAATAAAAAATATAAAAAAATACTTACCTTTTTCGCTAAACAATTTTTAGCATTGACGCTGGATTCTATAGTGCTAGCTAAAAGGAAATGTTGACAAGGCTTTGGCATTCTGTAGCTCCATAATAATTTCATACGATTGTCTTTCAAGGCATAAACCGTTATTTTAACCTGAAATAAAAATGTTGTAGTTAAATTTTAAATATTACCAATGTAGAGCCGGCGCCAGACGCTCGGCAAGCCTCGGCGGCGAGTCTTCACGAACTCGAGCGTGTGGATGGGTCGTTTGTCTTGGCTCGCGTAGGCTCGCCTAGGCTCGCGGCCGCTCGGTCGGTATCGGTATTTTGTGCACGAGTAAAAGGGAACTCGTGGCGAACGCTCGCGAGGCATCCACATCCTTCAGGGCGACTTGGGCCACTTCCTAACTTGTCAATTTCCCCACATGTTCGTACGATCGTTAGTTTAGTACGGCTTCCGCACTGGTGAGAGACGGACGTCTTTTTTATGACTGTTGAAAATTATTTATATATTCCCCCGATCGAGGAAGGGGTGTTAAAATGTTGACACGTATGTCTGTTTGTTTCTATTATCTATAGAATTTATATAAAGTTTCATATTTTTCTGTAAATAAAAATTTTCATACATTTATTAGAATTTATAGTTATTATCATCTCATTCAACATCTTCTTTTTTGATAAATTCTTCATTCCCTTAAGTTTTGTTTAACTTTAAAAATAAAATAGGTTTTGTGACTTCGACGTCCACCACGGTTGGATGCTCGGAACGTATTGACGAACTGACGAGCGTGTGGATGTGGAGGCTTGGCTCACCTGGGTTCGCCCCAAAACGGCTCGGCGAGTGCGCTTGCCACGCGTGTGGACGTATCATAAAACGAGTTTTTTCCCCTTATTTCTACTTACCTCATCAATACGGGCTTGTTCAAGAAAAGTCATGTTGAAAGTCCCTGTCTGTGAACCATTATTCTTACGCATCTCCACTGTAAAAGTCGTCACTTCTTTTGTTTTAGGACCATGACATGTTTCGTATCGAGCGATATCAACATCGAAAATGCCCTGTTGATAGAAACATTATATGAATTTGAGGTCATGACATAAGGTGTTTAAACTGACTTTTACTACTAAACAAAGTATTTAAGACAAAATCTGAACTATAGTTACTTAAGTCTAATTGAAGGATATAATGACTATAAATTATTATATCAGCCAGGGTCGGTGATCGGTTCCTCTATCAAAATGATCATCTGAGAGGAATTGAGAGGACAAATCTTTTCTTATTCCAAAAGTTGTAGAAGTAAATACTTATTAACATTGAACTCGCGTCACTTGTGTTACATGCTACCATATACCTATAGTCTTTCAATTTAATGACCGATTTCATAAACTTACATAGTTATCAGCAGTTTTCGTACCTAATTCTAATAAAAACACTTTACAAATAGAGAAAACTATTGAAATAAATAGAATGTTTAAAATCATTATTGAAATATCGTAGCGAGTAATCTGTGGAGAATGGCTGAAAATATTTGCGGTCAAATACAATATTGAACCTTTAGATATTAAGTGGATAAATAAATTATTTTAATGCTGTGGCAGATATTTTAATGGATATCGTGATGTATTCTGATGAATATTTAATTATTTTAAATTCTAAATTTTGATCGATATTTAATACCTAACATTTATATTTTCGTGTTTTTAGTGGTTGTTTGTTCATGGCGTTTTATTTGCGTCGATTAATGTTCACTCACATTGGTAGTTATTGACTACACATTTTTAATAGGTAGTACGTAAGTACTAAATGTGGCCTTGAAGACTGGGGGACGAGTGGCGACAGTCCGCGAGGTGGACCGACGACATTGTGAAGACGGCGGGGACGATGTGGATGCGAACGGCTAGAGACCGAGGAGAATGACGTGCACATGAAGAAGCCTATTGGGTATAGGCTTCTTCATGTGCACGCCATTCTCTCTTGATGGGTTACGATTGGCTGAAAAGAAGAAGAAGAAGTACTAATTAGATAGTATCCAATAGAATCCGTGCCGCATGTGATAAATGTAATGGGTTGGATCTAAAGATACATTTTTGTAATTGCTGTCTCACTAATGTCACTTTCTGCCATGTCAGCTCATCAGCTCTGACTTTAACGTATGCATAACAGTGCATTTGTGTGTACCAATGACCTCCATCAGGCTCTGAATGTAAAGCACTAGGCATTCAGATCCCTGGAATCATCGAAGTTTCGAGTATTTTTTTCTACGTGACATTGGCAAATTGCAAACTTCAGTGGCCATTTAATAAAAGTAGGAAGGAAGGAAGGACTTTTTGGTCGTTTTACAGATACTTCTGACTGCTCTAATAACCCATTATTTGTTATGCATCCTGACCTGAGTATCAACATGTGGTATCAACTTGTTGGCAGACCCCAACAAGTGTCTTTCAACCCGCGGCCTACAAGGTACTTACTATAGGCGTCCGGTAATAACATTGTTGCTGCGCTCTCCTGGGGCAAGTGACAATGTGATCGAACAACCAATTACGCAACAAACACAGCCGAAAACGTCACCACGGAACAAGGCGCCTCGCCAGACCCAACACAACCTAGGCCGGTGGATGAGGAGTCACCACAGCATCTGGCGCCGAACGCTGCTGCGGCCCCCGAGCCTGCACCATCAACTAGCCAGCCTAGCCAGCTGCGTCACTCAAACCGTAAAAGGAGGCCACCAGATCGCTTCGGCTTCCAAACCCTCCGAGAGGAGTAGTAAATGTAAAATTCTAGGCGACGAATATCAGCATTGTCAAACGACTTTCCAAACCGTAATGTAACAGTCTTCATATATGAGAATCTTCATGAAGAACTGCCGGATAATCAGGGTGGAATATCGTCTAAAATCCCTACTAGAATTTGGCCACAGGAGAGAATCAGACCAACAAGCAATTACACCCGTATCTTATGCAAGTGGAGACGCTTGCCGTGCCCTTGCAGTGGGGATGTACTGTAGCCTAATGATGACTATTACAACATCCTCTTAGGGCTGGTTTACAGTCAAGTTGGCTTGCAAGCTGCCTATGCCAATGGATCCAAATTTTGATTAACTTTTTGTCACTGGCCTTGCCACTGTCCTACTGTTCTTGCCACTGTCCTACTGTCCACTTGACACTTCAAAAGGTGTGAGGTCAATAAATATGTGACATGAAATTAATAAAGAATGCCAATATGAGTGTGAAAGGTTATCTGAAATCATGGTGAAATAAAAGATTCAATAAATTAACCACGTTATTTTATTTAGGAGAATTAGAAAATACTGTGTGCTCATAATATTGAATAATTTTCACGGTGTACGAATTTAGATATAGTGTTTCTTTTGATTACAATTTCTTTTTGAAAATAATATTTGAAATAAAACACAAAATGTTTCCTTTCGATGAGAGAACTCCGCTCTTAAGTTCATACTCTCCATAGAAAAAGGATGTTCCGAAGAAACTTTTTACATATTCCTTGTAATTTAAGTCGACAACATAGCTGCCCTGAAAAAAAAGACACCTCACATGAGACAATAAAATATTCAGAAAAAATTTATTACAGTTTGACAAAAGGTCTGATAAGC
Organism: Hofmannophila pseudospretella; assembly: GCA_947369225.1. Taxonomy (NCBI): domain Eukaryota; kingdom Metazoa; phylum Arthropoda; class Insecta; order Lepidoptera; family Oecophoridae; genus Hofmannophila; species Hofmannophila pseudospretella. The sequence goes on along the minus strand of OX376328.1, from coordinate 5,986,825 downwards.
TTAAAACTAAATAGTCTGATAGCAAAAAAGCAAATTTTGTATAACAACAGAGCTTACCACTTTCACCAGACAATTTTTCGCGTCCAGTTTGGTTTCTATAGTACTAGCTATAAGGAAATGTTGACAAGGCTTGGCCACTACGTAGTTCCATAACAGATTCTTACTGCTATTTTTAATAGTGTACACTTTTATTTTTACCTGAGGACAGAAACTACGTCTTTATAGATGCCCACTGCGTTAATAGATTCATAAAATTAAGTACAAAATACAATAGTACAGTACAACAATGACTTGTAACTGAAGACCACTCGTTCAAACACCTTGGTCGGCCATAACTCACTCAATAACAGAGTCGTGAGATTATGGAACAAGCTAAGAAGTCGTGGATGCATCTTCAGTCAACAGTTTCAAAAATAGATTAGATAGGTTATTAAACAGTGCATAATTAGTGGTGGACTTACATGACTGTGAACTCAATGACTAAGTGCTATAAGTGAATGAACAATACACCAGCTTAGATATGGGCGCATTACCTTAATTACCAGCTCATTAATCAGTAATAATAATAATATTTTGTTACTATACTAACCTGTTCAATTCGGATTTGTTCAAAATATGTCATATTAATGACCAGTGAGCCATTACCTGTATGTATCGCAATTTTAACAGCGGTTAAGTTGTTTGATTTTGGACCACGGCAAGTTTCGAATCGGGTGTAGTTTACTTCAAATGGGCCCTGTTGATAAAATATATTTTACGTTTCAGACGTAGCTTGAAGCGTGTATCACTGTGTATTCAAACTTACGTAGTTATTAGAAGTTTTACCACCCAAATCTTCAAGACAAATTTTATGAATTAATAATGCTTGCAGAATAAATAAAATCATCAAAATCATTTTATAAAATACGATATAGCGCACAAATGAGATGAACAAATGAATTATTTTCTAATGGAATATCAATTAAATGGAAGAGTTGTTCAAATGTGGGGTTTAACTGATGGCGCAGTAGATATAATGATGGATATTTGATTAATATAGTCATCAGTTAAACCCCACATTTGAACAACTCTTCCATGTAATTGATATTCCATTAGAAAATAATCCGACCATGAATGTGACACCTCACATTCATGGTCGGATAACTACCAGCAGAGGCGACTGGTTTAGTCTTGAAACAATAGGAGATAATCCTACGATGTTTTACCACTAGAGGCGCTACTAGCACAGTTAAAAAAACTTTCAAAAATACGACGTACGTGTATGACTTAAACATGATTTTGTTCTAAACATAACATAACCTAAATATTGATTTCAATGACAATAATTTGATAAATAAATAATGATTGTTTTAATTAATGATGATTTTACAAGAGTTTAGTTTAATAAACTTTAAATTAGCACATAAAGCCAAATATCAACATGTAGATACGTACCTTTCCACCATATTCCTTTAGAATCGCGCCACGCCGTTTTAACATATTTTTTTTAGGTCTGCTATTTTGAAATGCCCATGATGCCATGATATCATCACAATTATACTATAGCTTCCGAGAAATTAAATTAAATTAATCATAATAATGAGAAATTTGTGATATCTTCAAAAATGATGTTTCGTTTTCTGTTTACGGAGTGTGCTCGTGGCTCCATCTACGCAACGCTTTGCATTTCATTCTATTGGACATATACAAGTCGCAACAAAAATGAATTCAAGTACTTACTTACATGGTGTTCGAATATTTAGCTTAATTTACTTACAGTCCCGAGAGCATGGGATAAGTAGGTATACGACAGTTGTTGGTAAGTAAAACTTCCCGCGTTCTGAACCACGTCCACGAGATCATATTAAAAATCTATTGTACCCAATTACTTTTGTGATTAACGCACAAAAGAATAGCGTTTTCGTCCAAGATGTACGTACAACATAGTACGTTATACCTACTTTCTACGGCTGATGAGGAATGCTGTCAAAAATCTATGGGTGAAGCTAGTAGCCGCTAGTTTCATCAAAATGATGTCGTTATCGACCATGTCGAAAGCTTTCCAAAAATAAAATATTGTAGATATTTTTAATGATTTATTGCACAATTTTAAGAAATACCAAAGCTGATAGACGGTCTATGGCTGGCTGTTGTTGGATGTTCTTCAATGTGTAAATCGTCATCAAAGTATCTTAGCTCGTCTTAGTCTGCTTGGGTGGTAGAAGTAAGTAAAGGCAGTGTGAAATAGAAAATAGAAGTAGATATAGAAAATCCTTTATTAATAGACCATTTTTGGCTTAAAATACTACACCATGCGAATACATTTTTAAATGATATGGCTTAATAAACATATGATCTATAAAAAGGGCCAAGTTTTAGTGTGCTGAGTACAGTTTTCTCTCAGAAACGGCAGACAGGTAAATACATTAAAAGAATTGAAGATTTAACTCTCCCTTCCAAATCGGTACAATTCAATACGTTCAACTATTAGAAAAACATTTCCAGCTTATGATCGAGAAACCTAATGCATAAATCACATGGGAAACCTACAATTACATATTTCGGTTTTTAACCAAAAACCCAGAGATGGAATTATGTTTGTAATTCATTTTTATTTTATATTCATTTTTTTACTGTTTCTTTCTTATTGCAACCATTGTATTGAGACACAGTATGTTTCCTTTCGGCGAAAGAGCTACATTTTTAAAATCAAACTCTCCATAGAAAAAAGAAGTCCCTAAAAATTTTTTTACGTATTCAGTGTAATTTATTTCCAAAATATAGTTGCCCTGAAACAAGAAAATTCGGCTGTAATGCAAAATTACATGGATGAGATTATTACTTACTCTTCTTATACCTGACTTACTTTTTTCACTAAGCAGTTTTTAGCTTTAAGCATAGTTTCTATTGTGCTAGCAATTGCGAAATGCTGACAAGGCTGGTTCACCCTGTAGTTCCATAAAAGGTTTCTTTCATTAGCTTTCACAGAGTATACTGTAATTTTTATCTGTAAGTAATTATATAAAAATATTTACGATTTTATTTTATTTTTATTCATTGGAAATCACACATATTTTACATACCTACTTGTGTGTAGTTATGCATGCCAAAACTGATCTCAAAATTTCATGAATAAAAGCAGGACTGCACAATTACTAATAATACGAGTAAATAAGAGTATAGAGGAAAAAGGAGATGTGGTGTAAGGGGAGCAAAGAAATTCATGGCAGGTAATGAAGAACAGATACATGTGAGGTGTGTGTGTTTTAAGAGCTGATAAACCTCAGACTTCACGAGGCCGGTCCATTCCGGTTCGGTTTGCGGCATGCAATCTCAAAGCGCTGATTTCAAATAGGGGGAGGGCGGGGCGCATGTAATCAAATACATGCTGCAATCAATTGCAACAACTTATACTTCCTCAGTGTCTCAAAAATGGTTCAAAACGTAATTGTTTATTTATTATTTCTCTGAAATATCTAATCACTGGAGTTCGTAATTAATACTGACCTCGGTAACACGAACTTGTTCTAAAAATGTCACGTTGAAGTTTACAATCTGTGAACTGTCACTTCTATTGACAATCATACGGAGTGTGGTTGCATTTTTAGTTTTTGGACCACGGCACAACTTGTAACCGGTTAATTCTGTTTCAAACGGTCCCTGAAGAAATAATAAAATAAAATACACATAGTTTTAAAAACTTTCGAGATTATTTATTTAATGAATACACAATGAATACATAATGAAAATGAATACAAAAAGATGTCATTCAACGTATGATCCTTATATACCACCTGGATTTTATTAAGAATTGTTTAATGAAAACTTACATAATTATCAGCTGTTTTGTCGTTCAAATTAATTAGATTCACTTTAAAAATAGAGAAATTAATAAAAAGAAATAGAACATTAAAATTCATTATTCTACATACAACAGAGGACAGGTGGAATAATATATTTTTCTTCTGCTCACGTATACTACAGGGCTTTCAGTTACATACGAGATAATGCCACTACTTACCTCCTATACATGATATTTCTATATAGATAAACTCTAATTATACCTACGTACGTAATAATTACATTTTATATCGTTTTAAATAAGCATTATGTTGACCACTAGTTAACCATACGATAAGCAAACAAGCATTATGTTCCATTTTTAGATCGATTAATTCAGAGTTACGATGGTGTATGAATGAAATCTAGACACACGGGAGTGTGTCCGCCAAGTTCGAAAAAAAGGGAGACGACACACGACGTGGGTTATATTACAGGAACCATTTCGAACCATTTTCGACCCACCCTATAAAAATCTAAAATCCCCCCTAAAATCTATTTGACCTACACACTTGTAATTTTGTACGTCTATTAAGTTCTGTTCCAATTATCTAGAATTTAATAATCTTTATAAAAGTAACTCAAGTAGTTCCCGAGATATTGACCTCTGAAAAGGGCCATTTTTAACACTGACTCACTCATCAAAAACCTAACTCACTTCTAGTTTACTCAGAAGCTTGAAAATTGCTATGGAGTTGGATCATTGGGAATGTATAAAGGAAACGATCTGTTTATTACTACCTTGTTAAGGATTTAGAAGGTCTCAAAAGAACTCCTCAACGGTTAACAGCCAAGATCTCGTTACTAAAATTATAGTGTATGTGTAGGTAGTTGCACAATACCTATTATCATTGTACGAGAGGGTAGGCGAGTTTTTGCCAGTCAGTTAATATGCTTATCAGACAAAGCATTGTCTTTTCATTGTCCTCGCTTTTCCCTCCCAAATATACTACATTTTGGCGACGAGGATGGGATGTTTTATTTTGCTAAGTTCTTCTAACTCGGAAATAATGATTGCGAAATTGAGTGATGTAATGGCACGTTTTGGCGTCTGATAATGCTAACATTGGTGTCTGATAATGCTTCAATATTTTTTTCTGATTTATTTGAGAAGTTTTGCAAGAGTAATGGTATTGAACATTTGACGATAGCTCCTTACCATCCGGCTTCAAATGGTCAAGCTGAAAATTCTGTGAAGATGGTAAAAAAGCTATTAAAACTATGGCAGAGGAATGTTCGTCGCAATTTAATCTCTTACTGAAGCTTAACAAATTTTTATTAGACTACAGAAACACAGCTCATTGCAGTACAGGTTTTTCGCCAGCCCAGTTGATGACCAGCCGGTCACTACGCACACGACTTGATTTAATTTGTCCCAGTTCTATTAAACCCGTTTTACCTTCCAATTCGGTAGTACATTCTGCTGCTAATGTAAATGTGTCAAATAAACAGATCTCGCAATGTAAAGACTTCGGGGGCTAGAGAAAAATACAATTTAAAGTTGGCGATGAAGTGTTGATTAAGCGCCACTTTTACAATGGAACTAAGCATACTTGGATTAGAGGTGTAGTTACAAAGAGAATAGGTTCTCGCATGTTCCTAGTTTATGCACCGAAGTTTGACTGTGTAGTCAAGAAACATGTGGATCAAATGCTACAAGGGAGCAGAAGGTTCTATTCAACATTCAGGAAGCGGAGGCAATACAGATTATACTCACATAACAATGAATGAAGGCCCAAGTGAAGCTGCTATATCTGAGATACAGTCTGATGAGACATTGAATGTCGGTTCTGAAAATTCTGAAACTGAAACTCTAGAAGGTGGAACACAGGAAGAAGGAAATCTAGGAGGTATTGAGATTTTTTCATCACCTACTCCTGTGAACGCTGAAGCTGATAACGCGCTATCGTCTAGTTTTAACGACTGTGAGTCGTCTAGTGAGGAGAAGAGTTTATGGGAGCCTCCTTCAACTGCAGGTGCAGATGATTCCACGCCAACAAGGAACATTACTTTAAGGGACCGTAATCGTAATCGTAACAGGTACTTTTAGTTATAAGTTATTATTAAGTTATTTACTTTTATCATTTGTAAATTTAGGTTGGGGAGATATATAGTGTATGTGTAGGTAGTTGCACATTACCTATTATGATTGTACGAGAGGGTAGGCGAGTTACCGCCAGTCAGTTAATATACTTATCAGACAAAGCATTGTCTTTTCATTGTCCTCGCTTTTCCGTCCCAAATATACTACAAAAATACAGTATAGAATATCACAGGCAATTTCTAGAGAGGTATTGGTTGTTAGGATCGGACCATGGATTTCCAAAGTAGCCATCATAACTTCTCAAGATAGAGCTAGTATATAGAAAGTCACAGGCAATTTCGAAAGTGATATTGTTTATTAGGATGTGATTTTGGAGTTCAAAGTTAGGTTATGATAGACCTCAGCGGTAAACAGCACTGGTAACATTGAAGGGTACTCGTATTGAGGATCACAGACAATACCTAGTTACTTGTATCTGTGATGCCACGCATTGAAGTCGATTAAATTTTTGAAAAGAATACCGTGTGAGCGCCGAATAAACATTAAGTAAGGTATTTATGTAGAATATAACTTTACAACAGTATTGATATCCCACCAAAATAAATAAATAAATGTGAAAAAGGGACTAAGTTCGGTGCAAAGAATCAGTATGTACCGTTAAAAGATTGAGATCTAACTGGATACCAAGTTCAATTAAAGTTCCTTCAAACTTTTTTTTTATTTTTTTTTTATGTATAACTAAACCCGCATTTGACCCCGATCTCGCCTGATGGTAAGCGACGATGAGGTCGACGATGGAGCACGCGGGTCCAGTAAATGCCTATTCACTCTGGCCTTGAAGATCCCAAGGTTGTAGGTTTCGGGAAATACAGACGCCGGCAGGCTGTTCCATTCCTTAGCCGTTCGCATAATGAACGAAGAAGCAAACCGCTTCGTACGAGCAGATGGGCTACTTACAGAAATGTATAACATTGTTTAAATATAAAAAAATCCTTGTTTCGCAAGTTTTCACACCAGAGTCATTCAAGAGAAGATAAGAGTTCAAGAATCTTCTTCATCCTACTGGTTCTGATTGCGTTGGTTCCGGTTCGACTATCTGTGTCTAACGGTATTTAAAGTAAATAATTAATCCCCAAACTAGATTGCACTGCGATACAAAACGCTTCCGACAGGTTTACTGGGTTTTTAGGCTGCTCCAGCTTGGTGGCAACCCTCTTCTTATCTCTGCTGCTGAAGTCTTCAGGATAGACACACAACAGCACACAAAACTTAAGTCTATTAGCGTTTTCCGGAAATATCGATTTATTGTAATCAAATTGCATGCGACGCGTGAGATGCTCGACCGGACACTGCTTGCGTCACGAGGTGAGTTTATTAAAATAATCGCTAAATGGAAATAGGTAGGAATGAGGGAGACAGGAAATCACTGTGCAATGAAATTATGGCCTATGCATACGATTATATCTACGTATAACAAATGTAGACAAGAGGCGCCCCCAGGTCCTTTTTGCCGAACTTGGGCCTTTTTTTTTCACATTTATGTTTTTGGTGGGATTGGAAATTCCGAAGTCCTTTTGATACTTATCTATAAAATAGTGGTAAAAGTGAGTAAAGTTACAATCGCGTATAATATTAAAATCTGCGACCAAATTATATGTCTTTATGATTGTTATTTGTTGTTTATAATTGTGGTTGTGTATAGTGGACAACACAATAGGTTATTTATACCCTTTACTACTCTGTCGTTTTAACTTATTTGACATATCTATGTATTCATACGAATGTCGGAGCTCGTAGCCTAGTTGCGAGCACGGTCCTAAAGTGATCGTGCAGGTTAAGCGACGTTGGCGTGGTCGGTACCTGGATGGGTGACCGCTAGTGGCATATTTCATCTGAAATCCTTTGTGCTACGGAGAGCACGTTAAGCAGTCGGTCCCGGTTGTTGTCGTTCGACAGTCGACAGTCGGCAGTTCAGCAGTCGTTAAGCCATGTCAGAGGCCTACGGGCGGCCTGAACAACTCTGACAAATAGGTTGGCCACTAACCATACGATAAGCAAGCAAGCATACGAATGTCCAGAATCATTACAAAAACTTATTGCGACAGGGTTCCACAGAGTATAGCTTGATGTCTTCCACTGTACATTATCTCTTCTTCAATTTAAGAGCTATGCTCTTGTCGGTGTAGTAAACGCCACTGTGTCCTGTCTAGGGCCTTTTCCTTGACCTCCTTATACGACGCAACGCCAGCCTTTTCTTTGATTTGATCGAAGTAGCTTATCCTCGGTCTTCCTCTTCCCCGCTTGCCTTCAACTTTTCCTTCTATAAGGTTTCTTATGTATTCGTCGTGTCGCATAAGGTGGCCCACCATATTTCCCCTTCTATTTTCAATAGCCTTTAAAATTTACAATGTACATTATATACATTGTAAATTTTAAGTTAGAGTATATTAAGTATTTACCTTAAAATTCCTAACTTGGTATTCCTTGTAGACAAAAATAAAATACCAAGTTTTTAAGTTGAAACTATAATTTTACAGTAAAATACATTGTTTTGTATTTTTTACCTAAATTACAATGACATTTATTTCTTTTCGAAAACGACATTATACATGAAACACATAACGTTTCCTTTTCCTGAAACCACCACGCTTTTAATTTGAAATTCTCCATAAAAGAAGGATGTTCCGAAGAAGCAATTTGTAAATCTGGTATAATTTACATCAAAAATATAAGTTCCCTGAAAAAAATATTCAAAATATTATTTCGTTTTTGTATAGTCTACTTGTAGTCTTCAGTCCTTTCTTTAAAGAAATTTAGGTATATTGAGTAAACTTATTAATGAATACGTTTACCTACTCAAAATACTCAACTGAAGTCAGTGCTGGAGATTATAGCAGGTTTATACCCTCTTGCTATCCGAAAGGGGGGTGTTCAGTATCGACAACTGAACAATTTTTGTTCTACGACTTTTTAATTTACACGGATTTTTTTTCTACAACCCTTACATTTGATTTGTAATTTGTACCGATCAACCGATCGATTTGTAATGGGAGTCGTTTTTTTTCCTAATTTATAAAGTTGTAGAACTAAAGTTGTTTGGTTACTGACACTGAACACCCCTTTCAGCTTACTGTTTTTTTTTTGGATTTTGTGTTTTTTTTCTTGTGGATTTTAATCCACAAGTTTCGTTTACAATTTGTTTCCATACTTCTTGCTTACCTTCTTTACGAAACAGTTGGTGGCGTTTAATGAAATTTCTATGGTGCTAGCAATAATAAAATGTTGACAAGGCTTGGGCACTCTGTAGTTCCACAACAAGTTCTTTCGATTACCTTTTACAGTGTAAACTGTTAGTTTTGCCTAGAAAGTTTGTTTTGTTAATATACGTATTTACAACCTCTTAATACTATTAATACCCGGAGCTTGAGTCATAGCCCCTCTCTTTCAGCCGACGGCTGGCGGCCGCTCTTAATACGTAGTATTTATAATTATATGTACCTAGCCGTTTTCAGTATTATTGTATATATCGCAGGTCGATTGTACTGTGGCGACGCACGACGCGCGCCACTACGATACAGTACCTACTTACATCGGCGTAGAACGCGCTATCGAAATTTTCCTGGGACTTCGTATATATACGAGTTTCAAACATCCATAGTTGGACCAGGACATCCGGTCACCAGGCACAACACCCCGCCTGGTGGAAGATCTTCCCTTTTCCCTTTCATACTGTAGGAACGCGCTATGTCCTCACATAGCGCGTTCCTTCAGTACCGACAGACGACGATGTCCACAGGATCTACGCATTTTAGTAGAAGAAACTCAAATGATTATATGGTAATTCATTTGAAGTTGCTACTATTTTTTGAAATTACATTTAAGCCATTCTGAAATGCCCTTAACGGATTAGCACATTTGCAGATACACCATGTATATGTCTGTCTGATTAGTCTACCACAAACCTCGTCAATGCGAACTTGTTCAAACATTGTAACATTGAAGTGACCAATTGTAGCACCAGATGTATCATTCTTGTCTATTACCATCTCAAAAGTAGTGACGTTTCTTGATTTTGGTCCACGACACTTTTGGTAGTGGGTGAAATCTACTTCGTACGGTCCCTGTTGATAGAAAATATGCGAGGGACATTAAAAAACCGGCCAAGTGTGAGACGGACTCGCACATTGAGGGTTCCGTTCCGAAAATAAATAAGTAGTTTTAGTTTACAAAAAAAATAGTTTTAATTTTTTTTCCTCAACAATTATAAATATTTAGACTTTATTTTATTTTTCCCGGAGTATATATAATACCTTCTATCAGTACCTACTAATTATTTCAGATTTTTTGACGATAAAAATAATATTTGTTTTAAATCTCAAAAATTATAAATTTGTGAAACTCCGTTTTATTTTTCCTCTAAAATATAGGGGATTATGTGATTATGAGTCTGAATTATTTTAGATTTTTCGGCTTGCAAACTTCGGAGAAACCTAACCACTAAACTATAATACATAAAACAAAATAAATATAGTTTTATAATTCAAAATTAAACCCCTTTCAAATTACACCCCACATGCCCCAGTTGCACCACTTTCAATAAAAATAAAATTATTCCAAATATTTTTTTACCTGTGATAGATGCGGGCAAGTAAGTTTTACAACTATGCCAAATTTCAAGTCTATAGCATTAGTAGTTCCTGAGAAAAACAGCTGTGACATACAGACGGACAGACAGACAGACGGACACTGAAGTCTCACCATAAGGGTTCCATTGTTACCATTTTTGTACGGAACCTTAAAAAATGCCCATCTCAGAGAAGCTGCCCGGCTACTGTTGTAAAAATACTCGAGTCGATTTGTGCAAGTGATCTGAATACGCGAACTATTCGCAGGAATAGTTCGCAGTAAGGTTGGAAAACCTTCCAGCGAAATTCCTCCCTCTGGATCACGGTTTTTCTAGCCACCTATTCGAAAAACACTCTTCTTCTTTACCTTCGATTAATGACAATTTTAAAGATACGATAGAATTCTGCCAATGTCGATTCAGTTATGGGAGTACCAAGAGTTAGTTAGTTAGAAAATACCTACTTTAGGCGCAACTAACTCTTGTTACTCGCACTTTTACTTTTAATATAACCTAAATAAAATTAGGAACATGAATATTTTTCCTAGTGTTTCTCTACAATACCGCGAACAAAGAGATGGAAAATATTGTATGAAATAATTCTAAATTAAAATTTAACAAACTCCCGACGTATTGTTGTTGAGATCCCCTTATGGTATCATCAGGTCCTCAATGTTCCAGATATGAGAAGGGCACCATGTTCATAAACATTTGAGTTCAAACTCGAACCACCTAACTGTTACCGTTCCAGAGATCCCATCATCCCAAGATCTTAGAACCACTGATCCAATTTTCATCTGACATGGCTAAAAACACTCTCGACAAAATTCTTTTCAAAAAAGTAAAGTAAGTAATAAAGTCACTGTCAATAGAAGCATACCGAAGCGTCAAACTAACACCATTATTTCATAAATTCTAAGATCCTCAAAGATCCACATGTGTTAGAATGGCAAAGTTCCAGATATCGAAATGATTTTAAACCCCCGACCGATCGAGGGATAATTACAGGGATTATTAGGGCGTGTTATAATTTTGCCACATTTGTGTTTGTGTTTTTGTCTGTGACATCATAACTTAACAACGGATGATCCGATTTGGACCCGGTTTTCTTAATTTTATAGATTATTTTGTTGAGTGTTCCTAGCTATGTCTGAAAAAATTGGATCAGTGGTTTCCAAGATCTTGGAATATCTTTGATGACAGGGTTCTCTGGAACAGTAATAGTGGTAATAGCTAGATTGTTCGAATTTAAACTCAAATGTTCAGGTTCATGGTGCGTTTCCGATATCTGTATTTAAAAGCGCCTCTTATTTGTTTCCCTTATAGGTAAAGCAGATTTATCTGTAAAGCAGAAGTATCACTCGGCACTAAAATTATTTCCATTTCGAGAGACGTAACTACATTGAATGCTGAGCGAAGCCTAGTAGTAGAATTACTCTAGAATCCTTCGCTTCGCTCTGGATTCAATGTAGCTCCCTCGTCGTAAATACACTATTTTAGTCCCTATAGTTATACAAGCTACTATTAACAGCCTAGATTTCAATAGCGAGATGTATGGAGCAATAAAAGAAGCGAATCGGAAAGAAAATGAAAATAAAAATAAATAGAAACCGACTCTAATAAAGTCGGCTCATTTGTCGGTCGCTGATTTCAGTTGAGTCGGTTTCTATTTATATTTTAAAATGTATTTTTAGGCGATTTAATTATTATATCAGTTTATGGTTTGACATTAACTACGTCTGTTTTATTTACATCTCAGAAATTAGATTAGTGGGTGGGTGGATTTTCAAAATCTTTGATTTACATTTAGCTCGCTGGGCGTGATGTCCTGTGGAGAAGACGTATTTCAGAAATCTCCACTGTAACTTACATAATTATCAGCAGTTTTTACTCCAAGATCAACTGAATAAATCTTAATGACACAGATTAACAATAGGAACAATGTTTTCAGATACATATTTCTAAAGACGAGAGCAAACATAATAAAAAAAACAACTGTGGTCACGCCAGAATTTTAATGATTGAACAGATCAACATTTTTTGTAAGCATTTAAATTTTATCTTAATAAATTGTATTTTATGGATTTTTCCTACTTTTAACTAACTGTTAATGTGATTTTAATAATGAAGGCAGCATGTGCCATCAGAAATGTTTTAATGTTTTTATTAAGCGTACATAATGATGTATTCTGATTGATATTTAATATCAAAAACAGTATCTACTCAGCATAGCAACATTAATTTCGCAATTATTCAACGCGTGTTACAAAATCGTTGTAGTAATCTATAATAAAAATGTATGGAACCCCCGACTTATATCATTATTGAGATTATATTTCCTGGTAATCTTCTGATAGGTACTCACGGTTCCAAATGTCCTACATTACCGTGAGTAACTATCACAGAGATAAGTAGATGGCATCATAAGGTATAAAAATTTTGAGTTTGAAATCCTAACTGATATAAAAGGTTCCGCAAAATAATCTGACGTGACATGGCTAAGGGTATTACTAGACCGGCAACGATGCCTTAATCAACGTCAGCCGTATAGGTGTAATAGCGCAGGATGATCAATTATTGCGGCTTGTAATTATTGTTCTATCGTCGAACGATGATTGATCAACTTTGTGATAGATGTTGCGATTAATCAATAAAAGCCGAATATTAACATCGATCAATCGACAATCGCAACATCGACGTCGGATCAATGATCAATCGATGGCAGATCGGGTTGGTTTAATATAATAACACACAATGAGCGATGTTGAACGGTCTATAATCAAAGTTGATCAATACCACCGATCTATGTCGATCGTGCAGGTTTAATAACACCCTAAGAACACTCTCGAAAAAAGTTAACTAAGAAAAAAACCGCTTCCAAATTGGATCATCGGTTGTTGAAATATTACAGACAAATAAATTATAGACAAACAAACAGACATAGTATATATTTACGCGTAACACGTCAAATAAGTGTTTATTTCTTTGGAAAAAATATAACTTTCGTGATATAGCATAGTATGTTTGCGTTCGGTGATAATATTACAACTTTAACTTGATATTCTCCGTAGAAAAATGATGTGCCGAAGAAGGTTCTATAATATTCTGGATGATTAATTTCCGCTTTGTAATATCCCTGAAATGATTGATAGTTAACATAAATATTCTAGGTGAGATGTCTAGGGGCGAATGGTGAGAACAATCCTTACTCTTAGTAGGTGAGAACTTACCATCAGGTAGCTCTGTTGCCAGATGAGCAACTTTTATCATTAAATTAAACAGTAGAACATAAGTAGAAGTGTAATATTAATATAAAACGTAAAGCCCAGTACGCACTTTCGAATAGGAAAATGACACACACGTAGATATACTAGTCGAACACAATGTTCGCCATTCGTTAGTAAAACACGCACATACAAAAAAAGGTTGCGTATTATGCACAATATAGATTTGTTCGAAAGTGCATGGCTTTCGTAAGTATCTACAAAGGTAGAGGTTAGTGGTAGAGGCTATAGATGTGCAGTTTAAAATAACAATCAATAATAAGAAAATAAGTTTGAATTTGTTACCTTTTTCACGACACAATCAGTATCTGTATTCAGTTTACTCATTAGGGTGCCGCCTATTAAAAAATCTTGACACGGTTTCTCCAATCTGTATGTCCATAGTGCATTCTTGCGATGTTCTTTTATGGAATATGTAGAAATTATTATCTACAAATAAGAAAAATAAAATTAAGTAATTAAATTAAAATTTCAGACGTGCATGATAAAAACCTTGACGTCTATCGAATGTATGCGGAGAGATGCAGTAAAGGGAGTGATGCAAGGGATACCACAAGTGGAAAAACGATCTCAACGCTTTCCAACAAGCATTAAAAGTGGGAAAAAAAGAAGATCTTTGCCAAGCAATACAACCACAAAAAGGCAATGACGCAAACCTTCCATCATCTGAAAGTCTTCAACAGTGGTGCCGTCAGCCAAAAACCCTTCTCGTCTACTTTAAGGAGCGAGGTTGGCTGGGCTGATGGCTCTAGTACAATCGAGTATTACACAGCTTCATAATGAATCATGGAGTTTGAGCAAAGAATGTGAAAATTAGCACACGTATTTAGGACAACCCAAAGGATCATTTTGAAGATTAGAGATCACCGCTCCACTACGAGGGGGAGAGGGTCAAAGTGTCCCTCCGCACTCCCGTCAATAATTAAATTAAAAGAACGTTATCATCGATAACAAATGTTGGTATCAATTATACATTTTGTTATTTTTTCGAATTTCTTCAATGGAATAGTGAAGGTATTGTTACAATAATGAATTAGTCACCTGTATTTATACGAAAACGACACCAAAAATAGCCTGGTTGGTATAACGATGACATTATAAATTTTTTAATGAAGCGCGGAGACAGGGACACTTTGACCCCCTCCTCCAAGTAGAGGAGCAGTGATCTGCGTGAATTCTAATCTTTAAAATGACCTTTTGGGTATCCTAAATACGTGTGCCTCACATTCTTTGCTCGCAGTGCATGGTTTTTTAACATTTTCCGCAGCTACTCGGGGGAAATTGCATAAAACTCCAGGTTCATGGAGTCAGTGCAGAGTCTGCCACCCCCGTCTTAGAATTAGAAGGCAATAAAAAGAAACAAATAAATAAACCTTATCAATCCGCGTTTCTTCAATAAACGTAGCAGTGTATATTGCTATCTGTTCTGTTATGTTCTGCAACTTAATGTCGAAACTGACGACAGTTTTAGATTTGGGTCCACGACATTTCTCGAAACGAGTTATATCTAAATCATACGATCCCTGTAAAAGAAGACGGACAGAATAGTATTTGTGACACAAAGAACACACCTTACACATTTACTCCTAAAAGAAGAGTGTATAAGCCAAAAACCGAGTTGGGACTCGCGCTACTGTAGCAATCCGTACTTAAAGAGGATATAACTATATTGTAGTCAATTTTCAAGTTCCTAGATAATACCGTTCATGAGATAGACCAGGACGGCGATTCTCGTAGTGGAATGTCGAATTCCACATTAGTTCTATCTCATTCGCTCACATAACATGTGTGAGCGTGACAAGACGTTCGTAGCGCTCGACTTTTGTATGTCGAACGCTGCGAGAATCGCCCTTGTAACATAAGTGGTTTAAAACTGACAACTTTGGCATGTGCTTACACGTTGTTATTTCTATACGAAACAAAAATCGCACTCTACTTGATGAGCTCTAAATAACAATACCCAACAAGAGGTACAAAACTTTAAGAGATATCAACTATAAAACATAGCATAGCATAGCACAACTATAAAACATAATTCTATAAAAAAAATTAAATCTGTCTCTTATTCCGTTTAGGCTCTAAACCCGTTTGACATATGGACAGAGGGAGTGGCACAGTAATAATTCCGTTTTCCCCTTCGTGGTACGGATTACAGATCCCCAAAAAAGAAAATGTACGAATACACTATACAGGATGTAACATTAAGAACGGTCAGTATGGGAAAGTCTGAAACTATAAGACATACGAAGATCTGTTCTTAGGAACCATGTCATCAATTTTAGTAACAAGAAACACTGTATTCATACATTTTTTTTAAAAACTGTACTCAGCCTGGGAATTGAACCCGGTTGTTTTGAAAAAAAATCCAACACTATTTCTATTTAGATATCGATTGTGTAGGTCTTAAGGAATAAATGTTAGTATGAAACGTGATGTTTAAAATTAATAAATCGCATTGTTTCCATATCTTTTAATTTATTTTAGTAGGTGTTCGAAATGACTACCATTTTGTAAAATACAACATTCAACTCGTTTAGGTAACGATCTTACTATTGAATTTTGTATCTTCAGGTGGTGAATTTGCGTTAAAATTGTCTCTATGGCTGCTTTTAGGTCTTCAATTGTGTCGTAGCTTGTTTTGTACACTTCATCCTTAACGTAATCGATATCTAAATAGAAATAGTGTTGGATTTTTTTTTCAAAACAACCGGGTTCAATTCCCAGGCTGAGTACAGTTTTTAAAAAAAATGTATGAATACAGTTTTTCTTGTTACTAAAATTGATGACATGGTTCCTAAGAACAGATCTTCGTATGTCTTATAGTTTCAGACTTTCCCATACTCACCGTTCTTAATGTTACAGCCTGTATATAGGTAATGCTAAAAAAATTGAAGAAATAACTAGATAAGTAGGTATGTAAAATCTACAGACATTAATTAGTCTAGTTTCTGGAGTAATCAGGTACATATGTACTACATAATGTGTTACTATTTTATGACACTGAAATAAATAAGTTAGCTATTAGAGATTTAGGTTACTTACGTAAGTTTCTGAATTTTTCGGACCCAAATCGAGAAGATAGACTCCATTTACGATAAATATTATAAAAAATAAATTTCGCAACATCATTTGCAGAAACATATCAGAATTTTCCAATATAGTCGACTAGTCGCGCTGAAATGAGTTTTACTAATGTATGTTTTATTAAGTACCTTAATATTAACGTAAGTACGCCATATACCTATTATAATTAAGTACATTATTAAGTATTGATTAGTTAATACTTGCGGTTGTTGGTACTTGGTGAAACTTGTAATACATGATTAGACTTAAATAATATACTGTTTCACAGGTTTTTACTGTATTTTATTAATTACGACCGTTTTCCTAAACGAAACCTAAGAATTGATTATTTAACTATTTATGATCAAGTTTATATTGAATAAATAATAATTATTAACTATTTGATATTTGAACAAAGTACAATGTAAAAAAACAGGCCCGCTTAAAGCGGGCTCTTCACTCGCCCGCGAACCGCGGTCGCGAAAAGCCCGCGAACTCTGCGTGACAATATGTTCATCCACACTCGCAAAATTGCACTACTTTTCACTGTCTAGTTCGAGCGGTCGACAAGAATGGATGCCGACATAGCCGTTGCCGCTGCCGTGACGTTATTGTAGGTTCTGTAAATGGACATTATTGAGTCCTTTTTTTTCTTCAAATCAGCCACAGGAATGTTCATAATGGTACTGATTCTCATCCGACATCTGATTACCCTACGAAACGCTAATTTTAATAAAAACTAATATAGCACGCGCGTCTAGCACACTACTGTGAAAATACCCGAGTGTGGATGGGATCGCATTCGCGCCCCGCGAACCCTTTGTCACGGGACAAAAAACCGACACCGGACGGGGAACGTTGCGAAGCGCGAATGCGAAGCTGCGTCATCATCTACCCTCCTGTTTCGCGCCTGTCGCGGCGCGATTTGCGCGTGACAGATTATAAATATTTCTTTGAGCTTTTATGGCAATATAATGACAATTTAATTCGTGTTTTGAATATAGATGCTCGAAAATATTATTTCTGAAACAATAATAGAAGTATTCCATATTTTCAATTAAGATCTATTTTTGTATCTTCCTGTAAAACACGTCAGCGGACACGTGGTAATTTGGTTTCTAACTAGGCAATGCTGATATATTGGAAATTAATAGTTAGTAATGATTGTTGTTAATATTGCATTTTTAGGGTTCAGAAATGATCATATTATTTATTTAAATATTATGCTTCATAATACTAAATAATCTAAAAAGTAGTGAAACGTATCCGGCAGACAATATGGCGGTATCACGCCACCTCATTTTGTTGTTTACATCGTACGATGGTATATTAGACTTAGCTTTAAATTATAAGTTAATGTTATAAAACACGTCGATAAATACCCAATTTAATTAACAATAGATTAATTAATGTGTCCATTACAATGTAATAGCCCTAAAGTGAAATAGTGTTTAAAACATTGTACGGTAGTCGGAATCGACAGCATGGCGACGACTTGATATAAATAGAAGCCAACGCCCAAGACAGGAGTTCAGTCTGCGATGTGTCTCTAGTGTAAAAACGCATATACTTCTGCCATGCTGTCCGAGTCTAAGTTTGTTCTATCGACACCAGTGTACCTGATTTGTATATAAATTATGACTGCTGTGCTGTATAATACAAAAGATCAGTATTGAATTGTGTTAATTTGTCTAAATTGTGTTAATTTGTCTTATTTTGACTTAATTTGTCTTCGACATATCAAAAGTAAACAGAACCGGGTTTAACATTATTAACTGATTTATATATATTTACAAGCATTTGAGTAATTTGCACATTTATTAATTTGGATGTTCTATGACTTAAAACTATTGATTATTCCTTGTACTCTTTCCACTGGTCGATTATTTGCAGATGTTGGATAGTATCATTAATGGCGTTAGATAGGACCAATATTCCTAAGCTATTGGCTGGGTACAGTACATGTAATATTTTAGTAACTATTTGTTTAGTGCAAATGTCTATGGAATAGAGCATGATGTTAATGATTTTTTAATGTACTTCGTGGACGAAGTATTGTCAGTATGGCCGTGACAGATTATAAATATTTCTTTGAGCTTTTATGGCAATATAATGACAATTTAATTCGTGTTTTGAATTTAGATGCTCGAAAATATTATTTCTGAAACAATAATAGAAGTATTCCATATTTTCAATGTAGATCGATTTTTGTATCTTCCTGTAAAACACGTCAGCGGACACGTGGTAATTTGGTTTCTAACTAGGCAATGCTGATATATTGGAAATTGATAGTTAGTAATGATTGTTGTTAATATTGCATTTTTAGGGTAAGTTAATGTTATAAAACACGTCGATAAATATCCAATTTAATTAACAATAGACTAATTAATGTGTCAATTACAATGTAATAGCCCTAAAGTGAAATAGTGTTTAAAACATTGTACGGTAGTCGGAATCGACATCATGGCGACGACTTGATATAAATAGAAGCCAACGCCCAAGACAGGAGTTCAGTCTGCGATGTGTCTCTAGTGTAAAAACGTATATACTTCTGCCATGCTGTCCAAGTCTAAGTTTGTTCTATCGACACCAGTGTACCTGATTTGTATATAAATTATGACTGCTGTGCTGTATAATACAAAAGATGAGTATTGAATTGTGTTACTTTGATGTCGTAGCTAAGATGCTTTTGATAAGTGTGTTCCTCTGATATTTGTCTGACACTGAAGATTTCTATGAATACAGTAATGATATATCAAGGTGTGATTCTTGTTGTTTTGTCTTAGAAACTTTCCCTTATAATACTTATTAAATATTACCTAACAGGCCCAGGCAGGATAGTTTTACAATTAGCAATGCCACCCTCGCTATTACAGTATATGATCAGTAAATGTTACTTGCTAACTTAGAATGCTAAAAGTAAATGCAGTATATGATTATTATTTTGCATAGTCACTGACATTTCCATTGCAGTTACATTTTAATCAATAGTCCATTGGTAGTGCTTGGTAATATTAACTACACATACTTACTTATTAAATCAAATGTAGGTACTTCATTAGTTACGTAGGTAATTCACTAAACCTGAGGTTACTATTCCCTACTATGAATATCCAGTACCAAACATATCACGTAGGTAGTTCTTATTATTGCATTATTACAGCTATTGTGAGAAGGTTAGTAACTAGACTGACCTTAGTCGATGTGCCGTTCTGAGATGATCCAATTGTAAAACGAAACTATCGTGTAGCTATGTGTAGTGGAACTATAATTAAAAGTAGTGTCTATACAATAGTGTAGTATCATATCGTCTTGACAATAATTTACAATTCAAATATTATTTTATATATTTTATTATTGCTCTACATGATAGCGTGATATCCTAAATCTAACACGCGCGTGTGAAGAGCCCGCTGGTATTAACTCTAACTAGGCTAAAAAAATCTACTAGGAGTGGTCTTATCAAAATCGAGAGGTGGATTCGATCCGGCGACTCTTGGGCTGCAGTCTTGTGCCAGCCATTATCGCTTATAATATAATTTTAAGGACCATTGTTGTGATATATAATTATAATAAGCGATAATGGCTCAATAATAAAATCAGTAGTAAAATAAATAATACAGAAATAACACCTAACCAATAATATTTACGGAATAGGTACTGAATTAATATCAATTTGACGTAATTTGCAATTGAAATGCATTTGGTGTCTATCTTGAATTAATTATTGCACCAGAATCTAGTTTTAGCAGCAAATAGCAAACCGTCTGCTCGGGTCAGGTCATTATCGATTCGAATTTCAAGTTATTTATGTTCGTTTGGGTGCAAAAGATCTTTTTGCCAAGTTAAGTAGGTAAGTAACTAAGTAATACCTAGGTCTTTTCGTACGATATTCCGTGAATATTGAAAGTAATTTAATTTTGTTTTTCCTCTCAGAGGATTTTAACTGTAGATACATGAAATGCCAGCAATGCCTTGACCATTATGAGCACATAATTTGATTCACGAAAATAAACTTACTTTACTTACAATTACGCGGCAATTTCAAAATAGGTATTCTATATATATATTTGACGTTACGTTTATCCATTCCTTCATCATCATCATCAGCAGCCTACTCTAGTCCACTGCTGGACATAGGCCTCTCCCAGGGCGCGCCATTGAGCCCGATCTTCGGCTCTTCTCATCCAGTCCTTCTTATCCATTCCTTATAAATAATAATTAGTTACGATGTCCCATATTGACATACTTCATCGAAGACCAAAGGATCTCGAGAGTTGTACCAAAATTTTGGGCGAACTTTGGGGTCACAGTACCTATCAAATTTTTAAGTGACCTCTCAAATGAAAGCCCTCAACGAAACTTTGCTTTCTGGAGGCCCCCATAGGTCAAAGAAGCCTCACTAGCTGGATCCTTATGGTTATAAGGATCCAGCTGGTGAGGCTTACGGTTATAAGGATCCAGGTGAGGTCAAAGAAGCCTCACTAGCTGGATCCTTCTGGTTATAAGGACCCAGCTGATGAGCCTTATGGTTATATGGATCCAGGTGAGGTCAAAGAAGCCTCACTAGCTGGATCCTTTTGGTTATAAGGATCCAGCTCCTCCAGAAAGCAAAGCTTCGTCTAGGGCTTTCATTTGATAAGTCACTCAAAAAATGTAGTAGGAACTGTGACCCCAAAGCTGGCCTAAAATTTTAGGTAGGTTTACCTACATGTATGTTTACGTTATTTACGTTTGGTAGTAAGAGAGTTAAGATGATCTAAAAGTAAAGTTTCTCTAAATGCAATTGAATTTACAAGTTCAAATTGCTTAGCAACTTGAACTTGATCGCTGAGTGCCTGTTAAGCGGAAGTGCTAATCTGAATAAAATTTTAGGGTCGTACCGAAAGGGTTGGCGACACTAATTTTCCTTGAAAGCAACCCTTATCTACTACAATACATTTTGGATCCTGCCTCGTTTATACTATTCTGTCTGTCTTAACTTGAAACATTTATAATGGAAATAATAGATAGTTGGTGTGTAGAAAGGCCGGAAGAAACGCGCAAACAACAGGCCGGAAGAAACGCGCAAACAACAGCTTAGGTCATGAAATATTGACCAGTAATACTGGTTTAAAGAAGAAGACACCTTAGAGTAGGTTTGAGTCGGATAACAGAAGTATTTGATGACGAATTACGAACGAATTAGAGCAAACGAATTATTACTTTAAGAGGTCGTTCATTGAAATTGAAAACGTTTATTTAGCACTGTATACACCAGAATATAGCAAGTACACGACACAGAAGTATACAAAGATTAATACATGCAGCACAAAACATCCGGTGTGGTATAGTGCCAAAAACGGTACACCAGCTCAGCATAATGCTGAGGCAAGCTATAGCGCTGATTTTCAGCTGGCCCCTCAGTGGCTGCACGGACGAAGAAAGCAACAGTGTGTGCGTGTTGTGATGTATGAATGTGTTTGTTTTTATGATTGGGGTGGAATATAACTGTAACTTCCACGATGATGGAGCTATATGATAGCTCATATTCGGTATAGCTAGAAACCAGCAAAACCTATCAATATTTGAAGCGACAATGGTTCTCTACAAGACTGCGCCGGATCGATCACTCTAAGTACAGGAATTTCAGTTTCGTTGGAGTGGTTATTGAAGAAATACTACAACTTTCTGTTTAGTTATGTTAAATATTATCTTAATTATATAAGCTGTGCAATAAGTGATGGATATAGACACAAATGATCTAATTTTGATTTATTATTTAAATATTTTGTATGACTTATCTTGTAATGGTTTTTGTTACTTTGAGATGAAATAAATACAATTAAACAATTGCAATTAAAAAAAAAGAATATTGGCGATGTGTAAAATATTAAATTATTAAAAAAATTATGTTACTATGAGCTGAAAAGCAGATAAGATAAATTTATTTACATGTAGCCTTCCTGTAGCTAAGCAAAGTAAGTGCGTCAGCAAAGATCACGTATACTAGTAAATGCAACCACTTGATCTATTTACTGGAACGAGGTGAACGCTCCACCGAGCAGAGTAAAGTCGTCAGGTGCGGTACAGTTCGATCTTAATCTTTAACGAGGTTACTTGTACCAGTAGGTGCTGTTCAAACTGGGGTATTCCCGTACTCTCTATTATAGTATCTACAAGGTTCATGCTTTCATATTTATTGGATACGAGTCTGTTTTTTTCAAATTTGTGAAGAAACCTGCATCTTATGATGAACACGAAATAGAGCACTAAAATGATACACGTGATATCCTTACCCTCTTTTCGCAAGCGAAGGCCTGTGGTACAAAAGTGGTAACTTAGATATTATGTCGACTACAGTATGAACTGTTCCATTTATTTTATTTGTCTTCTTAATATTCATTTGATCGTCTGAAAAGTATCTCAAAGATAATATAATTACAAATACAAACACAAATATTCTTTATTGCACACAGGACAAAAATACAGGACAGAAGAAAAGATACAAAAAAGATATTTAAAAAAATTACTCTACATTTCATTCGATGATTAACTCCCTATTTTCTAAATTATCTAACTCTGACAGTGTTTTTTTAATTTTAGTTTCTGTTTGGAAATGAACACTCCATGGAAGCTACAACCGAATGTTTTCGCGTTGGCGGTGGTAATTGTGTTAGGTATGCACTAAAGAAAAAAGTTTCGCTATATGCAACAAAAGCTTTATCGATACTGTGACATGAAAATAGTGACCATAATCTATTGGTTACACGTAACTAACTAACGCTACATTTACATGTAGTAAACCACTTTTGCTCTTTCCTATCGACTTTGGTAAAGACTAGACGAAGCTTTGTTATTCTTAAACCAAAGTAGCCTGGATCTCTCTTTGTTCACGCGTCATACCGACAGATGGCGCTGTACGGTAGTGTCTGATTTATAAAACGCGGTGTTAAGTTTTTTTTGTCAAACCGTATAACACTGAAGCCAGTCTCAATAAATAGCCTTTTTGCCTTGGAACTATTGTTTCTTTTTGGGATCCTGTACACTCTTTTTGTAAGTATATACTTACACTAACAGTAAGTAAAGCTAGTATTTCTATCAGAGTCAGGTATGCATCAGCGATCTAATAGGAGTCTATCCAAGGAGTCCATGCCTCCTTTGTTGAGTCACATAAAAATCTATACATTTAAACAAACATAGAAAACGCATTATCTAAATAAAAATGTAAAAGGTTGAATTGAGAATAATCCTTCGAAAGATGCTTCCACCCTCAATGATTCACCTAATTGGGTGGAACATTAAAGAGTTTTAAATACCGCCGACTTTTCCCCGAAGTCGGGCTTACATCCGACTTTTCTACTGAAATGCGTTTTATGAAATGAAAATTAATGCAAATGAAATCAGTTTTATCACTGGATGGATAAAAGCTTATCGTAGAATCCACTTAAATTAGAGTTAATACACTTACTTAATGTGATTTATAGGTATGCCAGTGTAAATATATTTCATAATTTTATATAAGTACTAGTATAGTAAGTAACTAAATAAATAGGGTATTTCAGGAATTACAGATCCTGATTTTGAGTTGACCCGTCAAAATAATACCGCTCCTTTCCTGCCTCACGCTTTCGTAATTCCAAAATGCCATAGAAAAAGCGAAACATGTGGCAGGATTTACCTTATTATTGATAAGAGGACTCTAATTTTTTTCGTAAGACGATATGACATCGACACTGCTACCCTCTGAAAAAACTAACTCATAAACAGGAAATATTGTTAAGCACATAAAGACTTCTATACGAGCAAACTTGACCTGGTGAAAATTGAGAGGAAGAAATTTGGCCTCAATAGGCTCCAAAATGTGAGGCTCAATAATATGAAACACTTACTGTTGTTTGCTAAGTTGGCTCTCAAAATGAGGGCTGACTCTAATAAAATACTTGAGCTTCCTTTCCCTTTTCTTAGTGACCCTAACGAGGCTGACATGGTCACCTTGTCGTGTAAATAGAGATATTTTTTTTTTAAAAAGAGTATTTATTATATTTTAAGCACATACTTTTTGTCAACAGAGAACCTCCTTGCAAACGATTAATAAAGCATGTAATCACTTCATAGCGCGGAGGTTGCTCCGAGTAATCTACGTCGGAGCAACCTCCACGATAATTATGACGCTACACCTGTTATATCTAATATTAATTAAATAATAATTAATTTAATTTCTTATGCGTCTACTGTTTAACAGTAGTGGTAGTTAACTACCATCCACACGCATAATACCTTGTAAATACACATGCACCATGCCATCACCCTCCCACACACTCAGTACCTCACATACACACTAATATACAAACACATTCATACAACACAACACGCACACACTGTTGCTTTCCGTGCAGTCACTGAGGGGCCAGCTGAAAATCAGCGCTGTGGCTTGCCTCAGCATTAAGCTGAGCTGGTGTACCCTTTTTGGCACTGTACCGCACCGGATGTTTTGTGCTGCATGTATTAATCTTTGTATACTTCTGTTTTGTGTTCTATATTCTGGTGTTTACAGTGCTAAATAAACGTTTTCAATTTCAATTTCAAAAGTGTTTTACTTTTAGTTCTAAAATAAAGCATCTTATTACACCTTCCCTGAGAGGTAAGAAGAGGTATAGAAGGCTAGAAGCAAATGACACCTCAGGGCCGCGGAAAACCTCCGCAGTTTTTATTATTTACGCTCAACGCCGCCGACGCGTCGACACGTTGACACAATTTAAGGTTCGGTTTCATAACTGCGACATTTTGAATGTCACAATTAATATTTATGAGCTGGTTTAGGGCCGTGACCGGATTGTAATTGGCCAGCAACGCCAGTCAGAAATGGTGCGATGCTTTGCTGACATTGAAAAGAGACATAGGATCTTCCAAGCTTTTAAGTACATATACATCACCGTTTCGGCGCCAGATACGTATGTGAACATATATTATTAGTGTAATTATATATATTATATGTATATATTTGTGTATTTGTTATTATATGTTTATACGATATTTATATAATTTTATTATTTATGTGTCATGGTAAATGTAGGTTTTTTTTTTCAGATTACAATCAGAGAAATTACAGAAAAATCAATATAAAGTTATGAGCTAGGTCGTCGTATTTTTCACTTATTAATACTACCTATCTTCAATTAAATTTATTTGTGTCGTGTCTTTGTCCTCTTGAACAGGTTTTGGCCAGCCATCGGTCATGGTCCAACAGAATACCAGTGCTGTAGGCATTTTTGTCTACAATAACAGCAGACCATCAGAACTGATTTCAATATGTTTACCTTTGACTACATTTGACTATTTTATCATAATTATAACTGTTTCGGTCATTGCTGTGTGTGAAATAAACATATTACTTACTTACTATTTGGAAATATTTATACTCGAAAAAGTTTAGAGATTGCATATATACCTACTATGTTATATGTTGTTAAGAGACAAAATTAACAAAAATCATATATTTTGTTGGAATATGGAGTTTCATTAATCATTAGAGTGCAATTCTATTACTAAAATTGCTTCATATCTATCTGACCGGTATGGTACAATTTCCATTTCGTGATGAATAGAAGGTATATCTACCTACAACCTACCCTATGACCTAGGATTTAACCTTCATTCATCCATAGGTTGGCCACCGTCCTTTATCTACCTACCATAGTATGAAAACGCTTTATTGGAACCGTACCCACTCATCAAAATATGAAGCAGCGTTATGAGGCACAGTACACCGAGGCAGTATAACCACATAGCACACGACGTTTTACTGGGATTGCTTTCAAACAAAAGGCTCCTTTTCGCCTTAATCCCACATCATAGAAACAAGGTAATTTTAAACGCACTTTTCACAGAAATGGGTTTGGGTACCTACACATTTCACAGGGCAATTAAGTATCACACAAATTCAAAGGGCGCTTTGGGATATCCCTTTTGGATGAGCACTTGAATTGTTGCCTCAAACAAAATAACGTCTATTACGGCTACGGCTCGTGTTGCGAAGTAGACTCGTTGCGACAATCTGGTCCTTCCCACCTTAGTTAGATAATCTACTATTTACGTTACGTGTGCTCAAAAATTTGCCTATATATCAATCAATCAATCATTTATTTGTCAGAATACACAATCTTACAGGTCTTATAGTAATGCACATGTCACAGTATTCAGCCTATTTAAAAGGCATACAAAATATTAATGTTTACAATATTAATTTAATAACAAATATCACGAATCATCGAATGAAAACTGTGCGGAAAATGCCATATTCCCGCATAATTACCCACTATAGAATGGACGCAAAAATCAAGACGCTGCCTACCTATTATATTGCATACAGACAAACAAAAAGTATCCTGTAATGCCATATTTAATTTCCTAACAAATCTTATTGATTTATATGATCTAGTTACTAGAGCAATAGTCTAGTCCACATGCAATTCAGGCTCTAATATCAGTTACAATATATAAATAACGTAACTAGTATCTTTTACGTTTCAGATAACGTTAAATATTGTCTCTCTTTCCGTCTCTCTGCTCATGATACGCTTTGGGGATGATGGGTATGCTAACAGTAGAATTTCAATATCCGTTCCATTGGGCTCATACAAGCGAATATGATTCTTTAAGCTACCTGCACACTTATGTACAGACTACCAGGGACTTTGTACTAATATATATTATTTCGTATTTCCTTTAAAGGGTGAACCATGACCAAACTTCTACATAAATACAGTCGACCACAGGTCAACCTACCTAAAACATCAAAATTTGAGAATCTGAAATGTGTTATAAAAAGACAAAGGAAAGCATAAGGTTGAGATTTAATCGAAGGTTTTGACAGATGGTATATGGCTTGTGGTCTACTGTACTAAGTAAATAAATAGTGAATTCTTATTGAAATTACTAAAAGAATAAAAATATATGTATTCTATAATTAAACTGCAGAACGGTTGACATCTTTTAATATTACAAAATAAAATTCGTAGGCCGGCAGGGATTATAATAAAGTGTGCTACGATTATGTTGCAGTAGTTTATGTAAACTAATATTTTCATAGCGATATCCATAGAAATACCTCTTGACAACTCTATTATAAGTCCGGTCAGCCGTTAGGCATATTTTAGCAATATTGGAGAATTATTACTGTAACTTGACTTAATGTTAGTGCTCAACAGTACGACTATAATTATGAAATATGTAAAACAGATTTTGCCTTGTTAGGTCTGGCACTCTAAATATCATCACAGTTCGTAATTTTATTGTGATTTGGTAATAATTGATAGTATAATAATATGTACAGAGTATATGATCGCCCTAACATACTCTTTAATATTATATTTTAATATAAATCTGGTATTTTACTCGATCTGATATTAGTAGCAGGCGTATATATTTCGGCAGTGAAATATATTATTCAATTCAGAGAATGCGAGACTGTACTGTCGATCGGAAATTACAAGGCGAGTATTTCAGAATTTAGTGCATTGAATTTATTTATTTCGTATTTCCGTATTTTGGTTGCGCAGTATTATTTATTTTTACATAATAATTTATATGTTTATTCGCAGAGAACGAATTATGGTAAAACAGATATTATTTTAAGATTAGCTTGAAGGAATCGTCACTTCAAAAAACTTATTCATTATTAAATGGAGTCCCACGATGGGCGCCAGTTAGTAGACTCTTCTGAGATCTATTATTTTTGTGGTTGAGATCTCTGAGATTCTGTTTGAAGTCAGACAGGCTTTTTTTCAAATTCAGCGTACGTAGTAGTATGTTCAAACAAATACGTAGGTACCTACATAAAGTCACGCCTGTTTTCGGCAGGGGTAAGCAGAGACTAAAGATTTCCACATGCAACGAAACGTACTAGAATGGGTACTTACGTAGTATTTCCATTAATAATATAAATGTAAAAAGAATAGTAAATATTGCGCAAAATAAAAACTTATAAAGTACGGTTAATACGGTTAATAATTTGATTGAGTTTGAATTGTATGGTTAAGAAACGTCATTTTATTAGTCTACTTTAATAAACTATTAAATGTTATTAAAAACTTCCTCATAATTAAGTCTTCAATAAAATACATTTTTTATCTTTCTACGCAATAGCTCTAGATAAAGATGACATGAGACTTAAGTTAGTACTTGCAACTCACGATTAGTCTAAGCTAAGACATCGTTTCTCAAACTTTTTAGTGTCGCGACCCACTAAAAGCCAACAACTTAAATAAAAGAACCTTGCGACCTCCTCACTATAATATTTCAGAGTGATTTAACGTTTATCAAAGTTTTACATTACTAACGTGACAAAGAATGTATACACTTGTCACAAATACCGAACTCAAGACATGTGTTACCCCTTGTTCTCATACGGGTTTTATTTTTTATGCACATTGCTAAACGCGACCCCCCTAGGGTTTGCGACCCCCCAGGTTGAGAAACGATGGTCTAAGAGTCCATAATAGATTTAGGGACATTGTGACCCCAGTCTTGACCTCAAGTTAAATATGTCCAGTTATATGTTTTGATATGTCCAGTTCGGTCTTTTATAAAGTACCCTTGTTAGTATAGCGTCTGTTAGGTACTCTAACTTTTGATCATCTCCATTACGTCACGGAAACGACTCCGAATGAACAGATCACATGAAAGGAGTTTCCGGCCCGAACACTCCAATGAAAGTCCAAGTCCTTTGAAGTTATTATAGTCAATGGGTATATAAATGATAATTTAATTTTCGCTAAGTATACCTACTAAGGGTATTTAAATTACATATTTGGAATATTTTTCCTCGGTAATGTACATAATCTATTTCTAAAAAGGTGTGCCGTGTCGTAAAGAATAGCACCACCCCAACTCTTCCCATGGGTGTCGTACGAGGCGACTAAGGGTCTTTGTGGATACTGTTCTACACCTAGTAGACGGCTATAGGCTCGCCACCTATCACGTTTGTCCACCAAATCTTACGGTGAAAAGTAGGTACTACCTATGACTGACGGTGGTTCCTTTGTCCGAGGGGGTCCGAGGGGATTATGGACGTGAGAGATATAAAATTTCTTAATCTTAATTATATTTTAGAACCATACGAGTATTATCAGTCTGGAGATATATGGTTAATGTTGGTGTCATAGAAGCAAGTAGTTCCAAGTTTAATTCCCGATTCAGGAGGTTCTAACACAGACACTTTGGAAGTCATATAAAGGAAGGAACGCCTAGGGAGACTACTTTTTTTCATCATAGTTCTAAGTACTTACTATTTGTGTATGTCAGGCATTACACCTGCTATGCGAATGTGACTCGTTGGCTGGAAAGCGTATGAGTCTTCTGGGGGTAGCCTACCCGAAACCAGAGGACTATAGCTCCTTCCTGTAAGCTGTATAGCGTCCTTGATGCAAAGCATCTTTAAGGAACAGGAAGGAGACTAAGGTAAGGGGTGAGCACAAAGGATCCCTGAGGGTCGAAGTGCCGCTGGGGTTATCCCTGTTAGGATTATATATCTTATCATATGGGGTTATATATCTTATCAGAAGTTATATATGATTTTTGTTATAATTTATGTCAAAATAGAAATTCAAACAAAAATATGTTATTGTGTTATTGTAATTGGAATCATATAGAGTTGTTATTATACTCCACAATAACATCAATAGCATGTTTAACAATGCCAAGTTAGGGTGAAAAAGGACCTATTATTTTGTTGACAGAGGTGTCTCATTTCATTCATTGTTTGTTTGTGCAGAATATGGTCACCCTAAATTGCAAAGTATTAGTGTACCATTAAGAATACTGCGTCGAATATACTGGGTGTAACAAAAAAAACCTATAGTCCCGAAAGGGGGGGTGTATAGTGTCTATAACTGAACAACTTTTCCTATGGGGCCAACTCTAAAATTGCGAAAAAAATCAGGTGTTCCATACAAAAGTTCAATACCTACTCGTACACGACCGAAATATATGAAATAGCTGATATTTTTTCGCGATTTCAGAGTTATGGAGCTATGGATGCACCACTTTCGCTATAGGGAGTTTTTGTTACACCTGTACCTAAGTACAAGAGAGAAAGTGCAGTCTTTATTTACTGTAGTTTATTTATATTGGTACATATTATGTAATAAATAATTAAGTAAAAATAAATAAAGACATTATTTTAACCTATAATACACAAACACCACAGTAATTTTATCTTTAACATATTGAAAATATCTCTAAATGAATTTATTTACATAGGATTTTACTACTTTTTAAGTTTCGTGGTTATTGTTAATAATACTACAGTTAGACGCGAGATTCTTACCTCGGTTTTGGGTTGTTTTGAGCAATATCGGGGGCTCAAAACAACTCAAAACCGTGGTAATAGAATCCCGTGTCTAACTGTAGTATTAATTTTACTACTACCTTACCTAGTAAAGCTGTAAGACCTAGTTAACGATCGATCATCATCATTATTTCACTTTTATTTGTTATATATACAGTTGACTAAATAATAAGGTATATAATATAGATCATAATGACAAATAACTAAACTAGTATAAAGTAGATCAAAATGATAATTTGTAAATACAAATGTCTAACGAAAATAGATTTAGACATTTCAAGTAGGTACAGCAGAATATTTCACTCAACACACTTTGACTTGACAATTTAATTACCACATAAAAATACATACCTAATTCCAAATAGAATAGTCTACAAATGCGGGTAGTTGCAGAGCTATTATTTGTGTTATGTAGGTACGGGCGCTGCACTCTGCCATTCTGCCTCATTCTGTTCATATTTACGTTCTAATTCTAGACCTGGATTTCGGTGCAAAATATAGGAGGAGACGTTAACTTTTAAATTTAGATTATTTCTCGTCCATTAGCCACCTGAATTAAAAATTCAACATCAGACAGGTTAGAGAATTATTATTGTTTAGGGAAATTATTTCGGGTCGTAAGAATAAAAATAAATCTTCACTTAGTGTGGCATAAATTCAAAAATTAATTGCTTTTACACTTTCTGTAGATGACGTCATATAAGTACCTAATTACTTCTAGATATTAAGAGATAAATATAAGTTATATAGGTACCTACTTACCACATAAATTGGACTAGTAACCCCTTTTTGAATTTCTAAATCTTTGGTTCTTACTTATAAATAGTTATTTTACAATGATGGTTTTGTTATTAATTATCAGACCCCCACCGGAAAATAAAATAAGTTATGTACTCTGTTAATTCAGACCATTTTTAAGTAAATAACTAATTTAAGTCGCTATGGCTTAGGTATTTAGTTTGAGGAGCTGGTAGCCTATAATTGCGAGCATGGTCCGAGCGATCATGCAGGTTAAGCAATGTTGGTCGCGGTCGGTACCAGGATGGGTGACCGCTAGTGATCTATTTCATCTTTTCCGTGCCCCGGAGAGTACGTTAAGCAGTTGGTCCCGGTTGTTGTCGTTGGCAGCAGTCGTTAAGCCAAGTCAGAGGCCTTCGGGCGGCCTGAACAACTCTGACAAATAGTTTGGCCACTAACCATACGATAAACAAACAAACAAGTATCGGTATTGAAATTTAAAAACTGATTATGAGTACAGTGGCAGACACATCAAGCTTTACTCGATGGGACCCTGTCGCAATAAGTTTTTGTTATGGTTTCCTTGACATTTATATGAATGTGTCAAATAAGTAATTGTTGTTTGTTTTTTTAGGCAAAGGGAACTGAGCGCATACAGCCATGTCTGATGTAAACAACTCTTTCAAGTCTTCATTAAAATGCTGGTGTGACACATTTCAATGCTATCTGGGGGAATCTTTCACGTTTCTGCACCATCCGAACCAAAGAAGAAGGCGTCCCGGACGCAGTATGGCTCTTTAAAATCCAGCCAAGTACGGATCGGGCTGCAGCGTCTTATTTGACTTTACTTCACTGTCCCACACATTATTCACATCTTGAAGTTCTTGTTGAAGTTCTTCGATCAAGAAACACCATTCTTTCTAGAAAAGCACTACAAGGAGAAACTCCCTCAAATAAGTAAAAGAGACAAAGTACTAAGTCTTGTCCAGTGTACGTACACCAAATCGCTTATAACTTAACAACAATAAACATAGAATTATACATCATTTGTAACTCCGTAATTGAGGCTTGAAATAGCGTCTTTAATAGAAGCAAGTAAGAGTCCAATAATATCTAACTGTCATTAAGTCGATGAAACTAATGTGACAACGTCGTCGATGGAAACTTAATTATTGGTTTTGAACGTCTACTGCAGTACAGAAAGTTAGCGTACATGAAGGACTTTCGTAGGTACTCGTAATAAAGACGTTAGCACACTAGACACTGCAATGAAAGCGAAACGAAAATGGAGCGAAAACGCAAAGAAATAGAAAATACTTACTTAATGCGCTGGCGCAGCGACCCGCAGTGGATCTTGATCTCCGATAACAAAGAGCACCATCGCTCTCTCTCCTGCACAGTCTCGAGCCAGTCAGGCGCCTGAAACTCACGCAGATCTTTTTCCACTTCATCGCGCCACGTCGGTCGTTACCATATGCTCTTTTAACTGCCCGATCCTCCCCCATCCTAGTGACGTGCCCGTGCCATCGGAGTCGAGCTGCTTTCGTATCTCCAATAATGTTCGGCTCGTTCACCATCTCTTCAGAAAATAGAATAATAAGATTTTCTATTTCTATTTTTTTATTTTATTTAGGAAGTTCCAGGACTTAAAGTGGAATCACATCAAATTAAATAAATGGAATCCTCAGTAAGTTTTATAGTGACACAAAATTGTAGTCGCTCCACCTTCCTTAGAAAAAAATATTATTACCATTTCGGACGACGCAGATTGATTCCCTAGCTAATGGTCGTTGACTCTATAAAAGTATTAAAACTTCAGTATTAAAACTTACTTGGTTTACAGCTTCCTGGCATGCAATATCCACTTTTTGTTTGATGAAATGTTACTTATAAATCTCATAATGTTGTCGACCAAAGCGGGTATTGCAAACATCCTTGCCATCACTTTGTGTGTCATTTTGTTAAATACCTGTAACAAAAGCATATGTTTGAAGAATGGCGGCTCGTGACTCTTAACAAATATCTCCTCTTGTTTTCGCTAATAATTACTTATTGACTGACAGTATTGCCCATATAGACAAAACATAACATTTGTTTCTATATTGCCAATTTTTTTTATTTTTTTTTATTGTATTCTTTTATTTTTTATTTTATTGGGCAATCAACAGCGTATATTATAGATTTAACAAAGTGAATTAATGATAATAAGGCAATTAACAAACTGCTTCGTAGTTACTAAAGTGGCGAGTAGACAAGATAATGAAAACTAGCTGCTAAAATAGAGAAGATAAACATTAAAAATGGCGAGTAGACAAGATAATGAAAACTAGCTGCTAAAATAGAGAAGGTAACATTAAAAATGGCGAGTAGACAAGATAATGAAAACTAGCTGCTAAAATAGGGAAGATAAACATTAAAAAAATTGAAAAGAAAACAGTCCTACTCGTATAGGAACAAGCAATAGTTGGTTCAAAAAATATGTTACTGTGATTTAACAATTAATTTTGTTCTTTCTTATTATTTATAAAATTTAGTAGTGTACTAGTACATTGGCGAGTTTGATCATCTTGTAATAGGTAATGATAGTGTTGTAAGTGTAATATTTTTAAGTTTAAATAGTTATATTACAAATTGTGGTTTATTGGGGAGCGCTGGTGTCTATAAGTACATATTACAGAATCTTCGTATTTTAGATTAGACACCATTTGCAAGTGTATCTACTAGCCTTAAGACCCTAAATTAAGTAATGCATGTAATATGCATAGATATGTATTTGGCAAATTAATTAGTTATTTACAGTATAGATATCGATAGAGTAAGAAATTGCAATTAGAAACAGGGTATACTTGTACATTACATTGTAAAAAAATAACACAAACAAATAAACAAGTGACAACCAAACAAATAACTTTTACTAAACCCGGTTATTTGAGAATAACAAAACTTTGTCTAGTCATTAGTATTACAAAGTGGTTTATATTACATGTGAATCGGTGTTTCGGTTACATGTTACCAAAAAGTTTTGTAATCACTGATTTCAAGTTACAGACAGCGAAAACTTTATGTTACAAATAACAAAATATTTTTCTAAAAATAGGGTATTTCCATTTAAAAATATTGTTGACATGAAAGTCAATTTATTTGTTGACGTTATCGCTTGTTTTGTTGACATATCATAAATGTTGCTAGGATAATTAGCAGACTTTACGGTTTCATTTTCAGGTCACACTGTATAATGTGGGTACTTTATGTAGCCTTGCTCGATAAAACACTTTGATTTTGAGAATCCCACCCAATTACGCCGTGTATTTGAAGAGTTGTGTATATAGGTTGGAGTAGAGCACACGAGGCAAAAGCGTTTCCTGTCGCAACAAGCGTTAAAAATAACTCTCATTTTGATCATTAAACGTCGCCACAATTTTTTAAAAGGAAATATACATCGTTCACTCCCAAGTTTCCATTAAACGAGTACTCGTAAATCACGCATCACAAACGTAATACTTATATTATATGAAGGTGACAAAATAAGTTATTCCAAAAGCCATTTTTGTGGGTGATAGAGAGATTTCCTCCTAAGGCGGCGTAATAACGGTAAATGGTGCCCATCACGGGACGAGGCATTTTAACATCCGGCGAGATGAGAATCGTGACTTTTACCGCTACCATGAGTTTTCTCTTGCAATGCGATAATTATTATACTTTCGACTTACTAAACTTTCGCTAACATTAAATAATATAAGCTATAATGACGCGTCGGTTATTGACGCTACCCTGTATCTATATTTTAGACATCTGTGTGTTCGTCCATAAGCATAAAAACCTTTTTCAGCATAACTATGAAGTTAGAGAAGAAACCTACGCTCTCAATATCGTCAAAAATTATATAAATCTGCATGTAACTTAACATTAGTATCCAAAAACTCGTTCATAATGTGCGTCAAAATTTATAACAAGCTTCCGGATGACTTTAAAACAATGATTTAAAAAAAACTTAAATTTACTCTGAAAACATTGAATGAATGAATACTCTTTATTGCACAAAATTAGTGTGATACAATGCGTAC
This sequence comes from Hofmannophila pseudospretella, assembly GCA_947369225.1. NCBI lineage: Eukaryota > Metazoa > Arthropoda > Insecta > Lepidoptera > Oecophoridae > Hofmannophila > Hofmannophila pseudospretella. The sequence continues at coordinate 5,950,860 of OX376328.1, read as the reverse complement.
AAAACGATTAATACAATCTAGGCGGTCTTATCGCTAAAAGCGATCTCTTCCAGACAACCTTCTGGTGGAGTAATTTACATTGCTTGTAGAAAGATGTTTTTATAGCGTCAAGGATTTTTTGGACGATAAACGATAATTGATTGCAGATCGTATATTTATTTTTTAATTGGATTATTATTAACATTTTGTAAATTTAATATTATTGACATTGTATACATTTTAATGACATTCTCTTTTTCTTTTTTGTTTCTTCTCAAAATCTGTAAACGTATCATATTATATTATATCATATCTGTATCTGTATACATTATTAATTTGTGAATTTGATGTATATACCTGTAAAGGTAAAGTTTAGTGTGACATGTTTATGCAACTATTCTGCAATATTTGTAATTCTTACCTAAACTTTTATACAATAAATCTTATCTTATCTTATATTTTACGAACATAATTGTGCCCCACAAGCGCCAAATGGTAATAAATTATAAATGAACTGAAACAATATAATATTTTCCAACCATTATGCAGCAGACAGCCTTCTGGGTTGTCCTCGTAAAGCTTGTCCCATATAGATACAATGTAGTAAGAATTTTTTAATTTTTTTAAGCATTAAGATTGCTTAATGTAAATTCAAAAATTTATATATTCAAAATTTCATTTCCTGTCCTAAACAGTTTTATAAAACGCGAAACTGGTTGGGGCACCGGTGTCACGTGGAAGTCTGTAAAAATACTTGTAATTATTACCTTGGGAAAATTTTAAGGTGCGGAGTTTTCTGTAAATTCCACTTTCCTTTTTATCAAAAAATATCTGAGCTTTTCTTTCTGCCTTCTTGAAGGGTGCTCAGGGATTTTGAGGCCTACTTATACTTGACTAATTTCGAAGTAGGCTAATCGTTGTTTAGATTTGTCTAATATATTTTTTCAAGTTAGAAATGAGATAATGTTTCAGGCTTTCGTTGAAGATATTTCAAACTTTTCAAGTTTTTTCAGATAACCGAAGTGGATCTTTATATTTACCACAATGTGACGCCCGTGTGTTCCCGTGATTCAATTATCAGTTCAATTATTGTACTATCATTATCATTATGTATTATTGTATTATCATTATGTATTGTATAATTTCTACTGTATCTAACAATTCCGTTCAGATCTAATATTAGAACATTATTTTTAGTTTTGTTTACCATTTATTGGCTTGAATATAATTGAAGGTACCTCTTTATTATCACTCTTTTTACTGAAAAAAAAAACTTGTTTGAATTAGACTTAGAGCATATAAAGTTACTGTATCTAGTTGAACACATTACTTGATAGATATGACAAAGATCTTGGGTGAAGTGAACAAGCCGTCTTTATATGCTCAGATTGAAACAAGTGCTTGTTTGAGGTAAAGAACTTTCATTCAATTTTCGTAATACGAGTACATTAAATTTGTGATGTTTTCAATAAAGATTATTTTATTTATTTATTATCTTTGAACCAATATTTCCTTTTAGTCCTGCCCTTCCTAAACGAAAAGATTGTATGATTATTAATAATTATACCAAATACTTGCTTGCTTATCGTATATAATAGTTAGTCGCAAATCTATTGTCAGAGTTGTACGAACTCCTCATATACTCAATACTCCTCCTCAATACTAACCATTACCTTACTATTATAATAGATCAATAGTAGATTGTCTTACAGGGTGGAACGCACCAGATAGTCGAACGAGTCTAGTTCGCAACGCGAGCCGTAGGCGAACGTTGTGGACAGACGATTGCGACTAGTGGTCTTTCCGCACGAGTTAGAAACGATATTTTTTGTTACATCTGCGAGAAATAAATAAAATATAAATATTTTCCATACATTCACATCGGCAGAATGTCTTTGAACTCCTACCTACTTTTTCCTAACAGAGGTCCAATTAAAACAACTATGATCATCACATCAGGCAAAATAAAACTAGGGATTCTTCATGCCTACTTAGGTATACCTACGTTTTTATTTGTAAATCTCGTATTTTAGTCGTATTTAAAAAAAATTTTTTTTAGATGCGGACCCCAAGGTGTCCTACCACCAAGCGGGAAGGGATCTTTTGTCGCCTCTTACGACACGCTCACCCAGTAGCGGTAGGGACACTCTATTCTGCTCCGTCCCTACACGGAGAAGATTTAACAGTATGTTTTTTATTACGCGGGAGTTTGAGTGAAATGAAAGTTTTGTCAAATCAACATTACAAGGTTAACTCGCCTTGAAAATGGAATTAAGTACGATTGAAGACCCAAATAAAATGTAACTGGCCGACTAGAAAAAAAAGTTAATTAGATCTGGCAACGTACGGCATAGAAAGGAATATTTCCGTAATGTGAGATTTGGGTGAGAATTATGCTTTTCTTTAAATATTTAAAACTGTAGGTTTTTAATTATAATGGTTATTTTGTTTTATTAAAATATATATCATGAAATATCATCACTATAGTACAAAACTTTTCGATAAAAGGCACAGTTTGATTGTATTTAGTACTCGTATATAGATAGTGACTTGATTGTTCAGTACTTCCGATCGTGGGTTACGGATTTCCTTACAATATCCCCGCACTAGTGCGGCAATGTGGCACTTGGCACAGAGTTTTCTGTCAATAAATAGGTACATTTTTGAGCAGATGTAACAAACAATAATATTTTGATGTGTTAGCACACACAGGACAACAAACTATTACAGCCAGCCACCGTTTAACCTCCTACGCACGTTTCTAAATTGCCTTGTGGTAACCCCTAACACTAATCGCTTTAGAATAATTGTTAGTAATTTATTGGTTATATTATAGTCGCTGTTTATTTACTACTAATGTTGTTTTATCGTATTGTGATCTATTATCCGAGTATTCCCAATAGGGCATACTCACTTGCTCGCTAGTCTTATTTATAGAAACAACGTGCGTACGCAGGTAGACACTGTCGTATAATAATTTACTGCTAATATTTATATGTTTATTCAAAATAAAATAATACAGGGTGGACCAAAAGTCCGTTAACATTTGAATAGGTCGCTGCGTCGGCGCGGGCGGGGTATTGGCGCGGGGGGTGTTACTACAAGCGAGAGCTACTAATAGGGATTTAGTACCATGGCGTCATTCAGCGGAGCGCAACGCGCATTTTGCGTACGCGAGTACTATCGAAACAACGATTCTACGACCGAAGCTAAACGGAAATTTTGTAATCATTACAATATACTGAACAGAAATCAAGCACCAACAATTCAAACGATTAAAAAATGGGTACAGAAGTTCGAAACAACAGGTTCAACTTTAAGTCAACCACGATCCGGCCGACCTAGGACATCGCGCGATCCAGTAAACATAGAGCGTGTACGAGCGTCTGTTCGAGAACAACCTGGTCTCTCTACTCGAAAGCGGTCTAGTGCTTTAGATGTGCCCAGAACATCTCTAAATCGCATTCTACACAAAGATTTACATTTACATCCTTACAAAATTCAAATTGTACAGGCTTTAAAGCCAAATGACCCTGCTCAGAGACTGCAGTTTGCTAACGAAGTGCTTGAGAGGTTTACGAGCTTCAATAACATCTTTTTCTCAGACGAGGCACACTTCCACCTAAATGGACATGTCAATCGACAAAATTGCAGATACTGGAGTGACACTAACCCGGACTTGAAGCACCAAAAACCTTTACACTCGCCCAAGGTTACTGTATGGGCCGCATTGTCAGCCAGCGGAATCATTGGTCCATATTTTTATGAAGATCAGAGAAACCGCGCCGTCACCGTTAATACAGAGCGATACATTGTGATGCTACAGAATTTTTTTGCTCCAGCATTACAGGACTTCTCAGGCTTTAATCGAAGCTCTTGGTTCCAACAAGATGGGGCAACATGTCACACCTCCAATGACTCTATAGCAGCACTTCGTGAAATTTTTGGCCAAAAAGTCATATCCAAAAGAGGTGACATTCACTGGCCACCCCGCAGCCCGGATTTAACTCCAATGGACTTTTACCTTTGGGGATATCTCAAAAGTAAAGTTTACATCAGCAACCCAGTGTCTATTGAGGAATTAAAAGAAAATATACGCGAGGAAATGCAGAACATTTCACCAACCACTTGTCGGGCGGTCATGCAAAATTTCCGTTCCCGGTTACAGGTGTGCCAGGATGAACAAGGGTCACATTTGAATGATGTTATTTTTAAAAAGTGAAATCCTAATTTGTCTACTTTATTATTAAATAAACAGTTTTTCACTAAAGTAGCATTTGTATTTTTTATAACCATTTTAAATGTTAACGGACTTTTGGTCCACCCTGTATTAAAATAACACTAAAATAAATGTTTAAGCTAAAATTACAAAATACCTAACTATTTTACAAGTAAAAGACCTGGCCTAGGTCGCTCCCTGCAGGGAGTGTCCCGAGGAGGCTGGCGGCGTTGCTCCGCTGTATAGCGAGGCTTATACGCTGAGCAAAGTAGACACCAGCCTTCTGGTCCCGGGATGTCTCTACGAGGCGCTTGGCTATTCCCCGTAGAGGCAGTGGGCTCCAGGCCCCCACGGCCCCAAGGTTGATTTGATTTAATATGAATCTTTTTGATAAAATGTTAAGAAAGATTTAATCTTTTGACTAAAAGCTATTGAAATATAATGAAAATTGGTCCCTAAATGAAACTCCAATATTACTATTTGTTTATGTATGACAGAGTAAGTGAATCAATTAATAACATCCTCGTTTTCAATCGATAAAGGCATTCAAGATTCATACAATTACGGATTACTCACATAAGAAAATTGCTTGCTTGTCGTATGGTTAGTGGCCAACCTATTTGTCAGAGTTGTTCAGGCCGCCCGTAGGCATCTTACATGGCTTAACAACTGCTATCGAACGACAACAACCGGGACCGACTGCTTAACGTGCTCTCCGAGGCACGGAGGAGCTCAGATGAAATATGCCACTAGCGGTCACCCATCCAGATACCGACCGCGCCAACGTCGCTTAACCTGCACGATCACTTTTGGACCGTGCTCGCAACTAGGCTACGAGCTCCTCACATATATAAGAAAGTTATTCGAATAGTGTCGGCCTTTTTCTAAAGTCTTGATCACAGAGAGTGTAATAACCCTGTCGTCGCATCTTCGTTTCGCCTCACACACAGGCCTCCAACTTTCTTCGGTGATGATTTTACCGACACCAACAGACCTTTCTTCCGTGGTCTAGACCTTCAATACAGGCAGAAATTAGTAGGAAGGCTGTAATTAATAGGGCATTTGACAATAATCAAATATTAAAAACATTTCATAAAAATATGAAAATAGACATAAATTGATTGTCAAATGTGAAAACAGAAATCCCTTGAAAAAGAAAGAGACGGCAATAGATAATTGTGACGTCACTGTTATGTAGCGCCATATAAGTAGGTCCTTGGCTACAATAAGGACTGTTTTGCTAGAAGGGACAGAGCATCCCCCCACTACTTACTTTAACCATTGATATAGCTGATGTTAGTTGAGATATCGATAAACGGATTCCAGATCCATCTTCAGGATGTCCATGTGAGTTGATTGATAAAATAAAACAATTTAGTCAAATACCCTATTGCATACAATCACAAATATAATATGTTCTAGAATTTTTTTACATTTTATTTTTATATTGCATCTTTATTTGTTTAATAATAACACTAAAATAATACTAAAGCTAAAATAAGGCTAAGAAGAAGAAAAAACTAAAGATAAAAAAATTGGGTTAAGTCCCCCACATCCGGCAGTGTACCCAAGAGACTGGCTGCGTTGCTCCGTTGAATAGCTAAGCTAATCCGCTGGGCCAAATAGGAGCCAGCTCTCGGGTCTTTTGATGCGTTGACCAGGCGCTTTGCGAGGTCCTTGTAAGACGCGGTGCGCTCCCGGCCCCCAGGGTCCCAATGTTTCAACCCCAAACAGCTCAAATATGTATGTTTCACCCAGATTAGTATATTTGCGCCGTTTGAGGGTTTCTGCAGCAGCGGCGGCAGAGCCGGCTCTATAAGAAGTGGCCGGAAGGTGAGACGGGGCAAGGGTGTCGACGCAGGTGGTATCCCACATCAAAGGCCGTCCCATCTTCCAGGGTACGAGGGTCATTCCGTCGGGCCTCTTGCCATCGTCCTGCGTCAGTCCGCTCGGTTCAAGAACAGCTGGCGCTCCGGCGGAGGAAAGTATGATGTCGTTGAGCTCGGCATGGCGGGGAATGCGACCGGCGCTTCTGCAGCAAGAGATACCATGGTTTTTACAATTTACTTATGGCTAATGAGTTTTCAACCTCATAAACTTACTTAAACACGACACTAACACTTCATCTGGAACATCGTCTCTTTATAAATCCTGTCACATGTTTCTGTAGCGAAAATCTTTCACTAACGTGAACAACAGCGATATTATAATTAGTTCCTTCTTACACCTACTTATTACATAGTACGAATATTAGACTTAGAAACTAGCAACTCAGGTGCACGTATCGAACTTCGCCACTTTTCCCTGAGGTAACGAAACTCCATTATAATTTGGGGACATTAACGAACTTTGAGAATCAGTCCAGAATAGTTAGACGCCATTTCGGCTTGGTACTCCGATGGTTATGCAATAGGGGAAACCGTTCAGTGATTGCCCGTTTATGGGCTCCGCGCACGGACGAGTCGATATCGATAACTATATTGCTGGTTATCGTATACTTTCGCTGACGTTTTAACTTCATAACGAGCAATGGATATTCATCCGCTGCGTACATCCACATCACGCATCGACTACCGCTATAAAAGATATTTACATTCCGTTCGGTTTCGTTCATTATTTCACCAAATCTACAAACTAAGTCTAAACCTCCGATTTACCATTGTGGAGATCAACTTACTTGTTCCTGGTCATCATCAAGTCCTTAAGGTTCCAAATGTGGGAAGAGCACCATGATCCCAAACATTTGAGCTCAAATTCGAACCGCCTGACTGTTATCGTTCCAGATCCCATCTGACATCAACACACACCGAGATTTTGGAAACTCCTGATGCAATTTTTGTTAGATATGGCTAAGAATATTCTAATACAAAATTTTCTTTTAAATAAGTCCAAATCAGGTCGTCGGTTGATGAGTATGATACCACAGACATACGCGTCAAACTTATTACATCCATTCCTTTAAAAAAATTGTGAAGCACAGTGTTTGTCCAATCGAATCGACGCAGCCCATGCTCACTGGATTTTACAGCTATTATCATTGTTAAATTCAGAAATCTAGAAAATAATAAATGAGATTTATGAAAATTCAGAGTTATAATTATTTTTTTCTTTACAATTATCTGCAATTATTATCGATAGACAATAATCGGATGAGTTCAGCGAATGCAGGCGTTTACAGGAGAAGATAGCTTTTCAATGGCTTGCATTAGTTTATAAATGAAATGCAGTTTGGGTTTGATTGCCCGCCAATACTTAATTACTATTGGCGGGCAATCAAACCTGTGTTTCCCCTATTTGCAAAAGCAGTCGTGATAGCAAAGTTGGGAAAGAGCAAAGTCTGGTTTGACGCGAGTTGGAAGTTCTAGGAAAATCGGATGTCTTTAAATTTTGACAAAGGAAGGTGATCCGATTCTGCCATGAAACTTTCAACAGCTTTTCAACTATACTTGCCGACTAGTGTGGAGACATTGTTTACGAAGGAAACAATAATCCTATTGTATAAAGCACAATGTGTTTCTGGTAGGCGGGCGGGACATTGGATGGGCGAGCTTTTTTAATTTTTAACGGCTGTTGATGGGAGTTATTAAAGGTGGTAGGTAGATCCTGATCCTTGGCCAACGTTTGTTCTGTTACATATTCATTTGCACTGGTCACAGAAGAGATCTGTCCTCCGAGATGCAGGAACTCCCTAGTTCGGAGGTCAGCGTTTAGTGTTACTTTTTGCTCACTACTTTTATTTAGTTTAATATAACCTAACCTATGTACAGGATCACCTGGGGAGGTATCACCCTTTTGCCAATTTCTGCTGTAAACCAGCAACGCTTGCATTGCTGTGTTTTGGTCTGAAAGGTAAGAGAGCCAGCGTAAATTCCAGCACATGAAGCACTCCATCTGAGGCCTTAGGGTTAGCAGCGTATCGTAAACCCTCTAATAACATTAAAGTAAGGTGAGATGTCTCGGCTCGGCTGCTCTTCTCATAAGTACAATTAAAAATGTTGTTGTTGCCACAGTTTGCTATAACTTTATGTACTTGTTATGAATAGTTATTTATTATGTATACTCGTATGTTATTGTTAAAAGCTAATACAACAGTAAATGCTAAGATTTTCCAGTAAAACCAAAGATTTACCAAGTAGGTAATAACGATAAACATTCTAATTGTTCTGTAACCATAGTTAATTTCGGACTTATTCACTCGGTAAATCTTAGGTTTTACCTCGGAGACACGGTAAACGTTGAAAAAAGATTTGTTTAGAAACCGACAGAGTTAAAACCGACAAGAAAAGCATTATTTCCGAGTCATTGACCCCGCAAGTTCATTTACCTTTCCCCCATCACCCCTCACCTCCAGAAAAGCATATGCAATAAGATATTTCTGGGTTGTTAAAAAAAATATAACCTAACGAAGGTTAGGGCAGCAAATAGGCGTAGCGAGCGCAACCTTACCCATCCGTGTCGTTGGTTAATCCTAGCATGTGCCAAACTCTCGTGGTAAAAGCCCGAAAAATCTGCTACTTTTACATCAATCCTTATATTTACCAACTCATGTTGGTTAAGTCGTTACTTTTCTACCAAATATATTTAAAAAAATAAATCATACTCTAATTGATGAGCTCTAAACAACAATTAGTGGGGACTAGGGAATCATCCAATCTCGCACCTAAACCTCAGTCCCGCGGATCCGCGGGATTGCAAACATTATTAATACTTTTTGTACAAAGTAGTTATGTTAATGAATTTCTGAAATATTTATGCAATAAGAGATATCTAGAAAAATAATACTTTATATTAGCGCAAGAGACATAGCGTGAAGTTATGTACCTATCTATGCATGTAAAAATCAAGAGAATAAGATGGATCCTGAAAAATTTTTGAAGAAAAAAAGGACCTACGGATTGCATGACGTTTCACCCACAAGAGTACGTCTCACTCGGGTTGGCATTTTTACCGAATTGCAAACTCTTACATTACTGTTCTGAATTATGTAGCACATTTATGTTTCTTTTTTCTTTTTTAAATATGGATATGAAAGTTACGAATAGCGAATAGGTAGATGTGGTTTTGGGGAACAATCGAATAGTGTACTGTATTTGGGGTTTTTCGAACAAAATGCGGAATTGTTTATGATAGTTGCACATATGACCATATAAGAACACCTACCTTTGATCTTGTTGTCGACTCCTCTCCTTGCGTCTGATGAAACAGTCAATGTTCGAGCAATTTCTTTTTCTTCGGAAAGCACACGACAAAACACGCAGCCAAGTTGGTGGTCAAACGACTTCTGGTTGGTCGATGGCCGGTAGCAGGCCAGCGTGGCGCGACGCTCGTCGAACGTAAACAAACAAAAAAAGTAGGTAGGACTATATCGCGATCCGGCACAGTATTAATCTACCTACATTTTGTCCGAATAAAGAAATAAAATGGTTTGTTTACATATTTGCGAACAAAATATTTAATACAACATTTCGATGTGTAAATGCGTGAAAATAATTAATTTAATAATGTAAAAATCATGGAACATATTTTTATGATAATTTGTGCTATTGTCTGGTTGATGACGTCCCCTTGTGCGTGAAACGTTATGACTTTAATCCGGTCAAAACGACTGCCTTCTTTCTTGTGCCATGGCACTTCTTCTTTTTGACCTTATTTTGTTGTTTTTCCTATTGCCATATTATGGTAAAACGAAGAATGTGACATATTTTTTGATATTATAATTATTTATTCCTGTTGATTTGTAAACAACAGGATTTTATTTTATTTGTCATTTGACATATTTGTATTTTTTTAAATATAATCTGTATTAAAGAAGTGTATTGATCTGTCTGTATTGGAAGTCTAGAATCTGTATTGGTACAGAATACAGAATTAAGTATACAGACAAATCTATATATGTGGCAACATTTGACATTGTCTCAGGCAGGACATTGCCCACGCTCCGATACCCGCACATCGTCGTTTTTCCGGATTCGGTTATTTTTATTCGATCCCGCAAATCCCGCGGATTCCGCGTGTGTAATCCCGCAATAGTGATCTCGCAAAATTCATGGTCGTAGGGTATAACAATTGTTTTACCCTCCACTAAATTTTAATTCTACAAAATTTTAATGTCGATATTCGTATTTGGATCAAGGGAATAAATACATAATAAGGGAAATCAAGTATGTATCTTAATCCATTACGAGCTAAAAGCACGTGACGGATGGACGGACGGACGGTAGATGGAACCACAGCAATAGGGTTCCATTTTCCCCTCCAGGGTACGGATCCCTAACTAGTACGGGCCTTTACATTAGTTGCCTAAACTATTCATATTCCTAGCCGAATAGGATAATTAAGACTACAGGTTATATCTTTGAAAATTTTATTAATACTTCATACATTATTATCATTTCCTATATTTACATCACCATTTAAAATACCTATTCTTAAATACACAAGTTTTCTGATAAATTTCTTGCAAAGGTCAGGTTTTTAATTTTGTGGACAAAGTGACGTTTGAATAGTATGATTTGATATAACATTAGTATGGGTAATTGGGTATGGATGGTAAAAATATTACTTTGATCCATCGAATCCTACTTTAAACAGCTTTGTTTTCTACACTATTTTATTGAATAATAATTAACATCTATTTTCAGAAACATTATCAAAAAAGAAAGGAATCAATATCATTATTTCACTACTATGCCAATTGATCTAAATTAAAAGTTTAAAAAAATCATAAAAGTCATTAATCGTCAAAAATCAGATCTGCATAGGAAGAGATATATTAAGCGTTCGCGAAGACTTCGCTTCTTTTTTCAATCGTCAAATAAATGAGTATTAAACTTTAATTAGTAAACGGTAACTAGTATAAGAATGTCCCTGGTAAAATACTATACATATTTACACATTCGTCATTGTCACACACTTCTGATTCTTAACTTATTTCGTCATAACTCCTTAAGGCCCATTAAGCTTGTCCAGTAAGGTTTGTTACAGCTAAATAATTTAAATACTTTAACCAGTCTTCTTCCTTACAATCTATAGAAACTAAATATTTAAAAGTTCAGTTGCACACTCGGTTAAAATTCCATCATTCGACATTTAAAATTTACCACAGAAACTACCTGATTCTATTATTAAGTTAACATGACTAAACTAACTAAAATCACGAAAGATAAACTACTAGAAGATAAGTGTGAACAGACGTTTGGTTGCCAATAGCTTTGTTCTTTAGAAGATAACATTAAAGAATCCTCATTCTGGACTAATTCACTCGGACACGATAGAGCTTCTGTTGGCAAATCTACTACAGCCACTTGGTTTATTACCGGTCGTATAGTAGACTTCAAACTGTTATCTTCGTAAGATTCATCGTTACTGTCTTGCTGGAACTCTTCATTGCTTTCAGTTTTAATATTAACTCCGGTGACGTCATTCGTGTCCTTTGTTATACAAGTCACGTCTTCTAAAGCCAGTCTAAGAGGTTCGCTTTTTGTTTCATTTCTCAGAACTTGGAGCCAGGATAAACGGCAATCGCAGTGGAGTCTGTTACCTGTGAAAAATAAAGGGATATTAAAGATTGTTATTCAACTTTGTAGATCCAACAGCGGAGCAACGCCGCCAGCCTCCTCGGGAAACTCCTTGCAGGGAGCGACCTGGGCCAGGTCTTTTACTTGTAAAATAGTTAGGTATTTTGTTCAAATATAAATTAGTGTCAGTCCTCACTTTGAGAGCCAACTTAGCAAACAACAGTAAGTGCAGCCCTTATTTGATAATATGGATTAGGTTTTACAAATAGTTAGTTTATTTCAACAAGGAAAAGAACAGAATGTATTATAATATCTTCTTCTTGTAGCTTAACCTACACGATCGCTTTCATATCATTTCATACCACAACTAGGCTATGAACGTATCTAATTATTAAGGTAAGTAATTATTTATAAGGTTGGTAGGTAAGGTGAGGTAATTAGTAAGGTAATAGTAATGATTTATACCAGATCAATCAGTACTTCAAGCGAGCAAGATAGTAATAGACAAAAGATCCTTTCTCGCTCATCGCCTCAAATCTGTTATTTATTAGTTCTACTATGGAAAAACAAAAACAAATAGATCAATTAACTAAGTCTAATTAAGGGACAAACAACTATACCTAACCATATTTATGACTAGAATATTTACTGATAGAAACACTATATACCCGAAAGATATAAAAACAATTTTCTGAAAATATATTTGTACACGAATATAGAACTTCGGCGAAATCTAATACCTAATCCGTATAAATCTTGGGTCTAGATTTTAAAAAAAACCAATATCTTTTCTAAGTATTATTTGTTACATTCTATGCTTCTATTTTTGTAGACAAAATATTGTTTAATACAATATTTCAAGAAAAAATATCTGTAAGAGCAAGTACAGTTGGCCTCTCGCTAATGTAGGTATACCATCTGTAAAATTTCTGCAATCTGAAATGAACCTTACTGCATTCGCCATTGAATTGTAGAATTTTGACAGATGGTATAGGTATTTAGCTAGAGCTCGATTGTACAGTACAGTCTAAGAAGACGAGACAATACCGCTATCACCATAATTTGGGATTTCATAAACCCCAAATCTCATATTCATATAGAAAAAGTAAACAAAATTATCATGAGAAAATGTTTGTTGACTTTTAATAAAACACATTGCGACTAAATCGAGTTATACTCGTACTTATACGCCATTGTTGACTTACTAAAGGGAGCTGTAACACTCATTAATTGTCTTTAATGCAATGGAGGGTGCTTTTGTAAAGGGGCTTAGCCCTGAGGGGATTTCACTATTGTTTGCGCAAAATATAGTTATTTATCTTCCCATGAGTATACACTAAACTCATAGTGTGTTATTTAGTGAAATAACGTACCAAAAGTACGTGTAATATGATTATAATGACATGACATTACTCTTCTCATGGTATTCGTAATACTGATTTGAGAAATGAAAATATAATCATAACTCAAACAAAGTAGAAAAAGTAAGGCAATACGAGTACCTACTTACCACTTAAATATAGTACGGATGTCTTCATCTTCAAATTGTCGAGTATCGGCTTAATTGTTTCATAAGTAAACGTCTCTATGTCATTATTTCTCAAATCCAATAATTCCAACCCTCTTATACCCTCCAAAAGTACTTCACTGATTGACTGTAGTCTATTACCAGTCATTGATAGCTTTTGTAACGACGCCAAACCGTCGAAAGCTCTTTGGGACAAATATTTCAACTCATTATTATCTAAAAGGAGCTCATTCAAATTCCACAGTTCTACGAACGTCAATTCACCGACCATTTCCAATTTGTTGGACCTCAGATCCAATCTTGTCAAATTAGCCAATCCCCTAAAAGTGTTTCTAGTCAAATTGGTAACTGAATTCGACTCCAGTATCAGATCGTTGAGTCCAGTCAAATGTTCAAAACAGCCTTCGTGGAGTAAAGTGATGCTATTGAACGACAAATCGAGGTATTTCAGACTAGGTAAATCGACGAAAACATCACGCTGTATCTCGGTAACTTTGTTGTCCTTTACAGTCAGGTTTACGAGCGACGGGAGGTTTGTGAACGAGGAAAAGTCCAACTCAGTTATTTTGTTGTTCATTAGCGTTATATCTCTTACTGTGGATATATTTGAGAATGTTCTCTTTTCAATTTTGTTTAACGTTGCGTAGTGTATATTCAGTTTCTGCAATCTCTTCAGTCCATGTATCACTTTCAAAGGTAAGAATTTTAGAGCTCCATCAGATCTAACGTTAAACGTTAGTCTTTCCAAATAGGGTTGCGTGTTGAAACTTGTCCATATAGGGTCCTCTTCGTCTATGCCCCCATTAAATACCCAGCAATCAGCTTTTGTAGCTGTTTTAATTTCAGTACTTTCACAGTAGCAGTGTACTTTGGATTCCCTGTTAGTAATCTCACATATGTTATCTTTATTCTGAGTGGCATGGTACCTTCTTTCAGTTTTATCCCTGCGTTTTTCATTTAGGCGGCTTTCAGTGTAGGATATTTGCACTGAGGTCAGAGCTAGAGCCAGCAGTAAATATTGGACGACCGTCTCCATCCTTTTGCTTTTTGTAACCTGAAACAAAAAAAAAGTTCATTACGGATTGCTTTTAAAGAAGAAATGAGATCTTAGGGGGATATGGAACTGGTATGCACGTATAATACAATAAGGCGATTGGCACACTGCTCCGAGCTCTGTCGCCGCCGCGACGGATTTTGACGCGGTTTTCCGGTTTTGAGGCGGCTAGAGCTCGGTTTTAGTGTGTAAAGCGAGCGCGGTTTACATACAATCCAGTATCACTAGCTTGGCCGCCTCTCCGCGCACCGCAGCGGAGCGCATACATAGGAAGTCGAGAGGGCAGGTCATGCCTTTATTTTATCATTAATTATCCATAGTCATACAAAATTAAAACAAAATTAATGACGCTTCACAAGCACGCGTGACTATTATCAAAACGCTCGTTATTCAGTCACAATTGACTTATAGCAGTGCGTTGTGGACACTGCACTCTCTAATTTGTGGGGAGTGTGTTACGCACGGAAATATATCACGTGACTTCGCCCCATTTATAGTTTAAAGTACTCGCTTTTGATATATAGTGTACGATTTCCCACTACCATTATTTCTTTTTATTAAAAAGTTATCCATTAACATCAATAACATTGATCAAGGTATACTTAGTAGATTAAAAATATTATATTTATATTATCTATTAATTTGTAATAAAACCGTTCAAATTTTGACGTTTAGACTCATACGTACAATAGGGTAGGAAACATTAATGTACATACTATAATATCTAAGGAAATATCAGTTATTTAAGGATAAAGTTTGATATATACTATATATATATATACAGGGTGTAACATTAAGAACGGTCAGTATGGGAAAGTCTGAAACTATAAGACATACGAAGATCTGTTCTTAGGAACCATGTCATCAATTTTAGTAACAAGAAAAACTGTATTCATACATTTTTTTAAAAACCTGTACTCAGCCTGGGAATCGAACCCGGTTGTTTTGAAAAAAAATCCAACACTATTTCTGTTTAGATATCGACTGTGTAGGTCTTAAGGAATAAATGTTAGTATGAAACGTGATGTTTAAAATTAATAAAACGCATTGTTTCCATATCTTTTAATTTATTTTAGTAGGTGTTCGAAATGACTACCATTTTGTAAAATACAACATTCAACTCGTTTAGGTAACGATCTTACTATTGAATGTTGTATCTTCAGGTGGTGAATTTGCGTTAAAATTGTCTCTATGGCTGCTTTTAGGTCTTCAATTGTGTCGTAGCTTGTTTTGTACACTTCATCCTTAACGTAACCCCACAAGAAATAGTCTAGTCTAAAAAAAAATAAAAGATAGTAATTAATAGTCTAGTCTAAAATAAATTAAAAGATATGGAAACAATGCGTTTTATTAATTTTAAACATCACGTTTCATACTAACATTTATTCCTTAACACCTACACAGTCGATATCCAAATAGAAATAGTGTTGGATTTTTTTTTTCAAAACAACCGGGTTCGATTCCCAGGCTGAGTACAGGTTTTTTTTTAAATGTATGAATACAGTTTTTCTTGTTACTAAAATTGATGACATGGTTCCTAAGAACAGATGTTCGTATGTCTTATAGTTTCAGACTTTCCCATACTGACCGTTCTTAATGTTACACCCTGTATATATATTTTATGGACAACATTGTATATTTTTATAAGTAAAGTAGTAAAGTCTATCTGCAAAAGTGGGAAATCAGAATCAAAACTTAACTTGTACCAACTTTTAACTTCTAAAAGTTACGGAAACAATAGTAACCTAATGTACAATAATTGCAAGTCCTAACAGTAAAAATCGTTTGGTGCCAAGCGGTTGTATCACGGGCAAGAAAATAATGTAGTTTATTCACTTTCACATATAAAGTATAATACGAAGAGGTTGCCTGGAAGAGATCGCTTTAAGCGATAAGCCCCCTTTGTACATATCGTGCTATTATTCCTATAGTTTTTATTTTTTTGTATTTGTGTACAATAAAGTGTTTCTATCTTTCTTTCATCCAAGTTATACGCGATCCTAAAGAATGATGAACCATTAAACTTTTTGTTTAGTTTTTTTTCCCATTTTCTTGGGTTTTCGTGCGAAATCGTGAAAGGGAAAATTACTCTTCACAGTTCGAGTCCTGTTCTTAATTAAAAACATCAAGCCTATTCTAAAAATACGGCCGCTAATCAACGAAAGACAAAAGGCAGCGTTACTTTTTGTGCCTTCTAATGGTTATTAGAGATTCGATATTAGGTTCCTTTTCTTTTTAATTAAATAAAAGTCGACTCTTCAGTCCTTACGTCTTTTGTTTTCTTAGAAAGTTTGCGGTAACGCGTGAAAAGAAACGCGAGTCATCTTTAACTTTTTTTTTAATTTCATCCCCACTGGGACCGTTGCCCCAATTCTGTGCTGCGAAGTTTTAACGGATACTTTTAGAAAAAGAATGCTGTCGTTTCGCTCTACGCTTTTGTCCGAATGGGTTTTTGTTTCGTTCTAGGTGGTTTAAAAATTCTAAATTGGACTCAAATCTCAATGCGTAATTTGTAGGTATTATTTAGGTTAATAAATAATAAAGTTAAGTTAAAAAACGAAATGCTTTTCACAAATGTACTTATTATCTACTAAAATGCATTGTATATAACGATCCTATAGACTCTATACTCAGTAGGTACTTACAAAATAACGAATACAACATAAATGCAATATGACTTCAGCCAATTAAATCCGTATCTGCCGTTTGAAATCTGATTAGAAATAACCAATTCAGTTTGATTCTGAAATACGATAAATTGTATGACTTTGTAGGGATTTAATGAAGTGAAATTGAACACCACAATATATTTTATTCATATAATATATTTAATATGATTAAAATAAAATTTACATAATAATAGGTATAAAACGATATTGCAATATGGGACGATTCAACTTGGGATTGGGATTATTTAGGGTGTAACGACGTAGAGCGATGTCATCGATCGATAGAAATATTACAAGAGACAATAATATAATGCGAACGAGGATCAATCTTTGCACCTACGCGATCTGTGGTATGGTAAGGTACCAGTAACACCCATTAGATTCAGACTTCACGGGTCCGAACCGAACCAGGGCTGGGGCCGTACACGTGAAATCCGAGGCCTATTCTCGATCGATTGTCGTTCCGTTGTCCATCGATCAGCTAAATTTACCATCATCAAACGATCCACTTCGATCGATTTGATCATCCAACGTCGGTCACGTATGTATGGTAAAAATACTAGTGTGTCGATCTGAGATCATAATTCAACGACCGAAAAAAATTAAGCTCACTTTATTTATTATTTGTATGGCTAATGATAGAAAAAGAATAACATGGCCGATTTTATTTTTAGTATTGAGACCATCGATATGTTATGGACCAAGTGATTAATAGGACATTATTCATAAAGTCCAGACAGTTTTAATAATTCCCAAAATGAGGCGGCAATATGATAATGACTATGGCTGGTTATAGGGTCGTTAAGCGCACAAAGAAAAGTCGAAGGAACTTGTTGCGTGGTTGTCAAAATGCACCTAACATAATTTACTATATCCGAGTCGGTTTCGCATCCACTGGGTTTCTGTGACATATTGATTATTGCCCAATTCGACTTGTCATTATTCATACTGCCCGGGCATTATAAATAGTATCATAATCACTTGGTCTTTGCAGATACATATGTAACACACACTGAACGTAATTGAGGTTGTTGGATGAGACAGATGTAGGTACCTATACCCTGACCAAGAAAATAAAAACCCTCTAATGAGGGTGCCAATAGTATTTTCATAATCTGTAATAAGGAGTATGGCGAGGTTTTTTAAATATCTTATCGAGCAAATATGATGCACGCGAAAGTCGTAGACAACATCATATCTAACCGAATCAATGTACTCGTACATACCTACATGTAGGTATGTACGTACGTGTAAGTAGACTGCGACTTTATACTTTTCATAATACTTAACTTCCACATCGTCGAGATTGTATATTATGAATTATATCAGAGTTCTAAAAAATATTGCTATTTTTGGATGGAATCATGCAAAAATTATTGTGTCAAATAAATTATGGGTATTTACTCCAAAGAAACTTCTTAACGCGCTTATTTAGGCACCTAATTAGACAAGCTAATAATATCCAAGAAAATTATTTTCAACATGATATTTCGTTTTATTAACATTCTATAAATATTTGCTTTGGTTATTAACGACTGGCGTTTACGACTATCGAATAACTCCGCTAATTCCTTAATGAATTTAAGTATTTATATTTTATTGTCTACTTTTGGAATTAGTAAATAGGTACGTACGACCGATTCTTTACTGGCGCACAAGCCCTGAGGATTATGTTAGTATTATTCTTTAAGACATGTAATTAGTTTTATTTAAATAAAGCGAAAGAAAAATTTATAATTTCAGTTCCTTGTTCCTGATTATCACTAAAGTTAAGCCTCCTACAATGCAGCTGCCATGTAGGCAAATCAACCAACTTCATACCTATCGTGTGTGATAATTTGCATAACAATAACTTAACAAATAGATTCGGTCACGGATCCAGGACAAATACACTCAACGAATTAATGGTCATAGTGGCACAAAGAACGTAATAAGATGAAACTCCTATTTTATTAAATCTTGCATAAAGTATTTACAAAATGAACTTTACCACCAAGCTTTTTTTAACTTTCTAATTTTATTTCAACCAACATTAAAAAAAAATTCAAACAAGTACTATTTATATTCAATATAAGTACTACAATTTCATAAACAATACCGAACGAGATGAATGGAACAATTAAAAACTCCAAGTCCACACAAAAATACACCTTGAAAGTTGGGTAAGTCCACTGTGCAGTCGCAATTCCCTTTTTGTTACCTGCTATACAAATTACCTGTTACTAAAGCCCCTAAAGTGAAGTTTTTTTCGATAAACGAAAACCCAAAAATATCCAAAGAGCACGTAAATATACCTGCTCATTTGAAGTTCAAATAGAAATTTACCTGGAATTGGCCGAACCTGGTTATTGTCACTCATTTTTAATGCTTGGAGGTTGGATGGGACTACTATAGGTATTCTGAGAAGAGACAACAGGTTTTACGAAGATACCCTTTGTTATTATGATACTAGGAATCTGTGTTACACGGGTAAGTAACAGTATTTGTGACACTAGTGCCGTGCCGTGTCGTGCCGGCCATAAAGAATAACACCACCCCAACTCTTCCCGTGGGTGTCGTACGAGGCGATTAAAGATCTTTGTGGATACTACCTATTCTACAGCTTACTAGCTGTAGAATGAATACATACATACCTACATGTACCTGCATGTAGGTACAAACCTAAGAATACCTATGTAAGTAGACTGCGACTTTATACTTACACTATTATTACACTATTCTACAGCTTACTAGCTGTAGAATAGTATCCACTAAGATCTTAGACGGCGATAGGCACGCCACCTTCACGTTTGTCCACCAAATCTTACGACGAAAAGTGGGAACTACCTATGATTAAGGTGGTTCCTCTTTCTACCCCCACGGGGATTATGGACGTGAGAGTTATGGTATATATGTGATACTAGCGAAAGTGAGCAATTGTAAATAAGGTGATGAGCTAGATTCTACGGCCCAAGTTTACAATTGCTATTCCGCAAGTGTAATCACGAATATCACACGACGTTTTTGATTAGACTTGGCGAGTAAACACTAAAGGTTTTAATTTTTATGATAAAAGGTAAATTGCAATATTTTTAAAACATATAGAAACATCTTTGGGCCGCGTAAGTGATTTCTGTTGTTGTTAAATTATCTGAGTCGGAGTCACTTGAATATTATGTAAAACACTGTTCTTTGAGCGATTTTCGTTCGGCTACGTAACACATTCTCGAAAAGCTACCTACTCTCCATGATCAGGTGTTATGAAAATGTTATTCTATATTTAACTAAACATATGTTAATATTTGCTCAAACTACAGACATGCCGAATTCACGGGCTACAATGTGTAAGTATGAGTACTATAAATAAACCTACCTACCTACCTATATAAATGTACCTACCTGAGGGTAGGTACATTTATGGGTATCTTCGGCATATTTACCTAGTTATTACCAGACAGAGATAAAGCGCAAGTTTAAGTTTTTAATAAAAAATGTAAAAATATTAGATCAAATGGCGATTGTGTGAAGTACTCGTACAGTCACATGTAGGAAATGGTATACAGATCCAACATTTGTATTCGAGATATATTCAGAAACGACTGGATCGATCATAAAAATATTTCATCTTTGTAACAGTGACATAATTTTAAGAATCGGTCCATAGTTTCTAAGAAAATCTCAAACGTATTTTTGCTCTTGTTTCTCTGATGCTTCATGAGACTGTACGAAGGGAACAACCTTTGAAACATTGTACCTACACAAGCGGGAAGTACAGCTACATTTACAAATTACGTAAGCCGTAAGACAACCAAAGGCTTGATATT
Source organism: Hofmannophila pseudospretella (assembly GCA_947369225.1). NCBI lineage: Eukaryota > Metazoa > Arthropoda > Insecta > Lepidoptera > Oecophoridae > Hofmannophila > Hofmannophila pseudospretella. The sequence goes on along the minus strand of OX376328.1, from coordinate 5,930,091 downwards.
ATAATGTTACAGCCTGCCTAAGATAAACAGTGAAGATAGACTTTGACAGACACTAAAATTCAAAGGGACAGTTTCTGAAACCCTAAAGGGTCGTCCTGATAGAACGCGATTATGCGATATTGTTCGTGCGAACGCGTGATAAAACATACTGATGTCAAGTAAGTGTCCTAATTGACAGTCGCGCGATGTGTTGGCGCGGATATAGAGAAATGTCATAGCGCGAACCTTATACTCGTGCGATAATCGCGTGAACCTTATACTCGCGCGATAATCGCGTAGTCTTAGGACAACCCCTTTATAGGGGTTCGCTTATGCGAAGATAACAAATATTTCTATTAATAGCATAACAATAAGCAGACGTTAGACCCTGCCGGCTATTCTAGGACCACAATCAACATTTGACATGGACAGTAGTTCAAATAATTTCTAATTTGTATCACTTTGTACGGAGAGGTTAGTACATTAGATTTTATTATTATCAGCCAGCAGTAAGATGCAATGTCATTGTAGATAAACTTTTCGTAATTTGAAAAAAAAAATATCTCTCGCTCAATGAAAAGCACAAAACCCTATATAACAAAATCACAATGTCAATATGACAGGTAGTGATGAAAAAGAGGGTCAATGTTAACTCTTGAATAACCGGCCCTGGAATAACCGGCAGAATCCGACCTCTGATAATAAGACATGAGGGTAATCTATTATTTGCTAGGGGAAAAGGAATTAGGAATTAAGACGAGTAGGATCAAGAGAGATTAAAATTATCCCGAGGACAAATATTTTGGGCATCGAGCATTTTTAGGAATTCTTGACTATTAGAAAATTTACTAATCCTCTTATGCTAGTGGAATAAAAACTAGACCACAGATTACCTAATATTTACTACGTCTGAAGACGGAACATTACGTCATTTGACGAGATTCCTCGGGCATGCGTGCCTCTCATGGCTGCGTAAAAATGTCTAAGTAAGTATGTAACGATGTCGACTTGATCGTCCATATCAACCTCCTTACCATCAATTTCAACCTCATCGTTAGCGTTTATCTCACCTCATTTCGTGTTGGCATTTTCATTTCTTCATCTATATTCTCAAAATTCAAATCATATTCCCATTCCATTTGTAAATTCCATTATTCCATTAATTTCATTGTTTTTACTTATTCTCTCTATATTTTTGTCCTGAATGGACTCTTAAAATTGTCTCTTACTGCTACTTATTTTCTACTATTGTGTTGTTCTGTTCCTGATAAATATAATATCTACTATTACAAAGTTTCTTCTATTACTTCATTTGCACCTAGAGGGCAGATTGTAGCAAGTATATAAGCAATTCATTCAAAGTCGTGGGCCTCTTTGGAAAATATCGACGACATACGAGTACAAAGTTTGTTGTTCAAATTCATTAATTTTCTGCGTTCATTTCTGTGACAACGATGTACATAATTTTAATAGGTACCTACGAATAATTATGTACGGCGTTCAAGCTTTGTTTTCACATGGCATTTTAATATAAAAAATGTAATTTTAATGCCATTACCATTTAAATGGAACTAAAATTTGTATACGAGTCAGGAATAAATCTTACTTATAATAATAAAATTAAATCTACCTAAAATAAATCTATTTAATAAAATAAATACTTCCGTACCTATATGTAAATATACGTATATAGTATTTATTTTTATAATTTTATTAGTACCTATTCCATTTTATCAGTAAGTAGGTATTAGTGGTTTTAGTTAGTCGTTTAGTATCTATATGTCTTTAAGACTAGGACTTCACGGGTCTGGTCCCAGCCATGGTTCGGTTCGCTGCAATAAATCACTTGCACTCCGCCTTCCCCCCGCTTGAAATCAGCGCTTTGTGATTGGTTGCAGCGAACCGAACCGGGGCTGGAACCTGATTCGTGTGGTCTGAGGCTAATTCTCAAAAACAGTTCTATGGTTAAACCCCGAGCATGAATAATACTACTAATAATACTCGTAACTTTTAGAGAGTGCCACTTGTACTTTTATAATTTGCGTTTTGAAGATCTCTAGGAAGTCTGTAAAAACAGACAAAGATATAAAAAATAAGTATCGACAAATATTTAATAATGAAATTAAATCCAATAACATAGGTTATGAAACAAATCAAGTAAGTTATAAACATTTTCAATTAATTTCAAGTAAGTATAACTTTGCAAGCGACTTAGTGACATGTAAAAGTGATGTCACGTATAAACGAGCCTTATCTCTCTCTAAAGGAATATTTTGCCATTTGCAAAATTAATGTAAACTGACTTTATCTCTCGTCGCTGAACGGGAGTTTGGGAAAGTTAGTCGTAAGTTAAGGAGTGCTTGAGTTTTCACTTAAGTCAATTACTTGAGAAGTAGGTATCTATGTTGGATAAGATTTACTTGATGATAAACGTGGGTTTTGAGTGTTTATTTTTATAACTAAGTTCTTAATCTCTTTGATGGAATACCAACAGTTTTTAATATCCACAACCTACACAGGATGAGGCAGATTTAATATTCCCTTTCATAAGTTTTTTATAGCCTAAATATAAAAATAGAACGAAGAAAATATAGTCATACGTAGCATTGGTTCTGTTACTCGTCATATTAAACCTAATAAGTGAGATTCTGGAAGGCGAGCGTTTTTTTTCATTTTTAGTGCGAAACTAAATATTCGAATAAGAAATTATAAGTATAAGTACTTATAAAATAAATCACAATTTGCACTGGGCTCGCAATGTGGATCATATATATGCCCTATTCCCGTAGTGTTAGTACTTCGTCGCTTCAACTTTTTTGACATACGAATGACAAGCAAATCATAATAGAAACTTAGTGCGATAGGGTTCCATAGAGCTTCATTTGTCTTCCACTGAACTAAGTTAATACTTAACAGTTGGTTGAGACCTGGACGTAGGTAAATATTACTGCTGTTGATGTTCTAATGTTACTTAGGTCGGAAATTTACGAAAATATTTCTAACGTTTTTTTGCTTTAGATTCTGAAAAGGAGGATGGGCACTTCTGATCCAAGACCAAAGTCCGCAGCCACATCAGGAACCTAACTTAAACGAAGGCTCTCGTCTTGTACTACAATTAATATTATAGGAATCAAGCTCCAAGTCCCCCCCCATCTTTTATTCAGAATTAAAATTACGATACTGTTATTTCCGTTTTCAAAACTCCGAGTCACATTAATTATGATTCAAATTGAAGTAGTACGGTACAAATACGCATCAATTTGGCATAGAAACGAGAAGGCGAAGTTATAACAAGTTGCCTACAACTCCGCCCAACGAATCGAACTTATTGCTAAGCAATAATGGCTAACTTTTTATAGAATTATTACCGGAATCGTCGACGACCAAGATCCCAAGTGACCTAGTAATAATATCACGGATAACCTAGGTCTATTACCTGTGCGCACACGGTCTATATTAGTAACTTTTATAACCTTTATTTTTGGACAGATACCAGATTTCTTTCTTTTTTATTTTACGTATTTATCGGATTCAAGATAGCTAAGCTGACAAGTTCCCCAAATAGGCTAATTGCAATCATAAAACATAATTTGAACAATGACTGCATAATGCATGGTTGATGTTTGCTGGTTGGATGTCCTCAAGTAAGCTATCCACGCATCTACTTTATAATTTTTACTTTATTTTTTTTATTTTTCAATAGGTATTATTGTTATTTTTTGACATTACATTCACTGGTATTTTTTGCTTTGCTTTCCCAACTCAATTTTGTACAACCAATTTTCCACTTCCTAACCGTGCTGTGTTTACACGTTAAGGGTTACCTAGCTCATAACTTTATATTGATTTTTCTGTAATTTATCTGGTTGTAATCTGTTGTTTACCTAATAAATAAATAAAATTAAATAATGCATGAGCTGTTGAAATTTGTGCTTCAATAAAACTTTAATTCAATTATCTTCGTTAATTAGGTTTTTTGACATTTCACGACATTTGTTTGTGACAACAATAAAGTTAACTTGGCTCTAGTTGTTACAAGTTCAATAAGAAATACTTTTTTTTAAAATAAATGGTAGAAGGTAATATTCTGTCGGACAAACGAGCTCAGCTGTGTGGTATAATATTAAGCGGAGAGCGATGTTTTTACGAGATACTTTTTCTTTTATAATTTTATAATAAAAATAGATAAAAAATTATCTGTTTTTGTTTCAAAAAAAGTATTAATATATTTCATCATAATCTAATCATATCATAATCTTTATATTGAACCTGAAGAAGCACTCAAGAAGACACTGCACACAACTAGTACAGAACACGGCCAAAAACACTGCAAAAACATCATCTCCTATTCAACCGGGTGGAACAGCAAGTTGTCAATGCTGAAATTGAAATTAGAAACTTGACGAAACAGGCTAACCAGCATTACCTGCCTGCCTTCTAATCTAATAATATATATTTTGTCCTCTGTCTGTATGGTGTATAATACTGCTTTTTGCTATAGTTAACTCCATTTTAACAAAGTTAAGAAAGGCCCTAGTTTAATTTATGAATTCGCTATGTTTCATTGCGAATCGGTAACAATTATGATTTTATGACTGAAATGTTTTTGATAATAAAAGTTGTATTTGAAAGCTGCTCTGTTAGATTTTGTTCTATCTCTATTTACGATTTATGAATTAGAACGAAATAAAGAAAGAAAGAAAAAAACATTCCAGTCCAAATTTATCTTCGGTAGTTAATTGTTTGTATGTGTCCGCTACATACAAACAATTAACTACCGAAGATAAAAATAATATTAAACTATATTATAAAAATAAATAAACAAAAGTAATTAAGTTTAATGAAGGTGGTGTGCAGCACCGGAAAAAGGGGACTGCCTCAGCCTTAGAGTATTTAGCCTCAGCCTGTTGCCGCAGCGGAGTTAACACTGCGGCGCTGATTTTGAATCACCCAGATATTTGACTCACTCTATTTATTTACACATTATTGTACAACAATAGACTTAATAAAAACAATTAAAATGAGACATTGCACAAAGGGTGAACTTATCTCTAAAAGAGATTTCTTCCAGCAAACCCGCGAACACTCTCATTCTTGAAATGTTTTTTTAAAATTAGGTAAGGATATGTATATATGGGCTTTTCTGAATTCTTCTTTTTTAAATTCACTTATCAGATCTCATTCCGGCTATACTAAATTCCACAACTTATTTCAAATCAAAATTTAACAAAACCCGTCCCGCTATATTTTATCTCTTACTCCCCTACCCCTCTCCCCCACTTTCAGCAACTAATAAAGGACTGACACTAATTGGTGCTGAGCCCGTCTCGGAAAGACCACTCACAATGAAATATTTAAAAAAAAAAATCTCCTGAAAAATTGCCTTTTTTCTTCGGCCGTCTTTGTACGGAAAATTTAAGGCTCTTGAGATTTTTGTTACGCGGACAAAATGCGTAACTTTTAGGAATATCTCATCTAAATCGTGTCCTTCATTGCCGAGGGTCGTGATCATTCTTAGGAATTAAACCACATAGAACGACTCTCGTGGCTGATTTAATGGGGTGGTTTGCCATTGCCTTCCTCATTTCACACACTGGTTATCTCAGTGTGCAGGTTTCCTCACCATATTTTCCTTCACCGAGGGGCCAGCTGAAAATCAGCGTTGTGGCTTGCCTCAGCATTATGCTGAGCTGGTGTACCCTTTTTGGTACTGTACCTCACCGGATGTTTTGTGCTGCATGTATGTAAAGTTATAAAGAACAATAAGTATAGATATACCAATGAAACCGATATACTTATTCGGAAATTTTATATATACTTTTTTAGACAGCCATATTAGCTCCCACACTGTAATAGTACCTATACTCGGTATTGTAGGAAAAGAAAGGATTAGATACCTATAGAAGAAAGAAATATAGCAGATATGTTGGCTAGCAAAATAACATGGATTCCTACGTATTCGTTTGTATTTACTAGTATTCTTACACAATTAACTATTTAAAGATATTTAGTCTTCTTAAAAATCTATCTATTTCTTGCTAAAAGATTCTTTTGTTTGCAAATTTATAGCTATTAAAAGAAAAACAATACAAAGAGTTTATTTTTAGAGAATTTTTAATTTATTTGCGGAAATGTTACCCGAGGCTGTGCTTCACAAAAATAAATTATTATGAAAATTGTATCATAAAGTACCCAATTTAGTTTAAGTTAAAATAATGCCCTTTGTGTCAGTTTTCATGAAAAAGAACCTAAATGGATGTGCCTATTAAAAAGACTTCTCACATTATATCTTCTCTACTATAATTAATTAACTATTTGAGAAGGTAATTCTATATTTTTATTTATAGGTACACAAATAAGTCATTTTTTACATCATATATAAAATTCAAAACACTAAAGTGTAGTAAGACTACGTAAATAATTTTGAAGGTCAAAAATTTAATGCATTCTATAATTTTTTTTTCTTTGGTCTATACAAATGAAGAACACCACGAAAAACATTGGAAATTTGTAATAGAAAGCTTCAAATATAATTATATTATGTATGTAGGTATTATACCTAGATAAGTCCATAAGTTTATTTTCCTGATAACAAGGAACTTACTATCATAAAACATTAAAGAATACGAAACGATTCCAATCCTAATAATTGTGTAGGAATATAAATAGGTACAATTTTTAACCTGTTCATTATAAGTTATAACTAATCAATAAAATTCGAGCAACAAAGTAAAATCAATAAACAAAAACACGGCTTTCAATCAATATTATTGATAATAACTTAGAAACAATAACAAGATACTTGTGTATCTTACCAGCAAAATCACGCCCGCAGCTCCACTTCAAGCACGCACAAAAATAATAATCACAATTAGCGTTCACGAAGTTTATGGCGAAAGTTTGCGAAAACTTTCGCTCAAGTTAGGCGGAAATTTCGACACGTGGCGCCCACAAAGGCTGAATGTCAACTGAGGAGACATGGAACGGAGGGGCGTGGATGCGAAAAATTGGAGGGGAGGCGTTGTACCTGCTCAAGGGTGAATAGTAAGCATTCTCTATTCTAGTTGTAGTCAAAGAGTAACGTTAACTTTGTGTGAACAGCGAAATATTAAGGGCTCCTTTAATCGCCTGTTGGTTTGAAAGATAGTCTTTATTTGTTACCGACTGAACTGAACATAATGGAAATGTTGTTATAAAACGCTTAAAAGAATAAGATAAAGGCAAAGAAAGCAGTTTTCTTACCTAATCGCACGCACTCACTCAATTTTGAGTTTTTTAACAAATAATTAAAAAATAAGTAAATTTCGCCAGCCAGTGATATTTGGCCAAGGATAAAACAATGAGGTTGATAACAAGCCGTTGACTAACAATTTTAGGACCTCCCCCCCCCCCCCCCCCCCTATCTTTAGGTTTCTTGAGAAGTGCTTCATTTCGCTAAAGGTTTCCACCGTGTCGATCTATAGAATTCTTGATATTTTCAACGGAAGCTTGAACTTTCCTTCCTTATTTCTAAGCTAAATTAGGTTCACTTCGTAAAATTAGAAGATAAACAATTTTAAAATTGTATTAGGAAAAGTAAAAGAAACTGAGCAGGGAAAGCTTTCCTTACAAATTTTTAGGATAATAAGAATAATTTTGTGTCTTTTTTTTTTCAAAATTCACAAGTTCCCTAATATACGTACAATGGGATTACAGAATTTGCATGGAAAGGGCGGTCCCAAAACACTTCATTGGACATAACTGCCAAGATAAGGAAAAATGCTTTTTAGCGTCAAAGGAAATGAGTGATATAAAAAAGTTATCTAGCCGAACCAAAATGAACCAGTTTGTGAAGGTATTTTAAAATCATTTTTAAGTAAGTAAGTAATATGTTTATTTCACACACAGCAATGACCGAAATCGTTATAATTAATAAGTATCATTTTTTTATACTTACTTGTTAATTATGATAAGGACTGTGTTCGGGTATTATAATTTACCTATAAATGGATATACTACAATATTTGCGACATGCGGGCGTGCGAGTGGTGGGACACTCTCGGTCGGCTGCCATCTTCCCTCGACCACGCGAAATCTACGGCGGACAATTAAAAATTCGGTTTATGTGGTTTATCTCAATATTTCTGAACAATTTCCTTCGATTTATGTGCTATTATATGTGAACTATGATTGTGTAATAAATTGTCTAACCAAAACTTTGGGATTTGTGAGAAAACTGACGTGCACTGTTAGACATCACGTGGCCTAGCTCCTTGCATGACACGCAGCTCAAATCCAGTCTGCCACTTCAGCTTGCTAATCTTATGAGCTATGTCGATAACTTTTGTTCTATGCCGGATCTCCTCATTTTAGATTCGATCCAGCAGAGATACTCCGAGCATAGCTGTTGCCATAGCACGCTGAGCGTCTTTCAAAATGACACATACTTATATATATAATTAATGAAGAGATCTTCGTTTATTTTATACAGGATGGCGAATTGGCGACATAGGACCCTGTTATAGCTGGACCCTGTATCGCCATCCTCCTTTGCTTGACGCGCCATATAACACTATGGTTAGAGCTCGAAACGAACCTGCCACCAACGTAGCTAGATAGATAGATACCATCTCTGGACTATTGTGATGGACCACCCCATATAAGTATAAGCATGGATGAAATAAAAGTTAGACTCCCTCCCCAAGGGGCGGGCGTTCTTGGGCGTGATTATAAAGTTTTAACTTGGTTGACCTGGTGAACAAAGCAAATAGACAGCGAAAACACTAAATGATTGTTTAAAAAATTCAGTAGTTACCTGAATGTCTATAGCTTAGTGCAATGTATCGAATCCACTTTCTTTTATATTAAACCAAACACAAAACCTAATCATATATAAAAGCCAGTATACCCCACAATGCTGATGGTTAAATTGTTTAATAACATTAAGGAAGGCAGGTGTAGGCGCATGAGTCATCATTTATAGTGTTAGGGTGAACCATGGGGAAGTAATATAATAAATATAGCCAAATTTAATACACTTATCTTCCGATTTTGTGTGTTACAAGGCAGATAGAGATGTGGACGAAATTACCATCTCAGTGTGCAGGTTTCCTTACGATGTTTTCCTTCACCGTTAGAGCGGTCGGTAAATGTACGTAAGTTTACAGGGTACATGGCACTGCACGGTTTCTAACCCGGACCTCCCGCATGGGAGTTAGGTGTCCTAGCCACTGTGCGACCGACGCTCTACATTGTAAATAAGAGGCTTACAGATTTTTATATTAAACTACCACCGCTTCGTTAGGTCTGTAGGTACAAAGTACCTAAGTAAATAAGCCCAACTGGTAAAGATGAAATCCAGAAAGGTTCTCTTTGTATATAGGGTTATTTTTGAACTCATTAAGAGTGTAGTCAAAGTCTCCCCAGAGAAAATTGTCTATTTATTTAAAACGACATTTTCTCCTGATTCAATAGGGACCGAAAAATATTAATTTTCCTCAAAATAAGTCTACCTACATTTTGTTTTACTTAAAACAGGACCCTTCAAAATTTTAGTACCTACTGTTAATTAATAAATGAAGCTGCTTATATCTAAAAATAGAAATAAATGTGACTTCTTCAAAGTCATGTTCCTTATTGCTGAGGGTCGTGATCATTCTAAGGAATTAATCACATAGAACGACTCTCTTGTCAGATTTAATGAGGTGGTTTGCCAATGCCTTCCCCATTTTACACACTGGTTATTTCAGTGTACAGGTTTCCTCACGATGTTTTCCTTCACCGTGGAGCAGTCGGTAAATGTACGTAAGTCTTTCGAAAAAACCGAAAAACTCATTGGTACATGGCATTGCCAGGTTTCGAACTCGGACCTCCCGCATGGGAGTCCGACGTCCTAGCCACCACGCTCTCAATCTGGCTTATAATAGCTTAAATTCTGAAAAAAATATTAGTATAGACCATGGATGAAAGAAAAAGTAATTCGTGCCTTCATAGAGACGCTATAAATATCGGTAACGTTATCACGCTCTATAGAACGCGTCAATCTTTATGGCGTATCTGAATATAGGCACGAGTCGCATTCCAGTATATGTTTTTAAATGTTAGCGGGGTGTAGAAGAGCGTGCTACGTAACTTTAACTTTTAGACTTTATAAATTTTGGTTTCTTCAAGACTAAAATATTTTTTAGAATTTAAATTCAATATTTTTGTCAAATACTCTTACTACGCTAATACTAGAACCACCACTCAACACTTATCATGAAGAAACGTACCTGCTCTTTTCAACAATAGAAAGGTACTTCTCACTACTGACACTAACTGCATTGTTCTATGCACTTTGAAGTGTATTCCAATACTTTTATTGCCTCTCAGATTTAGTTGTAATGAGTTTTAATAGTTGGCACTTGAGTTGAAAGGGCCCCATTGTAGCTTAGAAGTATTGTCATTGTATTGTTTATAAGTGTCTTTTTTACGGAGAGACAAAACATTAAACAAAGTTAAAGTCTTTCTGGCATATTGAATTGGTGAGATTTTGACAGAATAAGTACTTCAAGAAATAAGTATTTTCAGAAATTGCTAAGTATAATAAAAGTACGTAAGTACTTACAATGAATACACATATATAAACCCCTGCTTTATCTCATAATTTAATGCGAAATACGACTCGTGTAGGGAAAAAGCTGTCAAAAACCAAAATATGTAATATTAGAAATCTCTGCACTCTGCACCCTTCTTTATGAAATTATTAGCTATTTTATTTCTGCTTCATTGGTTGACTTTATTCTAAGGTACTAGAGTCCGGAATTGAATGAATTTTAGACTTTTTGAGGGGTTATGGTATGGTCCCCTTAATAAAGAGGTTATTAAGTTTTTTTATCTCATGGTCTTCCATTGTCGGAAATGTTTAGACGAGTATTATATTAGAAGCTTATGTCAGGGTAGACTTTAATAAATGGCATCGGATTTTCATAATAGAGTTATGAAAGAAGTGTGTCATATTATTATAAGGGATGGGTAAGTATAAACATTGAAAGGATCATCTTTTTACGCAAGGGAATATTCTAGGGATAAATTTTTTAAACCGACTCTACAGCAGTAGTACTGATCCACCAATCGTTTTTTGGAAGTCGTATATAAATTATAATATAATATAGGGGAAGGTGAAAGAATATTGAGCACGGTGGAAGAATATTGTCTTAGCCCTATGCACCACTAGGTGCTCTATAGGATCTGAAGAAGAAGAAGATAAGGGAAGTCCTATTGAAAATATCGATAGCGCGTTCTATGTTTATATGGGATTACGAATTCTATGTAGATATGCAGGGTGTGCTTCGGACAAACAGCGACATCAAATTATTCCACGACAAAAAATAAACACAGAAATTTTGATTTTAAACTTGTATTATGAAGATTGCACCCTACATCTTGATGCCTTATAAACCGCTGCTAATTGGAAAATAAGCGGTTTTAGGTTATCTTTGTTACGAGTACATGAGAAATTGTCAATCTCAGAGTGCTCGCTAGATACTCTTTCTAAATCAGGTTTCCAGCTGCCCAAGACTTGAGCTATTTTTCCAAGCTCAAGAAGTATTTCAGCCGATTCTTCGTATATGCAGCTTCTTTGCGAGCCGTTCGCAGATGACGTCCTTTGCCAGTGGCGAAGGCTTACATTCTTCCTTGACATTGACTTCAGCAATGACACGAGGTTACTTATGATGTTTTTCTTCAACGAGGTGTTCGAGCAAGTTTAAAGGTGTTGCTGCTACTGTGCATACCACCAGTGTTGCCACCACTAAGCGATGAATCTTTCAGACCTGCTTGCTGAAAAGGGAGAAAATATCGGCATCAGTAAAAGCTATGGTAAAAGCAACACCTATAAATGTTTTAGTTGCCACAATTTCCCTCTAGTCTATAATGGGCTACTTTACGTTCATAAATATATGCGAGTAAAGTACCTCCCGCTTCATGAGCACGAATGCGATCACTTATATGTATGTTTTATAATAGCGTAAGCTGAACACGCTCCTATGTATTTACAATTATTTATATTTTTTGAGAAAATAATAATAATAGATGAAGATTTTTTTTGAGAAATTTGAAAATATTAGTACTTATAGAAGGTGTTTCATGTATTCCAGGAAAAATATAATAAACAGAATGATTTTTTGTGCGATGCGCGAGTACGACTCGCACTTGGCCGTTTTTTTTCAGGTATACGAACTCTACGTACCCTGTCTCTTTCTTTAGATTTCAATATACGTAAGTAGGTAAGAAGAGTAGCGAAAATTGAACAGAAATATCTATCCTTATTTGCTGCATCCCAAAATGGTTGAGGTCTGTTATCCCCGTCACTTGATTCATGATCATGACTCATGACACTAAATAGAAACAGTTTTATCCCTACAACAGAGAATCGCAACCACACAGTATCGACGGCACAATCAGAACACAGACAGACACGTAAATAATCTATCGTACAGAGAGTTTAGAGTTCCGTACACGTTCGGTATCGGGTTTGGTTTTCATCTATCATTTTATTCTTAAAACAACAATATCAATATCGGGTACAATGTCTAACCAGTGCGGAAAGGACAAAATTCTCGCTACGAGTGTTATTTTGGTTACACAAGTGCGACACGTGGTCTTGCGGTACGTAAAATAGCAATTGCAAAAAAACAATTAAATAAAAAATTAAATAACTGAAGCATGCATATGCGCATGGAGAATGAGCGGTACATATTATCCATACTTCCACTACTACATATAGTATATTTATTAAAAACATCTTTAAATATTTGAAACTGTATTTCTTCATGCTCCATTTTTGAAGTTGACCGACGTTTCAGATTCGGAAATTGAATCTCAAACATTGGCTTCAGTCACTTGAATGCGACTCTACAATTATAGTCAATAGAACGACGTGTATTTGAACCTGAACTCTATGTCGTTTCACTTAGGCTCCATACCAGTAGTAGAGGTTGGGCAGACAGTTTGTGGACGAATGTAGGTACTAATCCCTATAAATCGAAATCGCTATCGGCCGATCGGCTTGACCGCAGCCGCAGCTATGTTTGCGAAATATGATATACGGGATTCGCTTGTTTTGGTTTTTATTCATACCTATACTTGAAAAGACGTGACGTGGAGACGTGGTAGACCTCATCGAAAGCCGGAAATAGAGATGGGAGGGACACATTCTACGGATGGATAGGGACCGGTGGATCAGAAGAACACACGCGGGGACAAGGTATGAGATGGGTGGACGATATTCGGGGAATAGCGGACCGCAACTGGATGCGCACCGCCTGCGACCGTCGGAAGTGGAAGAAGTTGGAGGAGGCCTATGTCCGAAGGAGGACCACAAGTGGCTGAGAGAGATAGATAGATACTTGAAAAGATAGTCTCTGTCTGGTGGACTTTGGATTTATCGGCATAGATTAAAGTCTACCGAATGTAAACATAATTAAAAAAACACTAAGTACACTGATCTATAATATTAAAGTAGTACTTAGATTAATTAAGCACTTACCTAATTATTTATGTACATACTCGTAGTTGAACACTTTTATACTTAGATATTTAAGATACGTAATAATTAGCACATCATGTCATTCCATTCCATGTCCTCCACGGCAAGCTATACCCTTCCCAATATGATCTTATATAAACAAAAGGACGATTTTTAAAGGAATTTTTATATGAGCTAAAAAGTTAAAGCTGCACTCGTGTTTCGATTTCAAATATTGCGATTACAGTACAAAGTCTCAGGAGAGTAACCCGACACGCGATAAGATCTTTTATCGATCTCTCGCTACCCAATAATAGCCCAAAGAAATGTCCAGACTAGCCGTCAAATCGAATCGGGAACAAAAGTAGACACAATTGTATCGCGGCCCGTAATCAGATCCTTTGTGATCGGATCGACGATCAGTTCGGAGGGATGTGTCGCGCAGATGTTGGGAGAGATTATTTTAAATTATGGCCACCCTTCTCAACGTCCGTTGCTCCTTTCGTATGAATGAAATTACGCAGACATTATATTACTTACCTAGTATTTTTATGGAACAGTCATACTCATACAAAATACAATCTATAATATGTCATACTTAATTTAGCCAATAATTTGAGTTAGAATAGGACTTCTTTTCCTTCTTCTTATCGTATGTTTAGTAGCAAACCTATTTTCAGATTTGTTCAGGTCGCCCGTAGATATCTAACATGACCTAACCACTGCTGTCGGGTGACAGACAAACATTTTTATAGTTTTTAGAAAAATATTTTTTTTATTCATAACGAAATTTATTTATTATGAGAACGGTACCCTCGTTACGCGAGTCCAACTCGCACTTGACCGTTTTTTGTATATTAACGAAGACAATGTCTCTGTTTACTTGTGTGGTGTGTGTTGAATAATACACCATAACCATAGAATATATAATAATATTGGCATATAGAATGGCCAATCCCTGCCTCCCACCGATTCCAACACCCCTTACGTCTAGTACCAACCCTGGTATCACATCGTCTAGGACTGCCGTCAGACATTGTCATTGGTTGTTTTTTAAGATTGACATAATATACTTTTAAAATATGTTTGTGGCTGTTATTGCATAGGTAATAGTTTTGATCGATGGCTTTTTAATTCCAAAAAAATATGAATGATTTTGAAATATTTCTTTTGTATCTCGATGTAATATAGTAAATAAATATTTTATGTTTGTGCTATCAACTGTAATTTGAAATATACAGTTTTTACTATTGAAACTGACCTAGACTACATAATCCTAAAATAAAATTGCAAAATTACACATAAAGTATATCTACAATTATATATAAAACTATTTCAAAACATTTTAATGATGTAAGGATGCGTTTGGATTTAAAAAATATTATCGAGGTTTAAAAACTGGATTGACAAAGCTCAAGACCGTAGAACATGGCGCTGGATGTAAGTCTCCTCCGATGCGGAGGAGACTTACATCCAGCAGTGGGTGGACACCGGTTGAAGAGAGATAGAAACTTTGTGGTCGAAAAAGGCGAACGCCACTAGCTCCTCCGACAAGTACCACAAAAGCAAGTAATTCCCTTGTGCACAACACGCAGAAGGTCCTTGAAACCAATATTACAAAAAAAGACGAGAAAAAATGAAGAAAGAAAAAAGACGACGATAAGACGTAGATTCTCTTACCCTTTCTTCTTTCTTGTCAGTTTGAATTGATTTCTGTACAGAATATTTTTTTTCTGAGAATATTATGGCTTTCACCATCCATCTAGCACGGTGCAGTCCGACAGGAGCCCTAAAAGATATTCATTTTATAGGGATATGGTCGAAGGGAACTCAGGACTTTCTTATAAAATCGACCGAATGGCCGGGCTGTGCCATTACGTTGCGTTAGAATCTTGTCCTTGCACATCACTCACTCAAATCCTGTCCACTATCGTAGCTCTATCGATAGTATTAAATATTGAATGTCCAGTTACTGTCATTTGTTCTGCAATAGGTACCTACTAACACATTTCTGGTAAGTATGTAACGATGTCGACTTCATAGTCCATATCAACCTCCTTGCCATCATTTTCAACCTCATCGTTAGCGTTCATCTCATCTCATTTCGTGTGGGCATCTTCATTTCTTCATCTAAATTCAAATCATATGCCCATTCCATTTCTAAATTTCATTATTCCATTAATTTCATTGTTTTCTTTGTATTTTGCACTTTCTCTCTGTATTTTGTCTTGAACGGACGTTCTCCGTTCATTTTTGTATCCTACTACTACCTATTTTCTACATTTACTATTTTCTGTGTTCTGTTCCTTAAAAATATTTATTTATTTATTTAACACTTTCATGCACAAAAATAGTACATGAGGCGAGCTTAATGCCATGCAGCATTTTCTACCAGCTAACCATAAAAATATAATAAAAAAATAAAAAATATCTATTACCAAGTTCTTCTATTACTTCATCTGCACATTGTCCTAGAACCCTGCTAGCCGGCACCTAGAGGACAGACTGTAGCAAGTATACCTACCAATCGGTCTCTCATTTTAGTAGAAGCACAAAATATTTTCTTTGACATAATATTTACGTACAAGTATTTTTACGTACAAGTATTTACGTACAAGTATATTGCATAGCACCTGTCGTTATTGCAATTGATGATTTTATCGTAACTGCAATGTAAAACAAGTATACTTAATGTAAACGAGTATTTACAAGCCTGGTTTTATATCTCTGTGGTTACACCACTATAGGAAATACCTTTTAAACTCTGCCACTATTCTTACTTTTATTGCTAAGAAATCCATGCTCATTCCATTCTAATAAATCATTTTGATCGACACGATGAAGTAACTCACGTGCGAAACAGGGATGTATTGTTACGAGCCCTTATATGATACGGTTCAAGTTACAAACGAGTGGACTTTAAGCTTATTTTTCTTCGTCATAATTTTGTACTTAAATAAGAGACAATTTTTAAGTGTAGACAACGTAAAGAACAGCACTTTTCTAAATAATCCTGTATTTGAAAGGAATTATATTATTTATGAGAAGTCCCAATGATACTCATGAGATGATGATGACCACTGATATATTAATTTCCTTCCGCATTTTAATGTAACTGACCACTAGTTGAACACATAGAGAACTGGACTTATTATGTAGCCCTGAGCCGTCCCAACACAGTGAAAATAGATATATAATTAAAATATAATAATAATTTAATAGATTAATAATTATTTGTATGTAATTTATTTATATATTTGTACTTTTAGTATTTGTATATATTTTTGGGTTCGTTCCTGACCTGCTGTTTCGCCCGCGATGCCTTTGCCCTGGCACAGCTGAAAACCAGCGCTGTGTTTCTGCCGTACCAGTTGGACCGCAGCACATGCTGAGCATGTGTCTTTTTAACATTGTGTGGTTTTTTTTTTAATTTCAAGACTTTTTAAGTTTAATCATGTATGCATAATGCAATGTTAAATAAATGTGTTTCTCTTTCTTTCTGTATGTGTGCGCTTTTGAAAATAAATTCTTTCTTTAAATAGCTACTAATAATTAGGTATTATAGTAGCATTAGCTTCGGACTCAATGAAATCGCTGTTCTCTTGGTTTTTCCACCAACATCCAAGTAGTACACAAAAATCATTCATCCGAAAGAAGAGATTCCTTTGTGAACTTCAAATGTGCCCGTTCCATTTTAAACTTATAATAATAATGGAACACTCTTGGATTAATTGTGTTATTTTTGTAGGCACGGCTTTTGCGTGCAACGGAACGTAAATAATTTGCTGTTTCGTAAATATTTTCTCGGAGGGTTTGTTTTATTGTGATTTTAAATAGTTTCGTTATTAACATTGTATAGTAATATGATATTGCTTTTGTTAGTTTATACAATGGACTCGAAAGTATGGTACTGCCTACGTAGCAGCAGTTACTTCTCTAATTTAATCGTCATTGGCATCGATTACTGGGTGGCCGCCAAACCTAAGGCCGCAAAAACTAAATGAAACTCTCACGCTCACTAACTAGATCGTGTAAGACTGAGGGTTATGTTTCATTTAGTTTTAGTGACACACCACCTTAGATGGTGCATTGGAACATTGGCATTGACATATTGATGTCACTAGAATGATAGGCAAGGAAGAAAGAAGAAGAAATCTACAATATAAAATCTACAGAAGGAGAAACATGGTATTTAAGTAATTAATGAAGCATCGAATTTTTGGTCTCAAAAAACAAGTCTTAACACAACAAAACAACTATTTATTGTAACTTTAAAGCCGGTAAATATTGTAAGTGACATTACAAATGACAAGCAAATCCAGGTATTACAATAATATAAGAAAGAACCAGCCCTAACCTATAAATGCTTCACAGTGGAACTTCCAAGTTTGATGTCAAGATACAGTTTTATTATTATGATACTCTTACCTACTCTGTACCTACATCTACCATTTTTTTTAGTACATACCCGTATGTGCGTGAGTGAAAGGCATAAAGAACAAGCGTGAACATTTAGCCAGCATTACGCGATAATAATTCACCGTTGGAATTTACTGGATAGATGCGTGAACCGTGATAAATGCGATGGTACCCATGAGTAGGAACGGGCAAATATTGTTTTATTGCCGACGCCATTTCTGGTGACCCTGTTTCTGCTGCTCTCGGAATTTTTTCGCGGTAAATGAAGCTAGGTAGCTAGGATAGGATACATTTCGGAGAGTGCGCATTGGAATTGCACGACCTAATTCCAGCATCTCCATTCCGCCTTCGGACTACCAGGCGCGGGGAGGGGTTCCATCCTTATGTTGTTGATATCCCATCTGCTCGTACGAAGCGATTTGCTTCTTCGTTCATTATGCGAACGGCTAAGGAATGGAACAGCCTGCCGGCGTCTGTATTTCCCGAAAACTACAACCTTGGGATCTTCAAGGCCAGAGTGAATAGGCATTTACTGGACCCGCATGCTCCATCGTCGACCTCATCGTCGCTTACCATCAGGCGAGATCGAGGTCAAATGCGGGTTTAGTTATACATAAAATTCCGATTACCGATTTGAGTTGCAGAAAATAATCTAACGCCAAAGCAATTTCCAAGCTTTTTGGTTTACTTATACTTTTTAGCTAACTGTAGGTAATATTTACCTTACAGTCACTGATTATTTCTTCTAAATTAACTACAATTACGAGTAGATGTATGCGGGAGGTCCGGGTTCGAAAACTTGCAATGCCATGTACCATGAGTTTTTCGGTTTTTTTCGAAGACTTACGTATATTTACCGACTGCTCTAACGGTGAAGGAAAACATCGTGAGGAAACCTGCATGTCTGAGGAAATTAAAAGTTTCCGAAGGCGTGTGAAATCCACCAATCAGCACTGGGCCCGCTCGGTGGATCATGGCCCGTACCCCCTTGTGCAAGGGGAGGCCTGTGCCCCAACAGTGGGGACATTAATAGGCTGATGATGTATAATAATGTACAGTAGAAAACACATCAAGCTTTACTCTGTGGAACCCTGTCGCAATATGTTTTTGATACGATTCCCTGACATACGTATGAATGTGTCTGATAACTTAAAGCTACAAAGTATTAAATAAAGGTTATAGCCCTTAGCCCTTATCAATGATAGATCTTATCATACAATGATTTCGAAACCGTGCAGTGCCATGTTCCAATGAGTTTTTCGTATTTTTCGAAGACTTACGTACATTTACCGACTGCTCTAACGGTGAAGGAAAACATCGTGAGGAAACCTGCACACTGAGACGACCAGTGTATAAAATGGGGAAGGCACAAAAGATCCTCAAGGGTCGAAGTGCCGCTGGTTTATTCTCGGCCCCCTATCATAAGATAAGATATCATACAATGACAGATCTGTGGTATAGCCTGATGATTTGTCCACTGTTCCGCTAAGATATCATTTAGTTAACCCTAGAAGAGGAAGAGTTCAAACTCTGAACTAAAAAATATTAAAGATACCTCCAGCTCTAATACATTGGAATATGAATGCAATCATCATACATAATCAGTGATCCGCACTAAGGGAAGCAAAAATTATGCAATTACAAAATAAAATCAGTACTTACAATCCAAGCTGACGAAAGAATCTTAAACGAAATCGCATAAATTGTTAATACATTGTCTTCTCCTCTTATCTCCGTTTTCTCATTTCACTATTCTATGGTTCATTACTGGTCATTTCCATAACTCACAAAATCATTAGTTGGTAATTAATTATCTTTTTCATTTCTTAATTTTCCTGTAATTTAATGGACAATTTTAAACAATTCACAGAGGTAATACTTTTGTACTTACTCGATATATTGTTAACTGTGGTAACCATAAGTGGTTCTGTAAAAGCCTGGAGGTATTCAGGAACTAATATAGGATACATTACATTTTAAGTGAACATACGACAAGAGAGGAAAGCCTTGCGACTGCCAGTACTCGCGACTTATGTCTTTGTTAGTATTGTCATTTGATACGGCAACTAAAGCTGTGAACTTTAGTGGTTTGTGCTGTGGAGTGTAAGCTAACTTAAGGGCGCGTTTATTTGATACGAATTTCGTCGTGCGGTCGCCATGCGGTCGCCGCGCACCGACCGCGAGCACATGTCTGTGGACCGCGCTGTTATAGCAAAATATGCTCTATTAATTTAGCAACAACGTTTTTAATTAAACGCGATACACGTCCGCAAGCGCAAGCGACTTTGTACTAACTGGCAGGGTTATTCCGGTATGAGTATGACTTGTGACACATGTACCTCATGTGTCTTATGTTTCTCCTGTGACTCATCATGAAAAGCCAATTGATCACTTGAGTGTGGCACATGAGGCACATGCGGCACATGAGGCACATGCGGCTTCGTATCGGTAGACGAAACTATGGGTACACGATTTAAACGGTAACCGCCAGGAATCGGTTTTTCAAATCCTGCTAACTGGAGCGGGAAGGGAATGAAATGCGAATGAAATGCGAATGAAATGCGCGTGGCGACCGCACAGTTAGGTGATTGCGAGGAATTTGAATGTTGTTGCCTAGTAAATAGAGTTTTTTTTAACCCTTTATTTAAATAAAACTAATTATATCTTAAAACATAATACTGGCATAGTCACACTCGCCATTAATGGATACGAAAGCGCGGCCGCCGGCGCAAGAAAATTTTCGTGTCATTTAACTGCAGCCTATGAATTGTTATGTGTGTATGTGTATTACTATGCAATGTTTAGTTCCGAAAATATTTTAATAATTTTCGTTGTTACGTGCTTTGCATGGGTAGTCAATCAGGTTAGTAAATAGTAAAAGTATTTTACGATTTACCACCTTATTTCTAACCTACATAATGGAACACAGAAGTAATAGATTCACCTCGTAACCATGACTATAACTAAAAATCTTGACAGATTCGTAATTATCATAACTTCATCAAAATAAATGGTTCAGCAAAATATCTAAATACCTATACCTATTTATCTTAAATCTAAGTAAAATACATTTCAGTCATTATTTTTTAAATTAAATCTAGCCTCTTGCCTTGCGGCACTGTTTTCTCAGAAGAAAATCAAATTTTCCGCGAAACAAATTAGGTTTTGTGTTATTTTAGGCTCTACAGATTCTCTGCGTCAAAAAAGCCTTACCTAGGTACATTCCGCTTTATAAAGGTGAAGGAAACGCCGCGTTAAAAACTGTGAGTGTGAAAGTAAGTAAGTACTATGTTTATTTTACACACAGCAATGACCGACACAGTCATAATTATAATAAAATTATTATATAGTCAAAGGCAAACATATTGAAATCATGTGTGATGGTCTGCTGTTATTGTGAAAAGGACCTCAACTCAGCTTATTGCTGCAGACAAAATTGCCTACAGCGCAAAGTAAAGCATACAGTTTTGAAGGCACACGCATTAGTTTGCTGTTTCATTAAATCTAGGTACAACTCGTCACTATTGCCTAGTCTGTGCTTCGTGCTATAGAGACCGAGATTCGCGATCAAACGACAGTTTTTTGCATTTATTTAATAAATACGTAAATACTCTACAATATATTTTTATTTGTTCACAGTTTATGTAGTAACGTCCAGCCATGTTGGTTTTCTTGAAAATTTTACGAGAACATTGAACACATAGATCGTAAAGTCGAACAAACTAAGTTCAGCTCGACACATCTCCACTTTGAACAAAATGTACAAGTGATAGGTCCCTTTGTGTTTTATCGAGATGCCGTTTACTTTGTGCGCCATTTTACTTTGTCGTGTTGTATGTAGGAGCTAGTTGTCAATTTCTGTCTATTTTCCAAGTTTGTGACAAGTTTTTATTTCTTCGTTTGTTCTAGATTTTCTTCAAAATAACTAAGTACTCGTTTACCTATTTAGAAGACGGTCATGTTTTGGTTTGTATTGTCATACCATACCTAAGTAGATATTTGTTAAGCTTTTATATATTTAGCTTGTGTTTAAACAGAATGGAATGTGGAACGCCCATACAAATCAGGTTTTTGGTTTCAGGGCGCGAAGATTTATTGTAACTTTGTATGTACACAACAAAAATAAATAAAATAAAAAATTAGTCTAAGAAAATATACAAGTTTATGACATGATTTGAAAGTGCGAGGAAGACATGTCAAGTATACTCTGTGGAACCCTGTCGCAATAAGTTTTCTTGACATTTGTTATGTTTTCTTGACATTACTATGACAGTGTCAGATAGGTTAAAGCGACAAAATACCAAAGTAGTGTTGACCAATGTGTACCGAAGTATAGGTATTGAAAATAAAAATCATTTATAGAAACGTTTTCAGAACAAGGTCTATAGGTACCGTGCGTACCTGTGACTGTGCTCTGTAAAAAATCCTAAACGATAATAAATTAGGTACTAAACTAACCTTCAGATGCACGAAATGTCCTTAAAGTTAAGTCGTCATTAATATTCTGCAACCCTTGAAATTCTGGGATTGCAGGGGTTGTCATCTCTATCTATAGAGATGACACGAGACTTAAGTAAGCCTTAACATGAAGGACGTTTCTTGCAACGGATACTCGTAGAGACATTTTAATCATGCACAAAAATGTTTCCGTTTTTGAACGTTGCTGATTGATTCAGGTATTTTACATTTAGATAAGAAAATACATCGAAGTAATAAATCACAAATAAAATAATCTTTTATCTTTTCTGTGACTTTTGTAAATAAGTAAGTACCTGAGAATTTGTGTTGTTTATTAAGGTAGATAATGAGCGTCGGTGGCTCAGTGGCTAGGACACTGGACTCCCATGCGGGAGGCATTCGAAACCATGCAGTGCCATGTACCAATGAGATTTTCGTATTTTTCAAAGACTTACGTACATTTACCGACTGCTCTAACGGCGAAGGAAAACATCGTGAGGAAATATGCACACTGAGATGACCGGTGTGTATAATGGGATAAGCACAAAATATCCTCAAGGGTCGAAGTACCGCTGGGGTTATTCCCCTATCATAAGATAAAATAAGGTAGATAATTATGTATTAACAAACTTGATGCATTTCCTTGCGACGACACGTAATTATCCGTCCCGAATTAAGCCGATCACTCAGGGAACATCTTCACGCTAAGTAAACAAGGGTGAAATCCCATCAACAGAAATATATACGTAATTTTCTTCTGGATAAGTCATGGATATACCCCGAACTTTTCAGAGTTGTGTTGTGTTTCTATCGTAAGATATAACAATTTCTTACCTATCTGTTTAATATTACCCCGAACTTTTCAGTGTTGTGTTGTGTTTCTATCGTAAGATATGACAATTACTTACCTATCTGTTTAATATTACCCCGAACTTTTCAGTGTTGTGTTGTGTTTCTATCGTAAGATATGACAATTACTTACCTATCTGTTTAATATTACCCCGAACTTTTCAGTGTTGTGTTGTGTTTCTCTTGTAAGATATAACAATTACTTTCCTATCTGGTTAATATTGCCCCGAACTTTTCAGTGTTGTGTTGTGTTTCTATTGTAAGGTACTTATAACAATTATCTATTTAGAGCTGTTTATTTCGTAAGCTATAATAATTATCGATAATTTTTTCAATCAATATCCTAAGTTTTTTTTACCTGTACGACTACCTACGTAAAAAAGACGTGTCCGTAATTAATATTTTTTTCTAGTTTTCGGTATTAGCTGTCTGCTTCAAGTTTGCCGTTACCTCCCGTCGCGCTTCCCCATACCACACCTCAAGCTAGACCCGCTTTAGCTCGGTACCGATAGCATAAAAAGGAAATGCCTTTCATACTTACCACTCTGCCGAAGTATAAGAATTAAAAACCAAAAACCTTCTAATATTAATACAGTGAGGTGAGATGTCTATGGGCGACGGTGACCACTTACCATCAGGTGGCCCGTTTGCTCGTCTACTCTCCTTAAGTAATTAGAAAAAATCACATTGTAACGCGATGTTAAAAGCCACTTTTTTATTTAAAAGTAATTGTAATAATTTTTTTAAAGACATTACTTTGTTCTTCTTAGCATTGCGTAAGTAATTTATTATACCTACAGTACGTAGTACATCAATTTATACAATATTACAGTTCATTTTTTAATTAGCTGGAGATATCCGTCACACTGGCAGCACCTAAAATGTGATTTATTTTATGAAATACATATTTTTGTACAAATAGAGATCAAATTTCGCAATTAAAATGCAAAACTATACATTGTTTTGATATACTTTCATCAATAATATGTGTTTCCTCGAAATTGTCTTCAAATTTGACAGTTATTTGTGACGGGTATCTCCAGCTAATGAAAAAATGGACTTTAGTAATGAATTATCATTTATACATACTTACTTACTTATCGATACATTCTAACTACATTGTTACTTGATTGTAATTTGAATGTTCTGGTTCAATAAATAATTTTGTATTTGAATTTATATTTTTTGTCAACGGTACTAACAGCTGTCACTTCGTAACAGTCGGCACCGGCAAACTTGAAGTAGACGGATAGTACAAGTCTAACATTAACATGACTTGATGACTCATCCAGTATAGGGAGAGATGTGTGTAGTATATCAAGTACAAAGGCAGTGTTTAATTTAGCCATTGATTACACATTGTTAGAGGGCTCCTCACCCAATGCACGCCATTATATGCGCCGCCGGCCGCCACCGGCGCATCGCAAAGGGTATTTGTATATCTAAAATGTTTGTTTTAGGGGTGCATTAGATAGTGTCCAAACAGAATTGAATTAAATCTAAGGCCCACTTGCGTGTAATCTTGGGTTAAATCAGAAAAACGTCATAAACCAAGGCAATCAATACTTATCTCAAATATTGTTATATCACTTTCTATTATTTTATTAATAAATCTTTTACTTATAATAACATTATGTAAATCGTGAAAAATATTCACCATTTGAATGTGGATTTTTACTATGGTTCTGTCATACATAACTCTTGTATTATACCCAGTTAAACTCGAGTTAGTTTAATACAGTATTAGTAAGGCGGCGTTGTAAGCAAATTAGGTTTGTAACACCGTTCAGCCGCACTGTAGCGCGTTTTGAATTCCCCATCTGCCGCATGAAGACCGCTCTGAACGAGCTCCTGGCCACCAACAGTGATTGTGACGTATTTAGTGATGCATGGCCGAGGATCAGAAGAGCATGTCTGTGCTACTGTGAGAGTGTGAGATGAATGTTTTAAAAAAAATGTAATTATAAGTTGTAAATATGATATTATAATTAGATAATTAATTAATGTAAGTGGTCTAACCGTTTTAATTAATTGTAATAATAACTAAATAAATAAATACACGGGTTACTTTGCTGCAAGATTTCTTTCAAATTACGTAATATTTTACTAAGAGTCGAAATTCGTCTGGGAGCGCGCTTCAAATCAAACACAGCCGCAGTTTGTAGTTTTTTGACTATTTTGTTTCCTTACTGTATCTGAACCTTTTCTAGGAAAACTCTAGGTAACATTTTATGTAAGAAGAGGAAGGGGGCGTCCGATAAATCTTATGTGTCCTTATGTGGCCAAAATCGTCCTTACGTAATTAATGAACGGCCCCCTTACTTAATCTTCATCATATTGGCTACAACTAGATACAGCCAATCCCTAGTGGTTAAAACTAGTTGTGGAATCCACTAAACTACATTTTTTTTAAGTATTCTACGCATCAGTCAAAAATGAAAAAATCCCGCCAACTCTCAAGTTGCGAATCTACCGAAGGGGGAATAATGGGGAACTTAGGGCGAGACGGGGAAGGGGGGAAACAAGAAGGACGGGGGAGCAAAAAGGGGAGGGGGCGAAGTGGGAGGAGGAATACAATTGGGGAGGGGGGATTCAAGGGGGAGTGAAGGGAAACAGTTAGTTTCATTATTTTAGGGTAGTGTCGTTTAGTTTAGTTATTTTCGGGTAAGTACCTACTTTCGGTTGTTTTCGAGAAGTTTCGGTTAGTTTCGTTATTATCGAGTAGTTTCCGTTATTTTCGATTAATTTCTGTGAATTTTGGTTAGTTTAGTTAATTTCACTTCGTTTCGTTATTTTCGGTTAGTTTCGTTATTTTCGGGTAGATTCGGTTAATGGTACGGTTAAAGGTATTATGGGGCATAGGTATGTGGAATTTTCCTCACACCCTATTCGACATACAAGATAGTGTAAAGACATTTTATATTTAAACAACGGTTCCATCCGCAATTTAATTAAATCCTGAATTTTCCATTAAAATTTTTGACACGATTTAGGTGACAAAAATTTTAGAGTGAAATTCTTTTGTTCATAGAACTGTCCCACCCTAAATGAAATCCCACAACATAACTAAACACCAGGTATTACTCGGAACCCCTATGGTCCCCATACCATTATAGATGGTGGTGTGAGTCATGAGAATCCTGCTTTCGCAAATTTACTCCAAGGTCTGTTATTGAAGACATTGGGGAACGTTTGAAACAGCCTTGTTTTGATGTTTTCTCGAATTGTAACGAGTTTCCCACTACAAAAATAATACTTTCGGCTCGGCTATTATATTACGCAATTTTATTTATTTGGCGAAAATATAACCGTGAACTCCATTTTAAAAAACTAATACTATGGGTACTTTATTTAGAATTTCGCTTTATACTTACTTACCTACATTGGTTTCGATGTCGGGGTGCCAAAATCTAAATCCAAACAGGATGAAACTGATAGTTTCTAAACGCTTTAGTGAGCGTGATCGCTCACTAAAGTGAGTGTGAATCTAAAGCTTATGTATGTTGTGAGCGGGACGATTCATTTAGCACACAGCAGCATAACATTCTCTTAGTCCAATTCTGAGTCGGCGGGAACCGTATACATCACAACACAAATAAACAATTAAAAAAATATCATTCCGAAGCAAAATAATGACGGTTATCTTTTAGTTAACTGTCATTAATTGTAATATTTGACGCTTATACATTTATTAAATCTTTTTTCTTTTAAACGTACGGCCGCCGCCGTATGTTGCTGGATCAGTGCATGTAAATGGGCCATAATCATCGGACTATTTAGCATACTAAAGTGCATCTGCCATCGGAGCAAAGTATAACTTGCAGCGCCATATTCCGCTAACCGCTCCCGCTGCCTCCCATCGCACATACCGCGGATTAATGAGGGTGTATTACAACGACGCCGATGGCATAATTTCACGCACCGTCGGCATTGTTGCCAGCTCAATAATAACTGGCGTGTTTACACAAAGACTTTGTAGCTCAGCCCAGCCACTCGGTAATGTGCTTCGGTAATCCGACTGTGAGATAAAAAAAAAACACCTAATCTGCCGTCGTGAGTGAATATCGTGACACCCGGGTAGCGGGGTAGCACAAAACATATATTTTTTATATTTTTATTTACGACTAAACTCAGGTTTGACCTCATTCTCACCTGGTGGTAAGTGACGATGAGGTCGAAGATGGAATACACGGGTTTAGCACTGGCTCTTTTATAACACTGCCGAAACACATCAACGACAAAACAGACTATACATAGAAGAATGGTGGTGAAGGAGTGTTACCACCAGCAAGTAACTCGGTTTAGTCGCCTCGTACAAACGCTTGACCATGGCGATAAGGATTATTCCGTCCCACACACGAAAAAACATACCAGATGGGAAATTCAGTACTAAGCGTTCTAGTCTTGTGTAGTTCACGCCGAACGACCTATAGATCATAGAACGACCTATAGGTCATACAACCGGATCCCACCTACGACTTATGAGAACTTGATCGCCGACTCGTTCGTAGGTAAATAAGTACATTATTTAAACAAAAAATACTAATCCTATTATACTATCTACATTACGCACGTAAATACCTAAATTCCAGTTATCTTCAAATCTGAAATTTAATTTACCTTTTTATCATTAATTCTCCCGCTTTTTTAACCATCTTCTTACGTCATCTCATCAACCACACCTATTTTTCTTTCCTGAAAAAAGGCAAAGAGAGATTGTCAAGTCGTCACCATTATCAGCTCAGTTCGCAGAGCAGCCTGTAATCTGTACATAAAATACTTCCCCCTTTATTATCGTAAGTGATTGATGTTATTTCCGTCAATTTGAGAGCGACGTCCTGTCTGCGATAAAAATAGGAGGTTTTTTTGTCTATTTTTGGGGATTTTTATGAAAAAATTGTGTTTGATACCGTTATTTAATAACAGGTCATTGACAATTAGGTCAAAGACGTGCCCCATGGTCCAATACTTATACCTAATAATTGTGAAGCGAAAAAAAATTAAAAAAAAACAGTCTTTTGATAGTTTTACTATATTAATTATTGTGTTCTGTTTTTTTAGGGTTCCGTAAAAACAGTGGCCTACACATCAGGGTATGTTTGGTATTTTAACGCTTAACTATTATTGGGCACATTCACATGAACGTCCAAGAAACCATATCAAAAACTAATTGCGACAGGTTTCCAAAGAGTACCTATACTAAATTTTAATATCCCACCATTCATTGAAAAAAATAACTATACTTACATAAGAAAATTTACCGGGCATTGAATTCTCACTGCTCAGAATAAATCGTGGTGGCAAAAAATAGGTCTATAATTGCAGGTCTAAGAAGACTAGTCTGATCGTCAAATAGAGAGTTTATTCTCTACAAAAAATCCTTGTATGTCTTCTTATCTCTTTCCAACCCCCACGATTCACCCCAAGTACAAGTAACAATGACAAAAGAGACAAAATCATCGATCAAATCCGGAAATTTCTCATTATAATATGCATTTAATAGGGCGAGTGCACACTCGTACCTCGAAAGGGGACACGAATGACAAATGACAGGGATCGTTTATCTTCCTAACTGTCAACGGAGCCAATCAACACACGTGAAGCACCCCCTTAAATTCCACAAACTTGGTAATATCCATTGGAAAACTGGTAATACCCTTCGGTATTCAAGAGACGGGTCAAATTCGACCGCAAAAATAAATTTGTCATTAAATTCAAAACGTCCAGTTACAAATGACCTGTAAAAGTAAATGAGGATCGTAATTGATATAGTAGACACAGGGGTCAATGTAAAATGGTTCATCACTCGAAAAGGTCATCGCGTAGCCATGACAACCGCTCAGACGGTCAACCAATCGCTAATCGAGCTATCAATCAAGCTTTTAGAATTTGGAAATGGGTTAGGTATGTCAGGATTTCTATGAATATTGATGAAGTCTGGAATTAAGAATATTTAGAATATTATATTAATTATGCTGCATTACAAGTATGTTGTAATACCAAAAATACAGAAATTGTACTATATTTATAACGATATTGGCATTCCATATATTTAAATGTTAATTTTATTGTAGTTATTAAACATGCCCCAGCATTCGTGATTTCATAAGTTACAGATCCAACATTATTAACCCATACATTAATGAAAGAAAGGAGCAGATATCACCTAGATATTACATAAATAAGACGCTGCGTGCTTTTAAAATAATTCCATCCTAACCGACTGTCCCTTTTTTCCATGAAATAAAATATATAATCGGTTTTTCTTGTATAATTGGGCCTATGCAATCTCAATATGAACGAACCATCTTAGTCTCAGAGTTTTTCCTGCCTCCCTTTCGGGGTGGAACGGCCTTTGAATACGAATTGCCCAATTAATTGTGGTGAACAAGCGTCGATGGACACGGAAAAAAACAAATATTAATGAATTCTCTGAAGGAAGTAACATTAAGGAAAAGAATACTCGATACCTGAATAAACATAAATGTGTATACAACTAGAAAGACGTGTAAATATTGACAACCGATTAGGTAGCGATTGATTTCTTTAACGTATCCACGTTCAGTTCGAAATTATTTCAAAATATTTCTTCTATACCAAAATTAAAAGAAATCATAGATTGTCCTTTTCTTAAGACTAGACTATCAATTTCTGTAAAATGTCTTTTACGTAAATTAAAATAAATTGAAAAGTGTACGTAGAAAGTTAATAAATAAAAATAAAATAATAAAATCAATGTCATACTATAACTAGGTAAAAATGTCAACTTTATTAATTACAATATGATAATAAAAAAACTAATTAGTAAAATGTCATACTATAACTAAGCAAAAATTATACAATATAACTTCAGTCAAACAGCCCCTGGCCAAAAGTACCCAGAATACTCGCGGCGTTCCCTCGTTGAATGGCGAGGGAGATGCGCTGTACCAAAAAGTGGCCGGCACGCGGATCACCTCCTCTCTCCTTAATTCGCCTCCCCACAGCGCGAATCAGATCCTTGGCCTCGGAGCCCCATGGTCCCGCGGTTTCAACTGCCAAAGGCACGAAGTCGTACATCGATTCCGGGTTGATAAATAAATATTTATCTTATATTATGATGGGGGGCCGGGAATAATCCCAGCGGCACGTCGACCCTTGAGGATCTTTTGTGCCTACCCCATTTTACACACTGGTCATCTCAGTGTGCAGGTTTCCTCACGATGTTTTCCTTCACCGTTAGAGCAGTCGGTAAATGTACGTAAGTCTTCGAAAAATACGAAAAACTCATTGGTACATGGCACAGCACGGTTTCGAACTCGGACCTCCCGCCGCATGGGAGTCAGGTGTCCTAGCCACTGTGCCACCGACGCTCTATTAATAAATATTAGTTGTATTAGTAATAAATATTGTGTACCTACATACCTATTGTACATCTATCTTAATGCTGCTCTAAGCTGTAGCTTGACCAGCGTAGCAAAAAAATTCACATTAAATGTGTGGAAACAGAGGACTGAGATAAATACATATAATATTAAGTAAGTAAGTATATATAAACCATTACTAATTATTGATTGATCTGCTCTGTTTCCACATTCTGTAATTTAAAGCGGAAAACTTTGCTATACAGGCTGAGGCAGTCCCCTTTGTCCGGTGCTGAACACCACCTTCATCAAACTTAATTACTTTTGCTTATTTATTTTTATAATATATACGGTTTTAGACATTTATTTTACTAAAAAAGGATATAATCCACTTTGCTTAGGGAAATACAGGATAAACTTATTGTAATTAACAGTGTGTACGGTGACATAAGGTTTATAAATTAAATTACTAGTGTATAATATGATCTAATTGAAGAGCTGTAATTTTTCTTAGCTGCGGGTAACCAGAAGACGAATAACACACAAAATAGGTATAATTAGGATTTAATTAAGTATCGACTGCCATTGCCATTTGGTTTATATTATTTTTATCTTCTGTATCTTCTGTTGTTTGTATGTGTGTATTGTAAATACATTATTTCTTTCTTTCGGGGACGTATCCAAAGTTTTCAACTTACTTATTTGCTACAATTTAATTGAAATAATACAATAATACACAGAAAAAATCGAGTTGGACATAGACCAAATTGCTAGAGAACGAAGGGAAATTAAATAACAATATTTGATTACGTACCCTTAGGGGTATAATTAATATAATTTCCGTAACGGCCTCGCCCAAGTGGTAATCAACAGAAGTGGGAATGAATACGATAAATAAATTCTCAAAACATTAAACTTACAAGTTACAGCTTAGGCGTTTTTATGGACCATCATAAAGATATTAACAGTCGGGTCGATTCCCATCGCAGGAGTGTTAAAAGGAGGGAATTTTCAAATATGTTTCGTACTTTACGTATTTCATGTAATAAAGTCTTGCGAAATAGCATCTTCGGGACGTGACACTGACTGTGGAAAGATTGTAGTATTTATTGAAATTCCGATGGATACGGCAATGTAATTATAAGTTCAAGTTGTAGGGAAAACTGACCGGCCCTTTTAAGAAGTGAATTTTTTCTAGGTAAGATTACCAACCGTCCAACTGTAGGAGAAAGTTCTTCGTTCGAATTCGAATGTCGGCTTTAAAATTTGTAAGAATTGTTTTTAAGAAGGGGCTCATAAAAATATGTCACTAGCAGTCACCTATCCTGGATCTGATCACGCTCAACGATGCTTAACTTGCACGGTCATATTTAAACCAAGCTGACATCTATAGGTAAACCATTTTAAGTCAGGCTACGCCTGCGTCGTAAGAGGGGCGCGGGGCGAGACGACAGAGAGCGAGCGAGCGGCAGCCAGGAGGCAGGCGCCACCTCCTGTTCATCCCGCGTCCTTCTTAGGCCGGCGGGCGTAGCCTTGACATAAATGGTTTCCCTATAGGTTAAGACTGTCTCATATTTACCGCATATACATTTCTTCCCGCATCCCAGTAACCAGGCGTCTTTATACCACATCGATGTAACGTCTGTTGCTCTGAGCCCCATTATTCGAGGATCAAATGGGCTATTCTGCTCCGGGCTGCGCGACAACATTAAGCAAAATTTTATTTTCACGTTACTAATAAAACTTTCCCGGAAGATCCCCTCTACTTCTCGGTCCCATCTCGCTGTAATGTTTATTAAAAGATATGGTTCTCTCTTTTCGGGATCGGTTCGTTTGGTCGTATTTGTGTTCAAAGGGTTCCAGTTTAATTCGCTATATTATAGCAAATTATAAAGGTATGGCAGAAAAGTATGTATCTTCTATTTATTGCATGAAAAAAGGCATAGGAACTCCGTTGGTGAGTGGAAAGAAGGAGTGATAATCGAATTACGAATAATAATTATACGAAACAAAAAAGCGAGTGGAAGAAAAAGCCAGGGTTGATATAGACTAACATTTAAAGAACACATTGACTAAGCTACTTCTAAAGTACTCATAATAAAAAAGCACAAAAAAAAAGTATAGAACACACGACGTCACGACTCCAACGGCGAGGATACGTGAAACTAAACGTGAGCAACTACTAATAACTGCAAGTGAAAACCATTATAAAGTTTCGTGGCGCTCCATTCTTTCTGCAGACATAACGTGAAGTTATATAAGTATGTAAAATGAAAAAAATCGATTTAAATACATTTGTTTTTAAATGGACAATTATAAAATAGTTCCGGAAAACATTTATCATTTCTTCTAAGTTTTTAAATAAAATGGTAGGTATCATTAGGGTATCGTCACCCAAAAGTTACTAATCACTTTACGACATTTATATAGACAAGGCCGCTATATTTTGTTGAGCAATAACCAGCAGCAACTGCTAGTAAACTTGTAATTAAAACTATGGCTTGTCATTTGTTATTATAACACGATATATAGTTAGTTACAATAATTTATTATTTAAGTTATGGGAGTTTAAATACTGTTAAGGTGTTTGTCCTTTGTTGCCTTTGTTACCACCAAAATGAGACGCCATTGATCTTGATTCACCGCCACTGAGAAACTCAAAGCAGGCGGCGCTTCTATAGTTAGAGATCTGTCAACTTATTTTACGTTTTGTTTGACTGTCAATGAGAATATTATTAAAATACGACTCAAATGTGCCAAAGAGTTTATCTAGAATATCCTGTATAGATAAATCATCATCAACAAACAATGTATACATCCCGACAAACGAAAAGTTTGTTGCAATGGCTATGATAAACTCAAATACAAAATCCGACAACGTTGACAACAGAACATTTTTTATATTTCCATACAACTTAATCGGTCAATATTTCTTCGAGAATTAATAAGGGCAATCTGTGACTGTAAATTCCGACCGATACACAGCCATGTTACGAGATTTTTTTCTTCCCGCAACTGCAAGAATTTGAAGCCTATAATCGTGCGATATGGTTTCAACAAGAGGGCGCGACATGCCATACATCTAATGACACATTGGCAGTCGTGAACGAGATGTTTGCAGGGAAACTCATATCGCGCCGAGGTGATGATATTCCATGGTCGCCCAGAAGTCCAGACCTAACACCACCAGACTTTTTTATGTGTGGATACATGAAGAGTGGAGTTTACTGCAATAATCCAACCACGATTGCCCAGTTGAATACCAATATCCGAGAAGAAATGGCCGCTAGTCCACGCGCAATGTGCCAGCGAGTTTTTACCAATTTGAGGTCCAGATTTGAGGAGTGTTTGCAGCGCGATGGTTCACATCTGGATTATATTATTTTAAAAAATCCCTGATTTTTATTTTTATTTGAATATAGATTTGTTTGTGTACCATTTTTTGCTTTTTTTAAATTTATTTTTCAAATCCACCAAACTTTCGGGCCCACCTATAATAATGCTGTAGTGATCTCCAGCTACACTAGCGCTGCAGCGGGAGCGGGCAAATTCTCGAATATTGCCTGGCATTGAAAAGTTCACCTGTCGAAAGGAAATTATTCAACCAAATAAATTCTAAAATGTACCTGTGAGAAATATGATGAAACCGTTTCGACATCAAACAAAATGTTATGAATGAAAGTGAAACTCATTCTGGCAAAGTAACGAAGTCTGATAAGTGAAAATAAAGCATTTTTGACACGTAACGCACGTGACTGACTCTAACTCTGGAATTACGGCCCCAAAAATGGTCCTAAGGGACTCTCTTTTTCATCGTGAGCACGCAATGAGCCAAGTGGAGTGTTCATAATATTATACAACAAAATTGCTCTATTTCGTCTTTAATAGAGTATAATAAGGTTGAATCTACATCATCCTGATTGCCCCAGGCAAGCTTAATATGTAGTGTATTAATTAATTAGTTTTGGTATTTATAAACAAACACTCAAGGAATTACCGATATTGTGAAACTGGGAACAAACAATTCCAAGACCAGGAACAAATATCGACTGTCTCAAACTCCATTGGCGTAAGGGACAAAGTGCAGGTTTTCAGGACGAGAAAAAAAACAATGTTTTTCCATTAGGAAATTTATGTGTTAGATATCTTAGACTAAATACTTGTACACTTTTATGTAATAATGCTAGAAATAACCTAAATTGAATTCGACCCGGCTACTGCGATCGCCAACCCGCAGGCCTAGCGTGGCGATTATGGCATCACCTCCTATGGACAGCGCAAAAAGAAAACGGCCCCCAGTTCCCGGCCGCCCCACTTTTCCTGGTCACGGTGGCGGCCATGGTAACGATCTGCGTAAGGTGGCTGGCAGCGACTGGATGAGAAGAGCCGAAGATCGGGCTCAATGGCGCGCCCTGGGAGAGGCCTATGTCCAGCAGTGGACTAAAATAGGCTGCTGATGATGATGATGAATTCGAGAAAAATATTCGTCCGATGTCCCTTACGCCAATTGAGTTTAAGACCGTCCATATTTGCACTAGTTTACACAAGCTTTTGCCTGGCTCGGGAACCGATCCCTCAGAAAAGCGGACTATTCCTCTCTACATCTTCAAAGCTCTACAGTAGTACTGGTCAAAGGAAAACGTCAAGTAAAAGCTTTTACAAAAATTAATTTTCAGTCCACTTTATTTCAAAAATGCCTGTCGCCTTGGCCAGCCTTGTCTGTACCCCACCGTCTTCGTACACTCCTTAATATTGTACAACATTGCACTCTGCTATACAAAGTGCCTGATGGACAGTTGCAAGAGGCGTCATTGAAGTTAATATTCCATTAAATATGCTGTCCTGTCTCCGCTAAAAGCTAAGAAAAGGTGTACTTAGCTTTTCCATCTCGTAAAATTTTAAACACTGTTTTATAGCGTTTATTCTTCTTCCGATGCTGTCTACAGTCTAAATATTATTTCTTACATAAATTATGGTCAATTCCAGATATATGTAGGTACTCGTATAAGCCTCTATTCCTATAGCTAGACAGTTTTTGGGCCAGAATATTTTGACTATGTGTCTAAAGACATACAATATTTTGTAATAGTATGGGGTTTGCCATCGTAGAATATTGCCGGCTAAAAAGTTGGTATATACTAATATAGGGTCACACCTATTTAATCAAAAAAGAATTTCCCACTTTTAAATTATCTTCAATGGCAATAAGAACGAAAACTCTCGGATATGACTGAATCACAATTATTTGGATTATTGAAAATCAGACTGAAAAGTATTATGACATTTATTACTATAATTTCCCACGATATTAAAGAATGTAGGACCTTATATTAAAGGAAAGTCACACACTTTAGAAAACAACGGGTTATTAAAAATTCTACAGGAAATTCGCTCCTATTCTAACTGGCAGGAAGCAAGCATCACCCCAATTTCCTTAATTTGTCGGCTATTCTCATTCAGTTAACGAAAACACGTTTAATCTTCTTTCTTTCTTCTTTTTTTTTCTCGAACAGACACTAATTGAGCTTTGGATAAGAATTCATTAATTATTTTAGGTAGGTAAGTATATATTCTAAAAAGAATAATGTTTTCATTGTCACCCCATTACTTCCGTTTTCTTAGAAAAAGTTTACGGAAAGTGATTGATCGTTTTAAGGTAACTAAAGGGTTATTGTGTTTTAGTAATTTTGGAAATTGGCAACTAATACTATTTAAAATACACTGCTGTCACTGAATGCTCTGCAAAAGAAAAACTAGCAAAACTTGTAAAACAGGCTATTCAGCAAGATTCAACCACCCTAACAAAACTATAGCAAAAGTTGACAAATCCCTAATTAAGCTCTAGGATCGCCTGGGTTGGTACCACCCTCTTACCTATTTCTGCTGCAAAGCAGCAATGATTGCATTGCTGTGTTTCGGTTTGAATGGTAAGAGAACCAGCGTAATTACAGGCACATGAGGTTCTTCATCTAAGTCCTCAAGATTAGCAGCGCATCGAAAACCCTCTAATAACATTATAGTGAGGTGAGATGTGACGGGCGACGGTGACCACTTACCATCAGGTGGTCCGTTGGCACGTCTGCTCACCAAATACAATAAAAAATTGGCCGCATGTGTTGGAGCTTATTTAATTATAATTTGTGATTATAATGCACAAAAGGCTATTGGTGGATACGCGAATGCCTTCATATAATTTTTTTTCTCATACATGCAGGTTTCCTCACGATGTTTTCCTTCACCGTTAGAGTAGTCGCTAAATGTACGTAAGTAACAATCCGAAAAACTCATGGTACAAGACATTTGTATGGATCCTAGAACGCTATAGCCCCCACGGTAGATCATGACCCGTACCCCATTGTGCAAGTGGAGGCCTGTGCATAGGCTAGTACATTCAAGAAGAAATCTGGTTTTATGATCATACATTTAGTTTTAGTGTCATATATTTTGATGTTGTGCTAAATCTTCAAAAATCTTCATGATTATTATGAATATGACATTCAACAGGTAAGGAATGTTTTTTCTGAATGAACTAAAATTAATTTGGGATCCAAAGACAAAATGAAATACAAACAAGTGTTTTAGTTATAATTAATTTTAGTTCGTTCAGAAAAAACATACCTTAACTGTTGAATGTCATATTTATAATAACCATGAAGATTTTTGGAGATTTAGCCGTTCCTTATACCCACCTTCCCGTACGTTGGTTTCAGATATACACTGCCTACCCGATAAGAGTTTGATTCTGGAAGGCAGGCATTACCAACCAGTGAGGTCGTTCATCACAAAAGCAGGTCATCCTGTTAATAATGTTTATAAGATTAATATACCAGAAAAGTACTTGTGTCTGAATACAGCAACTGTGGTGCTTATTTACGCTAATGGAATACATTTTATGAATTCGTTAACCTTTGATATCCTGTTTACGTAACATACACGAGCAAAAGGAAAATTAAGGAAGGCGGTACTTTCGGAAACATTCATCCATTCCTCAGTCATTGCTGCTAACACAAGACGGAATTGAATTCGTATGAAATCTGTTTCATTTATACTCTACTTAACCGAATCAACGTACTTTGGTTCTTCATGTATTACTTACTGCTTTGAAAGTTTTAAAGTGATATCGAACGCTCCCAGCACCGCCCTTTTTAATTACTCGACTACATGAAAGGGAGAGAAATGTTTTTAAGAGCTCTACCTCTGGTTCTATCAATTCCTAAGCCCAAACCTGACTACTCACTCAGACTACATCCTGCGAATTATTGGGAGCTGAAACGCCAATATTCTACGGCACGCCCATTTCAATTTCCTGCCAGTTTTCAGGACGGAAGAACGGAACGTATAACAGAGCGTATAACGGAACGCTTTCGGTACGTTGTTTGCTTGGTGTGATATTTTGTTTGCATATCCAAAAGTGCTGTGAATCCGTTCATTTCAAGTATATATATTGTTGCTAAACATGTGAATAAGTCTGTAAGAAAAAAAAACCGGAGTTATGACGCCCAGAAGTATGATAGAATAAAAGGTTTTGTATGGTTGAATAATGAATGTTTGTCCATTTTGTCTTTAGTTTATTTTAATTTATGGAATGGTCCCAAATAAATCGCCAGAATTTAAGCTTCCGTACTCGTCCGAAAAAGTATTTCGGATTGGTGCCTAAAACGGGGACGAGATGGAAATTTCAGCTTTGATGAAAACTGTGTATTCCGGATTTTTTGTGTAATAAGGGACCGGTGAACTGGTGATACTTGCTCCAAAATTTGCTCCAAGTTTTGGAATTGACTAATATTGTAAAAGTGTTTTATTTTAAACCTTACATTTATATGGTAACTTTAACATCTCAGTTACCCTATTTCAGTGATAAAACAAACATAATAAATTTTATTATATAAAAAGACAATAATTAAGGAGCAATATTACCCATGCGTACTAGGTATTTTTTTCGATTGCAACTCGAGCATTTTAAATATAGGGGCAATGTAACACGCTATATATAAAATCCGAGGATTTTCTTCCAGTCATATTGGAGTTCAATTTTCATCCTTTGGTTTAGGCCACAAATCGGATCATCCGTTGTTATGTGGGATTGATGACAAACTTAGCTTTGTAGTTAAGAAAATAGATTTTCCATATATCGATCTATACCACGGTCGCAGTATGCACCTACAAAAGTAAGTTTGTAATCGTAAAATTGGGGTTTTTATATAATATTATTACAAATTAACGGTTTTCGGATTTTTTCCGTTAGTTGTGTTGTGAGACCTTGCTTCGTGCCAAATTTCATGATGCTAGGTCAACGGGAAGTGCCGTGTAAGTTTTGATGAGTGAGTCTGTGGGTTTCAAAATATATATGGCTGTATATTTTGATAGCATTTAGTTAGAAGCTTGATTTTTTACAGCACCAAGGGGCCATAGACCTTAGTATTTGATATGAATTTCAACTTTATACCTCTACCCTTTCCTGAAAAAAAGCCGGTCAGGCAGACAGAGAGACAGACGGACAACAAAGTGATTCTATAAGGGTTTCGTTTTTTTTCCTTTTGAGGTACGGAACCCTAAAAACAAGGTCATACCTGTTTTATTCTGGAAAGATTGTGACAAAATAAATAGTAGGTGTTTCCTAGTTTTACATAGGTAGAAACAGTAACTGAATTCCGCTTTTTCTTTTTAATAAGTCACACCTATACATTGTTGATGTTATTTGTGAAACTAAACTAACGTTATTGACCTGGGCATTCTCTTTTCTGTTTACAAGAGGGCGCTAGTAGACCGATTTCTGTGGTTTAAACACAGTGTGGTTTGTATAATAGTAGTAGATTTATTACCTAACCAAACTGCGGTTTCGGTGCATACGAAATTCATCAACATACTAATCGTATTGAAAGCTAGTCCACGATACTCCATTCCGTTGGCAGGAATTAATGGTTGATTCTAACAGACGGGGTACTGTTATTTAGAGGAATGGCGGCAGTGAATGCAGAATTTCGTATGGATTTCGAATTGGTCACCCCGTACGAGTAGGTTGAGAAACTGAACTTATAGGAGTACTTATGTATGATTAAAATACATTAAATACTTGTGTTTGGATACTGTGTAACCGCTAAAAGAACATTTATTGAACATCAACAGTGTAAAAGTGTTGTGTATGTCAAATGAAAGTGAAGACATAAGTACTCTCAGCATTATGAATTTTATGCACTGATAAATTCCCGAATATAGAAAACATTTTCCAGCTCAGATACTGTAGTGTTACTTTAATAATCCTTCTTTATTCAGATAAGCTATCTCAAAATAAACATCTACTGAAATTATGTGTATTTCTTAAAAATATTTCAATAAAGATATCCTATTTACAGATTACCCATCCGTTTCTAATAAATCCCTTGCCAGATTAAATTTTGTTGAACATATTTTGGGCTACCAAAAAACTTGTCCGAGGGGCATGTCCGGAGGTGCCTGAGGAATTAATTGGGTTTTAGCCCAACCCTTGTACGGTTTAGTCGACAAAATCTGATAGGCACAAAGATCGTATCTCAAGATATTCATCTTTTTAAGATATCAGGCTTTTCCAGAATTGAATGATTGAATTCAATTGGGTAAATGATGTCTGAATTGTATCGCGTACGTATACGCAATTGAATTATATTAATTCTAATCACAGACACATAATTTAGCGTCTGAAATTCTATGTTATTTTAAATGAGTACTTACGACGATTATATTGTCAAAAAATTCTCATAAGAACAAATTCTTGTATAAACATTAACATAAAACAAAATTCTTATTCTCACCTTTGAGACATTAAACTTACGTTATATAATATTTAGAAATTCAGAACAATACCAACCTTAGAATAAAGAAATACAAGATACCAATACTTATATAGAGAGTGCCAAGTTTTACGAAGATAATTTCCAGCATAATAATAAAATTAAATAAATAAATAATAACATTCATAATAACCAAGCGTACCGGTAACTTTCATACAAAATAGTATTTAGTTTACGATAGAAAGAACTATTTCTCGGAAAACAATTTTCTTTACATAGGCCCTTCGTGCTGGAGTTGCCAAAAATCCGGTCACCCTAAACGTGTCCAGTTAATTTTGCTCGACCTGCTCCTGTTTATAACTTTTTTGGGGATAATCCCAAGTATTTATGACTTGAGAATATGCCATTGTCTCGGAACTTACCTACATTTAATGACTTACTTTTACTTCTTTTTTAAATTTATTGAACGTTAATTTAATTGTGTATTTGAATGTAGAATCCGTTTTCAAAGATACCGCAGTGCAGTGTAACACATATTTGAGAGATCGGAATTAACACATATTTGAGAGATCGGAATTAACCTACTTTTAATGACTTACTTTTTTTACTTTTATTTAATACGAAGACTTACGTCAATTTAATTTTGTATTCGTATGTAGAATCCGTTTTCAGAGATGCCGCAGAGCAGTGTTACCACACATTTGAGAGAAATAAGTAGAAAAACCAGTTATCAAACTGGGTTATCTATGAGGAAGTCGCCGAAAATGTGTGGGTAGACATCATAATAATAAATAAAAATATCAAATGAAAGTTCTGACGAAAATCTTAGGTGCAAGCCATACACAAGAGACGTGGTGCGGAAATTTTCAATATATCCTTTGTCTAACTTTTTATCAGTAAATAAGATTGGGTTTTTAGAGGGTGTCAAATAGGCTTGGTTCAATGTTCCCCTCTTTCTTGTTTTATTTTTTCTCCATGTGCACACTGATCCTATAGATGCACCCCTACTAACTTAGGGCTGTGCTTAGGGCGAACTAGGGGCAAACTCAGAGCTTTCAGACCAAAGATTAATTTTTGAAATTCACTCCATGGTGCTACTAGACGGACTTCTGTGCTTCAAACATTTACCTTTATTACAATTCCGAGTTTTGACATTAGAGTAAACCGTTTATTTGGTCGCAATTAATGTTGATTTTCATAGTTTCTTTCATTATTGTCAATTGTAACTGAATAATATATTTTAATTACACCTGCTCAATAATGGGCCTACTGCGAGCGTAGATACACGGTATTCACACTCGCATACGGCTTGTGTTACGAAAAAATACTCGTAAAAACAATGTGGTCCTTCCCGCACTGTTAGATAATGTACTATAATATATTTCACACTCTTACACCATAGACCAAACACAGTTCAAAAAAGAAAATGCCTATAACAAAAAATTAATTTGATTATTGTGAATATAGGGTTCTCAACTCAATTGAAGCCAATATTATATGAGTAAATACCTACTTGCTTTGAAAACATTCAACTACCCACGTTTTATGCATTTACGAATATAAAAAGGTCTGTTCCGCATTATTCCCTATATTATTAAGTAGGTATTTTCTTCTACCCTTATAGAAACAATAAGCTTGTTATAAAGACGTCACGTAGGAACTACGTGTGTCTCGTACAACGTAATGCTTTCAACGTTGTTTGTGCTCGTAGCTCCGATAAAATACCTAACCCCTTGAAATATTTACAAAAAGGTATGGCAGGAGAATAAACTTGTCCTTTACGCGTTCTGAGCGCGTGGGTTACTCTGAATTTAGAATGCGCTGAAACTAAAACTAAAGAAAACATTGTA
This sequence comes from Hofmannophila pseudospretella, assembly GCA_947369225.1. Lineage (NCBI taxonomy): Eukaryota > Metazoa > Arthropoda > Insecta > Lepidoptera > Oecophoridae > Hofmannophila > Hofmannophila pseudospretella. The sequence continues at coordinate 5,887,940 of OX376328.1, read as the reverse complement.
CAAATGGCGAAGAGTCCTCAAAAGAAAAACCTTACCACAAAATAGCTTCACAAAAATAGGATATATATTTTGCGACGGGCTGAATTATTTTAAAAATACACTCTTGACTGCAAAAATATTTGGACACTAATAATAGACCTCAGTTATTCGTAATATGTAAAAGTATGCAATGAAAACCCACATAAGGGACTACCTACATGAGTTTTTAGTGATATTCAAAACCACTGTATACTTGGCATGAAAACCTACTAATGTGTTCATTCATAGCAGTTTTCATAAAATAATACGAGTGGAAAAAAGAAAAAATACGAGTAAACTCGCACCCTGAGGGTTCCGTATAAACTTAATTATGTAGATAGTAGGTACCTACCTACAGTACGCGACATCCCCGGAATGTCGGTTTCTAGTGATGTGACAAATACGTTGGGTATATTATCGAAAAATATATATTCTATGATCGCATAGATCTGTGATAGAAAGGAATTATCGCGTTATCAGTGTCCATTCCATATCTACGATGACCATCGTTCACAGAGTTCTATTTGCCGCTTGATTCTGTATAGAATAGGAAAAGTGCCAAAGTTGAGCTTCCATTCTAACGGGCATTTAATCGCATAGAAAGCCTATTCAAACTCTACTTCATAGATTCTATCAAACAGAACATAGAATAGAAGAAATGAGAATGTTCCCTAAGATCCTCGTAATTACTATTTACCGATATCGAATATTCGATGCAATGCCCATCACAGTGCTGCTTAGGGCCACAACGTGCCACAACATGCCTGCTGCAGCTTGTGCGCGCGCGCATTAACTATGCGCTACACTCACCTCTTAATCGGAGCATTGATCTTTACGAACGATTTTTCTCCACCGCTGACATTTTCTTCCTTAGCCGCTCTCAGTTCGTCAACGCAGTCATACGTCAATTGGCCCAGTCGTAATCCTTCCTTCTCCTGTTCCACTCTCTCTCTCTCTCTCTCTCTCTCTCACACACACACACACACACACACACACACACACACACACACACACACACACACACACACACACACACACACACACACACACACACACACACACACACTAACCAGACCACACCGCTAGCACTCAAACATATCGTAAAGCTTGTTTTGTTTTCTTTATTTAAATATCCGCTCTTTCATTTCGTTTCGTCACAACTTGCTTAATTATTTTTAATTAGCTTTGTAACAGTTTGGTTTAGTATTTGGTATGTATAGATTCTGTAATTGTTTGATTTATATATTTAATGTTAGATGCTGTGAAACTAACAAATAAATAAATATAATATAATATAAACAAACTAGGCATTTTTTCATCAAAATAAACCAAATCTTGATTATGTCCATGGCTTTTTCGGAACTGACGCCTAGTTTCCAATAAACCTTTGTTTACGAACCACGCATGTTCGATATCAAAGCGAACGTCAAGATTCGTCTCTAGACGCGACGGATGGTAACGCTGTAAACGGTCCGTTTCAGTTAAGTTCCGATCGAGTCAACGATCGATTGAACAGTAACGTATTTGTGCATTCTAATAAAACGTTTAGTTTATACTGAATCGCAGTTGAACGGTAACAAAACGCTTCAACTGTCAATTATAATGGTCGAACATAAGTTCCTCCCAAGTTACTTTTGCCCGATCGATAGTAAATCGAAAGGTGGCAGTGGTAGAGTTATGCGTCAGCAGAATGCGATATGGTGTCCAAATAGAATTGGAACGAAAACTAAATTGAAATTAGATAGAAATAGAACTACAAACGTTGTAATTTAGGCGAATTGGGCCTCAGATCAATGACCTGACAAAGTGATTATATAGCTCAAAGGGGTCAATGACATGATTTATATGGGGGCAGACTGACCGTCACACCAGTGTGTAGGTATAATCTGACACAAATCAGACAATAATTGAACACCTTTTGAAACTGATTTTGGTCCCGCATGAAACCAAATTATGAAATGGGAGCAGAAAAAGATATATAATATAGAGAGTAATATATATAATAAAAGAAATTGAATAAAATACATTGTGACTATAAAAGAAACAGAGTAATCATGAGGAGGAAGTAAAGCTTGTATTCCAAAATTAAACAGAAACTTTTAAAATGGTAGCGGCTAATAGAGTACTCACAACGGAAATTCCACTCCTAGTACTGGCCACATTTTTGTGGTTACCATTTTCCTCCAACTTGAAAAATTCTTTTGTCCCTGCAAAGGTAAAATTAAAATTTAAGCCGCAGGAATGGGGGTTAAAAAAACCAGCCCTGATGAGAATTCACGCAACCACGCGACGTTATTCCGTGATATTTTTATTTTAACCCTAAATTTCTCGGTCGCTCTGACCGACCTAATTGCTCAGAGTATTTCGCAGCTTTATAAGGGTTAATTTAATTTAAATCCGACAAAACGCGTGGCAATGCGAAAATTGTGTTGAATTTTTTTAATTTATGTTTTTTTTCGTGTTACATTCTAATTTTATTTTTGTTTGAGGAAGCATCGAACGGAAAATTAAAATAGCTTATTGGTGAAACAGGATCACGTGAAACGATTTAATTTATTCTTTATTGCTTTAGGACCTAAAGCAATAAAGAATAAATTTAAAGTTTAGGTAACAAATTTATTTTGTACAATAAACAGATACAATTATTAGCAGTACAAACTACTAGAATAATGTCACAAGCGGTGTCGTTAACAAAATTGCTACGAAAGCGTAGAGCCTCTACGCTAGCGTAGCGTCTGTTCTAAGTTCTAATCAGCGTGTTCTGACTCGTAGCACTGGAAAACTGTCGTGTTAAAGTGCCAAATAAAAAAAACAGATTGTATAAACAAATTGCCCTGACCATCAAACTGAAATAATCTTATACGTATACAAGTAGCTATAATGTTACCAAAATGAAATTGTTTCAACATGGTATCGACTGATACTTACATCAGTTCCATGAAACGTTTTAATTTTTCCACAATCTCTGTCCATATTATGTCATAGCTCTAGAGAGGAATGACACTAGATTTAAAGTAGCCCAGAATTTTAAGGAAGCTTTATACTCGTACAATGGGCCTATAGGTAGGTTGAGTGGCAACCCCACTTATTTTCAGATTTATATCAGTGTTACGTTTAAACCTCACTTACAAGCAAACACTGTTTATGTAGTACAGATAAATTGATGCGATGTCCTCAAAACGTCAGGACATTGAAGGAAACCTTTATTCGGGTGATTGATGACATTCCAGTGTGATTAAATCTGTCACGGCAAAGGAATGCCTCCACACAGCTCATTCTGATGTCGCTACGAAGATAATGGTATAATTCATTGTATTTCGACACGTCTGTTTACGTTATATCGGCAAGTCATGAATAAATCGATTTTATTATTAATAAAGATTGCTCAAGTTATGTTTACTCTAAACTAAAAGTATTATAATAACTATAAATAAATATATAAATAACGTCAAAATATTAAAAGAACTGGTTTCAATTACGACGTCCGATAGGTACAAAATCTACATTATTTTAAGTACATTCTAAAATTAGGTAGATAGATAAGTATTATATTACCATGTTAGGAATCACACTAATGGACAAGATCCGCAACACAGAGATCCGACAACGAACTAAAGTTCTAGACGTGGGGAAGCGGGTTGCGACGCTAAAGTGGCGCTGGGCGGGACACTTGGTTAGACGTGGTGACGGCCGGTGGACCAGAGCCCTCACAGAGTGGTGGCCAAGGTCAGGGAAAAGAGGAGTAGGTCGTCCAGCAGCTAGATGGGCGGATGACATCACCAAAGTCGCATCGAAGACCTGGATGCGGCTTGCACAGGATCGTATAGGGTGGCACAAAAGAGAGGAGGCTTATATCCTGCAGTGGGACGACATGGGCTGATGATGATGATGATGATGATATTACTAAACATATACATATTTAAAAATTGTTGTTTAAATAAAAATAGACGATAGGTAAATCAGTTGTGCGAACGCTCCAATTCAGGCAAATATATTGTTCAAATATCAAATAATTGTTTTAATATACGAATACCAATACTTACTTAGTATCAGGCTATATTCTTTAGTACTTTGTCGCTTTACACGTTTGAAAGAAATCATAACAAAAACATATTGCGACAGAGTTCCAGAGGTGTTCCAGGGCTTGATGTATCTTCCAGGATGTTCATTTGCGCAAGTTTTAAACAAAGTAGGTAACTTCCCTGTTTATTTTACGGTTCAAAATGTTCCCGAATTAGAAGCCTTTCTCACCGGTGTAAAATGTTAAACAGTAAAGTTTTCAACACTCTATCTATACCGTTTAAAAAGGGTCACGGTCGGAAAGAAGCCCTTGGAAAAATATCGGAGCGTAAAAGGTCAACAGGGGCATAGGTACGTAGTTTTTGTATTGTAATGATAGTCAAAAGCCGAAATCGGTTTTACAAGTTTCCAGTGAAAACCTGAAGGACAAACAGGAAAAGATCATAGAAATATGAATGAATTCTTACGAGTAGTTTTTGTAAAACGATTTAAGAAATGTTAAGTAGGTACTGACATCAATTGGGTTTATGTAATGAATGGTGAATCTAATTAATTTCCATTTGAATGTATTATTTGTTTACATAAAAAGAAGGAAAAGATAATAAAAAGTTAATTATACAAAACTATTATGCTGACCTTGGTACAGTTTTAACTCCTTCGTAGACGTGAAAAGTTCCTGAAGTTCCGGATTTTTTTTATTATTATTTTTTATTTACTACTAAACCCGCATTTGACCTCGATCTCGCCTGATGGTAAGCGACAATGAGGTCGACGATGGAGCATGCGGGTCCAGTAAATGCCTATTCACTCTGGCCTTGAAGATTCCAAAGTTGTAGGTTGTTGTTGTTTGTTGGTTTATTTGTAGGTTGTTGTTGGTTGTTCCTTTTAAGAGATCAAGGTCAGTGGCTAGGACACGGGACTCCCATGCGGGAGGTCCGGGTTCGAAACCGAGTAGTGCCATGTACCAATGAGTATTTCGTATTTTTCGACTGCTCTAACGGTGAAGGAAAACATCGTGAGGAAACCTGCACACTGAGATGACCAGTGTGTAAAATGGAGTAGTCACAAAAGAAGGGTCGAAGTGCCGTTGGGTTATTCCTGGCCCCCATCATAAGATAAGATAAGAAGATAAGAGGTCAAGGTCAAGATCATTTAATATCATTCTTATTACAATTTAACATGAACAACAAGTAAATATTTGAAATGGTTGCTTATTTTGTGCCCCGTCCCATTCCACCCGACGATGGCGGAAACCTATAAATTAAAGGTTTGGTACAATAATATTAATCACTTTAGATCTCGATAAAGCACGCGAGTAGAATCTCTTTAATAATGGTTTCAATAAATTTTGTGGGTCATACTTAAACTTGCTAAAATTTTATTAACGTTCTTACAAAAAGCTATAGAAAATTTGGTAAATAATACCTAGGTAATACATAACATAACATTAATTAATATTTATCTACTTGTGCAATGTTTAGTCGCTTAGATTTTGTAACACATAAATTCAAGTGTTTTTGCTTGTTTGCAATGTTTTTGGTCTAGTTATTCGTCGTGTGGTTAGTAGTTCTAAAATATGGTGTGACAAAATATTTTGCTGAACAGACATTTTGCGCTATAGAATGGCGCTCAAACCCAAAATGGTGAACATAAAAATATTAAAAATGGAATGCGAGTTTTCGAAACATCTGTAAGTATTTTTTGAATAAAACTTAAGTTAGTAAATTACCGAATTATTTCCAGAAATCAAAATCATATCGTTTTTGAAATAATTTATGTGTAAGATTGTTAACTGAACAATGATGGATCGCTCTGTCCATCCATTTAAAATGATAATTTCCTTTTTAACCACTAAAATATTGTATATAATAATTGATTACAATAAGTTATTATGTTTACGGGAAAATTGTAAAGCTGCGACCATCGACGGTCTGTCAGTGTACATTTTCAATAAATAAATAATAATAATGCATGTAAATCAGTTCTAATTTCAGTTTAAGATATTTTCTTGAATAGATTTGCCTCAGATTTCAAATATTCATTTTAGAAATATTTCACCTTTACCATAATTGGTGACATCTGGCCTGCTTACAACTTTTCCTTAATCTTTATTAATTTGAGATTGGTTTACGTTTGGACGCAGGCAGAATGTCCATTTCCCAACCCGATGTGAATTCACAGACACACCCCAATATCAATGAGTACTCACCAAAAATGCAAGCAACCCATTCTTGAAACTGTTTAGGTCAAGTGATTTCTCTCCGACCACGCTCCGACATGCGTCATCGTGTGTGTACCGCCTACGTATCACGCGGATATTGGGCGGTGGGTAGCTTGAATTGGTTCATCCGCAAAAATCCCATGAATAAAAAATATAACGCAACAGCACCTGGAAGCACGACTTACACAGCCTCGGAGCCTATGAGGTTAGGACCGATTCTATGTTGGCTGAAAAAATGGGGCCAAGTTGTAAAGACGCCGATATAAAAATGGAAATTCCCAATAGTCCTACCAGTTTTTGTAGTGATAGTTCCTAATGTGGAGGATCGCCTGGGGTGGTACCACCCTCTTATCTATTTCTGCCGTGAAGCAGAAATGATTGCATTTCTATGTTTCGGTTTAAAGGGTAAAAGAGCCAGCGTAATTTCCAGCACATGAGGCAATCCATCATAGTCCTCAAGGTTAGTAGCGCATCAAAAACACTCTAATATTAATACAGTGAGATGTCTATGGGCGACGGTGACCACTTACCATCACGTGGCCCGTTTGCTCGTCTGCTCTCCTTATTTTAAAAAAAAATGTAAGACTTCTGATAACAGCCCAAAATTTTGTTTACTATACTGTATTATGTCGTTTATAGCTGCGGTTTTATTTTCACACTGTACAGATAAATGCCCAAACAGAATCCATGCAACTGAGGAATATCTCATTAGTTGTTCTCATTAGTTAAGAAATATGTTTCGTTATTTTTTAACCAAAGCTTTGTCTATCTGTTAGATGAAAACAGTGACTACAAAACTCTGGTAATATAAAACCAACAACCAAAGCCACGTTTATATTAGTAAACATTTTTTTAAATGTACTTTTGTAATGATTTGACAAAGGTGTGTTATTTGTGAAATAACGGTATGGTTATCCCTTTCTGTTAGTGTAAATGTAGGCATTTGGGTGACAATAACTGATCATACATGAAACCCTGAGTAGGGCACCGCAATATAAAATAAGAGATTATAATAAATTATAACAGTAATAAATGCTTACGGGATAAATTAAATGTCATTATAAGTTATACATAATTGATTTTATAGATATTTTTATTGTTTTATTATTATTATTATTTTGTTTTTTTTTGTTTTTTTTGTTGATTTTTTTATTTTTTTATTTCATTTCATTTATTGCTATCTACTCGTATAACATTACTTCTCCCAAAAACGTAAAATATAAATTAATTAATAATTAAAAAATACTTTCAACGGAATTATATTTCGAAAACAAGTGAAGCTATTGTTTGATTTGTGATATTATAGTATTGTTTATTGTAGAGGTAAAACCTTTCAGGATTATTTTAAAGGGAAATTGGCTTTTAAGCAAATTCGTCCCTGCCATAGTAAATTATTCGGCAACAGGTGGTCTCGAATAATTTTCGGAAATTCTTAGCAGCTGTGTTTTGTTTTTTCTTTTAATTGGATAAATTAATTACTATACCCAGCTATAGCTGGGCAGATTGTTAAAAACCATGCACTGCGAGCAAATAATGTGAAAATTAGCACACGTATTTAGTACACACATTGAGATTCATTTTAAAGATTAGAGCCCACGCAGATCACCGCTCCACTACTCGGGGGAGGGGGTCAAAGTTCTCCGTGCTCCAGTAAAAAAATTATAACGACATCGTTATATTTTTTTACTTCGCTATAATAATTTATTATAAATTTATTTCGCATGGCGCATCTATACAGCGTACGAGTACCTACTATGGGAAAAACTGTTCCGCGAGGCATTCGATATTTAATTTTCTCGATTTTCTTCAATGGAATAGTGAAAATATTGTTCCAATAATGAATTAGTCATCCTTTATTTATACGAAAACGATACCAAAAATGCCCTGGTAGGTGTAACGATGTCGTTATAATTTTTTTACTGGAGCGCGGAGTAGTGACATTTTGACGGCCTCCCCCTCGCAGAGGAGCGGTGATCTGCGTGGGCTCAAATCTTCAAAATGATCCTTTGGGTGTCCAAAATACGAGTGATAATTTCCACATTCTTTGCTCAAACTGCATAATTCATTATTCTTTACACTTTAATGCACACAAAAAAAGGTGTACATGAGGCGAGCTTAATGCCTTGCGGCATTTTCTACCAGCTAACCATGGGGTTATGCAGGAATATTTAGGTAGGTTAAAATGGAAGTTGTTATTATATTAGGTTACATAAACTTATATAAGTAAAGATATATAAATAGCTATTCATAATACATATTAAAAATACATTTATATAAATCTTTAAAAAATGCATACTATTTACTTTTAATTATATTATTATTTCTATTCCATTATCACTTAAAAATAGAATTAGTGCTGCATTTACCCAAAATGTATAAGCGTATAGAGATATAAAATATTGGTAAAAGAAAAGATATCCTTCCCGCACTGAACTAAAATACCAATGATCTTATATTGAATTCAAGATTTCACCCCTTCCCGAATTTCGATTGACTTAAAATTTTGGTGACGGAAAAAAAAAACCCTGTGACAATACAAAATTGTCTTGAGTATGACCTGATGTCAGTATCTATAGGGAATCATTGACCCTAAACTGCAGTACCATCGGCTAATTTGACTCGGTTTTATGAGTAAAGAAAGAAAGAAAGAAATATTTATGTATATATTAGTTTTCTACCGCAACCTAATACTTTACGTTTTGAACGGTTACTGACCGATTATCAATTTTTGTGACCTACTCGTAGATATATAAAGAAGTGAAAATTAGATCAAAACTACTAACCAAAAGCCGCTATCACCCTTGAATCGGAATGTTTGAATATTTTTATATATTTATTATGTGCGGTGTTTCCATTGTTTTTTTTACAAACAACGCCATAAAGTCGGTGAGCATGTACGCACCTTTATTGCTTTCAGCACGCACGTTTTTGTGTTTGCCAGTTTATAGATTCAAACGTTTGTGCTCTAAAATTTTACAATTAAAATCCTCACGCTATTCTTTGACCTCGACATAACCGAATTTTAAAGAAATAGTAAGCTTTTGTGCTTTTGAGAAACAGCTGACAATTTGTAAAAAACTTACAGTGTTGCAGCAAAAATATCAAAAGTGAAAATAAAGAGTAAGTATATAGTCCGTGAGCTCTTAGTAGGTGATTCGAGTATCATGATCCGAAGCCCATTCTAAAAACTCACATTTTAAAATGAAAAATTACTTTCACTGGAATCAAATGTACGTACTTGCAAAGCGAATTCTATCTTTGGTATTGTGTATTATATTTTATTTTGGTTTTCAAAATTGCTTGTTACGCCAATAAACAGAATATAGTGTAATTTACTATAGCATAACTCTTACGTCCTTAATCCCCGAGGAGGTAGACAGAGGATGGTTCCTCTGTCTACCCCTTCATCATAGGTATAGTTCCTACTTTACGTGGTAAGATTTGGTGGACAAACGTGATAATTTACTATGGAGCCAAATATAACCAAATAAAACAAATAAAATATTATGACCCCATTGAAAATGATCTAGGTTTTCGTTATACGAATAAAGAAACCTTTTATATCCAATAAATATAAAGTAATAGCATAGCATAGTAATGTAGTTTAGTCTCGACAGAGGTCGTCATATTTTTCATATCAAATATGATTGAATGGCAGAAAGTAGCGGCTAATTTTAGATATTTGTACCTACAGCCTTTGCTGTACAACTTTTTGTTACAATTTATTTCTTAAGATTTACCAGTGGTTAATGTGGACAAAAATCCGTTAGTTTGTAATTTTACTATCATGAATACAATATTCTGGTTTTGACAATAATCCTGAGACATACCGACGTAGTCGGCCCAAGTCGACAAAAGAAAGATAGAAATTATGAGAATAAGGTAGGTAATATCACCAGGTCAATAATAATTTTAATTACTCATAAGTAAAATTGAAATTGAAAACGTTTATTTAGCACTGTAAACACCAGAATATAGAACACAATACAGAAGTATACAAAGATTAATACATGCAGCACAAAACATCCGGTGTGGTACAGTGCCAAAAAGGGTACACCAGTTCAGCATAATGCTGAGGCAACCTACAGCGCTGATAGAGTAGAGATTTATTAAGTGGAAGATCGACAAGTAAATTATGCTCTTATGAGCTGGATACCCCTTTTAATAGATCATATCATATCATATGTTATACCCAAGAAGAAAATTATTTCGCTAATCCCTTGCGGTCTTCTGTATATGATTTATAATTCATGACGGAATGTCCCTTGTACAAAGATCTATGATCTTATTGTTATTACAGTAGGACGGCATGTAGTCCACCTTCAAATAGGGTTCTAGTTGATATTTGTTCTATCTATGTGGTATATAAACACGTTATCTATTCACTTAGGTCATTGTTTGGACTAAGCTCTATTGTCAGAGGTGGGCACGAGGTCAAATGCTAAATGCCGTCACTAGCGATGTTCAAAACTTTCAGCTATTCAATGGATAAGGCATTGTAAACCCAATCGTTGGTTATTGCTCTGATGTGACCAAAAATAGAAAACGGAAGTAAATAATTGAACTAGTATGATTAAAACTCAAATTTTGTAGTAAAGTATGATTAAAACTCAAATTTTGATGGTCAACAAATAACACACTTTTCACACCGTCATCTTCTTTTTTTTCTTCATTTTGGTAGAGTCTACAAAGCTATGAGTACAATTCAGATACGGAATGATTGATATAACGGTTTTTTTTTTCTTTTACAGCTGCTCGTGTGTTTATTATAGTGTAGTAATTTTTCTTGGTTTCTTTGTCTGATTCTGGCTGGTTTGTATATTATACACCTTTGCATCGGGAGCGGCAAAGGGGGATATTTGTTTATAATTATGTGTTAAACTGACATTATTTGTATTTCTTTCATAATATACATATATTATGAACTTATACTATAAGTAAGTACATATTAGATATGAACACCGATGGCCAATTCTACGGCGGGCGGCGTGGTCTGAAAATTTCGGGGCGTCGCGGCGCGGGCGGCGCGTTCGTGGGCCTTGGATTTTTCATCAGGGATCGATTTCTTACATTAAAAAAACTTAAAGAAAACCATATATTTTTGATTGTGTTCCCAAACCAAAACATAATAATTCGGCAGTAAAGTGATAATAAAAATCAGGAAGAATTCGGAAGATTTTAAGACTAAAGCATTTTTGTATAGAATTGTACTAAAATTATTATAAATAATACTTTTATTATAAAAGAACACAAAATGACGGCGTTTTAGTCATTTCGTCAAAATAAGTAGTTACTTATAATTCGGCTTCAAAATTTTTTTACATGCAACAAGAGAAAGATATTAATGGGGAGTGTTGTGTTCTTGTACACATATGAGTTTTAGTTGTTTAGTGCCAAATTTCATCCAAGTGCAATGCATACAAATATGTATGCATTCATTTATAACGTTTTTTAAAGAAAGTTGGTTGGTTGATGGTCTGACTTTAACATAATGTCAAAAATCAGGAGATTGAGATCGCGTTTCGGTAGACCGTGAGATAGGAGGTGAAATCGGTAGATCTCACGAAAAGAGGCTGATTCGGGAACACTGGCGAACGAGGGCGGGAACGCAAGTGATGGCGCGCCGCTCATATCTAGTACATATATATCTATAGATTTCTCAATCAGATGTAATTCATGTTATGTATGACGTAACCAAGCGGTCGATTTTGTCCCTAACGGTTAAGTAATGGCAAGCTGCACGTGGACCAATTAATTTGCGGCAGCGGCGTTTGTCCGAATAGTACGATATCACGTTTGGTGTTTTACACCATTGTTGTGTCGTGTTACTCTTCCGTGCTTATTTACATTTCATTACTCTGAAATTGTAATATTTATAATGTCGAAGTCGCAGACGAGACAGGGCGTCAACACCAGAAATAGCGTGAATAGATCGTACAGGTGTATGGAAGGCCATTGAAATACGTGGACGTTTAACCCAGGTTATGAATGTCAGCTAACTTTAGCAGGAAAACCTGAACGTGTACTTCTCAACCCTGAGGGTAAGACACCACACACAATCGTGGAGGTCCACCTACACCCCGCTATAGTATTCTGAATGCGTCGTCAGAGAAACAATGAAAACATACCGACCTGCGTATTGCTTGTTTCACATCATTTTAACATCACAACCTTACCAGAAAATGATCATCAGCACCGGGAAACCGCCCTGATTACCTTCACCACCACCCGGGATGGAGCTGACTATTTTCTTCATATTATAACCTCAAAACCACAGGCCGCCGCTCGCTCTCTGCTACTAGACTGACTTGCGTTTTCGTTCCACGCATTACAGCGCTGCATTATTACCGTTTTTGAGGAACACTAGCCCCTCACTCTCCGACATATATTTGTTCTTGAGAAATGAAAATTGGAGTAAAGAATTGTACACTGTATTCATATCCGAGAATATTCATGGATCTCGTACAGTTATAACAACAGTGTCCAAAGGCTGCATTATTAATAAGAACGTTAGGCCGACATTTGGAATCGGATACGATTCCCGACGGCCCTGGCGATACAAAGGAGCTCGCCTGTCAGTTGCCAGAGAAAATACTTACGGTTGGTTTTAGATACCCCGAAATAATAAGCCGAATGTGGGCTACGAGAGAAGTACCCAAGTGATAGGTTAGGTATAATAAATGTATCTTATGATCGGTGGCGCAGTAGCTAGGACGTCGGACTCCCATATCAGACTCCCATGTCGGAATCCCATGAGTTTAGCCAGTTTTAAGAATAAATTGAAAATTTGGCTTATCGAGCAGACGTTTTATACATATAAAAAATGTATGGTTTTAAAAATTAAGTAATTTAGCTAGGTGCATCCCTATAGATATTTATTTCATATTGATATTAATATTTTTTATCTTCTCCGACATTACGAGTTTGTAAATTTTTACATTGTCATTTTTTTAAATTATCTAAAATTTGACATTTTTAATGTCTTAATATTGGATTGCAATTTGTATGACATATTTTTTTGTAATATTATGTAATACCTGACTTGTACTAACAATTACGTCTATGTCTACTCTAAGAAATGTTTGATGCAAATAAAAAAATGCAGTTTATTTTTTTTAAGGAGAGCTGACGAGCAAATGAACCATCTGATGGTAAACAAGTGGTGACCGTTGTCCATAAGCACCTCACTTCACTATAATGTTAATAAAGGGGTTTCGATGCGCTACTAAACTTGAAACTTTGCTCCTAATAAAGGCGCAAAACATATACAAGAGGCGTGCTGGCAACGCGCTGCCTCTGTATGTTTTGCATCCGTCACTTTCATACATTTTGTATGTAAGTAGATTACGAGGCGGCGCGCCGGCCGTCGTTGTACTCGTGTTTCACCCCCTTAAAACTATTTTCATACAAAATATATGAAAGTGCAGCGGCGCAAAATATACACAAGAGGTGTGCCGACCAGCGTGCCGTCAGAGCACCGCCTGTTTGTTTTGTGCTTTAGATTGTAGTGCATGTGTTACCTCCCTTCCTATCTATTGGTATCTACCTTCAGAAATCATTATGCAAAGTTTAATTAAACAAATAGATAATAAAAAAATGAAATTTGGCTAATAACAGTAAAACCGTTGCTTTGGTGTAAAGTTTCATTTGTGCAGACTGTAGATAGTTTCACTTTAAAGATTTAATATGGCTTTATAAAACTTTTAAAACTTTCAAGAACTCCATTTTAATTACTTACGGAATTTATATGACTTTACTTGATAGCTATGAAGCATGAAGGAAGGAACGCACTATTTTTTTTCATACATGCTATCAAGTGAATTATGTCACCCCATTTTTGTAAATGAAAATAAAAATCTGCAGTAAGTAACACTAAAATCATACTCTTTACTAGACATTGACAGATTATATTTATTTATTTTTTCGGGGTTATTACCCGTGGTCCAACACAGAAGGCGAGATCGACTTATCTTATCTTATCTATTATCTCATTATCTAACCATTATAACTAATAACTTTGATTAACATAGAAATATGGAAGCATAGATCACATTATGCCATCTAAGTACCACTTTCCAATAAAGGACCGCTGCAGCTTATGTCGACAATAAAAAGTTACATTATACCGACCGTAGAAAATTAAATGTTTTATTCATGCAACTTAAAATTTTTAGCGCGACAATAAAAAAAATCTATCTTGATTTATGACCATGATGTGGCGCCGTAGGATTATGGTAATAGCGGTGGTGTTTAAAGTGGTATGGTAAGTGATGGTAGCGATACGGTGGCGGACAGGGATTTTGAGCCGATATGAAACTGATTAATACTTAATGTACAATGAAGTATTAAAATTAAACATCATTGACACTTCAACATTTGTATTTTTTAAGTTATATATATATAATTTGTATTTGTAAATTATAAGTAGGTACTTACCTACCATAAGTTTGTTTCCGGATGTAAAAATATATATTATAAAGAACAGACAGACACGAAAACTCCTTAACATCACTGTAAATAAAAAGTAATTTTAATTATTTCCTCTGGTGACGTTCAAAAGTGCATAATTTTAAAATGTTTGCAATTCCAAACGGTGGGAACGTGTTTGCGCAGTTTTTGTTCGCGATGCGCCGAATGCAAATATGAACATTTTAACTTTAAGCTCAGTTCCGCGAATATTTGATGAAGCCCGTGCCTTTCGCAGCAAACACTTGCTCTTCTTTAAATAACATAGGTACTTACTTACCTACCTGTTTGAAATTGTTGCAGTGTTTTCGTATTAAAACTGGTTGTGAACAATTAGTATTGTAACGATGTCGACTTCATCGTCCATATCAACCTCCTTGCCATCAATTTTAACTCTCACCTCATTTCGTGTTGGCATCTTCATTTTATCATCTATATTTTCAAAATTTAAATCATATTCCCATTCCATTTCTAAATTCCATTATTCCATTAATTTCATTGTATTCGTTGTATTTGGTACTTTCTCTCTGTATTTTGTCCTGAATGGACGTTTCTCCGTTTTATTTGTCTCCTACTGCTACCTATTTTCTACATTTACTATTTTCTGTATTGTTCTGTTCCTTAAAAATATAATATCTATTACCAAGTTCTTCTATTAGTTCATCTGCACACTGGCCTAGAACCCTGCTAGCCGGCACCTACAGGACAGAGCAGCAGTATAAAGGATCACTCCACTCATTAATACAGATAAAAAGATTTTGAAATTCACCCTATGTAGATTGATAGTGAAGTTTTATATGGAAACCGCGTCTGCCAGTTGGCGCATGCACTAACTCTCTCTGCTATTAAAATATCATACATATAAAACTTGTCAACATTTGCCCAAGCCTTTGGCTAGTTCCCAGTAGTTCTTTTAACCGAAGAAGTGGGATTTTTTTACTGGCTTGTGAACAGAACTAATGAAAGGAATCTTAACTTTGGGCGCTCCATTGAGTCAAAAGCTAAGACCGCAGCCAAAAAATTGGGCATCCTGAGTAAGGTACTTCACGCCGGGACAGCTCTTAAACCTTTACCAAGCTCAAGTCCGGTCGCGCATGGAGTACTGCTGCCACCTGTGTGTGGGATGGCTCAGCTTGTAACGATGTCGACTTCATCGTCCATATCAACCTCCTTGCCATCAATTTCAACCTCATCGTTAGCGTTTATCTCATCTCATTTCGTATTGGCATCTTCATTTCTTCATTTAAATTCAAAATCATGTTCCAATTCCATTTTTATATTTCATTATTCCATTAATTTCATTGTTTTATTTGTCCTTTCACTTTTTCTTTATATTTTGTCTCGAACGGACGTCTCCCGTTCACTTTTATTACCTACTATCTATTTTCTGTGTTACCTACTATGTGTTCTTTTCCTTAAAATATATTATTTAACAACTAATTCTTCCATTACTTCATCTGCGCACTGTCCTAGAACCCTGCTAGCCGGCAATAGAGGACAGACTGTAGCAAGCTAAGTACCAACTGGTACTGGTACTGCTCATGAGTCAGTGGAGAAACGCGCTAAGCGCCTTATAGGTGACGAATCGCTGGTGGAAGCTAGACTGCAAAGTCTGGAACATCGGCGCAAGGTCGCCTGTCTATCATCTTCAAGGCCAGAGTGAATAGGCATTTACTGGACCCGCATGCACCATCGTCGACCTCATCGTCGCTTACCATCAGGCGAGATCGAGGTCAAATGCGGGTTTAGAAGTAAATAAAAAAAATATAAAATTTCGAAGTATTTCTTGCGTAAATAGGTACGTAGGTAAATAGGTAACTTGAAACATAAATTGATTGACATAGGATCTCCACTTAACCCCTAAATTCGTCCCCATTTATAAAACAGAGTTTGTAATTCCAGGAAAACGTCGTAGACCTTATCAAAATATACTTCCCTATATTACAAAGGCCATTTTGCTTTGAAAACCATCCGATCCGTAATCAGTATTCTGACAAGTGACTCGAAACCACAGAATAAATAATAGTATCGAAACCTACTTTAAGAGGTGACAGAACCCTAGAACTCACAAAATACGAGGTTTTGGTATCACGCGGCTTGGCATTGGCATTCTGGTCGCACGCTCGATATTTATCATTGGTAACTCAACGTGAAAAGCACTAGTTCACAATAAATATTCGCCGATACCACCGGGGGCGTATTCCCAACTCGCTCGAATTCTACGAGTAAGCGAGCTTTGAAAAAGGCCGGTTCATTTTTCTAGTCATACGTGCGTGAACGAGTGTAGGAGCGCCTGATTTCAGGATATTTTACACGTGCGTTTATCTAGATACGGTTATGGAACGAAATATACGAAATTTAAAAATCCAGAAGCGTAACAAAATTTCAGCGATGATATAAAACATTTTCATTTTGCGAGTCTAATTTTAGAAGTTTGTAGAAGTTTGAATATATTAATTAGGTATTTTTATAGGTACTCCTGTAGCTTGGTGATGGTTAAAATTATGTAAATGAGGAATTACCTAAAAATAAAAATAATAATGAAAATTAGAGAATTTTGAGTCTTTCACAAAGGTTTTCATTGTAATTATTTCAGGATTCTTTGTTCAATTTACTTTGTATTTTGACTAACATGCCTATGCCATTATAACACAAGGTATCATACAAGGTATCTCATGGCGAACAATGTTAGGCGCAACTTTATGTAAATCCACGGTTATTAATAACACCTAATTACTCAAAAAAATTGTACCCCGTCGCGCCGCGCCGTCAAAAGCGTCCATGCAGCTATTTTGTTGTATAATTATTTTTAGCAAAGATTTATGCTCCGGTAAGTGTCAACGTCAATACGGACGGCGACGGCGCGGAAAATAACCTGCAATTTATAACGTGGACGGAGAACGGACCTACTTTAGTGTTATAAAAAGTACGTCTTTTTCGCTATGGCTATTCGTGCACAAGTAGATCATTTTTGCCTACAGAATTTATACCTTTTCACAGATTCCATTTAAGGAATTCTCAATATTATTCATTTTCTTATTCATTCATCTCATATAATTCTGTAGAACCTCACGTTCACCATATCGTAAGGCCTTTTTTATTTTCTGTTTTATTTTATTTAAATTTTTTTCTCTTTCATTTTGTAACTATTTGCTAAATTACCTTTTTAAATAGCTTTGTAATAGTTTGGTTTCGTAACTGGCATCTATAGATTTTTAATTGTTTGATTTATATTTTTAATATGAAATATGCTGTGAAACTGACAAATAAATAAAATATATAATAAATATATAACAACTTTAGGTAACAACCCAGCACTAGAGACCTGACTGTACCGTCTCTAGTGAGCAAATTACAGTATAATAGTAAGTACGATTTAACATTGACATTATACAGGGTCAATAGTACCACCCGAACTCTTCCCGTGGGTGTCGTACGATGCGACTAAGGGACTTCGTGGATACTATTCTACACCTAGTAGACGGCGATAGGCTCGCCACCTATCACATATGTCTACCAAATCTTACGGCGAAAGTGGGAACTACGAAGAAGAGATACAAAATACAAATACAATTGGCGGCCTTATAGCTTTAAGCTATTTCTTCCAGGCAACCTTTCGGAACTACCTGTCGGTGGTTCCTCTGTCTACACTCTCGGGGATTATGGACACAAAATATCTAATGCGTTTATGTATGTATGTGTGTATATTATACACTCAAATAGTAATGCCAAAATTAAAAATTTCGAAATAAAGGAAAGATACCTTTTAAAATCTGTCTAAATATTGATACTGTCCTTATAAACTGTGGGTGACAGGATCACAGGATAGGAGGTGAAAATAAAATTGCTAGTATAATAATTCGTATTCATTTGCAACTTCATTCAGTCTCGTAGGACAGTCCTGAATAAAATAAGACGACCTTTCTAACACTAACTTGTCGTAGAGTGGGGCATTCTGGAACACCTGGAATAACTCTGGCCATATTAATAATTCGAATATAACAAGAGTGCATTGCTTATCATGAAAAAGTAGTAAAAGTAAAGTAAAAGTAAAATACACTTTATTGCACAATAGTGAAGTACAATTCAGGCGGTCTTATCGCTATGAGCGATCTCTTCCAGCCAACCTTTTTAGTTTTTATAAACCAAAATTAAATCCGAAAAATGTTTATAATCATCATCTTTTACAACTCGTATGCCCCTAAGTCTATCTACTCCCAGAATGACTTACCCTAACCTTTCAAATGGCTAATTGTAGGTTAAGAACTAACTACCTATTAATAATCTTCGCTTAATTAATCACTTCACCTATACTAGGGTGACTGACAGCTTTAAGTTTCGCCATGAAATCAACGCCCTGCACGGCTAAGTGATTAGAACCGGAAACTTTAACAACACTGACTAGCTCCGGTAAGATAGATCAGTTTTACCCAAGTTTCGCTGTAAAAAAACCTATTTCAACTACTATCGTACTCGTCTGCCGGATCAAACTTTGAGTAATTTTAAACTATAGTTAAGTTTAAGCTGCGCTTAAACGGTTGATTAACGAGGTGATTTACTGGGGAGTTGCCAAGTTTCCTACAAACTAATAGAACTCGAATCGGTTGCGAAGAGAGCCAATTTTAAATTAAAACAGGGTTTCCGGACTGCTTTATTAAATTTCAAAGAAAAAAGGCGTCGATTTCTGGTTTCAGCCAAATAGGTGATTTTCTTCTTTCACCGAATAAAATTGAACTATTTTATAATAACAAATATGACATTTAAGTTCTATTTTAAGTAGTTTGCTTCATTTCTATGTACGTATAATATAGAATTAAGTAAGGATTGTTATAATCGATATTACTGAAAATTTTCTACACTCACGCAATGTGTATGTACATATGTAAACAAAAGCGTTCACCTGATAAAGCTTCAAATTATTTTCTACTGTGTAGCTGGTATACTAAACAATAACTAAGTTCCTTATGAAAATTGTAACCTAAATACTTATATAGGTAAAAAGGCAGAGAGAAGCGTGGCTGGTGAAACGAACGAAACTCCGGTGAAGCCAACAATACAAGCAAACTTTTGTCAGCTTAACAAGCGAAGTTAAAAACATGCATTTAACTTACCGGAAGGTTTTCTAGTGCTTTCAGGTCTCCCCAATTAAAACGCATTACTCGACTATTAGGATCGACCCAAATTAATCCAAACCTTTCGACGGCGGCGTGGTTGTACTGTAGGCGGGCAGCGATGTTTAAATACTGATTTTGACACAATTGGGTATATGACTTAATTTTTTTTATTCCGTCAATCAACTTACATGGACATTCTGTAGAAGGATCTAAAATTCGTTTTTAGGTATCTCATCTAACATCAAAGATATTGATGGTTAAAGTTAGTACTAGAGAGATACTCTGTCCCTTTTTAGCAAAACAGTTCTTTATATCATGTAGCCAGGACCTGCTACACCTGCTGACCTGTATGTCACTACAGTATAGTGACGTCATAATGCTCTATTGTCGTTTCTTTCTATCGTCTGATTTTTGATTGCCCATGTAGCTATTTTATTTTGCAACGAATTTTAATTCTGTTTTCACATTTGACGATATATTTGTCTATATTTTAATTTTTAAGAAATGCCTTTAATATTTGTTACTTGGAAACTACCGAATTTAAATTGATTTTTAGATTAAAAAGTAATGCTACATCGCAATTACAACAGCAAAATAACATACTTTGGTGCTTGCTCAGGATTATTTCACAATTATGTTCGAATAGTAAAAATCAAGGGGACCGTGCGCGCAAACAGCATGCCAATCGAATAAATACATTATTTATGTCACAAATATGTATTTTTTTCAATTGGCGGCGCCAATTTAAAAACGGTAGGTATACGTATGATAAAGGAAGTACACAGTTCTAAGCTGTCGTCATGACTTAGCCTTACTTTTTTTCGCCTGAGGGTAGGTGTAAAGTAAACACCTAAAATTTTTGCTCTCTTTTGTATTATTGAAATTAAATGTATATAACTAAAATTCAGTACATATTTTGTAATATTATGATTCTGTGAGTGTTTCTACCTGCCTGTGGTTATTATCTCCTTTGTAAAACGCACCAGTTAAGTAATCAATCACATTTTCCTTTGTACTACACTGCACTGTAACAACAAAATGGATGACATCAAACAGTCTATGGCTGACATGGTGGAGCTCTTCCACTCCAAAATGGCGAAGTTCCAAGAGGACCTCCAGAGGTCTGCGCCGGCCGAGGTAACTACCACATCTCTGGCCGCAGAGTTCACCAACTTCAAGGCATTCATTGTGACTGCACTGAATGGCTTGCAAAAACAAGTGGAGTTTCTCGCTCAAGAGGTGGACAGGCTTGAGATGCGGAGTCGAAGGAAGATGCTCCTACTTCATGGTGTGGTGGAGAAGGATGGTGAGGATGCAAGTGAACAAGTGTTGTCGGTAGTGGCAGATCGCTTGAAACTGGCCGACATCACTGGGAATGACATCAGCAGGTGCCACAGGATGGGACGCGCGAACAGTGCCAGCGATAAACCCAGACCGATACTGGTGAAGTTGTCAGATGTCTCAGTGCGGAACAAGATTTGGTTCTCCAAAACCAGTCTCAAGGGCAGCGGCATAACTATGTCTGAGTTCCTCACAAGAGCTCGGCATGGTCTCTTCATGGCGGCACGAGAACAGTATGGAGTCTCCAAATGTTGGACCAGGGATGGCAGCGTGTTCATCATTGGGTCCGACGGCAAACGGCGGCATATCACCGCTATTAGTGAGCTTGAGCCTGCACCGACACCGCCTGCTGATGCTGAAGATCGTGTCGCCGGGTCCAGGCTGCTGCCCATAAAAACCAAACGCAGACGTGTGCCTGTCTCTAGATGGTTTTATTAGAAGACGGATTTCGTGGTTGGGCGCTTGCGGAAGAATTGTTTTGCGTGTAAGGTATGGCTGGGCGGGAAGTGACACTAGTTTCCTTTTGAGATTAAGTTTCGCCGCATCTTGGGGCTGCGACTTGCTGGGTACCGACGCAGACAAGCTGTTAGTGGATCAAACAGCGAGACTTATTGCGACGCACAGTGATGTTTGAGTTTGTCAACTTCTTTTGATTTTGAACTCTTAAATTCGTAGTTGTAGATAGGTAGGTACTTAACTATCAGTTATTTTCTTTTACTATTATTATACTACTTATTGAATATTAGGTATGGCGGTACCTCTCCGTTTATATATTTTTTTTCTAATCTACTAAATTTGTTTTGAAAAATGTAAATAGTCTTAATAGTAGACAGATTGTCAGTTTCTTTTGTTCGTATGTTCACATTTCTCGATTCGATAAAGGCAAGGGGATCTACACCCGTGCAGCCATGTCGTCGCACAGCCTTAACTTTTATTGCGTTTTTTTATTATTTTATTTTCACGATACTTACGTATACTTTTACTTTTATGTAACTATTTAAAATGTGTCGTGATATTGATCTCTTTTAAAACTACTGGCAGGTGGAGATACATTGGGGAGATTAGTATTTATTGATTGTATTGAATTTACACAGTATTTATTTATATAAATATATAAGTTTATTTTATTTGCATATAAATAGTTTATTATTATTATTTATATATTATAATATAATGCAAGTTAGTGATATTTATGATGATGATAACCAGAGTGACCATTTCCTGTCTTTTTCTTCATCATCGGAGGCGTCGAACAGTGACGATAGTTTCCATAGTTTACCGCCTTCTCTTGAAGAATCTTTAGTTTCTGAATTCAGTGATGTTTCTAAGAATTTCAATGTTGTCCACATCAATGCCCAGAGCATTCCCGCCCATTATACAGATCTGTTGACGAATTTTGACAACAAAAATATCCATGCCATTCTCGTTTCTGAATCTTTTCTCCAGCCTTGTCTTCCATCCACATCTTACTCTCTTCCTGGTTTCCACTTAATTCGTAATGATCGAACAAATTCTTCTTATGGCGGAGTTGCCATCTATCTCCGCAGCCACATCCCATTCTCCATTATTAGCAGGTCGGCACAGCCTCCTCCTCCAGACACAGCGGAACATCTGTTCCTTGAAATCACCCTGTCCCATACTAAGATTCTTCTGGGAGTGTACTATAGTCCAAATCTTAAAATTAATTTCTTCCCTTCCTTCGAGAAGCTCTTAGAAGATCTATCTCCTTCGTATAGCCACACGATCATTATGGGTGATTTCAACACGTGTCTGTTGAAAAATGACTTCCGCACTCGCCGTCTAAAAACCCTTGTTAGTGCTAGTAACATGCACATTCTCCCTTCTAATGCTACTCATTACTTCCCGAACTGTACTCCTTCACTTCTTGACCTGATCATTGTCTCATCTCGCAATCATGTTGCTAAACATGGCCAGTATAGTGCTGACGCATTTTCTTATCACGATCTAATTTTCTTGTCCTATAAAATCCGTCCTCCTAAAGCCAAACCTCGAATCCTTATGCAGCGTAATTTTGGTGGAATGAACGTGGAGCGTCTGTGTGAAGATGCGGAGAGGCTTGACTGGTCAGTCATTGATCAAGCGAATTCCGTTGATGAGAAAATTAATTTACTCAATACCTTCTTGAGCCAACTTTACGATGTTCACGCTCCAGTTCGACCGGTCAAAGTTAGGCATCTTCCTGCACCCTGGCTCACCGCGGATATCAGGGCCCTAGTGGAGAAAAAAAACCGTGCAAAGTCCAAATTTAAATTGAACTCGTCGGACAAAAATCGCGACAAATATATTAGCCTGAGAAATCGCTGCAATACAGTGTGTAGGGACGCACAGCGACGCCATATTCATCAGTCTGTTCAAAACGGAGATCCAGCTAAGGTCTGGAAGTTTCTTAGATCAATGGGAGTTGGCAAAACGCGGGGCAATACGTTTCCCAATGATCTTGATGTCAATTCACTCAACCAATACTTCTCCTCTTCATCTACCCTTGGTAGTGATATCAAAGCTAATACACTTAATCTACTTTCATCAGTGCCCACTCCCGACTTTTCTCCTTTTGTCTTCAATCAATTTACTAATTGTGATGTGAAGAGAAGTATTCTTTCTATCACTTCTAATGCCGTTGGAAGTGACTGCATCAGCCGTAATATGATTACTCCTTTAATCGATCTCCTTACTCCAATTATTACCAAAATCCTTAACTGTTCCATCGACTCCAGCAGATTTCCTAGTTCATGGAAAGATGCACAAGTCATCCCCTTACCAAAAAAGTCAAATCCATCATCCTTTTCCGATTACCGACCCATTTCCATATTACCTTTCCTGTCTAAAGTCCTTGAGCGTCTAGTCCACCGACAGCTAAGCCTTTTCCTATCAAAACACAATCTGCTCAATCCTTTCCAATCCGGTTTTCGTCCTGGTCATAGTACAGTCACTGCATTGGTCAAAATATCCGACGACATTAGACTTGGTATGGAGAATCAGCAGCTCACAGTTCTAACATTGCTGGACTTCAGCAACGCTTTCAACACTGTAGACTTTGATGTGTTACTGGGGCTGCTTCACACTCTTAACATATCTCCAATGGTGATTGACTGGTTTCACAGTTACCTGCATGGTCGCCGGCAACGCATTCGGGTTGATGATTCGTTTTCATCCTGGTGCACTACATATGCTGGCGTTCCTCAAGGTGGCGTGCTGTCTCCTCTCCTTTTTGCTATCTTCATAAATTCTATAACTCACCGGCTTTCTTCTGCCTACCATCTGTACGCAGACGATTTGCAGATTTACACTCAAGCTTCCCTCAGCCATATTGATGCTGCAATTCAAGTAGCGAATACTGATTTGGCTGCCATTCTGGATTGGAGTAAGGCCTTCGGTCTCAGGGTCAACCCTAGTAAAACTCAAACTATTGTCATAGGCAGTTCCTCATTTATTTCTAGGGTTGACTTTGACCAATTACCTCCCATCATGTTTGATGATGTGCACATACCGTTCAGCGAGACGGTTAAAGATTTGGGTATTTTCTTTGACAGAACCCTGTCCTGGAACGCACAGATCGCCGAGGTCAGTAGAAGGATGTTTGCTGCGACTGGTTCACTGAAAAGGTTGCGCAATTTTCTACCGACGTCCACCAAACTTGCGCTAGCACAGTCCCTCCTTCTCCCCATTCTCGACTATGCTGACGCCTGCTATTCCAGTCTCACCGTAGAGCAGCTCAATAAACTTGAGCGGCTCCAAAATCTTTGCATTAGGTTCATATTTGGCCTGCGCAAGTATGACCATGTCTCCGAATTTCGGGATCATCTCAAGTGGCTACCTGTTCATCGTCGCAGGGACACTCACATTCTCTCACTTCTTTATTCCGTACTGTTCTACCCCCCCACCCCGCCTTATCTCAAGGAGCGATTCCAATTTATATCTTCCACACATGACCGCATTCTTCGTTCCTCTGAAAACCTCCTTCTATATTCCCCTATCCACACTTATAAATTTTATGACCAATACTTCACTGTCCATGCTATCCGTCTCTGGAATTCTTTACCCGTATCCATAAGACAAGCCAAATCCTTAGATATTTTCAAGGCACAGGTTAAGGCCCACTATCTATCCCAATGACTGCTTCTTCCTTCCTTACTTTTCCACAACTTTGGTTTCTAGTTATATTTTAATATTATGTATGTATGTATGTATATATGTATGTGTGTGTGTATATGTAGATATTTTATATATAAGTATATATAAATATATTTATTTGTATGGGTATATTATATACATATTATTGTAAACGGTGCACAACCTACCTTTTTCCACCAAAATTACTCCACCAGAAGGTTGTCTGGAAGAGATCGCTCTTAGCGATAAGACCGCCTAGATTGTATTAATCGTTTTGTACGCATTGTATCACACTAATTTTGTGCAATAAAGAGTATTCATTCATTCATTCATTCATTCTTAGACCTAGTCATTTGGCATCATCATCCACCTCCCCTCGTAAAGGCAGTGGAAACTGAATGCTATACTCTGTCCAAAAAAAATAGAAATGTAATATATAACTGGCAATCTTTACTATAATCGTAAAGAAATGTATTTGCAATTTTGAATTGGTTATGAAAGTTACTTTTTACCATTTGTATACCTACAGCTTTGCATCATATAAGGATACAACCCTGGCGCGTTTTTGTCTTGGAGTCCTTCAAACTAAATTCGCCCTCTCAAACTGCGGCCCAACCCAAACGGTTCAAACGTATGTAGTGCCAGAGTTCCGTCGCTAACGGGCCACGTGATTAATTAAACGTTTTATTGTTAACATACGGAACACGGCCGCAACAATGCATGTATACAGCGCCGATTTGTTAACTGTCAAAATGATCGTTTTTCCGTATCGTTAAAATGTACCAACATGTACGGAACGAGGTCGCTGATCGGATAAAAAATCGAGTCTTTTTTTCAGCGGATTTACAGAGCAATTTTTTACTCGCGTTACTTTTTATTGAAAGGACAAATCTATTACTCGAATACACGCGTTCTAATTTAAACTGATCTGTTGGCCTAAAAATGAATTTTATTTGATTAACAATAAATCAGTTTATGTAGTTCAAAGAATCTCAATGAATTACATACTAAGATGAAGTTACATACAAATTAAAAACTGATATTAACCTTGTTGTACACCAAGACGATACACGATACTAAACATAAATACAATACAATTCCTAATAACTACCACAAGTTTCCATCCTATTCTGATTTTGTTAGAATATATCTGTGATGAAATAAATGACAGTGAAATCATAATAGTGAAATTGATACTACCATTTTTAACTTTGACATAGGTAAGTTAACACTATACTTAATTTTAGTAGGTCTTACTTGGATATTTCGTACGATTTTCTCAAGAAGCGTACTAATTAGTAATTCGACTTTGCTGCCTAAGTTAAAGTAATAGTACATTACTGCAGAGACCACGAAATTAGCCATTATTGGCCGCGGATCATGTTGAAGCCATTATTGGCCGCGGATCATGTAGAAGCCGAGCCTTAGGCGAGGCTTTTTAATATTCCAACAATCCTTATTATTTCCTTTTATGGACGCCTAGTACTTTCGACTTGGAAGTAGTAATTGAACAGTGATTATTTTTTTCGATTACGTCGCATTATTTGAGAAAATTATATATACTTATATTTCACTATTTATCTCTAATAAAAGCCTATGTCGAAACCCTCATCCAATATATTAAACTCTAAGATACAGCACTTGACTCTGGTAATAACATCTAAAGTTCCCTACATTTGTAATTAATTGGCTCTTAATAAAATGTATCGGGAAACTGAAGATCAAGATTTAATATGAAATGAAACGATATTTTTCTTTATTTTTATTACCTTATTATTATTCTTTCTTTTTTTAAATAAAATTTGGGATATCATAGATAAATATAGCATTCCCTATAAATGGAAAAACTAATCATAAATATGAATTCAGTGAACAAGCATCGGAAACCGAGATAACTGTTTCGACTTGTTATTAAAATCTCCATTTATTTGTTTGACCGTTATAGTTTCGCTAACCAAAGTTAGTAATGAGTTTTATTGCCCTAGAATCCAGTATTATTGGATTATGAATCATAAATATCATAATACTTACCTTATAATATGAATAACAAATATTATGTTCGTATTTCGGCAGAAGCTCAAGTAATTCAAGTGCATGAATGTTTAAGTACAATAATTTCTTACCTGTGTATGTAATTACTGTACCTACACTCTGCTGCGTAGAAGGATAATTTTTAAAATTACAGTTAAATTGGTTTAAGAACTTTGGAGTAGGCAATTTTGTGTTCGTAAATATAATATGAGACGTCTGCATGCCTATAAACTTATAAGTAAATATTATTATTATAATCAAAAGTATTGCGACGGTGGTTTCTGAACAGTAAAGAGCGGAAAAGAGTTTGGTTTTATGAGTTCAAGCCTTTTCGCTCCGATACTATTATTAAATAATCGTCTTACGTAAATCTTAAACTAAAATGTCAGGCTAATCTTAACATCTGAAGTAAGTATTTAGGTCACTGTTCAATTAGTAACGCCGACGGTTTTGTTCCAAAGTTATAAACCTTGATGCGGTACAACAAGTGCAATCAAACCACAGTCTAAATGCTATAGGAGTAATTGATAAAACTCTACTTTCAGTTCCAAAGTACATCGTACAATGTTTTATTACTCTGTGGTTGGTGGGACTTATTTTGCTTTAAGTATGAACGTAGTGACTTCCAGGTCGACAAGCCTCGACCTGTAATTTACGTGGCTACGCTAATAGTTTTCTGGGCCATAATCGGACGGTATTATGCCTTAATGACAACATGCATTTTCCTTATCAAAATGTACATGGTAATTTTTGGTTGAATTTTTAGCACGAGAATAAAATTGTAAAGGGATTTTTAAATTACGTAGGTACCTAATGGAGTGCACAATTATGTGTAAAAGAAGCTAGGCAGGGGTGTCAAATATTTATTATATCTAGGTGATATTAATACGACTATTATTACTGTTATTATTATTATTTTAAACACTGTTTTTCTCCCATTATTGGGGTGAGTTTACCACACTGTCGCGAGCTTTTGGCCAAACGACAGTACGGGTAAAAGACGTATTAGAAGTAGAGTTAAATTTAGTTAAGTTATTATTATTACTGTTTCGGTCATTGCTGTATGTGAAATAAACGTATTACTTACTTACTTACATACTTATCGCATTATCACATAGATGTAACTATTTGCTATTTTGAATATTTGAATTTAACACCATGTAACAACTACCTAAACCAGTAAACAAAGATTCGAACATGTCATCAATAATTTCCATTCAGAAGTAGAACGACATCTATGTTAACCCTTTGATATTGTTAGATTGTAACTATCCTGAAACCATTGTAGGGGCCCCTAGGACCCCACTTAACCAACTTGCCCGATTTATCCTAAAATTAGTTGAATTTAATACGTCGTCGGCATATGTGACTTGTATTACTCCAGTGACAACGCTTACAGCCCTTTGAAGGATATCTTAATACTTCATACAAGATCAACCACAAGATCAACAGAGTTACTTACTTGTGAAATTGTGACATAGCAAGAGATAAAGAACAGATTATAGATTACGAAAATGAAACTTTACAATTATTAGATACGTCTTTAGTAAACAATTCAATTTCATAAAACTATCGTGTAATTATTAAACACCTGCGTCGTTTTATTCACAATGCTTCTACGTTAATTTCGGTACTGTGCGAGGTGTGCACACGCAGAGAGTGAATATCAATTTCTGGTTGTGACCTTAAAATGTCAGTGAATGTACACGATAACAAACAACGTACGTCAATATCGACTAGCCCACATCTTGCACTCACATCGTAGTGTTGGCTCTTGTTAAAATTTTAAACTTGAAAGTGGACTCCAGAGCTACTCAATTTTATAAAGGGAAGCCCTCGTTTTCCCTATAACATTGTAACCCTATGCGACCCGATCTTGAGTCGGTAGTTAACATGTGCACGGAAGTAATCTCCTGCTCTGACTTTTGGGTTTATAGCCTCCGGCACTTGAAGCCTTATAGTCATTGTTGTGTCCTGTTGATAGAACGTTATCCCTGTAAATATCAAATTATTTAAACTAGTTACTAGATACCCATCGGCTTTATTACAATCTGAATCAAATTACAACCTAATTATAATTTTGTAAGTAGGTTTTTGAAATATGTTTTTACGATGTGAACTACTAAAAAGTGCGAAGGTAAGAATCTTCATCAAAAACAGATTCGGTAAATTTTCCCCATTTATTTACAGAGACAAATATTAATCATAAACATAAACACCGGATGTTTGTATATGAAATTGTGTTAGATATAGGAAAATATCATCTTTATCCATGAGACGTATATATCATCCTAAACAAACGAGTGACATATTATGAAGATATTATAAAGAACCACAGTACACAGAGACTCCTTCTTTGTTCTGTTGAAAGAACTTTCGAACAACTCGTAACGCTACTAAATAATTTTGTGAAAATATACATTTGGTAATAACTTACTCAGTACCTAATAATAAGATTTAAACACTCAAACAATAGCCTAAAGTTAGCGTGTGTTTTGTACGCGTGCACCGGTCGTTTAAAACTGGTTGCACCGCCCTTTACTGGTAAAGTCACACTTTAGTTGCGACTGTATAATCACTCTTTATTTATTTTGCATTGAATATCTAGTTCTGGAAAAATTCAATACGGGCTTGTCACTTCGAATAATACATAGTTAACGAATGTAATAAAAAGCAGGGGCAGGGGAAACAAGAACATAACTGATTGTCGATATTTATTGCTCAAGCGAAACAACTCTAAATTAAAAGTTTAAGAACCCCTGACTACTATTGTGGAGATCACCTTATTTTTTCTTGGTCATAATCGGATCCTTAAACTTCCATATTTGAAAATGGTATCATGGTCCTAAAAATTTGGTTAAGTTCACTTGACAAACGCTATAGTTTAAGCAAAGTATTAATATGATGTTTGTTTTGTTCATGCATCATTAGGGCGATAAAAAATTTGCATACGTACTAAGTCCCGGTGATAATACAATATTTTGTGTATGATGGAACCAAGACTGTCTCAGTATCTTTAGGAATTCTGCAGTACTATCTTATTTGGGGCTCAACTGACTCTTTGTACACATAAGAAAGAACTCCTGGACCTGAAGCAGCAGAACAGTTGTGTTTGGGCTCGTTTAACTTGTGTTTTTTTTTGTTTTTTTATGTATAACTAAACCCACATTTGACCTCGATCTCGCCTGATGGTAAGCGACGATGAGGTCGACGATGGAGCATGCGGGTCCAGTAAATGCCTATTCACTCTGGCCTTGAAGATCCCAAGGTTGTAGGTTTCGGGAAATACCGACGCCGGCAGGCTGTTCCATTCTTTAGCCGTTCGCATAATGAACGAAGAAGCAAATCGCTTCGTACGAGCAGATGGGATATCAACAACATAAGGATTGAACCTTCTGAGTGGGCAATATCTGTAACTTACGGTGGCAACGACTGTGTCGACTAGGCAATCATCATCAGCCTATGAATGTCCCCACTGTTGGGGTCCCTCCTCTTGCACAAGGGGGTACGGGCCATGATTCACCGAGCGGGCCCAGTGCTGATTGGTGTATTTCACCTTCGGAAACTTTTTAATTTCCTCAGATATGCAGGTTTCTACACGATGTTTCCCTTCACCGTTAGAGCGGTCGGTAAATGTACGTAAGTCTTCAAAAAAAATCGAAAAACTCATTGGCACATGGCATTGCATGGTTTCGAACCCGGACCTCCCGCATGGGTGTCCGGCGTCCTAGCCACTAGGCCACCAACGCTCGACTAGGCAATCACTTTAAATCATTTTTTTAAAGATATGAGAAATAATTTAATAAGAGAACAGTTGTTTCTTATGTGGGCAATCCAAATCCAACCCTCCGTTGCTGCAAAAAGTCCTTACATGCATCCATAATAATGTCATACAAGCAAATACGGATCTCGGTGTTTGTCCCCATCAATCCAGTAATGAATTCCATATTGACGGTTGGGGCATGTTTGTTTCCTACTCGAGATTGATGTACGGGCGATGAACGGAGCGCTGCTGGTGGGCGACGATTGTGGTTATCGACGGCTCGGTCATTTCATAAATCAATGACAGAATTGTCTTGTCTATAGTGGAATTTCATGTTTATAATCCTGTCTATGCTATAGAAAACTGATTCATAGATCGAATTAAGTCAACTGTGTTTCTGTGCCACCATTCTTTGACACATCGTGAATGATAAGAACATAGAATTACCGTCTCAAGGCGCTATGAGTTATAATCCATCAATTTTATATATTTGTTTCTTTGAGAATAATGGCTCATACATCATTATTTGTTTTATAATAAAACAGAAGTGTTGGTTTGTTGTTTAAGAAGGTTGTATTATGTATTTTTACCCATGATACGAGAATGTACCGTTTCTAATAGAACATTTAAATAAATTGAGCTCTATGACCAAGTAGCAATAGATAAAGCCAATTGAAATTGAGTTACCTATTCATAGCAACAAGATATCTCTTCTAAGTCATTTTTCCTCATTGCTGAGGGTCGTAATCGTTCTAAGGAATTAATCACATAGAACGACTCTCCTGGCAGATTTAATGGGGTGATTTGCCATTGACTTCCCCATTTCACACATTGGTTATCTCAGTGTGCAGGTTTCCTCACGATGTTTTCCTTCACCGTCAGAGCAGTCGGTAAATGTACGTAAGTCTTTCGAAAAAACCGAAAAACTCATTTGTACATGGGATTGCCCGGTTTCGAACTCGGACCTCCCGCATGGGAGTCCGACGTCCTAGCCACGACGCCACCGGCGCTATTAACAACAAGATATGCATGTCTCTAAAAAAGTTAGCATTTTCCTATCACCACAGTCGGTCGGCACAAACTGATTTCAAAAAATCTGTCATCGCCACATTTTTTACTGTCAACGAAAGGGTTCCGATTTAGGTTTTTAAAAGTGCCATTAATCAAAGGCACAAAGCGGCCCATTGTCCGTTCTGTCCAATACATTTATCATAAGCGATTCAGTTCAAAACACACCACAATGGGCCACCATTTATGAATTTTCACACATTGCTCTTCTAAATAGGGTTACCAAGAATTTTACCAACTTGGAACGCATGCCTGGTGAACTAAAAATCTAAATAAGGTATCTGGTGAAAGCTGTTGACAAAAATGGAAGACCAATCCAGCGGTCCGGCGATGGAATATCTGTAAAAAGTTAAGAAAATGCTGGTAAGTTAAGTTGTGAAAGTGAGGTATTCGTTCTATACATATAGTAGTGGTAGATCCTAAGGTGAAGGATCGCCAGGGGTAGTATCACCCTCTTACCTATTTCTGCCGGGAAGCAGAGATGCTTGCATTTCTGCGTTTCGGTTTGAAGGGTAAGAGAGCCAGCATAATTTCCGGCACATGAGGCAATCCATCTTAGTCCTCAAGGTTAGCATCGCTTCGAAAACCCTCTAATATTGAGGTGAGATGTCTATGAGCGACGGTGACCACTTAACATCAGGTGAACCTATTGCTCGTCTGCTCTCCTTATTTAATAGAAAAAGAAAGAAAAAGTAGGTAGAATAGAAACACTTATGGGAACATTGTTTTTGTTAATTCAAGAATCTAGAGGGATTTTATTATTGAGCATCGAAAGTATGGTCACTGCCTACATCAAAAAAGGTACGACAGACATTCAAACATTTTTGTGTTGCGAATACGATGAAATTGAAAAAATATATCTAAACGAGAAATTATGCCGCACGTGGAGAATTATAAATTTAAATACACGTTTTGAATATAATAAATTAGAGATTGTTATAATTTCAATGTTAGATAAAGTCATAATTTTGTTTTGTATTCGAATGGTATAAATGATGTTTAAATGTGTACTTACTACGAGTACTTACCTAAGTATACTCTAAACTCTTCTTTTATAAACGGTGTCACGAAGAATTATTCCGTTTCCTAGTCCTCGTCCATAATTATTTGCACATCTAAAGTCAGTAGTGGTTTAATTTTAGACGTTAAGCCACTGAATGTTCGGAGTGAACTTGCGGTGGGAAACTTCCAAGTTGTTGAGCAGACTACCCCTTCAGCCCCCACGTCTGACCGCAACGACTAAAACTTTTTCAGCAGCTGCTCTGTTTGTGTGAAACTCGACAAAGCTCTGATTCCATTGTAATGGCATTACTATCTCAGAAAATTACTATAGCTGATGGGCTAATGGGCGTTTTCACATTAGACGATAACGATAACGATATCGTCGATTGTCGAATCTCATACATTTAGTACTAGATGTTTCGACAGGGAGGGTGGAAGCTGAAGCAGAGAAAAAACGTAAGAGGAAGGAGAAAGAGGCAAACCCGACCCTGAGAGACAGGCTGCCAACGGTGACAAAATGCAGCATATGCGGTCGCGAGTGCAACTCCGGGATCGGGTTGTTGAGCCACTCCAAGACGCACCAGAGACAACAACAATATACCACGGATTAGCAGAAGTCATCCTCGCAACGAGGGACAGCCACGACGACGACAAGACGTTTCACCTGTCGTTCACGACACCATATAAATCGGTGTAATGTCGGCGTCGGTATCGTCCAATGTGAAAACGCCCAATGAACTTAGTAAGTAAAGTTACTTAGTAAGTAATAGTATATTGTGATACAAGTACGAAAAGTTGGCAATTGTAAACGAGGTGACGAGTTTTAACGAGGGATTCTACAGTTCGAATTTACAATTTCGCATGTATATCACACAAAAAAATTCATCACACCTGGCGAATAAATGCGCAACATATGGTCAACTAGTTCTGCATAAGAAATCTGCAATAGCAAAGGATTCGGATTCAGAAACGAATCCTGAATTGAAATCTTGATATGTTCCATTTCAATACCTACCGGCAGTTCCGGAAAAGTAAAACACCACTAGTGCGAAATGATCAACTTTCAATCGACTATGCATGCACTGAAAGATGCTATTTATCAGCAAGAATGGATAAAAAAATATTGTAACAACTTTAGCGAATATTTCAATTTTACTCAATAAGTTAACACCCTTAAAATCCTCGAGATGAAATCAGGGCCAAATCGAAAATTACCTCCGTTATCGAAAGAAACCCATAAAAAGGGGGAATCAGAACGATTATTCCTGAATCAACAACCGTAGACGGTCCGGATCCGATAAGGAATCTTTAAGGAAAAAGATATTTTATTCCACAAATCCTTTTTTTGCAACCTTGTAACATACAACTTTGTTTAACTGGTAAAAGGGTCCGTTTTAGTAAAACTTTAGGTCTGAATCAGTTGAAGTTGTTCAGCGGTCGGAGCTCGAAATTTCCAGACGTGAGTGTAATAAAACAGCTTTAGATAGTTATGAACGATACTAATTATAGTTTTGTATACTAATACCAGACCACTTAGATACCTAATATTGAAATTGGAGATGATTTCAATATAATCAAAGCAATGAACATTCAAACATCACTTGGTCTATGATTTTACGTGAATAAATAAGTAAAATAAAACTTAATTGAAATAATACAATGCTTTTTAAACATTCATTACGCTGAACTAGGTGAACATGCTACTAAACTAGGTGAACCTGTATAGATCCTCCTGTAATGCTTTCCCAAACAGTGAACAAATCAATAATAGTAGTTTAAGCAACGGCCACGTAATGATAGCGATTTTAACACGAGAACTGTTTCGAAACGAACCGTATCTGAATTTTACAAAAGATCGTCCGAGTGTTAAAATCGCCATTACGTGCGTTCCGTAAACTACTATTATTGATCTGATCACTGCTTGGAAAAGCATTACAAGAGGATCTATACAGGTTCAAATACAAATACAAATATACTTTATTGCACACCCAGGACATAAACAAAACATACAACATAAAGAGAGGTACAATACAATGTGCAGTAGGCGGCCTTATCGCTTTAAGCGATATCTTCCAGGCAACCTAAAAGGTTCAAGTTGTTGTCAAATTGGAAAATAAATTGACCAGCTATTACTTTTTATTCCTAGCATCAAAAAACAAAGTGTGACCATTTTGTAGATAATTTATTAAGGACCATATCCACTATACACCGTTTTATTGTATCTCTAACCATTTCGTACAATTTCGAAAAACATGAAAAAAGTGACATATTTTTCAGGTGGCGGCCGAGTGCAAGTGGTGCCACCCTGGCAACACTTTCTAAACTTAAGCTATGGGTGTGTACAACTTTCGTACCTAATTGCAATTCAATACGCCAATCTGCAAGGTCAGGCTGAAATAAGGCCGTAAACCGCTGGACTAAATGTGATAGACCAACAAACGAGAAGTCCATTGTGTAGGTATAAGACTAAAGTTTTTAATACGGGTCCTATAAAAAAATGGGTCAAGTTTATTCTTTACAAACTTGACCGTATTTCCATACCAAATCTATCGTGAGTTTCAAACGTCCCGTGTCCTTTCTTCTCTATGAGCAATGGCGTAGAAAGAGATAGCATGTATTTTAATAAAGTCTTAACTTTAAGACGTGTCGTGCAACTGACGATTGGCCTCATATTCTATGTAAGGAGAGTAGACCGATAAAACACTAAGGTGTTTGTACCTACATACTATATAAACACACGGAGCGTCGGTGGCCTAGTGGCTAGGACGCCGGGCTCCCATGCGAGAGGTCCGGGTTCGAAACCATGCAATGCTGAATGCCATGCACCACTGAGTGTTTTGGATTTTTTCAAAGACTTACGTACATTTACCGATTGCTCTAACGGTGAAGGAAAACATCGTGAGGAAACCTTGCATGTCTGAGGAAATTAAAAGTTTTCGAAGGTACGTGAAATCCATCAATCAGCATTGGGCCCGCTTGGTGGATCATGGCCCGTACCCCCTTGTGCAAGGGGAGGCCTGTGCCCCAACAGTGGGGACTATAATAGACTGCTGATGTAACTATACAAATTACTATATAAAATTTTCAGGGTAATTTTACATAACCCACATGTGTTGGGAGTCGCTGGGGCTGTTCGTGCCGGACCGGTACCGGAGCGCTAGGCGCTCCAACATGTTTGTGGTCCCCTCCGGCAGGACTAATCTCGTATATTTTGCACCACTGACACGAGCAGTGTGTCTATTGAATGCGTTGATTAGGAGTTAACCGACCCTGGACTTGTTCACTTGTTCTTTGGCGAAGTTCACAGAGGTTGCTTATGGATTTATATCGTCCCGGACATAAAAGTCATTCAGTAAATTAATATTATTTGTATTTTTATAATATTTTTGTGTGCTGTTTACAATAAAATTAGGTTAAGCCTGTAAGTTGTAAACATTGCGTGTTTATAAAAAAAATATTCGCAATAACTTCTACAATATTGGTCTTGCATTTGCTCATCACTATACCTTTAAGGAAGGCGTGAAATCACGGCCTAATTGGTAGGCTTGTTTCGATCAATTTAACTGCCTACCTGGCCCAAAGTTTTTATCCACTTGTTTCCAACTATGTCGGGGTGAGCGGAGTTCGATATAAGGTTAAATAATACGGGAGATTATAGACATAACATACGGCCTAGGGCTGATTTACCTATTATGGATAAACCTCGGGGGAAAAGAGGAGTATTTCTCTGTTTAATATTCTAAATAACTCAACATTATAAAATATTAGAATAATACAGTACCTACCATGTTTATAACGTTATAAATAATACAGTACCCTTTCAGTACCTACAGGAAAACTAAGAAAGCGAATTCTATGGGTTATAATTTTTTATGTAAGGTTTTTTATATTGATGCCAATTTACATAAATGGAAATAGGTACCGATTCCGATGTGGTGTGTTTCAGGCGCTTTTCTTAAATAATTTAGTTTAAGAGTTCATTTAGATTTAGATGTAGCCGTAGCCTGAATTGACACCATTTTAAAAAATGAGTATTTTAATGTTGAATCGGCAAAATAGTTCCTCTTACCACAACCTAAAGAATCATTCTATTTTATTCGGCCAAAAACTAACTTTTCTGCCTATAAAAGGAAAAGGTAGGCAGTAATATAAATAAAGTCTGAAAAAAGGGGTCGGTGCGCAATGAAGTTTGCCGTGAACACAAATAAATCAGTTGGCGTGTACGGAATCACGTCCGATCTAACGCAGCTTGTTAACGCGGGTAAACTTGTTCCGTTCAGTTGTGTGCTATACGTGCGGCCGATGAATGTGCATCGTCAACCGAAATTACTGGGAGCTACCAGTATGACTATCTATCAGTAGTTTCGACACAAAATAGATCAGTAACAGAAAAGTAGCTCACTACTAGCGTTCTAACGCGAGGCATTCGCACACCATCGCAATGGCGGTCGCTTTAGCTGATGGAAAGTAGAGATCGAATCCACAAAATAGATGAGAAACAGAAAAGAATGTCACTATAATAGCGTCTTGGTGCGTGCTTGGACACATACGCACCGCACCGAGCGATGTCGTTTACGTATCGGGCGGAACCTATCTATCGATAGTAATTATTTAGCGCAGTGTGCGGTTTTGTGCGACATTTGTGGTACCGCATGACAGAACGCTAGCATAATGACATTCGTTTCTGTACTTTTTAATAATTTTGACCCCTTGTTGTGATTTGACTAACGGGGTGGGAAAAGCTTGACATGTGGTTAGTTAGAGTCAGAGTAAGGAGATTCGATGAAGACTATGAAACTATACACAATTCCATTCATGAATACAATCTAGGTTAAAAGGAATGGCATTGTTTTATTGATGACTGATGTCTCTATCCTTTAACCAATATAGATAAGCCTCTAGGTGCCAACGTTCTTTAATGCATTATCACTCATCATAACTCTACAACCGATGATTCGTTTACGACGAGGATAAATTTATTTTTCAGATAATTTTATTAGGAGTGTTCTTAGTCATTTCTAATTTTAAAAAATGATCAGGGGTTTGCAAGATATTGGAGTATGTTTGATGTCAAATAGGATCTCTGGAACGGTAACGGTTAGGTGGTTGGAATTTGAAATCAAATGTTTAGGACCATAGTGACCTGCCCACATCTGGTACCTTGAAGGCGTGATGATGACCAAGGAAAGTAATCACACCAGTAAGTGGGGGGTTTCTTAAATTTTTATTTTAAGGTTATCTTATTTTCGTTTTGCGTACCATGCGAATAAGTTCTAGGTAACTTCAGAAAGTAACATTAATAACGCCAAGAACGAAATTAACATTTTTGTAGACTTAAATTAAAACTAACCCCTCATTTGTATTGAAGGAGTTAAATACGACGCCCATTCTATTAGTGAACGAATTAATTGCGGGTCTTATAATCGGAGAACTTAATTTATTTTTGCGATCTTTCTTTATAATGAAGTTATTACAGTAATTTAACCCATGCCTTTCTTTAATTCAGATCTCGAATTCAGATCAGTGTTTTTTCAAGATGTCTACTAGTCAAAGGCATAATTAGATGGGTAAAGTTACTAGACCAAAGACAAATATTTAGTGAAACTGCAAGGAACAGTGTGGAACATTTGGACTCCCTCAGTCGAGATATTTCTAATGAGGTTTCCTCATAGGCTATTTCTTACTCAGAAGAAAGAGCGTGCAAAAGTTGTTAACGATTTCCGCCCAACATATACTTACCTAATAAATATTTTTCGATTTTTTATAGGTAAAAATATGTTTCTGCCTTCTTATATTATAGATATTTTGAAAACTGAAGTCGTTGGAAAGATTCCTCCTCAGATTTTACCTACCAACGGGGATAGCTGAGAGACTATTGGAATAGGCCCCCAAAATCCTC
Organism: Hofmannophila pseudospretella; assembly: GCA_947369225.1. Classification (NCBI taxonomy): domain Eukaryota; kingdom Metazoa; phylum Arthropoda; class Insecta; order Lepidoptera; family Oecophoridae; genus Hofmannophila; species Hofmannophila pseudospretella. The sequence goes on along the minus strand of OX376328.1, from coordinate 5,848,866 downwards.
CTCTCTACACCCCAAAACCTCAAAACGTATGAATCCCCTTAAGTTTTTGGGTACTTTTGAGAGGCTCATATTTCGTGATGGTTCTGATCCCAATTTTAATTAAACAAAACCCACAAAACTGCGCTTGAAAATTGATAAATGTCCCTACTTTACCGTGTAACCGAGTGTACAATAACTTTTATACGGTTGAAATAAAGCCGGCGGTCGGAAAAGCTAATGTTTTAAATTTTGCCGCGATAACAGTGGCCGTACAAAGTTACTGAATGAAATACAAGAAACTTTGAATTTTTACTGCCCCGTTTTTGCATTTAAGAAACAGATTGTGAAACAGTCGGTTATTCCACGAAAATGTAGACTAGATATTTGGCCCGGAACTAAGATACCACGGTATGTAGATACAACTTCCTCGAGTAAAGAGACAACCTGTCATTCAATATTAAAATAAGACGGACCCGCCACTCACCTTCGGATTTACCGGCGGGGGCGGCCGGACGGCCGGTCCGGTACCAAGCAATGAACAAATTCAGGAGAACGAAACACAAAGTAGTCTTACTTGGTAGTGTTGATTCCATCAACATAATCTGTCATTTAATATGGTATACTTATGGTACTTATATTGTATATTTGAATGTAAGTATGGTAACTTTTATATATATATTTGGTATAACGTTGTGGGATAGGGTAAAAATCGCGAGACTTATAAGTTAGATTGTTTGAGAAGTATTGAAAATTGAACACTTTTTAGACGTAAATTGGTGCTATGATGTTAGTTGGAATATCGAAAAACTAGTTTCAAATCCATCTTCAGCATTAATTTTATTGAGTTGATTGATCCTATAAAAATATTGAGTCAAATACCTACCCTTTTCAGTACTCATTTTGTTTTATCAAAGGGAAACAGATCCCGGTCTTGTATCAGCCTATTAACGCATATAGCATACTGCAGCGGTTTTGAAACGGAATCGAATCTATTTCGGTTTTCTAGATTTATGTAGTTTCGTCCGCTTCTGTTTTAAAATCGCTGCAGTATGTTAAAGGCGTAATCGTACACCGCTGTTACAAGATCACATGTGCCGATCATCTATAATTTACCCTGATATCATACATTCACCCGTATTATTCATCAAATGCCGGACATTGGCCTCTCCCAAGGTTCTCATCCAAATTCTCAGGTTCTCTCCAGCAATCTTGTTAAGTCGCATTAATTACACAAGTACTAACTCGTACCTACAAATACTTGAAGGCAGTTAGGCCAACCTTTACTACCATAAGTTTAAGTTATAGGCACGCACTTTGTTATTTTAACACACGCAGACGTAAGCACCAAAGTTCGTGCTAATAAAAAGTAAACAATAACCGCCATCCTTCATACTAGGGCATAGACCTTTTCTTAACATCAGAGGGAGGCCATAAAATAGTCACCATTGCGAGGTTTTGTGTAGCTCGGGAATCATGTTTCATTTCACGTGATTTTTTATTTATTTATTGAGGAAATCCACACTTATAAACTATGGATATATGTGTTGTTGACTTATATACAGACATTTTCACTGTAAGTATAACATTATTTGTTATAACATTGCTTGTGTGTGTGTAGAAGACTAACGTCTGACGATGTAGATCTGGACATTTCGTGGCTTGGATATTTTACGACTTGGACATTTCATGATTTTGACGTAATTTAAAGTCTTGAAATTTTACAACTTGGACATTTCACGACGAATCGTAAATCGGGGTGTGTGGTGGAACGGAAACAAATACTTGAAGGCGATATGGCGAATGACGATAACGTTGTTTGTACAGTCGACCACAAGCTAGGTATATACCATCAGTCAGAAACTTTTCGATTAAATCTCAACCTTAGGCCTGTGCAATATGACACATTTTAGATTCTCAAATTTTGATGTTTTGGGCAGGTCGACTGTACCATCTCCAAACACGGATTGCAGAATTATTTCTAACTTTTACTTTTTATTTTCATTTATTTTATGGAATAGGAAGGCAACAAGACATACATTCTATCATTTGTAAAACAATTCAGTATAAATAACCAGTGTATATGTAAGTCTTACTTATAGGCTAACTCAACATGCTTGAATAACGTGTGTTAAAGTATCTTGCATAAAATTAAGAATATAATCCAATGACATTTCATTCATAATTTTTGATATAGTTAAATAGCTATAGTTAATAATGATAGTAATACGTACAATTTAGTTCATTTAGTTATCGCCCAACGAATACGAATTCAAAACATTTTTTCTACGTAAATAAATACCTAGTACTTACTTGAACTCAAAATCAGAGAGCATTAAATTCCTTTTATTTTCGTATGGCTTAACATTTTTTCTTTTACTTTTAACCTCAGTTCCACCTAGTATTTATAGAGGAGAGACACCAAACTAGTATGTAAAGTTGAGAAAACCAGCAGAGCGGCGCTACCATTATTCCTACAGATATAAATAAAAAAGTTAGTTTTCCGCTCCAGTTTCATTTTGTTCGCACTTCCCCTCACGTATGGACTACGGTGACGTAGCTACTTCACGTTTGAACAGCGGAAACTATTCATTATATCGTACTGCTATGTCACTGAGTACCTAACTAAGGGACAAAGTAGAGTGGAAGACACACCCTGTCGCAATAAATAAGAATAAGTTTATTTGTGCGGTAAGATGACAAAATTAGTGAGCAACAAGTTAGTTTACAATAAACGCTGACCTCCGAACTAGGAAGTTCCTGTACCTCGGAGGACGGGTCTCTTCTGTGACCAGAGCAAATGAACATGTAACAGAACATGTAAATATTTGTTATGATTCCTTGACATGCGTATGAATGTGTCAAAAAAGTTAAAACGACAAGTGCTAAAGAGTACAGTCTAATGTTTTATCCACTGTACACGCAAACGCGTTTTTATGAAGCGAAAGTTTGGGGTAAGTGAAAAAATTGGATGATTGAGTTACCTGGCTAGGAATTATAATTACAATTATACCCATAGGTAATAAAAAATATGGCGTTAGTTAAATAAAAACTTTAAATAAGTTAATTAAGGTACACATTCATACGAATATCAAGGTTTTTTTTTTATTTTTTTTTATTTATTTATTTATTACAAAATCTACAGCACTTAAATTTAAAAACAAAAAAGTCCATTAATAAAAACATACTGCCAATTAAAGATTTCCTGTTTTAAAACAACGCCTATGGGGAGAAATAAGTTTTGGTGTGTGTGTATATGGATGTGTTTATTGGAAATGTGTGTGAGCGTGTTTGTGTAGAAGAGAGTGTAAGGGTGAAAGGGGTGTGTACATATGTATGTGTTTGTTCGAGTCTTTACTACATGTATCCAGCTACAACGCTACTGTACTAGTACCATCTAAGTATTATTTATTATTGTTACAATATCTCTCCTGATGGCAGCGGCACCGCCATTGAACAAGTCCAACGATGAAAATTCTTTATTATATGACCTGTGTATGCGACGGATAATAGAATTTTGTGCATAGTTAGTTCGCGATAAGGGAAATAAAAACTTATAGCAACAGGGTTAAAATAATAATAATGATAATAATTAAGGTACCTAACAACCTACCTATCGTTAATAATTCTATGTATACAATTAAGTGTTATGACAAAACACTTACTTGTATACATAATAAATTGATATTTATTTATTAAGGTATTACTTATTTACATTTAATATTATAATTAGGAATTCTCAATTCTTAAACTTTGTGAATAATGTCACTTATGTTATATTTTAATGAAGAACAGAACAACACATTAGATACAATGGAATGTGCTTATTTAGTTTGTTATTCAAATATAAGCGTAAAATACAAACTAAAAACGTTGAAAACATAAAGTCAAACTTGGAATTCTAAAAGCTTTTAGCGATAATCCCGCTTTAAGCTGCCGATTTCAACTTTTAGAAAGCTTTCTTCATAATGTAAATAATATTGTAACAACTACAGTATCTTTTTATAATTTTGAGATGTTTTAAAGCATTATTTATTCATTTTTCATCAGCTACAATATTGTTGAAAATAGAATTTATTCATCAAAAATAGGCTTGCCCATGTAAGTAATCTTAGATAGATAAATATTTAATCTTGTGATAACTCAGCTGTGAAAGCCTTTTGATGTGAACCTTTTCAGAACGTTATCAGAGCTACCATCTTTCTAAGTTTCATCTAGAATTAAGGTAAGACGTACTTGTTTTCTTCAAATAAATTTTAGGTGGAAAATTTTGAACAACATACCTAATAATTATGAATTGTCTGTAAATACCTGCTTACTAAATCAATTTATGACGTAAAGTTTAATTAAATAGTATGCCTTTGCGCATAAATGATGTCAATAGACATTAAAAGAAGAAGAATACTACTAGATTATTTCTGAAAACTAATAAAAACTGGCCAAGTACGAGTCGGACTCCGTTCTTAAAAGAATTTTTTTTTCGTGCTTAAAAAAATATCATTTTAATTATTTGTTTCTCATAAATTATTAATAGAATTCCTTTTATTTTTCCCACAATACGAGTATATATAACACCCTCTATCAGTAATAATTATTTCAAAACCCATTTTGATTTGAAAATGGGGACCAATAAGGGTTCCTTTTTTACCATTTTGGTTAATGTTGCTCACTGTGCGTCGCCCCTTAATTGGGACAGTACATGGCACCCTTAAGTTTTCTAGGCCACTTTTTACTACACCCTGTTTGCATGTGATTTAGTATTCATTTGTATTATAATATCACACAATTATGTTATTATGTTGCCATTTAAATGAAAGCTTCCTATTGGCTATTCATTTATTATAATGACTCGTACGTCAGCAACTTTGTTCTTTATGGTGCACGATTTTTTTTACACGCAATTAAACGATACCGACCGACATATTTTCTTTGTCCAGCCCTACAGCCATCATAGCCTAATCTATAGAAATAATTATATATAGATAGAAAGAAAATAATTATTTCAACGTATTTATGTATATACTAGCTAATTCGCTTCAAGAGAGTCGGCTGAGATAGTACGGCTAAATTAGGCGAAAACCGCAGGATTACGTCAGTAACAAATGTCTCTATCTGGTCATTGAAGAAGCTAGACACCTCTGCCGACCTAGAAACCATGATATTCTAGGTGGATCCACAATGTCCATAATAGAGGATGCTTTGTTTTGTTTATCATATGATTTGTGGCCAACCTATTGTTAGAGTTATTCAGGCCGTCCATAGGCCTCTGAGGTTGCTTTAGAACGACAACAACGAGTACCGACTATTCAATGTGCTTTACTAGGAACGGCGGGGCCCAGGTGAAATGTGCCACTATCGGTCACCAATCCTGTTTCTGACCTCGCCCAACGTGGTTAACTTGCATGATCACTTTATGATAATGTTTGGAACTAGACTATAAGCCACTCATAGAGAACGCTAAAGATGACTAAAAGTAGAGAAGACTGTCTAGGAAAACTACCATGAACAAAAGTCTGGACATCAAGGTAGAAGAAGGTAGGTTTAAATGTTCCATTAATATGAGAGCTCCTTCATAAAAGTTAGACAGTTTACCTCATCCTTTCATACTATTACTATAGTGTAATTTATTACAATTTATTTTCTTCATGTAGGTACATTACATAGTCGACATTCCTCATAAGAAACAGCAGACAACGCAAATATTTCATCACAGGAAATGAAAAATCGTATATTTACATTTGTGTCACGGTAAATTACGAAGTGAGTTACGTAAACATCATTTGCTGGGTAAACCATGTTTTCTTTAAATATCCAAAGGAAAATACAGTGTGTATACCTAAGAGAGAAAACCATACCGTTTCAGGGGTGAAAGTACCCCTTCTGTCTCTTAGGCTTATGGCAAATTCGAAGATACAACTTCTGCCAATGAAGAATTAACCTAAAACTAAGTTTGAAAAATAAATAAATATACACGCTTTTGGGTAAAAGATACAAAAGTTCTCAACAAGAGAAGTCAAACGATAATACCCCTAAGGAGTTCCGTTGATCACCTTCCGGTTCCATCTTCAAACCCTGGCCATCATCTCTCAACAAAGGACTTAAAAAGCCGACTGAAACAAGTCCAGGCAAATATTTATTTATGGAATGATGCGTATTTTGACACCATGTATCTAGGTTAGCGTTATAGCCATACTTACATGATTTGTCTAGACTAATCTGCTTGTTTGCATCAGTTTACCTGTCCTTTTGAGACCTAACAAATAAAAAATGTTTTCCAATTCCAGAGGAATGGAAAAATAATTGTTTAAAGGTATCTCGATGATACGTTATTTGATGCTACGTATTGACGTAGTTCTCGGTATTGCTGTGCGGTGGGTGAATCTATCAGGGACAGATATGACCGCAACCCGCCGTGTTAGGTTGACAACGATGTCGCGACATCCAGCGGGATAAAAGAACTCGACTACTGTAGCGGGAATAAAAGTGCCAGTATTTTACCTTAGCACAATAATATAGACCATTCCAATAAAAATAAGACAGCCTGATCCCATTACTTCGAACGTCGACTTAACGAAATTAATTCAACTTCTTCTGTCTAATGTCGGATTCAATAGAACTTGTTCATAATGTAAACAAACCCCCATATTGCCGAGGTCGATGGTTTGATGAATTATCTATGTTTTATTAATATTACATAGTATAATGTAGTTTATAAAAACGAAAAAAGTGAATTCCACGTAAATTAGACTATGGGCCATCGTCTTCGTGATAAATCAAGGATAGGTTTGTTTACATTATGAACAAGTTCAATTGAATCCGACTTTAGTTAATCGTATTATAAGCGGCGAGCTTATAGAAGCTCATAGTCAGCCCACTATTAAGCCGATTAGACACTTTGCGTTTTAGACATAGCGCTCATACAATCGTATAATCGTCCTATACACAATTAGAAAATATACCTACACTTAAAATACCGTCTTATTTGTAAGACGATCGTCCAAAATATTTATAACAATTTATATACGTAAAAAGTGCTTAGAAAGAATTTATATAGGTACGTACCTAGTTTTTTATAACAGAGATTCTGACAGACCAGAAAGCGGCCACGACAGCAAATGAATAACCTGCACACACGGTGGGGTACCTTTACACGAAAATTGTAAAGCTGCGACCGTCGACGGTCTGTCAGTGTTCTTAACAAACTTAGATTGGTTTTTGTTACACTGTGAATGTAAAGAAATTAATATAATTATGTAGATTTTCAATAAATAATAATAATAACGACCTCCTCCATCTAGTTCCCGACCACCTCAAATACAATTAATGATCTAACAACATTGACATCAGATTCGTATTCAATCTTGAATCAGTTCAAAGCAATAAAAGTGGTTCAACTTTGACATTTCCCGACGTATCGAAAGTGACATTACATTATGCAGAGCCAAAACACACGTTAAGCCTTCGTGAAATAACTGAAAACGAAGCGAAAGAAGAGAGCAAAACAGAGATATCTCTATGCCTACCTCGCGTAAGTTTTACAAAAATACCAATCAGGACAATTCTAAATTTATCAGATGAATTGGCAACCCTACGATATGTTATCTCAAAGCTGTTTGTGCTACAAGTTATGGTTTCAATTTATGGCGTTTGATAGAAACGGTGTTGCGATCACAGGACCAGATAGAATATGGAAATGTCAAAACGACAAGGATTGCTTGATTACATTGTTCATGATAAGTCTTTATGGGCTTTGATCTTCATTTGGACAAATGGCGGTCCATTGGAAATTGAAAATGTTTGTTTGTTATTTTTTTTAAATATTTACCTCAATACTGTCGCATTATTGTAGATACGCGCTGTGTCTGTTATATTTATTTTGAGTTGTTGTATAATTAGATGACCTATAAATATTTATTTCATATGTATTGTTATCAATCAAAATAATCTGCAATAAATGTATAAATAACAAAATTTCTTTACTTTTTAGAGCCATGCAAAATTAAATAATTATGTTTCTTTTTAATCTGTATTTTAGAGGCTTTAGTACATGATAGGGTTACAAGTATGAATACGTAATGGTTCTTAAATTAATATTGTACACGCTTGGCCAACAAAGTTTAAACTTAACGTACATACATATTTCTCTACAGAAAATGATTTTATTTTACGCAACCATAAATTAAACTTTTACAGAAATGGTTACCTTTCTTACTTAATATTCAGGTAGTGTATCAGCTTGTAACAGTTTGGTAATACTTTTAATGAGTCGTTATTAAGTTATGAAAGCCGTGGCTTTGGAAATTATGAGGCGTACCCATCAGACAAACGAGCAAGCTTTCTTTACTTGTTAATACAACTTTTATCATATATTTTTTCTTGAATAACAATGAAGCATGGTCATCCAGTGGCCGATATCTCAGAGGTTCATACAAACATTTCGAGCCACTTATACAGGGGCTTTGATTCCGCGATGGCCGGTAAATCTAAGCCTAGCGACACACTTGCCGAAATTACGCGACGGAACTTTCGGCCCAGTTACGCTCACAATGCTTTTTAGGTTACCTACGACACACTAGGCCGAAATTACGTCGCGTTCCGGCGTACAGCCGAACTTCGGTCGGGCGGATGTTCGACAACAACGCATTCTATGCATTTCTAGGAAGCGACACATCATTACGCGACCGAAAGTTCGGCGCCGCGTCAAGGCAGATCGGCAACGTCGCTCGTCTTCAATCGCGGTCCGACGCAGTGGTGACAACTTGGTTGTTGGGGGTAAAATAATCCATGTTTTCTGGACAATATCACGACTAGCTAGCGCAAAGCCTATCGACACACTGCACTCCGTCCATTCCGCAAGTGCGTAAATTACGTCGCGCGTAATAAATTGGTCAATTTTACCTACAAATTGTATAAAAGTAAGTAAGTTTCACTCATTTTTATGGACAACACACGCTTGACCAAAAAATTTACAATGCCAAAATTGTGTTCACAAAAAAATTCTAATGGTTTATGGTATTGAAAATAAATAAATATACCTAATTCGAAAAATATTATTCTTACGATAAAGGTTTGTAACCCCTGATAGAAGGACCGGGGGGTCAATGAACTTTTATGCCAATCCATCTGGCACGGACTATAGTGTGCATGTCAGCCGAATACGTCGGCACGTAAAATCAGCCGCCGAAATTCGGCCGCGTTCTTACGGCATAGTGTATCGCTACGCCAAAGATAAACTTAAATGAAGCTGTCACGCTCACTCATTTGTGTAAGAGTCAATTTTCGTTTAGAAATATTCGTTCAACGATCATCGCTGAATTTGGCGGTCACCCCAGAATAGATGCTAATATCACACTATTCTTAGCCTCCCCTGAAAATAACAAAATACCCCCCCCCCCCCTCACTACTTGTTTTTTTAGTTGCGTGCGAGCCTGTCGTCAGCTGTTAATATAGTAGAACAATTGTTCATCTACATCTACTTTACTACTTTACTTTATTAAGTGTAGTTAAGATACTAGTGGCAGCTGCTAGCAATTTATAACCGAGCAGTAGAATGTAGATATTGCCGTACAAGCACCGCGTGCCTTGAACAAAATCAACCAAATTGGCGTGCTTCAAGCCAGTTGCAAGGTTGCATCGATCGGTGCAAAGTGCACTCCGGAATATCAACTGCAACCATTCAAGTTTAAAGTCTATTTTTAAACGAAAATATTTTTGAAAATTTTAGCGAAGTTTTCGTTGTGTCGGTACTTTGGATCTCGTAGCACTTTATAAACGTGCCTCTCTGGGGTTGTAGATATTTGAGTGGACACAAATTGGAATATTTGCTGTCTTGCTTTGGCAAATGCACTCTAGCGTTAATAACAAACCAATCAAGATTCTCTAGTCCCACTGCACCGAACGTTTGTCAGATGTCTGTGGGTTTGCAATTTACCTACACTCGCGAGCAAGTAATTCAGGTCACCGCGAAAGTTTCACTTCATAAATTAAATGCATTTCTCTTAATAATTATTTTTAGGAAAACATTATCACCATTTGTTATTCGCAATCTTCATCTATCTATTTAAATAGTGCTTTACCCTACATTTAAAATGATATTAAATATTGCTCTTCATTCATCATAATCATGTCATCCCATCTTCTAACTAGCTACATAGTCCTCTCCTCTCCCTTCCATTTCCGGTGAACTTCCATCCAATTTCTACCTCTCTCCGTTTTGTCTGGATAACTGGACTCCACGAAACGAAGAGCCTATGCACACCGCTTTTCTTATACGCGCTTCAAACGTGATTCAGACGCAGCCAGTAAACCTTTGCACACGTTCAAAAATTTAGATCCGCGTTTGTATCGATACAAAAGCGCTGTTTCATAGATCCGCAACAAAAAAATAATTTGTTAAATTACAAAAAACGCACTTCAAACGCGCTTCTTTATCGCGTTTACGCGCGTTTTCATCGATACAAACGCATCTTAAACGCGCTTCTTCTATCGCTTTTTCTTCAATACAAAAGCAAACAATCTGCTTTCTTGAGTTCTACGGCGCCGTAAAAGCGCATACGCGCGTTCTCGAAATGCGCGTCGTCTGCGCGTATAAAATTCGCGGTGTGCATAGGCCCTAAGACTCCACATCAATCGATTGGTATCAATTTTGGCAATATACTCCACCTATGTACACTTCCTTCGCGATAGTGATGGATACTGTCCTCATGTGTAGCTAGTTAGTTAGAAAACTTCCAAAGATGTTTCCGGAATTGTCGGACCCCCTTTGATACAGATATGTATAGTTAAGGTAATATAGGGAACCGACTGTCATTCAAAAAATATGAAATAAATATAGAACAACGTACTAATTAAAGTTCCAGTCATATGGAGGACAATAGACACCCTTCCAAATCCCAGATTTTTATAGGAAAACGTAAAGTCATCTTATTACCCATTTTCTCAAAACTACACTCCCTAAAATGGTTTGCCAGTAATTTATTTCAGACTAAGACACTAGTATCAGACCATGTAGGTATGGACCTTATCTTGGTTGAACTACTACTAAGCTCGTGTGCTTCATCTTCGATCTCATAGTCACTATTACCACCAGGTGAGATTGAGGTCAAACGCGGGTTTAATTGTAAATAATAAAAAAAGACTATATCTATTACAAGTGAGATAGGTACCCCCACAGAAATAAATCAAGATAGAACGGTGACGAGGGCGAGCTGCTATATGAATCGCGCGTGTCAATATTTTCATTTTCATAAATTTACGTGATTACGAACGAAATACCTCCTATTGATCGATTCACTGTCGTACCTGTTGTTCTTATGGTTACAAACCGCACAATAGCATTTAGCACCGCCGCTCTGGTCGGTCCGCGTCGAAAACTAGGCGCTGAATGAATGAAATCTTAATATTGTGCGGGCCCGTTATATCTTGATTTATTTCTGTGGGTACCGCTCTACGCATAGTGCTATAAACGGTGTAAATAGATAGATAAGTACATATTTTATTGTACACAAGGAATTTACATAGGAAAAGAAACATAGAATAAGTGTACAAAGGCGGCCTTATCGCGCAGATCGATCTCTTCTCTTCTCAGGCAACCAGTGTATTGTAGGTAGGTATAAACCAAAAAAATGTTAACACAAACGAACGTCCAATTAGGACGCCAAAATTGCTCGCTCGAACAGAGTTTCAGTATCGCTATTGGAACACTGAACAAGTTTCGTTCAACAACCAGCAGCCCTGTTTGCGGAAAACTTTATAAATCTAGCAGAATGATGTAGCATATAAAGTAAGCAGTAACTTGGTACTGGCAGTTTGATGGATTTCATAACAATCGGGGTTCTAAGTGGCTGTGTACAGTGATTGGTTCTGTTACAAGTTCTCTGCGATAATGAGAGAAATAAGAACCAGTTGGGTAATGATGAAATTGAGAAATGGGTAATGAGATTTGAAAATTAGAAAAGAAATATCCAACTCGTATTTCTGTAGGACAAAAGTCTATTAAAACGAACCATAGAGAACAGAAGTTCACTTGCGCTGACAAGAGTTAGCATGATAATTATTACGTCCCAAAACCACATTCCTTCTAAACCCAGATTCCTGTCTTCAAGTTTGCGACATTTTTATGGAGATATCTCAGCATTTTAATTAGGTAGGCAAACAATAATTTTCCTATCCAAATCCAGTGTGTAATGTTTTAACAGTATCAGTTACAATCAGTACACTCTCTAGTTCCTGAGTCCTGTATTTTCACCTATATAGCTCCTAAAGACGCTATATGCAGCTACGAGTAGTTTCCTCCGGGAGTGTTGTATTTGCTCCGTTTGATATTTCCGGCACTATTATACCGGAAGATTTTTAGTCTAGCAGAATATGGAATACAGGGTTAATGCAGTAGGTTTTACATTATGTAGATACTTACATACTTATTTTACAATATTAACTGGCCAGTATCGAAAAAATATACAAAATGATTAAAAAATCATATTGAATCCGATAAAATATGAGCATACCAGCGTCGCACTGGTGCCAATGGGATCAAATCTAATTCCATAAGCATTATTACTAGGATGTAGCACGCTGGGTTCTACCTTTTGAAATTTTTGTCACAAAATATTTTTTTCTAAGTCGTTATTTTGACGAAACCTACATTATACATAGGTTCTACTCTACTTATGTCATGCTACATTTTTCCAGACGAACTAAAATACCCAGTATCGACATGGCTAGAATGCACAAAACAAAAGTAATAACCCTTAATAAACAAGCAAAAATTAAAGCATTAATTTTAATTTATTTAATTTAATTTATTTATTAGGTAAACACAACAGATTCCAACCATAGAAATTACAGAAAAATCAATATAAAGTTATGAGCTAGGTCGTAACCCTTAACGTGTAAACACAGCATGGTTAGGAAGTAGAAAATTGATTGTTGCACAAAATTGAGTTATGAAAAAATAGTATTGAATGTAATGACTAAAAAACTTATGCCTATTTGAAAAATAAAAATAAAGTAAAGACTATAAAGTAGGTGCGTGGATAGCTCACTTGAGGACATCCTCAACCCGTGTTTTAAAAACTAATGGCCTAGGATCAAATAAGTCTATCGATGGCTTATTGTTGCTGTTAGAAGAGATTTCGTTAAACAATCTACACATTCGCATTACGTACGTAAGCATTCAAAATCGTTGAGCAATTTTAGTTGAATGCAACTAAAATTGTTCAACGGTTTTGAATGCTTCTGCAGCGAATGACCATCACAGAGATTCGCAACAGAACCCTGCATTTAAAATTAATATTTCACCATCTGAAATTAAATGGTACCGCGTTAATTTAACAGCTAACACGTGACGCGACTGTAAAACTATTACGTCAATTAACGTAATGGCTAATTGACGGTTTAAAATGTAAATTTACGAACAATAACGATCAAATTAAATAATTTCTTTCAAATCCTGAAAAGAAAAATTGGCAAAGGATGTTTTACCCGATCTGAATAGAAAAATAATTATGTAACCAAGGGATTTATTATTTTCTAAACAAAGTTCCTTTTTTAGGGTTTTAAAGTGAAAGTACAAAATTGAAATAATAAGATGTAGACTAATTAAAATACTTCATGAATGAATGGTGCATCTTAACTTTATTTCATTTCATTTCATCTTATTTTTATGATCACCAAAAGTTTTCAGTTAATTGTGGATACAATCATTATAATAAAAATCATGTTTGTCAATGACTTATTGAAACACCATAAAATATCAGTGTTATTGCAATAGTTTATGGTACGTATTATCAATTTTATGTGAGTTTAAAATACGGTTAAAAACTTTGCAACATAAATTGAAAAGTTGTGGTTCTCGATCGAGAGTTCCGCAGGAACGTTTACCTAAGGGTTGATCCCACCTCCCTGGAAATTTATATTATTTATTATTTAAGGGTGAATAAATCTTGTATATACGAGTACCCCGTTTCAAACATAGACCACTTTTTACAACCTGATTCCTGTGGGATTTCATGTAGAATGTTAAGACATGCCATGTGTTTCACAAATTTTATAATATAATAAAAATTAATAAATAGTGATATTTTATATAAAATAGGTAATCGGATCCATTTCAAAGAAAGTTAATTTTACCAAAAAAAATTAGCATAGTTAGTAATAAATAAAAATAAAGTGGTACCTTTGACGTGTTTTATAAGCACACAGGTAATTGTATAAAACAACCGCATCATTTCCACGGATGTTAATTTAAAAAAAAAAAAAATTGAGCTTTTTTGTTGTTTTACGAATAGAGAAAGGGTAAGTTATACTGAAAGCCGAAATTGTTCTCACATCATACAAACAATGGATATATTATTATCCATAAGGATAACAAGACCCATCCAAGTTTAAGAACAAAAGTGGTGTTTTCTATCTTGGCTTGAGTGAAATCCCTATTAAAAACTAAATTAACTTAACTTTTGAGGACTCTGTCAATAAGTATTTACTTAGCTCATGTTGATATCAATGTCAAATTTTCATTATAAGTATTATATTATACATTAATATTTTTAGCTGCAATTTAAAAAAGAGAGAAGACTAGCGGCCTATTTTTCGGCTTACGTTTAAATTAATTACAAAGTGAATAAGTATATTTTTAGATATTTTCTTAAAGCTATCCGTCTGCTAGAAAAAGGCCCCTCCTTTTCTCCTCTTTTCTCTGTCCCCAGCCTCCTTTTGCCATGCTGGAAACCATCCAATTCGTCCTTCCCATCTACGCCTAGGCCCCCTCTTCGCTGGCGGCGGCCGTCATCTGCTATCCACTGCATGGCGACTTTTGCCCAACTGCCCGTATACATTCGGCAGACGTGGCCATCCCAGAGAAAGCTTTACTGGCCACGTCTGCGATACGCAGTTTGGAAGGAAGGGCCGTGTTCCTGCTCCGATCAGTTCTTTTTACATTGAGCATGCTGCGCTCCATAGCTTTGAGTTTGGACATCTACTCTTTTGTTAGTGATCTTGCTTGTGTACCGTAGGTTAGAGTGGACATAGGTTAGATATACTTTCTAAAAAAACCGAGATTTTCTAATGTAGGCCGAAAGTCTCTGTTTCTACCAAAGACTTATAATTATTTGCAGTAGAAATATAGGACTGGTGACCAACAATCACAGAATAAATAATAGTAATACCTACCATCGTATCGAAAGGTGCTATTGCTTGACCGAAGAAAAGGCACAAGAAAGAAAGAAAAGCACATTTATTTAACATTGCATTCTTCTTCATCTTCTTCTTCAGGCTTTATTCATCCACTGCTGGATATAGCCCTCTCCTATATATTTCCATGCAGCCCTATTTGCAGTGCTTCTGAGCCAAGTCACTCCAGCTCTAGCCCTGATGTCGTCTGACCACCTCGCTGTTGGACGTCCCACACTCCTGCTGCTTGTGCGCGGTCTCCACGTAAGTACTCTGTGGATCACCCGTTGTCGGTTCGCCTAGCCACATGTCCTAGTAACATTGCATTATGCATACATCATTAAACTTAAAAAGACATGAAATTAAAAAAAAAACACAACGATAAAAAGACACATGCTCAGCATGTGCTGCGGTCCGACCGGTACGGCAGAACCACAGCGCTGGTTTTCAGCTGTGTCACAAGAAACCAATTTAGAGATGTCTAAAGAAGGGATACTAAAATAACACTAAACTACCATGTCTAAAGTTAGTTCTCATAGTGCAAATATTTATAAAAGTACTTTGTTGCATAAAGAGAGAAAGTGTGATTATGAAAGACGTAAGTCCGCCAGGCTGAGAGGTTTCAACAAGAAAGTTGGTCTCATATTATCTTTTTAAACGTAGTAACTCTACCAGTTACAAAATATTAAAGAGAATTGAAGTGAGATGTCTATGGGCGATGGTGATCACTTACGCCATCAGGTGGTGGCCCGTTTATTCGTCTGCTCTCCCATTTAATAAAAAAATCTATTAATTAATATATGACGAGTTGTATGAGAGTGTAATTCATATTAATATAATGTTTGATTAAATGTTTAACTAATGAGCCTCCGACTAGGCCCTAACATCGTAGTCCAGTTGAGTTTTTAATTCAGTTTATTTATATTATTGTATACGAGTATTTCTCGAAATATCTTGTCAATTTAAGAGGTCAAACTCCCCTAAACATTAATTTCCGTTTGTTAAAAAAGTTAGATCGAAATTACTTATACAATGATATCGGAAAAACTGTGCTGATATGCACGCTGCTACCAACGCTGTGAAACTTGCTACGCCGTAGCTCGTAGCGATTCTGAGACATAAATGTCGTGAACAGTACCTAAGTATTGTGCAGTAAAGGACACACGTCCGTAGCTTGATAGAATTTTATTTATTACAAAATCCACAGCACTTAAATTTGAAGTTCAGAGATTAGATTAGATCGGAAATTATTATTTTGATGATTAACAACAAAGTAATTTACAACCTCTACTCAACAAATTATTTACCTACGAATTCACTATAGCACGCGAGTGTATTCACTTAAATCTTAACAATCGCAGTTAGACTATTCCCGCGGACATTATATAAGACTTATTCGGATTTCCGGATTCAGATCTTCCGTAAACTACCTCCGCATACAATATCAAATAAATAGCCAAACAAAGGCCACACAAATATTACAACAATAGGGGTAGATTTAACTCCGCCATTTGGAAGTGGGGTCGGATGTAACATCTAGTTGTCAGTTATTATCCTCAGATTTTAGTGTCTTTGAAACAATAGAGTCCTTTCAAAGCCCTCCTTAAGTGACAAATGGGAGTAAGGTACACTTCCTTAATCCGTAGGGAGTTCGTGTCAGGATGTGTTTGAGTTACATTGGTTACTTATTTCGACAAACTTGAGTAACCGTGAGTTAAAAGAAACGTCCTTAAAGTTAAGGCTTCCTTAGATCTCGTGTCATCTCTATCAAGAGCTAGTAAGGGATAGGCGTAGAAAGGGATAGGATGTATTTTAATGAAGACTTAACTTTAAGGACGTTTTGTGCAACTGACGGTTTGAGAACCAGTATAAATATTTGTAGGTAAATTTTGTGTATTACATTTAGTGTACAAATCGGTACAATATTTGATAAGATATCTAGGTACTAGTACAGTGCTAAAGTTTAAAAAAAAACGGAAGCTATTGATATATTTTTTATTTTTACTCATAAGTAAGTACTTAGTGTAAGAAATCTTGATCTAAAAGTGATTTTACCGCTTTTATCATCAACCACAGTATTTTCCCAGCAAAATATATACTATTCAATATCCAGTATCTATTACTTACCTACACAATTTTGGATAACTACTGTTAATTTGCGGAAAATATTTTCTACAAAAAACTGGAATGAGAATATTTCTGCGGCCCATCCCAAAATTACAACTTACTCAAGTTTCTTATCAAGAATATATTTTTGAGATCGAAAATACTATAGGATTCTAGGACAAATAATACGAAGAGTTCAGCGAACTACTCCTCCGTGTGCCTCAAGCACATAACAGACCTACTGAATACGTAGAGGTCCAACATGAGCTTAAAAGGCTTTCGGGTAACCGCAGACAACGTCGAGTTTCTGACGGGCCTTACACAGAATTACACTAATTTCTATTAATTCACCCACTTTAATTAACTAAGTGCGGTTCCGACAAAGGAAAAGCCCTTTAATGTCTGCATTAGAACAAGAAGTAGCTTATGTTATTAATATAGAGTGCGTGGTCGTGACTTATATTCTATTCAAAATACTACTACCACCTATACAGTACACACTATTTCTGGCCGCGCCGTGACCGGCAGTGACTGAATGAGAACAGCTGAAAATAGGACTAAACGGCGGAAGCTGGGAGAAAGGTAACTATGTGAATGAATGAATCAAAATTTATTTGCACACATATACATAACACGATAAAATTACACGATTACACTTCATTACTTAAAAGAGATACTTTTTTACTTAGAGTAAGTTCACAATTTCACATGCATATGTGACAAAAGGGTCCCCGACTCAGCATTATGCTGTGACTATATGGCTAGATGCTAGCCACCGCCGCAGCGCTGGTGTTCAGTCAGAGCCCGGTGACACGACGACACGGTACGTGACGGTGAGATAGCTGTCAGCATTGCACAACTACATATATAAACATATCTCAATCCATATTAACTGTAAAACAACTACCTCCATTCTAATATTACATATTATATTATTATTATTTGTGCGGTGGACTAGAATAGGCTGCTAATTATACTGATGAGGAAGGAACGTCGGTGGCCTAGTGGCTAGGACACCGGACTCCCATGCGGAAGGTCCGGGTTCGAAACCGTGCAGTGCCATGTACCGATGAGTTTTTCGTACTCTTCGAAGATTTACGTACATTTACCGACTGCTCTAAGGTGAAGAAAAATATCGTTAGGAAATCTGCACACTGAGATGACTAGTGTGTAAAATGGGGTAGGCACAAAAGATCATCAAGGGTCGAAGTGCCGCTGGGGTTATTTATTTCCCGGCCCTCTATCATAAGATAAGAGATAAGATACTGATGATAAGATATTATAGAGATTAGATAGAAACATTTTGATATTGACGTGGTAGTGAAAAGATTAAAGAACTAAAACCTAATTAAAACTAAGCTACAGAAGAAAGGTACTAAAAAGACTGAAAACTATAGGTGTACCTATAGCTACGAATAAAAGTTAAAGATAAAAAATTTGGACTCTTCTACATCTCACGGTAGCGTATTCAAAACGGCTGGCCGCATTTCCGTGTTGCACGGCTAAATTGAGCCCCTGGGTCTTTGTGCGCAAGGCCAAGACCAAGACCAAGACTAGACCAAGACTAAACCAAGACCAGACTAAGACCAGACCACGCCAAGGCCAAGCGCTTCGCGATGTCTTTGTAGACACGGTGGGCTCACTGTAAGATTTGATATACATATTATAGGTACCACTGATACAGTAGTGCGTGATACAATGTATGTATTTAATTAACATAAAAACTATATTTTGTAAATTATTTAATGGCTCCTTTGCGGCAGAAATAGGGCAGTACTAATACACGCTGAATCTGTAAAGAGTCATATAGATAAATCAGATTGATCTGACGCTGAATCTGTACAGTCATATAGGCAAATCCGATTGTTCTGACGCTGAATCTGTAAAGAGTCATATAGATAAATCCGATTGATCTGACGCTGAATCTGTACAGTCATATAGGTAAATCCGATTGATCTGACGCTGAATCTGTACAGAGTCATATAGGTAAATCCGATTGTTCTGACGCTGAATCTGTAAAGAGTCATATAGATAAATCCGATTGATCTGACGCTGAATCTGTACAGTCATATAGGTAAATCCGATTGATCTGACGCTGAATCTGTACAGAGTCATATAGGTAAATCCGATTGATCTGACGCTGAATCTGTACAGAGTCATATAGGTAAATCCGATTGATCTGACGCTGAATCTGTACAGAGTCATATAGGTAAATCCGATTGATCTGACGCTGAATCTGTACAGAGTCATATAGGTAAATCCGATTGATCTGACGCTGAATCTGTACAGAGTCATATAGGTAAATCCGATTGATCTGACGCTGAATTTGTACAGTCATATAGGTAAATCCGATTGATCTGACGCTGAATCTGTACAGTCATATAGGTAAATCAGATTGATCTGACGCTGAATCTGTACAGACATATAGGTAAGTCCGATTGATCTGACGCTGAATCTGTACAGTCATATAGGTAAGTCCGATTGATCTGACGCTGAATCTGTACAGAGTCATATAGATAAATCCGATTGATCTGACGCTGAATCTGTACAGTCATATAGGTAAGTCCGATTGATCTGACGCTGAATCTGTACAGAGTCATATAGGTAAATCAGATTGAAGCCATTAATTAATTTACAAAATAAAGTTTTTATGTTATTGTTGATCAAATACCTACATTCGCGAAGCGCTTGGTCTAGACATCCAAAAACAAATAGCCTTACGCACAAAGACCCAGGGGCTAAATTTAGCCGTGTGACACGGAAATGTGGCCAGCCTTTTTGAATGGTAGGAGAGCACATACAAGTAATGCTAACCCACACATACTGACGACTGGAAATCAACTATGATTTGCATAATCACTACACATACAACGTCACTCAACAACGACTCTCTTATCTTATTTCATATACCACCAGCAGTATTTTCTTAACTGAGATAAGTTATCTCAAAGTCGGTAATATAACTTTCCCAACACGACGTCATCACCTACAAAAGTAAGAGCCTCCAAACCTAAATTACAAAAGCCACATACAGAGTGTCCTTATTCGAGTCTATTAGGCAGTTGCTCCACCGCAAACAATGTAAGTTCGTGATGCATCGCTATAAAAAGTGAAAGAAAAGTTTTCAAGCGAGCTCAAAGCGGGTAAACAACTTTACCTCCTATTTGGAGGACAAATGGCGCCGTTCTATTTCGAACTGGGAGAAATACTGAGCTACATTTGTGAATACTCACGTTTCTCACAGAGAAACAAACAATGGAAAACACTCTAGTTCAGTTACGTTTGTGAAAAAGAAAATTATTGACAATTGTAAAGTCAAATAAGATGTAAATAAATAATAAAATTAATAAACTTTATTTTTCACCAAGCGTTCACATATTATTTCAATAACACGTACAATTTAGACAGTCTTATCGCTTAGAGCGACCCATTCCAGACAATCTCTCAAATGTACTATTATTTGTATTTTTTAATATTTGTATAATGCTTGCTTATCGTATGGTTAGTGGCCAACCTATTTGTCAGAGTTGTTCAGGCCGCCCGTAGGACTCTGACATGGCTTAACGACTGCTGTCGAACGACAACAACCGGGACCGACTGCTTAACGTGCTTTTCGAGACACGGAGGAGCTCAGATGAAATATGGTATTATTAGTGGTAGATCCTAATGTGAAGGATCGCCTGGGGTGGTACCACCCTCTTATCTATTTCTGCCGTGAAGCAGAAATGCTTGCATTTCTGTGTTTCGGTTTGAAGGGTAAGAGAGCCAGCGTAATTTCCGGCACATGAGGCATTCCATCTTAGTCCTCGAGGTTAGGAGCGCATCAAAAACCCTCTAATATTAATAAAGTGAGGTAAGATGTCTATGGGCGATGGTGACCACTTACCATCAGGTGGCCCGTTTGCTCGTCTGCACTCCTTATTTAATAAAAAATAAAAATAAAATATGCCACTAGCGGTCACCCATCCAGGTACCGACCGCGCTAACGTCGCTTAAACTGCACGATCACTTTCGTCCCGTGCTCGCAACTAGGCTACGGACATTCCCTCTTCCCTTGTACCCTTATATCCAATTAACGTACATAACATCACACAAGAAAATTCATCAAAAAATTCTCTATGTATAGTATATCACAATATTCCATACATAACAAATACAACCCTAAATTGGCATCACTGATGTATTAGATGTATGTATGATGTATTTATTCACTTTTAACCATTTGGAACGTTTAGAGCACAACAGCGGTTACGTCAACATAATATGATACGTATTTACACATAAAACGTTAAATTGAATTACGTGGCTTAGCTGTTAAACCAAGAGTAGGTCATTACATTTCGGAAAAATCATAATGCTATGATAACTATAATTATAATTTATAGCTGCTGCAAATGGGCATTCTCAAAAAAAAAATTAAAATAATAATAATAATTACCAGTGATCGGATTAGGTAGTGCAATTTTGCGGGATTCCATGACGAAATATGAACTTGGACATGCCCAACGAGTAACGATATCCCGGGATTACAAATTCGCTAAGTACTGGTTACGTTCAAAAATATTATTATGTATTCTTATGAGACTTTTACGAGGTTAAATTTGCCGCCATATTGTTTGTTTGTTTACTTTATACTTGACAATAATTCTTAGAAAATGTATTGTTTCGGCTTTACAAAGGCGACGACTGATAAAAGCGTTCTGAGAAATTGTGAATGTGAGAAAGAGACCATAAATCCCGAATATAGTCCTAATTACTCCTAATAGTGGTATCTCTTTATCTCTCTCTCGCAAATGGGATGATGCGATGATTTCCTTTTGCAGTTCCCATTACAAGAATAAGTATATCATATATACAGAACATTTCCGAAATCCCGCAATCCCGCGGGCGTATCCATACTAATATAACGTTTGAGGTCGTTAACCCTAAATTGCACTACCTAATCCGATCACTGATAGATAGATAGATAGATAGATAGAAACACTTTATTGTACACAAAAACAGGAAAAGTAAAAACTACAGGAATAATAACACGATACTGATAATTACAGTATAGCTGCTGTATAGAGTCATTGTCAAAACATTAAAAAATTATATGTCAAATCCGATTATTATTATTAGGAAATGTCAACTATTAAATATAAAAATAGATACTTATTTACCTTTATGTACCGCGATGCCTTCGTCCGGGCACAGCGCCGTGGTTCCGCCGTACCGGTCGGACCGCAGCACATGCTGAGCATGTGCCCTTTTAATATTGCATTGTTTTTATTTTATTTTTTCCAATATTGTTTTAAGTTTAATAATGTGTGCAATGTTGAATAAATGTTTTTTCTTTCTTTCTATGCCTAAAAATAAAATCACAAATCGATATTGTTACTAAAATTCTTAGATGAAAGAAAAGATAGTATCTCTCCCATAGCGGGTCCACGTTTGTTCCTTCATGCTAAAATTAGTGGATAAGATTTATAATAATACTTAAATATTTTATATCTATTAAAATAATTTTGCAAGAAAAATAATAAGTTATGTAATTCAGATTTTTTATTAGCCCAAATTCATAAAATTAATTTACATGTCATATAATAATAATAATAATTTTCCAATAAAGAAATAATGTCAATCAAATAGCCCGCCCCTTGTCGTCCCCGGTGCAAAGGTGCCCAATAGTGCCCATAACGCTCGCGGCGTTACCGCGCTGTATCGCTACGGCCAACTTTTGCACCAGGTACGACCCGGAGCGAGGGTCACAGCCCCTCTCCCAGATTAGCTTAATAAGTACTTTTGTTAAATAAAACATAATTAAACAAACTAAACCTTTTTTTTCCATAGCAATTAGCATCGACCGCGGTTTTGATAAAAATAGCTCCATGTTTATAATGTCGGAAAAAACAGAAAAAAAAAACTTATTTGTACCCACATGCATTGGGTTCCGTGGAGCTACTAACGAGACCAGTGGAATATTTTTGTAAAACTTTTTTATTGCAATATCTTTTTTGTTTAGTTTTCGTGATCCTTTTCCCGGCTTATTTTTTCCCACTAGATAAAAACAAACAATTGTTTGTAAGTTAATATTGGTTTAGTAATTTTTAGTTGTTTGCCGTTGGCATTATGTTGTGTACAAGGATTTTGAAATTCAACCTATGTAGATTGTTTGCTAGAGAAGTTTTATATTTCCATATAAAACGCGGTTTCTACCGTGTCCGCCAGTTGGCACATGCATTGTTACCATTTTCTCATACATAAGTCGGATATTGAAATGTCAAATATGGGCAAACCCGTGGCTCGCTGTCAGTGCTCACATCATTGTTCTAGTGCAGAGAGCGCTAGTAGACTGATTTCTGTGGTGTGATTGATAGATTGATTGATTACTACTTTATTGCACTCAAGTAATTTACAAATTAATAATAATAAAATTATTAATACTAATAATAATAATTATTAAGTTTTTTTTGTGGTGTGGTAATACGAGTATGTACGTATTAAACTTAGCATTTCTCTACCAAACTACTTCTGTAGATTCTCTATCTTTTCATTACGACAGCGATTCATGTTTTCATGATAGAGGTGATTTTATTTCATTTTTATGCAGAACCCGCTGCGTTGGTCCTAGTCTCACGCCGAGCCGATAATTTACTGGTTATTGCTGGTCGTAAATTCATATTTACGACTTCTAATGCAGGCCTGTGGTGGTCATTGCAAACCATTGGCAAGTGCATTTGCCCGATGCTATCTTTTGTATGTAAAATATTTATGTTTTAATTTCTCTGTTTTCGCTCTGAAGATATATATGCATAGGTATGAGACCTATGGCGACCTATCAGGAATATCCATAGACAAAAGACGTGAACATCAATGGAACGTCACCTGACCCCACCTGCCTTTTATAATGGGTAATACTTGTTGGGTAACCTGAGCCAATCTACGGCCAAAAAAGATAATTATTAAGCGAATGCGTACCGGATTCGAATCCTTCTAATTATCTCGATATTTTAAATTCGAATTTAATATGAAAAATGCAAAATTCAAATATTTGAATTATTTAATAGTATAGGTACCTACATTTGAATCGAATTCGAATGTGTCTTATAAGTAGACATAGAAGTTGTCGGGGCACGATCTGACATTTGCTAGGGAATGAATGCTGTTTTTTATCGACTTATCTAGATATCGATATATCACTGCTATTTATTGGGTAGGTACATATCACAATGTCCAAAATCAAAATGTCTTAGCCCAAAATATTCGTATTTAAAATAATAAGAAATGCCGACTATTCATAATTCCATAAATATTTAAAACCAAAAAGTTCATGTGGTATATTTGCTGGAGGCATTTTGTTGACAATACAAATGAAACAAATTACTGACGTCAATTGCCTATTTGTGTGAAAGAATAAAATATTCCGTATTCAAATTATAAAG
Source organism: Hofmannophila pseudospretella (assembly GCA_947369225.1). Classification (NCBI taxonomy): domain Eukaryota; kingdom Metazoa; phylum Arthropoda; class Insecta; order Lepidoptera; family Oecophoridae; genus Hofmannophila; species Hofmannophila pseudospretella. Next base: position 5,824,192 of record OX376328.1, on the reverse strand, counting down.
AAGTATTTCAAAAAGAGATTTACTGTAATACTTTAAAAAGCAGGATTTGCTTGGAATGCCATGTACGAGTAAAAACACGTGATGCTTGAGGTATTGGTTTATGCCCGAATGACTCTTGAACTTGAACTACTGACTGTTATTATGAGTCACGTTGTTGCAATATGGAACATTGTAATTATCGATAAGTATGCATTTATCGATAATGCTATCACTAGAAATATGACAATTTTGCCCCGACAACTTCTATGTCTACTTATAAGTATATATTTTATTATATTAGCAATAGGTAGCAATAGGAGAGGGGCGCCACTGTCCAAAAACTTTATATCATCTTCATCAGCAGCCTACTCTAGTCCACTGCTGAACATAGGCCTCTCCCAGGACGAGCACGATCTTCGGCTCTTCTCATCAAGCCGCTGCCAGCCACCTTGCGCAGATCGTCGCTCCATCTAGCAGGAGGGCGACACTACGTAAGAGCTTATATTATTATTAATGTTTTTATTGACTACTTATATAGCTTAATTTAAATTAGCTTATTATTATTTATTGAAAATCTACATAATTTCATTAAAACATTTACATTCATAGTGTAACAAAAACCAATATAGGTTTGTTAAGAACACTGACAGACCGTCGACGGTCGCATAATATTTGTGAGTGTGTGAAGAACAGCCCTGTGCCTGTGCATTTCCAGTGCTAGTGCACTGCTTCGGCAAGGAAACACTATAGGAAGCTACTATATATTACACTGTACTATATTTTATTTTATGATATTATACTATATTATATACACTTATATATTGTTGTATAATATATAAGTGGAATTGCGTGTGTGCTGCAGACAACAAATAAACGTTTTTCTATTCTATTCTATTCTTTTCTACTGTTTTAAACAATTCGTTCTAAGAAAAATAATTAAAATACTTACTCATTACTCTTGTTTGCTGGAACCAGCTCTTTTCACATAAATTATAACCAGTTTTCAATAGGTTAACATTTTAAATTTAGCGTCTGAAACTACTATCGATTCGACAGAATCTAGAGCATGCGACCAGCCTAAATTTTGCGGGACATATTTAGGAGAGGACATTAATTAATCCGTAAATAATTGAGTTGGCTCTGTCACCATTTTCGTTTTATAAAGTGCTGAGATAAGTAACAATTCAAATTTTGCTAATAGACGTTCGGGAATACAAAATCAAATGCGCACATAGAATGTAATTAACCAAAGATTTCGAAATTCACCCTATGTATATTGCTCACTAGAAAAGTTTTATATGGAAACCGCGTCTGCCAGTTGGCACATACGACTCACGTGGCATTGAAATTCGTCGGGCAAATGTCAAATGTAAGGAACATTATGTGCATTTGCACAAACCCTTTGGCTCATTACCAGTGCTCATGTCATCATTCTAGAGCAAAGTGCGCTACTCATGGTGCTACAATCTACCCTCTAGGTGCCGGCTAGCAGTGTTCTAGGACAGTGTGCAGATGAAGTAATAGAAGAAACTTGGTAATAATAGATATTATATTTATCAGGAACAGAATAACACAATAGTAGAAAATAGGTAGTAGTAGGAGACAATTGTATAAAACGGACATACGTCCTTTCAGGACAAAAATACAGAGAGAATAAGTAAAAACAATGAAATTAATGGAATAATGGAATTTAGAAATTGAATGGGAATAACATTTGAATTTTGAAAATATAGATGAAGAAATGAAAATGCCAACACGATATGAGGTGAGATAAACGGTAACAATGAGGTTGAAATTGATGGCAAGGAGGTTGATATGGACGATGAAGTCGACATCGTTACAATGGATGAAAAAATAGTCTCCCCGGGCGTTCTACCTATATGACGCTACTAGTCCGATTTCTGTGTAATTAACATTTAAAACGTATTAATTTCAATTTTGAAACAAGTACATACTTAAGTAACAAAATAATCTGTTGTCAATATCTATACTGTTCCAATGTTAAGCCTTTCAATGGTAATAGCTCCACGTTTCGAAAGACACCATAAGCTGTTATAATAACAAATCAAAAGGTTTGATACTTGATGCGTCATTCGAAGCTATAATGAGGGTTCATTATAGCTACGTTACGATTCAAAATCAGAAATTAACTTGCTGAATACAGATACAACAAAATTGCTTAAATAGGTATAAATATCATGATTATATTTAAGATATTTGGTGGTGTATTATATAATCTCCGAATATTTACTGTGATTTCATGGAGTTTCCAGTGGGAACTTTATTTTCCCATAGTAAAAAAACGTACAAATTGTTAAATACCGTATTAACGTATTAATAAACATGAAAAAAACCGGCCAAGTGCGAGTCGGACTCGCGGATCGAGGGTTTCGTTCTCAAAAAATTAAGTAGCTTTAGCTTTTAAAAAAATAATGTTTTAATTAGTTCTCCTCAAAAATTATAAATATTTAGACTTTATTTTATTTTCCCGGAATAGGTACAAACTCGTATAATACTTTTTATCAGTACTAATTATTTCAGATTTTTTGTCCATAATAATAATATTATTTTATCTCAAAAATTATAAATTTTTGAAACTCCGCTTTGTTTTTCCTGTAAAATATAGGGGATTATCTATTAGTCTGAATTATTTTAAATTTTTCGGCTTGCATACTTCGGAGATAAGGATTGGGCGGTGGAACGGTCATTTTTTGCACATTCTTGGCCATAAGTTAAAAACTATAGCACGTAAAATAAAATAAAAAATAGTTTTGTTATACACAAATAAATCCCATTCATATGATACTGCATTTGCCCCAGTTGCCCCACTTTCAAATTTCGGCCTCCCATTTCGGGCCCCATATTCAATAAAAATAAAATTATTTACAAATTATTTTACCTGTGATAAATGCGGGCAAGCAAGTATGCCAAATTTCAAGTCTATACCATAAGAAGTTCCTGAGAAAAATAGCTGTAACATACAGACGGACAGACAGACAGACACCGAAGTCTCACTATAAGGATTCCTTTTTTACCATTTTGGTACGGAACTTTAACAACTAACACACCTTCATATTTATGGCGGTAAGTATGTATAGTATTTTTTGAGTGATTGTTACAGAGGTTAGAAATAGAAATTGAAAATTCTTTATTGCATTATTGTGGTATGTTTTACAGATGTCTTAGTACAATAATATAATACCCTTTCGAGTAATGAGTATTTCGAGTATTTAGGTTATGGTTTAGGTTATAGGATAAATATATATAATTTCTTTATTTCAGCAATAAAACAACGTAACGGATTAAGCATTAAGCATTAAGCTCGCCTCATGTACACCTTTTTGTGCATGGAAGTGTAAATAAATAAATAAAATAAATTATTCCTTGACAGATCTAAGTGTAACTATGTTGTTGTTTATTTGAGGGTAGTATCTATTTTATACGCCTTTTGCACCCGTATATTATGTATCTTGATTTTTTCATCACCTGAAAGTTGCCTGGAAGATAAGGCCGCCTTCTGCACATTGTATTGTACCTCTCTTTATGTTGTATGTTTTGTTTTTGTCCTGCGTGTGCAATAAAGTATATTTGTATGTTATCAGAAGATAAAATAAATAAATAAAATGAAAAAACCTATTTATCCCAGATTATATTGCTTACGAGTACAGTACAAATAAAATCCGGGAAGATTGTGCGCGCACACTCCCTCGCCAATAAATATCCGGGCTTTTATGCCTGAAAATAGAAATTATTATTATTATAGTGCGCACATGATACCCTTAAATAGTTCCAATCTAATATGATTTAAAGAGCAGAAAACCGATACAATTTTTATCACATTTACCTTGAACAAATTAAACTAAATTCCCGAAAATCACAACAAATCAACTCGAACAGGTAACCCTAGTAATCCCATCAAAAACTCATATAATCTGAGAGTCGGTACTAAACTGCTTTAGGCTTAACCTCGCGTCCACTCGCTCGTACACTACTACGAGAATTTCATTACATGCTCCGACCTAAAATATTTTATAGTAAATTGCATGGTTTTATCATGCAATTTACTACGTGTTGTAGGCGAAAGGTTTTGAAGGATTATAGAAGTACGAGAACTTACCGAAAATATTTCTGGTCATCAATGCAAACAAGGTTTCACCCGATCCGAAGGTGAGGGTAGAATTTCTAAACTATAGGTTACTCACGGGCTACTCACAGCCAATGAGACTATAGAAACGCACAAGATCGAATTCCTATTGCTTTTTAGCCAAAAGAAGACAACTTTTATGTGGCGACAATCCTTTTGCGACGCCAATCGAAAATAATACATATTATGTACAGAAGATAAAAATAATATTAAATAAACATATTATAAAAATAAATAAACAAAAGTAATTAAGGTGGTGTGCAGCACTGGAAAAAGGGGACTGCCTCAGCCTGTTGCCGCAGCGGATTTAGTACTGCGGCGCTGATTTTCAGGCATCACCTGTGTGCCAGGGATCACTCCACATTACATTACATTATTATCTTTTATTTACAAAACTAGACAAGTGTATCTCCGACAGGATATTATACTGCTTAAAGCAGTATTTTTAAGGCTGGCATTAATACTGTTTGAATACATGAAAGTTAATGTACGCATTTCCGCCAAAAACCATGCAGCTTTCAGGCTGCTCTGTCGAGCTAATTTGAAGAATGATCCAACGATCGTTCGATCATGGAAGCAGGCGATGGAAGAGGTGACCACACATGCTGGAAGACACGCGTCAGAAAGAGAAACCGAGGAGACCAAGAGAGACGACTTAAAAGCGAGGGTTTCCTTGATGAGATAATTTTGCCCTTATTTTGCCACACTATGTCCGGTAATTTTGCAAACTACGAGCAATTTGTTAGTCGTGTTAGCCAATCATATGTCGCGTGAAACTTCAAAAACAAAACACATAAATCGACTGCGGCAGGCACTATAACAAAATTGCAACGATTTACATGAAAATTATGTAATTACTCTCAACCATAGAATTAGAGCTGAATAATAATAAACATTTCGTGTGAGAGTATAATTAAATGCATACAAATATGGGGGAAATGGCGGAAAAACGTATGTGTGCACTTTATTTTCCAACGTCTAGCCGTAATTGATGGAAAGAATTCGGTCGCATGCACTGAAAGTTGCGTGTACGAATTACTAAATGTTTTCACCTTGCGGACACTATTTCCTGAATATATCGTACAGCTACGGATATAATTTGTATTCTGTATTTTTAAGATTTTACTTAAGTACCTATTAACTATATTTTGACTATTAAAACTAAACACTGCATAGTATAAAATAAAGTCCTCCGGCACATTTCTCCGTCTTGGAAACGGTTGAACAATGCTCAATGATGTACTTATTGAATAAATCTCGATTTATGGTCTTCATTTATTTTTCCGTACGAAACTGGGTTGGCTAGAATAATTGATATCAAAAGACATGTTCCGTATTCGTCTTTGCACCAATTTAGAAAGTTTTTCAATATTAAACTTTCGCGATTCAAAACAGATAGCTCTGGACAATTCTCAGCGCACCACCTAGCAGCGCACCTAGCGGAAAAAATCCGTAATTTAAAAAAGATTGCGAGAAGAGCGCCCGCGCTGTCAGTCCGCCGCTCCGATAAAATTATTCTGATAAACCCAAAATCTCGTGCCACACGTAAATAAACTTCTCCAAAAACATCAAAAAACACCCCAGCGCCGATCTGGACAAGATTCAAAAAGAAACCAGCTCTTGGAAGACCATCAGAGGGCCCTCAAGGATTCTTGGTTGCGGCTGCGCTGGTGAGTCTAAAAGTTCTCCGCTATCTGATCTATCGACCCTATTTCATAACAAGACATAATAATTTAATGCCTTCGATTTTTACAGTTATTTACTAATTATAAACAGTACAGTTGAACCATTGGTTGGAACACTGTAATTTTATACATTGCACCAAAGCGATTTAGCAATAACTTGTGACTAATTGCAGGTTGGCGTGCAAACCGTCTTGTTCATCAAGTGTCGTATTTTACATTTACCACTGTTATAAGAAGAAAAAAGAAAAGAAATATATTACCTATGTATACTAAGCCTCATATTTATATAAGTCCAAGTTTTTTTCATGACGATAATTGAGTACGGAACCCTCAGTGCGCGAGTCTCGCACTTGGCCGTATTTTTTTAAATCTTGCTTGCTTATCATAGTGGCCAACTTATGTGTCACGAGTTGTTCAGGCCGTCCGTAGGCCTCTGACATGGCTTAACGACTGCTGTCGAACGACAAGAACCGGGACAAACTGCTTAACGTGCTTTCCGAGGCACGGAGGAGCTCAGATGAAATATGCCACTAGTGATCACAGATCCAGGTACCGACCGCGCCAAATGATCACTTTCGGACCGTGCTCGCAACTAGGCTACGAGCTACTCGAACAGCTTCCTTCCTTTTTCCATTAGCTTAATATATAGTATATATAATAATAATATGCTATTCACAGTTTCTAAGCTATCACATATAGGTTTTGGACTTTAGAAATACAAAGCTCGAACCGCACTGCTTATTTTGCGCGTTAAAATCTCGAATAATAGGTACACAGTTGTAAACGACGTAATGCCCGGAAAACCCGTTCGACCGATAAATTAAGATATCACCTTTCTGGTCATAAGATCAGAAAGGTCTATCCGGATCAAATGGTACACCCCGGATAGACCTTTCCGGAAACCTGATCCGGTAGTCGTATCCGGTTTAATTTGGTGTCACCGACTACCTCGTGCCGGAAACTTCCCTGAGGGTCACGTTCACATGATATCTATGGATTTATAGAATAAAAACACCAGAATTAGCTGAATTCGATTTAAAAAACTAGATTTTATTTAATTGTTTTTAATACATAGTTTAATTGTAGGTAGGTTCTCCGTTTTCTCTGCCTACCCCGCAAGGGACATAGCGTGAAGTTATGTATGTATGTAGGTAGGTAAGTGGGTACCTACTTACAACTTATTACTGGGAATTTCTTGATGAAACATGACTCCAATGTTTTAATTTAAAATCTTTTCATTCATAATATCCTCAATGCAATGGTTGCCGGTGCTTTGACAAGAAACAGGAAGATATTAAATTTTTTATTAGGTTTCTATTATTGGAGCATCTTTAAACCGGTTTAAGGTAACAAAAGATTGCACACAAACAAGACAAATATATAACATAGAAAAAAGATAACTAACAATACAATTGACCGCCTTATAGCTCTAAGTTATTTCTTCCAGACAACTTTTGGGGAATGGAAGCAGGTGGTGCAATTAGATCAAATATTCCGGGCGCTGTTTACTCCTGGTTTCTGTTGGTGTTGACTATTATAATGCCCTCCCCTTGTTTCGCCTCAAGTGATTTTGAGAATCTATTGATAGTCATTGGGTATCTCAGGAAACATAGTTTGCATAACAGGATACCTTGTCTAATTGGGAATAATCCGTGCATTGAATATGGATGGAATCTGTGACGGACATTTGCGTACTTCCAAAGTGGTTAATCTTGAAAGTCGCTCAGCGTGCTATGGAAAGAGCTATGCTCGGAGTATCTCTGCTGGATCGAATCCGAAATAAAGATTTCCGGCATAGAACAAAAGTTATCGACATATCTCATAAGATTAGCAAGCTGAAGTGCCAGTGGGCCGGTCACATCTGTCGCAGAACCGACAAACGCTGGGGTAGACGAGTTCTGGAGTGGAGACCGCGTTTGGGCAAACGTAGTGTGGGACGCCCCCCTGCTAGATGGAGCGACGATCTGCGCAAGGTGGCTGGCAGCGACTGGACGAGAAGAGCCGAAAATCGGGCTCAATGGCGCGCCCTGAGAGAGGCCTATGTCCAGCAGTGGACTAGAGTAGGCTGCTGATGATGAAGCGACAATGGCTCAAGCTATGGCACGAGTCTGCAGCGCAAGCGTCGGTCGCCGGATCGAATCCATCTTGTCCATTAAGGTAGACAAGCATTTTAGTATCTTGGATTGGTTAATTTAGAATATTGGTTACGTGTGAAAGATAAATCAATGGTTTTTTTAAAATAAAGATTTAAATTTGGGTAGTATTTAAACCAATATCTAATAAACAACGGTTTTTAGAACAAATTATACTAGTGTCCTATCAAAAATACTAATTGCACATCTAATTACACAGACAAAAAGAAATCAAATCGAAAATCTATTTAAGGCATCATGTAAAACTATTTCAATAAAAAAATATCAAGTTACTGAATGTACATCTAATAAATTAAATTTATTCCAAATATTGGACATCTAATGAATTTGAAATAAGCACCTATTATACTCTTTTGAATGACAATTTTTTGAGATGAAATCACTTTATGTTTGACTTTGCTTCTTAATTATACTGTTTGTGAAAAACATTACGATCATCATAGAAAGACAAAATGATCATCTAATAAACTCTTTTGAAAGTCCATTTTTTAATTAAAATAACTTCTTATTTAATATTGTTCTTTAACTTTTCACCGTTTGTGAAAAACATAATGATCATCAAAGATAGACAAAAATAAATCTAATATAATCAATAATTAATTAAAGTTTTTATTAGTTCAGTTTATTTTTTATGTAGTTATTAATTAAAATTAGTTGATTTGACATTGTTTAATGACCTTACATTAATTAAATATAATCAAAGAAAGCATGTTACAGGAGTATGTACCTATTAGTATCACAATGCAAAATTGTTGCTTTTGCATTTAAATAATCAAACTTTTCAACAAATGTTAATTTAAAAAAACCGGTCAAGTTCGAGTCGGACTCGCGCACTGAGGGTTCCGTTCCAAAAATAAAATAAGTACATACAAGTATTTTTTGTTTTGAAAAAAATATAATTAAATATTTTTTTCTCAAAAGTCATGAATGTTTAGACTTCATTTAATTTTTGCCGTAATACATACAACACCTTCTAACAGTACTATTTATTTCAGACTATTTGTCGTTAAAAAATAACAATATACATTTTTATAATTTCCCTTTAATTTCAATTTATGAAACTCGGTTTTATTTGTCCTATAAAATATAGAAGATTATCTATGAGTCAGAATTATTTCAGATTTTTCGGCTTGCAAACTTCGGAGATAAGGGGCGAAAACGGTAATTTTTCGCTTAAAGCGATAAGGCCGCCTTCTGCACATTGTATTGTACCTCTCTTTATGTTGTATGTTTTATTTTTGTCCCGGGTGTGCAATAAAGTATATTTGTATTTGTATTTTTCGTACATTCTTGGCCATAAATCAAAAACTATAGCACATAAAATATAATAAAAAAGTTTTGTAATATGCAAATAAAGCCCTTTTATAAGATACCCCACTTACCCCAGTTATCCCACTTTCAGATTTCGACATTTGGTACAACGAGCAAAACGCGCAGAAGTAGTTTTCACGAAAATAAATGGATTAAAGGAAATAACGGTGGACGACAGATATTGTATAAGAACATAAAATAAAATGTTGTTGCATATTTAGATAATTTGATATGCAATTAATATTTTTGATGTGAACTTGATATCAGACATATTCGCTTGACCAGATTGTGATAAGGATTGGGATAAGATGTGTAATAAGGAAATATGTTGTATGGTACTGATGTAATTTTTTTTATTTATTTGTTGGATGACAACTGTTCGTGAGTTAATTTATTTGTAGTGCAATAATATAATAGATGCTAAGGTAATTTTATACATGGATATGTTTGGTGTGTGTAAAGTTTTGAGGTGCAGTTAAATATTTAATTTTAATTCGCACAACCTACTGGCTGCTCTCACAGGAAGGGTGAACTGGTCGTGAAAATTCCCAATATATCTTGTGAACAGGAGTCACAAAATAGGCGGTCGATATGAGATTTGAAACTAAATAATGTTCGACCATTTTGACACTGAAAAAATAAATTGTTTGATTTAGAGAAAAGAGAACTTGTTTGAAGTGAACAGTTTCATGGTTGAAGTAAACAAACCGACTCTATAGGCTCATATTAACTTATCTTATAATGGGGGCCGGAAATAAACCAGCGGCACCAACCAACAAACTTTTGTGCCAACCCTATTTTACACACTGGTCATCTCAGTGTGCAGGTTTCCTCACGATGTTTTCCTTCACCGTTAGGAGCAGTCGGTAAATGTACGTAAGTCTTTGAAAAATACGAAAAACTCATTGGTCCATGGCACTGCACGGTTTTGAACACGGACCTCCAGCATGGGAGTCCTGTGTCCTAGCCACTGTGCCACCGACGCTCTTTTATAGCTCATATTGAAATAAGTGCTTGTTTAAAGTATACAGTTTTTTTCTTTCAGCGTTCAGCCACGCGTGGCCATGGAGCCTGCTCATGTTCAACAAAGTTGCAACCTGTAATCGTATCAATTTTCAGTCCTAACGCTACTTTTACTGATTTTGTGTACAATAAAGTGTTTCTATCTATCTATCTACTTTTGTTAGATGCTTACTCTACAAAGGCAGAATATTACCTAACTAGAATTAGTTAGCCTAGGGTTTGCGCAAGTTATTAATGATTATTTCTAAGTAAGCCGATTATGCGAGTGAAGTCTGTGATGATAGAATATGATAATGCCGTTCTATATTACCAGTGGTCACAACTACTCAGAGATCAAAGAAATTAGAAGATAAGGAGCGGACCGGTTCAAAGACGACAACGAATTAAAGACAGACTGAAACATAATTCTCACTCCACTAGATTATTTAGTATAGTTTCCAAAATATAATGAACATGAAAATAGTTAGGTATTTTGTAATTTTAGCTTAAGCATTTATTTTAGTGTTATTTTTATTTTATACTGAGGAGCTCGTAGCCTAGTTGCGAGCACGGTCCGAAAATGATCGTGCAGGTTAAGCGACGTTGGCGCGGTCGGTACCGTGGCATATTTCATCTGAGCTCCTCCGTGCCTCGGAAAGCACGTTAAGCAGTCGGTCCCGGTTGTTGTCGTTCGACAGCAGTCGTTAAGCCATGTCAGAGGCCTACGTGCGGCCTGAACAACTCTGACAAATAGGTTGGCCACTAACCATACGATAAGCAAGCAAGTAAGCAAGCATGTGTTATTTTAGTATTATTTTATTTTTAGTAAACCATTATGAACATTTATGAACATTGTAAGTATAACGCCATGTAATATTTTTTTCATACCTGCTCATAAACCTGAAAGAAAAACTTGTTTACTTCAAACAAGAACTTGTTTCAATACGAGCATATAAAGTCGGTTTATTAACTTCAACCAAGATCTTAGTCGTATCTAGCAAGTAATTTGTTCAAATGTATAAAGTTACTTTATTAATGCTCTAACTAAATCAATCTAGCTATTTTATCATCAGCATCTTTCCGTGCATGTGTTGTGTGCCCAATGGAAAATTGTCTATAGGACGCTACTCGTTTTACATATAATTCAAGTGATTCCAACTCAGATAACTTAACGCCTCCGGGTAACAGGCGAAGTTGTTTCTTTATGTTATAACATAATGTAATTTTTAAAATCTTTTATTAGGTATATAATAAAATTAGAAGGTTTTTACTCGCCAGGTATAATGAAAGACATCGTGTGATACACGTGCGGAAAGGGAATATATAACTTTGTCGTAGAATCCCTCGCCTGTTTTACATTTCTTTCCGCACTATAATATTGAAACAATATACTATTTCCCTCCTCCCTTCAATTATTGCGTCAATATGCTTCCATCGAAATTCACATAAGTATTTATATAATTATGTGTATCATAGAATTAATTCTGGATCTATCCATCCATGCTAAATCTACGTAATCCATCCATGAAGAAGAAAATGAAAGACCGCTACATGATTAAACTTTCATCTTCCTAAAATGTACTTCATTGTTGGTCCACAATACTGCTGGCACTGTTTGATTTCTCCTTCAGCGTCGGCTTCATAATACGTGAATGACTCCTACCGAGTTTGTGTGGGTATATGTCACTACACTACTCACTCACTACCCACCCATTATTCACCGGTAGAGGTAGAAATCTAGCTGGTATTTGTACAAATGTCACATCTATTCACGTTTCTGTTAGCTGAACTGAATACGGCTGCCGGCTGTAATCGCTCAAAGGGCTTACAGCGAAGCCTGCGAAGCAATTAATAACTAAACTGGTCGCGACCGTTGCTCGCAGCACAAACTAGAAAAGTATCAGAAAAGAAACTCCCTTCTAGCGATCTGTCGAAGCTTTCATATATCGTTGCTAATCCTGTGCAGAGCATGCATGGAGGCAGAGGAAACGGTCGCCCACGTGCTGTTGGAATGCAGTGAGGTGACCACCTACCGGGCGAGAAGCCTTGTCGCCCCAGGATCACTTCCCGAAGTCCTACAGAACATTAAAGGACTGCTGGACTTTCTGGCGAGGATTGGGTGGCTCGCGTAAGTATTAGTTCCCATCACACGCAAAATAGGCGCTGAAGACGTCAAATTGCGGAAACCAGCTCGTTATTACATCGTCGCTGATCTTACTAATAGACGTAGGTAATTGTCTTTTCTAAAACATAAAAACGTAACGTAGGTTAGTACTTATCACATTAGCGTAATTTAATGTTATGTATTATTTTTTTACAAAATTCAGTTACGTCTATTTAATAAGGCAAACGACGATTATAATCAAATATTGTGCGGTGATCTCTTGAGCTGGACCGATAAGGAATTTTCGGCCCTTGTAAACGACGTGTAAACTACCGCGCGGCGTGTGATTATGTGAGTGCCTCGCGCTACAATGTTAGAAGGAAGATTCTTTTCTGTTACATATATTTTAAGCGCCCGCAGCCTCTAGACAGGATTTGGGCCACAATTGGCCCCTGTGGCCTTTTCCAAATAACTCGTATTATTTACATTACTGACCGTTATTGGTAAAAGGAACTTGAAGGCAATTGAAACCGGATAGTAACACAATTGTAAACAATTAATTCACATACTTTCTCAGTAAAGACAATAAAACAGAGGCGGTATACACACGGTAACGCATTTAATCGCGACTTTACAACGTTGTATGAACAAAAGTCGAACGTCAATACAACCGTCAATGATGCGTGCTACTTCATACAAATCGATGCGACAAAGTTGCACTTGCGTCAAGTCACTCCGTTAAGTATCATAGACATTATTTTAAACAAATTGAAAGTCATAGAAAGCTTTGGCGGGGCCATTTCAACTCCGTTAAAATTGTCGTCATCTGCCCGTCCCCTTTTCCGAGGCACATATGTTAAAAGCCATAGCAAGCTATGTCGGGGCTATTTCCAAAGCTCTTAAAGAAATAAAAAATTAAAAGGAAAAAGCTCTCATCCACAAAACAAGTGAAATCTTGAAAAGAGGACCAGGTTCTTTTTTAAACTGTCTGGACACGTCAACGGTGAGACGAAAACATTTGGCGATAGACTTCAGAAAACGGTTGCTATTCTGGCGTCCTGCCCCTAAGAAAGTGATTCCACCTTGATATGATAAAGTCGCACGCGGCAGTCGTACCTATGTGTCCAACGCGCGACTGTCGCATTGACGCACGACTTTGATGATTATGGTTTGAGTTTACTTATAAATTATAATATATTTTACATCCTGCTACTTAGTCATTCACTATAATTCATTGAGAATGATCAGATTATTTATGGAAATTTAGTTTGTCTTATCTATTAGGTGTGAAGTCTTGCATGACGATATCGATTTATTTAGGATTTCGATTATAAGGATTAAGATTAGTAGTAATATATTGGTGCTATTACCATGTATATTTAGTTTACTAATTATCACTATATTTTTTGTGGGAGAACAGTAGTGTTGTCAGCCAAGTTTTAAGGATCATAACTTAATCATAAGAATAGATTCAGAGAAGTTGATGTACGCACTTACTAAAAATGAGATTAAATACTTACTAATAAATTGGCAATTTGTATTCAGAGCTACAACTTGGAGGTTTGAAGTGAAAACACCAGACCAGATTTTTTTGTCCACTAGCGGACAATCTTGCTCTATCCTTTGAGATGCCACTCGTTCACCTCACTCACTTCGCCGTCCAGCTATGGCTGCTTATAGCGGATTAAATTTCTATATTTTAGTTATATCCTAGAACCATCTCTCATAGAGAGGGGGAAGGGGGCCAAAATATTTTGTAAAGTTCAAAGTTCAAAATAGTTTATTCCAAGTAACAAATACGTTACATTTAGACCGTCACGTTTGACAAAAATTATTTATGCTTAGTTATATTATCTAAATTAATCTATTAATTAATTTATTAACTGCCCATAACGCCGCGAGCGTTATGGGCACCTTTGCACCGGGGACGACAAGGGGCGGGCTATTTGATTGACATTATTTTTTTATTGGAAAATTATTATTATTATTATATGACATGTAAATTAATTTTAAAATTTATTAACTATTAATAAATAACTAAATTAATTTATTAACTATTAATTATAAAAATGATGTGCATAGGTAGGAACCTAAAATAATTCAATCCTTTGATATCGTCACTATGTAAGGGTCGAACATTCTTTTTGGAACACTGATGTATTCGGTCATACTGTAGAAAGCATTATTTTCAAAAAATCTTTTTGTAATTCGTTTGAAGTCAGAGGCAGGGAGATCCGTTAGTTCCAATGGTAGTTTATTGTAAGTACCAAACAACCTTACGATACCTCACTCGTTGACCTCACTCACTTGGTCTCCGAGTTAGGTGTTATTTAAAGTTGTGTCACCGTGTTGAGTTCTTGTATGTAGTGCCATACAACAAAGAAAAAAATACATATTACAATCGAAAACTGTTATTTAATTTTTTACCTTTCATTTCATTTATTTAAAATGCATTACAATTTCATACAGCACGGAGCCAATTGGAATTGTAGTCATACATGAATAGTTATTTCTATGTTAAGTATTAAATTATATAAATCAAATAAATTATTTCATTAAAACACTATTTTCACACGACCATGACGAATGAACCTCTTTATGTTATTGATTGTGGTGTCATAATGAACAAATTACGAAATGGGATTAGAAAAACAAGTTTTCACTTCCATAATATCAAATCCTATTTGAGGGTTTGTGTGAGACGGTTGTTGAACTTGAATAACAAATTTTTATTGTGTTTATTCAAAATTAAATAATACTAAAATAACACTAAAATACATACTTACTTTAGATAAAATAACAAAATACAAAAAAAAAAAACAAATTGTATCTTGCAGGCATTTTAATGACAATAAAAAAAAAAGCTTCAAATGTAGTTTACTAACTGTTAGTTCAAGAGTTCAAGTAAAGTGTTAGTATTTCGCCAAAAATATTTCTTGTAGGTTTTCATAACATATCTAATACAAGTATCAGAAAGTCAACAAGAAAACACTTACTTATTTCATTTTTAATTCTTTTTCAACGCTAACTTGGCATATTTTTTACATAATATTACCTACTTACGTATTTGTTCATCGAGTGTGGCTTGTCTTTTCCTAGAATTTATTAATGTATTAGATTAGTCACACAAATAAAAGTAGCCGTATCATCTTCTATAATCTCTATACGTACAGTTAGCCGCACCCTAATATTTATCGGTCAAATTCTGTAATCTGAAATGTACTAAGTTCAGTTAGCATAACGTTTTAAATGCAATGACGGTTTTTACAAATAGTAGGCTATAACACTTAGGTGGACTGTAAATAATCATTTCACCACAATTATCTTCGTGTATAAATAACACAGGTTGACCACAAGTTAGTTGTAGAGTTGCAAAAATGCGTGCCATATTTTTGTCTTTGGTTGTTTTAATCGCCGTTTCGGGTAAGTTTTTCATCAAAATAAATTAAAACTTGTCACAATTTCAACAATAATTATACTATATCTATATAACAATAAAGATGGGCAAAAACATATTTTTATTACTTATTAAATTTTCCAGTTAAACGACAGAATAAGAAGTATGAATGAAACTCGTGTAAAGTGGTACAAATGACCAACACATACCCCTGCAAATATTTGCTACTAATTAAATAGGACCTTATATTATATTATACTATGTTTTTAAAACTGTTAACCATACAGTATGTTTTCAGATTTCTTGTTAATACATTTACAAGTTATAACATTAAGTTTTATAATAGTTATACCTATCTGTAAATAAATTAATTTCCGAGATTCCGTGAATTTCAAGTTTGTACGATGACTTTGATGGCATTATACCAGTTCCATTAACCATTAACAGTTTCCATCCATACCTTGGTGTCGCTTTTTGAATGTAGTCAATACAAAATTTAAATTGAATACAATTGTCTTGTACGAATATATAATCTCTACGAACTTTGTGTTTTCCTATTCAGATATAACCAGTCCTGTCTCACAATGTCTCAAAATAATGAGCTAAGTTACTCATATTAGTATTTTATTACAGCTGAGTCCGAAGTCGGCGGGAGAGCCGGGAGAATCGTAGGCGGCTCCCTGACTACCATCAATTCGTACCCATTCTCGGCGTCAATTCTCTACGGGCCGACTCTGGTCTCCTACTGGCAGTATTGTGGAGGCACCATCCTGAACAACCGATCTATTCTCACGGCTGCCCATTGCTTGGTGTAAGTTTGCATTTGATGAACACACATGCTTAAACGTCGTCCTTTAGATTGTGCTATAACAGGGTTAAATGTTGTTTATTATCATCCTTATCAAATTCCATCACAGTCCATACCTACATAGGCATCTCCCAACACGCGCATCTGAAACCGATATTATGACTATGACTTTTTAGAGGGACGCCTACCGGGTCGTTAGGCGGCTGATCAGTTCTCTTCAGAGCTATTTAACCCAGTTCCCTCTGTGGAGCATCGGTTACTGGTGTCTCGGCTAGCCTCCTCCATTCCATCTTACAGTGCCTTTCAGGAAATCTCCGTGGTTCAGGTCTTGTAACTCTTCTTCTTATATGCTGCCCCTGTCAAAGATCACCCACTCAGTTTGGTGTTTACCACGCATTCTTTTTCTCCGCATTCAGAACCGATGTTATAGGATCTCCGAATCCAATTTTTCTGAATTGACTTCCTATTATAATTATCTGACTGCATGTATTATTTTGTCTTGTATTTCAGTGACAGGCCCATTAATCAATTCCGCAACCGCGTCGGCTCATCTTGGGCTAACAGCGGCGGCACCATTCACAACACCGCTCAAGTCATCATCAACATCAACTTCAATAGGTAAGAATTGAAATCCATGTTTGTTTACTTCTATAGCCCAAAATGTAACTTTTAATTTTTTTATTTACGACTAAACTTGCTTTTGAACTCAATCTCACCTCGTAGTAAGTGACGGTGAGGTTGAAGATGGAGCACACGGATTTAGTAAGTACTGGCTAAACAAAACACTGCCGAAACACATCAATGCCGAAGCGAAGATATTTAACTTGCGATGTACTTGAAATGCTATTTCTTTATTTTAATTTATTCTTCTATTTTCAAATTATATTCAAGACTATATTTTTTGTTCACAAGGTGGACGTTGGACAGTGATATTGCAATCGTACGAACTGCCACCCAAATTTCATTCGTCGCCAATACGGTGCAGCCGGCATCCATTGCTGGCAGCTATTACAACCTCCTTGACAATCAACCTGTTTCTGCCATCGGATGGGGCAGAATCGCCGTAAGTTTTATTGTAGATAAAATGTACAGTACCTAACGCTAAATAACATATCTATTTTTACCAGTTTCTGTAGATTTGACAAACATATTTTAGGTTTGAGACAAACGCCTTTTGATTTACAGTATAACGGGTCAGCATCCGAGCAGCTACGTACAGTTCAAGTCTGGACCGTGAACCAAGCGACTTGCAGACAACGTTACCTCGAAGTGGGCTGGAACGTCACCGACAACATGCTTTGCGCCGGTTGGCTCGACGTCGGCTCTCGTGGACAGTGCGTTTATGATGAGGGCGGTCCTCTCCTCCATAACAACACTGTTGTTGGTATCTACGCCTTCAGCTACCAGTGCGGACAACCCCGGTACCCTGCCGTCAACACTCGTATTTCGCGATTCACCACTTGGATTCAGACTAACGCTTAAAAGTTATAATAAGATAGTGTTATTTATTATTGTAATAATTATTATGATGACTGATAATAACAGCTTAAGTTGCGGAGATGAAATAAAAGAATCTATGGTTTTAGGTCTTTTGTTGTGATTTTAAAATGTGATCCTTCAGTTCTTTAAATAATCGGTTAAACATACTTCCTGTGTCTGTCCTTTGCAACACCTGGCAGAGTTGTGTGATATAATAAATGATGTTATAATTTTAATAACTGATGGTAACAGCTGTTATAAGCTGTGAAGATGTAATAAAAATGTCGAATGTTATATTTTGTTGTGTTCCTTTATTAAAATTAGTTCCTGAATTTTATCATGGATCTATAATTCGCACTACAATCCTAACTAAACTAAACCCAGATCAGCGTATGTATGGTGTCGTGGACAACAATGCGTGAAAGTGTGTAGTACTAAATATATGAGATTCGAAAATAGAAAATAACGTTACCGTTGCCGTTATCGTCTCTTTTGTGTTATTTTGGATTCATTCCGATTGGTCCCAAGAAAAAACATGTTGATCGCCGACTTCAGAATAGTTCTTATTATATAATTTTAGCGTTATCAGCGTATAAGGTTGATCAATTGTCGTTCGACTTTGTATAGGCTGGTACAACACCGGCGACAGAGGCCAGTGCGATTTCGACCAGGGCAGTCCAGTCCTCCATAACAACGTCGTAGTTGGTATCTACTCCTTCGGCTACGAATGCGGACATCCGCGGTACCCTGCAGTCAACACCCATATTTCACGATTCACCACTTGGATTCAGGCTAACGCTTAAGAGTTATTATTACATAGTGTTGTTGTTGTATTTGAACTTTAATGAGTGATAATAATATATGTATGTCTGCGCCTATGGAGATGCAATAAAATGGTTCAAAATAATGCAAAAATCTATGGTTAAATGATTTTTGTTGTGTTTTGTAACAAAATGTCCGTCAGTTTTTTGCAAATTGTTTAATATATTTCCTATGACTGTCGTTTCCCAGTACAACATTTAGATGGTACAATAATTTCTCCCGTCGACTCCCAAAATGACCTTGGTGTGATTATAACAAAAAACTTGAAATGGGCCGACCACATAAACGTAATTATGAAGAGGGCTAACTCCTTTCTGTATGTCATTCGGAGGTCCTTTCAGCACATTACAGTGGAGGATTTTATCAAAATTTACAAGACGTACGTAAGACCCGTTCTTGAGTATGGGTTTCAGATCTGGAATCCCTACTTTGTCAAAATCCTATGAAGAAAGGCTCAGTCTTGGATTTGACTACACTCAAGGAGCGCCGACTGAGAGGAGATCTCATTGAATTAGATACTTAACTCCTATCCTAACATTTGTTGAAATAGAGTGGCTTGTCATTATCCAATTAAGATTAAGATTTGCTTGCAATGTATTAGTCACGCACAGATACAACCTCCCAGATCTGCACGAGCTCTTCAAAATGAAGGATAAACGGCCCTTGCGAGGGGAGGGTACCATTTAAGAATAAGCCGCAACAAAACCGCAACCAACGTCGCATATCACTTTTTAGTCAGTAATAGAGTAGTCCAAGCATGGAACCAGCTCCCTGATGATGTTGTGTCTGCCCCTTCAGTGAACTCCTTTAAAAATAGACTAGACAACTGGTTTTAAAAGCAGTGAAATAACCCTAATTTTAATCTTATGACAAAATAATGATTTAGTGCAAACATTTAATTTAAATACATAACAAAGACTGACTGTGGAAAAACTGTGAACTGTGAAATCTATAAAATGAAACTAAGAACTTATAACTTTCCAACACTATGACATAGACGCATCAGCATATATGCTGCCTGTCTATAAATATATAATAATAATACATATCTTTAGGTGTATTTAACTCAAATGCCTTTATTTTACAGTATTGGGGGCCAATATTTGAGCAGCTGCGCAGAGTTCATGTCTTAACCGTGAACCAGGCGATTTGTAGTCAGCGGTATCACAAATCATGTGAATGGGAATTCACCGACAACATGCTGTGCACCGGTTGGCTGGCAGATGAGGGAAGTCCAGTCCTCCATAACAACGTTGAGTTGGTATCTTTTCCTTTGGCTTCGAATGTGGACATCCGCGATACCCTGCTGTCAACACCCGCATTTCACCATTTACCACGTGGATTCAGGCTAACTTTTAAGAGTTATAATTACATAGTGTTGTTGTTGTTGTATTGTATATGATGAATGATAATAACAGCTGCTATATGCTGTGTTTTGTTTTGTATAAAATATTTTTTTCTTCAGTTCTTTAAAAAAGACTATACTGTAACGCCTATGGCAGAACGGTATTGTAGTGAAAAAAATCCGGCAGGACGCGTCGTACCTAACTATAATCAATTTTCCAGTCACCACCTGACTAGTAGATGTGGTAACTTAGTATATGCCATAGTTTTTGTAATCTCCATTCATTTCTCTCAAAAATCGTAGACAGTGGATAACTTTCAATCTATTTAGGCATAGGCAGATATATTATGTTTAGATCACAGAATATCCCGTTAAACTTCTGTGATCTACGAATGTAAATATTACAAAATTTTTGAGTACAATGTGATCAAGTCCCATTATAGACGTCCCACCTTCCCGAAAATCCTACTTGCGCGGGAAAATGTGCTTATTTTTACTTATTGAGTCAAAAGCTCAGACCGCAGCCAAATAATTGGGCATCCTGAGTAAGGTTAGGCGGTACTTCACGCCAGGACAGCTTTTAAACCTTTACCAAGTTCAAGTCCGGTCGTGCATGGAGTACTGCTGCCACCTGTGGGACGGCTCAGATAAATACCAACTGGCTGCCCTTGACTCAGTGGAGACACGCGCTAAGCGCTTTATAGGTGACGAATCGCTGGTGGAAGCTAGACTGCAAAGTCTGCAACATCGGCGCAAGGTTGCCTGTCTATCGGTATTTTATAGGATACATTTCGGAGAGTGCGCATCGGAATTGCACGACCTAATTCCAGCATCTCCATTCCGCCTTCGGACTACCAGGCGCGGGGAGGGGTTCCATCATTATGTTGTTGATATCCCATCTGCTCGTACGAAGCGATTTGCTTCTTCATTCATTATGCGAACGGCTAAGGAATGGAACAGCCTGCCGGCGTCTGTATTTCCCGAAACCTACAACCTTGGGATCTTCAAGGCCAGAGTGAATAGGCATTTACTGGACCCGCATGCTCCATCGTCGACCTCATCGTCGCTTACCATCAGGCGAGATCGAGGTCAAATGCGGGTTTAGAAGTAAATAAAAAAAATAAAAAAAATTGCTAACAATACCTACGCCTTGAGAATGCAAGTGAGAGAACATTATTTTATATACTTAACTCCTACCCTCCTACCCTCGGACACATCACTAGGATGGGGGAGGATCGGGCAGTTAAACGAGCGTATGTGGGACGCCCTAACGGACGACGTCCGGTCGGACGTCCCAGATACCGCTGGCGCGATGAAGTGGAGAAGGATCTGCGGGAGCTCCGGGCGCCTGACTGGCTCGAGACTGCGCAGGAGAGAGAGCGATGGCGCTCTTTGGTATCGGAGGCCAAGATCCACTTCGGGTCGCTGCGCCAGCGGAGTAAGTAAGTAAGTAACTCCTACCCTAACATGTGTTGAAATAGAGCGGCTTGTCATTATCGAATTAAGATTAAAATTTGCTTGCAATGTATTAGTCATAATTCAAAAAAAGTACCTAATTTCTTTGTCTAATCTCTTTAGGTACAGTCACACTCTACAGCTTATCTGTAAATTTCTGCAAACAGAAATGAATTTAATTAATTGAACATACATAATAGATTGATGGATTTTTTTGTATAAGGTAGATAGACTGTACAATAATCATCACATACTGAGTGTTATCTGTTATTGTGTATAAATAATAAAGGTTGACCAAAAATTTTTGTAGAACTGCAAAAATGCGTGCCTTACTCTGGTCTTTGGTTGTTCTAATCACTGCTATTTCGGGTGAGTGTAGACCTTACTCAGGTTTATTAACATTTTTAATTCTATGTGATGCTAGTGAAGTCTTACATGTAGCACATTACAAAATAAATTAACTTCCCAAATAGTTCGATGACTTTAAAAATATGACGACATGATTTATAGAGCAATCTTACATTAAACAAAGCACAAGGTGCCTCGGGCAGGAGGGCGGATAGATGAGTGATGGCAGAGCTTTTTTTATAAAGGGATGGGATTGAAATGGTCCCGCCATAGCTTTCAACGTTTTCAGTAAAGAAACTGCTGCGATGTTTATTTCCGGAAAAGAACTTCTACTCAGATAAATGCTCGCAAGTTATGTCATGTTCGTGTCTATCATAGAGATAAATACCGGTCCGGTCGGTTTACAGGTGTTTCCTACAAAAGAGATGATACAGTTACTTAGCTTGTAATGTAGAAAATGAAGGAAAAATACGACCTTTGAAACTACTAGTTTGATTTCAGCTGAACCTGAAGTAGGCGGGAGAATCGTAGGCGGCTCCGCGACCACCATCAATGCGTATCCATTCGCGGCGGCTATTCTCTACGGACCGAATGTGCTCACTTTCTGGCAGCAATGTGGAGGCACCATCCTGAACAATCGACATATTCTCACAGCTGCCCATTGCTTGGTGTAAGTCGTCTTTTACATATGCTTTTCCCCCGTGAGTGTCATAAAAGGAGATTTTGGGAAATTTCGCTTTCAGTGTATTATCTATCTATAAAATAATAACATCCAAAACCGACATTTAGTATCTTCCTATAATTATCGGAAAGATAAAAGCCGGTATTAAATAAATCGTTATAAATTACTCGTTAAATCGTTCTATAGAACTAGAAAAATTTTAGAATCACAAAGTGCCATCATTGGTTGAAGAAAAAACCTTTACTGCAAAAGGTTATCTCACCTGGTATAACTTTATATATTAAAAATTTAAAAAGCCCCGACTTACCATGATGGAGGTCCCCTTACTTTTTCTTGATCCTGAAAGTTACAGATGTGAGAACGGTACCATGAACTTGAAACTCGAACCACCTGTTATCATTCCAGAGGATATCAAAGATACTTTAAGATCTTGTAAACCCCTGGTCCTACTAATGGGAAAACTTGTTCGCATTCGTAATACATTCCTTCCTATTCTCATATTCTTTCTTTAACTGCCAAGAGGTCACTTTAGTTCTTTTTAGGGACATATCTATGAACCTATTACAATAGTCAGTGATTGAGCTAATTCTAATAAGACCCCATTCACTTGGAGCATCCTATTATCTAGAAGACAAGGGGGCTAGTAAGTACACAACGCATTAGCGGAAGGATGAACTTTTTTTATAAAAAAATTACAAGCTTTGGAAGAGCTAATATTTCTCCGCATAGTGCTTATCAGGCTTTCAATTCCTTCAAAAGGCTAACTTTTTATTATCGTCACTGTCAACTTGCATCAGTCCACTTAATCCATTTCTTACGGAACCCGACCTTCGGATCTCAGCAGCCACAAACCAGTCACTGCCAGCCACCTTGTGGGACGTCTAACTTTACAACTTTACTTGGACTTTCTCTTACATTTATCTGACTGCTGATACCTGTGTCTTACATTACAGTGAAAGGCCCCTTATCACGATCCGCACCCGCGTCGGCTCGACCTGGGCTAACAGCGGCGGTACTGTTCACAACATCTTTATGACCTTCCACCACGCCAACTACAATAGGTCAGTAATTTACGTTTGTTTCGATTTTAATAATAAATCTAAACGTTATAGTGAATTTCAACATAGCAGATTGTACTAATCTCGTAGTGACTTTATTAAATTTAGTTTTTCTGATGAATGTTTTATGATATGAACTCATTCTGCAACCACTTTTACTGACGTAAGTGCAACGAAAGTGTAAACAACCTACTGCTATTATTCAAATAACAACAAGTCACATTAAAACTATTCTAACTCGTCATAAAGCAAAAAATAGCAACAGAAATTATTTTGCTGATAAGTACCATAAAAAGTAACGTCTTAGGGAAAATTTCAAAATCTTTGATAATAGCCATTGTGTTCAATTGGATGCCTCATTAGCAGTACCTACCTACTCCGTTATTGATTTCATTATTATTTCATTAAATTTAAGTGACAATTTCTGTTTAAAAGGTTGACATTGGATTACGACATCGCAATTATACGAACTCCAGGGTATATTGTATTTATCACCAATACGGTTCAGCCGGCTGCCATAGCTGGTAGTAACTACAACCTGCTTGACAATCAGCTTGTTACCGCCATCGGATGGGGCAAAACCACCGTAAGTCTTTACTACTTCTTCTTATTCTTAGTCGTAATCCTCATTGATCATATCGTTATCATTCTATGAAAATAACAACATAAATCGGCTTTATTAGCATATTTAATGAGGTGATTAACATGTGTACCTACAAGATAAACGCCTTCTTTACAGTATAACGGGTCAGTATCCGAGCAGCTACGTACAGTCCCAGTCTGGACCGTGAACCAGGCGAACTGCAGACAACGTTACCTCGAAGTGGGCTGGAACGTCACCGACAATATGCTGTGCGCCGGCTGGATCGACATTGGTACTCGAGGGCAGTGCGATCAAGACGAAGGCGGTCCTCTCCTTCATAACAACGTTGTTGTTGGTATCTACGCCTTTAGCCACATGTGTGGACAGCCGCGGTACCCTGCCGTCAACACTCGCATTTCGCGGTTCACCACTTGGATTCTGGCTAATTTAGATTATCAAGTGTTACATTATTATTGTTGTGATATGTTGATTATTAATAACAGCTGGCTGGGAGATGAAATAAAAAGTTTATGGTTATGAAGTGTTTTGTTTCTTCAGTTTTCTTAGAATTGGTCAACACACACTTGACCTCTGTGCCAGTGTCGAACTCAAAATGGAAGCCTCCCAGCTAGTGGTTACTAGATTATGTACTTAGATTTGAAGATCAATTTCTGTTCATCATATTTTTCTCCGGGCCCATACAATTCATTAATCTAGTAGCGCCTTCTCATCTATTTATAGAATAATGATGTTGGCACTGACTAAAATCTGCATGCGCCTCAGATGGGCATGATCAAAAATATATAGGTATAATTGACAATTCAATGGCCGACAACCATTGTATAGAAGTGCCAAGTAGCAGCGAGGTTTCATCTAGCAAGCAATGTGCATAGGGTGAATTTCAAAATCTCATCTTAATCTGCATAAATAACCTATTATCTGAATGAAGTCTGCAATACATTGAGCTGCAATATCAGTGCTAATATTGGTCGCATCTGGCGTCGGTGCACCCTCTGCGCTAGCGGAAGATAATCTGCCGCGACTAATAGCCGGGGCCATTCTTTTCCCTTTAAATATGTTCCTTGTTAAGGGGCAGCGCCCTATAGGCGAGGCAGTTCTTAAATCCATGTAAGTAGTAGCTTCTCTGTTTCTTTCCTCCCGATTTTGTCCTAACAAACAGAATAGTAACAGGACCAACTTGGAGGAAACTCTTGGCAGTCGGAAAACTTTCCTTCATGAGAACACGGGTTACCCATCAGGTTCGAAAAAATTTCAACGTAGCTCATCGTCTTAGGCTGCAAGAAGTTTCTTTTTTCTGGATACCTAGTGTCCCTGTACCTATACCAACAATTGCTGACTTCTTTCCTCCGAAACCTTTTTACTCTATATTGTCTTGTTCGATTTACTCCGAATATGTCGTACTACCTACTTAGTTCTATTTTTTGTTATTATCATATCATAGATCTTCTTATTGAAGAGTAAACTTCCAATAAAAAATAAAATAAAATTACTCGTAAGTGCAAGGCAATAATATGTTGGCCCGGATGTTTGCACGATGTACTAAACAGGTAAAGGTGACTCTTTTCAAAGCGTTATGGCGTCTCATAAACGCAACTTTGCATTGCAACTTTAGATTCTCAAAAACGCACCGGCCCTCAACCGGCCTTCCTCGGAGTTGAGTGCATACACTCATGTGGCGTAGTTTCATTATATTGCTGATTGTAATTACTCGAGCTATTATAACATTTAAAACCGTGGGGACCTTTGAAATCCTTCATTTCGATATTCGGTCCCCACAGCGTATTGCCAATCCTTTTACACGTGCAGCCTCTGGGTCAACTTTCTGCGCGTTCAATATAATAATGCGTTCAGGATGCTGATAGGGCTGCCGCGTTTCTGTAGCGCGTCCAGCATGTTCGCCGTGGCGAGGACGGACGGCTGTCATGCAATCGTGCGCAAAAGATGCGCCTTACTGCTGCGACGCGTACGCGGCAGCACCAACAGCATCGTGAGCGCAGTAACGGCCAG
This sequence comes from Hofmannophila pseudospretella, assembly GCA_947369225.1. Classification (NCBI taxonomy): domain Eukaryota; kingdom Metazoa; phylum Arthropoda; class Insecta; order Lepidoptera; family Oecophoridae; genus Hofmannophila; species Hofmannophila pseudospretella. The sequence goes on along the minus strand of OX376328.1, from coordinate 5,797,809 downwards.
GTGGTACAGCTCAATACTGGCGCACTGGATACGGCTACACGTAGTAAAGTAGCTCCTTTATCGGGGGTCCGACGGACTTACCATATGTCTCCAATTACCGCTACTAACATTCGTGAGTAATAAAGTGTTTGAATGTAATAACATTTTATATTGAAATATCTATATAGCTATTTCAACACAAAATGTATAATGTAATGAATATGTACTTATTAGTAGAGTAATTATTCTATTAGGATAAGTTGTCTGGTAAATGAACGAATCGGATGGACAAGATTTTTTAATTTTAATAACGATTGTGGATGGGAGTTTTAATGGTCCCGATATAGTTTACTGAAGCTTTTAACTGGTTATGAATATTCGCCAAATTGCTTGAAAAATCCTTTTCCTACGCGCTTTGGCATTAAACATTACGTAGCTTATCAAAACAATACCCATGACAACACGTTTATTGGTATTGGATACTATATTATAATACGTGTAGAGTACCTTTTTTAAGGGAGTGCTAAAAAAGTGCTTATTTATGGCCCTATCAAAGCAGGGTCGTGACCGACCCCTTTGAAATTCCAGGCAAAATAGTAAAATGGTTCTTGACATAGTACGTTGTTGACAAGTACAGTCTGAATTTAAAGAATTGGCAATTTGCTTTATTGGTATTACGCGTCGACACGTTACAATCAGTGATCTGATTAGGTAGTGCAATTTTGCGAGATTCCATGACGAAATATGAACATGGACATGCCCAACAAGTAACGATATCCCGGAATTACAAATTTGCTAAGAGCTGGTTACATTGGACAGTAATATCGTTCGAAAATATTATTAAACATTCTTATGACATTTTTACGAGGCTAAATTTACATTATTATTATCGATTCCTTTACACTTGATAAAAAGTCTTAGAAAATGTATTGTTTCGGCAAGACAAAGGCGACGACGGACAAGAGGGTTCTGAGAAAGTGTGAATGTGAGAAAGAGACAATAAATCCCGAATATAATCCTAATAGTGGTATTTCTTTGTCTCGCAAAAGGGATGATGAGATGATTTCCTTTTGGAGTTCCCATTAGGAGAAAAAGTATTTTATATACAGAACATTTCCGAAATCCCGCAATCCCGTGGGCGTATCCATACTAATATAACGTTTGAGATCGTTATCCTTAAATTGCACTACCTAATCCGATCACTGGTTATAAGCGAAATTTTTCATTTCGCTTGTAACCAGGCATTTCCATATACGAATTCATTAAAATTTGCCAATATTTAAATTCTACACTTTAAAATATTTTTTCTTACTAGGTACGTTTAAAATTAGTTTCTTACATTTAAAGACAAAAACTTTTTACGGGCTTAGTTGTCTGAAAATAAATTAATAAAATTTATATTTAAAGACACTTTTCAGACAATTTTCTCCAAATTACTTGGAAAATAGAAATACGTGACTCGATTTCTCATTCAGTGAAATAAAGTAATATAAGCCTTCTACCTTGAATATGTATTAGTACATTTTATTCTAACAAAATTAAAATTAACTTAAGAGGTGCTTGCCCTTAAACAAGTTCCTTTACAATATTCGAGGCACGTCGTTTGCAGCCCGTTGCGAAGAAATAGTGTAATAATACACATTTTGTAAGTGTCGCTTATTTGGGGGAAGTATCGCTTAGTTAAGGATCCATCTACACTGGTCAATGCGATGCTATTCATACAGAAAGCGAAAGTTTCCGTTTGCTGTCAGGAAAGAGCAGTAAATTAAGGAATCAGCGAAATATTATACCCTAGAAATGTAATGGACGCACGCGAGTGGCACCACAAAAAAGTCTTTATTTTCAGGCACTGGTCCCATAGATAGACGACTAGAGCGTTGGTGGCGTCGTGGCTAGGACGTCGGACTCCCATGCGAAACCAGGCAATGCCATGTACCAATGAGTTTTTGGGTTCTTTCGAAAGACTTACGTACATTTACCGACTGCTCTGACGGTGAAGGAAAACATCGTGAGGAAACCTGCACACTGAGATAACCAGTGTGTGAAATGGGGAAGGCAATGGCAAACCACCTCATTAAATCTGCCACGAGAGTCTTTCTATGTGATTGTATTCGCATCGGAATTGCACGACCTAATTCCAGCATCTCCATTCCGCCTTCGGACTACCAGGCGCGGGGAGGGGTTCCATCCTTATGTTGTTGATATCCCATCTGCTCGTACGAAGCGGTTTGCTTCTTCGTTCATTATGCGAACGGCTAAGGAATGGAACAGCCTGCCGGCGTCTGTATTTCCCGAAACCTACAACCTTGGGATCTTCAAGGCCAGAGTGAATAGGCATTTACTGGACCCGCATGCTCCATCGTCGACCTCATCGTCGCTTACCATCAGGCGAGATCGAGGTCAAATGCGGGTTTAGTTATACATAAAAAAAAAAGATTATTTTCTTAGAATGATCACGACCCTCAGCAATGAGGAACACGACTTAGATTGAAAAAGTCCCATAGATTAAAAAACAAGAATTAAATAATAAATTATCAATTAATTAAATTAATTATAATCAAACATTATAAATTAAAATTATTTAAATTTAGTATATAATACTTTTTTTATAGCCTATAGGCTGTCCCACTGCTGGGCAAAGGCCTTCCCTCCTCCTTTCCATTTTTTTTACACTAAATTATACAAATTATAAATTACATTTCCATTTATAATATAATTTACAAAATGTGTACTGGCTGTGGCTTAAAACTGTGTTCGAGCGGCGAGTCAATAGCGCTTTGCGTTTGACTTCGAATTTTGAAATCGGACTGTGCATCATACGATCGTATGTAGAGTTGCGTAGACGGATATTCGCCATTGTGATATCGCGGTAAGATCTCGTTTTGTTCAAATATTAATTTGAGTTTCAGTACTGGAGCTAGGCTAGCGGAAATTTTATTATTTTTCTCCAAATACTTTTTTTTATTAATTTACATTAAGAACGTAATGGCCAATGACTTATTAGAATTCTACTGTTCATTGTGCTTAGTTTTATTTTAATAAGTAATCAAACCAGTTTTTTTATATTATAAGTAATATTTATGACAGTAATTAATTGTAGTAGTTTTTATGTTTTAGTAGTTTTTATATAAAAACTACTAAAACATAAAAACTACTACAATTTTGGCTGGTTTATTATCTGTTTGACATTTAAAGGAATTCAATGGTTTCACATATTTTATAGTATCGTATTATGAATGTTGAATACAATTTTGATTTGGGACACCTGTTTTAGAATTGTAATAGTTTTTCAATAAATAATAATAATAAACTAATTCATAATGCGTTGGTGAAATTATAGCTCCCATTGGCTGTGGTATAAACACCTAAAACAGAGTAATAAATTAACTATTCTTGATTCGAAATTAACAGCCGCTTAAAAGAACAATAGAATATTAGACCGGGAGTAAGGACGCGGAAAATTTATGTTCTGTTGTTGTTATTAATTTACAACAAAGCAATCTGTAAATTGTTAATTGGGTGTAAAAGGGTTCGCTATCGGCTTTATTGAAATATTTTCATTGATTTTCATAAATTTTAACACAACTGCGTTACATAACATACTACAATGAACTCTCACGTCAATAATCCCAGGGGTAGAAACGGAGGCAGGAACCTGACGCGTGTAGTCCGATGTTTAGTCGGCCGGCGTACTGCTTGAGAACCACATACCGTTAATAACCAAATGCAACTCGTTTTTTTTTAAACGGTGACGTTTTGAGACGCAGTCCAACGAGTGACTAAATGAAACGTTGACCAAATTCGACAGAGGAACCACCTTCAATCACAGCTAGTTCCCACGTTTCGACGTAAGATTTAGTGGACACACGTGATAGGTGGCGAGCCTACCGCCGTCTACTAATCTTAGAGGGTAGGTACTATTTTACACCTACTGTAGACAAAGATTAGTAGGTAAATAATACAGAATTACCTACCTAAATTAGTATTTACTTTTTAATTATCTATATCGGTGATATAAATTATAAATACACAGTAATTCAGAAATATAAATCAAAAAATTAATCAATGTTTTGTTTCCCACACTCTTTTCAAACTTAAGTTTAGATATTTATTGCCATCCCAAAAGGGATTTACCTTTTTTCGGAACAAAAAAATTATGTTTATATAAAGCTACATTTTTGCATGTCAGCATAAAAATTTTGTAAAAGTCGCATGTTTCTTGAATCATAGGCTGAAAAAATCATTGTCATTCGGTTCTCATTCAGTACTCCCACAATTGCGGAGTTTTTTTAAATAAAATAAGCAACACCTTGAGGCCTGCGATGGTCCTGATTTTAACCCCTTGTCTTGTGACTGCTGCTACAGTTCGTCATGTCGTACCTGGCGAAGGATGCTGATGAATGTTGCGATATGTTCATGTCGGACGAATAAAATTATTCACACATATCGTCCGACGCTGTAGGAGTCAGTAATTATGGGTGATGCTTGCTTCAGAAGGTTGTTGCGTGTTCAATGTCGAGGGTCACCAATTATGGGGCCGTGAGCCCCACGGAATGAAAGTCAGCATGTTAATCCGATGATGGAATATATTATATAGATATTGCGATGATGAAAGGAAGAAGAGTGACAGCGCGAGTAAGAGAAAAACGGTGGCGATTGTTTTGATACGTCAGCAGCGCGCGCAGTCTGCACAGCGCGCATGCGCCGTCATTGTGGTGCGAAGCCGCCACACACACAATAGATAATGATTGCTGTTGCTTATACACATAACATAATCCTGATGTTGGCTACAGGACTCTTTCTTGCCGATTCTAAAAATCATTGAGCCATGAAGGAATTTACGCCTGCCCCTTAGAGGAGGGAGACTATTTTCCTTTCATCAAAGCTAATCTTTTTCTGTTTCGATAAAATAAAAAATTGAGGTATTTCTGTTCCGTGATTATAGTCACAAATTAATTAACTTTAAAGTCCTTGTTTTGCCATTCGATTCTGTATTTAGTTCCTTTTTATACTAACCACTTTATGCCGCTTCGTATTTCTAACGACGCACAAAAAATTCTTCCTGAAGTTAGTCCTTTGTTTGATTGATTAAATAGACAAATCGCTGAACTAGAACCCTTCTAGGACCCTTGTAACTACCCTATCTATACGTAGGGTCATTGAAGAAGATAGCGAAAGTGGGGTTTACAAATACACACGTATACGTCATCATTACCCCCGTATATACTGACCAATTTGCTGAGAAACGTGTTCTGGATTAAATGTAGCGATGTAACAGGCCTCCAGTCTTGTTACTGAACTAAATCTACGGTATTTGTCAATGTCTCATTTATTGTTCACACTTTTATGTTAAGGTACCATGTGTAACACAATAACCTATTAAATTATTTATTTAACACTTTAATGCACAAAAATAGTACATGAGGCGAGCTTAATGCCATGCGGCATTTTCTACCAACTAACCGTTGGGTCATACAGATATTGCAAGGCGGGTGCATATAAATTAAATAGAAGAGATTTACTAATTATTATTATTTACTATACTATAAAATACCTACTCATATGATATATAAAAATATACCTACACGTATGCTACTACATAACAATTTTAAGTACATAAATACGAATACATACATATACACAGACACTAAAACATATAAAATACACATATATTTATATACATATATAAAAGAGTATATGAAAGAGAGAGAAAAAAAATCACATAAATACATGAACACCGAAACTTATAAAACATGCATGTGATAACAAGCATATCAACAAACACCTTATTGGCTGGAACGTCGCAGATGTTCACGGACAAACTTTTTGAACAGGAACTTGTTAGGGGCCCCCCTGACATCCTCAGGTAGACTGTTCCACAAGCGGACTGCTTGTGCAGTGAAAGATTGGGAGAAGAAATCGGTGCGTTGAGTTGGGACATCCAGCTTAAGATTGACAGAAGAACGGAGAAACCTATCGTGAGACGAACCCAGGTAGTGGAACATGTTTTTAAAATTATCCCCACGGGATAAGCCCTTTGTACATATAATATTTTAATTTTGTTTTTGATTTTCTGTCTATTTTTTTGTGTACTATAATGAGACTACAAACAAACAAACAACAAATAATATATTATTGTGCTTTTTCATGAAATAACAATCCTTGTAATTACAAATAAAAAATGGCAACATTAACATCATCTACTCGTACAATATATGAGCGGCAGCGAATGCGGACATTTATGACAATATTTATATTTTAAACACAAATAAGAACCTATTCGTTGTGGTTATAAACTTTGTGAGGAACGAAGCGCCTCCCTAACTATTTTCTCTTTCATCCCAGATAATTAAACTAAAGACTTGTATTTCTTACTTGCCTTTATTTATGTTTATCCAGACTAAAAATACGAAATCCGAACTATACTTAAGATCTTCTGTTTAACTTAAATATACAAATAACAATAACTTACCATTTCACTGCTCACCTTTATTCTTACCCTTTACCCTTAGACCCCTTATTTATTATTATGTGACATCTCACAAGAAACTTCGTAAGAAGAAAAAACTAAGTAGGTATAGGCCTTCACTTTTCAAGTTAAACATCTTCCAAACTCGAAGAATAATTTTATCTAGACACACGGGAGTGTAACCGCCAAATTCGTAAAAAAAGGGCTACGACGCACGATTTGACGCAAAAAATAACGGGTCAGTTAAAAAAACCGTGATATCTCCCAAAGTTGTAGAGAGAGATCGTTCGTATAAATAGTATGTTATAAGTAGATCAGTAATGAGTATTATAAACCTCAAATGAAGTTTCAGCTATTACAAGTTTCAGTTAATTTTTTTTATTAAATATCAGAATTTTTAAAAATAACAAGATGAGAAGTAAGAACAAAAACATTTTTGTTCACTTTTGTTTTTACTATGTCAAACCGAGTTGTCATTATAAACAATACCTTGACTAAAATCTCACTACTCAATGCTGCATCATGTCACTATCACCTGAATAATGTAATACTGCTAGAACGCTTTAAATACTGTTATATATTTATGTAGGTAATTTTGAAGGTAAACTGAACTTGGCACTTACTTAGATCTCAATTATTTTATTGGCGAAGCCGAAATACCTGCTTATACCGAACTTGGCCCCTTTTTTCACATTTATGTTTTTGATGGGGTTATACTTTCCTTCCACAGGGAGTAAGATACAAAAGTCATGTTAAAGTTATGTTTGACATTTTAATTGTTGTGCGATCAACAGCGATTTGGAGATGATAGTTCATAAGCGATGACGAAATTCGATGACACGCGCACAAATCGCTGCTGTCTCAAGGTCTGTGTTTCCGAGACTGGGTCAGCGAGTGGCAATCAACGATAAAAATTACCCTACTGGACATTAATATTCGACAGAACGAAACAAAAACGAAAGCTAAACCTACCTACAATAACTGCCGCTAATGTAAACAAAACTTATGAACTAGGTATGCGCGGTACGGATTGTACATTGTAATACGGTAAACGTTATTATGGTGCAATGGTACAAGTATGGTGAGAGAGAACTTTAAACAGAACCTCTTTATGAAAAAGCGGTCATAGTCATAATAATAGATTTATTCAGGATTGATCCGCAACATTCGTATTTCAGCATCTAAACGTGTATTGTATTGTATAGCACGAAACCAATTCTTTGTTCAACCGAGGACGCTCCGTGGACCCTGTGAATATCCTAAAGGCCTCCGCTGCATGACGCGGATGTACACAGCGGGTGAATATCCATTGCTCGTTATAAAGTAAAACGTCAGCTAAAGAACACGAAAACCAGCCATGTACATCGATATAAACTCGTCCGCGCACTAGATAGAATTCTGAGCATCTTGGGCCGAGTTGGGTTGATACTGGAAATCTAGCAAATCCAACATACCCATTAGGTACATGTCTAAAGGCGGAATCAGGAGCCTACAAACCTGTGGTCACGGGTCTAGAATAGTTTTAAGGTCACAGGTTATGACCACATTATCCGATAAGGGTGTATTCGCTGTGCAAAAGAAGAATTTCTTTTAAGTTCGAAGGGAGTTAGAATGATTAAATAGAGGGAGGTACAATGTATTTAGTATGTCTATTAAAATAAGATTTTTGGTATATATCCAAAAAAGAAACTGGCCACTTCTGTCAGACGATGTCGATTTAAGTAGGTAAGAACTGTTACGTACTCGTACTAAGATCCAAACATAAACAATTCTGTATTCTAATGATCAGTAGACAAACACAAATCACCGAAACTAATATATTAAAACAATTCTGCAATTGACTTAAGAATTTTCATGACATAATTTTAAAAGGTCGTCACAGTTTCAACCACAACAACACCAGTTTCCACTCGTAAATATTTTATTATTGCGATAAATATTAGGTACCTATACCAATCAAGAGCAAAAAGTATTCGCCTACATAATGTAAGCACATTTTTATTTTCAATTTACGTTCGTGTGTACCTACTTTGTATTCTGTTAACATGCAGAACGAACCTTTGTTTAAAATGTGACATCACATTTTTCCTGCTGTTTTAAAGCCGAAAATATTTAGCCAGGTTTCGGTTGTGAACTTGACATAGTGTCAAATGCAACACGAACAACATGGCTTTGTCTGACTCATCATAATAAGATACAGGTACCAATCTTTTACGAAGCAAAAGTAACAGTTTTCTAATTAATTTTAAAATAAACATGTTTTTATTATTATCGGGAATAGGAGTGATAGCTCTTAATAAAAAAAACTATTTTCTAACGAGCTGTTAGTATACCGTGAAACGGAACTATATGAAAACTAAGCTGCAATTTGGTATACATTCTTACTTACTCGTACTATTTTCTATTAGGGAAAATGATCAACAGAAAGAAGAAAGTTATGTATGTTTTTCCATTATTAATTGAGCTCCAATTTCATTGTAATTTTATACATTTTAAATTGAAATCTAGCAATTTAAACTCTAGAATAAAGAACACAATACAGAAGTTTACAAAGATTAATACATGCAGCACAAAACATCCTGTGTGATACAGTGGCAAAAAGGGTACACCAGCTTAGCATAATGCTGAGGCAAGCCACAGCGCTGATTTTCAGCTGGCCCCTCAGTGACTGCACGGACGAAGAAAACAACAGTGGGTGCGTGTTGTGTTGTATGAATGTGTTTGTTTTTACTAAGGTAAAGAAAGATATAGAATTTGTGCAATAAAGTATAAGACATTCTTATTAGCTGATATTCACAGCATTCCTATCTGAATCTACTTACAGTTAATTTTTCATTCTATGACCACATCCCGTTACTTGGCATCCATTATCCTTCGCACCCTGTATTAGTCCTGAAATATAAATGTGGACCTGTCAAACACCCCTCCAGAGCCATTTGTTTATCTAACTTAAGCAGCTGTCAAACATTTGTTCCGTGAGACGCAAGTTCCAAGAACTTCCCTCCTATGGGACCGGACACAGTCTGTGACAAAAAATACCCTTGGCGACTCAAAGTGGCGAAACACATTTGATATCCATTATGTCCCATCTGAATTTGCTCGTGATAAGTACTTAATCGTTGGTACATAAAATATGTGGACAGTGAAAGTGATTTTGTCCCAACGTAGACGCTCTTAGAAGGGGATTCGGGTATCGGGTAGAATAGGTTTCTGTCTCAGTCTAACTACAGTCTTAGTACATTCGCATATCGCTATCAATAACCGAAGTCTCCGATGCCCTTGCTAAAAGCTCACGCATACCTCTTACTTTTAAGATCCCACCACACACGGCAGGATCTTGTCAGATGCAACAGTTTAATTCACAAACAAAGAGAGAACAATATTCGGAGTTACATTGGAGTTCGCAGAACGAGTTATCGGCATTTTTAGATATATAGGGCTTATTTTATTTACTTACTTTTTGTATCAATAAACAAGTTTGAATGAAGTGGCCATCTCACATAAATTATTATTCAGATTGCTATTTCCAAAACGATATTCTCCCAAATTGGTCTCGTTATTTATTAGTTTTCTGCCTACTCATCCAAATCAAAAAAATGTTGTTGTTTTTTTTGTTCTCAGTAACAGTATTACAACCAAAACGGTAAAAAATATTTTAATAAAATCAAGACCATAGTCAGATCAGTGGAGAAAGATCTGCGTGAGCTCCAGGCGCCTGACTGGCTCGAGAGAGTGCAGGAGAGAGGGCGTTGGCGCTCTTTGGTATCGGAGGCCAAGATCCACTTCGGGTCGCTGCGCCAGCGGAGTAAGTAAGTAAGTAAGTAGTCATAAATTTTTCAACACTATTTTGTGAACTACACAGAGTCTTCTGTATAAATATTATGTTTGAGTCTGGTAAAATATTTACCCGGGAATGAAATCATTAATTATGTAAATTACTAACGTGCGTAACTTATGTGACAATATTAAGTATAACTGCTAAAATATTTGTACAGGTGATTGTATTTATTCACTTTTATAGGTACTCTATTCAAAGGTAAAATGGTGATCTCAGTGGGCGATGGAGCAAATAAAAGTCTGACAATGGAAAAGTATCAATTTATTGTATTCACGCTTTAAATAGAAGTAACATTCAGGCTGTATTTACATTTTCAAGGATATTTACTTACCCTCACTTAATTTCAACTTGGTAATATTCATAACCTAAATTCCAGTGAAAATGGGAACTAAAAGTTGTGTTTACAAAATAATCTTTGGTATTTAAATCACTGTTGCCTTATGAATAAATTAAATTATATCTTGTTCAATAGGTATCTTACCATTATAAAATTATAATGAAAATTGTTACGTACTATTAAAATTACAAGTTAAAAAATGTCTGTAGTCTATATTTTTAGGTAAGTAATAATTAATCAATTACAAGTAAAAGACAAAAATTTGTCTATGGTGTATATTTTTAGGTACAATCTAAAATTATTAATACCTATCAAAAGTAATAAATGAAATAAAGAATCGATCGCGCAGACTATCGCTGTTAATTTAAGAAATAAACATAAACATATTTATTAGTTTTTATATTTTTATAGACGGTGCTAGTGTGCGGGATCATACCTCATAAAAGACTGAAAATTACATAAATTAGATACTTATAAGTGTAGGTACGGTCGCGGAAACTGAATTCTGACCCGCTTTGAGATTTAGAACAACCTTGTCACAAGTGTAGGTACCCTATACTACCTAAAAATAAATGTTAGAAACTGAACCTAAATAATACTTATTTCAGTTTTTATTATGAAATCTATCTGTACATACACTGGTTTGAAACTGTGCTAAAAATACACTTACCATTAATACAGCGTAAAATAAAAAATAATATACCTTATCTTGTGTAAATGCATCCACACATCCTTGGGCCCTATATCACACATCTATTTTAATTACGATTACTTTTAAAACAATATTTACAGTAGAAGTACATTTTAATTTATTTTAAACTAAAAGCTAGATTATAAGGAGATCTAAATTTCAGTCAGCTTGTTTTCTAAACCATTAGAAAATGGCTAAAAAATTAAATAATTATATCTTTAAAATATCTAAATAAGACTTAACAAAAGTAGTATTTATAAAGTAACGTACCTACCAATGAAATACAAATATAAGTTATCAAAATAGTGTCCAAAATTAAATACCATTCGTTATTCATTATATTTTTAAATCATAAGCATAAAATAAAAATGTTTTAAAGAAAATTTTCATAAGAGACATCTAATAAGAAACCCAAAACAATATTTCCCTCTTTGAAAACATAATTTCCTGGAATATCCTGGAAATCATCGTCATCCTGTCACCATCCCCCTGACCGATGTATACTTTCCTTCAAGCATCATTACGTACATCTATAATATCTATCTACATTGAAATACGCTACAACATTTTCACGAATCCTAGCATGAATATTATATTCCCTATTGATGATATTTTTACTACACTAGATGAAGTTTTGTAATATTTAACCTCGTCTTGAGTGGGAGGAGAAAATGGCTCCTCGTAACTCAGTTTCTTAGGGCAAGGCAACATCTCAGAAGGTATTTCTAGAATTTTCCTCCGATATTCAACTTTATTTTCATCCCAATCAGTTTCTTGATCCTGCATTTCGTCGAAGATCTTCTCCTCTTCAAATTCTTCGTCGTTTTCTTCATAGTTATCTAAATCTTTCCTCACAATTTCAATTTTCATATCTTTGGTCTTTTCAACTTTGACGTTTCCAAGGTTAGTTTTGAGTTTGGTGTCCATGATGCAGTTAAGGCGATCTAGGGTGGCTTTTAGGCGTTTGCTTTTGGTTTCGTTTCGAAGTTTGTGGAGCCAGGACAACCGGCAGTCGCAGGTTAGTTTGTTACCTGAGGACAACATTGTAACATTCATTAGCATCATAGTTTACCTGTAACAAACGTGTGTAATATGAGATTCTATTTGAAATGAAAACGTAATTTTCCTATTGTTCTCATATTTCTCATTCACAATGCTCACTATCAAACGTTAACTGTGTTTATTCATGGATATAAGCTATCCTTATAAGCCACAAAACCAAAATTAACATCGCACAGAACCATTAAAACAGCAAACAATGCTGTATGTACCACGGGCATTTCTGCGCAAAATATAACACTCGACCGCGAAATATAGAGCTATTAAAATGTCACAGCGAGCCAAACCACTGTATTTCAACCCCTGATTCATTGGGGTATCGCGGTTTTTCACTAATAAACGTGTATGGCTAAAACTTTTTAATGGCCACCCATACAAATTGTTATGGTAATAAATTACGAGTAGTTACTTTAATGAAATCAATGTTTGTGGCAACTTCATAGACTTGTAGCAAACTCTAGAATTTTCTTCGTCGAAACTCCTTGAGAGAAGTTTTAATTTCCAGTATTATATATTCTACTGGGCTTAATTAAGTACTTAGTTGTTTGTTCTAATTTACATTTTAAATCGAGTTCTGATAGAAATGTATCTAACTTGGGAGTTATCCTATGGATTCAATCTAGGTAAGAAATGTATCTGTGAGAATTTAATCAAAGTGATGATACTAAACGTTTAGTGATTTTATTACGAATTTATCATTTTAAGTTGATAGTGAAGCAATACACAATTATCAAAACAACTTCAAGGTAAAGTATAACTAACTTCACCCGAAACTATAACAGCAATTCAATATTGAAAATCGTATTTTTAAAGCTTTTTTTTTATTGGTAACGGTAGGAATCTTCGACAAATACCCAGCCCCCCCGGGGGAGACCGGGTTATGTGAGATTTTTACTCACTAAAACCCCCTCGATGGTCGGCCTCGTGCTTATCGGAGGGCTCCGGGATCTCCAGTGGAACGCACCGGTGCCCTCCTAGCATTTGCCTTGGGCTGCTCCTGGGAGGTGTACATTCCATCTCCCGGTTCCTCCCTTCACAGCAGCGTGCGGCCTTAGCACGTTGCTGCCTTCCCCAGGGTCGCCCGCCAATGGACGGCAAAAGCCCCCACTTTGACCGCCCGCGACCCTGATCCCTCCTTTTAGTCGCCTTTACAGTCGCCTGTCAGGAGTTACCGTGGCTCTATTCTTCGCCCGAGACTACAGGATTACCAGCCAACCTATTCTCTTTCTAGAGCTACTCGTATAGCAACATGACAGGATGGCATGTAATTTATTGGAGCTCGTAACCTAGTTGCGAGCACGGTCCATTAGTGATCGTGCAGGTTAAGCGACGTTGGCGCGGTCGTTACCTGGATGGGTAACCGCTAGTGGTCCCGATTGTTGACGTTCGACAGCAGTCGTTAAGTCATGTCAGAGGCCTACAGGCGGCCTGAACAACTCTGACAAATAGGTTGGCCACTAACCATACGATAAGCAAGCAAACATGTAATTTAAAAAAAAGAATTAAATGTTTAAACATTTATGTATAGCGTAAAAGAGATGGGCTGACGTATAAAGATGTATCTTATGTATTACTTGGAAATAACAGTAACAGGATGTTACACGGAACCAACCCTAAGCCAACGCCTTATAAAGACATTAATTTCCTAATGACATTGCCCTTTATGATCCATTACACGGCTCCAACAAGCGTGTTATTATTTCTGCGGCCAATGGTTATTGGCTCATTCTCGCTGATTGTCCTCAGTTAATTAACGTCCCACATTATGGTATATAAGTTATTTGTATGTTCCTATTGTAGTTGGTTGTGTTTTTATGTTCTTTAGTTTTTGTTTCGTTGATGCTTTGCCTGTAGTATTGATATTAGGTACCTAGATCGTATTGAGGATTTTTCGTAGGATTTGTGTACCTTTATGTAACTATTGTAATATTTATCTAGTTCATCCTTCATTATCTCCTTAAATAAAATGTGTAAAATATATTCTCACTTCTCTAAAGCCAATAAAAATATTTCAAAACAAAATATATCTTAATTCACAACTGCCTCAGGTATTTCCACTAATTAACAAAAACAACTTAACTTTCGAACAAACAAAACAGAATCTGAGAACACAATAAAAACAAATCGTCAAAGTGGAAACACTAATCCTTAAAATACTCACCGTCGAGAGAGATTAAAGCATAATTCGACTTCATATTCTCCAAAATGTTCTCAACCGCCTCTTGTTTCACCGTCTCCAAATTATTGTTCCTTAAGTCTAAAACACTCAACTTTTGAATATCGTTGAGCACGCCATCGTCTAACGTCGTCAACTTATTATCAGCCAAAGAAAGTTTCCTCAACTGTGTCAATCCCCCAAACCCTCTCTCGGCTACAAATTCTATTTCGTTACCGTCCAGGTAAAGTTCTTGAAGACTCCAAAGTTCCGTGAAAGCTAACTCGCCTATCATTTTTAATTTGTTGTTTCTCATATCCAAGCTAATCAGGTTGGATAGGCCTTGAAAGTTTTCCCTGATGGCAACTGTCAGTAAATTACTGTCTAAATCAAGCTTTATCAAATTGCTTAGGTGCTGGAAACAACCTTCGTGCAAAAGTCCTATGTTGTTCTTGGATAAATGGAGCTTTTGCAAATTCGGCAATACGTAGAATACGTCTCGGTTTAGTTCCGTAATCTGGTTTTCTACTAGACTGACATTTGACAGCATTATTAGATGAGCAAAGGCCATTGTCTCCAAATTCACTATCTTGTTTTTAGGCAGTGATATTTCTCTCAAAGACGTGGAATTTGTGAATGCGAACGAAGGTATGCTATAAATGTTGGCGTATTGAATATTGAGATATTGCAACCGATCGAGTCTAACAATAACTTTGGCCGGTATATAGGTGAGTCCGCCATCAGCTCTGACGTTGAACGTTAGCCTTTCTATTTTAGGTTGCGAATAGAAATTTGACCAAAACGGATCGTCCTCGGCTATTCCACCGTTGAATACCCAGCAATCGGCCTTAGTTGCCGTTTTTATCTTTATGCTCTCGCAGTAACAGTGTACTTTCGATACTCTGTCCTGTATATCGCAAATGTTGACGTAGTGCGAATACAGTTCTTTATCCTTCCATCTTCTCTTGTCACTTTGCCGGCTCTCTGTGACATTTATTTCGACTGTCGCGAAGGCAATCATTAGAATCAGATATTTAAGGTCCATGTTTCTTTTTCACATCGGGATTTTCATCTGTAACAAAAGAAGGCATTTAGTTGGAGTAGAGTTTACATATTTTTTTTTGGTATTGGCCAAAATTAAATTAAAAAAATTTAAACAGAAAAATATGGTTACCGACGCTACAGATGTCGGCGCCAAATAAAATAAAAGAAAAGATCGCGGTTTCTCATCGGTTAAAAAGTAGGTTCATATGAAATTAAAATTAGATAAGTAAAAGTAATTTTAATTTTTAAAAGAACATTTTCTAGCAAGAATGTTGGTTTCAACGGAGGTTACGTCAAAACCAAATATTCGGGCTTCAGTTTCAAGTTTCAGCTACTGTCACGGCCCTAATCCCTTTTGTTTTCTTTTTACGTTTCATTCAATGCTCTCCATTAGTGGACTCGCAGATTAGATTGTATTGTAGCCAGCGCTAAGGTGCCATTAAACGCCTTAATCGACGCTCCGGCGATTGTTTAAAAGATGGAAATTTAAATTGTGCGCCCGAAACGTAACCTTGAACTCAATTAGCTTAGTCTTTTCCAGGCTTGTGAAAGACAACCGTACTTTTTAACGATACATCGCGAAATGTCAAAGTCGTAAAATGTCAAGACGTCCAGACCGGAAAATGTCCAAGTCGGAAAATGGCAAGACCGGAAAATGTCAAGATCGGAAAATGACCACGTCGGAAAATATCAAGATCGGAAAATGTCCATGTCGGAAAATGTCAAGATCACAAAACCTCCAGTCACAATGTGTGCAATGTGTCCAATGTCACGGCGACACGGGGACGAAACGGGGACGACACGGAGACGATATGGGGACGACACGGGGGACATCCTTTTAATAATAGAGCTACTATACGACTAATTGACATAAACCGTATTAGATTCTAAGTATTTCTAAGCTTTCATAATCCTTTTGTCCCGCCGGCATCCTGTCAAATGCCCAATAAAACTTAATTAAAGCTTAATTAAGACTTATCAAGAGCACAAAGCTACTATTTAAACACACATGTTAACGATGTCTTCTTTTATTTCACTACCAAGTTACTTGTTTCATTACCGAGTTTTTTGAATTTACAACTAAACTTAAGTTTGACTTAACCTCTTTCTCGCCACGACTAGGTCGTGATAAGCAGGATTTTTATTGTTTTGCGTCTGGGAATCAAAAGTGTGTGAAATAAATGGAAGATAGTGCAACAAGAAGGTAACAACTTTTTTGGTTCTGCACCATCGAACCAAAGAATTAGGTGTCCCGGACGCAATCCAGCCAAGTACGGATCGGGCTGCAGCGTCTATCTTACTTTACTTCACTGTCCCACACATTATTCACATCTTGTCGAAGTTCTTCGAACAAGAAACACCATTATTACGAGAAAAGCACAACTGTGAAACAATTTGCAAGACAAAACGAAACAAAGCTGACGCGGATGCCACAGAAGCGCGGGAGAAAATCAGTGACAGACATGTTTTTTAACAACTAAAATTCGCCAGCCAGTTATATTTGGCCAAGGAGTTTGTAATAAAATTTGCCTCCAAGGGATAATAAAAGTGAAACAATGAGGTTGATAACACGCCGTTGACTAACAATTTTTGGACCGTTCCTCGTAGATGTTCGGGAAGGACAAAATACACCCTAATCAGGATACGTCTGATCTCAGTAGTTCCACATAGTTCCATGAATAATATAGTAAGTAAACAGGAAAGGAACGATGAACCGTCGATTATAATAATTAATTCAACCTACTTCCACTCTGTATTCATTCGGTCACGAATCCGGATACACCCTATTTTATAAACAAAAAAAAACATATTTTTCGTTTATTATCAAGCGGTCATTCACGAAAGTGTCATTCGTAATAAAAAAATAAAAACCCTCTCTATTAAATTTCAATTAACTTGGGTTAATGACCTTTAAGAGGTGAACTATGTAGACGAAAGCACAGTATATATACAGCACAGTACGATAACAGGGAAACACTCATTATGTTCATTTCCGCTAGTAAACACAGGTAAAAAAATTAAAAAAAAAATTTTTTTTTAGAAATTTTTACCTGTGTGTTTATTTTTTAAATTATTTAATTTAATTTAATTAATTAAATGCCTAAAATTTTTAATAGCAAAAGTTTAAATGTTCTGTTACGCGTTTGGATAAAATTACTTACAATAAATTTACCTATCAGATTAGAAATTATTAACCTGTCATTTGTTTATGTGCCTGCAATTTGTCAAGTCAAATATGACATAAAATATGTTTCAGTTATATTATTAATTACTATGAATAAATACTTAATTTTTCAGATTTATTTCTGCCAAAGATCTGTTAAAACATGGCTTCGCTGTGAAGCCAGCTATGTATAGCTACATATATAGCTACATTGTGATTTATATAGGACTCAATAGCACGAGCCCTAGTCACATTTCCATTTTCATCGAGATAATGAACTGACACTACTGTACCTCCCACACAGCGCACAACGCAGCGTAGTGTATGACTAACTAGCGGGGTACAAAACCGTGGGGTGACAAATTTATGACTCCTCTGGTAATTAACACTGAACATTGCTACCTAGATAAATGTCTGCTGGATATGAAATCCAAATGACACTATGCTATATTAAGTACATTACATTAACATTTCATGTACATTACATGTGCATTACATGTACATTACATTAACATTACATGTACATTACATGTTCGTGACATGCACATTACATGTACATTACATGTACGTGACATTGTTCAGTTTTTTTTTTTTTTTTTAAACTCTGTTTAGAGACTTTTTACACGACGAGGTGACCATGTCAGCCTCGTTAGGGTCATTAAGAAAAGAGATGGGAAGCTCAAGTATTATTAGAGTCAGCCCTCACTTTGAGAGCCAACTTAGCAAACAACAGTAAGTGTTTCATATTATCAGATAAGGGTTGACTCTAAATAATATTGAGCCTCCCATTTTGGAGCCTATTGAGGACAAATTTCTTCCTCTCAATTTTCACCAGGTCCAATTTATTATTTGAATTTATTGAATTATTGACTATTATGTTTTAAACCTAATTATTAATACAAATGTTTTAATGTATTAAATTATTAACTTGTGTGTTATTGTTATAGAAATGTAATCAATTTGTTTGTTTCTACTTTGACGTCTAATTGATTTTTTATTTTTTTATTTTTTATAATAGCCTACAGTCTGTCCCACTGCTGGGCAAAGGCCTCCCCTCCTCCTTTCCATTTTTCCCTATCCTCGGCGTCCTTATACCATCCTTTTTGGAAGTGGTCGATATCTAATTGATATTATAAATTTAAAAAAAATGAATTTGAATGTCAGTATAAAATCAGCATGTCAGTATAAGTATGGACAACTTTGCTCGCGTATAGGCTAACAATAAAGAAGGAATGAATGGAAGTTCCCAGCTCTATCGCTCCGAATAATCCGAAAATCACTTGGATTATTAGAGGAATTCAACGAAATATCTTACACATAAAAAGAATTCAGAAAATAAATATGAGTTCTTCCGAAAACGCCATAAACGTTATGAATGGCTAAGATATATAAATAAGCATACAAATCCATTCATTATTATTTACCTCATGATTTGTGCTTATGTATGAAAAATCCAATGATATTTTTTGTCGTATTTAAATAATTCTTTAAAGAAATGTTGTCTAATTTTCGATGTTAATTATCAAATTCGGAGAGCGTCGGTGGCCTAGTGGTTAGGACGCCGGACTCCCATGCGGGAGGTCCGGGTTCGAAACCGTGCAGTGCCATGTATCAATGAGTTTTTCCGATTTTTTCGAAGACTTACGTACATTTACCGACTGCTCTAACGGTGAAGGAAAACATCGTGAGGAAACCTGCATGTCTGAGGAAATTAAAAGTTTTCGAAGGCGTGTGAAATCCACCAATCAGCACTGGGCCCGCTCGGTGGATCATGGCCCGTGCCCCAGTGTACAAGGGGAGGCCCGTGTCCCAACAGTGGGGACATTAATAGGCTGATGATGATGATGAATTATCAAATCATTACAAGTAAAAAGTACGTATTTGGAAATAAGCTGCATACTCAAAAACATATTTATTTTCTTTTATTATGTGAACGAATTAATTATAATTTATTTGCCTACACATACATAACACTATAATTATTTATTTGCCTACACATACATAACACGATAATTATTTATTTGCCTACACATACATAACACGATAATTATTTATTTGCCTACACATACATAACACGATAATTATTTATTCGCCTACACATACATAACACGATAATTATTTATTTGCCTACACATACATAACACGATAATTATTTATTTGCCTACACATACATAACACGATAATTATTTATTTGCCTACACATACATAACACGATAATTATTTATTTGCCTACACATACATAACACGATAATTATTTATTTGCACACACATACATAACACGATAATTACATTTCACTACTTAAAAGTACCTATGACTTAGAATAAGTTCATATGTGCATTTACGAGTCATTTTTAATGCTGTCAGCTCTTTTTTTTTACTACTATACCCGCATTTGACGTCGATCTCGCCTGATGTTTCTGTTAACTAAGGCACATCTAGAGCAAGTTTACATGGGTGTTTATGGATAATTAAGCTAGTGCATTGTGCACGTGACCACTACGACGTGAAATATCCCTTTTGACTAACAGACTGTGAAACCTGCATGTGCCGTACTATTTATAAGCAATGGATGACCAGCTTGTGTTTAAATAGATCAACGTAACTTACCTAGCAGGTAATATTTTACACCCAGAGAAATATTATACCCTAGAAATGTAATACGCACGCGAGTGGCGCCACAAAATGTGTACTCAGATGGGCGGGGCTTAAAACTATATGCGAGTGGCGAAACGTAGTTTCTTAAAAAGGCAAGAGATGGGGCGACTGGTCCGGTTAAACTGTTTAAAATAGTTTTTTCACTCAGATGCTCAGGAGATCGATTCCACTAAATTCAACGTAACTAAATATAATCTTAACTGCATCGTTATGACGTGTTTCGTATGCTACTATCCACTAACGATCCAATTTCAGTAAAGTTCCGATCGAGTCAACGATCTATCGAACAGTAACGTATTTGTGCAATCTAATAAAACGCTAAGTTTATACTGAATCGCAGTTGAACGGTAACAAAACGCTTCAACTGTCAAATATAACGATCGAACATAAGTTCCTCTCAAGGTACTTTTCCCGATCGATAGTAAATCGAAAGGTGGCAGTGGTAGAGTTATGCGTCAGCAGAATGCGATTTGGTGTCCAAATAGAATTAGAACGAAAATTAAATTGAAATTGGATAGAACTACAAACGTTGTAATTTAGGCGAATTGGACCCCTGAGCTTGACCTTGAGCTTCAATAGGTATATAAGTACCAAAAACAAGAAAGAAAATGTATCTTTATGAAAAGAAACCAAAACAAGTTTATTATTATTTTTAAATTGCCTTTATTGTGGTGAAGGCACAATAATTCCGCCAATGCCGCGTATTAGACAAAACACAGAACGAGAATTGGCCGGTTATTTCCTAATCTTGTTATTTAGATTTTATAATCTCTCTAAAACAAGATAGTCCAAAGAAAAGATTGTCATTGACAGGTCAATTTTATGCTCACATGCGCCATCTAGTAAGAAAGGTCGATTTGTTGTTTGTTTTTTAAGGCAAAGGGAACTGCGCCTATACAGCCATATCTGACGTAAACAATTCTTTCAAGTCTTCATTAAAATGCTGGTGTGACACATTTCAATGCTATCTGGGATAATCTTCCACGCTTCTGCACCATCCGAATCAAAGAAGAATGCGGACGCAGTATGATTCTTCAAAATCCAGCCAAGTACGGATCGGACTGCAGCGTTTTATTTAAATTTACTTCACTGTCCCACACATTATTCACATTTCTTCGAAGTTCTTCGAGCAAGAACAAAATTCTTACTAGAAAAACACTACTGTAAAACAATTTGCAAGACAAAACGAAACAAAACTGACGTGGATGCCACAAAAGCGCGGGAGAAACTCTAAGAGAGGTCGAACTAATTATTATTTTTTAAAAACGCCTCATTGCGCCTTGTGTTTGACTTCGAATTTTGAAATCGAACTGTGCTTCATAGGATCGTATGTAAAGAGTTGCGTAACCGGATATTCGCCTTTGTGACATCGCCGTAAGATCTTTTTTGTTAAAATATTAATTTGAGTTTCATTGTGTGAGAAATGTGTTGCATAATTTTCAATTCGCACACAGTGGCGTGAAGATTGGTGCCGGCTTTTACGGGAATTTTGTTGGAAGTTATCTTTATCTTATGATAGGGGGTCGGGATAACCCCAGTGGCACTTCGACCCTCGAGGATCTTTTGTGCCATTGTACACTGATCATCTCAGTGTGCAGGTTTACTCACGATGTTTTCCTTCACCGGTAGAGCAGTCGGTAAATGTACGTAAGTCTTCGAAAAATACGTAAAACTCATTGGTACATGGCACTGCAAGGTATCGAACACGGACCTCCCGCATGGGAGTCCGATGTCCTAGCCACTGTGCCACAAACGCTCTAAACTTGTTGGAAGTTACTCGTCTAGGGTATAATATGTCGCTGTTTACACTTGGTTACATTCGATTAGTAAACTATCGAATTCATTATGATAATAGTAGCTGTTAGATAAACAAACATTTTGTGCACGAAACCTATAGCTTCGGAGAAAGAGATGCCTATGGAACTTAAAGGAAGGCCTTTTAAGGAAATTTTTTTCAAGCTGCAGTTAAGTTTCATAGACCATAACCAGTATTCATATATATTCTACCCTATAACAAAAATATCTTCATTGTCATATTTTATGACAAGATTTTTTTAAATCTCTTTTTAGAGGCATTGGTACACGACAAGGTGACCATGTCAGCCTCGTTAGGATCACTAAGAAAAAGGAAGGGAAGCTCAAGTCTTATTACACTGAAAGAAAAGCTTGTTTACTTCAAACAAGAACTTGTTTCAATATGAGCATATAAAGTCGGCTTGTTAACTTCAACCAAGATCTTAGTCGTATCTATCAAGTAATTTGTTCAAATGAATAAAATTAATTCTAAATCAAACAAGCTTTCTTTCAGTGTAGAGTCAGTCCTCACTTTGAGAGCCAACTTAGCAAATAACAGTAAGTGTTTCATGTTATCAGATAAGGGCTGACTCAAAATAATATAGAGCCTCCCATGTGATAACATTTTATAATACTACAAAGTTTTCGCTCGACACAAGTTTTGCGGAAACGAGCTGGATTCGCGAACTGGGACGCGACATATTTTACCATTAAATGTTAGCAGATTCCAGTCCTACTGCCATTTAGAGGATATGGAACTATTGACTTATGTCGGCTGTATTGAACAAGGATTTTAAACCGGATTTATCCCACATATGCATCGTTTTGAGCAAGTAGGTATAACATCGATATCTTAGGGAGTTGCAAAAAATAATAATTTGAAATACCCAAACGCGGGATCGTTTTCTGGGACATAGTTTTACAGAATTTAACCTAAGATTCTTAAAATTCCTTAAACGGCCTTCCTTTAAGTTCCATAGTTCTCTTTCTCCGAAGCTGTAGCTTTGGTGCACAACATGTTTGTTTATCTAACAGCTACCAACTATTATCATAATGAATTCGATCGGTTACTAATCGAATGTAACCAAGTGTAAACAGCGACATATTATACCCTAGGCAAGTAACTTCCAACAAGTTTAGAGCCTCGGTGGGCACAGTGGCTAGGACACCGGACTCCCATGCGGGAGGGCCGGGTTCGAAACCACGCAGTGCCATGTACCAATGAGTTTTTCGTATTTTTCGAAGACTTACGTACGTTTACCGACTGCTTTAACGGTGAAGGAAAACATCGTGAGGAAACCTGCACACTGAGATGACCAGTGTGTAAAATGGGGTTGGCACAAAAGATCCTCAAGGATCGAAGTGCTGCTGGGTTATTCCCGGCCCCTTATCATAAGATAACCTAAGATCAATGACCTGTAAAGTTATATTATAACCACAATTATCTACCACTCTACGAGTACCACCTATGTAGAAATAAATCATTTTGCCTAAACATTGGTCAGATTGGAACTGATGTTTATTACCTACATGTTTGTTCAGTATAACTACACGTTACGTTACAACAAAGGAAACCGTGTGCATACAATACCAGCTTCTGGAGTAAACACAATGCCGCTTCTATCGACTAAACTAAAAGCTAATAAAAGTTCTGAAGAAATTTAAATTACGTGCACTTTATTTCTAGGAAGTTGTTCGTCAGAGGAATCTCATGATTGGAAAATAAAGCTACAGTACTCGGGCCAATATTGACGGCAAAGGATTGACTACTACTACTACTACTACTACTACTGTTGTAGCATTGCAAGTCCGACGCCCTCTTCACCACCGTCTCATATTCATATTTTTATTGGTGAGATCATTCACAAATTATTCATAAAATTTAGTAGGTACCTAATAATTAATCTATATTGAAATTCTAAAAATAATCACTCGACCTCCATACGGAATATTTGAGGTTGCCTGGAAGAGATCGCTTTAAGCGATAAGGCCGCCTTTGTACATATCGTGCTATTATTCCTGTAGTTTTTACTTTTCCTGTATTTGTGAACAATAAAGTGGGTTTTTTTTCTCAAGATTTTTCTGATTCATTTTTATAATCACAGATTTTCTCGTTGCCATGTTTTCAGATTTCCTTTACATACAAAATGACACCTTTACGAGTAAGGAGGTTCTTTAATTATATCACCATAATTTATTATTTATATTTGCTTCCATCCGCATTCTTTAATAATTTTTCTATTTTCCTATTCTATTCTTACTATATCCTTTCCTTATTTTAGTGTCATTCTTCTTCCTTTAAATATACTTTGATTGATACCGCTTCCTAAGTCTCATTTTGCACTGCTAACCTCTTTTCCAAACTCTTTACTCTTTACCACCCACAATGGATTGGAGATGAGATGGAGATGATTGTGCGGCAGTATATTAATGGATATACAGGGTGGGCCATGAATTAGTTAACAATTGAAAAAATCATATAAAGAAAACCATTTGACATATTTTTAAAATTGTTTATTTACAAGAAAGTTAGTTATTTGGAATTTATTTTTTAAAAATAACATCATCTAAATGACCACCGTTTCGATTTTTGCACTCTTCTAAGCGAACACCGAAATTTTCGAATACTCGTCGACAAAGAGACCGCGAGATCGCTGACATTTCTTCACTAATTTTTTCCTTTAGTTCACGTAGTGTTTTTGGTTTATGGGTGTAAACACGACTCTTCAAATAACCCCATAAAAAGAAGTCTGCTGGCGTTAAATCTGGACTCCTGGGTGGCCATGGGATGTCGCCTCGTCTGGAAATCAGCTTTTCCGGAAACATTTCTTTTACTACCGGCAGGGACTCGTTGGATGTGTGACAAGTGGCTCCATCTTGCTGAAACCATGTGTTACGGTTGTAGCCAGCAAATTCCAGTAGCTTCGGTGCCAGGAACTCCCGTAACATTTTCACATACTCAGCAGAATTCACAGTAACCGAACGGCCGCGAGAATCTTCGAAAAAGTAGGGCCCAATAATTCCTTTTGCTGAAATTGCAGCCCATACCGTTACCTTGGGAGAATGAAGTGGCCTCGCGTGTTTAGATTTGGGATTTTCGCTGCTCCAATACCTGCAATTCTGTTTGTTTACGTGTCCGTTGAGGTGGAAATGGGCTTCGTCGGAAAATAAGAGGTTATCAAAATTATTGAATCGATCTAACATTGTTTCGGCATACGACTTGCGCAAATTTAAATCATTAGGTTTTAATTCCTGCACTAACTGGATCTTATATGGATGTAATTTCATGTCTAATTTCAAAATACGGCGCAATGATGTTCGGGATAGTCCTAATTCAGCCGAACGTTTGCGCGTCGATAAATTTGGATCACGTCGAACTGATGCGGAAACTCGCTGCACGTTCTCTTCGCTCCGAGAAGTCCGTGGGCCGCCGGTTTGCTTCACGTTTAGTGTAGATCCCGTCTCTTCGAACTTCTTAACCCATTTCTTTATTAATGGAGCACTCGGACACTGATTTAAATCGTGTAAGTCGTATTCAACGCGAAATAAGCGTCTCACTGTAATGAGCGAACTGTTGTTTAAATAAAATTGTTTCACACAATAAGCGCGCTGCGGCCCCGTGAAGCGATACATTGCGACTAAATTTCCGAGAAGCGAGCTAGTGGTAACGCCCCTCCCCGCTCCCCGCGCGGCTTGTATTAGCGCGGGGTGTTAGGTTTAAATGTTAACGAATTCTTGGCCCACCCTGTATTACGGTCTTGTATTTGAAGCTTTCCAGTTACAGCAACTAAAGCCTGACCAAAGCTTACTTAGAGTCCACCATGTTGTGGAACATGGTGCGCTCCATAACGCAGATTATACATATAAATTCATTAGTGGCACGTAAATTTTATTTTATTTTTCACGCAAAAGTTTCCATAGTAGAGCGGTCACGCATCCTAGTTCAGACCTCATCGGAAATTCTTGTACGATCACTGTCTGACCTAGGCTAAGGCCCTCATCTATTTTTTTTTAACATTGATAATGTTTTACACTTTATCAATATTCTTCATTAAGAACGACAACTAGGCTAACATGTATGTGTTAGGATTGGTCCACCACAGTTGTCCAAATGTGGATTCTACCCGGCGACGCTTGTGCGG
Organism: Hofmannophila pseudospretella; assembly: GCA_947369225.1. Taxonomy (NCBI): domain Eukaryota; kingdom Metazoa; phylum Arthropoda; class Insecta; order Lepidoptera; family Oecophoridae; genus Hofmannophila; species Hofmannophila pseudospretella. The sequence goes on along the minus strand of OX376328.1, from coordinate 5,771,481 downwards.
TAATCTCGTGCCTTTGAACCATTGTCGCTTCAATTGCCAAATGGCAATTCGTTGCTTGAAAATCAGTAATTGAAGTCCCCACTTTTAGAATTGTCAAAACGTCGTATTTCGATCACTGAATCGAATTAACCACATCCGAGCCCTGACTGGATTTAATTGCACGTTAAAAACCGCTTCGTGAACGTCGAACAATGGTTTCATTAGTGCTGATTCCAATTTGTGTGAAGTGGCATATTGCTGATGATGATAATCGGCGACCGGTACAGAATATTTGAAATTAGATTTTACTCCGAACTCGGGTTGGATGGAGTTTGTAGCTGTTTTGCCAATTGACAATTTTAAACCTGTACTTGTTCTACTATTTCTACCAGATATCCCCGTTGTAGGGAAGAGTGGAAAATTAGTTTTGTCATACCTAGGTTAATGATACTAGATTGATGTACACTAAAAAATATTAGACTATAGAGCTTTTCATATAAGTAAGTACATAAATAAAAATAAACAAACAAGCAGTTCTTGGAATGGGGTAGAAAAATGTTGTCTATAGGATAACTTAAACTGCTGGTTGCTGGTACACTTAGCTTAACACTTGATTGTAAGTTTCCATTAATATGCAATAACACGTTGTTTTTGTACAGTGGTCAGGCGATATCACGATTAGCCTACTTCTGTCCTAAGTAGTATCCAATTTATAAGTATTTGAGACCTAAAAGGAGTAGTTTAGTTACTAAGTTTATGGTAAATACAACGGATATAACACTAATTTGTTCCTGTAAGGTAAGCAGGTGAATTATGATATTTACTTTTGCCACATCGGTGAAGTAAAACTTTGTATGTGTTAAAGTCTTTGTAAAGCTTTACAGTAGATAAACCATTAGCATTATACTGATAATCGTAGGTGGTAGATCCTGAAGTGCAGGATCGCCTGGCGTGGTACCACCCTCTTATCTATTTCTGCCGTAAAGCAGAAATGCTTGAATTTCTGTGTTTCGGTTAGGATGAGAGAGCCAGTGTAATTTCCGGCACATGAGGCAATCCATCTAAGTGGCCCGTTTTGCTCGTCTGCCCTCCTTATTTAATAAAAAAAATAGGTTTTTGTTTTTGGGGGATTTGGTTTTTTTTACATTAGGAGATCAGACGAATATACGGGCCACCTGATTGTGACCTGATGTTAAGCGGTCACCGTCGCCCATAGACGTTTCACCTCACTTTGTAATTAGTTTTTGATGCGCTGCTAACCTTGAGGACTAAGATAGATTGCCTCATGTGCCGGAAATTACGCTGGCTCTCTCATCCTAACCGAAACACAGAAATGCAAGCATTTCTGTTATGCAGCATTGATAGGTAAGAGGGTGGTATTTTCACAGGTGATCCTGCACATTAGGATCAAAAATCTGGTTGAGGTAGTATGATAAGTGATAGGTATACCTCCCCAGGCGATTCTGCACATCATAGAATCTACTACCTGGTTGAGGTGTTATGATATATTCATTCTGCAGTTTCGAGGAGGGATATCAAAGAATCCCTCGACGAATCCGCGTGAATTTTTACTCTAATCCTTTCGAGGTAGGGATAATTTATATAAAAATTCAACCGCATCTATAATGCGATCGCCTCGCAATTTACTTCCATGACATATACCTAAACACATATTTACGAGTAACTTGCTATGCAAAGCTCAGTTTCCATGTCTGCTCGCGAGCTTCCAGCGAGCGTAGTCAAGCATGCTTCAGATCTTGCTCTCTGCGATCGCTTTAATAGGTGCTTACATTACGTATCGAATAAATTACACGTAAATACTCTTAAGTGGGTGAGTCCACCTAATACCAATACCTAGTCTAATAGCTAAGTATATTAAGAGAGTTTCGTAATTTGTAATCGTTTATTATATAGGTCACTTATCTTATAATAGGGGGCTGGGAATAACCTCAGCGGCACTTCAACCCTTGAGGATCTTGTGTGCCTACCCTATTTTACACACTGGCCATCTCATTCTGTAGGTTTCCTCACGTTTTCATTCACCGTTAGAGCAGTCGGTAAACGTAAGTTTACTAAAAATACGAAAAACTCATTGATACAGGCACTGCACGGTTTCGAAACCGGACCTCCCGCACGGGAGTCCGGTGTCCTAGCCACTCTGCCACCGACGCTCTCAACATTCGTCTCGACATTTTACTCTTACTAATAAAGCAAAAATAAACAGCCCAGACTGCGGTAATGTAGGTCAAACACGACGATTAGGTACCTATACCTAACCACCTACCTACCTACCTTATTACCTTTACTACGGATTACTACGGGTTCACGGATAAAATAATAATATGCCAATTATCAAAATTGGTAGTAAATACTGATCGTATAATTTAGTGATTTACAGTCTCTATTAGAGAAAACGATATCGACCTTAACAATTAAGTAAACAATTTACTAAGACATCAACAATTAATTGTTATAATACGAACGACCAATTGCCTGAAGCTTAAACATCTATCTAGTGACATCTCTTTCTGGAGCTATGACATACTCGTATCAATCCAACATATAAGTGTCGTACAATATAGATAGGATATCCTAGTGTCTTCTTATCGTATGATAGGGGGCCCGGAAATAACCCCAGCGCCACTTCGACCCTTAAGGATCTTTTGTGCCAACCCCATTTTACACACTGGTAATATCAGTGTGCAGGTTTCCTCACGATGTTTTCCTTCACCGTTAGAGCCGTCGGTAAATATACGTAAGTCTTTGAAAAATACGAAAAACTCATTGGTACATGGCACTGCATGGTTTTAACCACTGTGCCACCGACGCTCACAGAGTAACATAAGATAAGAAGATATCGTAGACTACTAATACATTTACTGGATAGATTTTTCACAAATAAATAAATTTTGTACTTATCTAAATACTTAGATTAACTAACTGTGTGAGAACATGCGATTTGGTTAAACACGGGTCATGTAATTATAGTGACCTAAACAATTTGTCGTGAGATAAGTAGAAATTACCTAAATAGTCAATGTAAATTAATCACAGCTCATAAAATTCTATACATTTAAGTTATCAAAAAAAATTACACCATCGAAGGTCAGGACAGGTAAACGAGCTATGCTAACGAAACCCCGCAACTATTAATTTTAATTAGTCTGATTACTATCACTTTAATTAAAATTAACACGTTCCTTGCGGTGTGGGCAGTATTTGGACACAAGCGATATCATTTCAGTGCGGCGCAAATAAATCGCGTTGTCTCACTTGGTGCGGCAAGAATTTTTCTATGTTCTTCAATGAGTGCAATAGAGACAAATATATTTTTGTGATTGACGATTGACCTATGACTCAAAATGCAAAAAAGTTCATGACAAAATAATGTTCACGACGCACAGAAGTCTAATAGAGTTTTGCGCTCAGTGCGGTGTGAGAAGTATTTGGGCACACGCTGCCACCTCATGCCGCACCAGGGTGCGGACGCGCCGAGCCCGCGTGCACATCCCGCGTAGTGATGTGCACAGCGCTTACGTGCATAGGGAATTTAACTTTTTAAAATGATAACTAATAGTGTTACTTTTTGTTGATAAAGATTATTGCTTTTATTATATCTCTTTATTAGATATCATAAGATTCGTAATGTTTTTTAGTCTACATCCCATCATTAAATGCCTAACCATATCATATCACTTGGCAAAATAATGGTCATAAAATTTGGGTTCTAAATTATCCCTTATATTTAAGAAACTAAGGAACCTAGATACAGGCGGCCGAAGTGTCATATAATACAGGATATGTACTATCATTAAGGTCGATAATAATCTTAAAATATGTTTTATTTACGACTAAACTTTCGTGAAATTATAAGCCTTCAAAGGTGTTGTGGGCAAATAATACCCACTCCGCACCGGCTGACACTCGCGAGTGAGAAGCATAGAGGTCACGTCGCACCGGCTGAAAGTCGCCCAAATAGCTTGCCGCAACGAATGTGTTAATGTACTTTTATTACTAGGGAAGTGTGGTGATGGTGAGGTGCGAAATAGATTCCGAAATTGATATTTTTATTTTATTTACGACTAAACCCGCGTTTGACCTCAATCTCATCTGGTGGTACCATAGTGCACTTTAATACTTTTTTTGCCTGTTATTTCCGTATTAGGCACTGAGTGTGATGTCAAGGATGTTTTGTATAAATAAATCAATTTGAGCAAATAAAATATCTCTGAGAAAATAAAATATCTCTGAGGAAATAAAATATCTCTGAGGAAATAAAATATCTCTGAGGAAATACTTAATAGTTATGATAAGGTAAATTTAAAATTACTTAGGGTTGAGAGATCAATATAATTTGAACAGTATGATTTCGTTAGTCCTCTTTTTAGTATGCCTTCCGCATTCTATTAAGACTGCCTCGTTACTGCAGCGCGTCGAGCATGTTCGCCGACACCAGGGTCCCTAATTACTTCGCGGTGCTAAGGAGCAGGGTCGCAACGTTCTGTGACAGAGTGCATGACTCTAAAAATGAGTTAGTGTCTGTCCTCAATGACAACTTATTTGAAAATGTATTTTTTAAGAGTTGGTTGCGCACGCACCGGAGTCCGAACAATAGATAACGTAATATAGTATAATTCATTAATTAATTTACTGCGTATACATATACAGTTATAATGGCTTCAGGATGTTGATGGGGTTGCCTCGTTTCTGTAGTGCCTTCGGCATGTTTGTGCACGCTCATACCGATGGTTTTCACGCCATTATACACAAGATAACTGCGTCTCTGCTTTGCAGGCTTCGGAGCAGCTCCAACAGCATCCTGAATATGATAGCGGATAAATACGATTCCCATAGGGGAATCATTCGATCAGCACCCGAACGAAGTGTTTAAGGATAGCCTTAAACACTTCGTTCGGGTGCTGATCGAATGATATTATCTTTGATCAGCATCTGATCGAAGTGTAATAACTCGTAATTTTTGGCGATATGTATTTACTAACATAGTTTTTAAATACACTAACACAATGGATCAAGTTATCCGATAAATAAAAATATTGAATTGTGTAATTTAGTACCTAGTTTATTTTTGTTTGTTTAGTTCTTTTTACATTTGTATTTATTAATTTGTATGGGTTGCATTTTGTCTCAATTAAACGATTTATTATAGTATCGTCATGTTCATAAAAAAGTGGTTACTTTCAATTTTAGAGTTTGATGAACGAATTTTTCATTATGCCACGTCGTCGCCCGCTCTCTGAGCAAAACTCGCTTTCAAACAAACAACAAGAGAAACATCCAGTTTGTTGAAATATGTATTTTAAACGGTACCTCGCGAGTTGCGATGCAATGCTGTGTTCGCCAGTTATACTCGTACCAAATATGTTTGCAAACTTTCGTAAAATATAAAATTTTAATACTTTTCAGCAACAGAGAAATAAATGTTAATAAAGCTACCCACCGTTTATATTACTTTTACTGACAACATAGAAGAAAATTAAAAAAAAAAATGAGCTAAGTATATATATTTATAATAATATCCATTAAGGTGGCCTAGTGGCTAGGACGCCGGACTCCCATGCGGTAGGTCCGGGTTCGAAACCATGCAATGCCATATACCAATAAGTTTTTCGATTTTTTTCGAAGACTTACGTACATTTACCGCGAATGCTCTAACGGTAAAGAAAAACATCGTGAGGAAACCTGCATCTCTAAGGAAATAAAAAGTTTCCGAAGGTGTGTTAATCCACCGCACAGCACTGGGTCCGTACGGTGGATCATGGCCCGTACCCCCTTGTGCAAGGTGAGGCCTGTGCCCCATCAGTGGGGACGTTAATAGGCTGATGATGATCCATTAAGTGCGTATAACATAATAACTTGTAAAAGGAAAAAATAGGTGACCATAAATTAGACAATTTACATTATTAAATTATGGGTTAAGCCCATATAAGAGATTAATGAAGAAAGATACATTTTGTATAATTATACAAAGGATATAAAGTTAAGTACATACAATAATGAAAACACAGAATGTTTGTCGTGTTATTTACATTAAACAAATAAAATACCTAGGTCTAGCAAATGCACGTCCTAGGCAATTTTAGGACGCCTGAATACAAACTACACTCTGGGACGCAAAAATAACGGGTCACTTAGAAAAACCGTGATATCTCCCAAAGTTGTAGAGATAAATCATTCGTATAAATAGTATGTTACATATAAGTAGATCAGTAGAGAGTATGATATTTAATATAATTTTTAACGTTATAATTATGGACTCTTTTGTCTGATTTAATTTAATTATAAACTTTAATTCTGTACAACTTTCTAAATTTTTTAAACTGTCATTTTAAACTAATCGTAGTTTGAAACGACCTAGATTTTACAATTCATAATAGGCATTACCATTTAATTAGTTAAAATGCCGTTTTACCTCGGTAAAAAGTTGATTAATATGCGTAGGGGAACATAACACGCAGGGGGAAAATGAATTACATTAGACTCATATGGGGTGACAATAGGGTAAATGCGGACTAGCCGGTAAGTATGTAGTAGTGGTAGAAAATGGAAACTTATATTCGGTTCCATTGTTTACTAAGTCAACGGGAGGTCAGGCAAGTAAGCCAATAAAAGGTGTGGTAGGAAAACGTCCAAAGTTATAATGTAGGTAAATTGAATCCATTACGGAATGACAAAAGTTCCTAAGTGGACGACGCTTGTCGTAAAAAGATGATTTTGTCAATTTACATGTTTTCTTTTTCTTTGATTGATGTTTTTCGGCTTTTTACTTGAATATTGTGGACCTATTTTTTTATACACGAAGAATGTTACAACACAGAATACGAGTACAGTCAAACCTGGATAAGCGAGAGTTCAAGGGAGCACAATCTCATTCTCGCTTATAGAGGTTTCTCACTAACCAAGAATTTCTCGCTAATGCAGGTACATGGGTAGCGTTTCTCTCTTATAGAGGTACGCAGCAAATATAACAACGTTATTTAGTTCCACGAAATAGAATAGGTACAATATTGACGAGAAAACAATACAAAAACAATGGTAGGAAGTTCCACGAAAGTTAAGAATGAGTCATAAAATAGCAGATGTTAAATTTGTAATTTGTTTTGTCATTTGTTACTGTATGTGTGTATCTTTTATGTATGTTTGTATTTTTATTGTAGCTATAGTTCCTCCTAAATAAAATATGTAAATAAAGCTCGACTGTCGCTTATAGAGGTATAGATAAGTAGCAGTCTCACTTACGGAGGTCCATGAGGGAAAAACGACTCTCTCTTACAGAGGTTTCTGTTTCTCGCTAATAGAGGTTTTGGGAGCTTAAAATGACGGGTCCTGGCTATTACTCTCACTTATAGAGTTTTCTCACTTATCCAGTTTTCACTTACCCAGGTTTGACTGTATATATATATTTTGAGTCCATTATCCCCGAGGGGGTAGACGAGGAACCTTATTTATAAATATCGTAAATAGGTAACAAATCTATAAGTGAATAAATATGTCCAAGGACTGTTTGTGTAAACTAATAAACATCATATTCCCTTTCGACTATAAATCGCACCGAATCTTAACTCTTTGAATTGAATTCATCAAAGAATTTCTTAAAACGCCAAATAAACATTTATAACTTGAAAATTTGAAAAAAAAAAGCGGGTTTAATTCAAAGGTCCCAAACTAACAAAATGGTTCAAATAGGTCTAGCGAGCGCTCTAATAATAAGAATAAGTAAGTAAGTTAATTTACCAACATCAACATCATCTAACTTACTCGTATAATCAAACCTACTTATCTAAACCATTTCGTTAGTTTGAAGCTCTGCTCTAAGTTGACCATATAGACTTTATGGTCAACTTTTATATTCAAGCTGGAACTAATCTAGTCTTGCGAAAAATCACGATACTAGTCAAAATAAATCTGCCCTATTTCCGTCACAGACCGGATAGACCGTATCGAGGTCACAACGTCTGACCATAGGTCGGAGACTCCTGGCTGGCATAGAGTAATAGAGTAAATTTTACTCTGACATACTCATATATGTATAGAGGTCTACGACTACAACTCGAAACGATTTCTGCGTGACGAATTGACGTGTCGAATACGAACTGCGAGAGAGAAATAAATGGTGAGGATGGAGGTCCTGAACTAAACTTTAGATAGATCACACTAAGAGCAAATCACGATGTTCATTTATATGAACATCGTGATTTTAAACTTTATGATGTTGTAATTCAAACTATACAGTGCTTTTTGGATTAGGTCCCGTAATTTTAGAGAAAATCTCCATCATACATATCATCCCGCTAAACGATAATTATCACTGTCTGATCGTGACCGTATCATAGCTTTATAGCTATGATACGGTCACGATTAGGTCCCGTAGTTTTAGAGAAAATCTCAAATCTAATATCTGTCTAATCGTGTAATAGCTATAAAGCTATGATACGGTCACGATCAGATAGCGATATATATCGTTTAGCGGGATGGTATGATGGAGATTTTCTCTAAAATTAATGGACCTAATCCAAAAAGCACTATAGTTCGAAATACATCATCATACAATTTAAAATCCAAACTATAAGCTAATGGTTATTTTCTGTAATGGTGCAGAATTTTTTGAAACAATCTTGATTGAACATACGAGTACTTACATGTCTCTATTTCTATTTCTTACAGAGATAAGTTTTCCGATCATGACTACAAATTAACAATACAGCAAGTATCTAAGTTTTCCTAACTTGAGTATCCTCCTTTTTATTTTGCTACGAGTGTATGGTGCTGCTATCTCAGGCTTTATTTGCCATTTGCTACTAATTGGCCTGCTGTCAAAGTAATTCCACTTCTCGCCTTAATTATTTATTGATTCTAGGCGAACTAGGATGTCACGGTGACATCACAGTATCGTGAGCTCTTAGACAAGCATTCAGGCATCGGACAAAATTGGCCTCTGCGTCTGCCTCTGTATATATCTTAGTATAGTCGTAGTACATACGTGTATCGTTAACAATAACCGAAGAACACCGGAGTTTTCAAGACCCGAATATTTTTTTTAAAACTCACGCACAGTACTTTTTTATTTTACTTTGACTTCTAATACCTGCAGTCTCAACCCTCCTCTGCAACAGCAACAGTATTCTGTGCTACGATTCTGCAAAAGCAATACAACTCCTGAAGTCTGTCAAACAAGTAGAAACTCTGTTTACAATTAACATACAACATGCATACTTAATGCAACCACAATGCAGTTTTACAATGTCAGCTTGAATAAAAATGTTTATTCATTAAAAATATCGAGTAGAACGGCGGTTCCATGTGGGCGTCAGTTGGCGGAACAATTAAACGAACACATAGTAATAAAGTAGAACAAAAGGGATTTCGGTCACGCACGTGTTCAACACACATGGAAACATTATGGCTAGTGCTGGCAATATTTACTTGTGCGCAGTGTTGCAACTAGAAAAAAAATCGAGGGGGGAAAGTGAGAGAGTGGTAACACTAATTGGATCATTTGTTATATTGGAGAATAAGTTAACAATTTATTAGATACCATAATAAAAGTAGAAAGATAACGAAACATAAAGAGGGAGATTTCTAAGAATCTATTAAAAAGGTTCCTATTGAAAGTTAATTTCTGAAATATTTACTTTATGGTATAAAAATACTTCGTAATGAAAACTGTGGGCAGACCTCCCACCTCAATACGACCCATGTCTCTTTAATGTCCACAATAATGGCGACAGCGTCTACAAAAATGTCAGCCAACTAAAACGAAGAATTTAAACGGAAGTTTAAGACAAAAATTAATGAGGGTACTAAGTAGACTTTTACTTTCTTTTGTTCAACTAAGTATTTGCAATGAGGTGAGAGAAAAGTGATGACTGTGAAAAATGGAATCAAGGAAAAAATGTGAACAGTATAATGGCCTTACAAGGGATATGATTTCAATCCCTCTTTGTATACTGGTGCTAGATTAAAGTGTGTACAGTATACTGGTGCTAGATTAAAGTGTGTACAGTATACTGGTGCTAGATTAAAGTGTGTACAGTATACTGGTGCTAGATTAAAGTGTGTACAGTATACTGGTGCTAGATTAAAGTGTGTACAGTAGAAACACGTCAGGCTTTGGTTCTTTGTCACTTTAACTTATATAACACATACATACGAATGTCAAGGTAAGCACAATAAAAACTTATTGCGACAGGGTTTCATCGAGTATTTATAGCTTGATGTGTCTTCCACTGTACATATAATATTAAAGCAAGTAGAACTATTTCTTATTTCTAGTTTTTCGTATTTTTCGAAGACTTACGTACATTTACCGAGTGCTCTAATGGTGAAGGAAAACATCGTAAGGAAACCTGCACACTTAGATGACAAGTGTGTAAAATGGAGTTGGCAGTGCCGCTGGTTATTCCCGGCCCCCACAAGATAACTAGAAATATTGATAAAACTCCGATACATATAAAATATAACTTCTTTATTAAATTATACTTAACACGTTTTAGAATAAAATGAGCAACAATTTTAACACTTTATCGATTTTCTTTAAGTTTGTTCTTTTTTTTCAGTGCTACCCAAACCCCCGGAGGCAAATCTAACAACGGCACTGTATGAATGCTTACTTGAAACTTAGACACAAGCAATTCATTATGCAGTTCAGCTCAGTTAGATGCCGACATTATTGCCTTACAGAGACTGAAGGAACATAGAACTATACTGGTCTGCCGTGTCAGGCCAATCTCTGTTATTTTAAGTTACACGAGTTACGTCTAGCCAGTGCGAATCGTGTTTTTTTACCCCTCTACACATTATACTAAACCCCCTTTTTTAAAATTTTGCTTCATTGTTGAGGAACTTCAATTGTCAAAGTCATGTAACTCCGACATTGGCCAGCGCAATCACACCTTACTCGTGCAACTTAAGTTGCCATAGATGTGCGTTGCGGTGGCGAGATGCCGCGGACGCGGGCTATAACAGTTAACATTAGTTACAATAGATACGCATGACCACTTCGTTGGTAAATAGATCGCCGCTCTTAAATATATTCCCGCGCACTTTCAAGTAGGGATGTTACGAAGGTGGTTTTACCGGAACCGGAGTCGAAACCGAGGGTTTTAAATTTGATTTATCGGAGTCGGAACCGGATTCGAAACCGGAGTCGGAGGTAGAAGAGATATGTTCGGAAGAAGTCCAAATTTTAAACCGTTTTTTAATTTTTATAGCTGAACTGGCTAGAATTCCTTTACTATTTAATAAAATATCGATATTTGAATATGTTTGCTCACACGCAAGAAAGAAATACCAGCAGATGAATCAATTAGGCAAACTAGTAATTCTAAAGAGAAACCGAAAAAAAAACCAGTCGGTCAAAGATCCAGGAAGGAATACAAATACGTGAATCTAAAGAAAAACAGGAAAAGAAAAAGGTCAAGTCAATTAGCAAAGACGAAATACAAGCAACCGAATCACGCAAGCAATCTGATGAATCTAAAGGACAAGAAAAAAAGAAAAAAGTCACACAGCGAAGTCAAAATAAAAGCTGATGAATCAAACAAGCAATCTAATCAATCTAAAGGGCAACAGAAAAAGAGAAAGAGTCAGTCAAACAGCGAAGACAAAATAAAAGCTGATGAATCAAACAAGCAATCAAATCAATCTAAAAGGCAACAGAAAAAGAGAAAGAGTCAGTCAAACAGCGAGGACAAAATAAAAGCTGATGAATAAAACAAGCAATCTAATCAATCTAAACGGCAACAGAAAAAGAGAAAGAGTCAGTCAAACAGCGAGGACTAAATAAAAGCTGATGAATCAAACAAGCAATCTAATCAATCTAAAGGGCAACAGAAAAAGAGAAAGAGTCAGTCAAACAGCGAGGACAAAATAAAAGCTGATGAATCAAACAAGCAATCAAATCAATCTAAAGGGCAACAAAAAAAGAGAAAGAGTCAGTCAAACAGCGAAGACAAAATAAAAGCTGATGAATAAAACAAGCAATCAAATCAATCTAAAAGGCAACAGAAAAAGAGAAAGAGTCAGTCAAACAGCGAGGACAAAATAAAAGCTGATGAATCAAGCAAGCAATCTAATCAATCTAAAGGGCAACAGAAAAAGAGAAAGAGTCAGTCAAACAGCGAGGACAAAATAAAAGCTGATGAATCAAACAAGCAATCTAATCTATCTAAAGGGCAACAGAAAAAGAGAAAGAGTCAGTCAAACAGCAGGAACAAAATAAAAGCTGATGAATCAAGGAAGCAATCTAATCAATCTAAAGGGCAACAGAAAAAGAGAAAGAGTCAGTCAAACAGCGAGGACAAAATAAAAGCTGATGAATCAAACAAGCAATCTAATCAATCTAAAGGGCAACAGAAAAAGAGAAAGAGTCAGTCAAACAGCAGGAACAAAATAAAAGCTGATGAATCAAGGAAGCAATCTAATCAATCTAAAGGGCAACAGAAAAAGAGAAAGAGTCAGTCAAACAGCGAGGACAAAATAAAAGCTGATGAATCAAACAAGCAATCTAATCAATCTAAAGGGCAACAGAAAAAGAGAAAGAGTCAGTCAAACAGCGAGGACAAAATAAAAGCTGATGAATAAAGGAAGCAATCTAATCAATCTAAAGGGCAACAGAAAAAGAGAAAGAGTCAGTCAAACAGCGAGGACAAAATAAAAGCTGATGAATCAAGGAAGCAATCTAATCAATCTAAAGGGCAACAGAAAAAGAGAAAGAGTCAGTCAAACAGCGAGGACAAAATAAAAGCTGATGAATCAAACAAGCAATCTAATAAATCTAAAGGGCAACAGAAAAAGAGAAAGAGTCAGTCAAACAGCGAGGACAAACTAAAAGCTGATGAATCAAGGAAGCAATCTGATCAATCTAAAGGGCAACAGAAAAAGAGAAAGAGTCAGTCAAACAGCGAGGACAAAATAAAAGCTGAATAAACCAAACAAGCAATCAAATAAGTTTACTCCCATGCCTCTCAAAAATAATAGAACGTGTTGTACAGCATCAGCTCATGAATTTCGTGGAAAAATATAACATTCTCCCGCATATTCAGTCAGGATTACGGGCCGGTCACAGCACTAGGCACTGCACTATGTCATGTTTGACGATATAGTGGCAGCATCTGATGGGTTTTTTTAAAAAACTCAAAATTATTTATAATTTACGGTTACGATTTTAGAATATATATATTTTTTAATTTGTAATCTCCTAATATCATTTAATATTGTGTATTCTATTTAGTCTTAGTTACGTTCGAATTTTTTATTATGTTTCTACTAAGTATGTAGTTAGTATCTTTTAGTTCCAACAGTCAAAATATAATGATAATTACATTTGTATTCAAAATTATTGCTACCTACCTTATTTTAATTGTTATATTGTTTAGCCCCTTGCTCATAAAGAGAATTAGAGTTAAAATTACTTCAAACACGGGTTTTATTTTACTAATATTGTTAATAAACCTAATTCTACCCACGAGTCCAGGTGTATGGTAACTTGATATCGTTATAGGCTCTGAATTTGTTTATACCACTACACTACAGTACCTTACCTATTGACAAATTAAAATTACCTTAAAAACAAATATTAATTTATCCCTGTCACACCAATCTCATGCATCTAGCACCTACATGAGATGGACCGCATACTTACCGCGTCCTGTCTGATAGCGGCAAACTGTTGTAAGTTAAGTTACAACATGCGGCGTGGCCACATTTGTATGAAACAGTGGTTATGCCCAACTACTTTTATTCGAATAAAACGCAAAATATTATTTATTTCTGCGGATTTTAAAAGACCCTTTATGCCTGAATATTTTTGTAACCTTTTTTCATACAAAGATATACGATAAAAGTTATAATTAACTCTATAGGCTAATTTGTCTATCCACAACTTCAAACTCAATTATCTCAAAACGCATTTTTTTAAGTTGCACGAGATTGGCCTGACACGGCAGTGGTGGTATAATACTGTTGAGAACACGAGCAAATAGCACTAAATGATGAGCTTGAATAGTGCCTTCCTTACTTGCCCATTGTAATAGTAGACCACAAGAAATTGTACGGTGTAGATAGATTCATATATCTGTAGATAGAAACTGGGGAGAAGAAAGTACATCTGCGGAAAATTGAAGCAAAAAAAAGTAAGTAGTAATACCTAACTCTTATTGTTTGTACCTTCATTTTTTATTCAATATCGCCTGACTTTATGGATTTTACTCTATGGCTAAGATAATTTTTTTGTGTGAAACCTGAAATTATTGATAAAATTATAGAAAAAGACAAACAAGAAAACTAAAATAATAAATCGACTTTTTAACTCTGAACTTACATACCTATCTCTTTCTATAATTGCATTACGATCACAATTTACAATTGCACTCAGAATGAAACACAAAACTGTTTAAATTAAATCAGAAGTGAAATTTCAAAAAGAACACCACAATTTTACAAACTGGAATGAGCCCCTAATTGCTCGTCCATACATTTCAATTATGTTTGCATACGGGTGCCAAAGGTGTAGATATAACCATTAACTTTTATTGGCACTCGTTACTGGCCATTACACTGCGACTACACTATACACCTTCTATTTTCAAAAGATAACATTTTAAAATAAAGAGTTTTTGGAATATGAATTCCTAAAAGTGGACAGTAATTTTATCGAAAACAATGTTAGATTTTCAGATTAGAATAGTCAATTTTTGTATGATTTTAAAATTTGTTTTGGGTTTTACCAACGTCATTATTTTTAGCCCTTAAATCTCTCGAGGAATGAGTGTTATAACCGATATTCTGATTTGGACGCAAATATAGATTGTTTTAGCCATGTGTGGTAAAAATTGGATTGTAGAAAATGGATGGATATTTCAGCTAGTTGTCGACACGACCGTACATAAAATTAATTTAGATTTTTATAGTTTCTTTGCAAATGTGAAATAAATGACTCTCATCCATCAAAAGCAAAGCAATTTCACAGCAAAAAGAAAAAGCGGGAAAATCTTAGGAAAAGTGTAGCAAAAGTGTGTACAAGCAAGTAAACAGAAACAAAAGTAATAAGTAGGTAAGTATAGGTATCCAACGTTCCCGAGGTCGCTTCCCAAGAGAGCCCTTGAGAGGAATCCTAGCAGAATCGACCTCCTTACAGTAAATAAAACATTCATTATCAAACAAGCATATAGGTGTAGAACGATAAATATATAATAAGCGGCAAAACGACAGATTTTAGGTGAATGTAGAAACGTTTCCCCGCTTAATGTCAATAATTAAGCTCCAATTAGTTAAATCGTCGCCGGTAGTGGGAGGTCCGGGTTCGAAACCACGCCACATCATGAATGAGTTTGAGTCACCAATGAGTTTTTCAGGTTTTTCGAGAGACATATATTTACTGACTGCTCTAACAGGGAAAAAAATACCTTAACCATTGAGAATGAAATGAGATGATGAAGACCAGTGTGTGAAATGGGACAGACCTCGGTATTAACCTAATATTTTTTTATTGCACAATTAACTTACATGGACATACTAAAGAAGGATCTAAAATTAGTTTTTCGATATCTCAACTAACATCAGAGATATTAATGCTTAAAGTTCGTAATGGACAGATGCTCTGTCCCTTTCTAGCAAAACCTTTGCTGGAAGTCAGAAGGAATTTAGCGCTAGCTATCTATGTGTTCAAGGTATTTCGTGGTAAAATAATTAAACCACAGTTATTAATGTCGTTGAAACTGTTCGTTCCAAACTCCAGGCTGCGACCTAGAAATCAGCTATTTGAGGTGCCACCCGCAAGAACCAACCTGCTTAAATTTGCACCGGTTACGAGGGCTGTATGCAAACGTTCAATAGAACGCAATTGCTAAAAATATAGATTTGGTCAGTTTTTCCTTGCCGAGGTTTGCAGAAGTCACATT
Organism: Hofmannophila pseudospretella; assembly: GCA_947369225.1. Taxonomy (NCBI): domain Eukaryota; kingdom Metazoa; phylum Arthropoda; class Insecta; order Lepidoptera; family Oecophoridae; genus Hofmannophila; species Hofmannophila pseudospretella. The sequence continues at coordinate 5,755,585 of OX376328.1, read as the reverse complement.
AAAATATCTGACAACGTAAATGTATGTTTGTAATTGTATTTATAATTATTGAGTGTTTTTGACATCTGCATTATTGCTGTAATAATAATGTTTGATTTGAAATAAAAAAATAACAAAACAGTCCTGGACCTGCTTGTATGGCGCTAGAGAACACTTACGTCATAAAACTTATTGCCGTTTCTTTCTACCGTTCTGATTTTTGATTGCCTGTAGCTATTTTGTTTTACAAATATTTTTAATTTTGTTGTCACAATTGAATATTTCTTAATTTTTAAGAAATGCATTGATTATTTGATACTTGGAAATTGTTATGAATACGAAAATATTATAGGTATGAAAAATGTTACTGGCCGGTAGCGCGCCGCGGCTGCTGTATGTATAAAAAAACAACATGAGGAACGGAACGCGCAAACCATCTGTCAACGTTGCGAGTTTTATAGTTAATAACCTCTAAATAATTTCGAAAAAATTAATTCATCCAGTAGTGAAAACGAATTTTTCTACTCTCATTTCGTAATTTGTTCATTAAGAAACCACAATCAATAACATATAGAGGTTCATTCGTCATGGTCGTGTGAAAATAGTGTTTTAATGAAATATTAAATAGCAGTTATCGATTGTAATATGTAAATATTTCTTGGTTGTATAGCACGACTTACCAAGAACTATTTCGTATTAAATACACTACATTACACTGGCCAACAACTTGGTACTATAGCCCTAAAAAGACAATACGTCAAACATTTCTACGGTTTCCATAGTTACCAATAACATGTTAAGCTATCATGGTGTCTATTGAAGTCTCCGTAATTGTTTAGATTTAAAGCAGATTGTATCACTCGGGACTATAATTATTTCCGACTCCAATAATTTCCAACATATTTCCTATTTGAATCCCCCGCTACGCTCAGGAGTCTACTTTGGAATCCTTCGCTTGCTCTGGATTCAATATAACGCCCTCGCCGATAATATACTATTTTAGTTCCTAATAATACAATATACTATTGGTTTTTTTTTTCTGCATTTAAATTATTTTGATTTGATCTGAGACAAACCAAACACAAACATTTTAAACCAAAGTATTCTTTTTTATTTTTTTAACAGGCAAGTGGAAGCTGCCTAGTAATCTATACGCTAGATAAGGAAGCTGAAATACGCCGGTTTACTTGACCACCACTGTGGCTAAATTGGATAACGCACCGGCTACGGTGAAGCCGGAGGTGTGGGTTCAGTTCCCACTGGTGGTGTTTTCTTTGTATCGCTTGTTTCTGATATTTGTTATAAACATTTTATTACTTGATTAAACAAGCTGTTGTAAAATTATTTAATAACAAACAATACCCATATACGAAACACTATGTCCATATGTTGTACATAGGTATTTTAAATCGTGAATAAGTAATAATGTGCCTTCGTTAAAATGCCAGGTGAATATTTGAACTGATTTTCCCGATAGATAACAGTATAATGTATGCGGTATAATGTATGTCCGGATATAATTACGGTAGAATATTAACGAGGCAAGATGTCGCCGGGGTAGTGAAGGAATATGGTAATTATTTATTTCATTTATATTCTTATTTGTTTATTCCAGAACAATTAGGTACATTGTGTAGGTAATTATAGTAATTGACTATGTATTAGGGCATGTGCAATGTATTGGGTAGGGAGTTTTTGGTTCTTACGAGTAGGAAATGTAAAAAATAAACAGCTGGAATTGTAACGTCAGTTGCAGGTGTTTGTAGGTATATTTGTGTGGTCACACTATCGCTTATGACGATAGTGTACACTTACCAATCTTACCACTCTTTTTTTATTTTATTTTGTTGACTACTAAATCCGTTTTGACCCCGATCTCGCCTGATGGTATGCGATGATGAGGTCGACGATGGAGCATGCGGGTTTAGTAAATGCATATTCACTCTGGTCTTGAAGATCCCAAGGTTGTAGGTTTCGGGAAACACAGACAGGCTGGCTGTTCCATACCTTAGCCGGTTTCTATCTGTCTATTTATAAAAAAACGGCCAAGTGCGAGCCGGGCTTCCCCATATTATTGTGTGATTTTTTTAAAACATTTTTGCTTATTATTTACAAACTTACAAATGTACCTATCAAGTTTTAGTATTAATACGTTGTAATTATTATTATTAATAATAAATAATATATTTTTTCTAATAAGCACTACATGAGTTTTATGAAAAGAGTTTAACAAATATTAAGTGAAAGGCAGTTTGGGACTGGACGATTTGGGAAATGGACCATTTAAATCCAAACGCAATCATAGTCATAATATTTCATCTATTAAGAATGTTTTTGAGAATAAAAGGTTACTTACTTAGTGAAAAACTGTACTATTTCGATAGGCAAATTATTTATATAGTTGGCCACGAAATAGGAATTACGTAGTAAAGATAGAATATACATACTTAGTTATAAAACTCTTTAGCGAAGTAATTACTACTTAGGTAAAGTTTACCAGAATTTTCCTAGAAACAGTAAGTAGATGAATATTTCATGAAATGTCGTTTACGATAACAACCTAACGTTAGAACCATTGAAATCAATGACAAAATATATACCTATGGTATTGATCTCATTCAATAAATTTAATATACTGGGATTCCCTGTACCATGGGATTCATGTCTCGTATCTAATTTCGTTTGCTTTCTCAATGCAATCTAATGACAAGTAATAGGTAGTGCGTGAGTTTTTATAAAAATATTCGGGCCCTCAAAACTTCGGTGTGCTTCGGTTATTGTTAACGACACGCGAATGTAATAAGACTGTAGTAAGACAGAGACAGATGCCGATTTTACCCGATACGCGAATGCTTTTCTAATTTCTCTGTCATTTTACCGAAGGTTCTGTGCAGAGTATATTTCTGCCTCAAAGCAGCCAAGCCGTTTATTAAGTTTATTGAGTATAATTTATTTGGTTAGGTATTTTATAATTTTAGCTTAGGTATTGTAGTGTTATTTTAGTATACTTTCTTTATCCAATAAACACTTCTAACCCTAGCACTTATCAGAAACCTGGATCCAACCCAGCCACCGTCAATATTTCCTCTTTTCACCGTTACGGCTGATTCCTCGAGATGCGGCGGTCAAACCGCTCGCTTCCGCATTGGTCCTGCGTACTTGCGTTGTTGTGTTTCGGCTTGGAAGGTGAGGGACCCAACGTAATTACCGTCATATGAGGCACTCCATGTAAATCTGCAAGGTTAGCAGCGCATCGAATACCCTCTAATACCATTATAACTAGGTGAGATGTCTAAGGGCGACGGTACTTACCATCAGTTGTCCCGATCGCTCGTCTGCTCTTCAACTAAGTACACTTACCATCATTTACTAGAAAACGTCCAAAATATTTGTGAGTGAAACCACTAATGGTCTTAAATACACCTTGGTCTCATTTAGGGGCTGAATAATTTATTGGCGCTAGCCGCCCGCCCGCCCGTTGTTAATATAGGGTGTGAGGTGGTGAATAGTGGTGACATACCGTCAAATAATACACATCGTAAGAACTAAATTGTAATAACACGTCGCTATCATGTTAATGGGGCCGTAGCATATTAATATTTGTTCCTGTAAGTACTTTTCATTTAAGTCTAGAGCTTTTTAAATTTAAGACATAACTTCGCTTTTGACTATCTCGCCTTGTAGTAATAGTGCTTTAAGTTTTAAACACTTTTGTAACTTTTTTAAGACCACTGTTTATTTGTTAGGAAGTGACAAATATGGCCTTCACTCGCCTTGAAGATTCCAAGGTTGTTGTCATTATGTTTTAGCTTTCCACACCAATTTTCCTCTGAAACTATATATTTTATAGTGCAATAGAATACAACCTGTAGCCAAGTAAAAACTGTACTATTCCTGCGCTTTCTACATACTAATGTAGGTCCGAGTGTCTACATACGAATATATATATCAATCAGGAATAAATCATATATTCACGTGTAAAGGCATAGATAACACTAGAATAGATAAGTATTATTATGTATTCAATTTATTATATTGGATTGTGATAATGTGTTGGGCAATAAATGTATACGCGTAACTGAATTTACTTATATCTGTCATATTTGCACTAATAATGACTTGTTAGTCAGATCTAGAGTCAATACTGGTCCAGGAATTAAGCATAGTTAACAATTAATACTTAATCTACAAGTGAGTACGTAGGTGCAAATTACTGGTTGTACCTCTGGTTGGTTCGGGTCTAGATTTTTTTCCGATCTGTCTGAAATGTAAACGTGATCTTTATCCTTGATAATAAGGATCAGCTGTATTAAAAACAAATTCTATTAAATTTGAAGAGAGTTAGAAGTATTAAAGACTTATTATTATTATTTATTAATGAGCAGGCAGCATTAAGCTGATGCGCTCATATCTAAGCTGGTGTATTGTTCATTCACTTATAGCACTTAGTCATTGTTCATAGTTAATTAAGTCCACCACTACTTATGCGCTGTTTAAAAACCGATCTAGTTTATTTTTGAAACTGTTGACTGAAGATGCATCCACGACATCTTGCGGTAGCTTGTTCCATATTCTTACGACTCAGTTATTGAGAGAGTTATGGCCGACCAAGGTGTTTGAACGAGTGGTCTTCAGTTGCAAGTCATTATTGTGCCGGGCTCTGTGTATAGTATTCACATTGAAGAGTCTGGGCAAGTCCGGTAACAATATTTTTTTATTGTATAAAGAGGGAAAGCTACGAGAACAAGCCGGTATAATTCGTTAAACCATTATCTAATTGTTAGATCGATCTGGAAACCTTTTTACTGTTGACAAAAAAAACTTCTTTGAACTGTTTGAAAAAAAGACGATAACAGCTTATTTTTTAAATTAGGAAGGATCAAACAAACCATGATTTGTTTTTTTTTCACAAAGTCAGTAAACTCATAATAAAATTCCACAAAAGAATCAGAAATACTTGTCCTCTGTCAGATTTATGTAAATTGAAATGTTCTATATTTTTGTTTTATTAATATTCTATGTGTAATAATAAATAGTTGCTTCCTGTAGCATATAATACGAGTAATAATCATTTCCACGATGCGTAGGAAGTTATTACATTTTTAATATTTACATATTTGTACCACGGATAACACGAAAATAGTTGCTTTCCAAGAAGTTAAAATACTAATACCTAATTAAAAGTTATAAAATAATACTCTACCTAGTTAAAGTAAACCATACGCGAAACTGGAACGCACTTCAAGCACGAAACACAAAGTCTGATGAGAAGCTTCGATTAAGGCGCCCGACACGACCGTTTACCGCGACGCTACCGGTGCGACTGAAAGCACCAAAGCTTTTAACTGGTGCATGCAGGCGAGCTTTTGAGCGCAGAGGTTTACGGACTGGATGGGACAGAACCGTCGATGGTCAGAAAATGATTATCTAGACATCTACTATTTTATAATGATATACGTCATTTTATTAGAACGTATATCAATAAAGACGAACTTTTAATGAGACTGATTAAGGTTATCAGAAAATATAAATTTATCATGTAAATGAGGCGGTAAGCTGATCTAAAACAAAAACAATAAGTAGGTATAGCTTGAAGATTAAACAATAAACAGATTCCAATCCAACCCTGTAATTGAATTTATTGTTTTCTAAATACTTAACGTGATTATTGTCCAAAAGTTATTTAGAGGTAAGTATGAAAAGTCAGTGGTTTGGTGCCCTATTATTTTAATATTAATAATAAGGCCTCTACGTGTTGGACCCATATCCCCACGCAAGCCTTTCAAAGGCCCCTTAGGGCCCGGGAACCCTAAAAAGAGTAACAACATAATAATAATAAAAACTATTTATTTTCTCTCACATAAGTAAGAGATATACTTACTTATGTAATATTTATGGCGTCAGTGTTCGGGTGCCATATTGTACTCGTATGTACCGTTCGCATTTGGTAAACTTTTTTTTTGCAACGCTACAAGGAATGAAAAAGGGTATGAACAGTGGTTTGGTGCACTATTATTTTAACGTTTACATGAATGGTGCTGTGCTCTCCTTCCTTATATACAATATAAATATTCAACTGTCAGTACCACTTCCTTCCTACCTATCTCAATCATAATACCATTTGCTGATACTTATACGAGTAAGTTAAGGCTGAAAATAACCGACCCAATAAACGCCAGAGGCTTTCAGGATCAACAACTAATCACTTATTGCTTGAACCGATGATCTCATATGAGCAATCTAGATCTCGATCTATGTAGATATTTATTTCTGTTATTTTGCTTTATTAGCACTTCACTTTGTTAGAGGGTTGTTTTTTTTGTTGTTTCTTTAAATCTCAGTTTCGAGACTTTGGTACACGACAAGGGAAGACTAAGAAAAGGGAAGGCAAGCTCAAGTATTATTAGAGTCAGCCCTAGAATCCCGTGCTAGAGGGTTAAATATAGATTGAATACAGAATACAGAATATATTTATTTGCAAAAATGTAGGTGTATTTACATTTTGCCTTGTACTAGGCGTGCAAATTATATAAATTTTTAATAAGTATCTAAATTATATAATAAGTATCTATTTAGTAAAATTAATAAAAAACAAGTATTGATTTAATGCAATCATAAAAATATATAATAGTGTCTAGAAATTTATAATAGATATTGTTAATTATGTTAATTGCAATTTAATTGCAAACTGAATTGCAGAACTGCAAACATAATTTGGTCCCAGGTTTGAAATTATACGAGAGATGCTAAGTTGAAGCAAAACTCAAAAGCAAAGCAATATAAAATATAAGTATCTTCCCCTACGTACAGAATAAAATGAACACTTTTTCTAATTAATTTATTTAAATTAAAATGTATTAATTATATATTAATTAATAAATTATTTTTTATTTAATTGCGATTACTTAGGAATGCTATTATGTAAGAAATTAAGTAGGCAAGTAATTAAAATACTTAATTACAAATATTACTTGCCTATTTAATTTCTTACATAATAGCGTTCCTAAGTAATTTCAATTTTCAGTGTTGTTTAAATTTATAATATAGTCTGCAATTTCAGCCAAGATAGGTTCATTTTACAGTCTGTAAAAGAATGTGTAAAATATCACTTGTCTGTAGGTAATTTATTTTTTCAAAGCTAAACTTTGCCGTCAACGTACCTGATACAATGTGTATTTTTTAACCTTTATTGGTTTTTAGCTCACTTTGTCACAGTTCAGTGAATCTTAATTAATATTTTTGCGTAACGTTTCACAAAGACAACTTTTGTATCGGAAAATGGTTATTCTTCCACGCGAATAGAGCCGCGGTTAATATAGCAGTTCTATAGTATCTAACTAGTTTTCTAAAGTTAACATGAGTATTTGCTTACAAAATATTGAATAAGTATCAAGACAAGGGCATTCAAAGTTTTGGGTTTTATCACTCGCACGTCTAAACCTTTTAAAAGCATGAAAACAGTAAAAATTCTTTACTGTGCTTACGTGCGTAGACATCTCGAGTACTGTTCCCAAATTTGGAATCCCTGCTACAATGTGTACACCAATAAGCTAAAGTAAGTAAAAAAAAATATTACGCGTTATCTTTCTTATAAATTTAGAATTCCTAAGCGTGAGTATGAGCAACGCTCTGCTCATTTCCACTTATTGCCCCTTACTGTCCGTAGGGATATAGCGGATGCTACATTCCTACAAAAAATTGTTCAAAGTAAAATTGATTGTCCTGAGCTCCTTAGCGGAATTTCATTGATTTTTGTTCCAAATCAAAATTTACGGAGTAACAGGTTACTTCACGTCCCTAAGTATCACACTAATTACAGAAAGAATAGCTACCTAGTAAGAGCATGTGCAGCATTTAACCAGATAAGCAACAACCCTACAATAGATCTTTTCAATAGTAGTACTGATTCCGTTAAATCCTTACTTACGAACGAGTTTTCCTTTGCCTACCTGTAGTAGCTACATGGTATCCAGATTAAAAGTTGTTTTGTTTTTAATTTTCCATTAACTGTGGAAGCTTTTGTTTTTATATATGCATATGTAACGACAGAAGAGTTCAGCTGGGTTGGGCAACATTTCGGAAGTTACGTCACATCTTCTCGTCGCCCATACCTCAATGTCTAAAGACAAGAGTCTTTATCCAGTGCGTCCTACCAGTAATGACCTACGGAGCCGAAACGTGGACACTGACGGTGCGACTGGTTCACAAATTGAAAGTCGCTCAGCGTGCTATGGAAAGAGCTATGCTCGGAGTATCTCTGCTGGATCGAATCCGAAATGAGGAGATCCGGCATAGAACAAAAGTTATCGACATAGCTCATAAGATTAGCAAGCTGAAGTGGCAGTGGGCCGGTCACATCTGTCGCAGAACCGATAACCGCTGGGGTAGACGAGTTCTGGAGTGGAGACCGCGTTTGGGCAAACGTAGTTTGGGACGCCCCCCTGCTAGATGGAGCGACGATCTGCGTAAGGTGGCTGGCAGCGACTGGATGAGAAGAGCCGAAGATCGAGCTCAATGGCGCGCCCTGGGAGAGGCCTATGTCCAGCAGTGGACTAGAATAGGCTGCTGATGATGTAACTTGTAAATAAGGCTGTAAGCTACCCAAATAAAATGAAATAAATTTATAGCAAAACTTGTTCAATATAAATCAGTTTGTTAATAAAATGATCAACTTTGCGATACTGTTATAATACGAATAAATGTCGAAAGTTTCTGATTATTAAAATATATTTATCCCAATTAATCATTATTTTATAATAACGAGACGAGATTAAGTAGTAGTAATAACAAATTTTGCTCTGGTTTTCACTGATATAAATAAATAAATAAAATTTCTTTATTCTCTGGCATTACACCCATCATCATCATCAGCAGCCTATTCTAGTCCACTGCTTGACATAGGCCTCTCCCAGGGTGCGCCATTGAGCCCGATCTTCGGCTCTTCTCATCCAGTCGCTGCCAGCCACCTTACGCAGATCGTCGCTACCATGGCCGCCACCGTGACCAGGAATAGTGGGGCGGCCGGGAACTGGGGGCCGTTTTCTTTTTGCGCTGTCCATAGGAGGTGATACCATAATCGCCACGCTAGGCCTGCGGGTTGGCGATCGCAGTAGCCGGGTCGCTTGCCCCGATGACGCTGCTGCCCGTCATCGTGCTTCTGGTATTTTGACCCAGCCATAATTTGAGTGGTTATACCGCCACTAGTCGGTCGCCAGGGACTCGTTCGTTAATCGGCCGGATGCACCACGTGCAGGTGAGTTTGACATTTGGAGGTCTAGATGTTGGTGACCCCCCTTACATCCCATTACACCCATAGTAAAATAAAATAAAATAATAAGTAGGTAGTTAATAAAAGTAGGTACAAACGAAACTTATTAAAAATAAAATAAAGAGTAAAATAAAATACCTACATATAAAATGAATTTAAATTAAAACATAAAACTTTTAAAACAATTAACCGACTTAAACGAACCTTCCTGATATAGAGTACATATAAGGTCCTTTTTTATTTGTAGCAAATATTTGGAGGGGGTATGTGCTGGTCATTTGTACCACTTTACACGAAAAAATAAAACTGTTACTTGTATGAAAATTTTCCATACTAAAGAAAAATAAACCCCATTATTTTGTGCCTTGGTGGCGTAAACTCATCCATGTCGTTCTAAATGAAACGAGTTTCAATCATACTTCATATTTCAGTATTAGAATAGCAATAAATCATTCATTTGTAGAATTTTCAATCAAACAATTTTATCGATGTTCTCGAAAATTGAATAAGTAAAAAAAATGCCCTATCTTTATTGTTATAAGTTTATAACCTATAGATGACACCACATTTGTCGCTAATAAAATATGACCCTATATAGATTAATACCCAAAGATGGTCTTTTAACATGAGAGTTCGGGGCGGTAACTCATTATACCATTACAAAGTAAAACACAGACATCTCCACGACACAAACTAGTGAAAATGATTTCGAAAACGCCAATCCATCCTGAAAGCAGTTCGTTTCCATATTTCCACTCAACTATGAAGCTGCATATTCAATTTGTGTTTTCCTGGAATTGGAACGAGGTTTCGGTGGATTTTTCCAAACATCTACGTCAGGTTTTGTAAAAATGTGTGGGAAATATTGTGTCAAAGAAAATACGAGTATGTATTTATAAGTAAACAGAAATCTGACAAGTAAACATTATTTTGTAGCCTTTAAAAATTCGACAAAAATCAGAATAGGATAGAACCATGTCGTTCATCATCATCAGCAGCCTATTCTAGTCCACTGCTGGACATTGGCCTCTCCCAGGGCGCGCCATTGAGCCCGATCTTCGGCTCTTCTCATCCAGTCGCTGCCAGCCACCTTGCGCAGATCGTCGCTCCATCTAGCAGTGGGGCGTCCCACAATACGTTTGCCCAAACGCGGTCTCCACTCCAGAACTCGTCTACCCCAGCGGTTGTCGGTTCTGCGACAGACGTGACCGGCCCACTGCCACTTCAGCTTGCTAATCTTATGAGCTATGTCGATAACTTTTGTTCTATGCCGGATCTCCTCATTTCGGATTCGATCCAGCAGAGATACTCCGAGCATAGCTCTTTCCATAGCACGCTGAGCGACTTGTACCAACCATGTCGTACCAAGACGGTTTAGTATACTTTTATTGGAATGACAAGGTTTTGACAAATCCGATATAACATTGTCACACCACGAAAACCATAGAAAATTGTCTTGGAACGACAAGGTTCCTATAAGTTTGAACAAAAAAGTGTCTCGACTCGACTACGATATTGAGCTTTTTGAGTTACTTATAATGAGCTACTTTCGTCTATTTTTGCTGGAATAGTTTTTAGAACTATCACCACAGATATCAAAATTTTATATTATCCGTTTTGACTATCACTGACTGAACAACTTGGTGATGAAATTAAACATTATTCTCTCTAATATTTGGTAGAACTCTTTATAGTACTTTCACCCCTTAAAAGGAATGGTGCGTTTCCCAGATATCCTGTATACAATGTTCAAGTAGGTTATATATAATCTAATGATAACAAAGTATAATTATCGTGATTCAGCTTCTTTTTATACTTATTTTGGGAACATTCGTGAATAGCTAATAGAGCACGTATAGGCAATATGGGAGAATGGCACGGTAACAAAACATAGCCGTATTGGCTCACGTACTCAGTCGGGGTATTTGACCAATTTCTGAGGATCTCTCTAGAGTCCACATATTCTATTTTGGGTTCAATTAATGCAAATAAAACAGAAGCGTAGGTTTTTATTTATATGGCGAGGACATCATCATTATCATTAGAATTGTTTAGGATCTAAATAATTTAGTTCTCGTCATATATATAAAAACCTACCCCGTGTCCATTAAAAGTTTTTTTCGAAAATTGTCAGTAGGTAGTTAAGAGCGTCGGTGGTGTATATACTCGTACTATACTGGCTAGGACACCGGACTTCTAAGCTCCGGTGGTCCGGGTTTGAAACAATGCAATGCCATGTACTAATGTGTTTTTCGGATTTTTGAAGACTTACTCGTACATACATTTACAGACTGTTCTAACGGTGTAGAAAAACGTCGTGAGGAAACCTGTATGTCTGAGGAAAAAAAACCGAAGTCGTGTGAAATTCACTAATCAGCATTGGGTCCGCTCAGTGGATTAATGGTCTGTACCCCGCTTGTACAAGGGGAGGCCTGTGCCCCAATAGTGGCGACGTTAATAGGCTGATAAGAGAGTTAAGATCGTCTTTGAGTATTCAGCCTATACAAAAACAAACTTAACCTCTACTTAACCGTACCAGAAACGGATATAGATTAGTAACCCCACAGCTATAAGAAGCATTTAAGCCTGGACAATACGGCCTTCGATAACTTCCAGAGCTTAAGTTCAAAAGCTCAACTCGACTTAATAGCAACAATTAATGGAAATAGGCTTTTTGTTCATCTGTGGATTTTAACCCCCATCTGTTATATGTACTTAAGTAAAACTGCTTAAAATGTAAGTGTATATCTAAGTAAAAATCTATTCAATTATTTGTACATCTCTAACTAGGTCGAACGTGTATCTTGAGAACCCAGAGTCAATTAACCTAAAAATGCTTGGCATGGAAACAGGGAAATAATATTTATACATCGCAAAAAAAATTGGCAATTTGTATTCAGAGCTACAACTTAGAGGTTTGAAGTGAAATCACCAGTATTTCCCCCCGCCTTCAGTATTTTTATCAATGCTAGATGAAAACTGAACTACTTTTAAGTAGTTCTAAGATCTTGGAGTATCTTGAGATAATGGAGTATGATGGGATATCTGGAATGGTAACAGTTAGGTGGTTTGAGTTTGAGCTCAAATATTTACGACCATGATGCCCTTCCCAAATCTGGAACCTTAAAGACCTGACGATGACCAGGAAAAAGTAAGGGATCTTCACAAAGGTTCGTCGGGGGTTAGTTAAATTTTTAATTGAGAGTTATCTGATAAAATTCTACTACTGATAGTATGTATGTAGATTGCAATTGTTTTTGGTGTCGCCTTTTTTGAAAAGGAAGACAGGGTTCCCTGTGAAAATACAGGGTGAACAAAAAGGGTATTCCCAGTTTAGATGTTAAAATCATAAATGAAAATGGTTCTATTCTGTAATTGGTTTATTACTATCTAAAAGTACACGATTTGGAAAAATTAGTAACCAAAAATTATGTTGTCTAAATGACGTCCATTCCGATTTTGGCACTCTTCAAGTCGTGACCGTAAATTACCTATTACACGTTCACATAAACCATTAGTGAGTATCCTTATTTCACTTACAATATTGTCCTTCAACTGAGTTAAGGTTGTCGGGTTATTTTTGTAAACTTGACTTTTGAGGTAACCCCATAAAAAATAATCCAATGGACTCAAGTCCGGACTCCTGGGGGGCCATTTAATGTTACCCTTTATTGTAATCAGCTTTCCTGGGAACAACTCATTCAGGGCTCTAATTGACCTGTCAGTCGTGTGAGATCTGGCACCGTCCTGCTGGAAAAATGTATCCGAATTGTAATCTCTAAACTCTTGTTATGTTTGGATGTTTAAGGCTTGACTACGCTTACGCAGTGAAAGTGTGGGATCTTGTCTTGTCGACTCGTGCACTTCGTGAATGACTTCAGGCACTCTTATTTCTCGTGGACGACCGGAACCAGGATTTTTTACTGTCGATCCCGTAGCCTCAAATGTCTGAACCCATTTTCTAATAACCTTTGCACTGGGAGATAAATTAACGCCTCGCAAATTGAACTCCGCGCGATATAACCGACGCGCAGTTATTATTGAATTATTGTTTTGATAGTAAGCTCGTACACAAAATGCACGCTGTGCTCCGGTATATGACTCCATTGCAACTAAATTTATAAGAAATACTACGCATAACGACATAATTTTTTTTTCATATCTACCCCATAATTACAATTTATGGAACTTTAAAAGTGCGAATACCCTTTTTGAACACCTAGTATGTTTAGACGTCTACCATTTCTAGTAAATATTATTGTAAATAACAATCCAGATAAGTAAAGTTACTTGGTAAGTTTAGGTAAGCACCTACTTAATTAAAAGAGTAGAATAGATAGTCTGCTGCCTGTAAAAAGACTTTAAAAATTTCAGTCGAGTCGCTCCTAACAATTCTGTCGGTAAGTAGGTACATGAAGGCAGCCTTAAGCCGTCTCTTTCATTTCAAAATAATGAAGGCGCTTCAGATAAACAGTTTTCTTATAAATAGTAAAAGAGATATTGTTGTAAGAAAAAAAAATATCTACCTCCTTTCCGTCTACTCGTTCTCAGTGGACTTTATTATGAAGTGTAGTCCACCGAGGATTTACTTCAAGTGGTTGTTTTAATGCCATTCATCTCAGAAATGGAAGGGTTTTCTCTTAGGTGCTTCACGATGTGCAGTCATTCAGTAAATTGTTATTGGGATCCAAGGGGATTTAGAAATAACCAGGGATGGATCACTTAATATTATTACAGTTAAGATGTATTCACTCTGTATGTATATCTTGTGAAAAATGTACTTAATTTTTTTTTAAATTTCCGACTCACCTTACATATTTCACGGAAAGAGACACGTCTGTTTTAGTAGTATTACATTTTTCTCAGGTCGATTTGAATTCCAGATTTTTTTGGATAAACATGTTTTCCAAAAAACTTGACAAAGCAAAAATATTATTATTTTAAATAAAAAATACCCGAGTTTTGAATTTTATACAGGTAAAAAATACCGTTTTCACTCTGTAAAATTCACAATACAGTCCTAATATGTAGATATTCGACTCAACCCTTTTCATAAAATCTGAATTTTTCCACCCCTACTTCTAAAGAATATGAATTTGATGTTGCAATCTTTTCGCCATGAAAAACTACTAGGATACGAAACTTAATACCTATTATATTAGCACCAGATTTAGCAGAACTCCCCATCCGTAAGGCGCAGTGAAACTTTAGGAAAAAGGGTGAATTTTCTTAGAATAGCAGCGGTCAACTTATGGTGGTCAACTGTAAAGCAAGATTGACTTTTTCAACGGGGCACTAGATTGGGTACGAAAATATCCGGAACCAGATTTGACACTCTGCCGATGTCGTCACATTACGCGCGTCTTTAAAGCTAAGTGTAATGAAATCCGCTTCTTGTAAAAAAATTATTGAGTCATTATTTTTTTAATAATTGACATAAAAATACTTTTTTCTACTCCCTTTTCGTAATTTGTTCAATAAGAAACCACAATCAATAACATAAAGAGGTTCATTAGTTATGGTCGTGTGAAAATAGTGTTTTAATGAAATATTAAATAACAGTTTTCGATTGTAAATGTAAATTTTTCTTTGTTGATGGCACTGCTTACAAGAACTCTTTCGTATTAAATGCACTTTTTATTTTAAAATTTTTACTAGTCAACTACTTGTTACTATGGCCATTAAAAAAACTCGACACCCGCGTCTGCGCGAAAATACGTCAAACAACTCGGCTTCGCTTCGTTTCAACAGTTCTCATATTAAAATCGTTATCATTACGTAGCCGTTGCATAAACTACTATTGTTTATCTGTTCGCAATAATAAAAAATATCATAATAATCTACCTGTCTAGTCTGTCTAGTTAAGAAAATAATTATAGACAAATACCTGAAGATGTGTAAACGAAACCGGTCGTAATTAATACAATACAATAAAAATACCGTGAAACAGAATATAATTTAAGTATAATCATGAAATAAAAAATCTCGTAATATATAAGGAAGCACAACAATAATGTGTATGCTTGCTAATCGTATGGTTAGTGGTCAATAACCTGAATATTCAATGCAAATAGTTCCCATATGGTCTTCAAAAAGTATATTGACCAACCATTTACGTTCTACTATAAGTACAGCGAAAGAGTTTTTGTGACGAGAATCAGAAGCCTTTATTCACTGTGAAATCTTAACAAAACTAGCCAAGACATAAATTTATCACAACGAAACGACAACAAGTTCTAACCTATTTTGAGTGTGGCTGTTGTACACTGTATATCCGCCTGACACACAATAACGCTACGCTAGTGTTGTACTTTAACTGCATTGTCCAATAGTCTGTATAGAACTTAATCTGGTTTTGTCCAGTTCCATTTTCTTTATCCTCACAATTTCGACACAGGCATTTAGCAAACGAAATAAAGAGGTGTCTGTGTTTTGTTTGCAAAATTAACAAGTCTCTTGAGTTTTGATAACGAAACCCAGGTAAACCTTAGAATAGGCCGTCCTTTGGTTCTAATCATAGTTGATTGTGCATAGATTCAGATAAACATTAATCTGCGGTTATGCCGTTCGTTCTCAGCACAATAAAATGAAATATCTTGGAAAAGAAACTGTCTTTTACACGACTGTATTAAACGTTTAAAATAATATGATACAAGCGATATTTGCAAAATCAACATCACTCACGACTCACAGTGGTGAAACGGTTTATCAAAAGAAAAAAAAAAGAAAATCCATCTCCACACTAACGAGCTGGCTAGAGTCGCTTGAAATATCGACAGGTGCATGTGATAGCATTCGCCCATCGCCATTCGCGTTATTTATTGGGCCCTTCCGTCGCGAGAGGGAGAAAGACAGGCTGATATGGGCCTGCTTTTTTCGCACCAATTATCTTTTTTATGTGCGGATTTTGCCGGTGGCTATTTTGAATTTAGAAGAGGAACCTATTTGCCTTTGTGTTTTTTGATATTGGATTATTTAGCAAGGGTTTTCTATTTTTGTTCAATGATGCCATTTAGGATTTGGACGTCAATGGCTCTCTGGACAAGGTTATATTGGATGAAGGATAAGTATTCTCGGGTGAGTGTACTTTGAGATTAAGTATAGGCTGATATTCAAACAATTCAGATTATTGTTGAACTAAAACTCGTCATATGTTTTTTGGTGTTAATGTACGTATTTTAATTTGTATAGTGTTGTCTTTTTTCTTCCACCTTTTTTTAAAAAACACCTCGGTTTTAAAAATAATAATTATAATTTGTAGAACTTTATAATTGGCTATATATGTTTATGATATATGTGTAGTTTTAAGTAGAAAACTGTTAAGTTCGCTAAAATAAATAAAAATAAATAAATTATTTACAACTTAAAATCACACTCACAAACTCAAGTGAGACATTTTTATTATCATTAGCACTGATCGGAGTAGGTAGGGCTGTTTTTGGTACTTGCCACATACGGTCATAATATGGATAAGTATGCCCAATAATCCCGGGATTTCCGGGATTGAATAAATATATTATTTAGATTTTTAACGTTGTATTTGTTTTGATACACATTTAAGATTGGTGGCGAAATATATTTTTTTAAGATTCATGGCACTAGTGTACCTATGGTAGTGTTTTAACTTCTACGTAAGTTCACAATTTTAAAAAAATCGTAATCCGCCGAGAAAGGGCGAGGTTTATAAAAGTAATTTACAACATTTGCTCGATAACCTTTGAGGACATTGACCCGAAAGAGCTCTACCTACTCCGATCACAGATCATTAGATATAGGTGTAGTAACAGTAACAAAGAAATTAGTAACATCCGTAAAATCTAATAATAACTCAGATTATTTATAATTTTATCGTAAAATTATAACTAAAATTTGGGTTTTTTTGTCGTTGCGATTTCATTTAATTTTTCCAATCGATCCTCACAGGAGATAGTCGACAGTCGACACTCAGCCGCGCCGTTGAATATGTAAGTATTTCTTTTTTTTTATTTCCGCAACTCAAATCTAACAAAGAAAGATGAAGGCTGTGACTCTTTTCTCGACTTTTCCCTATAGTATATGCATTTCCCCAACACTCCTCAATCAATCTCTGAACGAAAGTAATATTTTGTTTTTTTATCCAATTTCTTTGTGAAATATTGCCCTGTTTTGTGAGAGATATGATACAATCGTTTTCTATCCGTGTAATGTATGTAGTTATTACGTCTTTGCTTATTTGAAATGGGAATACTTACCTAACCCCAGTCTAATCGTATACGATTTAGGTTCTGTTCCAGAACGTCTTTTATAGACAAAAAACTTCTGTATAGACCCCTATATAGAGGATTTGGGATGTAAGGGGGGTCAGGGATGTAAGGGGGGTCATGGGATGTAAGGGGGGTCACCAACATCTAGACCTCCAAATGGCAAACTCACCTGCACGTGGTGCATCCTGCCGATTAACGAACGAGTCCCTGGCGACCGACTAGTGGCGGTATAAACACTCAAATTATGACTGGGTCAAAATACCAGAAGCACGATGACGGGCAGCAGCGTCATCGGGGCAAGCGACCCGGCTACTGCGATCGCCAACCCGCAGGCCTATGTGGCGTGGCGATTATGGCATCACCTCCTATGGACAGCGCAAAAAGAAAACGGCCCCCAGTTCCCGGCCGCCCCACTATTCCTGGTCACGGTGGCGGCCATGGTAGCGACGATCTGCGTAAGGTAGCTGGCAGCGACTGGATGAGAAGAGCCGAAGATCGGGCTCAATGGCGCACCCTGGGAGAGGCCTATGTCCAGCAGTGGACTAGAATAGGCTGCTGATGATGATAGAGGGTTATTAGCCCTGGAACATGTTCCCCAAGCCCCTTGATGATAAATAGGTACCTTGATGATGAATAGGTACCTGTGATGAGCTACAGTCTAACAAAACACGAATGCTCTGGCAAAGCAAAGTAAGAACCATTCCATTTCCTGGCTGATGTCGTAACAAAGCGCATTATAAAGGTAATTAACTTAAAAAATGTGATCATTAGTGCCTAACGATATTATTAGAAAATTGCCTGATAAAAACACGAAAACACCTTTTATGTTGCGTGAAACGCTTTCCAGGGTTCTTGATAGAGTTGACTCTTGGTATTCAATTAGTTTTCGACTTCGTCTTATTAGACGAAGTCGAAAACTTTAAAAAATACCAAATAAGAATAAGAATAGTTTATTTGTGGGGTAAGATTACAATGGAGTAGGAACTTAAGCATATGTTACATTAAATTTAATAAAATTAGTGAGCAACCAGTTATCCTACAATAAGCGCTGATCTCCGAACTAGGAAGTTCCTGTATCTCGGAGGACAGATTTCTTCTTTGACCAGTGCAAATAAAAAACAATAATATAGGTTAATATAAGGGGTGGTGGTGTGGTGTGTGTGTGTGTGTGTGTGTGTGTGTGTGTGTGTGTGTGTGTGTGTGTGTGTGTGTGTGTGTGTGTGTGTGTGTGTGTGTGTGTGTGTGTGTGACACAGTGTGAGTGCGTGTTCGTGTGTGAGTGCGTGAAAAAAAATTTTTTTTAATACCTCCATTATGTCATATTATCCGTGTTATTGGTTTGTTAAAGATTAAGATCTTATTGAGCGGATGAAGAATTGCTACTGCTGACGTTATTTAGCTAGGTTAGTATAATAATATGGTTACGAAATAATAGGTTATTCGTCGTTCTTTTGGACTTGAATCACAAGCGTTGTCAGTAAATTCTTTGTGACCCAAAAAGTTAAAGACATTTTTACATATTACGTAATTTTTAAAATAATTTTACGGGGTGTTATTTAAAAGTGAGATAACGATAACGATAGAGATATGAGAGCGTCGGTGGCGCCGTGGCTAGGACGTCGGACTCCCATGCGGGAGGTCCGGGTTGGAAACCATGCAATGTCATGTACCAATGAGGTTTCGGTTTTTTCGAAAGACTTATGTACATTTACCGACTGCTCTGACGGTGAAGGAAAACATCGTGAGGAAACCTGCATACTGAGATAACCAGTGTGAAATGGGGAAGGCAATAGCAAACCTCCCCATTAATTCTGCCAAGAGAGTCGTTCTATGTGATTAATTCCTTAGAATGATTACGACCCTCAGCAATGGAATACGACTAAGAAGAAGATCTAAAAGTATTCTTGACCCGACCGAGTTGTTATGAAAAATTCCTACAGTAAAATTTTTCGCCGTTAGAATTTTAGTGGATAAATTATTCATGCTTACCTATTCATGAATGGAAGTCCAAAAAATAACACAAATATAAATTAACACCCCAAACTGTTACTTGATAAAGTCGAAATCCCACAAAGCAATTTCCATTATTTCGACAACGAACCATTTTTGGACTCTACTATACGCCATTTTCCCGCTGCCGTTATGATTTATTCGATACATTTGTCAGTGTTGATGCAGATATATCATAATGTATGCGTACGTGTTCATTTATTTTTATGGAAAAAGAAAAATGTTTAGAGGTCCGTTATGGGGTCAGTGCGTGTAACGAAACGGGTCAAGCTGCTGTGAAAAATTTGTTCTCGTGTTTTCCCTAATTCTGGGTAATGGAGGTTTTCGAGGCTCTGCCTTAATTATGCGTAGAACTTTCTGGAAAGTCGTAATACAGGTTCGTAAATGGCTAGATAGGCCATGATGGTTTTGAGGAAACGTGCCTTTTTGAAATACTTTTTTTTCCTTAGCCATGAAGGACACAGTAAATACTTACTTATATTTTTATTTCCTTAAATGTTGATTCGAGTAAATAGATATTTACGCAGTAATTGAACTTTTTACTTAGCTATAAAATTTAAATCTTAATTCTAAGTTTAAAAAAAATTATTAAGTAATCTTACAAGTCAATTTTTTTATGCTTAGGTGTATGTGGTGTATCTTACAAGTTGACAAAAAGGGAGTTAATCCCAAATTCGAAGGTCTTTTAAATTCGGAAAAAAGTACTGAATATAATTAGATACTGCACAAAGATTTTAATCAACCAACCGGATTTTAGGTCTATCAAAGTGTTCCACCATGACTCACCTCATATCACACCCCATGAAACTTCTGTGTTCAAAGTATCGTGCCAATCATACATTAGCCAAGCGGTTAACAGCGTTTTACACGCCAACGAGTTCAACAACTTTCGATATAAGATGACGTAGTGATTATTCATCGTAGGCTTAGGAAGCGCCTGTTCTTTTACAGAAATCGAATACTTAAGGTTTCTAATCTGAAAATAGATAAAGATCCTAATAGCAACGTGGAAAACTGATCCATTTACCCCGTTTCTTAATAAACTCGATGAAATTTAAGATTGGAATAATACCTACTTACTTTCTGTTGTGAACTTGGGACTCGTCTTGAAGACTAAGACGAAACTGTTTTCTATTACTAAAGGTATACATTTACAAAAATATGTTAGACATAGAAAATGTCTAACATATTTTTGTAAATGTATACCTATAGTTTTTTTCATCATGATTGTAGAAAAAGTACTGTATGCAACTGCACGTAATTAGCCATTGTAAAATTCGTGCTTTCTATTGTGATACTCGCTACGCTTGTATTATGAACTAACACGATGTTACAATGACCGTCATTACATGACACTTGCATAAACTACTATTTCCATATTAGTTGCACAACTATAGAACATAATTTCTGATTAGACACAGATAGCCATAACAAAAAGTAACGTCACTAACAAAAAGTCTGCTAACTGTAGTGGCAGAGTGGCAGACTGCTAGTGCCATATTCCCCATAGACAATACCGTTTTAGAATCAATTACCATTCTAAAGGAGAAGGCGCTACAAGTCCGATTTCAGTGCTTAATTACTTAGTAATTTTAAACCGTTTCCTTCTTTTGTTTCTTTTTCATTAATGATTTTCTGAAATTTTACCTACTTATAGTAAAAAATAATCTATAGGTAGGTACATATATTAAATTCTTAAGGTAGCGTTTTTTTGACACGAATTTCGTCGCGCCGACACAACGCGTCGCCGCGCGGTGACCGCGTGCACATTTCTATGTCGTGCGCCCTTATAGCAAAATAAGCTCTATTTATTTAGCACCAACGTTTTAAATTAATCGTGATACACCTAACTATTACTACCGTATGGATCGAGATCGGGAGCTCTGCTCTGGACTCTTGACTATTATGACTCTTGTGACGCATGTGACTCTGTGACTCATGTGCCTCACGTGACTCATCGTGAAGAGCCAATTGGTCACTTCAGTGAGACACATGAGGCACGCGCGGCACATGCATGCGGCACATGAGGCACATGAGGCACATGAGTCAGGAGTCATACGTTTCAGTTTCCGTTTCGTATCGGTAGCCGAAACTATGAGTAACCTATTTAAACGGTAACCGCCAGGAATCGGTTTTTCAAACCTTGCTAACTGGAACGGGAGGGATTCCATTCCAATGCGCGGAGGGCTGGGTGGCAACGCGACCGCGTTTACAATGCGGTTATGTGATTGTGAGGAATTTGAATGTTGATGCCTAGTAAATAGAGTGCACACTCGCCATGAATGAATAAGAGAGGGCGACCGTCACCAAAAAAAAATTCGTGTCGTTTATCTGCAGCTTAAAGATGAAATAATTAATTAATCAATATCCTCTTTGCACATGTTGTTTTGCATATTGCCACGTGACTTAGCAGTTATAAGAACTATACTTAATACTAACGCCGCCCGTCGTCACTTGACTGGTTTCAATGGCAAGAAGTTTTAATTTGCTACAAAAGATAATGAAAGATAAACTTTCGCAGCCGTTCTAGCATTTGTGACGAAATTACGTTTGGTCTAATCAAACAAATCTGAAAGAAAAATGATTTCGAAAAAATAATTTTATCGAAAAATAATTACCGGCTTCAAATCACTAAAAAGTTACAAATAATGCCTCTACTTTGCTCAGCGTATAAGCCTAGCTATACAGCGGGGCAACGCCGCCAGACTCCTCGGGTCACTCGTAAATATATTATATGTAAAATAGTTAGGTATTTTGTAATTTTAGCTTGGTTGTTGTTGTTGTTGCATTTGGTGTAGAGACCCTTGGTCCTTGGGGCCCTGGAGCTTGGTCACTGTTTCGAGAGCTGTCCAAGCGTTTGTTTGATGCGACGAGGGACCCAATAGCTGGCGGCTATCTCGTCCAAAGGATCAGTATAGCGATCCAGCTTGGCAACGCCGCCAGCATCCTCGGTACCCTACCACACGGGCCTAATCTAAGAAATTTTATAAGTTACATTTAATAATTATTTTTTGTGTACATTATCAAATTAATTATTTCTACATTTCTTTCCTATTGCTCTTGCTTCTGTAATTGTTGGTGTATAAATAATTTTAAGTTGTAAATAAATAAAATGATATTTTAGCTTAAGTATGTATTTTAGTAATACTTTTTTTTTTAAAAACAAATAATACATACCTACATAATAAGTACATATAGTACAAAATAGTACATACCTACATAATAGTAACAATTACACATAAAAACCTAGGTGTAATTATTTCAAGTAAGTTAAGTAATCCTTGCAATGTAAGTTCTTAGCTAAACTATATAGAGTCTGTGCCAGCCCCGTGCAATCTTTTGTATTACTGCTGCCAGGTTTAACTTTCCACGCGATTCGCCGTCTGAAACTCTGGAACGGCTGAACAGATTCTGTTTAGATTATCACTGATTACGAGAAATCTGATAATGGTGATTTTTGCATGAATTCAGAGCTCAGAGCGTTTATTCCACGTAATAAAATACGTTACATTTAGACAACGATTTACAAAAATCTCTTAGGGTCTCCAATTAGTGACGGCACGTTATGAAGTTATGGGTATAACGACAACGAAGGAATACGGTAACCAGTAATGTACATATATCGACATCGATTCGTCCTATATAGGTACAGACGACCTAATAATAATGTAATGAATAAAATAATATACTAATGTGCACAATCTGTCAAATTTCTGCTATCTGAAATGAACCTTAATGCATTCGCCACAGTCTTCAAATTTGAATTGTAGAATTTTGACAGATGGTATACTTTAGCTAGTGGCCGACTGTACATGAAGCTAGTACCTATATATAGGTACTATACAAAGTGTTCCTTTCTTTTGTTCCTTCCTTTTACATTAACTTCGACACTGTCAGAACATCGAAGTAGTTATTTTCCATATTGTCACATTTATTAATTTCAATAAAAACATATTTTTATTTTCATACAAAGTAAATGCCTTGCCTTAAATTACCTAGACGAATACCATACTCTTTATCAAATCTGGCAACGTCGCATTTTGATTAATTTGAACTTGACAATCATGACATAAGTTATTAATGATACGTGCAAACGAAAGGCAAATAGTCTGTTATTGTTTTGTTTCAGGTTTTCTTATGGGCATAAATAAAGACCCTTACTCATTGTAAAACTCAATTAAATAAAATAGCAAGTATCTCGAAAACGAAGCGTTTATGAGGATCATTTCCATTGTCAAATATATTATTTAAAAGCTACATAAGTGTTTGGCGAAGTTAATGTATATCATCAGGAACACCTTGTTCAAAGTTAAAATTCTCTTATATAACGTTTTCCATAAACCTTGCACACCTACTACCTCTTTCTCGATATCATTTCCTATGCCGAAGGTTGCCTGGAAGAGATCGCTCTTAGCGATAAGCCCGCCTAAATTGTATTTCACTATTTCCTTTTCTATCTCATGTTTGTTGTTTTATATTTGTGCAATAAAGTGTATTTTACTTTTACTTTACTTTACTTTACTTGTACAGAAAGTCCTTGGACAACTATTATCTCGAAGAAGTATGTGAGTGAATTTCAACACTATGATTTTTTGTCTAATTTTGGTGGATAATTTTATTTGTACATTTTTAGGCAAACTTATGTATTGATATGTTAAAAAAATGCATTCTATTTCCTAGAATGCAAGAGAGACTCAATGAACCTCAATAGTTTCTGAGATATTTTAGACACCAAAATTGGTAAGCACCAAAATTAGAAACCCTGACACCAAAATTGTTCAGCTCCAACAAAATGAGAAATTAACAAAACAAACTTAGTCAAATAGACGAAATATTGTTTTAATGGTTAATAAATCAACTTAATTACTGTCTTGACAACAGTAATCTGCAAAGATACAATTTTCTTAATTTCTACACAATCTTGATAAATTTATTCAAATTTAAAAAAAAATACTGGTATCATATTTGCTAAAACTTCTACACAGTCTTGATAATTATAATCATTTAACAACACAAATCTCTTAAACATCTATACAGTCTTGATAAAATTATAAAAATTATGAGTGTACAAGTTTCTGAAATGTTCACACAGCCTTGATACTTAATTATTATTTTATGCACTATTTGGTACTTCTGAACACAATTATCTCAAATTTCTTTGCTTAGATAACTACTATACCAGCCATAGTCATTTTGCGAATAATTGCCACTAACAGTCAGTCTTAATGTTTATAAGTCGTTACAGTTGACTATCACAAATTATAGGAACACGCCTTGTTTTTAAGAGCAGTCTTAATATTAGTATCGCTCTGTCTGTCTTAGTCTAGTCTTAAAATTTACATCAATCAACTTAATCATAGTTTTGATAATAATTAACTATTTGGTAAACATTCTTGTAAAAACCGTAGTCAAGATCTGATAACTCTTGCATTTTAACATCCATTAAACATAACATAATATTTTTGAACATAATATAAAATAAACAAATGAAAAAACGGAAAAACTAAGTAATAAATTAGAAAACATCAAATTTTCATCATCATCATTATTATTTTTAATATCCGGTATTTTTTTTTCAATATCTTCATCCTCTCTTGTTTCTTCAAATTTCGATAGCAGTTCACTTGGAAGACTAACACTTTCAAAAAATGAAGCACTTGGAATATCAGATTTTCATAGTCTATATAGTCCAAGTCATATGAAGTTTCGGCTGATTTGATTGTTTCAAGTTGAGGCATGTTTTTAGTTTTCATATAAAAAGGTTCAGATGCATTGAATCGAGTAACCTTACTTTGCTGGTTGCCGAAACTATTATTCTTTGTTGCCGATAACTGTCCTTCACTTATAAGGGGCACGACGTTGCGCATTTTTCGACGTTTTCGTGAACCGTTGTTACAGTTGGCAATTCATAAAAACCTAAATGTTTTCCGTGAGGGCATCTAATTGGAACATGCAGACAACTATCCTCAACGCAAGACAAAGAACGCATTGCCAAGCCATTGGTAGAAGTTTTCGACCAAACGATTTGATGGACTTTCATTGATCCAGGGAAGGCTTTAAGATTATCCGGAAAAAGCCAGTCTTTCTCAATGACTTCATGTTCTTGAACAGTTTTAATTTTAACCCCTTTGACAGCAGTTCTCAATCTTTGAACAAAACTGTCCATGTCTGTTATATCGTTTTCGAAAGCAACTAGCCGATCTGCTGATCTTTTGAGAACCCCATCACCGCCATCAGGCGCGCCTTTTCCATGGCCACATTCGCCGTAGTGCCAAATAACACAAGATAATTTAGCTAGATACATTTTGAACTATGATATTGTGTAGAAGATTTTTTTTGTATTGTGCTGACGGAGAATCGGTAATACGATGAAGAGTGCAAACTTCAGGAGCGACTTCTTGAATTTCACGGAAAATTGGTATTAAATGTGCCCACGCCGAAGACGCATCATGACGCAAAGATGTTACAGAACATGTTACATAGTAATTGTTATGATAAATCCATAGAATATAAAGGTATCCTATAAACTAAAATATATAGAAATATAAAAGAACTAAACTACGATTGCACTTTTCGTTGTGCTTCCTGCTGCAATGTATAAACTAAAATTGAATTGAAGATCCCTAATCTTGGTGTTCTTAGGCAATTTTGGTGGTTACTAGAAATCCACCAAAACCACCAAAATTGCATCACCAAAATTAGAATCATGTCAAAAATTATAATTTTCAGAAAAACGGTTACGGTTTAAATAATCACATTTGTATAATTTTAAAAGCATACCAAAACTTTAAGTTGTATAATATAAACCACAATAAAATCTTTCTCAAAACATTTTTAAACACGTACACCAAAATTGCATTTTATTTGTCCGAATGGCAAGAAATGATGTACTTAAATTTTTGGCGGGAGACTGTGGAACGATAGCACACATCCGTCACTGTTGCGCGTGAGTACCCAAACTAACGCAGTGGGGGATGGGGAGCGTTGTCCAATTGTATTCGTTCGAGACCTAGGCAGTAGATGTTTTATAATTCCCACCAAAATTTAAAATTTCGCGCGGACAGACCTTTTCAATGTGCTCCTAGATTTATTATGGCACGAAATATGAAAATAAAATTACTATTGGTTAGAACAATGAACGCACAACACAAGTGAAACGGAATATTTCAAATATATTACTCAAGTTTCTTTTTAGCATTGGAAATATCCTGTAAAACGGATTCCGGACGCACCACCAAACTTAGAAATGCGATGTAAAACTAATTTTTTTATATACTTCTAATATGCTTTCCATAAAATGTGTTGTGGCCTTGTTTAAGGACCGACGTCTATTTCATTAAAAAAAAGAAATTGCAACGCTATCTGTGTGTTACACTATCATTTTCAGTCACGCCGCGTAAAAACTACGCTTGGGAAAATCACCCATGTCTATATGAACCCGAGGCGGGTCGCTGTAAGTAATAACTTGAACTCTGGACAGTATTCCCATGGTATCAAGCCTGGCCCAAGAGGAAAAGTTCATCGAATATTTTCTATTGTTTCAAGTTTACTTTGTTTTAATTTTCCAACCTTAACGTCAAGTTACCTTGAGCAAGTTGAGAGTAAACACGTGATGGTTTAGCTTTTGCAATTTTGCAATGTGCAAAAACTTTTTGCAATTTTATTGTTGAATCCTGTGTCAAAATTACCTTCTTCTCCTTAGTCGTATTCCTCATTGATAGTGATCATTGTATGGAAATAAGCACATAGAACGACTTTTTTTGGTGTATCTAATGGGGTGGTTTGCTATTGCCTTCCCCCTTTCATTCACTGGTTATCTCATGTGTGCAGGTTTCGTCACCTTTCGTAAACATAACATTTTTTATTTTGTTTCATCTTCAGCAAGTATTGTCCAAATTGACGTCTAGAATCACTGAAAAGCTCAGTTTAGGTGTTTGTTTCAGTTTAAGTCCTAAACACCTTTATCTTTATCATTATTTGTTTAAAAATGTAGGGTTAGGTTATGTTAGGGCTTATGAGCCACTGAAACCTAAAAATATCAATTGTAAGGCCAACCTCCAACATCATTAGGACCAACATCTTTAGGAACCATTATGATCCTCTTTAAAATTGAATTTTGATAACCTTTACCTAGTTTGAATCCTTTGCTGGTGGCAAAAGATTCCAACTAGGTAAAGGTTTAGGATAAAATGTAAGAAACCACAAAACATAACTTTACTATAGTCAACTATTGATTTGAATAAAATTACAACACAACAATACGCCTTACAACTCTTACAAGGTATTATGCAAAAGAAGCCTCGCCATTCCAAACGAACCGAGCGTGTAGTTTCATTCTATATTCTATTTCCCATAGGGGCTCGAGGCAGCAAAAAGCCCTAGCAAATATTAGCCTGTTAGTTCGAGCCAAACAATATCTAGTAGGATATGATCGCTAGAAGGGTTGATATACCTGCCAATAATTAAATAATATAAATATATCCTAACCCTAACAGTAAAGACGAAACCCTGATACGAGGCCATTGCTACTTTTAATGAAGAAGATAATAAGTTTATAGTCAACTAACTTAAATAAATTACCTACATTACAAAAAAGCAACCAAATCTAAAATTAGCAAAAAATCTAATCAATATAAATGATATATTTCTATGTGTAATAACATAAACAACATACCAGAAAAAAATAAGAATTCGTAAAACAATCTTTTGTAGATCACTGAGATTTTTTTTTGTATATAAATGAAGATGACAACTGGTGTACGCTCAGCGTGTGTTGCCACCTGAGTGTCAGCGCTGATTTTCAGCGTACACTCCACTTTCTTTACTATGATGTTGCTCCAGGAGCCCCAAGTAAAGTAGTTTTTTTATTAGACGGACTAAACTGACAGGTTAATGTCACTTTGTAAAATAATGTTGCCATGTTTAATTTACATTACCATGTCACTTTGTAAAATAATGTTGCCATGTTTAATGTAAATTAAACATTATTTTACAAAGTGACATTAACCTGTCAGTTTAGTCCGTCTAATAAAAAAAACTACTTTACTTGGGGCTCCTGGAGCAACATCATAGTCAGAAAGTGGAGTGTACGCTGAAAATCAGCGCTGACACTCAGGTGGCAACACACGCTGAGCGTACACCCGTTGTCATCACTATTACTTTTGATGCGTTCAGTTCACTTGTGAATCAGTTCCTTTCACCCAAACAGTGAGCCAAAAAGATAACGTTAAATTATATTATATATTGAAAGAACATGGATTTCGCTCCCATACAAAGTGAGGCACAGCGATTTAATTTTTTAATTTCCAAATAAAATCACGACATTACAGAAGAAAATAAAATATTTTTATTGGTGAATTGGTCAGTCATTGAACTCGATCTTTGGTCAAAACACTATTTTTATTTCATCAAAAACTGGCAACACAGGAAACGTCAGTTTAGTCCGTCTAATAAAAAATACTAATTTAGTTTAATTTAATACCGCAATACGAATGTTTTTATATTTTAAAGTGGAAACTACCAATGATGAAGGTGATTCCTCTATCTGGGGGAATTATGGACGTGAGAGTTATACTATTATGCTTTGCTATGTTTTTATATTTCTGGTCCAGCTTTACATATGTCACTATCTCTGAGTATCTTGGTATTGCGAAAGCCAAGATCCAAAACGGATCACTAAACATAAGAGCAAAAATTAGGTATTTACAACAATTTACACTTTCAGAGATATACTTAGGCACTTGGGTTGTAGGCACAGAAATCGGACTATTATCTGTAAATCATTAATTCTTTCGTCGTAAGATATTTTTAACTGATCATCAAGGGTGCTTATTGTGCTGGGGTGATAGTTTTAACTTTGTTTAGGAAAGTTCAATACAAAATATACTATAGCTATAATCAATTAATGTTTATAAGTTTTCGATGGCTATCATTTTAACCTTTGGAACATTTAGAATTTCAAGGTCGACATGGGAAGGTTATGAGATGGGACTAAGCCACTAAATAAAGAATTTAACTTAACAATAACATTTCATATTATTATGTGCTTTATCACACGAAAGACTGTACGTATTTGTGTCGAAAGAAAATTGAACTTTCTAGTAATTTTACTACGCTTTAATGTCTAAATTAAAAGTGTTCTCTTCAAAAATAAAAGCCGCTTAGCCCTTTAATTCAACAGAGCCACACTCCATAAATGTACCAAATCTGCCCAACACGTTTACCAGGCCGCAATAACCCCAAAGTGCTTAATTACGGATAAAAAGGCCTGTCCCAAATTTCAACATAATAAGATTAGCACAAATCTCTACACAATTAAATGATAGCCTGTACAGCGAGTATGGAATATGTTATTTATTAGACTAGCTGTATCTTTGAGCGTTGTCCGAGTTTATTATATGTTATTTATTAGACTAGCTGTATCTTTGAGCGTTGTCCGAGTTTATTATATGTTATTTATTAGACTAGCTGTATCTTTAAGCGTTGTCCGAGTTTATTATCGTATATCAGTCTATATTTTTTCGTGGGAATATATTTAACTTGTGAACTCTGTAAAGAGCTTAGTGTCCTCTTTTACCCATTTCTGCTGCATAATATTTGTTGTGAAAGGGAAAAAATTCAGCTTAATTATCTGTACAACTTCTCAGCTTAAAACCCTCTGATGATACCGGGATAAGATGACTATGAGCGACCACAAATATTATTGGTTGGCATGTCTATCCATTTCCTTAGAAAATTAGCTCATGTATGTCAAAATTTCATTAAAATCGTTTAACCCGTTTTAACGTTATACTATAAACCCAAACAAACCGATTGCCATACTCGGAGATGCTCGTTGTTATTTGAGTTTCAAAATCTAACACATCGTTATTCTATAGTTCAGTTGCGGCAGCATTCAACATAATAATAATAATAGTCATTTATTCAATAACAATTAATATTGTGTTTGACATTGCGTAAAATTGGACAATATAATATAACAGTACCAATTCTAATTAATAATTAAACAAAAACTGAGTCACAACGCATAGCTGACGACTCCAGAATCGTAATACTCTCAGACTCAAAGAGTCCACTACAGCACCTAATTTCTTGTGTGATAGGGAACCGTAGTCTACCGGAATCATTTCAGGCCATTAAATTCATCCACGCACTCCAGTCCACTAATGTTTCCATAAAACTAAGTCATTTCATCACAAAGTGGATTTCAATTTTAATTTCTTGTAAGCAATTATATATACTCGTAAGTAGTATTCATTTTACTTGTATTACCGAACAAAAAAGTTGCAAATCGAACTCAATGAAATTGCCGAAAAGTTATTTCTTAATTGTAAGAAGCCTTTAATAAAATATTAAGTTTTTGGCTCCTAAATGTAACTGGCCTACTTGAAACACGAAGTTTAGTACCTAATGATAATGACTTAAGGGACAAATAAACAAAATCATTTTTTCATGTAGGTAGGTAATATATATATTGTATATTCGACAATACAATTTGGCTGAGCGCGGGTTAAAAGGAACAATTTTGTACAAATTAAGATAATCAAGCGATTTCTGCCCCTTTGTGGTTTGATTGCGGAATGTTAGCGTTAATGTAGTTAATCGGTGTCAGTTGACTAAAAAAAATATGTTGCTCATATAGCGTTTATTGTAAACTAACTTGTTGCTCACTAATTTTATTTAGTTTAATAACCTATGCTTAAGTTCCTACACTGGTGTATGGACTATGAATACTTTGTCATCTTGCCGCACAAATAAACTTATTCTTATTTAGAGAAGTAACGAAAGAGCTTATGTTAGTCTTCTGCTGGACATAGTACCCGGGCTCTCCAGTTTTGCCACCAATTTTGTTCAGATCATCGTTTAGCTCTAGCTCAAACGCGTTTGCCTAATAGCGGTTTCAACTCAAGAACTTCTTGAGTTGAGATCGCTATTAGGCAAACGCGTTTGAATGGGAAGAGTCCCATTCCAACTTTTCTTAACCGGTTATGGATTCCGTGGCAGATATACTATACCAGTACTTGCTCTGCAGCATGGCAATCCTATGAATTATGTCGACAACTATAGGTATTTGGTTCTCCGACGAAGCCCAATGGCTTCCGTCTCCTTTAAAAGATCTTTGGTGCAATATACATAATAGAAGTGT
Organism: Hofmannophila pseudospretella; assembly: GCA_947369225.1. Classification (NCBI taxonomy): domain Eukaryota; kingdom Metazoa; phylum Arthropoda; class Insecta; order Lepidoptera; family Oecophoridae; genus Hofmannophila; species Hofmannophila pseudospretella. The sequence goes on along the minus strand of OX376328.1, from coordinate 5,723,941 downwards.
ACCTATAGAGCCAATTTGCAACGATGGTTAAATAAATCGCAAGCTAATAGTCACGAAAGTCGGAAACACCATAAAACCGCCAAAATTAGGACTAGAGCTTTGGCCCAAGGGAGCTTTATACACCACGCACCCTTTGCAAGTACGAGTATTAGGCGAGGAGTGAAAGAAACTTTTGATAAATTAAAGATGTCCATCTCATGCGTGGATGGAGTTTGATTCTTATGCAGTTGGGTTAGGTTAGGTTAGGTTGTTGGTTGGGCTCCTTTTTCCGCATTTAGACACGTAAGTGGTCCCTTATGCGTGCAGGTATGTTGGTATCCAGTTGGGACTAACGCTAGGTTCCAAGTTTCGTTCGAGTTTGCAACAGGACTGTATCAAGGAGCAGGCTCTGGGAGGTCAGAATATAGATGATTGCAGTGAGATGATCATTATTTGTAATATTACAGGCTTTGTAGAAAAACTAGGGTTGTAAGAAAAACTATGGTTGTAGAAATTGTCCTACAAGAATCAGTACATACTATCACTATAGAAGTACAACAAACCTACTACAAATAATTTACATTTAAATACCATAGTCAGTTTCCAGTTTCCAGTTTTACAGCGTGTAAGAAACCATTCTTCATTTTCGAAGCATTATTTGTTTACAGCCACAAAATAATTTGAATTAGGTACTTTGAAGAAGTGGCTTTACTAATTTTACGCACCCACATAATAAAAATAACAAGACGCACATTGTAGGTTCGTGGGGCGGTCCAAAAATTGTTAGTCAACGGCTTGTTATCAACCTCATTGTTTTGCTTTTATTATCTCTTGGAGGAAAATTTTATTACAAACTCTTTGGCCAAATAACACGCTGGCGAACGTTAGTTATTTTTTTAATTAAGTGTTAAAAAAAACATGTCTGTCACTTTTCAATCGTTACGATGGAGGTAACGCGGGAAGTATTTCCTATTATGATCTATTATAATTTTAATAGAGGGTTAGCATATAAGGAATCACATGAAAATCTAATCAGTGCTTTTGGGGAATTGGCTCCATCACTTGCCACCATCACCTATTGGTATCGTGAGTTTAAGCGTGGTCGGAACGACTGCTTCCGCAACGCTTCCGCTCACACGGCCGCCAGAACCATGAACTTTTTAACCCATTCGGGCATACAATTGCTAATACATCCATCTCCCCTACAGTCCTGACTTGACTCCGTGTGATTTCTTTTTGTTCCCGACGTTGAAGAAATCTCTGCGGGTAAGAAAATTTACGACTGCGGACAAAGCAGTAGGTAGACCAATTTAGGCGGCTTTTTTTCGATATTCCGCAATAACAGTTTTTCACATGTTTTGATAGCTGGTTCAGTGGAATGCATTGATGCCGCAGGGAATACTTTGAAAAGTCGTTAATAAACATTTGTAATATTTCTTTTATTTTCTATTTGACTAAAAATTAATGGATCTCCCTAGTTACACTTATTTTATGAGTGAATGAATATAAAGCCTCTTGTAAACTGTGAATGCCGACTGTACAGTTGTAAAACGAATTTATTACGACCCCCCTCGCCCCTCCGCGAGCCGCCCCTCCCCTCTGGTCTGCGGTTAACATTTTCATTTAATGTTTTCGGTCGGTAAAGGGGCGTTATGTGTTAACCCATAATAACCCATTGACACGGAAGGTGAGGCTTTAGTTGCTGAATATTGTGTTTATTTTATTATTCTGTGGGCTTATTATTGTAAATTATACTCATTTAGGCACCAAGGTCGTGCATAGCCACGTAGAGTTTGTAACTAAACAATTTTATTGTAGTTAGAAGCCCATTTCCTTCATAAACCCGATGATGGTGTTTGATACTTCCTACGTAAATGTTCCATTTTTAAAAGTTGCAATAAAAAAACAACAAATTAATTTATTTTTTATAATTTATATTTTTTGACATGAATCAAACCTTACACTACACTACAGATGCACACTGACATTATTACACACTCCCACACAACCTAACAAACCCCCACCCTCACACACTCTTAAACATTATCTTTCCTAAATTCCTTTTGATTAACTTGTTCCAAATTCCTTTTAGGTTTAGAATATAGTTACCTACACTAATGTAATGTTTTAAATTGTCATATGCCTGCACGGAAAGTGCGACGGAGTCCCGACTTCCAAGATACAGGTTTCGACCTAGTTTGTAAGTCGGAGGTCCTATTTTTGTGCCTTACAATAACTGAATAAACTTTTTCATTTTTATTTTCTCACATGCAATTGACATCTGTATTTATTACGGAATTGTAAGCCCACAACGGGAGATTGTATATAGAGCCAATATCCAACGCTGTTTAGTCAAACGTGCAAATCGTCAAAAAATTTTTGTGAATTGTACTAGACGTTGCAATATTTGTTTAAACTGATGATTTTTTAAGGCAAAGGGAACTGAGCGCATACAGCCATGTCTGATGTAAACAACTCTTTCAAGTCTTCATTAAAATGCTGGTGTGACACATTTCAATGCTATCTGGGAGAATCTTCCACGCTTTTGCACCATCCGAACCAAAGAAGAAGGCGTCCCGGACGCAGTATGGCTCTTCAAAATCCAGCCAAGTACGGATCGGGCTGCAGCGTCTTATTTGATTTTACTTCACTGTCCCACACATTATTCACATCTTGTCGAAGTTCTTCGAGCAAGAACACCATTCTTACTAGAAAAGCACTACTGTAAAACAATTTTCAAGACAAAACGAAACAAAGCTCACGTGGATGCCACAAAAGCGAGGGAGAAACTCCTGTTTAAACTGAATTTACAGGACTTTTTTTGGGCACCGGTACTATATTTTTTTCTATTCCGTGACGAACAAGGCCAGTATAAAGAGGTACGGGTTTTTTTTTCAATATAATCGATTAAATAGATGTGCAAAACTACAAAATCATTAAAAAAGATAGCCGATAACAACATTAAATTTGAAATCTATAATATACAGGCTGGACCAAAAGTCCGTTAACATTTGAATAGATCGCTGCGTCGGCGCGGGCGGGGTATTGGCGCGGGGGGTGTTACTACAAGCGAGAGCTACTAATAGGGATTTAGTACCATGGCGTCATTCAGCGGAGCGCAACGCGCATTTTGCGTACGCGAGTACTATCGAAACAACGATTCTACGACCGAAGCTAAACGGAAATTTTGTAATCATTACAATATACGGAACAGAAATCAAGCACCAACAATTCAAACGATTAAAAAATGGGTACAGAAGTTCGAAACAACAGGTTCAACTTTAAGTCAACCACGATCCGGCCGACCTAGGACATCGCGCGATCCAGTAAACATAGAGCGTGTACGAGCGTCTGTTCGAGAACAACCTGGTCTCTCTACTCGAAAGCGGTCTAGTGCTTTAGATGTGCCCAGAACATCTCTAAATCGCATTCTACACAAAGATTTACATTTACATCCTTACAAAATTCAAATTGTACAGGCTTTAAAGCCAAATGACCCTGCTCAGAGACTGCAGTTTGCTAACGAAGTGCTTGAGAGGTTTACGAGCTTCAATAACATCTTTTTCTCAGACGAGGCACACTTCCACCTAAATGGACATGTCAATCGACAAAATTGCAGATACTGGAGTGACACTAACCCGGACTTGAAGCACCAAAAACCTTTACACTCGCCCAAGGTTACTGTATGGGCCGCATTGTCAGCCAGCGGAATCATTGGTCCATATTTTTATGAAGATCAGAGAAACCGCGCCGTCACCGTTAATACAGAGCGATACATTGTGATGCTACAGAATTTTTTTGCTCCAGCATTACAGGACTTCTCAGGCTTTAATCGAAGCTCTTGGTTCCAACAAGATGGGGCAACATGTCACACCTCCAATGACTCTATAGCAGCACTTCGTGAAATTTTTGGCCAAAAAGTCATATCCAAAAGAGGTGACATTCACTGGCCACCCCGCAGCCCGGATTTAACTCCAATGGACTTTTACCTTTGGGGATATCTCAAAAGTAAAGTTTACATCAGCAACCCAGTGTCTATTGAGGAATTAAAAGAAAATATACGCGAGGAAATGCAGAACATTTCACCAACCACTTGTCGGGCGGTCATGCAAAATTTCCGTTCCCGGTTACAGGTGTGCCAGGATGAACAAGGGTCACATTTGAATGATGTTATTTTTAAAAAGTGAAATCCTAATTTGTCTACTTTATTATTAAATAAACAGTTTTTCACTAAAGTAGCATTTGTATTTTTTATAACCATTTTAAATGTTAACGGACTTTTGGTCCACCCTGTATTTAGTTCCATTCCTTTACCATCATGTAAATATTACTATATATTTTCTTTGGTAGCAACTGTAGTAGTAAGTAGTAGCACAACATTTTTTATTATTGAAGCAATAACATCCTTCCCTAATTTAAAAATTATATAAGTAGGTAAATCTTTCTTTCTTATTTATTGAAATAAAAAATATTTTTTTTTTATTTTTATCTTTGTATACTTCTGTATTGTGTTCTATATTCTGGTGTTTACAGTGCTAAATAAACGTGTTCAATTTTAATTTTTTCATTATTTTAATTTTTTATAGGACAGTGTAGTGATTATTTCGTAAATGCATTGGACACACTGTGTTCAGTTCTAATAGAGATACAAATAGAATACTATACCCAGCTACAAACTATTTTTCAGGTTTATATTACGCACAACATTATAATATTCCACTTTTTCAGGTTTGCGTGATAATTTTAATTTAGTTTCACTTGCAAATTGTGCCAAATCGAGATAAAATTTATAATATTAAGGCAAATATTTAAAAAAAAAATTAAAACCTGGTTAAAATTATTATTAAATTCTCATTAAAAATATACAATAAAAACTTATTTAAAAATTCCTCGCGATCTTTTCATTCACCATTAAAGCACTCAGTAAACTTACATAAGTCTTAAAAAACTCACACTAAATACACTTACAAAAAACCCATGACATTACCTGATTGATGATCCTACGGTAAGAAAGAAGTAAGTGTTCACTTATAATGTAAGTAACTCATAATTACAGTAAACTTACCTAACAAACTTGAACACAACTTGGACGGAGTGTTCATGAGTTGAACAGAACAGAGCCGGTAATTAGATACAGACTCGTTAACTTTATTACTATGTTCTAACTCTAACCTGCGGCAAGGTTATGGAAACTTGGCTTCCAAACCGAACTGTGTTAAATTTTGGTTAACCCCTGTGTTGTAGTTTCGTGATAATGACAGGTTAACTTGAATTCACGGTGCACAACCTACCTTTTTCTACCAAAATTACTCCACCAAAAGTTTTCTGGAAGAGATCGCTTTTAGCGATAAGACCGCCTAGATTGTATTAATTGTTTCGTACGCACTGTATCACACTATTTTGTGCAATAAAGTGTATTCATTCATTCAATCGGAATTTCAAAAGATATATAATTATAATTGTAAGTACCTATACATATAAGGATGTTGACAAACACATTCGCCGAACTATTAGAAGAAATTCGTTATATGAATGTTAACAACTTTGTCAAAATAAATTCAAAATGGAGTAAGTACAGTCGATCACAGGTCAACCTACCCAAAACGTTAAAATTTGATAATCTGAAATAAACCTTTTTCGCTAAACATAAGTGGTCGACTGTACAATTTTTTCCGACTTACCATATTTTCTTTTCAGAGTCATCGTTTTACAGAGAGTCAAATAGAGAGTTTAATATTTTATTTGCCATTTTAAAAACTTTTTGGATAAAGTTATTCACATTTATAATGAATGGATAATGGATCTCCTGGTAAAAGTCTCAAGTATAAAGTGGCTTGAACACAGACGTATTTTAGGTCGAAACGTGAAGTCGTGAAATCATGCAATTTGCTCCCAATCCTACCTACTTACACTAACTATCCTTTTTTACCTTCTATCTATGTATCCCTTAGAGCGTCGGTGGCCTAGTGACTAGGACACCGGAGTCCCATGCGGGAGGTCCGGGTTCGAAACCATGCAGTACCAATGAGTTTTTCGTATTTTCAATGACTTACGTACATTTACCGACGGCTCTAACGGTGAAGGAAAACATCGTGAGGAAAACTGCACACTGTGATGACCAGTGTGTAAAATGGGGTAGGCACGTAAGATCATAAAGGGTCGAAGTGCCGCTGGGGTTATTCCCGGCCCCCTATCATAAGATAAGATAAGATGTATCCCTTTCTATGGTACAGATAATGAAATCAGGTAAAATATGAGCTGCTATCCAAACTGGGGTATAATTTTACCTTCATAAAATAATTATTATTAAGGAAGTATATTATTTCCTTATGCGGAAATGCTTACCTGCTACGGTATCATATAATGCTGTATGCAAACTTGCGACTTTCTGTTCTTATTGTCCGATGTAGAAATCAGTTGAAAATTATTAGAACAGAATATAATTATTTATTCCATACTACACAATTTTAAATATACATGTCAAAATAATATTATGTCTTATTTGTAGAATGATCGTCAAATTATTAAAGAGTAAATTAGATTAAAAAATTGTTATAAAGCATTTACTTAATAAAATAAAATAATGCAATAAATGATTGAAATAAATTGGTAGGTAACTACGTAACTACCTATACATAATGTCAATAATCGTGTAAACCATTTAAATTTCAAGTAAATAATTGACCATTAAATAATTAAACAACATTAATTTAAGATATTAAATTCAAAATTTCGTGTCCTTAAATTCTTTAACTGAATAAAATTCATAATTTAATAAAAGGTTTTTCAGTCGGCGATTAAACGTTTTAAAATTATTAAATTAATATAATATAATTAAGTTTAAAATTTTAAATTATTTTTAAAATTATTACAACGCTTTACGTTACGAGTACTGCACGAGTTCAGTAGATTAGATATCTAGTCGGTCAAACGTTTATCGACATTTAGTCAGTCTTAGAAGAAGCCGCAGTTTCTTATCGTGTAATTTATCTTCATCACTCTGACCAACGTAAGTGACAGCCTTTGTCTCATGTTATTACCAATTTGAAATACTTGTTAATTCACGGTTACTATGGATTTAATATAACTTTTTTTTCATTAAATTTTCTATCTACATAATCATTATTTTTTATTATTATTTTACTTAACAAGGCATTGGCAACACAGGCCATCAGCCTAAACATTGAGCGATTTAAAACAGTTTTAGTTTTTCAGCATCAAAATGTTGTGGTGTAGATTTGTATGTATGGTGTACATTTTAACACTCCTAGGAGTTATGACGAAAATTTCAACCGGTCTAGTCTCTGGCGAATTCTCATACACCGCCGCAGAATCACAGAGTGAAACTACACAACGAACCACTAACGAGAAGTTTATTTTAAGAGTTCAACACATTGTTACTGTTACTGACGTTTGCTTGACAAAACTACACCGATTTTAGCTATCAAAATCACCAGAAAATAATGTTTGAGCAATAAAATAAACACCGTAGAACCTTCTCCAGCGACTTTCCCGCCAAAACTCCTACCTAATTATTGTAAGTAGAGAAGAACCATCCAAAACTCATTAAAAACTGACAGATACCTCCACCTACCTGACCTAAATTAACAAACCAAAAAATAAGTAGATGAGGCAACACTCGCTGTGTCTACGATACTCAAGTGCGACTAAAAGTCGCCCGACTGCCACCAACTCTGAAAGGAGTCCACAAAATCGGTTTGTTTATCGGTGCAGCGAGCAGGGTTCCCGAGTATTTCAGCCGGCTCGCGGGGTCTGTATACACGAATAAAGTTTACGCTAAAATGTGCAGAATTATTTAGAGGCTTTAGATGCAAATAGGTTTTGTAGGATTTTGCATTTCTATTATGATGTGGCCCGAATGTGGTGTAGTTGAAATAGGTTTATAATAATTAGTTTATATTACCTTGAAATGCGCATTTGTACAGTAGACCATAATTCTACCTACCCACCTTTTTGATAGAAAGTAATCTTCCTAATAATCTTCCGATATAGCCAGTACCTATAGTATCCAGATTTAAGGGCCTACTCCGCTGCGTGATGCGGTCTTACGCGGCGGATGAATATCCATTGCTCGTTATGAACTTAAAACATCAGCGGGAGCACTATAACTAGCAATGCATCGATCGATATCGACTGGACCGCGCGCGGAGACCTCGTGCTTCTCCTAAGTGGAGATGGGCAGGACACGATAGCACAGTGCAAGATATAGGTGGACCCGAAGACTGCTCGAGTGACGACCCCGAGTAGAACGCTGAAGTGTCAGGAGGCAGCCCGCAATGTGGACTGACCGTAAAGACGGTGGGGGAGATGTGGATGCGAATGGCTATGATCGAGCAAAATGGTGTGCACATGAAGGCCTACCTACATTCAACAATGGGTTACAATAGACTGAAAAAATATATCTTGGAATAAAGAAAGAAGAAGAATAGTCTCTCCCCTAGGGGCGGGCGAGTGTTTGTTCCTTCATGGAAAAGAAGAAGAATCTTTCCGAGTTTTCAACCTCCATTATAAAAGGTAGTCTTTTTCTATGTACATACTCTAAAAAGAAATGTCACCAATGTAGCAATGTAGGAAGATCCATGCAATGTAGGAAGATACATGCAATGTAACCGTTAATCGACTACCACTGTAAGTAAATAGCATGTTCTCGATATGAGAATTAAAAATATTTTCTCATGGAACTTTTTGTGCTTGAAAAATTATATTATGTAAGTACAGTACACATTTTCCCTTCGAACTTGATTTAAATCCTTTTAACAAGAGTTGTTTGTAAGAAAATTTTACGAGGATTGCAGACTTGCAGTCATTAAATCTGTATAAAGAAATAGCTACGCCTGTTGAAAATTCACCAGGTATCTGATAAAAGACGAAAGTGAAAAGACGCCTTAATTTTCCGGTTAGAAACGCTATGACCGTCAAGAAAAAAAAATTGGCTCCTTTTTCACAGTTTTCCGACTCTCGGGTATCTTTATTGTATTACTTGTGATTTTTTTCTGAAGGATTTTCTGGAAATCCATTTGGGCATTTAAATTTCCTCTGAATTTTTTTTTATTATACTAACCTGTGCCGTAGTATGTACCTAATATAAAAACAAAGTTCATAGAAAATAAACAAGAAAAAAATTACATCATATATCTCTGATCTACATAATACATTTACAAACTTTTGCGTCAAAGAAAATCGAGCGATTTTGAAGAAAAATCCTTTTTTTAAAATCTCATTTTAGAGGCTTTGGTACACGACAAGGTGACCATGTCAGCCTCGTTAGGGTCATTAAGAAAAGGGAAGGGAAGCTCAAGTATTATTTTGTTTTTTCTTATTCTTTTGGATGGACTGTAAGTAGAATCATATAAAGGCATAAACACATAAGCCCACTTACAGACAACCATATTTTCAATAATTCGTATATTTTAATGTTTGGATTCGGCGTGGCGAAGCGGCACGTTAATTTCGTTACTAATTTGTAAGTTTTCACTTGCATAATTAAATTTGTGTTAGACACCAGTAATTACTTTCTTGAGTTGTTAAGTTAATTTTAACTTAATTATTTGTGAACAAAACACTTTCAACCTCTTAAGGTTAGTAAAGTAGGTAAGTAAAGAAATAAGTCAGTATTTACTTAACGTATCTATTTCTTAAAAGATAAACCGTCTGTTGCATGGAACCTCCAGAGTTCAACAAATATAAAATGCACATATTTATAATAACTTGTTATTACCGTAATAGTGACATTTATTAAAACGTGATATTAACGCGATAAATGATATTTATAACGTTTTAATAAACGCTGAACTGAGGAGGTTATGCCTTTTTAAGGTTCCGTACCAAAATGGTAAAAATAGGAACTCTTATGGTGAGAAATCGGTGTCCGTCTGTGTGTCACAGATAGATTTTAATGGTATCATCAGAAACTCTGTTAACAGGTTGCATATTTAGGTTTTCGTTGTTGGGCGTTGTTCTGCTTCTGTTATTTGAAATAACACTTCGAGGAATTATTTAGGTAACATGTATTTTAAGCAATTTCTATCTATATGAAATGGCTTCTATTTGTGAAATTCGATATTGTTTGGAAGTGTTCCAAAATTATTTTGAAATAGAAATAGAAAAACCTTTATTAATAGACCATAATACAGAACCATACCATTACCATTGAACGGAATTTTCAATGACTTGATATGGTTAATTAAGTTTTGACGTTATCCTTATTAAGTTTTTCTGACTGTAATATTTAGACGAAACATTTTGTTTTGTTATAATTTAAACCTTTTGTCTGAAATTAATTATTTAGTTCGATAAAGCTCTCTTGAAAACTAGTAAATGTCACATATATTTCGATAATAATTTTACAATATAAAATGTAACTGTTCTCGATTCTACGTAGACAGCCGGCACGCTAATGGTATCAGGGTTGAGGATAACAGAAATAGATTTCTGTTATGTTGAGGGCGGATTAATCCCGCGTCTCCAATTATACCGGCGATATCTTGGCACACTAAAAGGTTGAGCATCAGTGGCCCCCTTTTCTGAAAATCCTACACTGAAAAAATTAAAAAATTAAAGAGTATTTATTCATTCACACATTAAAGTAAAAAGGTACAACACTGTTATTTTATTATAATTCTTAACCTTCGCCGCTAGTCACCTCAGACGGACTGCGCGGGCAGCCGGGGCAGCAGCCGAATCAGTGGCTCAAAGAAAACGGGAGAAGTACGCCGCTCTGGAGCAAAACTACGTTTTTCTCCCAACTACACTACTTACTACTTATACCAACCAACTACACTACTTACTTATATTACTACTGGTTGAAACTACAGGTTGTTGAGGGGCGGGGGCAATGGATTTTGTCAGGGAGGTCGGCCGTCGCCTGAGAGAGAGGGAATGTGACCCCCGCTCCGGGTCGTTCTTGGTGCAGAGGTTAGCCGCGGCGATTCAGCGTGGCAATGCCGCGAGCGTCATGGGGACATTTACGCCAGGGTCGACACGGGGCGGATTATTTGACTGAGGCCGAAAACATTTATTGACGAAATTTTTATCGAACCATTCCTCGCAAGATTTAATTAAGTATAATTTATGAATAAATGTATTAGAGATTTATTTTATTGTACCTAATTGTAAATATGCAATATTCTTAACTGTAGGTTAACAAAATATATCTATAATACGTATTGCCTTATGTGTTCTAATGAAATGGTCAAGACCTCAGCGATACGCTGGTTTTCAGGTCTCGCCTAATGTGCTAGATGGAGCGCTGGTTGCGGAACACAACACGATTATGTGGTCAAATCTCTATTATGTAATATAATATTAAAAGAATGACAATGAGTAGTTATATGTAGCTGGCTTTAGCTTCCTTCTGATGATAACATAATTGGATTTCTGTGTCTGAGAGAGTATCAATACCATTTACTGAGGTCAGCTAACAGAGACTTTGCTGTATGTATCTAATAAATTATCCTAAAAATAACCCCTATCGGTGAAACAGAACTTATTTATAGAAGAGAATATTGTTTACTTCAAACAAGTACTTGAGCATATAAAGTCGGCTTGTTCACTTCAACCAAGACCTTTCTCATATCTATCATAGTAAGTAATGTGTTCAACTGAATAAAGTTACTTTATATGCTCTATCTTATCTTGTCTTATGATAGGGGAATAACCCAGCGGCACTTCGACTCTTGAGTATCTTTTGTGCCTACCCCATTTACACACTGGTCATCCCAGTGTGCAGGTTTCCTCACGATGTTTTCCTTCGCCATTAGAGCACTCGGTAAATGTACGTAAGTCTACGATAAATACGAAAAACTCATTGGTACATGGCACTGCGTGGTTTTGAACCCGGACCTCCCGCATGGGAGTCCGGTGTCCTAGCCACTGTGCCACCAACGCTCTTTTATATTATTATATGATAAATATAAATCGAACAAGTTATTTCAGTGTATTTATAAAAGCACAGTGTTCCACGGACATTAAATATACACAGTTCTGGACCGTTCGTTATGTCAATAAAAATATATAACAAAATTTCAAAATGTATCGACATCGAATTAAAAGACTCGATATTCAATAAAAGATTAAAGATGTATCTTCTTAACAAATGTTTCTATTCACTGCAGGAGTTTTTTGATGATAAAACCAATACTTAACTATAAAATCAATTATGTATAACTTATAATGACATTTAATTCAATTTATCTCGTTAGTGTTTATTACTATTATAATATATTATAATCTCTTATTTAATATTGCGGTGCCCTACTCATGTATGACCAGATAATATACATTTTTAAGACCAATTGTAACACATGAAAAGCAATAAATGGTATGAGTATGAGTATGCCGATGGGCGAGATTTTTCTTTTATATATTTTTTTAAGAGAGAGTTGAATGAATTGGTCCCGACAACGTACTTAACTTGTTTACAATAATTCAAAATGCACGTAACAAAATTAAATGAATGTCCAAACCTTCCAGAGAAAATCCTTCTTTATCGCCCTTTTCGCTGATAATCCGAGGAGATTTAAGACTGACTCGTAAATACTTCAAAGTCCCTCTTCGGTCTCCCAAAGGTCAGTTTTTAATCCCCAATATATGGACCAAGGGGTAGACTATAAACATCCTGATTTAAATTTTCGCTCAAAAAGTTACTTTTTGTGCTCTCTATTCCTTTGAAACCTCTATTTTGAGAGCGTCGGTGGCGTCGTGGCTAGGACGTCAGACTCCCATACGGGGAGGTCCGAATTCGAAACCATGCAATGTCATGTACCAATGAGTTTTTCGATTTTTTCGAAGGACTTACGTACATTTACCGACTGCTCTGACGGTGAAGGAAAACATCGTGTGGAAACCTGCACACTGAGATATCCAGTGTGTGAAATGGGGAAGACAATGGCAAACTACCCCATTAAATCTGCCACGAGAGTCGTTCTATGTGATTAATTCCTTAGAATTATCACGACCATCAGCAATGAGAAATACGACTTAGAAGAAGAAGAATTTCTTTGAAACAAATCTTTTGAAATAGAGAAGCTTTAAAAAAACCCATTAGCTTTAAAAAAATATATTTGACATGTAAGTTTCTTGTATTTATAAATTAATTATAATGTAACAAATTTGAATATATGCTTATAAATAGAAAAGTAATTCATATTCAGTTTCTTACAACCTTACAGTTTTGAACCTTTTGACGCCATACCAGAGCCTGGGGTAGTAACACCCTTTTACCTACTTCTACCGCAAAGCGATGCTGTTTCCGTTTGAAGGGTACGAGAGCCAGCGTAATTACCGGCACTTGAGGCACTCCATTTAAGTTCTGAAGATTAGCAGCGCACCGACAACCCTCTAATAACATGTCTATAGGCGACGGTGATGATATTTATTTATATATATATATATATATATATATATATATATATATATATATATATATATATATATATATATATATATATATATATATATATATATATATATATATATATATATATATATATATATATATATATATATATATATATATATATATATATATATATATATATATATATATATATATATATATATATATATATATATATATATATATATAACATAGAGAGCAGACTAGAAAATAGGCCAACTCACCTTCCTAAATATCATCACCGTCGCCTACAGACATGTTATTAGAGGGTTGTCGGTGCGCTGCTAATCTTCAGAACTATATATATATATATATTAGAATTAAATTTAACTAAATTTCACATTATTGTTTGCTATTTCTTTCCACATGCTAATAAGTAAGCGCAAAACATTGCTACAAACATTGCTACGTCGCGGCGTAGAGGATGTTCGTAGCAAAAAGCGCCGTCACACAAGAGACGCGGCGCAGACGCTTCATTCGGATTTTGAACTGTCGAGGTGAACTAATCGAAGCATACAAGATCTTATCAAATAAGTATAACTGCCCGGACTTGCCCAGACTCTTCAATGTAAATACTATGCACGGCACAATAATGACTTGCAACTGAAGACCACTCGTTCAAACACCTTGGTCGGTCATAACTCTCTCAATAACAGAGTTGAGAGAGATTATGGAACATGTTACCGCAAGAAGTCGTGGATGCATCTTCAGTCAACAGTTTCAAAAATAGACTAGGTTTTTAAACAGTGCATAAGTAGTGGTGGACTTAATTGTCTATGAACTCAATGACTAAGTGCTATAAATAAGGAATGAACAATACACCAGCTTAGATATGGGCGCATAAGTTTAATGCTGCCTGCTCATTAATCAATAATAACAAATAACTTTATCGTCATTTTCATATAATTCAACATTGCCTGCGGCATGTCGCATAGTTTATAAATAATCCCGAAGTATTCACCCGAGTAGGTACCACTGAACTCGCGATTTAAATTTTTTAAGGCTGCAAAGTTCTAGAGGGTTCTCGGAAAGGGGATACTGTAGAGAAATCTTCTTATTCGGGTAAGGAGCTTACCAAGTCTTTGACAATCGAATGCGAGATTGGGGGCTCTCTTCAGAGAAAGCAACGAAACAGTATAGGATATCGCATTGTTTATCTTTGTAGGGTTTCTGCGGCATTCTATCTTACTAAGTCTAACAACAAACATGTTCTAATAAATATTAATAAACTTCCAGGCGATATCGCGACATGCTTTTAAAAAAATACATACCTGAACTTATAATAATGTAGTAAAATTTAGTAAACATATGATCTATTCATTATATTTAGGCCAAGTTTAGCTGAGTGTCGCTAGATGATACCTCTACCGACGCTGGTTTTCAACTTGACCCTTTCCAACTTATAACTATAGATAGCAACAATGTCGTTTTGTCTGTTTATCTGTCGCACTTATTTCCATAGAAGATCATGACCTCACCAATGAGGAATAGGTTTTACTGTAGGGATTTAAATATAATTTAAAAAAAAAATTTATATTTCTATTGAAGGATTCCACATCGAAGAGCCTTCGTAGGTAGGCTGTCATAGAGCTAACGAAAAAACATCGAAAACAAAACTGTTGCAAATTTTTCTCAGAATTTGACCAATAATCGTGAAAAACCTGTTTCAAAACTGCCTCCCAAGAGTTGTATCTCAGCTCTCCATAGTCCGCCGTTGGGTTCCACGTACCGAATTTAAATTTACGTGGAAACGAACGGTTCGGAGTGAATTAATTCGGACCAACGTTAATCCGAACACCTTTGCGATTTAAATATTCCAATAGTTATGCGGGGCTTTTGGAATGTTAAGTTTATGGAGGGTTAAAAGTAAGTAACGAGGTGCTTTATAATGTCACCAGCCCTCAGCTTAAAGGTAGATCACTTGGGGAATACGTAATCATTCCCAAATCATAGAACTCAGACTAGTGATAAATTAAGTAGGTACTCGCATTTGATAAAGAAACAAACGTATTTAAAACCATTTTCCTCAATATTTGAAGATCATCAACATTCAAATCTAGTGACATTGATTTGTGTTCAGTGAGGATTAATTTATAAAGAAATTTCTAGAGTTAATTATACTTGTATCAAAATATCCAATATTAAAATTTGAAAAAGGGTACGTAATGAAGACCGGTTTCTCGACAATTGTCGGCCGCCTCGCCGTGCGGTCCAGTGATCGATGCCTACCTGCCGTTATTATAGCAATTTTTACCCATGGTCATGTTTTAATTTATATGTGTTAAGTAGTTTTTATATTTGGTTAGTGTTTCTATTTAACAGAGTAGAATGTGCAGTGCCCAGACAAACCAGCTTTCTGGTTTCAAGGCGCGAAGATTTGTATATAATGATGCCTAGTAAAATGTACACATCAATAATAAAAATAAAAAAAGAATACGAGTACAAATACGGTTAGTTTTTCGATAATTAACCCTTTAACGACGCATAAGGAAATTATGCAATGAGTAATATAGGGAGTGCCATAAAAAATTTATTAATTTATTTGACCACTAAGTAATTCTGATTTCCTTTCCTATCAATTATTGTGATAGATAGAACACTCGTCGTGTTGAATTCCATGCTGACTTTCTAAGATTTAATGGTTTGTTCGTAGTTACAATACATACCGTATTTCTCAATATACCGCTTTAAAAATTGTGTAGCAAATTAACGTGTCACCCGAGCAGGGCTACGTATTACGTAGGTGATACGTAGCCCGAACGTGCTTTCGAAGCTACGTCTACAGCTAGCGTAAGTTGTAGACGTAGCTTCGAAAGCACGCTTGCAGGCAATTCTCGCACAAAAAGTGGCCATGCATATTGTTTGGCTACTGTACTAATTCCTGAAGTTTCGTTTCGAAAGATAAAGCGTCAACCGTTTATCATAGCTGAAGAAAACAAAGCTACAACTTTGTATCGATTTAAACTTTCGAACAACAAAAATTTTACTTTGAAATTCTTTATGGATAATCTATTAAGCGTTAATTTTAAGCCTGAGAGCTACAGTAACTACGTTTTTGTTACGAATGGGTAGTTTGTTGACATAAATAAGTACAATCAAAATGTAGTTATGAGATTACGAGTTGCTATTTTTAAAAATTTTGTGTAAAGCAAATAGACGACGTTAGAAGTTAGTTGGTTAGGTTACAATTCTTAACAATTAAAATTATTTACGTACAATAAAAGTCACTTATATAAAAACTCCAGTTGCACGTGAAGTGAAAACTTTCCTATTTTTCATCTCCTTATGAAAATTCATTCTCTGGACTGGATTGGAAAGCTCAAGACCGTAGAAAATGTCGTGCATTAGAGGAGACTTACATCCAGCAATGGGTGGACACCGGTTGGAGACATGAAATTTTTTTTTGTTGAAAATTCATGTTCAAAAGGACTGGTAGTTTTTCTTTGTATATAATACTGTAGATGTTTAAGGGATACACAGACAGTGACGCATAAAATCCCCTTTCTTAAAAGATATAAACGGATACTATGGGAATCAAAGGGCGAGCTACAACAAAGCGAGCACAGGTGATGTGGAAAATTACGGCCCGGATGGCCGCTTGCACGGTTGACTTCAATTTTTTGATCCGTTTTAGAGATGAGCTCCTTTGAGCAACTCGTTCCTTATTTTGTGACCAACAAATCTTTTATAAGAACAGAAAACTATGTTTAATGGTATTTTTTAAGTGAAGTCTGATTTTTAATAACACTATTGTTAGCGTTATGAAACAGTTATTTGTTTCATTGATTTCACTAAAATTGCCGTGTGGAAAATTTTACCGTTTTTTTGGTTAAAATTATTCAGTCAAGCATTCCTCCCGTTTTAAATTTCTTTGTCTAGTATTAAATAAAACCTGTCACTCACGTTTTAGGTAATCTAGATGTTTTTCAATTAATTTCAGCAACAAAAACTAACAGAATTTAATGTAAGATGTTCAGATTTTTTTTTATTTTTTTATTATTTATACTTTAATGCACAAAATAAAAAGGTGTACATTAGGCGAGCTTAATGCCTTGCGGCATTTTCTACCAGCTAACCATGAGGTTATGCAGAAATGTTTAGGTAGGCGCATAAAAAATGGAAGTTCTTATTATATTATATATAAATAGCTATTCATAATACATATTAAAAATACATATACATTAATCTTTAAGAAATGCATACTAATATAGTATAATATATAATATAATTTAAAGTCCTTATATGTATAGTATACACGAAGTAAAAGACTAATTATTCCGCAACAGTTCACGATAGAAATTTAATTTGTATTATTAGAAATGTAGCATTTAATTATTTGATAGAAATTTAATTTATTCGTATGAATAGAAAATGAATGTACCCTTCAGTAACCTTAAGAATTTAGACTTGATTTGTGAAAATGTGATACATTTGTGGTACCGTATTAAGGGATAAAGCCAGCGGGGGCACTTTATAAGCAAGAAGCGCCTCCGCTCTACCTTTATCGTATTATTTCCACCTCTTTGCTACTGACGCTTATCCTCACCACAGAGCGATTTAGTACCGACGTGCAAGCAAGTGTCTAAATGGATCAGAGAATCAAGAATACGCGAACATTTACAACCATTATAGAAACGACTCAACTGTATTTTTCAGTGCGTAAAAATATAGGTAAATATAGACTTATTTGCCAATATCAATAAACTAAAACTGAAGATAGGGTATTCTCATTAAGTTATGATTATGACAAATACTGTTATGGTTTTTTAAGGTTCGACATGAAATAATGAATTCGAGTGTGTTGTTATAAGTCAGCGCCCCTAGTTTGTTTCCCTAATTTCCCCTCTGTCTTCGACGCCATTAATTTTCAATGTCTACAACTTACATCGAAGCTAAGCTAAACTTGAGCTGACTTTATCATTATATTATAAAATTCAGCGCGACCTCAGATCCGACTCTAGAATTAAGGAGGCTATTACAGGGTGTTCAAAAATGCAATTTGTTCTCATTAAAGTAATGTCGGCACGGGCATTAATCACCCCTTGGTCCATTAGTGACGGTATTACCGTGGACATTTTAATTTTTAATGCAGTATCTTACCGCTAAGGGCGCTTCTTGGAGAATAATAAAAAAAGTTGAGCGAATTTGGTGGCATTAAAAAAAGTAATTTATGGGGCCGTTGCTGAGCGTTGGCAGGCTTTACTGCGATTTGGTAATTGTAGTTCGATTCTGAGAGTTCATTATTATGTACCTTGGTCATGAGTTCATGACTCTTGATGACCAATGTGGAAAAATAAACATCAGAGTCATACCTAATAAGTTATCAATAAGGCTTGGCTTTTTAATCTCACCTCACTATACAAAGGCAAATATTTCTAGGGTGTATATAGGTTATAACAATAACGATAGGGCAAAAAAAGGTTTTCACACTTATAAAATTTTCGAGAAAAACGACAAAATTGTTTGTTTGAAAATTCTACAACTGGATGAATTATTGCTATTCTAGTACTGAAATAAGAAGTATGAATGAAACTCGTTTCATTCATAACGACATGGATGAGTTTATGCCACCAAGGCGCATTATAATAGGGTTAATTTTTCTTTAGTATGGAAAAATTTCATACAAGTAACCAGATTCTTTTTTCATGTAATGTGGTACAAATGACAAACGCATAAATATTTCATTTCATTTATTTAAATACATTACAGTTACATACAGCACTGAACCAATTCGAAATTGTAGTCACAACGTAAATCAATGGTCAAAATTACATAAGTCAAATAAGAAATAAATTAATTGATGTCTTACAAAAATAAAGAAACAATAATAAAACAAATTAATATTACAAATTGAAAATATATGCAAAAATAAATTAATTAAGAATATTAAACCAAAAAATATTTGTCTAAATACCTAATGCCTATAACAAACACTGCTTATAGTCAATCCAATCTAGATTTTGGCATTTTTTGAAACACTGTGTTCAGAATTGGTAATTTGGGAGTCTCTGATTCAATATACCACAGATTTTTCTTGAAATTAAGTAAGTATTTAGTATGTAACATAAATTGTACACAGCTCAAACACCAGGTACAAAATTAGCAAAAGCGGTGACGCAATCGGGATAATAATAAGTATGAGATTTAATTTCATACTTTATAACTTGTAATAACTCCCACACATCTTAATTTCGTTCAAATGTTAAACGTAGGATGATTAGACATGAGCTTTTGATTGACTGAGTATGATTACCTAACCTATGTTACGAAGTAAGTTACGAAAGTTCTAGAAATGTTATATGTAACCCAAGATTTTGAAGGAGTGGGCGCTACAAGTTCGAATTCTGTCGTTGTAAAAATAGGGATTTCGAATATTTTTTTTCAATTATGTACTTTTTAAAAACTTATCCATATAAGACGCACAACGATAAAAAAAATTATATCCGTAGCAGTTTCCGAGTTGCCGATTAGACAAAGAGAAAGGCGCTAGCCAATAAGTGACGTCACTTAAAATAAGTTAAGTATAATCAAATTAAAACTGTATCTTTAGCACTAAAGTAAGTAAACGTAAAATACACTTTATTGCACAAATATAAAACAACAATCATGAGATAGAAAAGGAAATAGTGAAGTACAATTTAGGCGGCCTTATCGCTAAGAGCGATCTCTTCCAGACAACCTTCGGGCAAAGGAAATGAGTTCGAGAAAGAGGTAGTAGGTGTGCTTTAGCTTTAGCTCAGTATTTTTTTTTGTTTTCTGAAATTAATATTTTTTAACTTAATTCTTTTTACTCAATTTGTTCGACCATCTCTCCAATTTCAATAAATTTACTATTTTTGTAATTTAAATCTAGAAAAGTGTTTAAAAATTAAGCTATTTTTGTAATTTGCCGATCAAGTAAAAATGTCTTCAGAAAATTACAAAAAGTCTGCCGCAAATGAAATGAAGAAGAGAAATAATGATTAGAAATGACATAAAATAAAAAATATCCCGATTTTAGGTCGGTACTTACTTCCGAAAATGTAATAAAAATACTCTTTGCGATCGAAATTCCCGTTTTACCCTAATCCCTTTTCAGCGACCGACTGGTCACGAAAATAAACCGATGTTCTGTGTACTCTAACGAAAAGAATAAAACAAAATGTCTGTTTGTACACCCAACTCGTCGACAGATGTCGTCACTCATTCCGAACGAAAACTACACACAAGATGCCTAATCTCCATACAAAACATAGAACGCGCTATTGATATTTTCAATAGAACATCGCCTAGGTATACGAATTCCATCTACTTTGATGGACTAGGATAACGTGTAACCAGGGTCATCTCGCCTGGTAAACATATTCCCTTTTCGCATTTCATTACAATTGACTTAACTGTCAAACCATATCCTTTTATAACATATCAAATACACAAAATACAACCAATGAAATAAAAACATTAGGAAAATTTGCACCGGTGGCGGTGGATAGAAATTCGGATTTGTGGTCACAAACAATAATATTGCGAACAAACAGCCGTTCCCGTGAGAGAATTAAATATCTACCTACTTACTTAACAGGAGTATTTATGCTACGAAGCGGGAAACTAGGTCAAATCTAATCCATTGGGATATTATACTGAAAGTCGACAAAATGGAGTCTAATACGAGTGTATAAAAACATTTCATTTATTGAAATCCATTCATTTAAGTACATGGTATTCATTTTTTTGTTTTTAGCATCATTTAATAAGGAAAAGTTACAGAGTTCGAAGTTTAATTATTCTTCCTAACTTACTTACTTATTTATGATTGTTTTTGTTATCCCAACATACACACGCACAGATATTATTTCAGTTTTACTAAGTAATTTTAAAATGTGGAATTTTGATTTAGTCTCGCTATTATTCAGAGAAAAAGGGCCAAGAACGCGGAAATCACAATGTACACGTTTCCAGAGGACGATCAAATAAAGGTAACGCCGCGGGGCGAAAAGCTAGTACGAGCTAGGGGCTATGTACATAAAATAAAAGGCGGAACGGAACGAATCGAGTTGTAATCCCCCTGTAGTCCGGAACACACCGTTCGTTAGGTTTAATGAACAGATTTACATAACCGTTTTTAAGCCTCGTTGAACCACCGGCTTAAGCGCTTTTTTAGCGCTTAGATCATATAAATTAAGTGACATTATGATCTGCTTAAGCGCCAGGTAGCTTCTTCAAGCTCAATGCGGGTGTCGTTTCCTGAAACGACTTTGAAGACTTTCAAGGTTAAAGTTATGGGTCAAGGGCGTGGCTGAAAGGATATGGTTGTGCTTTGAGGAGCAAATTGAGTTAGATCATCATGAAGTCTTTAGTAATTTTCCAATGGCTGATTATGATACATACATCCAGACAGTATTCTAAAGGCATGAGTACTTTACAGGCGTCTTGGCCAACCTTGTGTGCTCACTACAGTGACAATTTTTTTGGTATATATATACCTATTGGTGATGTGACCAATACCAATATTTTTCCCACTCCAACTAGGCTAAAATGCCTGTAATTGGAGTAGTTCCGGCGATGCTTGCACCGCAGTCTTGTGCCTTAAACTTAGGTTGTAGAATTGTAGAAATTCAGTGGTCATAGAAATGCAGATCAATAGATGCGTCAAAAATAAAAATATATTATTAATTATTTATTTTATTTTATTAATTACATTATCAAGTACAGTACAGTAAGATCAACTCAAAAGATTTGCACCTCTCGGGCGGTTTTAAAACGAATTCCCCAAGAATTTCATTTAAATCCATTCATTTAAGAAAATAAAAGCCCTTTGTAAAGTGACAGCACTAAGAATCCTACTTTACCGCCCCCCCCCCCCCCTCCTCTGCCGTTTGATTTGTGGAGGGGGGCATTTGGCCCCCTCAGCCCCCCACTTCCGCGGTCCCTGTTTGATTTCACAGATTTACTGAAATGATTTATAAGCGCATGGCTACAGACGCATAGACCGAAATAGGAATTAGGAATTACAGGTTAGAGAAAGAAGCCAATCCGTGATTTTATACTTCGCTACGCTATGCTACACTCTAATACGTTACAAGCTTTAAGTACCTTGTTATAAATATACGGATGTAAAAAACCACCAAACCTTTGCGCGAAGTAGTGGACACACTATCTCCCACCACCCTAAAAACTTCGTTTTCTCAAATTGTCATAGTCACGGGAAATGAGAACAGACCTATGCACGGACAAAGATGTTGCTGCGTGGGGTATATGTAGGGTCTACCAAGCATTCACCTTTAGAACAGAACGTTGAGTTCTCTTTGCTGTTATCATAAATGTTTTACCGGAACCACCCCTTACATCTGAAGCCAGAATGATTGTAAGTGTTTTCTCTGCAAGAGACTCACCAATGGTCGAAGAATACTCATTACAATACACGAGGGAGGCCCTAGGATTACCTCGAGCAGAAAGAAGGTCGGCTCCATTTTTAGTATTTGTATTGAGATGACAGATTGACAGATGTCCCTAACAGTACCCCACAGTTTCTTAGGATTATCCTTATTTTCAGCTAACATTTTTGATTCATATTCGGATTTAATTTTCCTAAGAAGATCATTACAATTCCTGTAACGCGTATAAGTAGTGTCTAGAATATTGTTATGCGATATCTTGTTATATATGACTTATTATAACGAAGTAACGATTAACGCAAAACCTTTTCCACATAACTCTATAAATTCTAGATAGAAAATCCCAGATTATATAAGTCACATAGACACAGAGCAAAGCCCATCTATTTCCATTCAATCTGGCACGGTAAATGGTAAAATAGATTCCTGGTCGACTTCAGGAAATCCGTCGACAATTGAACTCTTTGCGGCCAGCGAATAGGGAAAATATTATGGAATTAAAGTTTGCAAATTCTGGAAGTGGTTTAAAGGTAAAGCATACTTTATTATTTTGTAGCTTTTCAATTACAAGAACAGGGAAATGGACTGTAAATAACTTTGGTTAGGAGGGGCAGCGAGCAGAACTGAGACAGAACTCCAGCTCTTGTATAAAACGACTCCGTGTCTTCAGGTACCTACTCTTGATTGTCAGAAAACCATTTAATAGCTTCGATTTAATGTAGTAGCGGAGCAGATATAATATTATCGCTTAGAAGGCTAACTGCAGTGACTCATTTTATGTCAGAACCACTTTCTCGTGGCCATTCCATGTTGTCAAAAAACTTGGTAGCTGTAACTTGTATGATCCAGCTATTATAAAATCTCCATTCAGTTTCGGATCTCCATTCAATTTAACAAATTTGCAGTCCCACGCTTTAGACTTAGTAAAGTAAACACATCATTTATGGGTCACTGTTTACGATTTTATAAGAAGATACCTGATACTGTAATAATAAATATGACTGAGAAAAAATTGAAGACCCATATAAGACGGACCTTATGTAAAAAGGGTTATTATAGAATAAATTACTACTTAATTGATAAAGAGGCTTGGTCCTAAATTCAGCTCCAGCTATGCGATTGTACTCATAATTATTGTAAGATATATTTATTTCAAAAGATGTGCTGCTGAAAGTTTCATGCGCCGCTTCTTTCCTTTCAGCTATAGCACCTTACGAAGTGTATGAGCCACTGGCTCGTTTTTAGCATTTTACTGCCTTTCTTGACTCCATACAAAAAGAATTAAGACGGGGTAGGTATTTCTAGGGCCGTACAGAAACGTGAACCCTAAAACTAGTCTATAATTAGGAGGAATGAAAAGGAGCACTCACAGTTATTTTTATGGAAAATGAAGTCCAATACTCTGCGAACGTCAATCAGGATTGTCCAGCAGCGTCGAAAGTCCACCCATCGGCGGTGTACGCTGTATCGTAAAACTGAATTATTGAAATGGCTGCTTGAAAATCCTTTCTGTAGTGTGAAGGAGTATAATGAACATTCACATTAGCATTAAAATTGACTTTATTTTAATTTATATTCTATGTAGGTACCTGACATTTTGTACGCCTTTTTAACAGGCTGAATACTTTGACTTTAATATATTTTTAAGATCTTTTACTTTCTATACAGTATTCTGACAAATAAAGTATTTCGATTTGATTGATTTGCACTTTGTGGGCCACAAAAATACCTATTGCCGACAGTTCTGGCAATCACAGATACATAATCCACATGAAAACCTTTGAGTCTTCGTAATTCACTCCGTTCATCCATAATTTTTGCCGGGATGCAAATAACACATGCGATCAGGGTTTTGATTTTATTTACCTTTTTTTTTCTTAGCCGAGTTTTAGTTCCATCATTAGAGACTAGATGGCGCACCAATGCACTTTTGTTTAACTATGCGGCGGTTTAGGTACGGAGGCGGTAATTATAAATATGCACTTTTTTATTGTGATAAAGGATAGGAAAGACAGGATGTTTGCCTAATCTAGGAGCAACACGAATCAAATGTGGCCTAGACACGAAGCGGTCGTAGAGTAAAAAAAATGACGTTGTAAAAAAGTACTATAAGGTACTTATAATGAAAACATTTTGATTTTGATTTTGTATAGTAAAATGCAGGCCTAAGACTAGATACTTTGTATACAGAATATTATATATTTATATATGTGTGTCTAGGTTGGTACTATGTGGTATATAGTACCTACCAACATTTACTACATACTCCAAGTATAGCATAGCATAGCATAACTCTCATACCCCGAGGGGTAGACAGAGGAACCACCTTTATCATAGGTAGTTCCCACTTTTCTTTACTATATCAAATACTTTTTTTTCCTTTGGTATTCCCATCAAATACTTACTGATTAATTTTCTTTTGTAATTCCCAGTATTACTTATATCCGGAAACTATTATCAGTATTCGAAAGCACTTCTAGAAATACTTCATCATAATGAAAAAAAATCACTTTAGCCTTTGGCTCTGACTGGATTTGATTAGATATTTTTGTAAGTTTTATTATTTTAAAATTGTTCGGAAAATATTGTTCTACTATGTAACTGAAAAAAAATAATTCAGAAATTTTAAAGGCAGGTCAAAGGGCATACGGTATCTGATTTTTGTCAGAAAAAGACTTTAATAAAAAAAAATTGTCAAAAATCACGAAAAAGGCAGAACGCAACGTGATACACCCTAGTAATAATGCCTGTTTAATCCGATGACAAGTTCTAACCCCCAGTGTCGAATTAAGGTTAGTTCGACGCTAGATTTACAGAGAATTTGTACCATTTTTTATTAGTAAATTCTCGTACATCTACTGTAAGTACTATTTAGCTCTACATGGCGTATTTATTTCCGTATTTATTGTTATATAAGCACAGATTATCATCAAAACTTTATACTCACACTATGAGTTCAATTATTTTTTATGGTTAATAAACTCATTTAGTGTTTACTGTAAGTATATAAACGAAGTCCCTTTGAAAATATCGATAGCGCGTTCTATGTTTTATATGGAGATTAAGCTTCTTATATAGCAGTGTGTTCGTTCAGGACGATTAGGGACATGCGTTGGCGAGTCAAGTGAAGTACTTAATCTTAGTAGCACATTTCAAATCGCCACAACTAGTAGGACCTACTGCAATATTCGGTACATGTACGGTATACCATTGTTTTCAACACAAAGGCTGTTCCTGAGAACTACGTGATTTTGCTATAAAAGTTGCATAAAGTCTGGACGGCGATTCTCGTAGTGGAATGTCGAATTCGACATTAGTCCTATCTCATTCGCTCACATTACATGTGTGAGCGTGATAACACGTTCGTAGCGCTCGACTTTTGTATGTCGAACGCTGCGAGAATCGCCTTCCTGTTGTTGGTAATACGACATGCATGCCTAGTAAACATACTCGTTGGTATAAGTAAGGAACCTATACCTGTAGTTAACATCCGTATTACGACGTACATTTTTTAAAATACGGTATTAACTTAATTTTTTTTTATTGCATCAATCAACGTACATGGACACACTAAAGAGGGATCTAAAATTAGTTTTTCGATATCTCAACTAACATCAGATATATTAATGGTTAAAGTTAGTATTAGACATAATGCTCTGTACCTTTCTAGCAAAACAGTTCTTTATATGCAGCCGGGACTTGCTTGTATGGCGCTAGATAACAGTTACATCATAAAACTTATTGCCGTTTCTTTCTACCGTTCTGATTTTTAATTGCCTGTAGCTATTTTATTTTTCTACGAATTTTAATTCTGTTTTCACATTTGACCATCAATTTATGACTATTTCTTAATTTTTAAGAAATGCATTTAATATTTGATACTTGGAAACTACCCTATTGTTGCTGTTTCATTCCTTTTAGGGATCCATACCCTGGAGGAGAAAACGAAGTCCTAAGTGCTGCCGCTACTCCATCCGTCCGTCCGTCTGTCAGGTGGGTTTAGTAACCCAACCAGCCTTATAGATAGTTTGACTATAAAACATTAATTATTCTATGAAAAAATCACACATGTAAAACTAATTGTGAGATTATAATTAAGTTAGGTTAAGTTTAGATTTAATGTGTTTTACGAGTACATAAATGTGTTTATGTTTATAGTTTAGTTTATGTTGTAGTGAAATAAGATGCGGGCAAGCAAGTCCTATAACTACCAAATTCCAAGTCGATATCATTGTTAGTAGTTCCTGAGAAAAACAGCTGTGATAAAGATGGACTGACGGAGTGACGGACACCGAAGTCTCACCATAAGGGTTATATTTTTACCATTTTGATACGGAACCCTAAGAACCTACACTGCTAAGTATCTAATTATTGTAAACCTTATGACCACATCATAAAGTTTTCAATAAATAGATAAGATATATAATCTGCCACTAGAGCCGTTCTATGTGATTAATTCCTTAGAATAATCACGACCCTCAGCATGAGGAACACGACTTAGAAGAGAGAAAGGTGACGTAAATTTTTCTTAACACTGATTAAATTCTTGACTTATTTGCAAAATCATAAGTCATAATAACAGATAGAGGTTAAAATACGATAGTTATTTTTAACTTTTCCGATTAGATTGTCATTAATTATTTTAAGAACTAGTAGTTTTAGTTCATCGATAAAGAAATGTATGATTATTCTTAAATAAAATGAAAAAAAAGAAAAAAAAATTAAAATAAAAAAGTTTATTTACTTATTAAGGGATGTAAGGGGGGTCACCAACATCTAGACCTCCAAATGTCAAACTCACCTGCACGTGGTGCATCCTGCCGATTAACGAACGAGTCCCTGGCGACCGACTAGTGGCGGTATAACCACTCAAATTATGGCTGGGTCAAAATACCAGAAGCACGATGACGGGCAGCAGCGTCATCGGGGCAAGCGACCCGGCTACTGCGATCGCCAACCCGCAGGCCTAGCGTGGCGATTATGGCATCACCTCCTATGGACAGCGCAAAAAGAAAACGGCCCCCAGTTCCCGGCCGCCCCACTATTCCTGGTCACGGTGGCGGCCATGGTAGCGACGATCTGCGTAAGGTGGCTGGCAGCGACTGGATGAGAAGAGCCGAAGATCGGGCTCAATGGCGCACCCTGGGAGAGGCCTATGTCCAGCAGTGGACTAGAATAGGCTGCTGATGATTTACTTATTACAGGGCACACAAAATAAGGACCTCCGACTTACAAACTAGGTCGAAAACCATAGCAATAAATAAATCGTGAGATGTTGAACACTGATCTTTATGAATGTGAACATAAGCGGTACTTACTTAACTATAATTGTACCAAACAAATTCTACATACTATGTTTACATATATGCGATGCCGCCTGCCCTGAGGGACTGGCCATCAGTAATTTTCCACTCGACTAATCGCCGCAATTTAAAATTTTCAATCCCCTCTGTGCCGCAATCCTTAATATGTTATTCTCGTCCTTTTGGCTCCAAAAGTTCTTCAAATTTCAATTTGCGAAGCATTAGGGGTTATTTTAAAGTTATCGGTAAAAATTGGAATGCTTTATTTTCAAAAGTCAGTTTCATTTGAAAGTTTTTCTTCATCCATGTTGGTAGAGATAGTAGATCAATTATGATAAGGGTGGACACAAATAGCACTATATTGACTATCTACTTGCAAATCGCGTCGTGTCGTGTTGATAATTTTGACGGAATTTATTTGGACACCAGAAAATTAGAGATATTATAAGAAAAAGGTGAAAAGTTAGTCATTAACGACACCAAGTTACACTAAATTATTTAAAAAAAATTGTCTAGCCTTTAGTGGTTGCTTGTCATATGGTTAGTGGCCAACCAATTGTCAGAGTTCTTCAGGCTGCTCGACATGGCTTAACGACTTCTGTCGACCGACTGCTTAACGTGCTCTCCGAGGCACGGATGAGCTCACATGAAATATGCCACAGGCGGTCACCCATCCTGGTACCGGCCGCGCCAACGTCGTTAACCTGCAAGAACACTTTCAGACCGTGCTCGCAACTAGGCTACGAGCTTCTCCTGCTCTCCTTCTCCTGCTTTCAGTTATTTTTTTAGATTCGTAAATTACTCGTAAGTTATATATACGTTCTGTGTGTGTAAGTAGGTAGTCTAACTTTATATATATACATACTTGTTTACAAAAACTCCCCTAATCCGAAAATCTGTGAAAATCGCACCTATAATTCCGGTGTTGCTGTTAAGTTTTGATAATGCCGGAAACGGTGTCGACGGTCCAGGGATACGACATGAAGATATTCATAGCTACTGGGAATAGTTTTAGCAGAACTTTAATGGACTTGATAACATTCAAATACAAATATTTGAATTTTAAAAATATATTTTTACAATATTTTTTTTTATTTTTAAAAATAAAAATGAAACAACAAATTGTGTTTCATTTCTTTTTAACCCCCGAACGGTCGAGGGAGGGCGTGTTATAAGTTTGACACCTTTATCTGTCGGTCTGTTTGACTGTGGCCTCATAACTTGAGAAGGGATGGTCCGATTTGGACTCGGTTTTTTTAATTTAGTAGAGAATTTTGTTGAGAGTGTTCTTAGCTGGGTCTGATAAAAATTGGACCAGTGGTTTCCAAGATCTTGGAGTATCTTTGATGTCAGATGGGATCTCTAGAACGGTAATCTGTTACCGTTATTACCGTTTTGTAATAAATATTCAGGTTCATGGTGCGTTTCCGACATTTAAAACCTTGAGGGTGATGAGATGACCAGGAAAAAGTAAGCGAACTTCAATTTTATAGTATGAAACTGCGGGCTCGCCGAAACCATAACAGTTAGATGGGGTCTTCTTCAACTAAAGTTGCAGGGAATCCTGAGACAATGTTTAACGCGATGAAGAGAAAAAAAGAATAAGATGGCGGTAAAAAATAAATGTAAATGATGTGGAGCTAGGAATTTTAAGATAACCATGGCGAGGTCGAAGGCCAAGCTCCGCGTAGGGCGAAGCCCGGAGCCTGCTACACCTTAAGGCGCGGGCCTTAAGGCGGGGGCCATAAGGCGGGGGCTCCGGGCTACTTTTTTGGATGTTCTTAGCCATGTCAGATGAAAATAGGATCAGTGGTTCTAAGATCTTGGAGTATCTTGGCATGGGATCTCTGGAACGGTAACAGTTATGTAGTTCGAGTTTGAGCTCAAATGTTTATGACAATGGTGACCTTCCCACATCTGGAACCTTCAGGACCTGATGATGACCAGGCAAAAGTAAGGAGGTCTCCACAATGGTACGTCGGGGGTTTCTTAAATTTAGACTTATTTGGGTTGAATTTGCTTTCAAAATGTTCGAACAACGTGGTTTCGGGTAGGTAGGTATACTTGCATATTATTATTTTTAATTTTTTTAAATTTAAGAGCAAGATTTTGGTTTAGATAAGTGTGCGATAAATGACTAGAATAGCTGATGTTGCTGAAAAGACCCCCAAGCTACAATGGGAGGGGTTGTTGTAAATTCGCCCCATTGTAAATTCGTCACCTTTTTCTAAATTCCATACATTGGAAGTAAACTCGCCACAGTCCCAAAAATTTTTTTGTAAATTAGTAACAGGTAGGTACAGGTTGTTGTAAATTCGCCACAAGTCGCCATTTTTGCAACAAGTACTGTTAGCAAGTAAAGTTGTAGGTAAGTGGGTTAATCCTATCTCTTTTATATTTTATACCAACTCTCCAGACATTCTCCAGACGAGTATCATTTATGAAGAAGTCTTCTTTTATTTCATAATAACTGGACCCTGGATCGCCGTCCATCATTCTTGAAAATAGTTTTAGTAAATTTTGCGGCTATTTAGTACTTATTCCGTTCTTTAGAAGGTACTATTCGAACTTTCAATCAATCAATCAATCATTTATTCGTGAACATAGGTAATAATAAGTAAGTATACAGTTTAATGAGTTGGTATCACTATGCTCCGTCGTTTGACATACAAATATCTAGATCAATCAATCAATCAATCATTTATTCGTGAACATAGGTAATAATAAGTAAGTATACAGTTTAATGAGTTGGTATCACTATGCTCCGTCGTTTGACATACAAATATTTTCAATAATTTTTTAAACGTTAATATTATATAAATTGTTAAAATTAAATTAAACAGTTGACTAGTAGTAGTAGTATTAATAGTAATCGTAGTATTAATTCACACTGATTAAATATCTTTGTCACTTAAAAAAATCATTTACTGAATAATATGTCTTGTCAACTAGCAGTTTGTTCAGCTCGCGCTTAAATGAGTTTAAACAGGTAGACTCTCGTATGGATTTCGGTACCTTATTATATAACTTCGATGCCATAACAAATACACTCTTTTGTAAGAAACTAGTCCTAACCTTCGATAAACAACAGAGCTGATCACATCGACGTTGACTTTTAATCATTCAATAAGTGTATATTATTTTTTACGAAAACTACAGTCCCATAAATGTACAGCGACGGCATTGTCAATATTTTTAGTTTTTTAAAATATGGTGTACAGCTATCGGTGCGCTTTAGATGGCATATTGCTCTTACACAACGCTTTTGCGCCTTAAAAACGGCTTCTTTGTTGGTAGCATTGCCCCAGAAAATTATGCCGTACATCAGGGTAGATGCGACAAGACCATGATATGCAGTCAGTAACGCTGGCTGGTTTACAACTTGACTTAATTTGTACTTACTTATTTTTTTTGTACTTTTGTACCTAACTTGTTATTATTAACCTTTTAAAACCAAACATACAAATAACTTCCTACAACTAAATCCATCTCACAATCGATATGTTAAAAGCGTTTTGTCATAGCGTGAACAGTTCTATTGAAGCTAAAATCATGTTCGGAGCATTTATTACTGGACGTTCACTCAATTAGAGTGCGCCGGCCCAACGGTTATTACTAGCTATTACGTTAAAAGCACCCCGGCAAGTTTAACTTGACCCTTAAAATAATGATTCGGAAACAGAATTAGATGTCGTTGTTTCTGGTGGTGATTTAAAGTTTTCAGATTGAAATCGGTGATAGTGATAGAGTTAGAAATAATTTTCTGGTATTTATAGCAATAATTGTTACTATAATTATAGCAATGATAATTTAAGTAGGTATGTATTTATTGTTAAGGCCGCCTAAATTGTACTTCACTATTTCCTTTTGCATCTCTTGTTTGTTGTTTTCTATTTGTGCAATAAATTATATTTTACTTTACTTTACTTTGTTTTGAATAAAAGTATCTAAGTAGATATATATACCTATTACTATGCAAGGAAATAAATTATAAGTATGTAAGCACGAAAGTCTCTCTTTAGAACAAGGCATAAAAATCAGTTGAAAACACAAGAAGTAAAAATTACATCTGTCTAATGCCCTACTTTAGGACAATTTGCCGACAGGTGTCGCTGTACGTTTATACCTGGCGGCATTGTTTGGTGACCTCTGTTTTATATAGCATTTATAAAGATTTTTAATAAATTGTACTCTTCGAAAGTTCATGGCTTTCTATTCTTTTTGATATAGGCGCCCTCTGCGCAACCAACATCTTTATTCATTGTAGGAATATAGGAAGGTAGGTATGTTAGTCAGTCAGGAACACGAGGAGCGAAGGGAGAAGTGCATAACCCAAATTATCTTGTATATAATGGCATGAAATGATATAAATTAAATCTATTGCCATCTGGTCACCATACCTTTAATACCTTAGGTACTTACTTACGTAATTATTTAGGTAGCTTTTGTATAAACCGCCGCGTACGCCAGATATAACCCGTCCATATCCATGGATTGTCGCGTCTGCATCTGTTTACAAAATTTTAAAAATATATAGAATATACGAGTACCGTTATAATTTAAATAAAACAGCATAAAACATGGCATTTTGCAAGAGCATTTCCTATTTTAATGTTTTTTTGTAATATTTGTTATACTGTTAGGGCACAGGCCTCCCGTTGCACAAGGGAGTATGGGCCATGATCCACCGAGCGGGCCCAGTGCTGATGATTGGTGGATTTCACACGCCTTTGGATTTTTTTTATTTCCTCAGACATGCAGGTTTCCTCACGATGTTTTCCTTCACCGTTAGAGCAATCGGTAAATGTACATAAGTCTTCGAAACAATCCGGAAACCTCATTGGTACATGGCATGGTTTCGAACTCGGACCTCCCGCATGGAAGTCCGGCGTCCTAGCCACTAGGCCACCGACGCTCATTATGTATGTCGCTCGTTATAATGTATTTGGCAATAAATGTAATTCTATTCTATCACTGTACCATCAAGACGAAGAAACAAACTTATACTGTGTGTAGCAAAAACCCGAAGCCAGAGAAAAGCCGAAGAAAAAATAAAGCCGAAGGGTGTTTAGTATCCATAGCTGAACAATTTTCACTAGGTATAGGCATACCTATACCTAGTGATTATAGTGGCCCCATGGGGCCAACTCTGAATTCACGAAAAAATCTGCTGTTTCATACATTTCGGTCGTGTATGTACACCTATTGAGGTTTATTTGGAACAGCTGATTTTTTTCACGATTTCAGAGTTGGCTCCATCCAGAGTGAAAGTTGTTCAGTTATGGATACTAAACACACCTATTCAGCTTTAAAAGTGTTTTGTTATATCCTGTATACAAACAATCGCGTAGAATACAAAAGCTCCCATTTATTTGCCGAACGAGCCACGCGTCGGTTATTAAACCGACGCGTGCGCCTGTTTTTGACCGACAGTAGACTTGAATCTACTGCGAGTGCTGGACCTCTCTTTTGTCTCTTTTATTGTTTCACTTTATAGTCGTGTGTGTCTGTGTGCTCCCATTCTATTTGACTGTAAAGTGTGACTGGAACTATTGTACTTAAGGCCTCCGAAATGGGTTATAAAATCGTTTTGATGATGTGGTTATTTTTAATAGGTAAGATTAATGTATTTATTTTATGCACATTACTACGGAAAATGCACCAACAATGCATATTCATATTATAGGTACTTAGGGGTGAAAACACTTGTGTACCTTTTTGGTTTTCGACTTCCATACAAAATTATATTCTCTGTATCTAAGTGGTTTATATAAGTATACTTACCTAGAGCGTCGGTGGCGTCGTGGCTAGGACGTCGGACTCCCATGCTGGGAGGTCCGAGTTCGAAACCAGACAATGCCAGCACGTGATATACTTATATTATTTTTTGTTACACCTGCCAAAAATAATGAAAAAAAAAGAATAACTAAATCACTTAGCAGTTCATATAGTAAATAGGTAGATGGCTAGGACGTCGACTCCCGTGCGGGGAGGTCTGAGTTCGAAACCAGGCAATGCTATGCACTAAAGAATTTTTCGGTGTTTTCGAAAGACTTAAGTACATTTAATAACTGATCAGACGGTAAAGGAAAACAAAACCTGCATACTGAAATAACCAGTGTGTGAAATGCGGAATGACAATGACAAACCACCCCATTAAATCTGCCACGAGAGTCGTTCTATGTGATCAATTCTTTACGATTCGAACGACCCTCAGCAATGAGGAACACGACTTAGAAGAGAGACTTACCTAGGTACTTACTATTTAAGACAGTAAAAAACAGTTGTTCAGATAACTAATCAACTGCAAACTTGAGCCAATTTAATAATAAGCGCACATGCTTTTTTTCTCATGTACATAATATCAAGCAGTTGTTTAAATTATTGTCAATTAAAGTCAATTACGGCAAGCGAAGTGTTTGATAAAACGATGCCATAATAATAGCGTAATGGTGACGTAAGCCAGCCTTTCCCAAACTTTGTTAACCACATCAGAAATCAAGAATGATCTTCACGGACCGTCAGACCCCCTTGCAAATGAAAAACCAAAAGTTGATAATTTTACGTTGAAGATAAAAGTTATGAAATGTAATCTGTGAATAGACACAAAACTTGCCCTGGCGCATGCTGTGTGCCTAGATTTAGGGCTTTAAGTTGAGTTATATGTCCATTAACCCCCAGGGGTCCGCGGACCCTAGATTGAAAAACGCTGACATAAGCAATAACTCAAAGTTAATAGGTAAGTATGTGGTGGTCATAACACACATTAAAAGCTCGTTTATTAGTTAAAACAAGTGTATTTTAACGAAGAGGCGGAGCTTTTCTATCTTACCTCCTGTAGACCGACACGTATTGCCAAAAAAGCAAAAAGCTCAATTGCTAAAAAATATGTGTTTGGAGTCTAGTCAAAAGAAAAAGTACACGACGAGAGCTTTCGTGGACGTTGGTCATGGACCCTTCCTTTGCTAAGCCACTTTTTGATGTGCATTTAAATATTCCCCTTATAATACCTATCAATCTAAAACTCCATTTTCTTCTTTCACTTATCTTACCATTCCATACTACCTGCTTCATTAATTTTAAACACTCGAAGCTATGAAACGGAATTTACACATCACGTACATTTCCGCGTTCTCACAAAAGCATCTCGTATCATGGCTGACGTCCTAAATATGATGCATTAAAGTATTAAGGAGCGCACGACTGGCCAATTGAGCGAATTACACTGTGTCTCTCGTCTTAAGGGGTCTCGGGATGTGTAGGTAGAGTAGAACGGTTTGAGCGCTCGAGGTTGACGGTTTTGGTGAACATGGTTTTTTTAAATTTTTTGATTGACTTTTAAACCCGCATTTGACCTCGATCTCGCCTGATGGTAAGCGACGATGAGGTCGACGATGAAGCATGCGGGTCCAGTAAATAAAAAAAAATATCAAAATTATTTATTGAACCAAACAACATTCAAATTACAATCAAGTAACAATGTCCAATGGTCTCTACTACCAGCAATGGCCTTATCGGCCGTCTTGCAGCATAGTAAATTTAGATAGCAACAATATAATGGCTTGGGGATACATTTCTATAAAACGTAAGTATTTATCCATTCTATTGTTGTTCATACCTGTTCACTCACTCATTCACTCTGGCCTTGAAAATACCAAGGTGTAGTTAGTGGATAACATGAAGGAACAAACGCGCGCTCGCCTGGAGACTAGGTATTTTTTCTTTCATCCAAGGCTTGTCACCTGGGTTTGACATCCGCCCCCTCCCTGAAGTCTAAGTATAGAAAATATTTGAGTCACGTCATTAGGACTCAACTTGTTTCTCTCGACGACTACACAGTCACGATACGTAAGTACCTATATCTTATCACACAGAGATTAATCTTTGCTAAATATCATTCCTATAAACACTAAAAATATCGGATTCTCAGAACTCACTAATAGATCAAGCAATGCCAAATACCGTATTGAAGGATTTAATTATAATCAAATAAATCCCTAAACGATGCAAATTCTGATGCTCCAATTTACTGCAAAACCGACCGCTAGAGATCAGTCCGGAGCAGTGACGTAATAGTAAAATTTAATGAAATATGATGGCGCCTTCCCCAGCGTTTGGTAATTTGTCTAATTTAAAAAAATAAAAGTTTAACGAGGGGAAATGGTACACAAACTGTTTAGGATATTTTGCTTAATGGTATAGATTATGCAGAGTTAAGTGTTTTGTTTATTTAGTAATTGAAAAAGGGCACGTTTATAATACTTAGATAGGAACAGGGTAGAACAACTAGGTAAGTGTTTACAAGCGATTATTTCGTCACTGATATTCTAAATATTATTTTCAATTAATATTGATCACATACCTATTGCAAAAGGTAAGTTCAAATATTTAATTTCTCAACAGAAAAAAGTGTTAAGTCAAAAATTGTAATTTTTTGCGTCTATGGAGGCAATATTTAAAACATTAAAGGTTAATTAGGTACAGTCGACCACAGGTCAACCTTTCCAAACGTCAAAATTTATGAATCTGAAACATACCATATTGCGCAGGCATATTAAGGTTGAGATTTAATCGAAGGTTTTTGACAAATTGTATACTTTATCTAGTGATCGAATGTACCAATTAGTGAAAATATCAATGGGTTGGAGATATTACAAAAATTCGATTGAATAAGTTCATAAGAGTACTAATTTTAATAAAATATTACCAAGATTTCAACGTTAAAAGTTGTGACTATTCCTTTTCTAAGTCATGTTCCATGTGCCTATATGTGTAGTACTTCTTATCTTATCTTATGATAGGAGGCCGCGAATAACCCCAGCGGCATTTCGACCCTTGAGGATCTTTTGTGCCTACCCCGTTTCACACACTGGTTATCTTATTGTGCAGGTTTCCTCATGATGTTTTCCTTCACCGTTAGAGTAGTCGGTAAATGTACGTAAGTCTTCGAAAAATACGAAAAACTCATTGGTACATGGCACTGCACGGTTTCGAACCCGGACCTCCCGCATGGGAGTCCGGTGTACTAGCCACTGTGCCACCGACGCTCTCTGTGTAGTACATACCTACCGACCCTGTTGCATTCCATTTTAATCACATTCCATACCTACGTACCTAAGAAGCAAAAACTCGTGCGTGACCAAGCCCAGTTAGATGTCGTATGGCCGGATTTACATAATTAATTATTTAATCTAATCTAGCTAATATGAAACGATTTACTAGGGTAAATAAAGATTTTATTTTACCTACTACTTACATGGAGCTTTTTAACCTACCTATCATATTTTTTTAAAATCTCAGTTTAGATGTTTTGGTACACGACAAGGTGTCCATGTAAGCCTCGTTAGGGTCACCAAGAAAAGGGAAGGGAAGCTCAAGTATTATTAGAGTCAGTCCTCACTTTGAGAGCCAACTTAGCAAACAACAGTAAGTGTTTCATATTATCAGATAAGGGTTGACTCAAATTAATATTGAGCCTCCCATTTTGGAGCCTATTGAGGCCAAATTTCTTCCTCTCAATTTTCACCAGGTCACACAGTTGGTACCTATTATATACGTAGAATTGGTAGTCGTTACTAACGCCGCACACTAACGCCGCAAATCGAAAAAAATATATCCTACTTACATATCAGCAATTATGTTTTTATTTAAACTCGATGAGTCTGTCAGACAGGAAAATGTGAAGATGATACTGGATGGTACCCATATTTGTTTATTGCTCTATAGTGAACGACCGGCGAGGTGTGAGGTACCTAATGAAAATCTTATGTAGGTAATCGCGAAGTAAATAAAAAAAAGGATTTGCTCTATGCAAGTTTGAAAGAAAATTCCACAAATAAGTAAATAATTGGTCGAAGTGCGTTTGGCCGTATACCATTTAATGCGAAAGGCCGTATACCATTTGTGAAATGAAAACTCAAAGAAATCAGACTAGACGTAAAATATACAACTTTACTGTAACTATATACCTAGATCAAATCAAACAGTACTTATCTACCTTGTTTATTTTTATGATAATTTCTGGAAAATACTCGTATGTACATACCTATACTTTCACATCGAATATCATCTCAAACAATAAAAGATTTACGAAAAGTTTTTTTTTTCTTATTTACTTAAAGGTGTAGTGACAGCTAAAGTGGAGTTCACAGGCGTCTGGAGATCGTACATCGGCTGGGAGATGACTTGCTCCTGGAACATCGCTCTGAACGACACCCTTCAGTCGGTCAGGATGTTCAGAAATGGACAGCAGTTTTTGTTTTTTAGACCTGAGGTATGTACCTACCTACATACTTACCTATAGGTAAACCGCTTAACTGTGGGGTCGCCTGCGAAGCAAGAGGGGCGCGGGGCGGGACGTCAGAGGGCGAGCATGCGGCGGGCGGGAGGTGGGGCCTACATGCTATATTAACTTTCTGACCTGGGTGATGTACGCTACCGTTTTTATGTAAGTAATTTGACATTGGTCTCAATTCCTGGCATGGCCGAAGTTCAGTTCGCCTGTTTAAGAGCCGGTAACAGGCCAGGCAATCGAGCGAAATTGCGTTTTTGACAAATGTGTGCGTGACGCCGCACACATGCGGAGCCGGTCGCGCGCGCACCAGAATGACATGTCGTATGAGAATATTTTCAGAAGTCAGCGTGATGTAGGTATAAGATGTATTATACTCATAATAGTTTGATGTCAATACGAATAAAATAGGATAAAACGATAATTTAATGGAATTTTATTTTTAAAAGCACAACTGATAACTAATTGATGTTTGATGTACTTTACTCGTTATAATAATAGCGTTAAATGATTAAATATTTTTTTACAAAAACTTAAAATTTACGTTATAATATGAATAGATTTTACAATAATATTCATTATTTTTATAGTATTTCAAAAATGAAATATTTCCACAAGTAAGTAATTCTTATGTAGGCATAGTTCGCTGTATTAAACTAATCTACACAATATCTATCTATATATTACAAGATATTGGTCTGGAAAAAGTTCAAAGCCATTTTGAACTTTTTTGTTACAGGTTCGATCGACTTCAAAATCGATATCTGAGGATCCAGGTGGACTCCGAACACGAATCTGAAAAAAAAGTGGGAAAAAGTGGCCGCCATTTTGAACTTTTTTGTTACTGGACCGATCGACTTCAAAATCGATATCTAAGGGTCCGGGTGGACTCCGAACACTAATCCCACTTTTTTGTTACAGATTCGTGTTCGGAGTCCACCCGGACCCTCAGATATCGATTTTGAAGTCGATCGGTCCAGTAACAAAACAGTTCAAAATGGCGGCCACTTTTTCCCACTTTTTTTAAAGATGCGTGTTCGGAGTCCACCCGGACCCTCAGATATCGATTTTGAAGTCGATCGGTCCAGTAACAAAAAAACACTCGCGTACTGTCCGAAAAACTCATTGGTACATGGACGTGGGTGGATTCGAACCCGGGCCGTATGGGAGGTCGGCGTCCTAACCACTAGACTAGACCACTGACGCTCTCTAATACTTTTAGCATGATTCGACTATAAATAAGTAAAAAAGGTTGCAAAAAGAATACATCAATACAAAGTCGGAATGTCCAGTCCTTTGACTATGATGATTCCGATAATTCGGATCATCAACACGAAAGAAGAAGACTGCGTCGTGGCTATAATACGTACGCGTTTGTAACGTCGATGTTATGTATGTTTGGTTCGATGACATTTTCAATACTTGCAAGCGGTGCTCTGTAAAAAGAAATTTTTGTCATAAGATGCTCTAGCTGACCTTATATAAAATTTTATTTAACAAACTTACCGTGAGATTTTTAATGCAGTTCTTTTTTTGCATCTATAATATGTTTCTTTTCTCTTTCCCATTTCTAAAAACAGACAGAAAATATTAGAAATACAATGAGAAAAATTAAATCATCAGCTGTTGAATTGAAACAATATTTTGAATAAAACTCACTTGCAACCTTTTATTCAATAACTGTACGACGTGTACAGACACTATTTTTCGTCTTTTGTTTGGAAAGCTCAAACCGGCGTGCTCTCTCCTTGAACGCTGCCGGTTGACTGATTTATTTTCTTCGGAGGCATCCAATAAATACTCTAATTTCAAACAGTGTCCGCCCCATAGAAAACTGTATGAAGATCGGCACGGTAAAAATGGAGAAAGTTTGAAGGTTTATATTTATTTTGTAGATGTATATTAAAATTATGTTATGCCTTTGTTAAATTCTTCATACTTTTGTGTCTAGGCTCAATGTAATATATTTTTGATATTTTCTTTGGTTTATCATCAAGATTTAAAACAGAAACATGCCTTTTTTACGTTTTTAATGAAGTTGACAATTTTTTTACCGCCATTTGGCACTGTTTTATAAAAAAATACGTTCATAGCGTTGTAGTCATAACTGTGTAGAAGCTAAATTTTTTTTTTTGTTATTGGTAAACTCGTCACAATTGAAGAAATCGTTAAAACCCCGAACCTCGTTTCCAGGGATTGGCTTAGTGCCTCCCCTTAAAAAAGACAGAAAGTGTCTTTTTAGGTTTAGAGACAACCATTTTAGACGGCATGTATTTATATCCGATCTAATTTTTTATGTCTTAAATTTGACAGCTCTAAACATAAAATGACATCGTCTTCTTCTGTCCTTTTCTAACCGATAACAAAAGAGACAGACGGACTAAACTTACATTTAACTTTAGCGGCCATGAAGGAATTGAGCCCATTGAGGCCAATATAGTTAACTTTTTTATCGAACCTATCGAATCTAATCTCATATTACGCTTTACGTACTTGTCCTAACTCTGCAAAATTAATAATACGAGTTAATATAAGTAGATACTACTTACTAACACAGAGATAATGGAGCACCCCAGATCCAGTGACTTATTTTATGGAGAGTTGAAATGATATCATGTAATGGCGTACAGCATTCTACCATCGCATTATACCTTTAGCACGCCATCACATGATATCCTTTCGTAGTTTTGAAACCGGTACTACTTAGCCATCCTGTTTTTCGTACCTACATATGTTTAAATAATATGACATTGATGTCCATGGTATTTTTATGAAGGTAGATAGGACTGAAGGTTAAATTAATAATTATTCATTCTTATTAATCCATTTACGTGTTATTTGTCCTAACTCTACAAAATTAATTGTACGAGTTAAATTTAAGTACTTTGGTATGTAGGTACTTAAAATGGAGCGCCCTAGTTTGAGGAACTTAATTTATGACGTGTTGAAAGCCATAGCAAGCTATTACGAGGCATTTTCAACTCATAGGTATCTACAGGGGTTAAAAAAAATAGCTCACCCTCCACCTGTCCGTCCGCCGACCCGAGGCACATTAGCTTACATTACATATGTTATCTACATGGGATCCTTCCCATGTATCAACTAAGGTCGACTTGCGACAACAAAATTCTCGGGTTAACATATTAACCCAATAGTTAATTGTAGTGTAGGCGCAAGACATTAAAAATCTACTTAGTACGCTGACTCGTAATTTGAAATCTTGCAGAAACACAGGAACGACACGTTTATAGACCAAACGTCAGATCGTTTCAAAATGAAGATGCACTGTGAGATCTTAGACTTGGAACGCCGGAGAGGGAACTGCCTTCTCTCAGTGCGGCCGACCGCGCCTCCGTCTCTAGGAACTGATATATACAAGTGTGAGGTCTCGGGGGAACGGCCCACGTTCAGATTGGAGTGGAAGGAGTATGAGGCTATTGGTGAGAACCGCTTATAACCTTATTATACACTATCTGTTCGTATTCGCATTCGCCGCGTAGGCGCGACGTCTTCACCGCGTGTGCGCGACGGATTCGCCGCGATAACGCGACGTGTTTTCTCAATAGGTACTGTAACTAAACTCCCTCCACGCAAAGGCGAATAAAAGATCCTTTACGCTGTTCCTTTCCAGCTACTCTGCCACTTGGGCGTTAACGTTCGAATGCAAGCAGCTATCACCGTTTATAGTTTTAACTTAAGATCGCTAATAGCATAAATAAACATTTGACATACGTGATTGCGAATGAAATGTGTTTGTACACGAAATAACAGATTCAACATTAAAGTTTGCTAAGTATACCTTAAGCTTTTTGCTTGAAGGATGATTCCTATATATTTTTGTAAGCTTACCTGGGTTCAGTATAAATTCAATAAATGATCAAAATAAGACATCCTTGGATGTAACTACCAGCATATTGTTTTTCTTTTTATAAAACATTTGTTCTTCTCATTTTGAATTCGAAGATGGGTCGGTACAGTACCTATAATACAGTACAAAAACGCGTATCACAAGCCGCCATCTCGTCGCACAAACGCGGGTCGTAGTACTTACTATTATTTATTCTATGATCGTAGTTAAAAAGATGACGGCATTTAGCACAACTGAAACGTCCAACGTCAGTCTTGGACCTTTGGACTAATGTCTCCAACGTCCACACTGCGTTCAAAACAAAGATACCTATCCGATTTTTTTGGTCCATATCTACCAAAGATTTTGAAATTCTCCTAGTTCGATTTCTGTAGTCCAAACCTACTGCTAGGTACTATATAAATCTTTGAAAAGCAAGTGCGGATCCTCTGGGGTATGTTAGGTACCTATCCAAAGGTGTGTTTCTTTGTCAATGATCACTGATGTAGGTCATAAAATAAATTGTCTTGCTTCAACAGTGGAGCCCAGCGACGCGGAGGTAAAATACGTGGCAAGTGAAGGAGTTTCAGACCGCCAGATATTGAACTGCACGTCTACCGGCATACCACCACCCAAGTTGGTGTGGACTGTTAACGGACAGAAGGTATGATCGACATTTTACTGGCTCAGAAACTCAACGAAAGAAATGACTGCTCCTAAATGAACAGAACTACTGAAAACAAAACCATTTTTTTATATCTTGCCCTTACAATGTTGTATATAAACTAATTTGTGGCAACAGGGAAACGAATTTTCTCGAAACTGCGCTTTTTTGTCAGCGCTCAGTAAACGTCTCCAACGAGGGGTAAAGGAAGAGCAATTATCCACTGCACATAGTTTGCTGATTGGTAGACATTTTATATTTTAATTGTAGGTACACGAGAAAAATAAAGAACATGTTACAAAATATAATTATAGGGTACATTAGGTAGAGCTTAACTCTCTCTTCCAGCCAAACCTAAGACATGGGGAAATATAATATGATAAAATTGATATACATACGTGTACCTACAATAATAGGAAAAAATTATTACGATTTTACATGCCTTCCATACTTTTTTAATTCGTCAGATTTACTTCACTCAACAGACGACTGCGACAACACGGCAGCGATTTTGAAACGGAATCGGATCGTACCCATAGAAATCTATTTTTCGGTTTTCTAGATTTCTATGAGGTCAGTCCGATTCTGTTACAAATTTGCTACCTATAGTGCAATAATAATAACACTTACTACTTACTACACACTTTACCTACTTACTTGACAAAACACCATTTATTTTACACCTCTAGATACCAGCAGATTTCGGTAAGTCGGTGTGGAAGGAGAGAACCGGACTGTGGCACTCGTGGGCGACGCTGAACCCCCAGACGGACCAACTGGCTACCTGCACTCCGGAGGTGTCCACCCGACATGGTCAGCTGATCGTCGGCGATCCCACTACTTTCAGTGCAGCGGCGGTGATAGATGGTAACTTTACAGCTATACATTCTTACTTACATACGTAACTTCACGCTGTCCCTTGCAATGTAGGCAGAGAGATTTAACGGAGCACCGAATTCTTACTTGCTTAATTTAAAAGTCGTGTAAATTATAGTGCTTATTATTTAGACTTGACTGAATTCAGTAAGGTAGGCGATTTACAAGCTTATGAACATACTTAAGTCATCTTAAGTTAATTCTTGTACTTAGTTAGACCTAAACCGTCCACTAGACTGAATTCAGTCAAAAAAAAATATTCATGCAGACAGTATCTTTTACATTTTCTCAGATTTCCCTGGCTCCCACATAAAAGTAGGGAACCAAATGATTGGTCACACTAACTTTACTAGGAACTTGGAATTATACCTAAATCCTTTAATTTAGGTAGGTATTATCAAGATTTCTGAAATAAACAGACGTATTCACTTCAAAAATTGCATTAAACATTTAAGTTACACATCTTAAGGTATTTGTTTATAATACTTATAATATATAATATAAATTTAGGTATATTATACAATATGTCAATTATTATTATTTTAAATCTAAAACTTTGTCACTACGTGAGAAGCTTAGTCAAAAAGGCCGCCTTTTACCGCGCCCCGCCCAAATGTTCCCATTATGCATGCTGCATTTCCTCGCTGAATAGCGAGAGAAAGGTGCAGGGCCAGGAAGTATCCCGATCGGGGGTCACACCCCCTCTCCCTCAACCACCTCCTCTGCTCCCTAATAATAAATTTAAGTTTATTATTATTTCATAAGTTACCTTACGGCTGCCTTCTGGTCGGGAAAAATTTAGTTCGGATCATCAACACGAAAGAAGAAGTTACCTAA
The DNA here is from genome assembly GCA_947369225.1 of Hofmannophila pseudospretella. Lineage (NCBI taxonomy): Eukaryota > Metazoa > Arthropoda > Insecta > Lepidoptera > Oecophoridae > Hofmannophila > Hofmannophila pseudospretella. The sequence continues at coordinate 5,679,353 of OX376328.1, read as the reverse complement.
TTAATATCTAGACCTTTGGGGCACATCCCTTCCCTTACATAAAGTGTACTTTAGATTTTGGAATAATGAAACAAAGGTTCACTGCGCACACACACATAGCTATGTCAGGATGGTTCAGGTCAACTCACTCCGGAATAGCCCAATAATAAATAAAAACAGCCTTTAATTCTACCACTCATACACAATCATTCATAAATTAAAATAAAATTAACATGTCATTTTTCCATTATTTCACTAAATTATTATAGTTATGTCAATATTTATTATATATTTTATTTCAGTAGTTGCCTTCTCTGGCATAGGCCTCTCCCAATTTCCTCCAGTGTTCCCTGTCCCTCACCATTCTCGTCCAGTGTGCTCCCATTTGCTTTGCAAAGGTATCGTCCCAGCGTTTTTAGGGTCTTCCTCGTTTCCTTTTCCCTTCTTTTGGGTACCACTCCGTGACTTTTTTCGTCCACCTGTTATCCTCTAGTCTTAGTATGTGACCTGCCCATTTCCATTTTAGGTTTCTAATTCTTTTAATTATGCTGGTAATTTTTGTTTTCTTTCTGATATCTTCGTTTCTCACCTTATAAAATTTTCTAATACCCAATATGTAACTATAATTTTCTTGCAACTTACAGGTGGTATCAAGATCGTCGCTGCAACACTCTTGTCCTTAGCACTTTTAAGATGATCGTATCATTGGAAACACGGGACGTAATACTTAATGAAAACGAAGAACCTGTTAAATTTTATAATCTTTATTAATTTCGACAGAATTATCGTGGTGATCGAATATTGACTACAGCCATGCTAGAGATTTCAATGAGCTACGTAAATTAGAATAGAGAGAATAGAAGCCACAAAATTGAAATTAAATAGGCGTTTCGAAAATAAATAGTAGCTATAAAATATATAATAGTTGCGTATATTAAAAAATAAATAGTAAAGTAGTAAAACTTTAGCGTAGCTGTAGCGTTCATTAATATTTGAGTTTGGCTCGTTTTGAGAACTTTCTTATTACTTATAATTTTACATGTTTTTATGTCACAACACAACTTAAAGATACAATTCATATATCATACTTTTATTTAAAGTGTGCATGAGATATTTTAAAAACAATGATTAACATTTGTGATTCTACAGTTGTAAATAAAGAATGGACGAAATTTTGTATTTTATTTATTATTACCTATAATATAATAATAATAATGATGAAAATTCATGACTAGGTCGATAGTTAAATGCATGTAAATGCTGATTTTTATTATAAATATATAGAATCAAGAAATAAATTCGTGAAATTGGCATCCATCTGATGATGGTTTGAAATAAAACTAAGGCAGTAGTGTTTTTTTAATGAATAGGTTCAGTGCCGCGTCGCGAATGGGCCTATAAGCCTCGGACATCACGAGTCCGGTTCCAGCCCCGGTTCGGTTCGCTGCAACCAATCACACCGCTCCGCTCACGAAGCGCTGGCTGGAACCAGACACGTGAAGTTCGAGGCTTAGACTATCCTAAATTCAGGATCCTAATTAGAATGCCCCTTCAATATTAATTATGAATCTTATTATGTATATCTTATAATGAAATTACACCTTACGACTAAACCCGCATTTTACCTCGATCTGACCCCTTAGTACTGGTTCTTCTATAAACACTGCCCAAACATCAATACCGAAGCAAAGATATTCGACGACAGACTTGATATAGGATGGTCGCTAGGCAGATGGACCTTGAAGGGGTCCTAACACCAGCAAGTTACTGCAGTTAGAGCAAGTTCTATCTCAACCCGTTTTTGTGGCCAATGAAGAATGATAAAAGCTAGCTTTAATAGTCCGAAGTTTGACGAGTTATCTCCCTTTCATCAGGACAGAATTGTACTGAGCGCACTGACACACCAGCGGAGTCAGAGGCACCCATAGCCTGACACTTTTATCGTGGAACGCAGACGCCATGTACTTTCCGGTCGGGCAGAACGTTACATCCGTTACAGCCTCATTGTGACCCTGGAATCTATAATTTCGTATCTAGCGAAAATCCCCATAGCACAATAGTATGCTCCAGAGAACTGCTGGCGACCTGTCTTCCATTCGAATTAAAAATAAGGGCAGTGATAGGGCTCTTATGCCCGTTCAGTTGTTTTTCAATTTCTGGTGTAAGTAATGCGAGTTTAGCGTCCATACTGAATATATTATATGTTTTAGTTTTTATACACCTCGGAAAGCGCCGATTGCATGAACCCTACTAAAAAAACTAACTGTAAGACAGCTGGATAAAGAATCCAGCCGAGATGCAACTTCGTCGGCGCTGACGTGAAGTAACTGTAATCATCATGGATTAGGACGGGAGCCACTGTCCCACCACCCATCTCGTTCGATCTCGGCAAATTATGCCGATTAGCTAGTAGCTTAAACTCTGGATATCGAGCCGTCATTCCGAGGGCCCTCCAGTGACAGCTGTAATCTAATCTGGTTTTTATAGGACAGTGAAAGCTAATCGCCCAAGCCCAGATCACTGTGGTCGAAACTGAACTGTCTGAGAGTCGGACAGGGACGATGTGGTGAACTCATGCACAAATGGGGTGTGCGCCTGCGGGGCCGTGCAAAGAATGAGCCATCTAACGAAGGACTGCGAAATATGTGCCATACCAGGAAGAATCGACAGATTGCACTTGCTGGACGACGAAGCCACAGCATGGCTGAAGAATATTTTGCCTTTGTAAAAATAGCGTGATTGTGTGATGCTGACGACCGAACGATAAATAAATAGGGAAAGGGAATGAATAATATATATAGTGTGAATTCTACAAGAACGTCAATTACGATCTGAATGTAAAGTACTAGTCATCCAGATCTCCGAACTCTCCCATGAATCATCGATGTTTCGAGTGTATTTTTCTGTGATATTGGCAAATTGCAGGAGGCATTCATTAGGCTCGGACTACACGACGACGGTTCCAGTATCGGTCGGTTCCATAGAACTGGAGCTTCATATAAACTCAAACAAAATTACGCCGTCGACTACATATACCGCGGTTCCACTTGGAACCGGCCAGTGCGGTTCCTGAACCGAACGAGCCGGGCTTGAGCGCAACGCACGAGTATGAATGCAGTCGACTACACGGCCGGTAGCGGTTCCTGAACCGAACCGTCGTCGTGTAGTCCCAGCCTTAAAAGAAGGAAGGAAGTATAGTGACATCTCATTTTAGAGCTAACTTAGTAAGGGATAGAAATTTTATAATGGAGGATACTTCGTGTAGAACATGAATTGACAGAAGCCTGAATTTAGAATATTGTAAGCTCCCAGACTAAAGAGACGTCGGGCGGCGACACGAGCATCGAATTTTATGCTGTACGCAAACGATGATAAAGTTCATTTTTTATTATTAGTCAAAAGCATGACAGCGCCTTTTGTGCGTCGCTTCTAAATGAATGATTTACACCAATCAGTGAACTTTATAGGCGTTTGCATACACTTCAAAATTCTAACCTCGCGTCCGGGCCGCGTCTCTTACTCTTGGCTTTCGCCTAACCTTCGGATCCAACACTATCCCAAAATGAATAAATTTTAGTGGTTGCGCCAACCTTAAGATTAATAAGGCGCAGATAGTTCCTAGTTTTGTTTCAAACCATATAATGTAAATTCCATAGACAGTATACGAGTTCTGCAGTATCTATGAAAGTCCATAAACTACACATTACAATAGTAATAATATTTGGATCCTAATATAATACTTTGTAATATTTTTACAGAGCCTTTTCTCAGAAATAGGCCTTTAGAATAGACTAGAAAATACAGACTGTGAGCACAAAAAAGAATAATTGCAAATATTCAATAATATAATATTGATAGCTTGCACTTACAGCGCCCTAAATCTACTACTTTTTTAACTTAATACTTTAAAATACATAAATAAGGCATACATAGATGAATACATAATTTACTACGTATACCCATAACCACATTTAGTTGTTTCACAATAAAGAGCAGATAACATTCTTTGTACTAATAGCCTGATGTACAGTTTCTGCTCACACCTGTATACAACAATGAAGTGACGTTGACACAGATTAAAAATGATTATTAGCTAACATTTATTATTATCACAGTGCCATAATCCTTCGTCCTGACAATTTTACTATAACATTTGAATAGTAAACTGAAGGGGAATGTCAATTTGGGTAAAATGTAATACTGATCCCATACTATATTCTTCACATCACACATTCTAAGGCTCAATTTACATTGTCGCGGAATGGAATGGAAGCGAATTTTCGCAACGATATTGTACATAACATAATGAACATTATGTCAATTGTGTAACATACAAACTAAATACGCTTTACCGCTAGGGGAATTCTCGAGAATGCGCGAGATTTCCCGGAAGACGCGCGACCTCATTTTTGGCTTGTATTTAGTTTGTATGTTACACAATTGACATAAAGTTCATTATGATATGTACAATTACGTTGCGAAAATTCGCTTCCATTCCATTCCCCTGCAATGTAAATTGAGCTTAATTCGTAATTTCCATGACACATTTTTTGTTCCAAAATGAAATATACACTAAAATTTTAAGTAAATTTATTAAATTATTAATCGTTTATGCACCAAATTATTTGTAATTATGTTTTCTTAAAATTGTATCGTTCTAACAAAAATGTGTCATGAAAGTTATGTAAGAATGTGCGATGTGAAGAATCACTATAGTTTATAGCCGAGTAAACTGAAAAATAGTAAATAATTACTTTTAATACTAACTTAAAAGGAACATTTAAAATAGCGACAAAATAATGTAAGTCCATTTTTTAAAAGCAATAATAAATTGAGCCTTTGAGGGGAGGCCTTTGCCCAGCAGTGGGACAGTCTCCAGGCTATTTTTTTTAAATTGAGCGCTATAGGTTGCAATAAAATTGTAGGACGACTCAAACACATAGGTATCGTTCAGTCTAACCACCAAGAGGGGAACACCCTTTGTCTTGGCATGGAACGTTTGTAAACTAGGAGATAATACAATTTGTGCACTACAGGGCGAAACAAACAAGAATTATATCGTTGTGTAATTCGCGCCTTGAATTCGGTCTATGTTGGTATTTTGTTACACCCAGTAACATAGAAATAATCGGCATATAATTTTAAAACGATTAAAAATAAATTAGAAATGTGAATGTAAAATCACTTGAATATTAGTACCTCACAAAACAACACAATGGTCTAATTATTTGAAATAATTGTTGAAAGTATTAATATAATCTACTTCCATCAATAAATGTATCGAGAATCTAACCTAACTAGCACATTTTATGCCTAATTCATCATCTCACTATAAGTGATATTATTTGACTAGAATTATCTAGAATTTCATTAGGTCTACGTTTATATTTGATTGAAAATCACACTAGGAATATTACATCACACAGGGGTAAAAATTCGAGATAGTTTGATTCTATAAAGTTGGCATCTGAAAGTGGGCGTTTTCACATAGTACTAGACGGGTTCACACTATGTTGTCTACGACACCATATATATCGATGTCGTGTCGGTATCGTTATCGTCTAATGTGAAAACGCCCAATAGTGAACTCGCTTTGCGTTCACTTTACTGGATGTAACAAAAACCGCATTGTAAACCGAAACAGGGGTATTCAATATAGATAATTGAACAACTTTTAATATACGACTTTTTGATTCTCGCAAAAGAATAATTTATTGACTTTTCATACAAATCGATCAGCCCGGTACAAAATGTATAGAGCATTATTTTTTTCGAAAGTCAAAAGTCATAGAAATAGACATTACTCAGTTATCGTAAAGGAACCCCCAATGTTTTGAATTACATCTGGGTTTTTGTTACAGCGTATATAATATGGCACCCTATTTATTCTATGAATCAAACAATGCAAATGTTTATTTCACGATGGCACTTTATTTCACTTGTTAAAACTAGTTTACCCTTGGTTTACTAGTTGAAACTAGTTTGATCCGATTTCGGGTTTTGACTGTAACAACGACATGTTTTTTATTTGATTTTATTAGAATACATCACAGCATATAATAAATTAAACAATATACTTACATAAAAAGAAAGTAAGGCCAATTATGATGTACAACATGTAAAATAGGCAGCATAATTTCAAAAAGCAAAGTTTCTAAGATACTTCACTAAATTCCTTAGAACACAAATTCGTAAAATTTTAAAATGTCCCAATACGTTTGTAACTTTAGTACCTTCGTGAAATAATCATTTGATAGTTTGGAAACTTTCACACGGCCGATCGTGTTCCAATTTGATAGATATAATAGCTTTTATCACAACATACAATTGGAATATCTTATTTCCTAAGGAATGTTTCTAAATAAAGAGTAATTTTAAACATAGTATGCCACAATCACACTACTCGGAAATAAATATTAGAAAAGTATTTTCAGATCCATTTTGCGTTCGATTTTGTATCGCCCTAGATTTAATTTAATGTAAAACCCAACCAGGAATATATTTCTAGAAGGCGCCATGCGCCATTTGTGCTTTTAGGTATAATCTGCGGGAGATCGTATGAAAAAAATGGTTCACATAAAATTCCGAAATATGGCGCATTATACATGCATACATAATTTCACGCCACGAATCTCTGTCTCGGCACGCCTCTCTTGCTTCCTCTACAGTCATTCGTCGTATCACGCATGCTCACCGTTGGGGTCGCCTGCTCTGTATATTAAAATCTATAAGCACTCTATCAATCTGATCTTTAAATGTCAGTCTAGGATGACCAGGGCTTTTCCTTCCACTCGGTTTCGCTTCGTATATCTGTTTCGTCATTCGTTCGTCCCTCATTCTTTCCACATGCCCGAACTATATATACGAGTATAGTTGTATATTATAGTCGGGTTTTCTAAAAAAATACCATCGAACAGAAATAACGATGACTATTTTTGAAAAGTTTTCAAGAAGTGTAAATGCGGCAAATAAGAATAAGAACACTAGAATAGAAATACTATACCTTATTACTAGGACACGAAAAATCACATATTTTTTTGTGCTAAACGACAATTATAGTGCGATATCAGACTTAAGTTCAATAATGCACACTTTGAAAATATAATTACGCTACATTACAATCTAAATAAGTAAAATACAATTTAAATACTTTATAATAAAGACAAATATTAATGATATAGCATCTGAGATCATCCGACGAAATCGGTGTCAAATAATTAAATTTTAAATATTGATTCCAAAATGGAATGCTTAAAAATTGTGCGAAATTATTGTGCTTTGCGCACTGGTGTTTTATTTACGAGTCTTGAAAGTAATATTAATTAAGTTACCGTCATTTTTTTAAATTTAATTAGCCACATGGTGTTGACAAACGACCTTTGCCGAATAATTTTCAAGAATCACAAGCAATACTACAATATAATACCATTTTATAGTAATAAAGTCATTCCTTCCATCCTTGTCTGGATATTGGCTTTCATTCCGTGGTGGCCGGTAAATTTAGCTACATCCATACACAAACTAATATATGAGTGAAGGTGGCAGTTTCACTTAGGTATAGCTTTAGTATTGGAGGCCACCTTGAAATCAAAGTCAATATCGAGAAAAGGATAAATGTTTAAAATTGAAATTAAGGGAACTCTACAGAATGTAACGAAAGTTACCACATCTGAAAAATCTGAAATTGTGTTTTTTAATTTATAATTTAAATTAAGTTGCTGGTTTATAAAAACACAAACACTTTGGCTGACGTTTTGACATCATAATGATCATAATCAGCAATGGATACAACCTATATATTTTTTATTGCATCTATCAAGTTGGACATACTAAAAAGAATATAAAATTAGTTTTTCGATATCTCAACGAACATCAGGTAATCTTATGCGTCTACTGTTAACTACCATCCACACACTGAACACCATGTAAATACACACACACAATGCCATAACCCTCCCACACACTCAGTACCTCAGGCAATCAAAAATCAGACGGTAGAAAGAGACGGCAATAGATAATAGTGACGTCACTGTTATGTAGCGCCGTACAAGCAGGTCCTTGGTTACATGTCACAGCACAGCTGCTTTTAGGGGCAGTTTCAAGTATGCGGCATCTAAGATTTGGAATACCTTGCCACCTCCTATTAGAGACGCGCAGACTCTTGACACCTTCAGGAGAAAACTTAAAATCTATACAATTGATCTACAAAAATCGGACACTGCTCCGTACATTCTTTAGGTGCCCTGTAACTACTGTCCTTCACAATCTGGAAGTGCTCGGTAATATTATGCCTCTACTTTGAACTACCATCCACACACATAATACCATGTAAATACACCCGCACCATGCCATCACCCTCCCACACACTCAGTACCTCACGTACACAATAATATCCTCATTCATGCAAACAAACACATTCATACAACACAACACGCACACACTGTTGCTTTCTTCGTCCGTGCAGTCACTGAGGGGCCAGCTGAAAATCAGCGCTGTGGCTTGCCTCAGCATTATGCTGAGCTGGTGTACCCTTTTTGGCACTGTACCACACCAGATGTTTTGTGCTGCATGTATTAATCTTTGTATACTTCTGTTTTGTGTTAAATATTCTGGTGTTTACAGTACTAAATAAACGTTTTTCAATTTCAATTTCAATCAGATATATTAATGGTTAAAGTTACTATTGGAACTAACAGGAGCTAACAGTCCTTTATATGCATCCGGGACCTGCTTGTATGGTGCTAGATAACAGTTACGTCATAAAACCTATTGCCGTTTCTTTCTACCGTCTGATTTTTGAATGCCTGTAGCTATTTTATTTTACAGGCAATTAAAAATCAGACGGTAGAAAGAGACGGCTATATACAGTGACGTCACTGTTATGTAGCGCCATACAAGCAGGTCCTTGCTACATAATAAGGACTGTTTTGCCCCACTACTAACTTTAACCATTGATATAGCTAATGTTAGTTGAGATATCGATAAACGGATTTCATGTAAGTTGGTTGATGCAATAATATTTTTTTAGTCAAATACCCTATTAGGGTGCAGTTTGAAGCCAAGCACGCAAGCCTCTAGCCCTTTCAGCTATGCCGCCGTCGGAGTGGTCTTGAGCAGTTGGTTCTGGCTGTAAAGAAAACTTTAATTAACAAAATGAGGTCAATTAAGCGCTGGACTACAACACGCGTCCGGTTCCAGCCCCGGTACGGTTCGCTAGAACCAATCACATGCGTTCCGCCCTCACCCCACTTGAAATCAGCGCTTCGTGATTGGCTATTATTCTTGATTTTTCGTAAAAGTTTAATTATTCTAAATGTTTGTTCCTTTAGGTGATCTCAGGCAAATTAAGACTGAAAACTGCCTTAAAAATATATAGAAAATAAATAAATATTAACTAAATACATACAAATTATACAATACAATACAATACAAATATACTTTATTGCACACCCGGGACATAAACAAAACATACAACATAAAGAGAGGTACAATACAATGTGCAGAAGGCGGCCTTATCGCTTTAAGCGATATCTTCCAGGCAACCTTCAGGTGATGGAAAAATCATAAAAAATATAATATACGGGTGCAAAAGGCGTATGAAATAGATACTACCCTCAAATAAATAAATAAAAATAATTATTAAAAAAAAATTTTTTTTATGAGTTTATTATCTCTAAACATAATAACTATACAAATAATTTAGGCAATTTCTCATAAATTTGACCTTGAAATATAGCGGTCCGTGAGACCGCGACAAAAAAATAACGCCCATAGTTAAGGTTCATCATCAGCAGCCTACTCTAGTCCACTGCTGGACATAGGCCTCTCCCAAGGCGCGCCATTGAGCCCGATCTTCAGCTCCTCTCATCCAGTCGCTGCCAGCCACCTTGCGCAGATCGTACCATGGCCGCTACCGTGACCAGGAATAATGGGGTGGCCGGGAACTGGGGGTCATTTTCTTTTTGTGCTATCCATGGGAGGTAATGCCATAATCGCCACGCGAGGCCTGCGGGTTGGCGACCGCAGTAGCCGGGTCGCTTGCCACGATGACGCTGCTGCCCGTCATCGTGCTTCTGGTATTTTGACCCAGCCAGAATTTGAGTGGTTATACCGCCACTAGTCGGTCGCCAGGGACTCGTTCGCTAATCGGCAGGATGCACCACGTGCAGGTGAGTTTGACATTTGGAGGTCTAGATGTTGGTGACCCCCCTTACATAGTTAAGGTTAGTCATGTTCTATTTTAGTCATGTTCTATTTTAGTCATGTTCTATTTTAGTCATGTTCTATTTTAGTCATGTTCTTTTCTAGTCATGTTCTATTTTAGTCATGTTCTATTTTAGTCATGTTCTATTTTAGTCATGTTCTATTTTAGTCATGTTCTATTTTAGTCATGTTCTATTTTAGTCATGTTCTATTTTAGTCATGTTCTATTTTAGTCATGTTCTATTTTAGTCATGTTCTATTTTAGTCATGTTCTATTTTAGTCTTGTTCTATTTTACTTGACTTGAAGTTCATCAGGCACCTTGTAATACTAACTGTAGTTATGACTGATTTTTTTATTTCTTCTAAGATAGGTATTCCTAAAGATTCACCTATGGATGAAGACATAAATTCCTACCTACCTAATAGGTAGCACCTATTACCTAATAGGTATTTTTATATGTTGGTATATGGAGTTATTTTCACACTTACAGCGGATAACGTCATCCGAGTTTGCGATGTAGATGGAGCGTTGCAGGAACTCGTTTCCGGAGATGCTGAAATAAAAATATAAAAAATCAGATGTATTCTACAAATCTGACATAAGACTGGTTAGAATCAATTTTATTTATTCGAATCTCAATACTCAATGTATTATATAACAAAATGTATTGTCTTACAGGAGTAGAGAAGTAGAAAGATGTAAAAAGATTGGGAGATTAAAAAAGGCAAAGGGATAATATGTTGTCAAAACGCTTTGTTACGGGTTAAATAAATGCTTCTTAGGTATTTAAGAGAGAAATAGAGAACTATGCGTTTTAGTGACATCATAGCTACTACAACCTGTGCAATATCGGTTACTAGGCGATCATAAACGCGAGCAGGCTCCGATAGTCGTGGGTCTAGTAGAATGGTGGAGACTCGAGAAAGTCAAACGAATTGCCTTTCCGTCCAGATTAGCAATAGAAGAATAGAGAGGAAGAAACAAACTAAAAAATACTCGCTGGTGGTAGCTTCCAGTATAGAGATTACTTACTAGTGCACGCTCGCACGTCCAGCGCTCGCCAGATGTCGCTCACGTCGGCGTGCAGTGCACGTAGGGAGCGTAATACGTCTACTGCTGCCTCGCTGCTTGATGATGCATCGCTGTGGTGATAGCTTCCAGTATAGAGAGATAACTTACTAGTGCGCGCTCGCACGTCCAGCGCCCGCCAGATGTCGCTCACATCGGCGTTCAGTGCACGTAGGGAGCGTAATACTTCTACTGCTGCCTCGCTGCCTGATGATGCATCGCTGTGGTGGTAGCTTCCAGTATAGAGAGATCACTTACTAGTGCGCGCTCGCACGTCCAGCGCCCGCCAGATATCTCGCACGTCGGTGTACAGTGCACGTCGGAAGTGTAATACTTCTATTTCCACTGCTGCCTCGCTACCATGATGCCTCGCTGGTGGTGGTATCCTGTATAGAGAGAGTACTTACTAGTGCGCGCTCGCACGTCCAGCGCCCGCCAGATATCTCGCACGTCGGCGTGCAGTGCACGTAGGGAGCGTAATACTGCGCCTGTAGCTTCTACTTCTGCTGCTGCCTCACTGCCTGATGATGCGTCGCTTGTCGTCGCCTCCTGCATTGACAACCATAAGTTTAATAAATAATGACATATTCTGTTTTTTTCCAAGTCTTTTACGAACATATACCGACTCTCCAACTGTGAAGGAAAACATCGTGAGGCAACCTGCATGTCTGAGGGAAAAAAGTTTCCAAAGGCGTGTGAAATCCACCAATCAGCACTGGGCCCGCTCAGTAGATTTATAGGCTGATGAGAGATAAGTCACAGGAGTGGTAATTATTTTTTTATAAGTTAATAGTATTATCAAGATAACTATAACTTCGGAAAAACCTATTAAGATTGTATAAAAATGAATGCAACCAAGAAACACTAGAAAAGTTCTTAACAGCAAAATAATACTGCAAAACGAAGAAATCACGAAGACAAGAAAATATTTGAGAAATCAATATGACGAATGCAAAATAGGTTAAGTATCTGGACAAATTGCACAAATCTGAAACTAGAAACTAACAGCAAAATAAAATTAAAATTGGAAGCGAAGAAAAATAACTGAGTAACCAGCAAGACGAAAAACAAATACAACAAATAGGAAATTACATAAGTCTAAAATCTACGAAACTAGACAAATAGGCATTCAGTCAAAACAAAATGCTGCCGTACGTGTACGAAGACACTATGTCTATTTTCCTAAACACCTGTATGAGTGGAGGTGGATGGGAGTCCGCCAATCTTCGCAGAGCGCGCTCAATATGCCGCAGCCGTATCTCCTTCTCGCCGAGCAATGCGCGCGCTCGGTGTAGCGCCACTTCTAGTTCCGTCGCTTCGCGTTCCTCCTTTTACAGACACATCAACAAACGACCTTTCTTTATCGAAAAAGATTGGACGACATTGAAATACTCGTACGTTTACGTTACAGCTATGTCTTAATTTAGGAGAACTCGGTGAGGAAGGTTTAGTCAACAATTACGTCATCATCAGCAGCCTACTCTAGTCCACTGCTGGACATAGGCTTCTCCTAGGGCGCGCCATAGAGCCCGATCTTCGGCTCTTCTCATCCAGTCGTTGCCAGCCACCTTTGTCGGTTCTGTGACAGATGTGACCGGCCCACTGCAACTTCAGCTTGGTAATAGGGGCTGTCCTAGACTGCGTGGACTGTACGATATATGGTGATGTGTGAGAATATTTAATTTTCCATTGATAATAACTCAGGGATGACGATCTATGCGACGACAGAATCCCGTCTCTAGGTCGATTCAACAAGGAGCGCGCTCGCTGCATGCGTTCTCCACGAGCGGTGTTACATGACTCGGTTTAGTCGCAGCTAGACCCACATATTATGTCGACGGACACGGGTCTGGGATCAAGATCCGTAGACCAGGATATAAATCCGGATCTGGCTCCGAAAAATGTCGGAGTTACCATCTCTAGTTGACTACACAAAACTCACGGAGGGCGCTAGAGTCTCCGCGAGTCTCATGGCGGTTCTCTGTGTCTTCAGCACGGTGCGCGCTCGCTGCATGACCTCTCGCTCCACGAGCGATACCGCCTGACTCTACAACTCTATGCAATACTCACGGAGGGCGGTCTATGCGACAGAGAGTCCCGGTCCTCCCTCAAGGCGGCTCTACGTCTCTTCAGCACTGCGCGCGCTCGCCGCATGCCCTCTCTCTCCACGAGCGCGCGATGCCGCACGAACTCTAGCTCGGGTGTGTCGGCTCTTGAAACTGCACCTACGAAATTATAAACGAAATTACAATGTTAGAAATATACAAATACGAGTACTTTATTGGCATCTCTGGGTTTCAATAGTTAGACCTAGAAAACATTTTCAATAAAAATAAAATCATTTCCTAATTATGTGATGTGACATACAGACGGACATACGGACGCACACCGAAGTCTCACCATGAGGGTTTCTTTTTTACCATTTTGGTACGGAACCCTAAAAAAGAAGAACATACCTAACTCAGCGAAAGGATACCGCAAGCTGTAGGGCGGCTGACACGCGAGGTCTGGGAACTGGTCCTCTAGGTCGTCTAGTTTCCTCAGCTGTTGACGGAGTGCCTCCAGAGGACTCGACCAGCCCTCGCCGCGTCTGCAACATTGTTACATTAACGTTGCATGAAGAAACCGAAAGTTAGTGTGAAAAGCTGGTAGCCTAGTTTCGAGCACGGTCAGAAAATGATCGTGCAGGTTAAGCAACGTTCGGCGTGGTCGGTACCTGGATGGGTGACCGCTTGTGCCATATTTCACCTGAGCCCCTTCGTGCCTCGGAGAGCGCGTTAAGCAGTCGGTCCCGGTTGTTATCGTTCGACAGCAGTCGTTATGCAATGTCAGAAGCCTAAGGGCGGCCTGAAGAACTCTGACAAATAGGTTGGCCACTAACCATACGATAAGCAAGCAAGCATACAAGACCATAGGTCAGGTCAAAAGAATCGATGACTGTCAAGGTGCTTATTATGGTTAAATCATGGCATGTTATGGTTTGTGCTAAATAGAGACAGCGCTATACCAACGCGATAGCGCTGTCTCTTTTCATTCATTTGTTGATGATATCATTTGATGGTTTTGATAATAGCCCTGCTGATCGCATGCGCCAACTGACAGACGCGGGTCCATATAAAACTTCTCTAGCGAGAAATCTACATAGGATGAATTTCAACATCTTTCATTTACCATATTACCAGACTGGTTTCGATGATATTACCACACAAATAGTACGTTTTGTCAAACACAGTTTTCCGTTTAAATATTTCGATGCATTCCATCTTACTTTATAATTATGTGGTTTCGTACTTGGGGGAGTAGTTCAGACGCGAGGTGGATGCAGATTTTAATCTTGTGAAGCACCTTCGACGTCCTTGCCCTGTAAAATGTTGTTACGTGATAAACTGATAACATAGGTACTTAGAAAAAAGTACATTGTGGAGACCTCCTTACTTTTTCCTGGTCATCATCATATCCTCAAGGTTCCAGATGTTAAGGTCGCCATGGTCATAATTAAACATTTGAGCTCAAACTCGAACCACCTAACTGTTACTTTTCCAGAGATCCCATTACACTCCAACATTCCAAGATATTCCAAGATTTTAAAACCACTGATCCAACTTTCATCTGATATGGCTAAGAACATTCAACAAGTTAGACCTGCGGCACGCTCCGGGCTAGGCCATACGCGGAGCTCGGCTTCGGCCTCGCTGTGCCACCCATGGCTGTCCTAAAATCCCTCTCTCTACAATTTTTTTTTGGCCGCCATCAGTAAATGTTTTTTTCTCTTGAATGGTCTCCGGATTCCCTACAACTTTACTTCAAGAAGACCCCATCTAACTATTATGGTTTCGGCAGGCTGATAATCTTCAAATTCTTCCAGTTTCATACTGTGAAATTGAAGTTCGCTTACTTTTCCTGGTCATCACCAGATCCTTAAGATTTCAAACGTCGGAAACGCAGCAAGAACCTGAATATTTCAGCACAAATTCGAACCATCTAGCTATTACCGTACCAGAGATCCCATCTGGCATCAAAGATACTCCAAGATCTTGGAAACCACTGGTCAAATTTTTATCAGACCGTCAACAAAATAATCTATTAAAAAAAAACAGGGTCCAAATCAGACCATCCGTTGTTAAGTACGCCAAAGACAAACATACCGACAGACAAACGTTTCAAACTTATAACACACCCTCCCTCGATCGGTCGGGGGTTAAAAAATATACTGTTGCATACCGTTGACTGGTTCCTTGGGTTTTTCGTCGGCTGTGGTAGCGTCTGACGTGTCTTGGTAATCCGTTGTTGCTGCTGTAAGGATAGGAGAGACATTGGCACCGGTTCTGTGATAGCACTCCCTAAATTAAAACATCGCTAAACGAAACGTTACCCTCACTCTTGCACGATATAGAACAAGAGTGAGCGTGACAGTTTGATTTAATTGTAACTTTAGGTCTGGCGGCCATCTCGGAATCGACGTAATTGTAAATTTTACGTAATGTAGCGATAACAGTTTGTTACTTAAATGAACACCTATTAGCTTTAAAAACGGTAAAAATTTAATTTCCTGTGATCTAGGATTAGAAATTTTTCTAGTAGATGAGACATTTTTCCCGCTTTTTTACGAAGGGATAAAATGATTGCAAAACTTTCTGAACAATACCAATCTGTTCGATTTTCAAAAATTCGATTTTTTGGCGATGTAGTGGCCAGCATTTTTTCACAGTAACCTTTCACAGTAACAACATTCATTATTCCACAGTAACCCTTAAATCATAAGTATCATAACTCATACTAAATGTATGGGAATAGTTTTTTGCTATTTCTGAGATTTCTAGTACTCGAACCTCGGTTGACCCCATATAGTCTTTTGTTCCTGACTCGAAGTAGAATCGATTGGCATCAAAATTTTTTTTTGTGGAAATGGCATTTTAAATAGCTCCAAAAGTTAGGGAAGGTCTCCTAAGACCATTTTCTGTATAAGACCTTCATCCTTTAAACTATTCCACAATAGGACCCACTAGCTGCTGTGGGTCATGTGGACACCTATTATTTTACTTAAAAAAATATTGTGACCCATTTTATGGGTCCTACGAATCCTTAGTATTTTGGGTTATAAAGGGAAACGGGTCCCGTATCGACACAAGTTGATCGTCTTTTGAAGTTGATCGACCCTTTCGAAGTAACACAAAAGTAACCTGCATCTCTATCCCTGTCCCTGTCCCGCGCACGCGCCGGTGGCTCCCGAAACGCGACGGCTGCGCGTCGATGTGGTCGTTTCGATACTGACGGTTGAGATGTTGTTGCCGGTTGTACAGTCTGTAACATGTCGAGTTATGTATGATAAAGGGCCGGTGATGCAAAACAGAATCACGGTTCCGTTTCGCTTTCGGTTTCTACGAAAATTTTGATGTCTTTCGGCAGTGTTTATAGAAGAGCCAGTACTCACTAAGCCCGTGTGCTCAATCTTCGACCTCATTGTCACTTACCATCAGGTGATAATGAGGTAGAAAGAACCCGCTTTTGTAAATAAATTAGTCGAAATAAAAAATAATCTGTACTAATAATTGTTTATAAACAGTGAAGGTAATTATCGTGAGAAAATCTGTATGATTGAAAAGAAACAAGGCATATCCACAAGGCCCAAAATAGATTACTCCAAGCCAATAACGATGCACAGAAAGGAATAAAAGTAAAAACAAAAGAAAGTAGAAACATAGTCTGATTGAGAATTGCCGTCAGTGGGACAAAGCGTATTTTAAGTCTTCATTAAAATACATCCTATCCTTTTCTACACCACAGCTCTAGACAGAGATGACACGGACTTAAGGAAGCCTTGACAATCAGGGTGTTTCTTGCAACTAACGGATAAAATATGAGAGTTGTGAGATTATAACTTATCTGAGCAGTAAAAAGTGGTATGTAACTTGTATACCACAGAGGATATTTTTTATACCTGTATTAAAGATCTTTGATAAAATCACTGGATACACTTACATTTTCCCTTTTAAGCTTCCAATCATCATTGTTATTATCAAAAGACTTCAGCGCGTTGCTCTGTGCGTTGCTCTCGGAGTAAGAGGTTTCGTTGTCATTGAATTTGATCATCGGGTTGTTGTTGCGAACTCTTGGCTCCGATTCTATCACTGCACTTACTGATGTTTCGTTCACTTCCTTGCATCTGAAGAATTTAAGAAGTAGTAGGTTTTGTAAATGGATAACTTAGGCTTTCGCCCGTGACTTCCATGGATTTACTTATCCTGTGGAAAGGGTATAAAGATATTGGCCTAACTGTCCGTTATTTTAAAAAATCTTCAAAATGGCGGTAAATCTAAAGCTGATATCAAAACAAACAAGAAATGTTATATGACAAAATATCCTAAAGTGTCACGTTTCCAAGTTATGCTGGTTAACTTGTATCTTGAGTACAACTTTTATGACTTATAACTTGGAAATTTGACACTTTGAGATTTTTTTCACATTACCTTTCTTGTTTGTATAGATATTAGCTATAAATTTATATAGGAATTATGCGTGGCCGTCATTTTGAAGTTTTTTAACACGGCGGACAGTTAAAGGTAAACCGCGGGCGGGAGGTGGGGCATGTCCCTGTCTTGGTTGCGGAGGCCAAGATCCGCTTTGGGTCACTGAGCCAGCGGAGTAACTATGGGTTCGACACCAACCTAGATCAAATATTTGCGTTTATTAACTAAAGTCTAGCAAGCAGTCTTATATACATATTGTTTTACGAGTACCTTTCAAGCGACTGTGTTGCTTTATGGGAGTTCGACTTTTCCGTTTCGGATCCCGTTGTCATGCTCATTTCGCGTCTCTTGTTCCGGCGCTCTATTGACATCTGGAAGTAACAATCGTAGAATTACAAACTGATCACAATTCGGAATAAAAGAAACAATTCATTTCATAAGGACTCCTATGTTATGAGGTCATGAATAGAATAGAACAACTAAACCCATGTTTGACTCCAATCTCACTTATCTTATCGTACAATAGAGGGCCGGGAACAACCCCAGAGGCACTTCAGTTGGGTTCGGGAACTCTTTTGACACATTTCATTCATCGCAACGGCGATTGGCTAGTATAAGCTTACTTACTTCCTATTGGACTAAATACAAACTTACAGTCCCACGTTTTAGACTTAGTAAAGTAAACACATCAATAATGAGTCATGGGATTTTATAAGATACATGATACTGTAATAAATATGACAGAGAAAAAAATTAAGACACAAAAGGGTTATTATAAAATAAATGACTGCTTAAATGATAAAGAGGCTTGGTCCTAAATTCAGCTCCAGTTCTGCACATTGTGTACATATATTATATGATTGCATTCATAATTATTGTAAGATATATTTATTTCAAAAGATGTGCTGCTGAAAGTATCTTGCGCCGCTTCTTTCCTTAGTAGAGTAAAAAAATGACGTTGTATGTAAAATGTACTATAGGGTGCTTAATGACAATAAAAACATTTTGATTTGATTTGATTAAAAAACTTAAAAAAAATAACCTACCAATAACGTTCTGTAACCTGGAAACGCTTCATACACATACACATACCTACGTATATTAGAATTATATACAGTTTTCCTCTCCCTGTAGTAATACCTACCTGTAGTTTATTAATTTATTGAGCACATACCATGGGACAGTACTTAGATTGTCGCAGTTGTTAGTTTGTTAACTTTGTATAAGGACTGGCTGAAAATCAGCGCTGTGTGTTTACACGCAAGTGTATTCTCTCAAGCATTAGCTGAGCCAGGTGCCTATTGCCAATAGTATTATGGAGTGAACTAAATATGTATTATTATTTTTAATTTTTTTTTTAACAAAGTGTTTTTTCTTTCTTTGTTTCTACACACACAGCTGGGGCAATTTTGTCCTAGGATTTCGATACACAGGACTGGTTAAGCTTCACCAACTGAGATCTATCCCATCTCCATCAGTTCGCAGTACCTTGACGTCATGCTTGAGCCGTGCGTACTTCTCCTTGAGGCACTTGTACTTGTCCGGTAACGCGCGGTCGTCGATCTTAGTGGCGACACGCGAGCTCGCCAACCGCGCGCGCAGTTCCTCCAGGTGGCAAGCATGCTGCGTACGGAGACGCTCCACCTATTATCATAAACCAGGGTTCACTGATAATTATCGTGATATTTATGCCATGATAAATATCAACTGATAATTATATCAAGATCGTAAAAAAAGATCAAGAGACGCGGTAGGTTAAATGAAGGGTTAGGCTATTGTATTATTAATTTATATCACGCTCGAGTTCATTTTAAAAGTAATGATTTTTATTTTGCTGAAATGCAATAATTATTTCTGGGTTAATATTAGGAATTGAGATGAATTCTCTTAATAAATCAAGAATGAGATTTCTGTTAATACTGAAATTAACTTATTTTGATGTTTGTTTCAAGAAATATAAAAAACGATAAATATCAGTTTTAAATTTATAATTTATGGATAATTATCAAAAATGGATAGTTATGGAGTTTTTAGAACCCTGTCATTTAAACCGATATCAGTCTGCCTTCAATAGAAATACTGCAGCACTTTGGTTACATCAACGTAGAGTAAAGATTGTTGATTGGTCGCTAAAGAAGGTAATGTACGGGATCACCTGGAGGTACCACCGCAAAGCAGCAATGCTTGCTTTGCTGCTTTGCGGTGCCGGTTTTGAAGGGGAAGAGAGCCAAATATGGCAGACAGGTAATAAAAACACTCGTTCCATAGTTCCAGTAGTTTTCAAATAATCGTTCAAGATAGTGATGTCCGCAATAGACACTACCGAATCCAACAACATACAACAACAACAACATACGACATATATCTACGACACTTACCTCCGCCCTATAGTCGTGTCTCAAGTCTGTGACCCTGGCAGTATGCTCCTCCCGAAGCGACTCTATTGTAGCTTTATTTTCCTCTGACATTCGCGCCCTCTCTCTGTTCAGATTGTCCTGAAGTTGTTCGGAGACTTCGGATAAAGCGCGTTCATTTTCTGAAATGAATAAGTCGTGTGTCTTTTTTATTTTGTTAAAGCCATGTCAGTTTGCAAGACCATGTAGTAAGATTGAAAGGGGGATGTTGAGATGGTTTGGACACGTAGAAAGAATGAATGAAACGATAATAACGAAAGCGTTGTATAAGGAAACGTAAAAAATGACCTCGTAAAAATATACTTTAAGGTACATACTCGCAATAAAAAAAATGACTTTTAGACATTGACTTTGGGTAGGGAAGTGACCTAGAATGACCTAAATCGACCAGATTGCGGATGTCCTAAACAAAGGTCAGGTGCGGTCAACCACTAACCGAAGAGCGTGTATGAAGCGTGGAGAGTGGAAGAAGCGATAACGGTTTGTCAGGATCGTTGCAGGTGGAAATCTTTAGTCTCTGCCTACCCCTGCGGGAAACAGGCGTGAGTTTATGTATGTATGTCAGCAACCTACAGGCGCCTGAACAACTCTGACAATAGATTGCTTACTCACCATATATCAAGATATCGCATTTTGCGAAGTTATATCAACTGGATTGGATTACAAAACATACCTATTTCTAACTGTTCCCTTTTCTCAAGTAATTTCGCATGATATTCCTTTTGTAACTTTGCCATGTCATCGTTATGTTGTCGTTCGGCAGCTTCTATATCGCGGCGTCGTCTCTCCTCCATTTCAATTGCTAGAGATTTTAATGTTTCTTGGTGTTTTTGTTCTGCTGAGGTCAGTGCCTGTGACAAGGAAAACGTGTAAAGTCATGTCGTGCCGGCCATAAAGAATAGCACCACCCCAACTCTTCCCGCGGGTGTCGTACGAGGCGACTAACGGACTTGGTGGATACTATTCTACAGCTAGTAGACGGCGATAGGCTCGCCACCCATCACATTTATCCACCAAATCTTATGGCGAAAAGTGGGAACTACCTGTCGGTAGTTCCTCTGTCTACCCCGTCGGGGATTATGTACACAAAATATCTATATATTTTGAGTTGTAGACGTGAGTTTAAGTATGTATGTTTTATATCTATGTTTAAGAAAATAATGTCAAGTGTTGTGTTAGAGACCAACATTATGATTATGAATTAAACAACTCTTACCTCTTCCATTTCCCTACGATGCCTCTCAGCCTGCTCCGTCAATCTCACTCTCTTTTCCAGTAAAAACTTCTCCTCTGCTTCCTTCAAATCCTCTTGCAACTCCGCTCTCATTCTCCTTTCTCTCGTTGTAAACTCTACTCTCATATTCTCCAATTCCCTTTGCATAGACAACTCTAGCCGTCTCCTCTCATCTCCTTTATTTCTCTCCAGCAACTCTCTTCCCATATCAGATATAAGAGGAGATTTTAAAGGTTTCTGAAATGTTTCATCTTGCTCAAACTGATACACTACTACAACGTTGTCAGAACTAGATTTTCCTTGAGACAAAATAACACCATCGAGTCTAGGGCTAGTCAGACCCTTTGCTATACTTGTTGCAGAATCGGAAGACTTTAAAGGTGCTATCACAGCTTTGTTTAAAGGCTTGAAAGTAGATAGAGGACTGGACCAAGGTTTGTTAAAGTCATATCTAGGAGATCTTACATCTGAAGCCATGATTGGTGTTGGTGAGACTTTAATTTGTGGAGATTTAATCTCTATGCTATCTGATCTAGATGTTATATTAGTTTCTTCGACTTTTTTAGGCTCGTCGGAATCTGAGTGCACTATCTTGGGTCTAGACGACAGATCTAATATAGGAACTTTGATTTGAGGTATTAGAATATTGTCTATCAGCCGTGGAGATTTATTTTGCGTAGACAGTGAAGTTTTAGAATTTGTAGTTTTTTCTGAAGTTTCATCTGTCTTTGGGCTGTCTTTATCTTGTTCTTTCTCAGAACTGAGTTCTTTCTTTTCACTTTGCATATCGTTGGAATCATCAAGTTCGTTTAGGTCTAAATTAGCAAATTCTTTGTCGGGAGAATCAATTGATGTTTCAGATTCAATACTCTCCATGAGATTGATGGAAATTTTGTTTTTCTGTTGGGGTATCATTGGCGATCTGGAATTAAAAAAAGATAATATAAAACTAAAAATAAACACATTTCGAAGAAAAAACTGACAGTTAGGTCGTGCACACAGGAGACGGTCAAGCGTTTCGCGGTCTGCGTTCGTATTCTGATTGGTGCAAAGTACTGCGGTCGAGCATACGTGCCAATCAGAACCGGAGACCGCGAAACGCTTTACCAGTTCTTATGCGCGCTATCCCTAATAGTTAGATAAGATCGATCAGAGGTAACTTCAACCTACCCAAAACGTGATTTAATCGATGAAATAAGACAGTTACTTTAGCTAATGGTCTACTATAAAAGCACATTCTTTTTATTTTCATAGGTGCCTCCTACCTCAAACAAATCGAGTAATTCCATTGGTAGATAATTGATATGATATGGTCGACAGGTGTCATAATAGGGAACTTGCATGTTTTTTTTTTGTTTTTAATCGAAAGATACTTGAAAAAGAGAAACTTTACTGAACACAAAAGATTTTTAATATGCTTATTTAAAGAGATATAGCTTTGTAAAAACCCATAATACAATTTTCGCGCCAAAACGCATTCATTTTCTCAAGTGACGTAATTGGATTTTATGTAAACAAACGTGAGCTGTGAACAGTCTTGAACTTGTCATAAGATTTTTCGCTTTAGAGGTTATTTTTATATTGGTTATTTACAAGAGTAATAAAACTATTTACAGTATTTGTGTAATCCTAAGAACAATAACTAGGGTGTAATCGTAATGATTCGTTGTTTTAATTACAAAAGTTGCCAATTGCAAAAATATTTTCCTTAGAAGTTTATCAAAGTTTATGCAGATTTGGATACGTGTAAGCGTTACTGCCAGTTATTTCTATATACAGTTATGTATAATTATTATAATAGGTATATAATTTATAAAAATAATAATAGTTTATAATAATAATATATATTTATTCAGATAATTCCGCCTCACTTGTAAAAATATTCCCTAAATTTAGGGTAGAGAAATCCTATGACGTCACTCAATGCTGATAGGTGTTTGAAATTACGTTCCATTTCGCGCTACTAAAAAGCTAAATATCTCAATAAATACAAATATATAAATATTACTACTCACAATTTAATCTTTTTATGTACTATTCTATCGACTGCAACACATAGTTTTAAATTTTAAAATTCATGCAAGTTCCCTAACATCACAGAAAAACATACCTAGGTCTGGCTTCCTTGTCAAACGAAGGCTCTTCTAGATGAATCGAGGAAGACATAGGCTCTATGTCGCCGGGTCGGACCAGATCGGATATCTTCTGAAAGTTCTTTTGAAACAAATCCGGCTTGATGTAATCGCCGGCCGGTGGACGAAGCACTCGCCGTCTGGGTGACGTGCCACGGTCGCTTTCTGAGAACACAAAACAATATCTAAGGCGCAAGACAGATTTTTTTCATACGTTTTGTATGCAAGTAGATTGAAGAGGCAGCGCGCTACCGGCGCACCCTCTCGACACCTCTTGCATACAAAATGTATGAAAGTGAAGCGGCGCAACGCAGATAGAGCGATGCGCCGACGGTGCGCCGGTAGCGCGCTATCGGCGCGCTTCTTGTGTCTTGCGCCTAAGGAAGCGTTCCAAAATAGGCTTTGTCGAGTAATAATAATTATTGTTGTTATTATTAATTGTTAGTGTTTTTTAACTAGTAATTTTTATCCGAGAATGGGCACTCGATGTCCGAACCGGTTTTGGAACCGACATTATTTCAACTGTCAGGTATTGAGTACCCTTTCTCGAGTAATTATTACCTGTTTTGGAAAGGGCACTCAATGTCCGAACCGGTTTTGGAACCGGCATTATTTCAACTGTCAGGTATTGAGTACCCTTTCTCGAGTAACTAATAGTTACTCGAGAAAGGGTACTGACAGTTGAAATACCTGACAGTTGAGTAACTAATAGTTACTCGAGAAAGGGTACTCAATACCTGGCAGTTGAAATAATGTCGGTTCCAAAGCCGGTTCGGACATTGAGTGCCCTTTGTCGGATAAAAATTACTAGTTAAAAACACTAACAATTAATAATAACAACAATAATTATTATTACTCGACAAAGCGAAAATAGTTTTGGATTTTGAACCTAGTGTACGTACACTAGGTTTCCTATAAATAAAGATCTTACTATTTTTCGTCAGAATAGTGCATGACACGTCAATGTTAGCTTGAACGTCGGATATATTGTATTGTATGCTGAAGGTCTAAATTCGAATGCAAACGCTATTCATTGCTAAAGTTTTTTGACCTACATACATTCATTTACCGATTTATTAAACGGTGCAGAAAAACATCGTGAGGAAACCTGCACGTCCACGAAAACAAGATAATAATTTGAAGGCATGTTGTGTTTAGCAGCGCATCGAAAACCTGATGCGGGCAATCTGATGGACCACCGTTTGATCGTCAGCTCTCCTTCTACAATAAAAAAACATAGCAAACATGACACGCTTAGAGTATTTAGAAACAAATTACAATGACAAATACTAACCTAAAGAATCCCTATCTGACCCGGAGACACTCTTCGATTCCCTTGGACTGTCCACGGGTCTTGGAGGCAATGGGGGTCTAGCCACTAATGGAGACAACACTATTGATGGAGTAACAGAAATAGGAGGCACTGGAGGTGACATATTCAAAGTCAAAAGGGATAAAGGCACGGGTGATGAGATTGGCTTTAGAACAGCATTCAAAGGGTTCAAAGTTATAGGTGATACTGGTGATGAAGGGATGAGGGGTGATGGCAGGGAAGGTGCAGGAGCGCTAATGATGGAGTGTCCTTCGTTTTGTTCTGATGAATCTGAGCCAGGACTGATTGTTGGTTCTGGGAGATTTTCGAGTTTGAATCTGCAAAGGAAGGAAATGTATTAAAACATTTAAGTTGCGACCTTTTTTTTTAATTCCATGATTTATTTTTTACAAACAACATTACAATGGGTTTTAAACATTGTTATGTAGTTAGAATCCTTTATGCAGAAGGCGGCATTACTAACCCACTATACCAGGATCAGTATTAACTGTATCAGTATTAACTGATCCTGGTATAGTGGGTTAGTAATGCCGCCTTCTGCTTAAAGGATTCGTCTAAGGTACCATGTACCTAGTGATTGAAGGCATTGTATATGATAACGTTTTTATAGGAATATGATCTTAATTGTAAATGAGACATTTTGTATAATAAATATTTATACCTGACACTTTTCCTGTCTTCATCCAAACTGGATGCATGTCGCGGCCTGCCAATCACGACACTCTCCGCCTTTCTCTGTAATGTATCTGACAGCTTCTCCCTCAGTATTCCCTTAGGAGGGTCGCTCTTGGTCATAGAGTCCAATGGCAGAGACTTTTCGGTGTCAGGACTGGGGAGGTCAGACTTAGATAGTTTGAGGAACATACTACCTTTACCTGAAAACAAGTGAATGTGAAGTTGTTTGTAAATTAATTTGTACCTAAATCAGAATTACTTTCGATCAGGAGCTTTTAGTTGAACTGAATTAGAACAATGGAATTTTGATTTGTAAAAACCATACAAAACGGACTAGCAGTGAATTTCAAAATCTTTGGTAGAAACCCTAAATTGTTATTCAGAATATTGAGAGTGAGAAACCGAGTTTAAAAAAAGGTTCTAAATTGTAAGACTTCTTTAAGCCTCGTGTCATCTCTATCTAGAGCTATAGCGTAGAAAGAGATAGCATGTAGTTTAATCAAGGCTTAACATTAAATGCATGTGTTCTTATGTCACCCTTACTCATATGAGTAAGTGTGACTGTTTAAGTTAGTATTAGCTTTAGATTTCTCGACCACGCGAGAATAGAAAGATATCAATTTTACATAAATTTTAAAGAAACAATAAAATTCGTACCTGTTAAAGGCAACCCCTTCTCAACTTTGGCACTAGACAACAATGGACTGAAACTCTCCTCCTCCGGACTATTGAGCATATGCATTTTTAAGTCTATTATCTCTGACTGCTGCTTGAATAGCAACTTGGGTCTCTCAAACGATGGTCGACTCAGCAGATCCCGATCGGAAATATTCCTCATCAACGTTGGTTTAGTCATATTATTATCGACACTGCGTCTTAGTGGTGATATCTTTAAATCGGCGAGTTTTTTATCCAGCCTCGATAAAGGGGCTAAAGGGGGTCGTCCCATAGGCGTCAAGCGTTTGGACAATAACGTAGAGGTGTTGTCTTTAACGTCAGTGTGGTTTTCACCGCTATCCGTGGATAATTCGTCGTCATCGCTTTCGACTTTAGTTTCGACGCGTTCGAGGTGTTTGGTGTTTTCTTCGGATGTGAGCAGCTCCTGTTAAACATTTGTTTTTTTAGAACTTCTCCTTAGCTAATTTAAAAACCCAATTTTTTTGCGCAGAGGAGGCACAAGATTCGGACGTTCGGAAAAGCCTTTGCCCTGCAATCAAGCAATCAAGGCTACTAATTTTTTTTGTACAATATATTAGTAAATTTCTCCAACTAAGTAAGTTAAAAGGCTGTACTATAGAAGTGCTCAATTTTTAAATAGTTCAGAGAAACTTTTGCGCCACAGTCTCCATCCTCATTGTAAGTTTCTTAAACAACATTATCACATGAGAATATTAGTTACCTGCACAGAAGCACACGTGTCATCCTGCATGGAAGCATCACGTGCACGTTTCACAAGCTCTCTGTAGGTATAAAACAAAACATTTTCAGCAGAGACTACCCAGCATCGGCCTAGTATCAAATATAAACAGTTAGAATTAATAACATAACAAAATGGCACACAATATGGCTAAGACTTCACGGGAAATGGTGGTGAGATGGTCCGGAATGTTCGGTTCGCTGCAAGTTGCAACCAATCTTAAAGCGCTGATTTCAAGGGGGAGAAGACAGAGCGATGTGATTCTTTGCAGCGAACCGAACTGGGGCTGGAACCGGACACGTGAAGTCCAAGGCTTTAGTGTGTGGCCGTTGATATTGGCGGAAATACCGAGAGAGAAATTTAAATGCACTAGCCACACTATTCAGCTCCCAAATATCACAGTACTTGGTCAGTGCAGAGGGCACTGACCCTACCCTCAATGGAAAACATGTGGAAACGCATAATATATGAGTGCTAGGAATTGTAGGATCTCTTTAGACTAGCGTAAAAATCGGCGGCATAATCAGCATGCCATAATTATAGTTCAATAATAGACACAAAGTAACTCAATTCAGTGTTATATTCATAAATAGACCTAAATATTAGTTTTTAAATAATCAGACAAGAAACCAATAACACCAGTTAGAGACTACAATTAAATTGTACAATTTGATGAGTTTATCACTAAAAAGGGATTTCTTTCAGTCAGACTTTTAATATGAGGAGTGCTGCAAAACAAATTAATAAAGAGGGGAGGGGCTGTATTTTTATATCTTTCAAAGTGGAACTTCACTTCAGTTTACTCTACAGAAATATGTAGATGCCAGATCATGAAAATACTAATGGAATCAAGAATTACTGTTAAAAAATTGTGTTATTGTTTATGAACTTAAAATAATTAATTACAGTATACTTAACTAAAACTAGTATAGACTTCTTTTACCTGTACACATTGTCTAATGGATGTTCCCATTGCGTCTTCTTTGTTTCTTCATTGTAGTAGTAATGTGTTTCGAGCTTCTCATCGAAACTGTATTATAAAAGATATTCCTATTATAGCAGGTCATAAATGAAATAAATACAACATTTTATTTTTATACAATAACAGTTATCTATTACTTTATACCAAAAACAAGATGTCAAGCTAACCATCTAACTTAGTACTAAGTTTGGTTGAGTCTAGTCAACTTGTCGGGTCTAGAGATACTTAATGTCAACTGCATATACCTATGTCAGAGAAATAATAAGTTAGTTACATAAAATTAAAACAACACAAAGAAAATCTTACTTTATTCTTTTATAGCTTTGTAATTAAATAACATGAGAATAATATTTTTTATATATAGGTATAATGGTTGTAATAAATAACAAAGGAATACAAAAGGTCATTCGTGAAGATCAAAAAATGGTCTACACGATGACCAAATTTAATACTAAATTAGTTAAACAGGATACTTACTATGCCTTCCATGGTGCAGGCAGCGCTTGCATGAGCCCATCTCTAGCCAACGGCAAGAGGTGGCTTTCGCTCTCAGGATCAATGCCCAACTGGTGGGCATACTCCGAGATTTCTACAAATATACGAGTACATTATACAAAATATACATTTTTTATCTAATAATTAAGATGTCTGACAACAATACGCTATGTCCCTTGCGGGGTGGCAGAGAGAATGGAGCGCCACGAATCTCTGTATGGGCATGCCTCTCTTGCTTACATCAGATTTACTTTATACACCGTGGTTGTACCCAGGCTGCCAGACAAGGAACTTTAATCGGGAATTGAAAAAGTTTGGGCAGAAAGCGCAGGCAGTCAGTAAGAATAAAAACAATACAAACCTTCAGCCGATGGCTGGCTGTTTTCATCGAATATTTCACGGCACACCACGGCCGTAGGCGAGCTCATCGCGATATCACATTCTACTTCACAATAAACAAAGACTGCCTATCGCTATCAATGGTATTGTGGTTTACTGTTATAAAATTCATTATTTGATAGGAAATTCAGAGGAAAATCGACAAAATCGCCGAAAAAAAATCCTTCATTCAACTTCCTAGACTTTTATGACAGCTCTACTTTTTTTAAGGAAGGCAATCGCGTAAAAACCAAACAGCAATAGTTTTTGAGAGTGATGGTGTTATTTTATAAAATTATATGGCAACACAAATAATTATCTATGATTATTATTTATTTTTAATAATTGACATGTCATGCGTGCGTTCGAATAGTTAGTGCTGGTATAATTATATTATGTAAATTGAGTTTTGGCGGGAAAGTCGATGGAGAAGGTTCTACGGTGTCTATTTTATTGCTCAAAAATTGTTTTCTGATGATTTTGATCGCTAAAATCGGTGTAGTTTTGTCTAGCAAACTTCAGTAACGGTGATAATGTGTTGAACTCTTAAAATAAACTTCTCGTTTTTGGTTCGTTGTGTAGTTTCACTCTATCATTCTGCGGCGAGCCTTGAGAATTCGCCAGAGACTAGACCGGTTGAAATTTCCGTCATAATTCGTAGGAGTGTTAAAATGTGTCTACACCACAACATTTTGATGCTGAAAAAATAAAAACTGTTTTAAATCGTTTAATGTTTAGGCTGATGGCCTGTGTTGCGAATGCCTTGTTAAATTTTAAAAAAAAACTTTACTAACAACCTCAAATTATTGTGATTGTGAAGAGGTTTTTCTTGTGAATAAAATTAAAATAAGACGAAATGGCTTCTATGAAAGATGTTGCTTCTCTCTATCAAAACCTGAAAACAGAATGGGCAAAGAAGCCACGTAAACTGGACAAGTGCGGCGAGCTGCTGAACAAAATAAAGGTAATGTGAATGACGATGATGACTCGTCAAAAAAGATTTGTTTTGCCAGAGTATCTATAAAATTCTATTGTTTTTCAGATTGCCCTTACACAATTGACATTCCTCCCTAGTAATAATACAGCTGCGAATCAAAAGGAACTCATTTTGGCCCGCGATGTTTTGGAAATCGGTGCTCAATGGGCAGTTGCTGCGAAAGATGTGAAAGCTTTCGAAAGATATATGTCTCAACTAAAATGTTACTATTTTGATTACAAGTAAGTCTATTTATGTACAACTTAAAATTAAGTCTTATTCTTCAATTTTATATATATTTGAAATCTTACAAATCAGAAGTTATGAGCCTCACAACCTAGTAGCAAAGGGAAAATAATATGGTGATGATAATGACTTCCATTTATTCAGACAGGAACGAAGATGATTTACAACAGTTACCATATTCTGTGTAATTTACAGTGTAACTTACATAAACCTTATATAATATGATACAATACCCCAGGTTAAATTTAAGCTGTGAACTGTGCTACAGATAATACATAATACATTTATTTTTCCAGAGACCACCTTCCAGAGTCAGCGTTCATGTACCAGCTCCTTGGCCTGAACCTCCTATTCCTGCTCTCCCAGAACAGAGTGGCAGAATTCCACACAGAACTTGAACGGCTTCCTGTAGACGTGATCAGAGCAGATCCATATGTGAGCCATCCACTTGCTCTGGAGCAATATCTCATGGAGGGCAGTTACAATAAGATATTTTTGGCTAAGGTTTGTATTTTGTGAAACCATTGCAATATTTACTAGTATTAGATTCCACTATCCCTCAGAGATTACAATACAAATATTCTTTATTTCATATTTATTCTTTATTTAGATCATGTATGTGACAGTTATGTATTTATTATTAATGTATTGCAATTAAAAAAAATATATAAAGAAAATTAATCCATAAACTATCTTTGGCTTCACATCCACGATGTGGCAAAACATTGGCCTGAGAGAACTGAAGGAACAGAACTTTAAAAAACAGTCAGTAACCCAAACCCACTCATAGTTATCTACTTTGTCAACATGTCCTTTTTTACCACAAAGAAAATACTAGAGTTCTAGAGCAAGGACACAATCACACGCTGTGATTCATGTACAGTTGGGTCCTGGACCGACAATGAAGTTTCACCTATCCTATAGTATGCAGTGTGTGTGTATGTATGCCTCACACAAGAATACTGGTACTCGGTTTTCTAACTGGTATTTATCTGGACCATGTCCAGTTTAGGAACCACTGCTCTAACAAATACAGCAAATAATTAATGATCTTAATAACAGTTTATCTTTTATCATAACAGGGTAATGTCCCAGCGGAGAGCTACACACTATTCATGGATACACTTCTTGACACGGTGCGTGGCGAAATAGCAGCATGTATTGAGAAGGCATACCTATGCATTTCTTGCTCAGAAGCAGCAAGACGACTCAACCTGCCATCACAGCAGGCAGTACTGGAATATGGACGGAAGGTGAGACATGGAGCTTGTAGTTTTTATGATTAAAAAGAGCCTTAAGGGCGTGCACTGCGTTAAGTGGACTCCACACGCTGAGTCGATATGGATGTACATTATAGTCGATTGGTCTGGACATACAAGCTGGATGTTCTATATGAACATAAACATTTCATGTTAATTCTTTTATTTCCTACAGCGCAACTGGGTGCTAGGCGCTGACAATTGCTACCACTTCAATGCTGCAGAGGAGACC
Organism: Hofmannophila pseudospretella; assembly: GCA_947369225.1. Lineage (NCBI taxonomy): Eukaryota > Metazoa > Arthropoda > Insecta > Lepidoptera > Oecophoridae > Hofmannophila > Hofmannophila pseudospretella. The sequence continues at coordinate 5,647,861 of OX376328.1, read as the reverse complement.
AGTGCTGCTGCTGCAGGCGTTCTGCCTTCGTCTGAACTCGCCGACCAGATCATAGAGTATGCTAGACATCTTGAGATGATTGTATAAATTTTACCTGTATTCATTAACGTACCAGCTTCTTTTGTAATATTAAAATAGTAAATTAAATTTTTTGAGTTTTATTTCATAATTTATGATTATGAGGAAACCTGATATACTTAGGCCATATTGTAAATAGGCAAATATTATTTTAATTTTTTTGTGGGCTAATGATGAGTGAATACACTACATACATTAATTTACAGACTACAGTAATTTACAGACAAAGTTTCTTAAGATTATTTAATTCTCATTAATGGTAATTATTTACAATCAACAAAATATTATTTAATTTTGCGGAGTTCTCAGTGAATTCAAGTCGTCAAGCTTTAATATCTTCATAAAATATTCCAAAGCAATTTTCAGATTCCAATCCTTTGTTTCTAAACACCTGAAAATAATATTTTTTGGTTTGGTGGCGGCATTCTTGATAGTTAAGCAAACTAAGGCTGAGCAGACGACGAGTTTTTGTCCGTCGGACAGAAATGACCGGCGCTGTCCGTAGTTGTCCGCCACTGTCAAACTCGACGCACACGACGGGCAATCTGATAACGTCCCCGTCCATCATTAGCGAGCCAGCGCAGCGGACTGAAAACCCGCCCGCCGTCTGCGTTAGCGCGTTTAAACCAGTTTGTTCTATTCAACGGCGGACAGTTATGTCCGGCGGTCTTTTTATCCGTCGTGTGCGTTATTGCATAGGATTCCATACGTTCTATTCTCGAGGACTTTTTGTCCGGTCCGTCCTCTGCTCAGCGCCTTATTGTTATTTCATACGTACCTTTCGCTAGCTTTCTTGTCCAAATCAGTCATTTGCATGAAAACTTCTGTTAATCTTTCTCTAAGATCTTTATTTGGAGTTGTATCGAACTTGAGGCTCAATACTCGTTTAGATCTGACCTGAAATTAAAATTATTATAACAATTTCGAAATTATTTTCTAGAAGTGACTGGGCCAGTTTAATACCACAGACACGTTTCAATTCTTAAAATGTTTATTTTACATGGCAACACTTCATTGATTTGGCGACGGACGCTGTCAAGTTGCGCGTTGTGTGGAATTGGAATCGTGTTTTTATTCATAAACAATTACAGAAATCTTCATTTCTAATAAAATGAAGAAACACCAAACCCGGCAAAAAACTATAAACGACCCTGTCATAGTTTCGCGTGTGAAAAACTACCTCGCCGAAAATGTGGACAAGACTTTCGTGGATGTCAGCCAAATGGCGCGTTCTCTGAAAGAGCGCTATCGCGAATACAGCAATAGGGGCGATACAGCATTCTGCCAGATGGTAGAACGTGCCTACAAAGTCGTCTTACAAAGCTACGGACTGGATAACGCATCTACTTCGGAAGGATCTGAAGAAGAATCTGACTTGGAGCTTTTAGATGAAAATAGCAGCGCTTTGAACGATCGTATCTTGGAAATGTACAAAATGCAGGACAAGAAACGTCCTGCAGCGGCTCGGCGCCCTACAGATAAATCTGGAGAGCCTATAGACATACTTAGTAGTGATGATGATGGTAGTGCTGCCCCAAAATTGCCCAAAATTGGTGACCAAATCACCATAACCCCACACATACCTCCTCGGAATGCTAACAACACACTTATGGGCTCTATGCAGAAATCTCAACAAAACCAACATGCTGGAGATAAAAAGCGTAAGCCAGATGCAAGTAAAAGTGCAGGTCCAAGAAAAAAGTTTGAGATAGGCACTTCGAAGAATGTTAAAGTTAGTTTTGATGATATTGGTGGTATATCTGATATAATAACACAGATTTGTGATCTTGTATTACATATGAAGCATCCAGAGGTTTATAATCAGCTGGGTATTAAATCTCCAAGAGGAGCTTTGCTGCATGGGCCTCCAGGGACAGGGAAGACTTTATTAGCTCATGCGATTGCAGGGAAACTTAAATTGCCACTTGTTGCTGTAACTGGCACAGAGCTTGTTGGGGGAATGTCTGGGGAATCTGAAGAACGGATAAGAGAACTTTTTGAAAAGGCTGTATCAGTGGCACCATGTGTGTTATTCATTGATGAGATTGATGCAGTTTGTGGCAATAGAGTTCATGCTCAAAAAGACATGGAGAAGAGAATGGTAGCTCAACTACTGGCTAGTTTAGATAATTTGAGTGACACCAATACATCAGTACTAGTACTTGCTGCAACAAATAACCCTGATGCCTTAGACCCTGCCTTGAGGCGAGCGGGCCGTTTGGAACAAGAAATTACCTTGGGAATTCCAACCCTAAAGGCTAGAAAGGAAATAATGTCTATTCTGTGTAAGAATATGGCATTAGATGGTGATGTTGATATGAATGCTCTTGCTCAAGTTACTCCTGGATTTGTGGGAGCAGATTTGCAGGCCCTTGTAAACAAAGCTAGTACTTATGCTATAAAGAGAATTTTTGCTGAGATTCGTGCTGAAGAAAATGTAGTTAATATAGAAGTACCAGAGAAACCTAAACCCAGTGAAGAAACTGTAGTCATTCCTAATGGAAAAAAGGAAACTGAAGAACCAAAGGTAAATGAGACAAATGAAGATGCTGAAGAAACTAAAGAAGCTGAAGCTCCAGCAGAAAATACAGAAACTCCTGCACAAGAGTTAAATAATGAAAAAGTGGTTGAAAACAATCACACTACCACTAAAACTGAAAATAAGCCTGTAGATCCTGTAGAGGAGGTTTTAAGTCTCCTAGAAGAGACTATACCATACACATCAGAAGACTTGCATGGACTTGCCATCAAGCAAGAAGACTTCCTTAGAGCCCTGAAAACTACTAAACCATGTGCAGTAAGAGAGGGTATTGTTACCGTTCCAGATGTCACATGGGATGATGTTGGATCACTGAATCAAGTCCGCAAAGATTTACAGCTGGCTGTTCTAGCACCAGTAAAATATCCAGAACAACTGAAAAAACTTGGTCTGTCTGCACCAAGTGGTGTATTGCTATGTGGACCACCTGGTTGCGGCAAAACACTGCTGGCTAAAGCTGTAGCAAATGAAGCTGGGGTCAACTTTATTTCAGTTAAAGGGCCTGAGTTGTTAAACATGTATGTAGGTGAGAGCGAAAGGGCGGTACGTATGTGCTTCCGTCGGGCTCGAAACTCTGCTCCTTGTGTCATATTTTTTGACGAATTTGATGCATTATGTCCAAGACGTACATCTCAAGATCACAATGGAGCTGCCAGAGTCGTGAACCAATTGCTCACTGAAATGGACGGTATTGAGGGTCGCGAGGGCGTATTTGTTTTAGCTGCGTCGAACAGACCCGATATTATCGATCCTGCGGTTTTAAGACCGGGTCGTTTGGATCGTGTGATGTATGTGGGCATGCCAGCAAGGGAAGACAGATTTGATATACTACAAAAGCTTACCAAAGGTGGTACTCAACCACAATTTGGATCAGACGTCGATTTGCAAGTAATTGCTGGCCTTACAGATGCCTATACAGGGGCAGATTTAGCCGGACTTGTTAGAGCAGCATCAACCAATGCTTTGACGAATCATATTTCGAATGGTACCCTTGAAGGCGACATTTTTGTAACCTTTGAAGATTTTAGAGCTGCACTGTCAAAATGCAAACCTTCAGTTTCGTCGAAGGAACAGTTGCATTACGAGAAATTACGATTGAAGTATGCATCTGGAGCTGATGATAAAGACATGGAAATGGAGACTGAGCTCACAAATGAGGAATCTATGGACACAGTGTGAGAATCATTCAGACGGTGGTTCATACAGACTTAGTAGAATAGTTTTCATTGTACCACATCATATAATTTTAAGTGTGTAATGCAATCAAACCAATAGTGCCAAGTTGTTCCTTTTAAGCTAATTTCTTGAATTTTTTCTGGGTCTATTTTACTGTGAAATCAGGTTCAATTTTACAATGACATGTTTTATGCGTATAATAAGGTTTATAATTTGCGAATACAAAGTAACATACAGTAGATGTAAAGTAATTTACAGAATCTGCACATTTTAAATTTAATAATATGTACCTAAATAAATATTTTTAATTATTATTTTTGTCATTATTGTTCTCACTATTTGTCCTGGATCCTAAAATAACCCACGTTTCCTATTTTTAAGTACAGGAAAAGAATATATAATTAACTATGTAAAACAAAAGGACAATCCCATACAAGATTTTGGCGATATTTTCTTGAACTTTCAAAGATTGAAACACTAAAAGTAATTTATTTGAAATTTGTTACACTTAAATTGAAAAAGAAAAACGTTTACCTATGAACCATATATTTTAAGCTTGTTTATAAGACATTAAGTGCATTTTATGTAACGCCAATAGTGTAGTCTTGTTTTACTAAAAGTAAAATGTATGAAGTTGACCCCCGTACAGGAAAAGCACCACTAAAAATAAAATTAATCAAACCATACACTTCTGTTAATGCACTTCTATTAACTTACCGAATTTATCTGGAAAGCAGAATTGGCGCAATCCTCAGTAGGTTCATCCCAATACACCATTTCATTACGTATTTTGTATTCTGCATCATTTTTAGTTGTCAATACCAGCGTTCTAGTGAAAGCCAGTAGAGGTTCATCTTCAGCTAAAGAGTCTGCTATGAGCTTTAGTAAGCCGTTGACGCGAATGATTGTTGATGAATCCTAGAGTGATAATGATAAATAAAGATTAGTTTATCTCATTAGTTATTTACACTCGCAGAAGTATGATAAAACTACACACCCATACCATATTTGAAATGGTTGGTTAATAAATTGCATGATTTTAATCAAGGCTTCAGGTCAGGATCTTATCAAAATTCTAGATGTAAGTAAGATCATCAGGTATAGCAAACGATAGCACAGTGGACACTCAGGATGGTCCAGGGTCGATTCTAGTTTTCGGATTTTTCGAACTTCTAACGGTGAAAGAAAACATCCAAAGGAAGTCTCCATATCTGAGGAAATAAACGAGTCGAAAACGTGTGCAAAGTTATCATGTCAAGTCATGATGACCCTTGGCTTTGTGCAAGGGTAATAGTGTTGCCGGAAAATCGATAGTCGATAGTGTTCACCAACAATATCCATAGGTCTATCGATACCATCATAACTATCGACTATCGATAGTTAATGAATCAATACTATCGACAGTATCGTTTAAAATAGAATGACCTAGCAATAGTATCGAAACAATTGATAGTATTGTACTATCGAGTAAGATAGTATTTTGCTGTCAGTGCTTAGGTTAGATTTAAGAGTAATTAACTGTTAACCACTTAATCTGAATATACCTATAGTTACATTTCACACTCAACTCAATGGATTTAACTATAAAATACTATATTATTACTATACTATCGATTGTATTGCTAAGTCATCGATAGTATTGATTCATTACTTTACTATCGATAAGCGATACTTTCGATAATCGATATTGTGGGCGATTTGGAGGCCCATCGAAATATCGATAGACAATCGATTTTCACGCCTCAACGGTAGGGATGACTTGACTACAATATGGTTTAATTTGTACTGTGAAAATCAAAATTATAAAACGAACCTTTTTCTTGTAATACACCTGTACATTTGAATTTGGGATACTCACGCTATGGTGCAAAACATCAACGGTGAAAGTGTGAGGATCGTGTAGTAACGGAGGCCACTTGCTGATCAGTTTTGCAACGGCTGGAGCGCCTTCTATGGCCTCCATATCGCCCTCCTCGAACATTCGTGCGCGGAGGAATAGATTCCGAAAGAATCGGTGTACAGGGCTGTAACCTAAGATGAGTACGTCGACATTGAAAGTCATATCGTAGCTGTCTAACGAACAGAGGTAAAATCCATTCAAATAATCTAGGTACACCCAAACTGATTGCGGGACAGCGGGTATTTTATAATACACAAACGGAAGTAACCGGCAGTCTGCATCCTCTGTTTACGCGGCGGCATCGTTTGTCTAGCGGCGACACCGGGCGGCATTTTGAAAGAGCGAGCGAGAAAGAACTTAAATATGAAGTGAAAGTGAGTGGAAGGAAAAGCCGGGGTCGTCTTAGACGACTTTGAAAGATCAGATGACAGTGCTCATAGATTTTAATATACAGAGCAGAACCCCCATGCGTGAAACGACGAATGACCGTAGAGGAAGCAAGAGAGGCGCGCCAAGACAGATTCGTGGCGCTCCATTATCTCTGGCTATCCCGCAAGGGACATAGCGTGAAGGTATGTATGTATAGTTGTCTAACAGCCGGCGAGTAAGCGGTAGGCGATTGATTTCTTCGTGTCTCAGAGAAAATGTTAAACTGTCTGTCCCGGCTGCTGTCATTCAACTGCAATCGTGTCATGTCAGAGGCCTACGGGCGGCTTGAACAACTGAGATAATGGGTTGGCCACTAACCATTCGACAACTAGCTCCCGATGGCTCGCGAGACGCTGGGCGGCGTGCATCATACAAATGGGAAACCGTCAGGTTTCCACCATCACCTTTCTTACCATCAGGTAAATTGTCACCGACGCCCATAGATATCTCACCTCAGTATTAAGCTGATTAGAGGATTTTCGATGCGCTGGTAACCTTGAGAATTTAGATCTGCCTCATGTGCCGGTAATTACGATGGCTCTCTTACCCTTCAAACCGAAACAGCAATGCATTGCGTCGCTGCTTTGCGGCAGAAATAGATAACAGGGTGGTGCCACCCCAGGCTGACTCTGCAGTGTCATACCACCTTCAAATACCATGATTACTTCAGTCGAAATGCAAGGTCCACTTACGTAATTTATGTTTATACGTAACAGTCATGATAGCTTTCTCATCGTACAAATCCTCTATTCTCATTCTATCTTCGGTAGAAGAGTCTAGAAGAGGAAAGAACACTTCCAAAAATTTGTCTACCAAGTCGTACGCTCCATCGAGGCAAAAGTTCTTCTTAGGTGTGGGTAAGTCGCCTTTTAGGTGGATAGGAATGTCATCCTGTATAAAAAAAGAAAGAGATAACGCCGCGATTCCATTGTGCAAGAATCTGTATGCAATTATGATGTCACAACAACCAACCATTCGTAAACAACCTACAATTTAAATTTTACACCTTTATCTGCGGCACTTCGACCCTTGATGATCTTTTGTGGCTACCCCATTTACATACCGGTCATCACAGTGTACAGATTTCCTCACGATGTTTTCCTTCAGCGTTAGAGCAGTTGGTCTTTGATAAATACGAAAAACTTATTGGTACATGGCATTGCACCGTTTCGAACCCGGACCTCCCGCATGGGAGTCCGTTGTCCTAGCCACTGTGCCACCGATGCTCTAACTTGCACCTTTAAAGCTATGAGAAAAAAATAATTGAGTATTACACTTAAAACGAAACGCTGATATCAAGTGGGGGGAAGGGCGGAACGTTTGTGATTGGTTGCAGTGAACCGAACCGGGGCTGGAACCGGACCCGTGTAGTCCGAGACTAATGGGTCAGACGGCTAGCTAGTTCATTAATTATTATTTGAAACAGCGTAAGCTACACTACAAATTCTTGATTCTAATTCTATTTTATTCTACGCAGGAGAGGAATAAATGGCGTCTCTTGGTTGCCGAAGCCAAGATCCACTTTGGATCGCTGAGCAAGCGGAGTAAGTAAGTAATAAAGTCTTCAAACTTGGCCTTAGATAGTGTCCTGTATTGGAGGTACCAACTGCCAATACCAACTATAGACTAAATGCGTTCTTGCCCCGCAGTGGCATCAATTTTAATAAAATATGTATCGAACATAACCTGGATTTGATCTGCACCAGCACCACTACAGTTAGTCGAATCCTGACACATAACTACTTTAAGGACGACCAGTTTCCCACACTCTCTGTCACATAATTTTTAAACCATTTCTCTTTTATATTCTTAATATTTATTTTACAACCGGCCTGTTTCTGTAATCTTCTTTTTAAGTGAGTAATAACTAATAATTCTTTTTTAACTCTATATTTAAACTGTTTTTCACAAGTGGAAATGTATTATTAGCATATTTTTATTAATATATTTTAAGTCTGTTGTAGTTATGTATTTGTCTGTAAATTTGCCTAAGAGAAAATAAATAAAATGTACAATACAAGTACAAGAAATACTTACAAGTTCCATCAAAGTAGGAAACATCATCTTCGCGACCCTCACATAGTGTCTAGGGTCAGTATAATCATGGCATAGGGGGTTGCCTTCAAGTTTGAGTGATTTCAGTGAGAGCTCGCGACATCGCAGTAACGCTGTGACCTTTTCCAGCGAATTAAAAGATAGGTCGAGGTGTTTCAGCTTTGGTGTCGTGTTTGGTAGGTCGAAGCTGTCTAATGACCTGTGAAAAATAGACTATTTGACTTTTTGGTATAAATATGTTAGACAAACCAACAGAGGTTACAGTCCCTATACTATATTTATACTATAAGTACTATATTTATACTGTTTTTTACAAGTGGACATTTATTATTAGCATATTTTTATTAATATATTATAAGTCTGATGTAGTTATGAATTTGTCTGTAAATTTCCCTAAGAGAAAATAAATAAATATTTTACGTATAGATATTATACTTACGTAAAAATCAGCAACATTATAAATAACATTAAATAATTGAGAAATAAACTAGGAATAGGTACTTATATACAGCAAACATAAATAAGTGCCGTGTCGTGCCGGCCATAAAGAATAGCACCACCCCAACTCTTCCCGTGGGTGTCGTACGAGGCGACAGGCTCGCCACCTATCACGTTTATCCACCAAATCACTATATTACTTATTTCTGCCGCAAATCAGCAATGCTTGTGTTTTGATTTGAAGGGTAAGAGAGACAATGTAATTATCGGCACTCTATCTAAGTCCTCAAGGTTAGCAGCGCAACGAAAACCCTCTAATAACTTCGTAGTGAGGTGAGATCTCTATGGGCGAAGGTGACCCGTTTGCGTAAGCCAGGTCGACATTAAATTAAATTTTCTTAAATCTTTTGCAGTTATAAAAAAATCTGAAATCTTAGGTACACTATGTTTATGTTTTTAATTCCTGATATTTTGGTATAATTGGTGTTTATATTACACATTGTCATATAATTTGCATTGATAAATCTATGATAATACTAAAGCTAAAACTAAACTTAGACTAAGAACAAAAAAACTAAAGATAAAAAATATTGAGTTAAGTTCCCCTATAATTGCAAGCATGAAAACGGGTTGAATCTGTGTCGAAACATGGAGATATCAAAATCAATAAATACAAATCGTGGAAAGAAACTTGTTAACAATCACCAACAACAGCCTATTAATATCCCCACAGTTGGGCCGCAGGCCTCCCCTTTACTACGGTACGGGCCATGATCCACCGAGCGGGTCCAGTGCTGATTGGTGGATTTCCCCTCGGACATGCAGGTTTCCTCACGATGTTTTCCTTCACCGTTAGAGCAGTCGGTAAATGTACGTAGGTCTTCTAAAATATCCGAAAAACTCATTGGTACATGGCATGGTTTCGAACCCGGACCTCCCGCATGGGAGTCCGGCGACCTAGCCAATAGGCCACCAACGCTCCCACGTTTACAATACTGATTGCAAATTAAATTCTTATGCAACTCCCTTAACAACCACAGTTGATGAGAACTTCCTTTTTGCAAAGTTTTTTCCATACTTACGTGATTCTATTGTGCGATAAATCGAGATCAGTGAGGTAATCCCACGCCACGATACTCTGGAGCTGTACTAGCTCGGATTGGTTGGTCGATCGGTTTAAAGGGAAGTAAATGAAGTGGCTTATATCTGAAACAAAAAACCGCATCGAAATTGGTTCAGCCGTTTCGGAGATAGATGGGAACAGACACATGCATACACAAACAAACAAACAAACGAACAAACTTAGGTCAAACGCATATAATAGAATCAAAAATCAGAACGGCAGAAAGAAATGGCAATAAGTTTTATGACGTAACAGTTCTCAAGAGCCATACAAGAGGTCCTGGCTGCATATAAAGGACTGTTTTGCTAAACTTTAACCATTAATATCTCTGATGTTAGTTGAGATATCGGAAAAATAATTTTAGATTCTTCCCTATTCCTTTTTACATCCATGTAACTTGATTGATGCAATAAAAAAAATTGGTTAATACAGTAATTATCATATCGTATTATCGTTAAGATGGATCATACTTTGGAAAAATATTTTTTGTTACACCTGCTCAAAAGTGGGCCTATTTATGGACTGAAAACTGTGCGGGAAGTGCCATATGAACCGCTTTAGTTACTTATTTTTATTTTATTCTTTTCTCGCAGGTGTAACAAAATATATCGTGTCTATCACGTTGGGGAAGACCACGTGTCGCAATCTTGTATCCACAACACTCGCTTACGACTCGTGTAGAGAAATAACACTCGTAGCGAAAATGTGGTCCTTTCCACAATATTTAGACAATCTACTATTTCCTCACGATATTTTCCTTTCCAATTTAGTATTACAGCGTCTCTGTGTTAGGACGATCATAAAACAACTCAACGTTGTTTCTATTTTCTGTGTATATGGATGCTACTTTATAATGTGTATCGTTAATAATTATATGCTGAGTATGAACTCACCGAATTTTGTAGTAAACTCCTTCAAACTCAGCTTCCTTTCACCATCGTAGCCTTGGGCGATTCTCTTCCTAAGTATCAATCTAGGAATGAAATCCAACTGGTTCAGCCCTACATCTAACTGCGATATGGTCACGCCCAATTCGACATCGTCCTTACGAATGTAGAAGCCGAGTTTGTGTATGGCAAGTAAGGCCGAACGGCTTCGGATCACGAGGAATCTGCACTCTTGTTCTGTGAACTGCAGAGCAAAATAATTAGTCAAACAAATCATATAAATTAACAGAGAAGACCCCTGCGCTTGGTTCTATTCCATATACCACTGAGATATCATGTCAGAAAAGGGAATTTAGTACTAGTTAACGTCCCCACTGTTGAGACACAGGATTCCCCTTACACAAGGGGAATGCATATGTCCTCAAAAAACTTTTCCACAGAAATTGAAAATCCTTTATTAATAGACCATATAGGACAGACAGTTTAGCCCGAGGTCTGCGGCATCGGACAGAGCGCGGTGGAAGAATATTGTCTCAGCCCTATGCACCACTAGGTGTTCTAGGACCTGAAGAAGAAGAAGATAGGACAGACAGACAGACATGCAGGTTTCCTCACGATGTTTTCCTTCACCGTCAAAGCAGTCGGTAAATGTACGTAAGTCTACGAAAAAACATAGATGGTTTCAAATCCGAACATCGTTCTGCCGTAATACACAACGGCGCCGTTTTGTAAAATAGCTATCCGTTTTGTAAAACGGCTGATTATACAATCGGACTGCGACATCTGTATGTAATCTTCTCACCTCTGTAAAGCAAGGTATGAAACTCTTTCCTCGAACGCAGTCTAGTATGACGTCAAGAACATGTTCCTTCCTCCAATGAGGCGGGTATCCCTTCATTGTCACTTGGAAGAAGATGTTGTCTTTCTCGTACGCCTCTTCCATTTGCTCCTGCTCTAGCATCATCGCTGACTGGAAAGAAAAAGTAATATTTTTATATAAAGCACAAATATCAAAATTATTTCTACCTAGTTACATCGATTAAGGACATCAATACAAACAAACACTAAACGTCACTTGGTTAAATCTCGTACAGCGTCACCGGAAAGAGATATGACCACTGACCTTAAAAATATTTCAATCTATTTTACACCTCTTTATTATTATTGTTAATTTATTGTTAATTTGACTTTTAAATGTTTGACTTGTAATTCGATTGTATTATGTAAATTATTGTAATCTGAATTAATTTTTTATTATTTTTTACACCTCAAATTATCTTTCCAGTGACGTTTTACGATATTTTACCATTGTGTTTATATTGATCGATCTAACAAGGTTCAGCTCCTGGCCTCTCATTTTTTTAAATAAAAAAACCTTACGACACAGAATACTAAATAGCCTGTATGCCACTTTTGTCACAAGGTTTGGTTACTGGCCTCACATTTTTATTAATAAAAACACATTAGGTATGCCCAGTCCCAAGCTCTTTCTTTAGGTCCTGAACCCCATTGTGCACTCGTATGTAGATAAAAAGAGAGAGAAAGAGAGAGAGAGAGAAAGAGAGAGAGAGAGAATATATCTTAGAAGTCCCTTACGTCCTGTCGCCATTGTGCACTGGTCTGTAAATAAAGATAGAGAAAGAGAGAGTACCTTAGAAGTCCGAGCCGTGACACTTTTCCTCGGGATAACATTCTTCTTCCACGGCCAGGCGGGCAGGTATTTCAACACTGTCTCGTCAGCGCTGTCCTGCATTTCCGGACGAAGGTGCACTGGCACGTATTTCTCTTTCACCTCTGTTTCGTCTACCACCTCCCTGTTACAATGCAGAAAGAAATATAGGGAGTTTAGACCAAAGATTTTGAAATTCACCCTATTATAGTGCGCGACATCCCCGGAGTGCCAGTTTCTATAGCTCGACTATAAATGCTGTACCGCGCCTTGAGTGGCGACAGACGTGCGCGGGGAGGGAAGCGGCGAGCGCGGAGGGGAAGCAGGCGGGCCTTACAGAGAGTAGCCAATGGTTGCTTTTATAATTTTGAACGGTAACGGCAAGTTTTACTGTCACGATTTAACAGGGAAGCGAAATGTTTGGAACTGTATGAAGACGCTTTTATATTTCTGTCGACGGTATTACCGTTGTAGCCTGCACTACCTGCATTGTGCAGGCGATCCTCAATAGTCGCCTTCAGCACGTTTCTCGGGCATAAAGGAATTAAAGGTTACCTGACAGATTGGTCCTTATTACACATCAGGTTGATGGTTAGTTTGGGTTTCTTCGACGGGGTCAGCGGCCCGAGGCGTTGGAAGGCGCTTAAACGCTTCTGACCGGCTTCCGACGACTCGGAACCCTCTTCAGGATCTAAAAAAATGGTACGTTACCAGAGAATCGAACCCATATGGTTGTCCGACGTCCTAACTTAATCTACGGCAACAATGCCTTCATTATAAAATTCAAGGGCAAGGCAACGAAAGGAACAGATGAGAGAGGAACCAAAATGGAAAATGGGTCCTTCTGGCCAGAAGGCCACAAATTTATCTTACATTTTTCTAGTTTTTCATCATCAACGTCGGGTACCATATTCAAAATGATTTTTGGAGCTCAGTAGGCAAAATCGATTACGATCCCATGATTTCCCATCTTTCGAAACTCAAGGGATCCTTCTTGCACGTGTCCGAAAAAAAGGGCAAGTCAACTCAAATATTTTATTGCAAGTAAATACCATTTTTCAAAGTCACTCTTTTCAATATACAACCGCTTCGTTAGGTGCTATGGCTGAAAGAAAAGAAGCAGCGTAAAGGCTTTCTTTCTTACCTTGCTCCAAATGTAAGGTATCCTCGTAAACATCAGATGGCGAATACTGCTGTGTCAATTCTATAGGCTCATTATTTTGTTCGAATGTAGGGTTTTGTTCAAACATAAAAGGGTTTGCCCCATGAGTCTCGTATTCGGTAACTGTATTGGGGGACCAGCTCGGAACGTTTTGGGGCGGGCCTGGAACTAAGGAATTGATTATTAATTTATTCTGTGGAACTCTTCTTTATCTCGAAAAATCTGTTTTACTAACAAACTTTAGCAATCACTGTTAACCATTATTATTCTATTATTTCCACAAAATAATAATTGGTAATGTGTAAAAATAATATACCACAAAAACCTGCCATGGACAAAGGGCCGTGTCGTGCCGGCTAAAAAGAATAGCACCACCCCAACTCTTCCCGTGGGTGTTGTACGAGGCGACTAAGGGTCTTTGTGGAAACTATTTTACAACTAGTAGATGGCGATAGGCTCGCCACTTATTACGTTTGTCCACCAAATCTTACAGCGAAAAGTGGGAACTACCTATAATGAAGGTGATTCCTCTGTCAATCCCCTCAGGGATCATGGACGTTAGAGATATGCTATGCTATGCCTAACCATTAGCCGAAGGGAATTTGGGTCGATTTTTAACATTAATGTTTTTTTTAAATGGATTGATTCTACTGTGTCCTGCATTAAATATTGTATCTACACATACCGGTGCCTTGCTGTGGTTGGATGGCTCCTAGCGCTCCCATTGTCAGAAACGTTTTTGGTACACCTGCGCGTATAAAAATATATTTATTTGTTACACTTACATTTTAGCTCGTCTGTCTTTTCCACTGATGATTGTGAAAGGAATCGGGACACAATCAAACCACACGAGTGCTGAGCTAAGACTGGTTTATTTCCTTCTACCGACTACAAAATATCAATATCAATCACCTACAATGATGATAGAACTCAAGGTTCAAGATGGGGAAATGGCAACAAAATACACGGAATCGACAATGGCTCAAGGGCTAGCAAGGGCTAGGGCACGAGACTTCGACGCAAGCGTCGCCGGATCGAGTCTACTTTGGTCTATTGCGGCGAACCACTCCTAGCACAGGTATTTTAGCCTAGTTGGAGTGGATAATAAAGAATATTGGTAATGTGTAAAACATTACTGATTTTTAATTAGAGCTTTAATATATGGTAAACCATATATTTATTAAGTATCACATGTATGCTTTACTAGGGTAAGAGTGAAGTCGAATTCTAAAAGAACCCGTAAACAATACTGCACTACAAATTATATGTAAGTTAAGTTAATAAATAAGTTTAAGATTTAGAAATGTTTAAACATACCTGCACGATGTCCTGAAACAAAAATTAAGTCATATTAAAGAAAAACAATCCTCAGAAGCCATTGGTTCAAAGGGAAGCTATAAAAGTAGGTAAGAACTGATGTTTTACTCGACTACTAGCTTTTAGGTAAATTGATCAGTGGTTAGGTTAGGTAAATTAGGTTACAAGGGTCGAGAGCGAGCGAAGCGAGTTCGATAATGCGCGTTTATTTGACGCAGGTGATAGATTAAGTTGAAGGCGAGGGTGGGAACAAACGAAGCGAGCTCGAAAATTCGCGTTGATTCAACGCATATGATATGGTAGGTGGGAGCGAGTGAAGCGAGCTCGAAAATTCGTGTTGATTTGACGCAGGTGACAGGTTACGATAGAAGTCTAGGTGGGAGCAAGCGAACCGAGCTTGAAAATTCGTGTTGATTCGACGCAGTGGTCCTCTAAGCCTAAAAAAACTGACTTTAATTACCTTTTTTTTAAAAAACTGACTTTTACTGACGTTAGTAAAAAACTGACTATTACTGATATTACTGATCATTTTCGACCCCTGCACTTACCATCAGGTGGCCGGTTTGCTCATCTGAATTACTTATTAAATAGAAATAAAATTAAAAAAAATACAATTGAAGTAACAGCAACCTTTACTAAACACTCATAAAGGTATCCAGAGTAGACCGAAAGGTCAAGTCCAAAGCAATCTCCGCAATAATTACAAAGTGAGTAACACCCGCTAATCTAATAATAACTCCTAGAAATGTTATTGCCATTAATAAAAATAAAATAAAAATAGCCTTTATTCCCTAACTTTTCTTAATCTATAATAATTCTTTAATATGCTGACAGACATCAGCAATCGTTTTGTTGGTTAGGTTGTCTCTCGATATAGGCCTCCTCCATATTGCGCCATTTCTGTCACTCCTGAGCTCTCACTGATCTCTATAATACCCTACTACTGCTACCCTTCTCCATTGCTTTGGTGTTGCCATTATTTAAATTGTAATCTTTAATATTTAAAAAAAAAGTCAAACAGTGTTTATTCACCTTTTCCACCCAAGCTGTTCGTCAAATATTTCTCAAAATCCGACAGATAGGGCGTAGGATTTAAACCCTTTGATTGTTTATTCTTCGATTTCAGTGCTGTAAAACGAGAAAAATAAAATAAGACACTAGGGTTGATAGATTTTTTAATAAAACTACAGATCATGAAAATATTAGGTATTTTATGGTACCTACTGCTGTAGAGTAAGAGTCAGAGAGACGTTTTATATTAGCAGGTCATTGCCAATATGGAGGAACGGAACGAACATTACAATGGGGTCACTTGTGTTCACTAATTACTTAGATAATGTATAGAGCAGGGGTTCCCAAACTTATTTTGTCTACCGCCCACTTTGAGAATAAATTATTTTTTAGCGCCCCCATTTTTTCCTCTACTTAAAAACGACTATAACTTCAAATTAAATTAATTAATTATTGTGAGCTATATTAGCGGAGATTAAACATTAATTCTAAACGAGACTTTACTAAAATTCGCAAGAGTTAACTTGAAACCTGAGCGCAGTCGGTAATACACAACGGCGCTCAGGTCTCAAGTTAACTCTTACGGGCTACACCTGCCAATGAGAATGATTATTGAAACGCAACTTTATAGTATTCAGAGTATCTTTTATCTCTTAACTAATATTAGTTGATGTTTACAAGTTGTAGTTGAGAGTCGAGCGAGAGCTCATGCAGTCGGTGTCTAAGAGGCCTCTTAGCTAAATGAAATTACAAATCACCCCCCAAGCCTCTACACAACGCCCCCATTTTTTTCTGGGTCTCTTACCGCCTCCCTTTAGGCCTGCAGCGCCCACAAGGGGGCGTTATCGCCCACTTTGGGAAAGGCTGGTATAGAGTGTAACAAATTACATTAAGCTCTACATGTCCCATTGTTACTCGTATCTTTTTTTTAATAGCCTATAGGCTGTCCCACTGCTGGGCAAAGGCTTACTCGTATCTATCATACATTAATTATTAGGTGGAAAAGCTTCGGCCAAAGATTTTGAATATCACCCCTATGTAGATTGCTCGCTGAGGAAACCCCGTCTGCCAGTTCGCGTATGTGATTGCTCAAATCGCATACGCTTTCTCATACATTAGTCGGGCACAGAAATGTCAAATGTATGAAAGTAAGTGACCTATGGGTCAATTCCGTGGCTCGCTGTCATTGCTAACGCATTGTTCTAGAGGATAGAGCGCTCGTAGTCCGATTTCTATGGCTTCAGCATTTAGATTCTGCATCACAAATCTTTATATGCCTCATATTTCAACACATAAAACAATACACATAATATAAAACTTACTATATACTGTACCAGTGGATGTTGGTATCGCGTTAACAATAGTCATTTTTTTATCATGATCATGCGTTCGTGATGATGCGTGTGATGGTAGCACTGCTGGTGTGATTGGTTGTTTGTCCTGAACTATTGGGCTTTGTTCCTTTTCGATGGTGATTTTGTCTGAAATCAAGTCGTACAAATGCTTGCTTGCTTATCGTATTGTCAGAGTTGTTCAGGCCGCCCGTAGGCCTCTAACATGGCTTAACGACAGCTGTCGAACGACAACAACCGGGACCGACTGCTTAACGTGCTCTCCGAGGCACGGCATGTCATACAAATTTTAATATAAAAGTATCATAACAGGACCACGTCATTTAACCCACCCACCAATATGATGTAAAGGGAAAAGCTCATTAGGAATAATTCGTATTTTTTATTATTAAAGGCTTATGTAGATAGATAGGTCAGCTGATCGTAAACTGTCGCCTAGAGACATTTGGAACATTAAAAGTGCTGATTGTATGCTGCTGGCCTTAAATTATTTCTTTTGAATGTAATATAGGGTTACAGCTTTATATGCATCGGTGAAGGTTGGACCAGTAAACGTTGTGTCAGTGTAGTGGCGTTGATTCCATGCACGTTGAAATATCTATAAGCATTATGTGCTTTTGATTTCTTACATACTATTATTGACTTCATGGATGGATGTCTGCGGACACATATGATTCTGATTATACTTTTAAACTTATTAAACTAACCTGTTCCTGAATTCCAAGTACTTTCAAATGTTTTCTGTTCCTCTTTTTCATCAAGTGTGTTTAATTCCCAGTGTATCTCTTGTCCCCTCTTTTCCTCCCTAGGTAGATCTTGTTCCTGTAACTCGTCAGTAGCAGTCTGCTTGCCTCCTGGCACCCCCAGTGTTGGATTTACCCAGTGTAATTTCTTCTTGACCTGCTCAATTGTTTGAGCTTTCTTCTCAAGTTTCTTTTGAATAGTCTCTTGGAATTTCATCCACTTTTCTTGTCTGGTTGGTGTCACTCTGAAAATTAGTTATAATACAATATTATTTCATACTTCTTCTTACTTAGTAGAAGTTGTAACCCAGTATGAGTTTCGGCTTCCACCACATTTCACAATTCAATTTAATATGTATTTCAATTTAAATAATAGATAATTCGGCCAAGAAGTAACTATTACTATAACTGTTAGCTACATACAAGTTGCTCAGCGTGCTATGGAAAGAGCTATGCTCGGAGTATCTCTGCTAGATCGAATATGAAATGAGGAGATCCGGCATAGAACAAAAGTTATCGACATAGTTCATAAGATTAGCAAGCTGAAGTGGCAGTGGGCCGGTCACATCTGTCGAAAAACCGACAACCGCTGGGGTGGACGAGTTCTGGAGTGGAGACCACATTTGGACAAACGTAGTGTGGGACACCTCCCTGCTAGATGGAGCGACGAACTGCGCAAGGTGGCTGGCAGCGACTGGATGAGAAAAGCCGAAGATCGGGCTCAATGGCGCGCCCTAGGAGAGGCCTATGTCCAGCAGTGGACTAGAGTAGGCTGCTGATGACATACATACATACATCTTGGGTACTAGTTTCAAAAGACAATTTTCTGTTGTTACACTAAAGATACTGCACGAGACTGCTCACTGAGATAACCTGTGTGTGAAATGGGGAAGGCAATGGCAAACCACCCCATTAAATCTACCACGAGAGTCGTTCTATGTGATTACGACCCTCAGCAATGAGGAACACGACTTAAAAGAAGAACACTATAGATATTATAGTATCCACACAGGTTACAATCATAGGTAGCTGCAGCTGAATACAGCTTCCTGGGAATTCAACCTCTATTTTGAATACACTATACTTTCAATATCATAGCTTTAGAGAGAGATGTCACTAGTTTTAAGGCATTTTTTAAAATTTATTACTAAAAACACCCACATTGATCTCAATCACACCTGCTGGTAAGTGACGATGAGGGCTAAAATGGAGCACACATGCTTAGTAAGTAATAACGAGTCATAGTTTACTTACTCATTAGTTTCATTACCGCTTGTTGTAGGTGTTTGACCATCTATTGCAGGTTTTTCTATAATTGGTTTCCACCCTGCATTTGTCAATGGAACATTCGGTGCGGTATCATCTGTCAGCTCTACCATGGACTCCTGTTGATGGTGAGGGGCTTGGAAGGTCTTCGGTGAGGATAGTTGGACCAAATTGGTGACAACACCTCTTGGCTGGAAATTGGGATTAGGTGTGTTTTGTGCTCGCATAGGCCGTGCGACGAACGCTGGCTGCTGTGTCCTATTTCTATTTCTCTTCTTCTTTCCTGGTCTTCCTATCCTGTAAGTCAGATTATTCCTACATGACAACGTGATATGATTTTTGGAATAAAACAATCAATAAATTTTTGAGGGTTGCGATATTCTGTGGTTGCGACTTGTTGTTATTACAATTATTAAAGTAAATAAATAGGGATTTAAATTTTAAAACATTACACTAGACTAGAGGTTATTAATCTATTACAGGTGAAAACGATTTTGCATAAATGTTGTGTAACTTACAAAGGCCGTAAATTATCTGTATTCTGCATGTTGAAAATTTAATAATTTCAATAACTTTCAGCAAATTATTGAAAAACACTGTTTGTTTACAGTTTACATTACACTGTCAAAATGACAGCCAATTTTTTTTTCCATTCGTCCTTTCGGACAGGCGATGGTCTGGGCCCACGCTATATGCTTGACAAACTAAACTTTTTTAGCAAAGCGGCCTACGTTTCTTACGTATTTAAACGTATCCTAGTCATGAAAAATTTCAATAAAAAACGCTAAGAATCAGATTTAATGAGGGATTTTCCGACGGCTTCCAACAACTCAACAGATGGCGCTCATTGTATACTGGAACGTCAAAATGTGCTAAAATATAGGTACTTACCATGTACCTAGGCCATAAACATTTAAATTAAAAAAATCTCTTTTATTAATTGATTGTCGATATTAAATCTTTGTAAATTGCTCATAGTTCTTGTTTTATCATTGGGAAATGAAGAATTCGATGAATTTCTATATTTTTACTAAAATGCAATGAACATAACACTATGTCAAAACAACTCTGCTGTCACTTTGACATTAGTGTAAGATGCAGCGCCATCTATCTCGAATGGCAGAAACTTAAGCTGGAAAATCCCTCATTATTTAGAAACCTTTTAGTTTTAGATGTAAGTATGTCTTCAATGAAATATTTGGAAACAAATTAAAATTTATTCCTGTTCTAAAATTAATGAAGATGGCGCAAGGTGAAATGAAACACAGCCGAATTATGATTTCTGGCGCGAAATTCAAAACAACTGTTATCATCGATTGTACTGGCGCAAAAGCTCAAAATAATTTTTTGTTAACTCTTCCCAAAAATGGGCGTATTTTTTTACAGAAAACTGCACCAAGTGCCGCATTGCCACACTATTGCGGCAATATTGTATGGAAATCCATTACCCACGATCGGAAGTACTAAACAATCAAGTCGTTAACTATTGTAACGAATATATAAACAAACCAGAATCGAAAGATTTTGTATAGGTACCTACGTGATGTTATGTATGACGCACGCACGCACGACGCACATATGTACGAAACAGAGAAAGGTTGATTATTTCTAGGGCAAGATTAAGTTAAACACAAATCAGGGGATCCTAGTGATAATGAAAATGTTCAACATGCTTCCGATCGAGGTCACCAAATTCACTGCTAAAGAGTTTAAGGCCATTACGAAAAAGATCTTTTAGAAAAATGCCTACTACAGTCTGAACGAATTTATGTCCTCAAAATTTAAACTTTCTCATTTCCTCTGACACGGGAAACTGACATATATTCGACTCTTAGCGCCTGTGACATTTTAAAATTATTTTGACATACGGTATCCACACTTTTATTTTTTTATTGACTGTACACTATTGTATTATTATTGGTATTTTTCTGCTTAGTTATGTTAAATATAATCTTAATTACCTATCTAAGCTGTGCAATGTGTTACATAAGTGATGGATCTAATTTTGATTTATTATTAATTATTTTGTATAACATATCTTGTAACGGTTTTTGTTACTTTGAGATGAAATAAATACAATTATTTCATGACTAATATTTAAATAAAACAAAATCTCAATTTATTTAGAAAAATACAGTTTTGAATATTAGGCGTTGTTATTACTTAGAACAGTTTACTTAATTACTTAAATCTACCTCAACATGGATATGGTTTCGACCGTTAACAATTAATGGCGCCTGTTATCAATTATTTGAAAATTACCATCAGATGGCCGGGTATTTCCGTCTTCTTATGTACAATAAAATTAAAAAAAACTATAATATTGTCACATCTATTTAGTTATTCGTGGCGTGCCATTCTGTATGCCTCGTAAGGGATACAGCGTGAAGTTATGTATGTTGTACCTATGTATTTAGTTAGTGCTCCGTATAAAATGCAATATTGCTCGTTAAGTCCACTTGACCCGCGGGTCTCGCATGTACAGGCTGTTTCATTATTCCACGAGCCACTCGCCTACGTTGTTATTAACGACGACTTGCATAATGAAAATGTTAAAACGTACCTGTGTTAATTTTTTAAAATTTAATATGCGCTTGGATGGCGCTTGGAACGGAAATTTCAGCGAAAATTGTGGGCTGTTAGTGAAAATTCGTAGGTATGAAAACTGCAGGAAATCCGTTTGAAAGCTTTATTCTAGTTACCTAGGTATGTCTATTCATTTTTAGGTGTATACCTACGGCGAGCGTCGGTGGTCCAGTAGCTAGGACGCCGGACTCCCATACGGGAGGTCCGGGTTCGAAACCATGCAATGCCATGTACCAATGTTTTTCGGATTTTTCCGAAGACTTACGTACATTTACCGACTGCTCTAACGATGAAGGAAAACATCGTGAGGAAACCTGCATGTTTGAGGAAATTAAAAGTTTTCGAAGGCGTGTGAAATCCACCGATCAGCACTGGGCCTGCTCGGTGGATCATGGCCCGTACCACCTTGTGCAAGGGGAGGCCTGTGCCCCAACAGTGGGGACATTAATAGGCTGATGATGATGAACCTACCTATTTATTTAGACTAAGTGTTTGTATTCTAAGAATTCTGCTCTGGATTACTCAATAAGACACTAAATATTACCAAATATTCTCTAATTGTGAGCGGGAGACCTTTATGTATCTTGAAGCAATTAGGGACCAATATTAATATTATATTATCAATATTATTATATTATTAATATTATATAATTATCAATTATTATTATATTATTATTATAATATTATCAATATTAGGAACCCATATTAAGGGACCAGGAGATCGATTCCACTAAATACAACGTAACTAAATATAATCTAAACTGCATCGTTAGGACGTGTTTCGTATGCTACTATCCACTAACGATCCAATTTCAGTTAAGTTGCGATCGAGTCAACAATCGATTGAACAGTAACGTATTTGTACATTCTAACAAAACGTTTCGTTTATACTGAATCGCAGTTGAACGGTAACAAAACGCTTCAACTGTCAAATATAACGATCGAAAATAAGTTCATCCCAAGGTACTTTTGCCCGATCTATAGTAAATCGAAAAGTGGCAGTGGTAGAGTTATGCGTCAGCAGAATGCGATTTGGTGTCCAAATAGAATTAGAACGAAAACTAAATTGAAATTGGATAGAAATAGAACTACAAACGTTGTAATTTAGGCGAATTGGGCCCCAGAACATCTCCCTTTAGTTACTATCATTATAACTTTCCCCCGCCTCGAACGCTCTTCTCCTGTATACCCTAAAACATCCCCCTCCCCCTACACTCCCTGCCCCTCAACCTCTTTCCCTCTAACTTTCTATACAAATGGCTTGATTCAGAGTTTGCTAAATTCGACTTTTAACGAAAGTGTAGGAGTAAGAGTAGGTTAAATAATTACTATAGAAGCTTTGACCTTAGCGATAGGTAGGTACTCAACTACTTATTTGGTACAACAAGTTATTTGGTACCAAAGTACCAACTTGCCTTGACAACATTCTGTATACAAATCACCTTTATTGAGGTCATGATCTAAAATTTATTGGTGTCCATCGGATCTTCACATGGTTCAATGAAATAATTTGCTCTCAACTCATTATGACTTGTCAGTATTATTACAAGCCCTGTGGCGTACGGTATTACTCGTGTTAATAATTAATTTAATCCAGTGCGTTAAGTTTATTGTGTTAATTATAAAACCTCTAACGCAAAGCATTTGTATTCGAATACGCTCGTTTTTTAAGTGATATTTCATAAGAAGAGAGGGGTTTCGAGTGAATTTGGAGCTTTTAAAAAAAGAGAGGGCCCTCCCTAATAGAACCACGTTAGGCGTAGTACATGTAACGCTCTGTTGAGCAGCAGCTAGTTGGTTCGAATCCACGGGCCTCTGACTTCTCACCTATGACAACGCCCAACGGATTTGAATCTGACGGCACGGTGAAGTAATATAGACTGACGAAATTTATATTAATGAGAAACAAATCTCACTCGTGGCGAATTTGTTACGCATGAAAGATCGGACAAAATAACTACCTACCTCCTTGTAGATAGAGTTCTGCGGACTTTACGATAATAAATATCGAAAACAATGGAATTCCATGGCTAAACTATGTCAAAACATCATAGGACTATGGGAAACTCACAATGTGTTTTCCCATGAGTACCTCCACATATCTGAGACTGTTTGGTCGGCTTAT
Organism: Hofmannophila pseudospretella; assembly: GCA_947369225.1. Taxonomy (NCBI): domain Eukaryota; kingdom Metazoa; phylum Arthropoda; class Insecta; order Lepidoptera; family Oecophoridae; genus Hofmannophila; species Hofmannophila pseudospretella. The sequence goes on along the minus strand of OX376328.1, from coordinate 5,624,005 downwards.
ATCGAAGAAACGATTTTTGCCGCGGAATAAGTACAAGAAGTTTGGTAAGAAAAAGAAAAAATTGTGGAAAGTGTCATGGCGGCGACATCAACGGTGATTTGGTAAATATTGACTTGTTTCCAAGTTCCCACAATACGTTTCAAAACCATTTTATATTTGTCGGGCAATACTTGCCGAGTAAAGTTGCCGTGGGTTGCAAGAAACGTCCTCAACGTTATGACTTCCTTTAGTCTCGTATCATCTCTATCTAGAGCAATGGCGTAGAAAGAGATAGAATGTGTTTTGGAACCAGTAATTGTTACCCGACAAAGGGCACCCATTGCCCGAACCCCGAACCGGTTTCAGAATCGTCAACTAATATCAGGAAGTACCTACCTACCTTTAGGTAATTATACTATTTGTCGGGTAATTATTACCTGTTTTGGAACGCTTCCCAAGATGGTTGTTGTTTCCCTTTACACCCAGAATGATGTACTAACCCAAAAAAAATTATTATTAAATAAGGAGTGCACACGAGCAAACGGGCCACCTGATGGTAAGTGGTCACCGTCGCCCATAGACATCTCACCTCTCTGTATTAATATTAGAGGGTTTTCGATGCGCTGCTAACCTTGAGGACTAAGATGGATTGCCTCATGTGCCGGAAATTAAAATGTCAATACTCAAATTATACGATTATTTTATTCTGAGACAGTCCACCGATACCCTCTGACCAGGAATTGAACTCGGATACCTTTACACAGAAGGCTAGGTCATGCACTAGACCTAAGCCAAGAGGTCTTGTCAGTAAAGTTCATCTCTTAAACAGTAAATTGCAAGAAACGTCCTCCTTAATAAGTATAGCGTAGAAAGGGATACCATGTATTTTAATGAAGACTTATCTTTAAGGACCTTTCGTGTAACTGACGGTCACACGAAGGTACTTAAAGTAAAATTATTGTGTACTTTGTAGGTTATTTCATAATTAACTTTCAAATACTTTCAATAATTAAGTACCTAGAGAACGTTTTGGAAGTACCTACAAAGTACCTAATCTATAATTTTCTTTAAATTTCTACTGAAATTTAAGTACGTAGGTACTCGTATATATTCCTAACTGGGTACTTAATTTATTTACTCATTTAAATAAGTAATAATAAAGCATGACGTTAGTTATTTAGTAGACCATAACAAACATAGTAAGTAAATTAATGTTAATTAATAACAATAATATCTATTTACTATCGCCGGGAGAGAAAAAGGAAACTCATGTTTATCTGACGTAAGTTAAGAGGGTTGCTGGTTAGCTAATTATAGATAAAGGTAGGATGCCAGTTTGAGCGAACTCACGCGCGACTCTTCCCATAGACTAACGATGGTGGTTTTTGGTGAGACGTACTCGACGGACTAACATAAACTGGGGCCCAATTCGCCTAAATTACAACGTTTGTAACCTACTCTTACACTTTTGTTAAAAGTTGAATTTAGCAAACTTTGGATCAAGCCATTTGTATAGAAAGTTAGAGGGAAAGAGGTTGAGGGGCAGGGGGTATAGGGGGGGGGGGGATGTTTTAGGGTATACAGGAGAAGAGCGCTCGAAGGGGGAAAGTTATAATGATAGTAACTAAAGGGAGATGCTATTGGGGCCCAATTCGCCTAAATTAACACGTTTGTAGTTCTATTTCTATTCAATTTCAATTTAGTTTTCGTTCCAATTCTATTTGGACACCAAATCACATTCTGCTGATGCATAACTTTACCACTGCCACCTTAGGATTTATTATCGATCGGGCAAAAGTACCTTGGGAGAAACTTATGTATGATCGTTATATTTGACAGTTGAAGCGTTTTGTTACCGTTCAACTGCGGCTCAGTATAAACTAAGCGTTTTATTAGAATGTACAAATACGTTACTGTTCGAGCGATCGTTGTCTCGATCGGAACTTAACTGAAATTGGATCGTTAGTGGAACACGTCATAACGATGCAATAACAACAACAACATACGATGCAGTTTAGATTCTATTTAGTTACGTTGTATTTTGTAATCGATCTCCTGGACCGTGTGAAGTAATCTGAAGATCGTAGGGTTTTAGATCCTCCTCCATGACTTACGACACTTCGGATTTGTAACTTTTATACGGGTTTGGGTGCATGTTAGGTATTCAGAAATCAAACAAATAAGTACTAACCTAGTATCATAAATAAGTACCTCCTATGAAACTAGGTTAGTACCTATATGTTTGATTTTTGTATACCAAACATGGCCCATACCCGCCCAATTTTTTTCGCACTGAATAAATAACAATATTGTCGCCGGGAGAGAAAAAGGAAACTCATGTTTATATGACGTAAGTCAGGACGGTTGCTGGTTAGCTAATTAAAGATAAAGGTAGAGTCCGAATTTGAGCGTACTCACGGCTCGTCCCATATGACTAAGAGCGGTTTCGCACCACGTCCGATCCGAATCAGATCCGAACCCGTGAAAATACGGTCCGTAGTAGTCGTAGAACTATTTCCATGGTAGTTTACGCACTAGATCCGACTTCCGTCATCCGATTTCTTTCCGTCATCTGTGAATCTCCATTTCGGAGAACATTTTTGACGGACCGTCAAAAATGTTCTCCGAAATGGAGATAGTCAGAGATCGGACTAGTACGTAAGCAATATTCGAATTCGGTCCGAGTTTTCTTGATCCGTATTTTCACGGGTTCGGATCGGATTCGGATCGGACGTAGTGCGAAACCGCTCTTACGATGGTGGTAAGAACCAAGAGCTGAGAAGTACGAAATCCAAATTGGACCGTGTGAACCTAGTAGACGGCGCGGCGGTAGGCTCGTCACGTATCACGTTTGTCCCCAAATATTACGGCGTAAAATGGGAACTTCCTGTGATTGAAGGTGGTTCCTCTGTCTCACCTCTCGGGGATTATGGACGTGAAAGTTTATGTATTTTATGATTCTGCTTCATGACTTACAACACTACGGATTACGTAACTTTCACAGACAGGTATAAAACTAGGTTAGTATGTTTGATTGAAATTAACGTTTTTTTTTGGATACGAATAACAAAGTGATGTTTCCGTTCCGTGTTAAACCACGCCCACATCACGTTATCGGCCTGACGACTTTTTTAATGAGACCTAACATAATATAAATAATAAATATAGAAATTCTAATATTTTCCTCATTACTAATTAGCATTAATAGTTACGAAGATAAGCTGAGGTCACAAAGTTTCGGTATGTCCTCCATACCGAAACTATTTGACCTAGTACTTCTTATCTTATGACCGAGAATAACCCAGCGGCACTTCGACCCTTGAGGATCTTATGTGCCTACCCCATTTTACACACTAGTCATCTCAGTGTGCAGGTTTCCTTACGATGTTTTCCTTTACCGTCAGAGCAGTCGGTAAATGTACGTAAGTCTTCGAGAAATACGATAAACTCATTGGTACATGGCACTGCATGGTTTCGAACCCGCACCGGAATCCCATGCGGGTGGCATGGGATTCCGGTGTCCTAGCCACTAGGCCACCGACGCTCTGGTTGATTGACTTACATAAAGCTGAATGTTACCTATTAAATATTATTATAAACCTAACATAACGACGCTAAAAATAATAAATACCTACTAACAATAAATTAGTAAGTTGAATAGTTAGACAATAACTTATTCTAATCAAAAGATAACTGACATCAAAGTCAACAATTAAGTTTTGATTACTAGGTTTATAATATTTCGCCGATTTGGCTATAACGATCTTAATTCGAAAGCGAAATTAATTCTTACTTAAATCTACGCAATTAAGCTTACCTATAAAAACATTTGACTTTGGATATATACTCTAATCTGTTTATTTAATCCTTGGCTTGGTATGTACAGCGTAAAGCCCTGAATAGCTCGGCATCTCTTCCTAAACCCAGTAGAAAATTTAAAAATCCTTCCGTCATTTCTATATTGGTGTCTAACGTTTCGCAGGTTCTTATGCATCTTCATAGTAAGTTCATCTGGCCAAAGACTCAACACCAGTGTAACTGACAACGGACTATGCAGAGATGTGACCTGCACGTCGGCGATTGCGTTGTCACGCCTGAAGGGCTGCGTGGTGGTGGTGGGAAACCTGAAGCTTTTGATCCTGAAGGGGACTAATGTTAAATTCTTTCGGAATGTTTCCTTTCCTGACCTTAGAGAGGTGAGTACCTATGTCCAAAAAGAGGTACATTTGGGACTTTGACATTCCGCGATGTATCGATAATAATTACTCAGCAAAAGTTATAATATAAAAAAGCAACATCCAGATATCTCAGTTTAATTTCGCATCGGTGATTCCCTCCACGTATATGATTACCTACCTATCCTAGGGTCTATCGATAAGTAGATTTGCATTTTTTTAAAATCTCATTAGATATTATAAGGGAAATATTTGGATTATTTTTTCTAAAAAGAGCGATTATTTGATGTTGGATTAAATATGGTTCCTACGTAAGATTGAATAAAGATTGGGCGAAATTTTACATATTTGGGCGTATTCTCCAAGACAAGATAATATATTTTTTTTGCCTAAGATATTTCAATACCAAATTAAAATACCTATTTGGATGAGGATTCTGAGAACCGTATACTGATAGAAAATACTATTTTTTAATATATGGTTTATTAGCATTATGCTCCGTGATTCCAAAAATGTCAACTTTTAATCCACCAGGTGACTGGCTTTATGGTAGTATATCGCGTCATGGGCCTGGAGTCTCTCGGGCAACTCTTCCCAAACCTGGCGCGGGTACGAGGGCTGCAGTTGTTTTACAACTACGGCTTGATCGTGCACGACGTGCCTAACCTTAGGAATGTAAGTATTCAGTGTTTCCCGATATATCAGCCTTGGGGCTCCTCAAGGCAAGAGTGAATAGGCACTTACTAGGCCCGCGTGTTTCATCTTCCACATCATCGCCAATTACCAATCATACCATTAACCCTTTATCAGGCATAGTACGTTTTATCAACCGTATAAATAATTTGAGTTTGTTAGAGACCCTTAGCATTTTTAAATTAGCATATACATTATTTTATTATTTATACTCGTATGTGTGGTTTTCGATGTAAGCTTTAAGTTTTTTACTAAACATTTCACTTTGTGAAAACTCATTATTCAAAGTATGTGGCAAATTCATGCCCTACGCCAGACTAGGGGTTGTTAGATATAGGCACTGTTTCCATTACATCTACAATTTTATTTATGACTGGCACTGCATTTATTTATGAATTAAAAGTAATTATCTGAAGAGTAAAATATCTGACTTAATATATTAATCAAATTTTCTTCTATTTCACTTATTTTGATAGAATAAATTTGATAATGCCGCAATATAAAGAGAAAACACGCGTGATCGATGACGGTCACAAGCACTGAGACTGACATTCAAGTCATTACGGCAGATGTTATTTAAACAAACCATTATCATTAACATTAACCATTTATCTTATGTGCCATCGCTAGTTAATCTCTAAGGAGGGCGTAGTTCAAAGTACTGCTAGTATGCAGTTTCCTTTACATAGGTAATAATGGAAACAGATATATACAGCAATACAACTACACTAACAGGCATATAAAACAACCAAATTTTTTGGGAACAATTTTATTATTTATTTTTATAATAGTTAATAGGGATATATTCCTCAGGTAAAAATATGGATGATATCATATTTAAATATATTTTTTTAAGTCTGAACTAATGGGGCCTGATAAAGGGTTAAGGCAAAATTAAGGTAAAAGTACTTTTCAGACTGACTCTGCATGGAGTCACACCACCAAATTTCGGGATAAATCACTAATGGTCTCACTTTTTATCATGTTTCACTACATGTTGTAGGTGGTACTCGTACATATCCCTTTGATTGGATTATGTCTGTCTCGGAACAAAGATGTAACAGAAGTCCCAAAGATACTTAGGCATTAGTAGAACTTCGAATCCTCCCTGAACCTCAATTCCCTGTTTAGGTGAACAAACATGAATTAAATTATTTATAGACACCAACATGTCTAAAATAAACGAATGAATGAATAAATTATTTATTCGCCAGAAATATGGTACAATGGATAACATATCTTAAATATTAGATCTTACATATTTCGCCAGCTTTGGCATGCAAATATTTTAGAGTTAACTTCATTAAATTGAAGTATTTGGAATACAATAATTAGATCACACATAAACTGACATTATTTGTAATTTTTATTTATTGTAATATTAAATTGAATTAACACATAAATTGCACATAATTATATAATGGTCGCACTTACCTGTTTTCTAGATCGGTCTATACAGCCTGCTCAAGATCGACAGAGGTGGCGTAGTAATATGGGGGGGACCCTACACGTGCTTCGTGTTATCAGTGGACTGGAATACCATAGCGCCCCGATCAAGACACGTTTTGACAACCCCGGAGAAGGATGCCCACTGCAACTTCCAATGCACTTGCACTACTAATGTGTCTACTAATAACTGCTGGAGTAACAAGTAACGTATTTATCATGCTATTATTGCACAACGGTTTCATTTTAAGGACCTTAGATTCAAATTAGGGACCTCACATTCAATTTGTAGTCGTGTTTTTTAATTCAATTCGTTAGCTATTTTACGATAAAATGATGAATGAATTTCTGTAGTAGCAGCGCGCGATGAAACACGATCGCATCGAGTAGATATACGGAATTCTAAAGACAAACTAAATGCTGCAGCTTGAACAATTTAGAATGTCAAAAGGGTCAACAGCGTGGCCTAGTGGCTAGGGCGCCGGACTCCCATGCGGGAGGTCCGGGTTCGAAACCATGCCATGTACCAATGAGTTTTTCGGATTTTTTCGAAGACTAATGTACATTTACCGACTGCTCTAACGGTGAAGGAAAACATCGTGAGGAAACCTGCAATGTCTGAGAAAATAAAAAAATTCCAAAGGCGTGGTGAAATCCATCAATCAGCACTAGGCTCGCTCGGTGGATCATGGCCCACATAACCCCCTTGTTTGTGCAAGGGGAGGCCTGTTCCCCAACAGTGGGGACTTTAATAGGCTGATGATGATGATGAAAGGGACTTGGTAGATGACAGTGAGACAAACTTATCTCTCGATCTCAGATATAATACTCGTAACTCATTTCAGGAAATGTCAGCGCTACCTCGAGGGGCCAGACGGTGAGAGATGTAACGAACAGTGCCTCGGTTGCCGGAACACAATCCCGGACGTGTGCACCTTGTGTCGATACTACACCTACAAGGGTCAATGTGTCCCGCAATGCCCTAATGATACGTAAGTGTCTTATAACACCCCCATTCTAGAAGTAAGGTTCAAATAGAGTAGGTACACTTTTGTGTTCTCTTTGGTACAATAATCGTGATAGTGACGCTCTTTCTTATATTTCAGGATAATATTACCAGATAGTCAGTACTGCATCACGGATAAAGAATGCAGACGCATCAATGGATGGCCATGGAATAATACTTGTGTTTTCGACTGCCCGATGGATTATAAAATTAGCGGAACAAAAGAGAATATTACTTGCAAACCCTGCTTCGATTGTCAAAGTGTTGGTATTCACTACAGTACCTTTAATTGGTAAAGCTTTATTCGATAATTCCCATTCGAATTTTGAGCCAGAGAAGTACATACCTACTTCCTGTCTCGAAACTAATTTTTATTTTTATTGACGACAGTAATGGATTTTATATATACAACCTCACCGGACTAAGGCCAGGAATCCACTCGTCTTATGTTTTTTACTTTTTAAAATTCGAATGTGTCGGTCGCGCGTCACCTCTCCAGTAATGTAATGCACCTTGTCTTTGTGGTAACATTGATGATTATTATAGTCGCTTATTTCAATTCTTTGTTCGCAGGTCTGCAATGACTTGAAAATACAAACATTGAATACTCTTCAGCGAGCCGAAAAGTGCGTTGTTGTGAACGGTTCTTTGACAATTCATATCAGAGCTATTCCTGATGTGATGAAAGAATTGAGGAAATATTTGGGCCGAATCAAGGAAGTAACTGACTATGTTGTTATTTACGGGTCAATCACCATACCTTCCTTAGATTTTCTTTCATCCCTGTTAGTAATTGGAGGAAGAAACCTTGCAAATAATACCTACAGTCTTATAATTCGAGATATGACAAATCTCCAGACGCTATTTTTACCTAATGTTACTAAAAGCCTAAAAATAAACAGGGGAAAACTAAAGATGTATGGTAACGCAATGCTATGCATGAGTAAGATTAAAGAAATAGAACCTTTGTTTCCAGTGAAGTCAAGTGAAACTGATATTCCATTGAGTATGAACGGATACAGTGGTGGATGTGCCGAAGCGCCAGTTGGTTTAAAGATCAAAGTTTGGAATGAGACTTCAGCTACAGTGATATTCTTTCCTATGTCTGATTATGAGATTGAGTATACGGTTCTGTACGTAAGGTTGCTGCCGGGATCTCGAACAGACATCGTCCCTGAAACTTGTAGTGATTTAGAATGGTTCGCCATCAGTGCTTCAAACACCGGAGTCGTCGATCTAACGTCACTCAGTCCAGCTTCCACTTATGCCGTCTGCATAGAGGCTTACAAGCCTGGAAAAAATAAACATCTGGCTAGAAGCAGTATTATTAATTTTACAACCCCAATTGGGAAACCAGCTCCACCTTTTATTATAGAACTAGTTGCATCATCGTCTGAGGTGGTGGTTCTTCACTGGGTTGATCATAAGAACTTTCGCCCTCATATCACAGGCTACCAACTGGATGTCTCCTTAATTGAAATTCATCCTAAAGATATTACAGCTAGAAATCATTGCCATAAAGATGAAGCGTGGGACGACATAGAGTACACCCGACACGCCATCGTATTGCGACCTCCACCGGATTATGACAGAGGTTGCGAATCAATGTGCGGTATACTTTCAACGGTGACTGCTGGTGCTATGGTTGAAGATCCCTTTGACGTTTGCGATTCACTTGATTTTGATTGTGATAAATATGAAGATGGTTATTTCAGAACAAATTCTTCGTTTGGGAGTTACATAAAAACTATAGCTTTGGATATCAAAGGGCAAAAGAACGATTTTCAAGTGGGAGGTTTGGCTCCGTATCGGGATTACAAGTTTCGATTACGCGCTTGTGTTGGTGATAAGTGTAGCAGATCAGTTAGATCTGTTGTAAGGACGCTAAGTTCCTCAAAAGCTGACATTCCCACAGTAACATCCTATAATGTTAGTGATACTGGACATGTTTTTGTAAAATGGGCACCACCTGTTGTAACTAACGGACCAGTGCTGGCTTACTCCATTCATGTTTTGCCATATATTACAAGTGACATGGGACACATGTTACCCCAAGCTTGGTGCGTAGTACCTGATAGATTTAACATAACTGTGAAATCTCAATATGTATCAAAATACAAGATTCAAGTATGTTCTACCACGCTTGGTTCTTCCAATAAATGCAGTGATTGGCATAAATTTCTTGTTCCAGATTTTAAAGTAAATTTGTTATGGGTAGTTCCAGAGTTTAAGAATAGTTTTCTATGGGCCGGGATCTTATTTAGTCTTTGTATAATTGTTATTTCCCTGATGTTAGCGCATATTATTAATCGTAGATCTCAGACTATAGATTTTATTCCTCTTTTGGATATGTCTTCAACGGAGAGAAATGAAAGTGAGCCACCGGCGGTAACGTTGACAGATTTTGCTCCATTATATTCAGTGCCATTGCGTGATACTCTGTTAGATTATTAATTTTATAATTATTTTGCTACAGCATTACTAAATAAGTAATTTAAATCCATACATAAGCATAATTTATTATTTCCTTTCTATTAAATTCTTAGGTTTAATCACTCTGTTTTATTTTTTGAACCCCTAAGGTGAAAACGGAACTCTATCGCTGTCGATCCATCGTCCGTCCGTCCGTCTGTAACGTGCTTCGTAAACGGGACAAGATATTACATGTCAAAATAATACTTTTGAAATTTTGTTTTGACCCAAATCTGAATATCGACTTTAAAATTTAGTAGAATTATATTTAAAGTAAGTAGGTACCTACATAGTCAATTTTAGACGAGTCATTCCTCGTGCTCCACACCACCTTTGTTACCAGGTCTGAAATTTGATGCATCTGTACTGTAATAAGCAAAGACATTTTATATATTTTGACGTTTGTGCTAATATAATTAGATTGAATAACTCGTATGTTGTGTGCAAGATTTTTTTATCATAACTTATAGTCCATCATCCCGTGCCGTTGATTCCAAACTATTGTTTTCCACCTTCGTTCTAGTATCAAATGAAAGAGCTCGATAAGGGTTTTATGAAAAACGTGCTGTATAACTAAGTTTTGGGAAGCTCTCATCGAGCTATATCGTTCTAGAATAGATCGGTGGTGAAAAAGAATAGTTTGGAATACTCATCAGTGCCGGATGAAGTACCTTTTTACAATACAATACAAAACCATTTATTGCATACAAATACCTATTAAACGTACCTACATATCTTGCCCTTACAATGTTTTCGACGGATTCCTATAGATAGAGCGACGCTCGGCTCGCTTGTCAGGTATAATGTTATATTCAAACGCTTACTTATTGGTTTCTCAATTTGATTAGTGATTTGAGAGTAGACTTCTTAGCACGCAATGAATATTTTTATGTTCCATCCCTCTGTAACATTTTCCTGATGGCGAATTGGTCGTAAAAAAGAAGGTTCGACATAAACAATAAGGTAGAGAACGGTTGAGCGTACAATTAAGGTTTTAGAGCGACTTTTCATTTTGTCTAATGGAAGGAATAGCGCCTAATGTTCTTCGAACGTCCCTTTTGTTATTTCCAAATTAAAACCGGTTTCGAGTTGTTTGAAGCGAAAACGAGGCCACAAGCTCTGTATATTTCTTTACAACTTTTCTTTATCGTGGAGACTGTAAAAATATTTCGAAATTCATTAGCTTTTTCCTGACTTCATTAGGTACGTCTAGTTAGGTACAGTGGCCAAAATGACATGGGGGTAGGGGGCAGGGGTAGACAGTGACTAAATATTTCCACCTGCAACGATCCTGACAAACCGTTTTCGCTTCTTATTATTTGACACATTAAAAATAATGAATATCAAGAAATCCTAACAACCGTGTCGCAATTCCACTTCCAATTTTATTACTGGGTGACGACAGTTCAGAATCTTGATGTACTTATTCGTATTGCTACATTATACAAGTCTAACTGAAATGATTCTGCTTTCATTCTAACAGGAAATTCTAACAGTCTCTTCAAAATGAGTATTTAAGTCAATCCTAAATAACTCCATAAATTATTATTATTATTTTAGGGAATACTAAAAATAATATCACCCATAAATTTGTTGTTGTCAAATAGACATAATAGAACTTAGGTACATGGATAATAAAGTTACGACGTAACTTCTGACGTTTGAATACTCTGAGAACTTTAAATCCATTATACGTACATACAAGGTGTTCCTTTAGTTATGCATTAACTTCGACACCGTACTCAGAACGTTGAAGTAGTTATTTTCCATATTGTCACATTTTTTTAATTTTAATAAAAAAAAATTTTATTTTTATAGACACTAAATGCCTTGCCTTAAATTACCTAGTATGTCATATTCTTTATCCGAGCTGGCAACGTCGCATTTTGATTAATTTGAACTTGACAATGACATAAGTTATTAATGACATGTGCAAACGATAAGCAAATAGTTTGTTATTGTTTTGTTTCAGGTTTTCTTACGGGCATAAATAAAGACCCTTACTCATTGTATAACTCAATTAAATTAAATAGCATCGAAAACGAAGCGTTTATGAGGATCACTTCCATTGTCAAATATATTATGTAAAAGCTACAGAAGTGTTTGGCGAAGTTAATTAATGTCCTCAGGAACACCTTGTATAGCATCAGAGATCTGTCTAGTTGCGATAAGACAAATTATAACTTTACAAGTAAAACAAGAGCCACTGTACCGTCATAACAATGATGACCCAAGGGAATATTATGAGTAAGTATTATGATTATGACCCTTTGCTTATTATGACAATCATAAACGCAACATGTCATGTTATAGGGAAATATAATTAAGGTTTATGATTATATAGTTTTATTCTCCGGCCTGAGTAAGTACCTACTTAATATCACATAATAACGATGTTTAAGTTCATCTAAAGTTAGGTACCTACGAGTATCTAAGTACCTACGAAAGAGAAAAAACAAAAACCTCGAAAATAACTATCGAAATGGGAAATCCATTTCCTTTCTCAATTTAAAGAGAAAGGAAATATTTGTAATTCGGAACATCGAGAGTTTCAACAGCTAGATAACTAGAGTAAATTATTTTTCATATAGCCAGTTTGGAAATTCGCCAAAAACCTACTTCCACATAATGAATAATGAAGCTAGAAAGTTTTATATGAGATGTCGGAACATTCACGAATTTTTAAAACAGTGTAAATTTTTCAGTTTATTTTACTGGCTTTTCTTATTTGACTAGCACAAGGTATTTATACGGTAAGCAGAGCCAATGTAGTATCCAGTCAACAGGCGACAGGGGTTCCAGAATCTGGATAGGATAATTTGGTTTTTAAGTAATACGCGGACTTGTAGAACAGCATAAAATCTAACTTATACTACATACATAGATAAACTCACGCCTGTTTCCCGCAGGGGTAGGCAGAGACTAAAGATTTCCACCTGTAACGATCCTGACAAACCGGTCCCGCTTTTTCCACGCTCATCAATCGCTTCATACACGCTCTTCGGTTAGTGGTTGACCGCACCTGACCTTTCTTTAGAACGTCCGCAAACATCACCAACAACACACTTTTGACGAATTCATCCACCCGCCTACATTCCACCTCCTTTGTCCACGATCACTCTTCCAAATTCTAAATTGCTGTTCACCGTCATGTCCATCGTTTGTTTTCCTCTGAGTCAGTCAGTCACTCCTCAACTTTCATAAAGCACGTATCATTTTCTGTCCATTAGTTCATTCTCCTATTTTAATAGATAGATAGATTGATTAGCCACGTTTACTTTCTAACAAGGAGTGCATCGTTTCAAGAATTACGTTTTTATTATTATCTAAGTATCTTTTTCGTAAGTTTTCATTTCTATCGTGTAGTCATAAGCACACACCCTTTTTTTAAACACTATTTGGTTGAAATACGTATACTTGACCCGAAGGATCAGCGCTGAAAAATTTGAAGAAATTCTGTTAAGTTTGAAGAGAATTAGAAATATTAAAACCACACACACTACCACACAGACAAAGACGATCTTATTACATACTACATATTCAGAAATCAACACACACGTACATAACATAGGCTTATATTTAATGTAAGTTCAGCGCCATTTTGTATTTGTGAGGTTTCGTCATATTGTTACACAATGAAAACATAATGTCATCATGCAAACTTATTTTTAAGTCTGATGTATCTGTTAAGTTTTTCCCTCAAATAAACGATTTATTATAATTATATTCCTATATAGCTAGGTACCTAAATATCTACGATGATTCTATGTAGGTAAATAGCTTTGGTACCTACTTTAGCTAGATACACAATCTCCTTATTCTGTGGCAAAAGCAAGACAGCAGTAACTTTAATGGAATTTACAAACAAAGAATGACGTGACATCCAGCAACTGCAGCGAAACTTTATTTCCGTACAAACGGAACTTTGAGCAAAGGCGGAGGCACACTGTAGACCTTCTATTAAGACTCTCTAGGTTTTAAATTTAGCTTAAACTAGCAGTAGGTGCGATAAACTTGAAATTGAGCATTTGTACAAACTGAGCAATTGCACCCTGCTCATAATTCAAATTATAAACGCCAGAAATTAATGATAAGTAAGGACTTATCATAAATAAATGGACAGGAATCTGCCCGTTTACTCAAAATTTTGTCTTTTGGTGATCCTGGGTATAATGTAAGATAAGGCCCAGGAATGGCATGTCGATGGAAAGAAAAAGTCATGGCTGAGAAACAAGAGAGTGGATGCAAATAAACAGAGTTAAAGTATTTCTTTGGTAAAAGAGAAGAGAAAGATATGCGGAGTTGACGTACAACCATAAATTAGTAGAGCGTTACCGCAAGCAAGAAAAAGATGATTTTTTGTTAGAAAGTCATCTCTATCTTTAACTCGTATCTCTAACTTTAGGTACCCATCCATCGATATCAGTAGAACGTAATTAAAAAGCTGTTGAGGCAAAAAGCTGGACAAGTGCGAGTCGGATTCGTGCACCGAGGATTCCGTTTTCAAAAGAAATAAGTAGTTTTAGTTTTGAATAATAAAGTTTTAATTATTTTCCTTTTTTAAGAAATCCATTTAATATTTGCTGCTACTTGGAAACTACTGAATTGTGCCAAATTTCAAGTCGATAGCTTCAGTAGTTCTTGATAAAAACAGCTGTGACATACATACGGACTGACGGACAGACGGACAGACGGACGGACACCGAAGTCTCACCATAATGGTTCCTTTTTGCCATTTTGCTACGGAACTCTAAGAAATAACATAAATGCGCTGATAGGGTATAGTTCCGTTCCGGTATAGTCCTACCTTTACTCTAGACTAGACACATCATGATTAAGGACTTCTTTGCGGCAACTTTCATCATTATTACCCTAACCGACCACAGATTGATGAGCTGTGGAACTGGGAATGTTAATACCGCGGATCTGAGTCCAACCTTCAGGCGAGAGAATGCGCGGAGCTCTCTCTGCTTGGTCACGAGTTGGAGACGACACCAGTTTGACTGTCCAATTCTGATCTCATTAGAACTTCACACCATTTGTTTAATTGGCTACCTACTCACTGCCGTAGAACGAAACTATCACTACCACTTTTCTCTGAGCTGAGATTTCTCTCTCTGCCTTTAAACGCTGTACGACTTTATAGGGAATGAGTAGATTGCTCCGGGTCTTTTAACACTGGTCGCTCCAATGCAACTGTGTCGTGGTAATTTCGCGAGTGGAATCGTTGTTTTTGGTGCTTCGTAGGTACACGTGAATTTTGTGTATGAATGTCAGCCATTTGTCTGAATTGTTCCATTTAACAATTCCAGCTGCTGTACTAGTTTTGATTTGATAGATGACTTGCATAGCTGCGGATATTATTTATTACAGAGAGATGAGATTCGTAAAACATAGGGAGGTACTTACCTACTTTTATGACTCTGAATCGATTGGTACAACAATAGGTAAAAATTGAAATTGAAATTGTAAACGTTTATTTAGCACTGTAAACACCAGAATGTCGAACACAACACAAAAGTATACAAAGATTAATACATGCAGCACAAAACATCCGGTGCGGTACAGTGCCAAATAGGGTACACCAGCTCAGCATAATGCTGAGGCAAGCCACAGCGCTGATTTTCAGCTGGCCCCTCAGTGACTGCACGGACGAACAAAGCAACAGTGGGTGCGTGTTGTGTTGTAGGTAAGTACCTACTTAGATTTTTACGGCTTTTGAAAATATATTAAAAAACAGTGGCACCGATTCTAGGATGTCACTCGCAAATTAAACATCGCTGAATGAAACGTGACGTAACGTTCACATAATCTAGTATGTGAATGAATGAATGAATGAATACACTTTATTTGCCCCAAAATAGTGTGATACAGTGTGTACGAAACTATTAATGCAATCTAGGCGGTCTTATTGCTAAAAGCGATTTCTTCCAGACAACCTTTTGGTGCAGTAGTTTTGGTAGAAAAAGGTAGGTTGTGCACCCCAATAATGGGAGAAAAACAGTGGACAGACAGAGACAGAAACAGAGACAGACAGTTTAATTTAGTTTTAGCTGTTGTGTTAGTGACAGCAAGTTACACCACATATTCTATAATATTTTGTCCTCATAATATATATTTTTATTTTTTATAAATTGGCTACGACAAACAGGCAGACGGGCCACCTGATGGTAAGTAGTCACCG
This sequence comes from Hofmannophila pseudospretella, assembly GCA_947369225.1. NCBI lineage: Eukaryota > Metazoa > Arthropoda > Insecta > Lepidoptera > Oecophoridae > Hofmannophila > Hofmannophila pseudospretella. Next base: position 5,608,050 of record OX376328.1, on the reverse strand, counting down.
TCGCCTAGAGACACGTGCAGTACCAGGGGTATTGCACGTGTGTTGCCGGCCGTGGAGGAAGAGGACTTTTTTAACGTTCTTTTTGAAACATCCCACGTCGTAGCGCTGCGGGAAAACGTCGGTTGAAGAGAGTTCTACATGGTGCGTGGCAGAAACGTTCGTGTAAAACGGGTCGTGGTAGACACCCAAGGCTTTAGAAAGTGCGGGTGAAAATTGAGCCGCCGACGAGTGGTGCGATTCAAGAAAGTAGACGACGGAAAATTAAAAAAAAAAAATCATTTATTCACCTAAAAATACTTATATCTAAAAATTCAACGCTGTAACATTCATGCATGTTGATGGAATCTATTTAGAGTAAAATTAAATTTTATAGATTGCCTCCCGTCTACGAAGCCAATTTCAGCAATTTACCACTGTGGGACTTTATTTAATAATATAAACTGTATTATTCCGTCGTCTAGGTTTAGAAAACCTGATGATTTGCGTAGGCGTGTTTAGAACTGTATAGAGTTGCCGATTTCTATATGTCTGGTTGTTCTATCAACTATTTCTATTAATAGAACAAATCGGGTACCTAGATATATCACGAATTTACAGAAAGTAAGATTTAATCACAAATTGAAATCAATATATTCTAAGACTACATCGTCGCAGACAAAGAGACGTGTAGAAGTGAATTGTGATATTTAAAAAAGTTCGTAAAGTAAAAAGTAAAATACACTTTATTGCACAAATAGAAAACAACAAACAAAAGATAGAAAAGGAAATAGTGAAGCACAATTTAGGCGGCCTTGTCGCTAAGAGCGATCTCTTCCAGGCAACCTTCGTGCAGAGGAAATGATACTACCGATTTCATAGAAATAAAGTAGGATGGGCACTTTTGGTTCTAGACCAAAGTTCTTGGCCACTTCAGGAACCTAGCTTATAATCGAAATCTCTCGTCATGGAAAGTACATAAATAGATACTTACGCCGTGGAACGTAAAACAAAATATACAACAAATTGAACAAAACAATAAGAGATGCACCGTGTGAAACTGCATTCACATAAACATTGAAAGAAATGCTGGTGCGGAGCGCATTTTATACGGTTGAAGAATTATTTAAACATCAGGTAGATCTGGTAGGTACCTACTCACCAACCCACATTGCATGATTAAATAAATAACACTTAGTTTTAATTAAGATTTATTTTATTATGTTTAATTTAAATTCAATAATGGTTTGTAATGAAAAAGAACCCTGTTGCAATAAACTTTTATTATGATTGTCAAGAAATTAGATATATTTTTTGTTCTTCGTAACCCTCATTGATGAGGATCGTGAATAATCCATCGAATTCGGAAGGTGGTATGACTCTGTGCAGAGGCAACTTGGAGTGGTACCACTCTTTTACGTATTTCTGCCGCAAAGCAGCAAAGCTTGCATTGTTGTTTCGTTTTTTTTTAATTTTATTTTTCTTTACTACTAAACCCGCATTTGACCTCGATCTCGCCTGATGGTAAGAGACGATGAGGTCGACGATGGAGCATGCGGGTCCAGTAAATGCATATTCACTCTGGCCTTGAAGATCCCAAGGTTGTAGGTTTCGGGAAATACAGACGCTGGCAGGCTGTTCCATTCCTTAGCCGTTCGCATAATGTTTCGCTAAGAGAGCCAGCGTAATTACTAGCACATGAGGCACTCTATACGTCCTCAAAGTTAGCAGCGCATTAAAAACTAATAAGTAATAACATGGTGAGGTGAGATGTCTATAGGTCCATTTGTTCATCTGCTCCTCGTCTCTCCTCATATATTAAAAAAAAACGGACAAGTGCGAGTAGCCCCGCGCCCCGAGTGTTCCGTACAAACTTAATTATGTTAATAGATAGTTAGGTTTAAGTACCTACCTACATACCTACATATGATAAAATATTTTGATATTTATAAAAATCACATCGTCGAAAAACTTAGTAGGTAGGTATTTTACCAATAAATATTTCACTCAAAAACCTTGCTATCTTTAAGGCGAGTAAACCCTAAGTAAGTAAGCAAGCTAAAGCTATGAACCCGACTAAATTCTCTATGAAATAAAAAAAGCCGGATCCAAATCGGATTATCCGTTCTTATGTAGGATTGCTGACAAACTTAGCTTTGTAGTAGAAAAAAATATTTTGTCATACTCGGTCTATGCCACGGTCGCAGAATGCACATACAAAAGTAAATTTGTAAAAGTAAAAATAGGTTTTTTATGTAATATAATTACAAATTAACGATTTTCGGATTTTTTCCGTTAGTTGTGCTGTGAGATCTTGCTTCGTGCCAATTTTCATGATTCTAGGTCACCGGGAAGTACTCTATAGGTTTTAATGAGTGAGTCTGTGTGTATCAGTATATATTTGTTTAATATTATTTTTATCTTCTATACCTAACTGTTTGTATGTGCGCGCTTTCTTTATCAAAATATATGACATATATGGCCGTAACTTCTGATTTCATTTAGTTAGTAGCTTGAATTTTTTACAGCACCATGGGACCATACACCTTAGTATTTGATAATAATTTCAACTTGATACCTCTACCCGTTCCTGAGAAAAAGCCTCTTTACAGACGGACAAAAATTAATCCTATAAGGGTTCCGTTTTTTCCTTTGGAACTACGGAACTCTAAAAAAGAACGCTTTTCTTAGTGTTCTCTTTTTGTATATTTAACTAGACTTAAGTAAGTAAGTAAATAATTAATATCATTAGGCCCAAGAAATGGGAATAAAAGTATTTAAATGTTTGCAAAAAAAGTCTATCTCAATTTTAATGGGACAAAGGTCGTCTGATTGTCATTAGACTACTAAAGCAACTCTCGATAAATATTAAATTCCCTCTAATTGGGTATAGACGCGAGGATGAGAGCAGTGGGCGTTGCTTATCTCGTAGGCCGTAGGAAGTTGTACAGACTACGACTGAAAGCTTCAGGACGGAGTTTGCGGTTTGAAATCGCATTCAATTACCTGAATTTTTGATTTAAACCTACGTAATTAGACCATTTGTCGCCAGATTGAGATATACGTAGTGCCGGATTAACCTATAAGCAAAATAAGCAAAATAAGCAGTAACTTAAGAACTCAATGATATATCTACTGTTACGTATGTTTCCTATTCTTTAAAGATTCTTGTTAAATCCCAGGGAAAAGAGTTAGTCTGTATTTCGTATAGGTACGCTCGCCCGCGCGTATATATATTAATCCGAAAGCGGAGAAAAGAGGTGAAAGAGAAAGAGTTGACGCACGCAAATATACGCGCAAAATAATTAACTTTTCATACAAATCGATAGTACACGATAGACGGAGCGTTTTATTTCTGCGAAAATCATAAGTCTTGAAAAAAAGTTTTTCAGTTATAAATACTGAATACCTGTCCCTTTTGGATTTATAGAAGGGTTTTGTATGACCGAGCTTTTGGAAAGGCTTTGTTGAGCTTTACAAGCTCTACCCCAACCCAACCTACATGTCACACATTGTAATGTAGCAAATGGTTGGTAGTTCGGAGTTACGGGACCGTAAAGTAAGACGCACACAGAACAAGAACGTTTAAGTCTTAACTATATGCCCAGTTTTTGATAGTTATTGATTGTGAGGAGTTCACAGCTCCTGTAGCTGGACCGATCAATTGGGACCTTTTTATATTTCCCCTCGTTACGTCAGCCGTATTGCAGTGAAGCGTTCCAGTTCCAGCACATATTGCAGTAGGAGTACTGGGATATTCAATCAACTCAGCCAACTTCGATGTAGACTGTGGATCCTATATATTGTGGCAAGCCATATTTCATTCGTGGACGGGCACGCTTTCTGCATATGCTGTACCTTGCCTACACCTACTTGAGTAAGTATAGTTGTTACTTCAGTTCAAAAGATTATTTTTGGCGGAGGTTTTTATATAGGTGCTTTTATGAACGTCACGACTTCTAAAAATTTTACAAGTTTTTAGAATTAAATCCGAAAAATATTACAAGTGTTTTTGGACTAACCAACCAGACGCAACACAATTTAATCCAAAAGTTGGCCACTGCACTTTTCCATTTCACTGTACAGTGTACACTGTCTAATTCACTACTACTACCTACTGCCCCCCGACACCGAACAACTATATCCGGCTCGAAGGACCACTATGTTTGCGCAGAAGGCGCCTATATCAAAAAGAGATGAAAGACGTGAACTTTCAGAGAGTACCTACAATATAATCAAAATACAAAAAATGCTATACAATACCAAGATTACAAAACGATGCCGCCCGGTAAAGATGCATAGCGACACCTGTCAGCAAATTAACAGAAACTACTAACAGTAAGGCATTAGACATCGACATAGATTAAAAAGTTGTATCACAGCGTAGCACATAAACCAAAGTGGCAATGCCTCTAAACCCCACAAATGTTTTGCATTTACAGATTTTATAACCAAAATTTCGTCTTGCAATTTATGTGGTCACTCGATTTACAGCAGGAACTCAACATTTTTGCAGGAATAAAAAATAGCCCATATATTTAACTCAGACAGGGCCTTTAAAACGTAATGCCAAGTTTCGTGGAGATTTATTGAAACGTTTATTTGGTAACAAAAACGCGTCGCTTAATTCTTACACGACAGGGCCGACCATGAAGGAAGGAAAGGAGACTACTTTTTCTTCATCCAAGGGCCCGACCATGGGAGGAAGGCGGCTTAGGTTCCCTTCCTCCCAAATACCTAGACTAGAAGTCAATAGTTAAAAAATATCGAGTCGAGTGATTGACTATGCATCGAACTATATGATGCATAGAACATAGTTTTTGGTTTCATAAGTAATCATGAGTTTCATTTCAATACATGCATTTAGTCGACTGAAGGTAGGTATTCTTAGATAGTGTTTAGGTTCATTTGGTCCACTTTCCCAAAAAGTCCACCAATTGCTCATAATTCATTGAATCTAAAACGCTTAATACAAGGTAATTATAACACAAAAGGTGTAATTTCTAAATTCTAAATTAATTACACCGAGAATCATTCTGATAATACGATTTTAACGATTCATCCACCTACATTATATTTAGGCACTTTTAAGTATTCTTCATTTATATTATCAACCAAAGACGACAGTATATTTTTATATTAATTAATTTATTGGGCCTTAAATTGGTATATAGGCATTGGTACTATGGCATTGTATGGTTTCGAACCCGGACCTCCCGCATGGGAGAGATGTACTACATCCAATTAAAATTCTTGCATATGGATGGAGCTCTGATAAGCATGTCTTCAATGCAAGTAACTGTCAAACAAGAGTGACGACATCTTATCTTAACTTATGATAGGGGGCCGGGAATAACCCCAGCGGCACTTCGACCCTTGAGGATCTTTTGTGCCTACCCCATTTTACACATTGGTCATCACAGTGTTCAGGTCTCCTCACGATGTAACAATTAGACCAATGACAAATAGACCAATTGTAACACATGAAAAGCAATAAATGGTATGAGTATGAGTATGTTTTCCTTCACCGTTAGAACAGTCGGTAAATGTATGTAAGTCTTTAAAAAATGCGTAAAACTCATTGGTACATGGTACTGCATGGTTTCGAACCCAGACATTGGAGTCCGGTGTCCTAGCCACTCTGCCACCGACGCTCACAGAGTGACGTCATACCTGCATAAAAGTACGAGCGGAATGGAGGCTTTAGTAACCTTTGACCCGAAAAGGAAGAAACTTGTCACAAACAGTTCGAGTTCAAACATCGTAAGTCAAACACAAGGGATATTGTTACAACACAATATCTTGTTCCGAATTTGTTATTATAGGGCTTTTACCTTTAAGTAGGTACCTTACTTCAGTTAGTAAATATTTTACTTGTGTAAACAAGGTACAAATGAATGTTAAATTATGCGCAGTATATAAGTCCAGTGACCTACATAAATGCAAAAAAGTGCCTAAGTAGTTTTTTATTGGAAATGGAGAGCAGACGAGCAAACATGCCATCTGATGGTAAGTGGTATTCGTCACCCATAGACATCTCACTCACTTCACTACAATGTTATTAGAGGGTTTTCGATGCGCTGCTAACCTTAAGGACTTAGATGAGTCTCATGTGCCGGTAATTACTATAGTTCTGTAACCCTCACAGCGAAACACAGCAATGCAAGCTTTGCTGCTTTGCGGCAGAAATAGGTAAAAGGCTTGGTACCATCCCGGACTGACTCTGCACAAAATACTTATGCATATTGTAATACTTATGTATACTTTATCATCAAATATTTTGTTCTTACCTATCAATTTTTCGAATCTGGAAACATCAACTTAAAAAAGTTCAGCTGTGCATTAGGGGAGAGTTTTTTCTTTGGTCCTTTATTACCTACTTAAGTCTTATGAAAACTTGCGAGCCAAACGCTGAACGATAATTCTATAAATTCTATCACTATCATATAGACCCTGCAATGGGTATCGAGCTCGAAATCTATTGTAATTTAATGTGGTAATAATGCGATCTACCTCATTCTGGGCAAAATTGTTATCCCTTTTCTGCTATAATTCGCCAAATAAATCTCTAACAAATAAACTCGAAATAAAACCTCTTCCATTTACTTGGACTGTCCAATTTATGTAGGTCCCGCACCTCCATATATCCAAGTGAGCCAACCATTTACTTTACATTTCATCTTTGAAGTGAGCGAAAGTTCTGACAGTTATGCAAAAGATAGCCGTTTCACAAAGCACCATTTACTGATCTCTCAAATTGACAGAAGCAAAATATCAATTCGAGTCTGGCCCCTTTATTTACATACTAAGTCATCTCCTATTCCCGACTTTGTCCACTAAGCATTAATAACGGAATGAATTCTGTTTGACCAAAGGTTTGATTGTGCCCAAAGCCCTCAGCTTTGATTGCCCTATTAATTAAATTCTTGTAACAAATTTAAAGTGTTTATAAAGTAAATAATATGAAGGTGCTCTATTGTGTACCTATTAAAAGAGATTATGTTATGTTAGGTACATTTACACACGACACTAAATATCTAAGTACCTTAAGAAAATAATAATTAAATACTAAAGGAAGAACACGGCGTCTAGGTTTCCTGGGAGCGGCATGTTCCTTCGTCCCTAGGACACTACTGCGAGCTGAATTGCCTCGCTGGATTTGGCTAAGCAAAGGTTATGCGAGGAACGCGCCAGTCCTGAGGTCACCCGAGGCGAGGACCATTCGGGTGGTAAGTGGTTGTAACCACTGGTGGTGGTAACCATGGTTTTTGTGTCCGTGGACCACGGGCCCATCTCTCCCAGTCCCAGGTCTCCACTGCAAGGGTCACTCCCTTGTGTTGACCACGTTCTAGTCTTTACGATAGTATGATTAAGATGTTATGGATATCCGTACCCATATAGAATAGTAGAGGATCTTGGGCATTATGTACTTTATATAGGTAGATACTACATGCTAATTACTTATTTACAAATCGAAATAAGCACTTACAGAAATCCCTATTACACAACAAAGAGACACACCATATAGACGGATGTAACATTTATTGCGTAATACACGGACAATGCTTACGAAATCGATTGACGTAAAAATGATGAATGGTCCCATTCTGTTTGTGATCCGATTTCATACAGAATTATGTAAATGTGGAATAGGGAATGAGTTTATTCGATATACGAGTACAATAACATGCGCCGTCTTTTCGGAATGATAGTGGATTAAATCGAGATACTAATGTGACGTAACCAAATGGTTTCTAGAATATCTGCAGAAGCAGAAGCAGAGTAGATTCCTGATGTAAATATACCCACCACTCGCGACAGAGGAAACTTTATAAGTTATGAAAACTAATAAATGTGAAAACTCGAGCAGAGATCTCTACAATGATTACTTTTATGAGAGCCCACCACTGGATGCCCAAATGCTGGTAAGGTACTTACCTCTAAATGCGATTCAATAATTCAGACCTTTTTACTTGGATGTCTTACGTCTAAATCGAAGTTTTACTACTTACATAATTTTGCTTTTTGAGAGGTTATTCTGATTTTCTTCGGATTTTGACAAACCTCTAAAACACTTCTTTTGGAAGTGCCAGTATATTCTGTGGTGCCACTCAATTTAAGTCCTCAAGATTAGCAGCGCATTGAAAACCACCTAATAACATTAAGAGAGGTGATATGTTTATGGCGACGATGGTCACTTATCATCAGGTGGTCCGTTCGCTTGTCTGTTCCATTTATACCGAAAAAATACAAGAAAGTGGAAAAATTCACCTCAGCATTTTAATTCCAACTAAATTCTTAAATTGACCACATAAATCTCACCTCTATCACATGTTTCGCAAACGGTTCGAGCCGTACCGCGATTATCGAATTGGAAAGAAGTTCCGATCACTTCAACTTGCCAAGTTTAGAGCCCACTTATCTGGGCCCTTATCTCTGAAATGGCGCATCAATATAGACCGCTTCGGTCCGGCCATTACTACTTGTAATGGCCGAAACTTAGGGTCGAGAACTTAACCCCAATGCATTTCAGAATACTTTTTTATCGGTTCTACTTTTGCAACCTCTGGCCTAGTTGCCTACCTACTTTATCTTACACCCAATTACGTCTTTCAAATCAGCATCGGTGGTGTTGACAAAACTATATTTTATCACTCCATCACCACACTATACAAGTGGCCTAGGATCGACTCGACAGGTCACTTTGCACACATGTGTTTGATGGCTAGCATGACACCGTTGAGTCAATGGAACACTTGCTGTGCGAATGTGACTCGTTGGCTGGAAAGCGTATGAGTCTTCTGGGGGTAGCCTTCCCGAAACCAGAGGACTATAGTCTCCTTCCTGTAAGCTGTATAGCGCCCTTGATGCAAAGCATCTTTAAGGAACAGGAAGGAGACTAAGGTAAGGGGTGAGCACAAAAGATCCCTGAGGGTCGAAGTGCCGCTGGGGTTATCCCTGGCCCCCTGTTATAAAATAATATAAGATATTGACGGCTAGCTAACTGGCTGTCCCAGCGACACTTCAATCTATTGGGATCTTTTGGGTCACAGTGCATTTACTAACTGCTGCACGATGGATTATAATTTATAACCTATACCGAGGTCTCTCTTGCAAATAGGCATTCCCTCTTATCGATAATTTAATCATTTCTCAGGAGGCCTATAACGTACTCGTAAGCCTTTGCTCACAGCGTTGTTCTGAGGGCCGTAGTTCACTTTGCCAGTGACCGTTAATGGACCGGACACTCCATACTATGAATTATGCTCAGAATTACGACCGAACGTTGATTAGGTTATGTTACGATGTATTCCTTCTAGTGGTTTTACATTTATTTTAGCATGAATGGTCAGTCACCAACAAGAATGCAAGTTCCAGTTTGGTAAAAGCAGATATAAATTGTGTTGCAAACTTTTTGATAGGACTTCAATGATCATATCATGATATCACCTATGTCATTTAAAACTTAATTGTTAAAGTAAGTACTTCATTCACTTTTTTAATTTTCCTGATGAAACATTACGTTTTGAATTTACCAATATCAACCACTTACACTCCTTACATAATTCATCGTGGGACACGAGTAAGGGTTGACGCTTCCTTGAAGAGCCCTCGTCTGTTCTGGACTGTTCAACTTGGCTGGTCAATTGACTTTGAAACTAGAATCCTGCTCTGTGATGCCAGCATTTTCAGTTGCATTCAGATTGCTAACTCATTCGGAAGAACTGTTTTAAATACTCGTTTGTTATTTATTATTTAAAGCGAAAAACACCATTAAGTTAAAAATTGAGGGAATTACGAACGTTGGAACGATGTACCTCAAGAGACACTTTGGCGGAAACGAATCTCTTGTGACCATTAACTGTTACTTCTACAAATATCAAGACAGGTAGATAAAACATTTCCCAGAATGAAATATTACTAGTAAATTCTGGGGGGAGATAGGGTGAAACGATCTACCCTGTTTTGGGTAATTTCTCTACCTTTAAATTGCGAACTCGATCTGTATCAATTTAGTATTATTCAACTGCTATTTAATATTCAGTTATCTATAAATAGAACAGACTTGAAAGTAGAGAGGATATAGTCACTATGGAAAAAATAGTAGTGGTAGTAGATTCATTTAAGCTTGACAAATCTGTTTGAGTTGTAGCCCTTGATAACCATGGATTTATTGTGTTGTATCCCATAAATGATTTATTAGTTTTGTTAGTCTTCCAGTAACTGAGTTCGGAGTTTCTGGTGTCCTCGACTCGACCGCAATAATATATTATACATGCATTATTTTCTATCTGCCAGAATTTATAAAACGTCACAAATATTGGTAAATTCTTAATACTTAGTTAATCTTGTTCAATAGTGGTAATATAATTATTCAGAGAGGCATAATGATTGATGATTGAGGGCGCTACTAGTTCCATTTCTGTGTGTGTGTGTTTCTGTCTGTGTCTATGCGTGTGTCAGTCTCTCTCTCTGTGTGTGTGTGTGTGTGTGTGTACGTGCGTGCGTGTGTGTGTGTGTGTGCGTGTTTGTGCGTGTGTGTGTTTTTGTGTATTGGCCTGTACAGATTTCTGTGTGTTTTGGCCTGTACTGTTAAATTGGCCTGTACAGCCTTTTTACTACAATGTGGTTATTCCGGGAAGCTAAATATTTGGGTAACACACGAGTAAAACCCAATAAAAATCTGATATTATCCATCCAGCCAGATAAACAATTTCATTATCTTATTTATAAAAAAGACGAAAATAACTATATTACGACTTACAAAAACCTAATACGGCGTCGTCAGATATTTTCCTAAGTTATCACATAACACAGTCGTCTCTGATGGTGCTACGATTATAAATGTTGTAAAGTATTTCAGCGTGTAGTCTATCAAATGCAGCTCAGGACTCATAAACTAAGACTGTCAGGTTCACTTTTATTACATTTTCTTTACGAGTAAACTTTGACACAGATGATGTTCAGCTTTTATGTCCCTTTTGCAATTCTGCTTCACCACACACTCGTCATACATTTGCCTTCAGCACCGATGTCTACGTGAAACCGTAAAACGAAGAGCAGGCTAAAATTAACACGGGCAGTTAGAAATACTTTTGAAGTTGGTGCGAGTCAGGAATTTTGACGATTTTGGGTGTATTTTATTCAATTACCAAATAAATTACTAGTTATTTGGAAGACCGTGAAACTTTATTTACCGGGTGAAATTTTAGTCTGACTGAAAAAATGTGGCATTTCGTCAAAACAGCGACTTCTGAAATAATTTAATGTATGACAAAAATAACGAAATATGTGTATTAATGATAATGTAATGATACACCCTAGTAATAATAGCTACCTACCTATTTCACTAGGTACTAGGCTCTTACCCCTTTCCCTTAGCTTAACCCCAATGCGACACTCGTCCGCCAGTAATTATAGGACAGACTAAAAAATCTTACGGTAAGTACCTATAAGTAAGAATATTTTGGCATAATTGGCACATAGATAGATAAAATCACAGAAATCGGACTATATAGGTACACTGAAAGTATTGCGCTCCTGGCCGCTCAAAAATGAATTTGAATTTCAAATGTTATATTTTTTTTAAACATAAAGACTCATTTATTGATTAAAATAATTTTTGGCGGGATTTCGATTATCAATTGTATTTTTTATCACAAGTCGAAATTCATCGTCCGTAGCAATAGCTCTAAATTAAAAAATTAAGAAACCCCGGACATGGTACGTCCCTGTGGAGATCTCGTTACTTTTTCCTGATCATCATCAGGTCTTCAAGGTTCCAAATGTGTCTCTAAATGTCTTTCTCCGCAAGATTGCACTGCTCGTCTTCAATATTATTTTGGGAGGGAAGCACCTCATCTGAGCACCGTAAGTCGTTGGTACGCTGAATTTGATCGTGGCCGAGTTTCTCTCCATGATGAGATTCGTGAAGGTCGACCCTCAACTGCGATCACTGAGGAAAATGTGGCTACTGTCAGGCGGCTATTTGAAGAAAACCGATGTTTCACCTATGAAGAGATTCGAGGACATTTGCGGATTGGTATGAGCTAAATTAAAAACATATTTCATCAACATTTAAAAGTTAGAAACTGATTCCGTTTCGTTCCGTTTGGCCCGTTGGTGTACTGAAATACGGACATGTTAGGAATCTCAGTTTTAAAGATATCAGTTTATTTCTGATTGGCACAACTTTCAAGTTTCAATTGTACTTCACTATTTCCTTTTCTATATTTTGTTTGTTATTTTCTATTTGTGCAATAAAGTGTATTTTACTTTATTTTACTTTACTTTCAATTACGCCACTCATTGTCGCCATCACGGGTTCTCCGTAAATTCTTCCCATCCGAAATTAACATCCATTCCTGTAGTCGCGAAGTTTAATTGCTAAGGTTATTGCCAATAATTCATCTACGTAACATTTTCACGTCGCTCCGGAATACTCCAGATTCATCAATAATAATCCCAAGCTCATTAGTCTAACTCCAAGATTGAAGGACTTTGTCAGCGCAAAGATGGCAACAGCTTCTAAACTTTGATTACAACGTGACGGCTACCCTTCTACACGGTATAGGTAACGAGTAGGAGCAATCTGAAATAAACCTGAAAGTGTGTTCATTGAAGTTGTCGTTGGTGAAAATGGGAATAGGAGATAATCCTGCAATGTTTTACCACTAGAGGCGCCACTAGCACAATGGTACATAACCAATCAATATGTAGATACGTTCCTTTCCACCAAATCTTTTTTATTCTTCAGAATCGCGCCACGCTGTCTTCTCAGATTTTTAAGTTCGCTATTTTGAAATGGCCATATGATGCCATGATATCATCACAATTTTACTATAGCTTTGTGAAATTATATTAAATTGTGATATCTTCATAAATAACGTTTCGATTTGCTTTTCTGTTTAAGGGGTGTGCTATAGTGGCCATCTGCGTTGCGTTTTATGTCCTATAATTATTGTTGGACATCAGTTTATGTAGGTACCTACATTTAAAATTTCTTGCAGCTAAGAATTATTATAACTGTCTAGAATTACTGTGATACTTGTATCTAAATAAAATACTTACTTGTGATACAGTTCATTGTATGGCATGTAATAAATAATCTATATTTTCTCATTTTTACAGTGCTGTCTCTTAGATTTTCATTTTGAAGTATGAGGCACATGTCACACACTCAAAAGATGTGGCGCAGCCGGAGTATTGAAATGTATATAAAAGTCGATAAGGTTAACTATTGTTTGGCGTAAAACATTTAGAAGCGACGCGAAAGGGGCGCTGTCATACTTTATCTGATAATCAAATGTGAACTTTAATTGCGTTTGCATACAGCTCCAAATTGAGTTATCGCGTGGTTTATCCGCGCACTTTGGCGCCCGACGTCTCTTTGCCGTAGCCTCCGGCTGTCTCCATCTTGTATGCCTTGCACTGCGACTCAAACTTTCGATAAATTCCTTGCGAGACCCCACTAGACCCCGCCATATCTGATTAGGTTGTAAACTAGTTGTCTCTAGCCACTACTATTATATTCCGTCGGGGATTTGACCTGATTTTGGATTTCTATTAATAAAATTATACATCAATGTACCTACTATATTTAAACCATACCTTTGCGTCACATATAGATATTGATAAGATTCCTGTGTAGTAGTAGTGTAGTGTCCATATATTTATATGAGAAAATGTCTACCTATAATTTAGTTGCCTAGGTATGAGTACAGTCACATGTACCTAGTACCTATTTAGGAAATATAACTGTTTGAGATTTTTTCACAAACTACTACAGCGATTCTAAAATTTCTTTCACTAGCATGTTGTATTAATTTTAATATATACCTACTTATAACAGTGACAGAATTTTAAGAATTGGTTCGGTAGTTTTTAAGAAAATCTCAAACGAAGGTAATTATAGATCCACGCCGAAGGGTTCTGAAGTAAATTAATATCCAATCATCTTGATAATGCTGGAATTTGTTGATCGATCAACTATTATAATACGAATAGGTTCCTACTTAATTCGAAAGTTATAATAATATTCCATGATGAATTCTCAATTTGAAATTATCCCGAACATGCATCACAAATTGAAAAAGAACCTAACTTACTTACTTATGCTAGGCGATCGTCCGTTATGTTCTTTATGTTATGTTTTTTATAATTTTTCTGTGTGTTCTTAGATTAGATTAGATTTATTTAATTTATCCTACACAATTAGAAAATATAGATACAACATAATAGTCTTATTTGTAACATGATCGTCAAGTCAAAAATATTTATACATGTAATTAAAAATAAACAAACAAGAACCATGTTTAAATTTTTTTTTATTTTCTTTGAATATATTAAAATTAAATATCTACATTGATAAATCTATGATAATACTAAGTTTAGTTTTAGCTTTAGTATTAAATAATTAATTCAATTCAATTTTCAATTTTCAATTCAATATTTTTATTTTTCAGATAACTAGATCCATTGTGTTAGTGTACTTAAAAACTATGTTAGTAAATATATTCAGCAAATAAAGATTGAGTTTTTACACTTCGATCAGATGCTGATCAAAAATAACATCATTCGATCAGCACCCGAACGAAGTGTTTAAGGATATAATCATACTTTTCCGCTATCATGTTCAGGATGCTGTTGGAGCTGCTCCGAAGCCTGCAAAGCAGAGACGCAGTTCTTTTGCGCATAATGGCTTGAAACCCATCGGTATGTGCGTGCGCAAACATACCGGAGGCACTGCAGAAACGAGGCAACCCCATCAACATCCTGAAGCCATTATTATACTGTATACGCAGGGCATTGATCGATTTTTTGGTGTAATTGCTCCACAAGCTGCTCGTGTAGAAGGTCTGGCAGTAGGCTTTAAAAGCGTGATTTTAACTTGGTCACTACAACGAGCAAACCTGCGGGCCAGCATATTACACCTTACCGCCAATGCCCTGCGTTCCCTTTCAATGTCAACTTGATCTTTAAGGTCATCGGCAACATAATGTCCTAAATATTTAAAAACGTGAACCCTCTTTAGTTCTTTACCATTTAACTTTATGGGGGGCACGGACTTTGGACATTTACCGTTGGCCTTAAATACCAAGTATTCACTTTTTTTAACATTATACAGCAATCCGTGATTAGCTGCATACGTCTCACATGTTTTTAGCAGTCTTCTCAGTGCGGCAACCGTTGGGCTCAGCAGCACCATATCATCCGCGTAGCTAATGTTGTTGACACAGACATTATCCACATAGCATCCGATATATTTACTGCTGAGCTCAACGATCAGGTCGTTCACGTACAGGCTGAATAGCTTGGGCGACGTCAACCCCCCCTGCCGCACCCCGCACTCCAACCTGTACGCGTCCGAGAGCGTGTTGCCCCATCTGACGTTATTCACCTGGTGGGAGTACCAATACTGAAAGACGCGTAACATTTCAGAAGGCACATTCCTCTCCCTCAACTTCCTCCAGAGCACGTCATACGACACTAGGTCAAAGGCCCTGGATAAGTCGAGGAAACAAGCGTACACCGGTGTTCGCCGGTCGGTATAATACTGGACAGTATGCTTTAAACTCAATATAGCACTTTCAGTGGAAAGCCCAGGACGGAAACCGAACTGGGCGTCATGCAGATGCAGATATTCTTCTAAATACGAGTTCAGCAAACTGTCCAGTACCTTAGCCATAATAGTGGCCAACGAGATGGGTCGGTAATTGCCTTTATCTGAAATGTCACCCGTCTTATTCTTTACTATAGGTACTACAATGGTCCTCATTATGTCACTGGGTAAGTAGGAGTGACTCAAACACAGGGAGAAGAACATGGCTAGAACACTCGGTAAGTGCACTCCCGCATGTTGTAGGTGCTCGATGCTGAGCCCATCATGGCCGGGCGATTTGCCTCTGGTCATTTTTCTAATGTCGTTTGTTACTTGCTTCGCCGAGAAGCGGATGACATCTTTATCATGATTAGGTTCAGCATCGATCACCGACACCGATGCTCTTGATGATCCTGACACCATTTTAATCTACTTTTAAATACCTTTCTACTCTCATTCATTTCTTCAAATATTCGACCGGACTGTGGTTTGTTATACATTAGCCAAATTTGATATTTACACCTGGCCTCCCTGTGAGCATCACCCACATGTGCGTTCCACCCGACCACTCGCCTGTTTCTCCTACGCAGGTTTACGCCAAAACTCTGTTCTGCCGCGTAGGACAAAGCTTTAATAATGTCGCTATACATAATATCAAGTACCAGTCTATGCTCTATAATATTACACATTTTGTCGGCACATGTAGTAAATTCCGAAGGAAAGTGCATATTTCGTAAAGAATCATTACATATTTCATAATATTTACCTATTTGTTCATTATTTCTGTTACCCCAAATTATCTTATTATATGTTGTGTCCCTCGTGATTTGTTTCGGCCTTACAATATTTAAATCACATTCTATTAAAAGAGGCAGATGGTCAGATCAATATATATCACAGCCTATTTTAACCTTCTTAACAGTGTGCCAAGCGGACTGCGTGACGACACAGTGATCTAACCACCTCCTGGAGCCGTGCGCGTCGCTCACATACGTGTAGCTATCCGAGCATTCACCTAACATTTCAACATCGGCGCATTTCCATTGCTGGTCAGCACAAAAAGCAAACAATTCTTTACAGAACAACTCACTAGGATGTGCATTAAAGTCGCCTAACATATATACTGCCTCCACCTCACTACTGTCTACTACAGCGCTCAACTCTCTTAAGCATTCTGTAAATTCTAACAAATTTTCAGTGGAATCCGTAGGCATATACACACTAAAGATAAGAATAGAGCGATCATTTAGTGTAGCTTTCACCGCCACTAACCTCGAGCTGCTGCACTCCACTATCGAAACTGATCGAAATATACCTTTCCGCCACAAAATCGCAACACCTCCGTATGGTCGTCCTCTGAGTATACCCGCAGTCGTATCCACAGCTGATTTGCCTGTGTATTCAAAATCTGTATGTATTGTGCTAAGGTAAGGAATATCGTGCGGAAGCAACCAAGTCTCCTGAAGCGCAACCACATCAGACACCTGACATAACTGCCTTACATTGTCTATTGAACGTTTCACGGATTTACAGTTGAAACTTACAAATTTTGTAAATGGATTGTTTTTGCTAACTTGACCCATAAACTGTATCTTTTATGTTGTAACCTGGTCAGAACTCGGTCTGTCTGCTGTTTTAGGCCTAAAATAAATAAATTAAATTAAGTGGGTAGTTACTAAAAAAGTATTCATTTTTCTGCGAGCCATGACGTAACTACTGATGATTGATGAACCTTGTCAATTATTTTCAACTGTTGAAACCACATGCGAAATTCATCGTTTTAAGTAGCGTAGTTCAATCACATCACAACCCAGTGTTTCGATATCTATAATAGTTCCAAAGTTATGGAGAATTTAATATGTCGGTAATTTTTTTTGGCCAAAAGACCCACTTCGGCAAGTAACGAAGCGGGGAAACAATGTTTCAGTTATTGTTAGGTATCGTTAGAACGGCGCCGAATGACTCTATCCAAAGGTATAACTTCCATTTTGATAGGTTAATTTGTTCAAGAGAGTGGTATCCTGAAAGTACACATTTTCGTCACGGTGACTCGACACAAGTTTACTTACATACAAAGCGGGTGTGTAAGACTAGAAATAGATTCCACGTCCAAAAAACCTCTTGTGTTTGTCTCGTTAACACAAGACAAAGATTATCCAAAGATGTCGTGAAAAGGTCCGGTGGTAGCAACCTCCCCCATATTGGGGATGGGTACTAAGTGGAACAGGATAATGAAGACATAGTTGCGGTGCGAACATTCAGAAATAACATGCAAGTAGTAGGTACAGGAGTTTCAGTTCAGTTCAGGAAACAGCTGTGAATAATACCGGTGCCCATAACTCACGTCTCAGAGCACTTTAGTTGGTAAACAAGTTTGTGCAAATGAAGGTGACGTATTGACTTGAATTATACGAGTACTAGTCGGGTTTGTGTTAATTGGCTTTGACTGTTGAATACTCGTATCGTCACTTCATTTATTTTCTGTTGCCCTGTTCATACCTTTCGAGATGGAGGAAATGATTTCCCCTCACTAAGGTTTCGCCCACTCCGTTTTATCTTTAAAGTAGCATCTGGCTGTACTAAAATTCAAATTCTGCTTTCAGTATTATTTGTATCTAGTATCTACAGTTTGTAGTATCTTTCTATTCAACAATCAAATCAATTATCATTATCTCTCGTTGTACCGAAAGAATGGAATATTTATTATTGAACATACGAACAAAAAGCTAATTTGTTATTGTATTGCTAAGAACTCATTAGAAAATTAAACCATAAATATAATAGCAAAGACGTTTTATTTAAATAACTATAACAAACATTAAAATAAAATAAAATACAAATACACAAAATGGCTTTACAAACTCTATTGTGACATTACACGCAACGATTTCGTTTTTTCACTTTCGATCGATTGCTCTAACTTGCATTCCTATCCATTGATCCGTTTCAATTTCAATATAACTTCACATCCAAAGGTGATTCCATGAAAATTATGAATAGTCTGCTTCTCAAATGCATTGAAAATGAAAATACTGTATCTTATGGTTTTGGTAAAATAGAGCTTTGTTTTGTAAAACAAAAGGTAGGAATCCATTGAATAATACCTATGTTACAGAATATTTGGTCTTGTTCAGATACTGACAACGAAATTATTAGCCGTTTTCTGAGACAAGGGTTTGACCTTTGACGCTTTGCAAACCTATATATACAAAGGATACTTGTATTGGATTGCTAAGATATTTCTAGTGTTCTAAAACTTGCTCGGGTCAATAAGACTCAATCAGTGATTATTCTCTGTCGTTTTCAGCGAAAATAATAATTATACGAACATTATATTTCAATATTATATTACTAAGTAATATTTAACAACTAATTTGCACATCGGAACCCTCAGTTAGAAAACTTCAGATTTATCTTGTGAAATTACTTTGACGATTATTTTAGTCTTATTTTTATGTACGAGTATGGACACTTGAGATAATTTTTTATAGTCTTGATCTAAGATTTCTCAATTGTGTAGGTAACCTACCACCTTGCATTACCTAGTTCTCCGGCCAACTGTAATCGCTTTTTTGAACGCAGCTACTGGTTTTTACAAAAATGGTGTAACATAAGATGTTAGTACTACCCACTTATTAAAACTTGAATTTCTTGCACCAGTTGCTTAGTAAATTACAGACCGTCTCTAATTAGATACAGTCAATTGGTGGAACGATCTTTTTTGCAACAAATCCAACAAATGAAAATAAGATGAATTTGCTCTGAACAAAGGATAATCTTGAATAATAGAGACAAATTCTGGGAGTAGAAAATCTTCAGAAGATCTACGAAAAAAACATTAGTTCTAGGATAGTCGCTCTGGCCCACTTTGAGTAATTTGATATTTTCTAATTAATGACTTAGTAACACCCTACCCTATATTTACTAAGACCTTTCGCTAATCTTTCAATTTTCATAAAGACTTTTAAAAATAACCTCTCAGAATACTTAAATAAATATCTAAAAGACTAGAACAATACAATACACAATATTTCACCATATAGTACAAAATAAACCAATCACGGTACATTTACTGGTATGAACATTTGAGGATCACCTAGCTTGGGCTCTAAACGAATGTTTACTTTTGTATCTCCATCACCAACTTCCAGAAAACTATTCCAATCGACCATCCAATAGAAACCATTCTTCCTGGGCGGTGGTAACTGTGAATCTCCTGGCTGTTCAGCCGCTGCTCCTCCAAAGGAATCCTCTAGATCAGCTATAGAAGCTCCTGCATCAGTGTCTGAACCTTGAGAATCATTTGTTGAGGGAGCATTAGTTATTGCCTCCTTTAGATCGTCGGCAGGAGTGGTTGTAGTGGTTATCTCTTCTGTATTTCCTGAAGTAACATTAGTCTGTAGAGTAATTTTAGTTTGCCTTTTACCTAAATCATTTTCCAAATCCACTGTTTCATCTTCTAGAGGATTTGGTCCTTTAATCAGAGGTATCACTTTTACAGAATCGTAATCGATCGGTTCGTAGTTTGGTTTTATGGACGAAGCAGATTGAGTAGGTCTACGTTTTGGCAAGTCTAAAGGCAGAACAGATTTCTTCATTTCGGATGATGAAGTATCCAATTCAAATGGCAATTCTGGCTGTAATGGCTCATACAGGAAGTTGTTGGGAGATAATGATTGAATAACATCATTTTCGGTAGTTAGTTTAGAATCTGAGTTTGGTGAAATTAAATCGTAAGACAATAGTATATTTTCTGGTAGCTGTACAGACCCATCAATGACTTTTGCTGGTGGTAGGGGTTTGAAACCTTCAAGAGGTAGTAGAAAATGATCCTGTCCTGGTTTTCCTTTTAAGCCATGTGAATCAAGGAAAGCTTGTAACTCAGCTGGTATATCTAATTTTTGTTTGTTTGCGAACTTGGCGTTTTGTTTTAGAGTTTCTTGAAGTTTCTCATTTGATTTTAAGTTATATGGCTTAGGTGTAACTTTTGATTCTGGTAGTACTTCTACTCGAGGTGGTCTTGTGTACAATTCTTGAAGGGAAGCCCCGTCACGTGGCGTATAAGGTAATACAACCATTATTGAAGGTTCGCTTTTTGTTGTAGTTTCGACAGTTGCTGGCGCTGTCACTGACAATGCGAAATCTTCTTCATCTGCAACGATATTATCTTGTATTTCTTGTAACTGAGTATTGACTTCAATTGCATTAATGTTATATGGTGTAGTTGTTTTGATATTTTCTACCGTTTCTTTAGAATGTTCTGTAGATGATGATTTGCTCTTGGCGTCTTCAGCTCTGATGTCGTTTAAGAGCTGTATTATTTCATCTCTACTCAGTCGTGGTAGCTGAGAGTTCGCTTTGAGGATACTTTGGACTTGCTGGACTGTTCGTTCCACATCTACTTCTGCATTTGAAAATGCCATCAATACTGCGACTATGCAGTACCATCGTAGCGCCATTATCTGTAACAATAAAAAATAATGAATTGTTTATTTTCCATTTAGAAATTATGTTCTCTTGGCAACATGTTCTTTTCAAATTGATCGTTGAGATGCTGTTGAGTAATTATGTTCTTCGACACTATTTTAGTTGCACATTTTATTTTATTTCTCTTAAGTAAGTTTAACTCGAAACCAATACGAAACACTACATTGCGGATTGCTGCATTTAAATGCGAATGCTCAACTAATAGAGACTTTCTACTAGTAGTTACTACCTACTTATATCTAAGTAGGTACCTAATTATAATTACAACCATCATGGAATGTGACGTGACGTGCAGCAATTAGGCCTTTTCCCACGTACATTTTGCATCGGTGTCATTGATAACCACACCATTAAATGTAATTTGAACGATTAATTACAAGTACAATCTTAATATTGGCTCTGCGGCCGCTGCTGCAGAAACCCTCAAATGGCGCAAATATACTAATCTGGGTGAAACATACATATTTGAGCCGTTTGGGTTTGAAACATTGGGACCCTGGGGCCCGGGAGCGCACCGCGTCTTCAAGGACCTCGCAAAGCGCCTGGTCGACGCGTCAAAAGACCCAAGATCTGGCTCCTATTTGGCCCAGCGGATTAGCTTAGCTATCCAACGGGGCAACACAGCCGGTATCTTGGGTACACTGCCGGCTGTGGGGGCCTAAACCCAAATTTATTATCTTTAGCTTTCTTAGCCTTAGTTTAGTTTTAGCTTTAGTATTATTTTAGTGTTATATTATATTATATTTTCTATTTGTGCATAATAAAACCCATTTCTCCATCTTAATATTTTAAATTATTATCTTTACTTAGAATTGTATGTACCTACCTACTTAAACTTCTTATAATCAATAGGTACCTATATAATTATAATTTATTCTTGAAGAATTGCAACTCGCTTATAATTTTTCATAATAATCACCTATATAATCAAATCCAAAATCGTTTTCCCCTAGTCGTTTTGCGTGATTAGTCATTTTACTACTTTCTATTCATTCTGCTATTTTAAAATCTTTGATCGTCGTAGTATAAATACTTCTACAATCCTTGATATATCGTCCTTGGTGTGATATAAGTAGATATACTTGATGGTAATCTCAGTCACAATACGAGAAAGCAATATCATTTTCCTGAAGATTACAGAACAACATTCGATATAGAAAAGTACTAACATGTCTTAAAACCTTCTGCAGCCTCATAAAAAAACCATGGAAAAACCAATAAGGCTTCAGATCACAAGATACACACACACTCAGTTGTGTGTGTAAGATAATACACCGATTATTATTTCGGCCCATGAATCACGCACAACTGTTTTTCTATTCAGTTGTTTTCCTATGGTAATCCGAGATGAACTTCGCGAGCATAGATATCGGAAATATGAGATATGATAAATGAGATATGATAAATATGAGATACGATGATAGGAGGATTTGGTGCGGGGTACCGCACCATCACATCAAAGTAATGTGGTATTGCTCTACCTACACACCCGTACCGATCTGGAAACTGGAGATACTATTTCACTCGCGTTTATTCGAGCAGAACAGAGAGCGTTATCTAATCGAACAATATCACTGACGTTTGATTGGTGTATAAGGAATAAGTGTTGATTTTGGTATAAATGTCAATAAATTTAATCTCTGTAATACCATTACGAACGGATTAACGAACCATTAAGAACTTGTGTTACCCTATGAGGCTGGCATGGTCCCATAATGGGCCGTGCTCCTCAAAAAAAACATTACAATTGAATTGCCAAACTCACTTTACTACTCTTATCTGGAGGAAAGCCTCCAGATAAGATATATATATATATATATATCTTATCTGGAGGCTTTCCTCCAGATAAGAGTAGTAAAGTGAGTTTATATATATATATATATATATATATATATATATATATATATATATATATATATATATATATATATATATATATATATATATATATATATATATATATATATATATATATATATATATATATATATATATATATATATATATATATATATATATATATATATATATATATATATATATATATATATATATATATATATATATATATATATATATATAAATATTGATGCAGACAGTATCTTTTACATTTTCTCAGATTTCCCTGGCTCCCACACTAGGATACCCTGTGTTGTGGGAGCCAGTCTCTTCCGATATATCTTTTTTTTTTTTGGTAACGGGGGGGAAATCTTCGAAAGATACCCAGCCTCCTGGGGGAGAGACTGGGTTATGTGAGATTTCCACTCACTAAAACCCCCTCAATGGCCGGCCTCGTGCTAATCGGAGGGCTCCGGGATCTCCAGTGGAACGCACCGGTGCCCTCCTAGCATTTGCCTTGGGCTCCTCCTGGGAGGTGTACATTCCACCTCCCGGTTCCTCCCGTTACAGCAGCGTGCGGCCATAGCACGTTGCTGCCTTCCCCAGGGTCGCCCGCCAATGAACGGTCAAAGCCCCCACTTTGACCGCCCGCGACCCTGATCCCTCCTTTTAGTCGCCTTTTACGACAGGCAGGAGTTACCGTGGCTCTATTCTTCGCCCGAGGCTACAGGGCTGACGGACCAGGACGCGCGTCACCGGCGCCCCGGCGTCTCCGTCTCCGTCTCCGAGCGGGGTCGGCCCTCTCCCGATCCCGCTCGGCGGTCTCCTTCCGAACCATAACGGTTTCACAGAAGGAGACCACCGCCTTCCAGGCTCTGTCGTCCGCCAGCATAGCCGCTACTACTGCTGGCAGACAGAGATCCCGCCCGATGCGGTCGACCAGGACTCGCCGCTCGGAGTCCCATGCAGGGCACTCCGCCTTCCGATATATCTATATTATGAAGACATAATAATGTTATATGATATAATAATAATATTGTTATTATTATCATGTATTAGTTCGCCTATTGCATATATTATCTGTAACGAAGTGTGATGTACTTTTTAAAATAGTTCTTCATTTATGTACGTAACACAAACATTACTTCCAAACTGTATTTGACAATTGTATGAAGTGACCTGAGAATAGATACTTACGCCACTAAAACGTACTATGTCCCTTCTACTATACATAGTTCTAGGTGGATGTATGTATGTCTCGAATTTAAAACCTTAGTTATATTACTTAACCATATTAACCTTACCCTTATTTATTAACTTTACCTACATCATATTATCTCGTATAGTCGCATTGCTCATTAATGAGGGTCGTGATCATTCTAAGGAAATAATCACATAGAACAGCTTTCTTAGCTGATTTAATGAGGTTGTTAGTCATTGCCTTCCCCATTTCACATAATGGTTACCTCAGCGTGCAGGTTTCCTCGCGATGTATTCCTTCACCATGAGAGCAGTCAGTAAATGTCTCGAAAAAACAACTAATTGGTACTATAATATTGCATGATTTCGAACCCGCAACTTCCCAGCATGGGAGTCCTCAACCGACGCTCTACACCTTCTAAATTCTGTTATCTATGGCCAATAATACTTTCAGCGTTACGGTAAAATATTACACAAGTTTGCGGAAAGATTTTTCCCCGCTCTTATTTTTATGAATACGGAATTTTAATACTTACATACAACAATGTAAGTATTGTTTGTTAATGTATTCCTGCTTTATCTTTGTATAATAATTACTATAGGGGATTCTGATGAAAATGCTTTGATTTCTGATTCAAATTTAGGATTCATTATGGACTCTCACGAAAAATTCGCCTGAAATTAAAAAAATCACCTCATAAAGTATTCCTACGCGAGAAAAGTATAGTGTAACTCTACTGAACTCAGTAAATATCTATTGGAAATCGTCATAATAGGAAAATGAGGGTAAAAATACGATTTGATCCTAAATAGTCCACAATATTCGTACCAAAAGTGACAAAATTACTATGGTTTTTGGTATTTTTGACAAGCACGTCTCAGTAATTTCAAATGTACTCATTTGCTTTAATTGGTTTGATAGATTTATACGAATGTCGTTTAAACGAGGGGCATAAATAACACGATGATGACATAAAAAAGGAGCGTCGGTGGTCTAGTGGCTAGGGCACCGGACTCCCATGCGGGAGGTCCGGGTTCGAAACCATGCCATGTACCAATGAGTTTCTCGGATTTTTTGAAGACTTACGTACAGTTACCGACTGCTCTAACGGTGAAGGAATCGAAGACATCGTGAGGAAACCTGCATGTCTGAGGAAATGAAAAGTTTCCGAAGGTGTGTGAAATCCACCAATCACTGGGCCCGCTCTCCGTGGATCATGGCCCGTACCGCCCTCGTGCAAGGGGAGGCCTGCGCCCCAACAGTGGGGACATAATAGGCTGATGATGATACGAATGTCAGGAAATCATAACAAGTACAAAACACTGCCAAAACAGCATCTCCTATTTAACCGGGTAGTCATCCCGTGGAACGGCTTACCCGAGCAAGTTGTGAATGCTGCAACTATACACCAATTTAAGAACAGATTACGAAGGCCACTTACGAAATTTGAAGAAACAGGCTAACCAGCATTCTGCTATATGCCTGCCTGCTAATCCAATAATAATAATAAATACTTATTGCGACAGGCTTCCATAGAGTAAAGTTTGATATACACTACCAGGCGCGGGGAGGGGTTCCATCCTTATGTTGTTGATATCCCATGTGCCCGTACGAAGCGATTAGCTTCTTCGTTCATTATGCGAACGGCTAAGGAATGGAACAGCCTGCCGGCGTCTGTATTTCCCGAAACCTACAACCTTGGGATCTTCAAGGCCAGAGTGAATAGGCATTTACTGGACCCGCATGCTCCATCGTCGACCTCATCGTCGTTTACCATCAGGCGAGATCGAGGTCAAATGCGGGTTTAGAAGTAAATTTAAAAAAATACGTCTTCCGAACATTCCTCCGTGGAGTTATTTTTCCTAAATTTACACGTTGAGCCTTATTGAGATTTGGGTTTAATAAATTCGTGAGATACTCCCCTATTTATGCGTGTATATGTGTGTATTTATGTGTTAAATGCCGTATAGTTTTTCAACTTCGTACACTATTATGTTTCATTACTTACTTCCGTTTTCATTAAAGTTATTCAAGGATTCTTTCACCCAATTTTCGTTTGGGTGTAATAATTAAATGCCTATGTAAAACTGAGAGAGAAACTAGTTTAAAACCACATGAAAGACATATCAGTAGTAAATTCAATGACCCGAAACATCCTAATGGGTGCGGTTTAATAATACTTTTGATGAATTCGGTTTGGATACAAAAGCCCCACGGAAATGAAGTCGACCATATAGAACCATTATGCATCAATGAATAATTTGAATGATTGTTTTTGTTAAACTTGCTTCAACCTACTAGTTACGGTATATCGATTACGTACTATGATTCATGGAAATAAAAATACCGGCTAGTAGGGAGTCGGGCCTCGTAATATTTATAGGGATCAGCAATAATAAGGACTTTGTAATATAAGCAAAAAGGTTAAAGTGGTAAATAATTTAATATAAATATTTATAGATTATTATCATATCGAAATGAGACACAAAACGAATTACTATTTTCGACTTTGAAGGGCCACCGCGTCTGCCGTAAAATTGGCGCAATGCGCGCAACGTTTGCACTAACGAACACTCATTTTGATGATAAAGTTTTATCATTTGCACATGCTGCTGAACCGTGTAACTTGCCATGGTGATTTGGCATCAGTGACTGAATAAGAAACAACAGATTTGACAGATGTCGCCAAAACAAAATGGCCGCCACAAATTATTAACATCGACCCGCTCTATTTGAAAGACACTTTAGTATGTTGATTTCCAATTTCTGAGATCTGAGAGCTGTTCTATTTCAGTAAGTAATAAATAAGTGAAAAAAACTTTTACCGTTTTGATTCACAACTTACAAACTATTACAGAATAGACTCGTATCAAGTTTTAGCATTTGTTGTTCAAATAGAGGATATATTACAGTTTCTAAGAAAGATTCGGTAACAAAAGTGGTCTAAAATTGTCAATTTTGAGCGGCGCTTACGTCGGTATTCCTCTACGAAAAAATAATAGTAAATAAATTCGTACTATTATTTGCGTCTCCCTCTAAAAACAATTTTACACAATTTTACAGTTGATACTCGGATTTGGATCAAGGAAATATGTGTAATGTGAAATTTTGAAGACTGTGTCTTATTCCTTTTAGGCGCTAGACCCTCCTGACAGACAAACGAACGGACCTGACGACGCCGGAGCGACAGAAGAAGAAATGACTACTTATTGCTATACTAAATAATGATTGCTTTTTGTCAGAGTTGTTCAGGCCGCCCGTAGGCCTCTGACATGTCTTAAAGACTGCTGCCGACTGCTTAACGTGCTCTCCGAGACACGGAGGAGCTCAGATGAAATATGCCACAAGCGGTCACTCATCCTGGTACCGACCGCGCCAGCGTTGCTTAATCACAATCGTTGCTTAATTTTGATCACATTCGGACCGTGCTCGCAACTAGGCTACGAGCTCCTACTACATATTTATATAAGAAAGATTTATATAAGTAATAGGTACTTAATAAGTTTTACCGAGATATAGCTATTTCCATATTTTTCCTGATAAGTAATATGAAAATACATTTCATATAGTGATAAGTTTTCCTGTCAAATCCAATTATTATGGAATAAAAATGCGACCGTTTTTCCTTGACAACACTTCTTAATACGTAAGTAAGAATGCGTTGCTGCGTGAAGTTGTGAAGTTGGTAGAGAATCGGTAGAGCGGCAACGGCAACTCTATCTGTACGCGCGTAGCGTATGATGGATGACCGTTGCGATCGGCGAACGAACAAATTTAAATTTTGAACTCTGGCAGACGATCAGCAGGGGAATACTTTGAAACGTTGTAAATAAACATTTGTAATATTTCAGGGTGGAGGTGGAGACCTTGGGGCCGTGGGGGCCTGGAGCCCACTGGGAAATAGCCAAGCGCCTCGTAGAGACATCCCGGGAGCAGAAGGCTGGCCTCTACTTCGCCCAGCGTATAAGCCTATACAGCGGCGGGGCAACGCCCGCCGCCAGCCTCCTCGGGACACTCCGTTAGGTATTTTGTAATTTTAGCTTAAGCATTTATTTTAGTGTTATTTTAGTATTATTTTATTTTGAATAAACATTACTTAATATTTCATTTATTTTCTATTTGACTACATTCCATCAAAATCACCCCTCTAGTAACGAAGCGAGACAAATACGAGTATATTCGTACATACGAGTACTTTAGCGTCGACGTTAAAAATAAAAGTCAACTTGTGAAAGTTTAAAGATACCTATAGCTAATTATTCGTACTAGTTACGTCAATATCTATAGTACTCTGTGGTAAATGAAATGAAAACAAATATTTGTACAAAAACAAGTAACATATTGTTACTGTCTTATCTGACTAAAAGGTAACCATCCCTAAAGCGATTTTTTCGATTATTATAGGTATAAACTTCGAATAGATTAATTACGTAAGTAGGTTTTTGGAAAAATAACTTCACTGATTATGCTGGGTCTTGCAGCCTATTAATTTAATGTTGCATCTTAACTCGAAGCATTTAACGATTGTTATGCAACAAGTGACCGGATGTCCGACTGACCAAAATTTGCATCATTGCATAATTTTACGTAACAATTATCGTAATTTTACGTATCTCTGTGAAAATCGCGGAACTTGTTAAATTCTTGGGAAAAAGGTACCACAGTAAATTGATTACAATTTTGAAGTTGTTTTTATGTCCGTGATAGGGAAATAATAATAATTATATGGGTGGTTCCCATTATGATTAGTAGGTACCTAATACCTTTTTTTTTCGGGGGGAAACGCTCATGCCGGACTTTTACCGGCCAAAACCCCCCCGGTATTCCTGCGCACCGCCTGACGGCGAAGCCAAGGTACCTAATACCTACGTTCTTGACAAAATTGAGCTTATGTTTTTGACAGTAAAAGTAAAAAGTAAAATACACTTTATTGCACAAATATAAAACAACAAACATGAGATAGAAAAGGAAACAGTGAAGTTCAATTTAGGCGGCCTTATCGCTAAGAGCGATCTCTTCCATGCTTCCTTTTTCTTTCAGTATTGACCTACAGTATTTTAGGACGAATGCGATAGATAACTTTTTCTGACGAATCAGGAAAATTTTAATTCGGGTCAGATTCAATAAATAGCTCATTTAGACAATATTAAAAGTTCATAATTCTAACACTTTATTCTATTGGCTAGTACTTTTATTAAAGTAGACAGCATCCAAATAATATATCGAATGTAATGCCTATGATCTATCGCTACGACAGAAAATATTGTTGTCTATCAGTCCAAGACTTAGCTACAACAAAGTTAAAAAAATATATTTAAAAAACTTTATTTAATTCATTTTTATACGGTATAAAAAACAGTAATATCTTAAGTGTATACCGCCAAACTGCTGCGGACTTATTGTTCCCTTATAAATATTAATTACATTTTTATACTTAGATAGTATCATTACATATCGCAGAAGTCTTTCTACCCACGCTTCCAATGTCATTGTACTCATAAAGCATTCACCTTTAATGTAGTAATACAATCATGTAGATAGAACAAGTGCTATTGTCTCCACACGCAATTTTACTGAGTACGAGTAACTATGACATAAAAACACGAAGATAACATTGTGGTTATAGCGCCTTAGAAGTGGCGAGCGCTATTATTCTTTATATCAGGACGGCGATTCTCGTAGTGGAATGTCAAATTCGACATTTGTCCTATCTCATTCGCTCACATTACATGTGTGAGCGTGATAACACGTTCTAGCACTCGACTTTTGTATGTCGAACGCTGCGAGAATCGCCTTCCAGGATGACGATTCTCGTAGTAGAATGTCGAATTCGACATTAGTCCTATCTCATTCGCTTACATAACATGTGTGAGCGTGAATAGACGTTCGTAGCGCTCGACTTTTGTTTGTCAAACGCTGCGAGAATCGCCTTCCAGGAGGCATCAAAGCGTCATCAGGAAATATTAAAGCATTACATACAGCATTAAGAATAAGAATAAGAATAGTTAGCATAGTTATAGTTATTCATGATCAGGAAGTATTAGTAACTTTTAAGGTGGTCTACAGGAGGTAGAGAAAGTAGGTAATTATATATATTGTACGATGTTTGCCTGCAGCGATCCATGTAGTCGATCTCCACTGGGATTGGACATAGGATATAATCAAACCGGCAATGTTAATATTATTACAGTTATCTGATACGTCCTTGATATGTAACATAATAAATGCTAGGTCTTTTACTTGTAAAATAGTTAGGTATTTTCTAATTTTAGCTTATGTATTTTAGTATTACTACGTCAACAAATTAATAAAAAACACCCATTACTAGGTAAGTTAGATTAGTTTGGGTGCAGAATGTCCAGTTTTCAAAATGTCCAGTTTTATCAACATTATAATTCTTAATCGCGTTAGCTCGGTGCAAGACCGCAACCTTCTCACAACGTGATAACTCCTATACTGAAAGTGAAAGGTGTAGCCTCGGTCATCTCGCGTGAGAATATTTTTTGTTCAACCTCCACAACTTTGCCTATAATCCGTATAAATTCCACGTACATTACCGTCTCTGATAAACATTTTTAGATCTTCTATGTAACAGAAGCAGCAGTGATTAGCGTTCACGAAAGCGTTGTTTAAGATGGACAGGTTACAATAGTAAGAGCTAAGTTATTAACACATTAGTCAATAGCAAAGTCAGAGTGTGGTGTCATTAACGTTTTTATTTGGGTTTTTATTATGTTTGAGAATAAATAAATAAAATATTACACGTGTATTACGTGAATGTAATGAATTGAGTCATGTTTTGCATTCATTGTAACAAAATATTTGTATTGACCACAGTAGGAAAAGATAAAAAAAATATTTTAGATCTATTTACCCTTAGTTTGGAGAAAAAAAGAGTTACTCAAGTATTAAATTTGATTTTCTATTTTCTTTGGACTTCTGGGATTTTAAGACGAAGAAGAATTCCATGCACGACTCTGGCTAGATTACGTCCCGAATCAAGAATTTCTTATCCATGTTTTTTTTTTTTTTTTTTTTTTTTATGTATAACTAAACCCGCATTTGACCTCGATCTCGCCTGATGGTAAGCGACGATGAGGTCGACGATGGAGCATGCGGGTCCAGTAAATGCCTATTCACTCTGGCCTTGAAGATCCCAAGGTTGTAGGTTTCGGGAAATACCGACGCCGGCAGGCTGTTCCATTCCTTAGCCGTTCGCATAATGAACGAAGAAGCAAATCGCTTCGTACGAGCAGATGGGATATCAACAACATAAGGATGGAACCCCTCCCCGCGCCTGGTAGTTCGAAGGCGTTATAATAGTCAACCAGTTAGTTCACCTAGGTTGACTTTCCTGATGAGGTACTCGTACTGACGGGATTTTCTCTTTCTCCTTATGTACAAGAACGACAAGAACCATCCTATCTTTGGTCTATGTATACCAACTTCCAGATATATTATATTAACACTTTATTACCTACTTAGAGATGTAGCGTTTTTCTGACATGTTAGTTGATGGAATCAGGCGTAACTTTGCGAAAATACATTATTATTCATAAAAAAATATTGGGAGAAGAAGGATCCACCACTCACCCTCGGATTCGCCCTCCCAAACGATAACCAAATCCAGAAGGTTTAACAATAGTAAAGGCCGACAAATCCGACCTCCTAAAGATGGGATAAGGGTTAAGGAAGGGTTGTTGTTGAAATGAATGATTTGATTTGATCGATAAGATATATCAATCACAGATAGAGACTGTATCAGTGAACTATGTGTCCCTAAAGTAACGAATTAAATATTAAAAAGTATGAAAGTTTCAACAAAAATGGATCTTTATTAAAATCAGTGGGTCGAAAAGTTTTCTTCAAGATGTTGGATGGCAAAAGTTGCTTCATATTCATAACAGAAGTGGAGTCACCTGCTAAAAGCTTTTACCACGAATTCAATGTTATTTCACAGAGTACCTGAATGGTAAAACTTTTATAATAGTAGATTTATACTTTACATTACTCTTATCAATCCCAAAATGCAATGTCTTCAATTGCAATACATTTCGTAAGTATTTTTCTCACTAAAGTAATGTCAAATATTGCTAATATTTTTACTACATCGGGTGTGAATTTGATGTCAAACGTAAGTTTAGTTGTTAATAAATAAACCATACTTCTTTCTAGCTAATATTATTCTAGGTAAGTAGTTACCCACCTATTTCACATAAACTTCTATATAACTCGGTCAACAGTATACTTTATTCTGGCGTTTTGCTGCTTAGGTGATTTTAAAAAGACCACATAAATCCATTATTTTCTTGATAGTAAAAATGGATTTATAGTAACATGCAAATGTTACAGGCAATTTGATAGTGTGTATTTTTTTCAACTCACTGAGCTCGAAAGCGTAACGCAGTCAGTGCAATTTAATAACTTACATTTCACTGCATGGATATGGATATTCTGCGTTCAACCGCATTCGAACCGTAAAATAAAAGTAACTTTAACCAATACGATATATCGAGTTTTAGTTTTAAACGATGCTCGGTATAACACTACTAGACCGCAAACATAACAAGAAAAAGAACGAAGTTTAAAAGACGTGGTAGCCATCATGGAGAGCCGGAAATGCAGATGGTCGAGACACGTTGCATGGATAGACAGGGACTGGTGGACCAGAAGAACGCTGGTGTGGAGCCCACGGGAAAACACGCAGGGACAAGGTCGCTCACCTATTTATGAGATGGGTGGATGACATTACTCTACCTTGCGGACCCAGGGTCAACCTTAGTCCGGCAAATCGTTAGGCAAAATACCCTACCTTATGAGCATAGTACTCATAGGTTTACACCCTGATTATCATGTTAGTATCACGGAGTTATTGGTAATTTGCGATACATTACCAATGTTCTTTTTCTACACCTCAATCATGGAATCCATAGTAGTAAGAGAGGTCATCAAGACATCCGTGTGTTGTCCGTGGTTTTGCTTCTTGCCTAACCACAACCTCTTGACTTTTTGCTTGCATTATGCAATATGAAGTATAGGCTGTCGTATACATTCGAGGACATAACTACTAGTTATAGACAAAATCTGTTTAAGCAACCATCTATAAAATTGTATTCATATTTATGCTAAGTAGGTACTTATACAAACAATGTTTACATATTACAAAATGCGCATAATTATTTACTTTTTTGTTTGAAATTTTCATAACGCTTTATGCCTAGATATTATACCCATACCCTATTATTATTGCCTAGAAGTTTATTTTATACTAGCAATTTGTGGTCTGAAATAAATATATTGAATTAAATTACCTTAAATTAATTGGCCTAACTTTAATATCCCATTTATAATGGACAAGCTATAAAACAAGTTAATGAGTTGAACTTACACTCGATCATCACTTGACCTGGAAACCACACATTATTAATTTAAACTCGAAAATTAATACCTATATGTTTTAAGAAACCTTACTAAAACGGTTCCACAAAAAGCTGCATACCATGCGTATGTAGCCTCCAATTACGATATGGTTTATTACATTGTGTGAACGCTGCAAAAATACATATCTTGCCATTATTTAGAACGCAAAAGAAATTTATTAGAGCCATGTTTAATACGAAACAAAAAGAGATAGCTGTGTTCCATATTTCAAACAACTAAAATACTTACCCTACCATCACGATATATCTATGAAGCATGTGTATATGTAAAAGAACATTTAAATAATTTTAATTTAATAAAAACCAGACATCCACGGTGTACGAGAAATAAAGTTGAAGTTCGACCAAAAGTAAATAAAAAATATATGAAAAGACAGCACTTCTATTAGCCCCTAAATTATTTAAGAAGTTACCCGACTGCTTAAAAGAACTGAACTGCCGACAATTTATATTAAGATTATACAAATTGTTAGTAAGTAAATGTTATTATATAGTGTTGATGAATACCTGATACATGATGTAGGTTTAGATAAATAATATAACTTTGTATTTTGCAAATAATTATTAATGTTAGCATATTTATCCAATGTAAAATTGAATGCAGCCACTGGTAAGTTACAGTGAAACTATATTTTACATATTAACATATTACTCCATGTACGGTATGTACTATACCCCCCTGTCACGGGCAATAAAGAATTTTGAATTTAAAAACTTAAAAAATCGCCCGCATATAAAATTCATAATTCGCCCGGAAAAAGTATTTCAGATTGGTGCCACAAAATTCGATCAAATTAAAAATTCATAATTCGCACAAAAGTATTACGGGAACGTGCCAAAAAATCGTCGGAATATGTAATTCCTAATTCACCCGATAACGTATTCCGGATTAGTGCTACAAATGTTTACCACACTCCAAAAATAGAAACTTTTAATTTTGGGAAGTAAACAAACATTTCCATATCTCGGTTTTATCCAGTGTACTCGTAATAATGGTCGGATCGGAGGATTTACTAAATCGCTGACGTAGTTCAATAATCTGAATTTTCATCTTCACGTCTTTCACCTAATAGGCAGAAAACATAATATTATACAGAATCATTAATTAAAAGTAATTATAAGTAAACTAATTAATATTTCTTTGACACAATTAGTCACTGTGATTAGAAAATGTGTTAAAGTGGTATTTCACTAATTACGAAATGACGGTTCACTAAGCTAACTAATTGACGATGGATGTCGGTATAGGTAAGTATACGATGCCGCCATATACTTACATATTATCTTATTACTACGAGTACTCTTCGATAACACCTTTAAATGAATTAGTTAGTAGTGTTACTTTGATAGAATAGAATAGAATAGAACAGAAATACATTTGATAATTTTTTGTTACTTAAATTTTAAATTTTGAGTTATAGTAAATGTATGTCTGTCTCTGAAGCTCAAATGGCAATGAGCAGGACACATCGCGCATCTCGAAGATCTTTGAAGATGGACTTTGGAAGTCACTAAATGGCAAGGACCTCAGGGTAAACGAAAAGTAGGCAGACTAAAATTGGTTCATTTTAAGTGAGTAGGTTGACTCATGCATGCATCAGCCAGCGTATATGTAACAACGCTAGCTTTCATTGAGAGTCTACATACACTTCTACATATACAATGTAGAGACTTAAAGAACCAGGATCTCATCTCAACGAAGGAACATCAAATTAATGAGGATTTTGTTAATATCATTGTCAGTTTTAAACCCTTTATACAGCGCTAGGTGCTTAAAATTTTAATATCATAAATTAATATTCGAGCGAGTGCTGGGAATATTGCAATTTTCTTTGTTTACTACACAATAGCTAACTGCCATTAATTTTAATTGATGTCTCTTAATTTGTTCTTAAAAGTTAAGGTGTTTATTTTGTAGTCCAGGAATGGCAGGCAGCATTCGCGAATTTCTGTGGCGCTAGTGTAGCCGGAAGTCAAATGGTGACAGCTAGTAATATTTGTCCGGAAATATTGGGCATGTTCTGTCGGCTTATAGGTAATATTTAGGTATTTCATTTTTGGTATTTTTGGTCTGTCGGGAACCTCGTATAATATTGTTTAAACACTTTGACACAGCACATTTTGAGGCACATTTTATTAATTTTCTTTTACACTTTATCTCATTGACAATCAAACAAATAAAACCTAAAATAAATTGACAGACCTTATAGTAACACCACAATACGCTTTCAGCTTCTCAGAATCCCTGTCATTGTCAGGTAGTGGCTCAAGATGAACCCATGGTGTCTCTAGATTGCGGAGGCCAAGATCCACTTTAGGTTGCTGAGCCAGCGGAATAACTATTTTGTATTAAAAGTTCATTAAGTTACTCGATCTTATCTTAACAAAATTTAAACGTTTGAATTTATGTTTAGTATTTAGGGATCCCTACCTAAACAACTGAAAAAAACAGCTGTGACATACAGACGGACACCGAAGTCTCACCATAAGGGTTCCTATAATAAGATGACCTACCAATGATATACTGTCTGGAAATTTGGCGTAGTTATAGGACTTGCATCTATAAATTATATATAAAGTTTGGAAATAATTATATTTTTATTGAAAATGAAGTCGGAAATGTGGGGCAGAAATTTGTAGTGGGACAACTGGGGCAAGTTGGTCGGTTTTTTAAGTGTAAGTTACGGAAAATGTATAGGCAAATACGGGTGTAACAAAAGGGTCGTTGTATTCAAATTGTGATAACTTGGCTCCAATTAAGTTAACGGAACTTGTTAAATAAATGTGTGAAATATGTTTGGTAATACCAGTAGTTGCTCATGCGAAATAATTGTGCTAACACCGGTATTCACAGAAAGTTTCTTAAACTTTTGTAATGTGACAATTGATTATATCTTTTGTATCCACTTTCATAAAGGTTTGTGAACTTCGGTGTTAGCACCGGTTATCGACCGAGGCATTTTACGTTTTAGACATAGCGATCATAACCGCTGTAATTTATTTAAAGGATTAAATTTTAATTTACGCATCAGAGGTCATATCAAAATTTTAAAAAAACTCCAATCACTACTAACTTATAGTACACCGAAAGCGACAAAACACAGCTAAACGGAGGAATAACCGTACTACTTCAAGCACTAAAACGACCTCCAAACTTAGCTAAAAATAGCTTAAAACCTACCGCAAATAGTTCACAGCTAACTTCACTTCACTCACAACAGTCGAGTTGTCACTCCGACCACTGGCGGGTCTACTGGCGCACTGTCTACCACCACTTCTGTCCCACCACTTGACCTGCAAATTGCCTGCAAGTAAATGGCATGTGCGTCGACGAATGCTCTTTTCAATGCTGATCTATATTACGTAATTTTTACGTAGGTGATTGTGGAGTGACAATAGTGTTATGGTTTGTGGTCGAATAGGTGTTAGGATCTTTGGTTTTATTGTCATAGCTGGACAATTATGGTAAACTATCGCGTTTCTTATATCTGTTTATAATTTAAGGGCAGATGAAGGCATGTAGGTATACTTAGTTTTGCTGGGAATAAGTTTCAATTCAAAACAAGTCGGGGGTTTCTTAAATTTTTAGAATAGAGTTTTTTTACTATTACTTATTTCTACTATTTCTTTTTCTCTAAATATAGAAATAAATAATAGTAAAAATAAGTTTAAACTAAAAATTTAAGAAACCCACCACTTACTATTCTGGAAATCC
Organism: Hofmannophila pseudospretella; assembly: GCA_947369225.1. Lineage (NCBI taxonomy): Eukaryota > Metazoa > Arthropoda > Insecta > Lepidoptera > Oecophoridae > Hofmannophila > Hofmannophila pseudospretella. The sequence goes on along the minus strand of OX376328.1, from coordinate 5,570,791 downwards.
CCTTACCTTTTTCTGGTCATCACCAGGTCCTCAAGGTTCCAAATGTGAGAAGTTGATGGTTTTTTTTTGTGCGAAGTTCACCATTGTCTTAAACATTTGAGTTCAAAACTCGAATTATCTAACTATTACCGTTCTAGAGATCACAGCAAAAATACTCCAAGATCTTGAAAACCTTGGTCCAGTTTTCAACAGACATGGTAAAGAACCGTCGATAAAATTCTTTTATACATATAAAAATTAAAAAAAAACGCGCCCAAATCGGAACACTCGCTATGGAGATAAGATGCCACAGACATAGACATACCTACGATAACACCCCTTACTTTTGGTCGGGGGTTAGTATAACAACAACACACATCAATTATGTCTATCTATTTTATCATATTATATCTCCCCATGTCTTAGGTTTGGCTGAAAGAGATCTCTTCTTAGATATAAGCTCTACCTGATGTACCCTATAATTATTTCTTGTACCATCTCGTGTACAAATAAGGTATCAATGACTCGCATTACAGAATTCCCTATTTGTATCAAGTGATAAAATAAACACACATACAACCTACTTTATGTGACTATTAATAGGGTGGTATAACATTTCATTCTCATTATCTTTGTTTAATCGTATCTTCCTTGGAGAAAAGAAGACAGCCCTCCCTCGCAACAGCTGGATTTTTTCCTCCAGGTCTCTACTAATTATGAGTTATTACACTCCTCAAATTTCAACATATTTGTTTGTTTTTTCCACAAGAATGACAAATCAATCATATATTGTTTGCGAATTGTATATCAATACATATTTTACTGTTAATAATAATATGAATGACAAACAACACAGCAGGACCTTACTGAACCCAAACGAATAAGAACCTACCGAGTTTGTTTTACAAAACAAGACGTTTTCCTCTGGGCATAGCGACCTATCAGGGTCTACGAGTAACAATACATTGAACGACCCAATATTATTTAATCAATGGATGGAAGTATAGGTGGTATAATGCTGGAGGCGAAATGGATACGGGTCTCTATTTTTCTCTACATTGTCGATTTACATCGCCTTAGGATACATGAAACGGAAAATGTTGTAAAAAGCAGTGGATCCGGAACCGACTAAAGCTCTTGTATGGGAGATGGGGATAACAATCGTATATTTATAGCTTCCAATTTGAGTGTTTATTTCCAATTGATTTTAGGAAAATGATTTGGGGTTGCTATTATTAATGTAGAGTTCGAAGTGCTTTGGTTTTGCTCGGAATTTAAAAGTTCCAATGCGTATTTATAAATCAGATTTATTTTTAGAATTGTATCTAACAGGTAAGTAAATAATTTAACCTTTTAAATGCCTAAACTAGTTTCTGTCCGTCCCTTAACTTAACTTTGGTACTGGATCCATTATTATCCAAAGGTTGCCTGGAAGAAATAGCTTAAAGCTATAAGGCCGCCAATTGTATTTGTATTTTGTATCTTTTCTTCTTTCCTGTATTTATGTCCTGTGTGCAATAAAGAATATTTGTATTGTATTGTATAATTTTCACGCAATTTAAAACTATACAGAAGTATGATGGAAAGAACGCAAGAATTTTTCTTTAGTTAAATATTACCCTTTTTCTTTCGTCCAATATACTCGTAGGTTATATCTAACCTACAGTATAGGCAGCTGAATTTTTTTAAAAAGTATAAATATGTAACTAATCTTGTATCGTGTAGGTATATGTATATGAAAATGCATGTTGATGTTGTTGATGATTACTCACGAGTACCGATATACATGTAATTGAAGAGTTAAGTTACTCCATGCTGTGCAACGGAGAAAGTTGTTGGGCCAATGTCAATACCACTTGGCAGGCGGAAGCCGTCGCGTAATCGTTACGAAACCACTATACGAGCATTCGCCGCCTGAGCAGCTGGTAGTGCCGGTAAAAGTGTTCCGTGTTCGATTCTTTGGAACAAGTAATTGGATACCGTCATCTTTCAACCATATCTACTATTCGTTTAATTTTGGACTTTTGGATCATGCGTAATCCAGTGGAGGGAGAGCACCTCCTAAATCCGTGGAAATAATTCGAATCACGTGCTAAGGTTACATTAGGTTAGCACTAAACCCCTCTCACCTCCGATCTCTTTTTGTTACTACGACATGATGTACACCTACTCTTAGAATGTACAATCTAAATAAAACGAGTTTGAAGTTCTGGTTTTGATCATAACTTTAAAAGGCAAGGCTCTAATTAAATCACGAACATATACTTACCTACTTATTCGATTATTCATGAATTTATTGTCTAAAGTGCTGCAACATTTATTTAGTAAATCTTGCACTGAAAGAACAGCTTGTTTACTTCAAACAAGAAATTATTCACTTTAACCAAGATCTTAGTTGTATCTCTCAAGTAATTTGTTTAAATGAATAAAAATTACTTTATATGCCCTAAATCAAACAAGCTTTCTTTCAGTGTGCTGCTGTATAAAGCGGGCCATGTACCATTCAATTTGGAAGTCAAATTCTCGAAAAGATTACAGATTCGAAAATAAAGAAATCTTTGTTACGTCACCAAATAAGGACCCTGCACACATCCAGTCGACCGGCTGCGACCCGATTAGGCTAATCGACCACGTCGCCAGTCCTGCGGGAGGGCCTGCGAAGGTATTAGGTCATGAAACATGGCCACGTGACCCGAATGGCTAATATCGGATGTCGAGTGTAGTGGCCCTTGCAGAAACTAGCTGCTGGAATATTGTATGTTCCGTGGAACGAAATATTTGGTTAAGTTTCATTCGCGATCGAAAAATATTTCCGTTTTCCTGTTCTCCGTAAATTTTTGATTGAGAGTAAATAAACAGTTCGAAAGGAACTTACACAGATTCATAATGAATCATGCAGTTTGAGCAAAGAATGTGAAAATTATCACACGTATTTAGGACACCCACAGGATCATTTTGAAGATTAGAGCCCACGCAAATCACCGTTCCTCTAAAAAAATAATTAAAACGACATCGTTACACCTACCGGGGTATTTTTAGTATCGTTTTCGTATAAATCCTTTATTTGTTAATTCATTAATGGAACAAAATGAATTAAATAAAATAGCTAAAATAGCTGTCCCAGAAAATTACCTAAGATAATATAGGATACTCGTATAAACTCAGGATACATTACCGAAATGAATTTTATTTCTGAAACCCGCTTCGGGGAAATACTCGGAAACGGCACGTCGCTAGGTTTAAAAGGGTCAGAAAGACATTTTGTAGAATTAATTATAATGCTTTTCCCTTTTAACCCGGTTAACTATCTACCATACTTTTATTTGGTAAGTATATTTATTTTAGCCTATCAAGATATCACAAAATATCTAAGGCGATCCATTAATTTTAAGTCAAATAGAAAATAAAAGAAATGTTACAAATGTTTATTTACAACTTTTCGAAGTATTCCCCTGCGGCATCAATGCACTTATGTATTCGATTGAACCAGCTTTCAAAACATGTGAAAAACTGTTCTTGCGGAAGGTCGAAAAAAGCCGCCTAAATTGGTATACTACTTCGTCCGCTGTCGTAAATTTCCTTCCCCGCAGAGATTTCTTCAACGTGGGGAACAAAAAGAAATCACATGGAGCCAAGTCAGGACTGTAGCGTATGTGGTAGCTATTGCATAACCGAATGGATTAAAAAGTCCATGGTTCTGGCGGCCGTATGAGCGGGAAGCGTTGCGTTGTCTTGGTGAAAAATTATACCACGCGTTCCGCTCCTCGGACGATCGTCACTCAGCTCCTGGATAGCTTGCGGCAGGCAAACCTCGCTATACCATTGGCTATTAATTGTTCTTCGATCTTCTAGTGGAATTACGGCTACAGGCCCACTACGAGGAAAAAAAAAACCTGCAACAATTTTTTTGTTGACGCTTCGACCGTGAACAACCTTAGTGGGTAAATCATCTTCTTCAAAGACCCATTCTGTCGATTGCTGTTTCATAAGCGGGTCGTAGCTGTATATCCAAGATTCATCGGAAGTCAAGATGTAGGTCACCTATTGTGAGCTACCTCCGTCGAATTTATCTAGCATAAACTGGCACCAGTCTACTCGTCGGACTTACACGGATAGGTGATAATGGCAAGTGATGGAGCCAAATGCCCAAAAGTACTTTTTAAATTCGCACGTGATTCCTTATATGTTAACCCTCGTTTAAAATTATAATAGAGAATAGCACGAAATGCTTCCCGTGTTACCTACATCGTAGCAATTGAAAAGTGACAGACATGTTTTATTAACAATTAATTAAAAAATAACTAAAGTTCGCCAGCCAGTGATATTTTTCCAAGGAGTTTGTAATAAAATTTGCCTCTAAGAGATAATAAAAGTAAAATAATGAGGTTGTTAACAAGCCGTTGACAAACCATTTTTGGACCGCCCCAAGTATAATAATCTTTAGGAATGCTTTGTGAAATAGTCAATAAAAAACGCCTTTGTAAATTGTTTAATTCTAAAACCCTCTCGATTATGGAAATCACGTCAAAAGTTGGTTTTATGCGAGATGCTATTAAGTGCTTGCATTAAGATTTATGGGAACATTTTCCGCTTCGTAAATCTGCAGCCTGCAGGGGCTCTTAGAGATGGCTTTGGTTAAGCTGTCGCTTACCGAGTATTATAGTGCTTCCTTATTGGAGATTATTATGAGGAGTTAATATTATTATGTTTAGTAAAATGGTAAATATTCTACTAGTTTCAGTAGAAAACGTTTTAGGAGCTCGTAGCCTAGCGAGCACGGTCCGAAACTGATCGAACTGCAGGTTAAGCGACGTTGGCGCGGTCGGGTGACCGCTAGTGGCATATTTCATCTGAGTTCCTCCGTGCCTCGGAGAGCACGTTAAGCAGTCGGTCCCGATTGTTGTCATTCGATAGCAGTCGTTAAGCCATGTCAGAGACCTACGGGCGGCCTGAAGAACTCTGACAAATAGGTTGGCCACTAACCATACGATAAGCAAGCAAGCAAGTAGAACACGTTTAAAGAAAAGGGTTAACCCTAAAATTAAAAAAATGTTATTCATCTAAAGTAATTTGTGCATATTCTCCCATATATACAACTTGTATTGTAAACCCTAAGTTTTTCTTTATCTTTAAGGAAACTAGACTCTAGAAAAATTCGCCGTGTTTGTACTTATTGGTTAGATTAAATCGATACATACGAGTAAGTATGGATAATAATCTAGGGTATAGAAAATTATGTCTATGTAAATTTTAACACGGGTCACTAATAGTTCTAAAACCATGCGATATAATATACATGTCAAATACAAAACCACGTGAATGAAAGAACATTGCCGACTGCGAGCGCAATTTCTTGACTCCAAGAGTCAGACCAACGAGCCTAAACATGGGTGGGTACTAGAATACCAGTGAGACAGGTTTAATATTCTCAAAACATTTTCAAGAAAATTTTGATTTGCATTCCTGTGAATCCTTTGTGTAACATGTAGACGCATTCTTTTTTAAATTATTGTTGACTACTAAACCCGCATTTGACCTCAATCTCGCCTGATGGTAAGCGACGATGAGGTCGTCGATGGAGCATGCGGGTCCAGTAAATGCCTATTCACTCTGGCCTTGAAGATCCCAAGGTTGTAGGTTTCGGGAAATACAGACGCCGGTTCATTAACCATAATTTTGGGAATTCCTATTACATATAGCAAATTGAACCCTTGTTATAAATCCTATATCAAACTTGCTAAGTATCTAACCTACATGGTATTAAATAAGTAATGTCAGGCGCAAAACATATACAAGAGGCGTGCCGGCAGCGCGCTGCCAGCGCAACGTCAGCGCGCCGCCTCTGTCTGTTTTGCACCCGTCGCTTTCATACATTTTGTATGAAAGTAGATTAATAGTTCCGCCCCCTTCAAACTATTTTCATACAAAATAAATGAAAGTGAAGCGGCACAAAACATACACAAGAGGTGTCCCCTACCGGCGTACCGTCAGCGCACCGCCTGTGTTTGTTTTGCGCTTAACATAGAAGTTTGGTACATGGCAATAGGGTTGCTAGATTTTTTTTAATGCTGCTCAACATTGTAACCAGTTATCATTGAACAAATTAATATACCTACTTATGACGCAAAACAAAGAATTTAATGGTACTTCTTATCTTATGATAAGTCGATAAAATATTTCGTTTGGAACGAGTGCAACGTACTCGTATATCACCACCAGACCATAACCATATAAACTATATATTATACATTTTAGAGTCAGTAAAAGTAAAAGGGTGGTAATACCCCAGTTACCACCCTTTTATCTATTTATGTCGTTAAACAATGCTTGCTTGTTGTGTTTCGGTTTGAAAGGTCAGTCCTCAAGGTTAACAGCGAATCGAAAACCCATAGCAAAACATTATTATAAGAGAGGTGAAATGTCTAGGGGCGATAAAAATAGGTATAAAGGTACCACCCCAGGCTGACTCTGCAAAGAGTCAATACCAATTTCAAAACAAATGCTCCATTTTTTATTAAAAAAAATCGAATCGAATGTGGAATCTTTGTATTAGAGTGGATATATTGCTACCAGATAATAGCTAGCAGTATAGGCAAAGCAAATAAAAATAGGTTGTATAAGAATTAAATAATATACAGAGATGAGTTTAACGAACGTTTAATTACTAGACTGACAAGTGACGGTAGAAAATATATAACTTACCTACATAGTACATATCACTTAAGTTCTTAAATTATCTCCAATACGGTAGAACTACAAACCTGACAAAGACATAAACCAAATTGGAGGTTTCGGAATTACACCGGTCGAGTCTGAAACCTCTAATTTGGCAGCCCTAATCATAAGGTATCAGTGCCGAACTGTTAACCCGTCAAAGTTACTAAGTTAGTGAGTAAGTAACCCAATACTGGGGAAACGGTTAACTTCACTCAACTATGCATTATTCCGATAAACATTATGAATTGGAATTCCGAATAATACTTAATTAAACACTACTATTTTGTGCAATAAAGAGTATTCAATCATTCATTCATTCATTCAAACTCTGCTAGCAACAACAAGTTAGAATTTATAAAAAACAATAAAAACAAGTTTTTTAAGTAAACCCCAGCCAGGAATATTTTAAATTAGATATACACAGCATCTACAGGTTTCAGCAACAACGATTACCTAAAAGCCTAACTTTTTATATTTTCGTGAAGTTTTTTCAGTTCGCTGTATGTACTTACAATTGACAAGTTTCCACCTTTTTATTACCGAAAATAATCTTCCATCAAAACATCAATGTAAAACGATGTCTTTTATAAAAAAATATAACATTACGAGTTAGAAGGATTTTGTTGTTGTGAAAAGTGGTTGTGAAAAAGGATTACCAGGCATATGTTATGTCAAAAGATTTATATGTATTATGAACTAACATAATTATATGTAATTGATCTGTCAAGAGATGTCAAAATTCCGCTACGTGTCGCATTATATTGTTTTCCTGTTAGGGCTTTATAAATTATAAGTTAGTTTGATTTTAAGGAATATAATTTATTTAACTAATATTACTGAAAATATAATTTATTACTGAAATCGTTTCGAAATGTCGTTGCGATTTTACATCGCTGTTTGGAATTTAACTTTAAATCAGTATGTACCTATAAGGTAGGTAGGTAAATATGACTGAGAATAATGAAATTAATTTTACTTAAGAAAGTCAAGAAAATACGCCTACTTAAAAGTAATAGCAATAATTGTTTACGTTCGCAGCATTATTATGATAAGGCATAATGAAAATAGGTACATCTATCGTGAAATTGATATCTGCTTAATAACAACATAGGTGACCGTGTTAATTTGTACATAACATAGGACAAGGGTCAAATAAGTGACATTACTTGACCTATTTCATTATATAGCTAGACAGTATCTTTTAGTAGGTACCTTCTTTGTCGCTGTAACTTATGCTTATGACACATTCATACGAATTTCAGATTTCGACCCCCATTTTCAATATAATAAAAAGATATCAATATTTATTTTACCTGGGATAGATGCGGGCAAACAAGTCCTATAACTGTGCCAAACTTCAAGTCGATAGCATTAGTAATTCCTGGGAAAAAAGCTGTGACATGTAGGTACAACGGCACATGTTTCATTAGCAGTTCAGAAAAACAACTGTGACGTAACAGAGGACGGACGGACTCGAAGGCTTCCCTAAAAATACGTTTATGATCTAGGTATCTAATCTATCTACCTACTTATAATGGGTGGACACTAAACTCGCGTTAATTAAACCTGTTTTATCGTCGAATGGTATTTAATGCGGGTTTGCATTCGTATAGTAATGGGTTATTTATTGTTCATTATGAAATCTAGTGTTGTAAAAAAATTCAAAATTGGTGACGTAATTTTTGTTTGAAGCTCTGGGGTGCTGAACGGGCGACTCTTGTCTTCTTCTTCTTCTAAGCCGTTTTCCTCATTGCTGAGGGTCGTGATCATTCTAAGAAATTAATCACATAGAACGACTCTCGTGGCAGATTTAATGGGGTGGTTTGCCATTGCCTTCCCAATTTCACACACTGGTTATCTCAGTGTGCAGGTTTCCTCATAATGTTTTCCTTCACCGTCAGAGCAGTCGGTAAATATACATTTACCTCTCTCTCTCTTGTAAGTCTTTCGAAAAAACCGAAAAACTCATTGGTACATGACATTGCATGGTTTCGAACCCGGACCTCCCGCATGAGAGTCCGACGTTCTACCCACGGCGCCACCGACGCTCCGAAAAATAAATTGTTAATTCATGGTGCTCTAAGGACATTCAAATTATAATAATAAATAAATAAGCTATTTATTTCAGGTAAAATGTACACCCATATTTGCAGCGCACACACAACAACAAATTATACTATAAAAATTTAAATAAAATAAAATTTGAAATTAAAAACTTTAAAAATTATAAATTTGAAAAAATCAAATTTGAAATAAGCGTAAACAAACAAAACATATAGATATAAAAATAAAAGTATATATAAAGTAGCTCCCCGGTGCGTGACGCGCCAGTGCTTAAACATTTCTCATATTTTGATTTAGATAAGTACTTGCACCATTGCCGGATTAAACTATCGCCCGCCATTGCAATTAATTATTAGTTACTAAGCTTTTCAAACATCAGTCACACACTAACTCGAGGAAACGTACTAGAGTAATAACTAGAACTAAACAATGTTCCCGCTTACTATCTGCACTAATTCCGGTTTAATTATATTCGCCGTCACAACGGCGGCGGCTAAATCCAAGATCAAAGGGCGTCATTATTTGCTGCGGTTTGGGTCGCGTGACAAATGGATTAAGGTTTCCTTTTCGTTTCCAGTTCTTCCGATTTTTGTGTTCGATCTTTATACCTACATTTTTGTGTCCAACATACAATTTGAACCGATCTATTTTTATAAAGAAATCAGACGAGCAAATGGGCCTCCTGATGTTATGTGGTAATCGCCCATAGACATCTCATAGAGTAGAGGGCTTTCGATACGCCCGCGCCGCCCAACCTTAAAAAGAGAGCCTCTTTTAGGTACACCGGAACACAACAATGCAAGCATTGCTGCTCTGTAAAATAGGTAAAAGTGTGGCTTATCCAGGCTGAATTTCATTAATTACCTGAACGAGATTGTCGTGTACCGAAGCCTCTAAAACTCAGAATAAAACAAAAGTTGTTCTGTCGATGCTGAGTCGCTAGAAGTCCTTACAAGCAAATTAAAGTTACTCTTAGACATACTTCACGGAAATTCCATTACCACTTGATCGGAAGTAATCAATTAGGTAACTTGACTTCGAAAAGTTAATATAAAGTTGATAATTTAAGTACAAGTATTGCACCTATACGAGATTTATGAATTAAGTAATATTTTGGCAGTCTCCAACTTACATTTGAAATAAAGACAACTTTATGATATCGTAATACTTTGATCCACAAAATTTTATATTATCTTTGCCAATCCCCAATACTGAATCTATAATACGAGTAGCCAAACGTTTGTGTTCATGCAAAATGTTAAGACAGCTTTACAACATTTTAAAGTCAATAGTTTTGGAACAAAAGTGTGATGGCAGTAACTTGGGCCTTCGGTAATACTTATCCAAAAAATAAGTTACTTTCTCGAAAAATAAGAATCCTTCTGTAATGGGATGTCTTTTGCGAACTTCAGAAGTTAGAACTAACCACGAATATAAAAGTACATTATTGCAGAGGCCGGGAATTTAAACATTGTTGGCCGAAGATTTTTCGAAGGCCGAGACATACTCGCAGGCGAGGATGTTTAGAGCGAGCTAGAAGCTATTTTTGAATGTTTGTATTAAGCACATTTCAGAAAGAATATCGTTGATAATGTACTCTTATTTCAATGAAAGTGGAACTAACAGAGTTATCAATTTCAGTTTTATTCACTTTTGTTCGTTGTTAGGTAAGTGTGTATCAAATTTCGCAAGAAATTTGTTTCGCATTTATCCTATTTTACAGTTTGGTCCTTATTTGTTTAAACCGGTTCTGGACGATTCTGTAACTCATAATTTTGAATATAAACAAATTGATAAAAATTACTCAAAATTAAAAATTTAACAAACCCCCAACGTACCATTGTGGAGATCCCCTTACTTTTTCCTGGTCTTCATCAGATCCTCAAGGTTTCAGATGTGGTAAGGTCACCATAGTTATAAACACTTGAGCTCAAACTCGAACCACCTAACTGTTACCGTTCCAGAGATCCCATCATACTCCAACATCCCAAGATACTTCAAGATCTTAGAACCACTGATCAAATTTTCTGACATCTGACATGATTAAGAATATTCAGCCTCGCCATGGCTAACATAAAATTCCTAGCTCCACATCATTTCAATTAATTATTTGGCCGCCATCTTTAAAATTTTATTTTCTTTTGAAATGTCTCAGGATTCCCTACGACATTAGTTCGAGAAGACCCCATCATAGTTTCGGCGGGCTGATAATCTTCCAATTCTTCAAGTTTCATATTACGAAATTGAGTCCACTTACTTTTTCCTGGTCATCATCAGATTCTTAAGGTTCCAGATGTCGGAAACGCACCATGAACCTGAATATTTGAGCTCAAATTCGAACCATCTAGCTATTACCGTTCCAGAGATACCCATCTGACATCAATGATACTCCAAGATCTTGGAAACCACTCATCCAATTTTTATCAGACCTAGCTGAGACCACGGTCGACACAATTTTCCATTAAATAAAAAACCGGATCCAAATCCGATCATCCGTTGTTAAGTTATGATGCCACAGACAAACAATCAAACAGACAGACAGACAGACACACAGACAAACGTGTCAAACTTATAACACGGGAGTGTTATCCCCCCATCGGTCTGGGGTTAATAGTGCTGTCCATATAGAAAGGAACACGCCCTTTCAATACAAAATAGATATCCATTCCATTGGGACAGACTTTTTTCATCCATTACATTTCATTTTTTAATTATTATTTAAAAGTTTCCATCCAAATTTTACCCCCAGCTCAAGTCTATTTTAACCATGGATGAAAGACAAATTTTTGTCTCCCTCCCCAGGGCAGGGGGCGGGCGTTCCTACCTTCATCTCACATCCAGATTATTTCTGCGAAATTTTATTATTTTAGTACTTATATTAGTACTTACGGTGTTTTAGGGTGGCATAATAATTAAAAGGTAATAAATAGGTAGAGAATTTTAGTATAAATTAACAAAGGTTACGGAAAAAAACATTAAAAAAAAATCCATTCAGTATAAAAAGAAGTAATATTAGATCCACTCCTATTTACTGTTTTAATTTAGTATTCCCTTAAATTGTTTTTAGCTTCTAATAACAAAAACAACAGGAAAGTTATACAAGTAAACTTCCTTTGTTCTTAATTAATTTTCCCAGGTTGGAAGGTTCAGATTTAAATCGAAGTTCTTTAAGTCATCTCCCGGCTTACTTTGCTATCAAAGTCCCTCTTACTTTTCTATCAAAGTACTCTTGACTATGGCTGGTATTGCTAAAAGGTGCATTCTCGTTCAGTTTATGGGCAGACAGGCATGGCACTCCGTGAGTTGCAAGAATCGTTCGTATCTAGAGCTTTGTCGTAGAAAGGGATAGGCAGCTATTATTATAATGAAGACTTATCATCAAAAATAAGAAAAAGAAAGAAAAATCACTTTATATCCACAAAAAATTAAAAATAAATACATATTTAGTTCACTCCATAATACAATTGGCAATAGGCACCTGGCTCAGCTAATGCTTGAGTGAATACACTTGCGTATAAACACAGAGCGATGATTTTGAGCCAGTCCTTATACAAAGGTAAATATACGTAGGTATATCTATGTGGGTGACAATGCTTTGAAACACATAAAAAAAATTGAAATGTTTAATTTATCTGTGGGCTTGTTTAGGAATAAACAATGTTTAGGAGTAAACCTCTTTTCTATGATTAGGTATGGGAAGATGCATTGCTTATGTCCTAAAGGTGTAGATAATTCAACTTTTTATGTACGATTCTGTTTGTTTGTCTGTTCGTCTGTAGCATCTTAGTTCAACAATCGTTGATCCAGTTTGGATGTAGATTTTTGTGGCAAGTGTTCTAGCGTAGTCAGATAATTGGATCAGTGGTTCTGAGATCTCGGAATATCTCTGATGTGAGATGAGATCTAAGGAATGGCAATAGTTTGAGTTCAAAATAATGTTTAGGACTATTTAATAAATTATATATTCTTTGGTATTGGTGCCATTCCCACATCTAGAGTTTTCAGAACCTGAAAGCAGAAAACAGTAAATTTGTTTCCTCAATCTTAACAATATACAATGGAATAGAATATATTTTACTGCATAAAACTTAATAATAAGACATTTCGTACGTAATAGTGGAATACAACATAGGCGGTCTTATCGCTGAAAGCGATCTCTTCCAGACACCCTTTCTTTAGAGAAATTGCTAAAAGGAAGCGGTAGGTATATATGTCTTCTCATAAACGTAGCTTTAGTCCAATATCTGCTAGAAAAAATAATTAAGTATGTCTACGTTATCTGCGATATTATAAAAATGACGATGCCTTAAAAACGACGACAAATAATGTCATAGTATGAATTTTTAAGCACCCCCGTGCCGGCAATCGAGACGCATATTATTAGTTTGTCACGACCATTATCTGTAGACCCCTCGTATTCTACAGTAACGTGTCACTTTTTCTTAACCTTTGTTCCGTGGGAAGCTCGTAATATAGACCAAGTCAGACTGGATGTTATGACAATATTGCAACAAGGGAATAAAACAAAGAGTCGCAATGAGAACGGTTTAAGTGACAAACGCGCTGGAACGTTCGCAAGGAGATAAACATTCCCGGCGAGAATGTTCTTGGAAAAAAATAGGTTATATTTTTTTACTTTATTTGAGCTGTATGTTTTATATTTTTTTTTATGGCATCGTCTATAAGCGGATAGATAACGGGCGACGCCTAATTAAATAATAATAAAATTGATGTTACAAATATTGGAAACAAGTGAAAAAGATATTATCCCACGGAGGCTCCGTGGCGATGGTTAACGCCCTAGGCTACGGTGAAGCCGGAGCTGCGGGTTCGAGTCCCGCCGGAAGAATATCTTTTTCACTTGTTTCTAATATTTGTAACATTAAATACCTATTTGAATTAAAATTTGAATTAAATTCCAGGTATTAAAACAAAAATATAACGGTATAATAAAGTTAATTTGAATAAACATCAAAAACCGCCTTAAAAAGTTACAATTATGTAAGACAAATGAAAACTTAGGTGTAGTTATTATTAGGTGTGGGTGCCAACCTTACGCAACCCGTTGCAACTCCGCGGCACACGTCGTCGGACCGCGTGTAATCTGGCAGACAAAACCGTGAAGGTAGGAACGTCCGTCGGGAGGGAGGGAGACTATTTTTTTTCTTTCATCCATGGTCAAAACATACAGTCGAATCGAGAACCTCAGTCTTTTTTGAAGTCGATTTAAAAGCAAGAGCGGACTGGGACTAGAGGATTTACTCGAATTTTAAAATCAACAAACAGGATTACTACAAAGCTCCTAGTTCAAACGATACTGTCGATATGTTTGATGGTAGAGTTAGGCGGTTAAGTTAAATATTTAGAGGTAGACTGTTTGATTTTTCTCTTTAAATATTGATACGAATACCTACGATTTATACTACATAACTGTAGCTATTACCGTACTCAAAAGTATCACAGAATGCATATTCCGGTCCGGACAGGTCCGCTAAATACAAACGCGCGAAATCGACACACGCACCCACGGACTCTGCGTACAGGCGATCTCAGGATAAGTCAAAGGAACCCGGGCGCGTAATACACGAGCGAAATATCGAGTGGTAGGTATAATTTTTTGTACTTTTAATAAACGAAATATATTGCCAGTAATATTTTTCACTTGGCTGTTTCTTTTAAACTGGAAATTATAACTGCCCTAGGGTGAGTGACGTAATCAAAATCGCGGACGCCCTGTGCGGACCTTCTGTGTGTATACTGTGAAACGTTCAATATGAAATGAAATAATATCAAAAGATAACGTGCTAGACAGAGACAATGCAACCGCATTGGTATAGCGCTGTCTCTGTTTAGTTAGCACGCCATTGCATTATATTATTTCATACTTTTGAGAATAGTAATAGCTACCCTGCTGGTTTGATTTCAACTTAAAATAGTACGGGAACTTCGCCAGTCTAATAAGTATAGTTGTTATCCATATTTAACCGACGACAAAAAAAGGAAAGGTTTTCATTTCGACACGTATGTGTGTTTGTATCTATATCGAAACTCGGTAACTCAGGCCGGGGCACTGGGCTCGTGCCCCACGTGCCCTTAGGGTAAAGACAGAACTGCCTTTAGACTTTTGTGCATACATGCATACCTTCACGTTATGTTCCTTGCGGGGTAGGCAAGGAGAACCGAGCGCAACGAATCCCTGTCTTGGCACGCTTCTCTTGCTTCCTCTAGTGTCATTCGTCGTTCCACGCTTGCTCGCCTATGGGCGGTCTGAACAATGACAATAGGTTGGCCATTAACCATAAGTAACAAAACAAACCTATCGGTTGTCGCTTATGACTTAAATGTCTTGCACTCAACGTATTGTTACAATGTATTCAAATGAAATCCCCAACTGCACTACAGTGAAGTTATCATTAGCTTGCCAAAATGAGACGCGATGTTCCTCTATTCCTGTACAGTTGCGAAAGTTTCGCTGAAAGGAAAATTCGGTAAGATTAGTTGGCAACTCCTATAGTAACCCATCTCCTTTATTCGGTAACCCCACTCCTTTATGTTTTTAGCATACATAGTACAGTTGACAACAGATCAACCTAATCAATTGTGAAACTGAAATACCTAAACCAAATTACGCGGACTAAAGGTTAAGTTAATTTGACACACTATTATATACTTTAGCTAGTGGTGGACTTTAACTAAAGTAGTATTTTTTAATAGACGGGACTAAACTGACGTTTCCTGTGTTGCCAGTTTTTGATGAAATAAAAATAGTGTTGTGACCAAAGAACGCGTTCAATCAGTGACCAATCGTTCACCAATCAAAGTTGGAAGTAAAAGTTACGGATAGCGAATAGGACGCTGGGGTGTTGGGGAAAATTCGAATAGTGGACTGTACTTGGGGTTTTTCGAACATAATGCGGAATAGATTATGGTAGTTGTACAGATGACCATATAAGCCCACCTACCTTTGATCTTGTTGTCGACTCCTCTCCTTGCGCCTGATGAGATGGCAGATGACATCACAGGATGCAGTACAGCCTCCACTGAGTGTGGGAGCTCTCAAAATGTTCATGCATCACAACAGATTTAAGCAGACACCAATTTAAAACAACGGCACATAAATATTAGCGAAACAGTAAATGTCGAACAATTTCTTTGTCTTCGGAAAGCACATGACAAAACATGCAGCCAAGTTGGCGGTCAAACGAGTTCTGGTTGGTCGATGGCCGGTAGCAGGCCAGTGCGGCGCGACGCTCGTCATACGTAAAACAAAAAAAGCAGGTAGGACTATATCGCAATCCAGCACAGTATTAATCTACCTACATTTTGTCCGAACGAAGAAATAAAAAGGTTTGTTTACATATTTGCGAACAAAAGTATAATTTATTTTCTTTAGAAATGCCGTAATTTTTTTTGTAAATTAAAAGTTAAATCGTTGAGCCTCTCTTTGTATGGGAGCGAAATTCATCTTCTTTCAATTATAATTTGAAAGTTATCTTTTTGGCTCTCTGTTTGGGTGAACTAAGGGAACTGATTCATAAGTGAACTGAACGCGTGATGCGTTCAGTTCACTTATGAATCAATTACATTAAACATGGCAACATTATTTTACAAAGTGACATTGGCACCTGTCAGTCCGTCTAATAAAAAAAACTGCTTTAGAGATCGTTTCAGCCTACAAAATTTGTTGTGAGCATGAAGGAACGAACGCGCGCCCGTCTTTATGGAAATATATCTTTGATATTCCGGTCTCACATGCGAACTATTCTTCTCGTTCTATATAACTCCTTCTATATATGTGTCAAGATACTTCCCGACACCCCGTATCTTACCTCACCCACCTAATCGACTTGGTGACGGTCCTTATACAAAATAACATTCATTACCTATCTATTAGGGGAGGGGAGGTTACTATTTTTCATCTAAGGTAGACAGTGAGCATAAGTATTCGTTCAAGTTAAGTAACGTTGGGCATCGTCCGCACCAGGGTATGTGACCTCTAGCGGCACATTTTCATCAGAGCTTGGGAGCTGTAAACCATCGATCCTAGCTGCTGTCATTTGACAGCAGTCCTTAGGAATATCAGAGGCTTACTCGGCCTGAATATCTCTGACAATATACTGACTAACCACACAATAAGAAGATAAAGCACAGCTTCTTTTCTAGTCAGAATTAAGTACATGGATTTATTTTATCAATGAGTAGATTTATAAAATATCTTAATGTACTGGTCGCCCTATCCTGAAATGGATCTTGTTCTCTTGACATCTTTTTATACTTAAGAGTGTAATCGCTCTCTCTCCTATCCCGCCTTTGAGCCAAATGACTGCTTGAAGAACCCGCAGGTCCTTCTCCACTTTGTCACTTCTTTATAAACTACAACATAATAAAATAAATATAGTAACAAACTCTGTTAAAAGGAACGGAAGGAAAAAACTATAAGTAGATAAGAATCCTGAAGTTACCTGTCAAACTACAAAATGTTTGAAAACTTTACTAACTTTTCAGATGGATGCGTCTTTTATTACTTTTCTTAATATAAAAGTTTCCGAGAAGTCACAAACACCGACTAATCGTTTTACAAAGAGCAGATTTGGAACTCAACATAGTATTAGAAGTTTTAAGAAACCTAAGATCAAAGACCCTACACGTACCTAATGACCTTTAACCTAAATTCAAGTATAGATATAAGTCAAAGAAAGAAGAAGAAAAGAAGAAAGAAGCAGAAGAGAAACTTGTATGTTCAAAGAAGATCAAAAATCCAAAATACATCAAAAATTAAAAACTGCCTCAAAATCCCGCTATAGCTTTGTGTGGAACTGTGAAATATTACGTATGTAAAATAAACGCAAATTGTGGGTCAATTGATCATGTGTAAAATCGTTCTAAACCTTCACAGACGATAAAAACGTCACAGATCGGCATCACGTACACCTTGTCATGGTAATCATGATTTAAGGCGCTGCGCTGGCTGCCCTAAACTAGAGGCTGAGCGTTCTGAAGCGGGGCATACGTGACTGTAGGTTTCCGAGGTAAAAAAGATAAAATCTTTTAACAAATTTTGGCTGGCTTGGGCAATTTGCGTTTCTGGCCACATGCGTCGAAATGGATTTAATGTTTCTAAGACGAGTGAATTTTGTGTGAAGACAAGTGAAGTTTCTATGGAAATGATTTACTTATGTTATGATGAGCGTCAGTGGCACAGTGGCTATGGCACCGGACTCCCATGCCGGAGGTCCGGGTTCGAAACCGTGCAGTGCCATGTACCAATGAGTTTTTAGTATTTTTTGAAAACTTACGTACATTTACCGACTGCTCTAACGGTGAAGGAAAACATCGCGAGGAAACTTGCACACTTCGATAACCAGTGTGTAAAATGGGATTGCCACAAAAGATCCTCAGGGGTCTAAGTGTCGCTGGGTTACTCCCGGTCCCCGTATCATAAGATAAGATATAACACCAACTTATCGGTAATATTATAGTTTGTTATGGAGTTCATTATGATAAAAATACCTCCTTTTTTCCCCGAAATATAATGGTATCATAAGATAAGATATGTTATGATGCACAAATATCTAGAAAATGACAAGGTTGACCATGAATTTCTAGCAATTATTAATTGTCCAGTTTCAGAAAATATTTATAAAACTTTTAAAGATTATAAAAGCAACTTTGTCTAGTTTCCTCTCCATAACTTTTTCTGAAACCATGTTCCCATAACTTTTTCTGAAACCGCAGGGCGTAAAAATGTTAGAATTTTAAATTATGTAAGTTAAGTGATTACTGGGGAAACACTACCTACATAATTAATGTAAACAAAGAAGTGGTAACATTTATTATCATTATCACTTAAAATAATTATATTTATTTCGTACACCAATTAATTACAGGAAAGTACTCACTTAGATATTTTATAGTTACTACATTTTGTAAGCTTTTATGAAAGCTATCATAATTTAATTTGTTTTCATTTCCAACGGCCTTCGAACTCCAATAACAAATTATAAATAAGTAGATACACAATATGCTTTTAGTGAAATGGGAGTGTATATTGTATTCATTTCCGGTAATACTGTTTCGAGCAATCTGTATAATGAAATATGGCTAACAAAAGTACCTACTATAATAATAAAAACATTTAAAAATTCCTTATTGACATTTCTTTTGTCGTACATTTGCCGCTGCATTATTCAAAATGGTGTCAATTAAGCGAACATTATAATTTATTGTCGAATTCATTTTGTTATAAGTCCTGAACATGCTATTGTTTATTATGGATATGCCTTATGTTTTGTTTTGTTGCACTGTTTTCCCCTTTGGCCTTTACAATTTCACCGTGCTAAAAGTACTTACTATTTTAATCTTGGAATTTTATGCTATAGCTAAATCTACTTACATTACTTACTTAACTTTCATTGGTGGCTTAAACTTAAGTATATCTTTTTTTTGGTAACGGGGGGAAATCTTCGAAAGATACCCAGCCTCCTGGCTGAGAGACTGGGTTATGTGAGATTTTTACTCACTAAAGCCTCGATGACCGGCCTCGTGCATATCGGAGGGCTCCGGTATCTCCAGAGGAACGCACCGGTGCCCTCCTAGCATTTGCCTTGGGCTCTTCTTGGGAGGTGTACATTCCACCTCCCGGTTCCTCCCGTCACAGCAGCGTGCGGCCATAGCACGATGCTACAAGTAAGTACATCTACTCTAACTCAGCTTTTGAACTCAAACTGATTAGTTTCAATCACAGGTATTAGAATTTCCGTACAGCATGTCTATATTAAGATTAACGAGTACAGTCGATCACAAGCTATAGTAAACCATCTATCAAAAACCTTCAATTAAATTTCAACCATAACCATTTCAGATTCTCAAATTTTGACGATTTGGGCAGGTTGCTGACCTGTGGTCGACTATACCAAAATCGCTCTACCTATTTTTAGTTAAGTACAACACCAACCCGGTGTAACAGAAACCCGAAAGGGGGGTGTTCAATATCCACAACTGAACAACTTTCATTAGGGATACTCTTATAAATTAGAAAAAGGGGTGAAAAATTTGCGACCTTACCTTTCCGTGGCACTGCTGTTGGTTAGAGCAGTGCCACGGAAAAGCAAGGACGCAGGTTAAAATCCTGCTCGCAAAATTTTTTTCACCCCGTTTTTTTAATTTATTAGAGTATGCCTAGTATGGCTAAATGCTTAAAACAAAAATTTCATTAGGGGTCAACTCTGAAACTGCCGACAAAAGTCAACTGTTTCATACATTTTGGTCGTGTATGTATTGAGCTGTTGTATGGAACATTTGTAGAAGTAAATAAATGTAATACCTAATGTTCAGCAACATGGTCAGGCAATGTCCTTCAGAGACCGTGACTTTATTACCCTCCCATTTATTCTCCCACTTAAAGAAATAAATATACGCGTAGCCACAGGCTGTACATTAGTATCACTAATAATCCTGTCATAGCAAACAGTGCCAATAAATCACTTTGGCTGCAGGATTTTTAGAACAAAAATATAAGAAGGATGAGACAAAGAGGGGCATTTCCGATGATCTATCAAAACCCACTAAAGTGTCTGTCAGGGGGAAAGCCAAGGTTTCGAATAATGACCCTTATACTTTTTTGGATGGCTCGATGTTGGGAAGCGATATACGTGAAATATACTCCAATGTTGTGCCTGAGTGGCTAGGAATAGATTTTTTTGTAAACGTCAGTAAATGCGAGGGAAACAGATTTATTGTTCTTTTTTTGGGAACGAACTCAAAAGTGATAGTTTGGTACTGAAAATATACTCGTAGGTTCCTATGTTGCGTCACAGAAAACAAAGGTTTGTCAAAGTTGATCCATCAAAATCTGCTGAAGTTTCCACTAGTCCCTATACTTCCTCTATTGTTTTCAAAAGGTGTTGTTCACCTTGTGTGTTAAAATTGTTATGTGTGAGTCGCTTTATATTATTTTTTATTACCCGTTGAAAATATCTGTGGACCTGGGGTAGTGAATATGGCACGTATTGACATCAAAAATCGAAACCACATTTTAATCAATCTCGTTCACTCACATAGAAACGAACATAATAATATTATGTGTGAGCATTACGTTACATTACGAGTATGTTTATACTCGTACATACTGCAAATATATTAGAGAAAGAGGAATTATTGTAGGGGAATAGGAGTCTTCATACAAACAATTCCTTATTGAGTGGTCTAAAATATACTTTCCGACGAGTTATACGTAGTTATTCTCGCGATGACAATAAAAAGTACAAAACTACAAACTCATCGCCGCTCATTTACTCGTACTATTTCTGAAACACGGGATAGCATTTACTACACCTACACCGTTTCGCATTATCATTTCGAAACCACCGATTATAGAAATATACAGATAATATATGTAAACATGAGTTTCGGTCACCTATGACACTTCATTGTACACAAGAAACACAAAGAGGATAGATTGAAATGTACAGAGGCGGCTTTATCTTCTCATGGTAAAAGTGAAATGATTTTACGATTTGTCTTTTTTTCAAGTAGTAAAATTACTACTTATCCCTTTCAAGATGATCAATGACAAATGTGCGTGTTGCAAGATCGAGTTTAGCTCATCAGTTTTAAGGCCGTAGTCGCAGATTTACCTGTTCTGAGGCCGTAGTGACGGGCCCAACTTTGAACGATTGTGCGGGATGTGTATTACACCTCCCGCGCAAATTTCGCGCGTCAGTCCTTCGGCGAACAGGAGCAAACTTCTTCAGTTAGGTGCTGATATATTAGCACCTAACTGAAGAAGTTTGCTCCTGTTTTGAGCGTGATTTCACCCCCCCGATTCGGCAAATGTAAGTATCACCGTTCATTTATCTTGTAAGTGCAGTGAATTACGTGTTATTGGTTAGTAAAATGGATAAACATTGGACGTTTTAGTCATAATAATGACGGTTTGGAAATAAAGGCTATGGTGTAACGGCTTCACGAACTTTTCCCTCACAATTGTATCAACCAAGGCCGTACATAACTTAATATGTATGTGAAGTTTACTTATTTCTCATATTTTCAGTTTCTCCACTATGACCGGCATTGTAAACGACGCAGAATACATGTAGTTCAAAATTTATATTGCAAAACTTGATCTCACTTAATGTGCCTTTAGTTGGTTTAATGTGTAAGATGAATTTCTAGCTAGTGTTAAACTTATCAAAAAAAAATTAATTTTTTATGTCCATTTTGTTTATTTACTCAAAGTCAAAAATTAGTGAAACGGAAAGTTGTTAGTTTTTTTCCTTGATGACGTCGGAAAATCCGCAATATTCGGCGTAGGAAAAGCCAGAATCGTGATCTCCTATGACCCATAATTGTATAGAATTCGTATTTAGAAGTACCAGTTTGGCCATAGTTTAGGAGCCGGGCCGAAAGGTCCGAAAGCTTAGTCTAATTTAAACTTGGTAAGTAGGTAGGTACCAAATCTACCAATAATTACTCAATATAATTAGGAGTGAGTGCAGGCAGACACAAAATTCCGCAAATATACAAAAAAAAACTTTTAACTATCTGTGTGTGTGTGTTTTGAATGTGATTTATAATAATCACATTCAGAAGTAATTAAAATTATTGCATTAAAATAATTAAAATTCTTAGTAATTGTGATTGAAAACTTTGGTGGTAATTGAACCCATTTGAGCCCTGGGGTAATACATATTAATATCAATAGCGCTCATATCTTTCTAATTCTGTAATCTATGTTTGGAATAGTAATTACTGTCTCTATAGAGGTAGAGTAGACAACAAGGTACGCTATAGGCAGTAAAACGTAGGCACGGTGATAAACTAAATGTAATTCGTGAAGTTACTGTGATAGTGACCCTAATGGGAGGGATCAAAATAATAATTACATTCCTTATTAACATTATAATGTAACAAAATACAGCAATGCAAGCATTGCTGCCTTGCGGCAGAAATAGGTAAGAGGCCGGTACCTCCCCAGGCGATCCTGCCCTTCAGTATCCACCTTTTTGCTTCGAACTGTTGGGATCTTATGTCTGCAACGTTCTAAGGGTTTGAACCTTCAGTTCTGGTAAGTATCGGCACGTAAAATACTGTGAATATAGCAGTTCTTGCCTCATCACGCCTGTTACAATCGGAAAATGCATGCACTTTATTAATTGACTGGTGCCTGTCCAATTTTTTACTACTGCTTGCGCGCCGCTTCGCGGTACCTATACTTGTAGTGTAGATAGGTAGGTAGACATCAGTCTGACATACTTAGTTGGGTGCGGCAGGGATTTAGATCTCCGACGATTTTTAGCAGAAATGAATTGACTCTATTCTGTACCTCAGAAGGGTAACACTGTAAATCCTTTATCTACAATTTTCTGCTTATTAAGTATCGTGGCATATTATTATCGAGAATAGTTTCTTTAATAATTAAATCAAAAACTTTGCAGTTTGTCATCGTAATTTTATACTCGATCAAAGTCCAAACATCACTATTTTTTACACAAAATTGTCTCATTTGTAAGTTATTATAGCACTTCGCGCTATGGGGTGTTGTAGCTTTGCTGAAATAATTTCAAATCGTTCTGTTATGGTCAAATGGTACCATGAATTGGAAACGGAACACTCTCTTGAATACAATCAGCGATATTTTTCACATTTCAAGCAAAATTTGACAGCGGTTGGTATTGATTGAGTGGGTCATCTTGATTGAGCAATGTTCGGTCACAATCGAGTTGAAACGCACCCTGGGGATTGAGTGAGGTTGAGTGAGGCTGAATGGATTATAGAGTATCGACACGTTTAAAATATGAATAGAGACACATACAGTCACACCAGATAATTGGTATAATTGCGTTTATTTCTTAATTTATCCGTGCTGAATATATCATTAATGGTGCGCCGGGAGAGGCCTATATCCAGCAGTAGACTGGAGTGGTTAACTATTTTTAGGTTTTCTAGATTTCTATAGTTTCGGTCCGCTTCTGGTTCAAAATCGCATTAAGGCATTTATCAAAAAAGTGGGCAGTAGAATTGTTCCACGGAGGTAATAGGATATTTTAGTAATGTTTTAGTTTGCTCAAATAGAAATAATAAGAAATAGCAAGCGAATGTGTCAATAGTGTCCATTTTTAAAAGACGACAAAAAAGGAGAGGTTCAATTCGACGCGTATTTATGTATGTGGATTTGTCTCGACATTTTGTTGAAATGTATTGCGTTTGACTTGGTATTGTTTTTAATATTGGTAATACTCGGTCCATTTTCATACTCAGTTGTGTGTATTTGTTCTTTCGAAGTGAAAAGTGTTTGTTTCGTGTGACGGTTGTAAATCTTAGTTAATTCGATGTTAAGTTTCCGAGAGAGAACTCTTTGACAGGGTTTTTATTCGTTTATGCAAATGATTTATGACGTCATAAAGAGGACGCCATTCCCGTTGGAGAAGTTCGGGATAAAATCAGTGTTGCCCGTTTGAAATTACGGTTTCCTTGATAAAATAAAAGATTATCTTGTATATCTTAGCAATGTAATTTCTAAAGCCTAAGGTAGTATTATCTATCACCAAAAATTCTTAAGGCGAGGTTCTTTACACACTAGCGCCACCAACCGAAAAAAAATCATATTTGTGTCATTTTTTATGTTTTAAGATTCAATAAGTAGAGATTTTTGATTAATAAGTTCTACATACACAATAATTAAAATTTGTAATTATTATACATATGTACAACACTTACATTAACAACTAAAACTGTTTTCGAAGCTCCGCCAGAGCTTGTGTGCGGAGAAGCTCGCGTTGTGTAGTATTCAGTTACAGAAACGTTTTGTTCGCTAATTATCTCAAAAAATTTACGTAATTATTATACGTAACCAGAATTTAGGCATTATTACTTTATGTAAGCAAATAACTATAAATCGTATTTGGAAACCTGAGGTCACCTTCTTGTCCGTTATCCTGGCTTACTATATTTTGGGTCCACTTACCGACTTACCGTAGTTCCTTTCACTTTGTCCGGTCTTGTATAAATAAATACCTAAAGGTTTCAAAGCTACGGCTAAGGTATCTTTATGTATGAATAGGCCATTAGCATTTTCTTTTGTTTAATTTATATATTACCTATACGTACGTACGAGTATATTTATAAGAAGATAAGCAAGAATAACCACCTGAAAATTTTAAACGGTTTTTATTTTACAGCCATAAAACTCTGTCGGTTCTAAAAGAATCTTTTTTCCAAAAAAAACGACATTTTCAGCAATTAGTGAAGCACAGTTTGCTGTAAGAATAATGCAAAGTTGTTCCACACCCGGGACAAATACAAAACATAAAGAGAGGTACAATACAATGTGCAGAAGGCGGCCTTATCGCTTTAGGCCTACATTCCTATGGCAAAATTCCGCTCTTCCCCACGAGGAGATAGCCGGTAGAGAATAGTGGTACAGGCCAGAATTTATACGATTACATCAAATAATGCGAATGAAAAAATAAAGTATTAATCGCGTTATACGCTTTGTTTCACACTAAGTGTCCGTGCGATAAAGTGTATTCATCCATAAATTCATTAAAAGCTTACTTACTTACACCCCGATTTTTGGGAAACTGGGAAACTCGACAATCGACAGCACTGTCAAAATATCTATGGAATGGCCATGAGACGTCACCCGCACGAATTCGAGACATTTGTTCCGCCCGCGGTGAGAGGGAAGCAATTCCCAACGCTGGTATGAGATAAAACGAGAGAGGCGGGTTTTAGTATCATAAAAGGGGCTCTGTTCGCAATAAGTCCAAAAATTCAAAGTACAATGTGTATGAAGCTACTCGTGTAATTAATAATTTTTCCTTTGCCTTTTAATTTCAAATTCCATTTAAGCTTATTTGTTTGCAATTCTCCAACTTCGCAATGTTTTTCATGCGGGTGGATGAGAACTCGACATGTATCTACATCTATTATATTATATCAATACAAATTGTAAAATCATTCTCCCACAGTTTTAATGTTATTATTACTATAATAGTCAAACAGAATTACTTTAGTTCTAACTAGAAAGTTAGAATACAAAAAAACCTTCAGGACCAAAATAAATTATGGTAACACTGATCTGATTTGATGATGGAGCCGTCATAAAAACTTGACAATAAAATAAGGCAACTCACTCGAGTTTAAGCTCGATTGATTTGTCCTAAAAAATAAGTTTCGAAGTTTAATTCCCAAATTTAAATTTGTGCGAAAGCGGCGCGATTGTTTGTTTGTAATCTCTTATTATATCGCGTATTCTCCGTCCGTATCAAGGCGGCGGCGCGGCCCTTCATAGGGCCTCGCTAGAGGCTCCACAACGGATTCTATTTTGCAAAATTCAACATTTTTTGAACAAATTCGTCTAAAACTTAAATGAAAAACTTGGCCAAATTCGATTAAAAAAATGAATTCGGCTAAAAATGGTAGAATTTGGCCAAATTTTTAATTATTATTAAGTAGTCGCATTGACCAAATATTTCATTTTATTCAACATTTTGATATTCAACATTTTTCGAATTCAACATTTTAGGAATTCAACATTTTGGTCCTGAAGGGAAAAAATATTGTTCAAAAGAATGGCTTCTATACGCAAAATGACCATTATTAACCTCCCATACATTAACGATCGAATTTATTACAGAATTCCGCAAAGTTGCTTTTCAGATCTAGTGAGAAGTGAAGAAGTGTTTCAGTTAAATATTGATATTGACTAATAGTTATTTTGTTACACCTGTATATTGATCTAGACAAACACACACCCTTTCAGGCCTGAAACCACTTTCATTACGCCCTGTATCTATCTGAAGGTAACATACCTTTGAATGATAGTGGTCACTGAAGTCCAAATCCTAGTTCTAAGAACAGACAATGTGTCTGTAGAGTCTACGTGTACAGACATAGAAGAGACATTGGTACTACACTTAGATTATAAAGGCCTATGACGGTGACAAAGAGACAGAGAAGAACGTATGTCCCAACTATTCAACCACACATCAAATCAATTTGAAAATGGAATGACCGGATGTGATCGCGGAACGCTTTCTGTGTCCGCACAATGTGGTCCGGAAATTGGAATTTTGTTTGATGTTTGGCTTCAATAAATGAATGGAATAATCCTTATTTTGTTTATGCTTTAAGTATGATCCGATTAAGTTGGAGCGAGGCCAAACTTTCAAATTGTTATACGAGTAACATGGTAACATGAATTTAAAATACATACAATTAAAATTGATCTAACTTAATTAGGCTTTACGCATCGGTTAAGTTTAATTTTTGCTAGCGTGTGTCCTCAATTATTATTCAAACTGTAAGTAATTAAAAGTGTGAACTCTTTTTTCAAAAATATTACTTACGTGTCTTGTGGATGTTCATTTTTTCCGACCGACGATTGTATGTGAGTACGTTTGTCGACACAAGTACGAGTATATATCTATTTTGTAAAGTTTCCACTTTTCTAGAGGTATTTTTATATCCAACTATATGCGTAATTGGATATTTCCATCTTTTAAAAAGCTCCTATCATACTCATAGTATATACAATTTTCTCACTTAACATGGTAACGCGTGGAAATAAAGATGGATCAATTCTCACTTTCAGAAACTTACTGAAAGTTGACCTTTAGCGGGAATAGGAACCGCAACTTCTTGGTCTCCTGAGAGCACGGAAGCAATAATAATAAATAACCAAACACTCAACAGCCCAAACTGTTGAGATTACGTCTGCTACGGGTCCGGAAACAATATAACACGAATTCGTGTGTAACACTTACCTACTTGTTTTTAAAAGCAAAAGTTAAGGACTTTTTCTTTAACAAAAACACCTATAAACCTCTCAAGCTATAAGTAACACGAAAAAAACCATTATCGGTATCACCCATCAGACTAATTAAATAAAACGCGTTTTATCGTAATTTATTAGCACGTAGCTTCTTGGCTACGGGGCGTAGCGCTACGGCAACGAGCGTCATTTGGGATGATACCGCTTGATTCTGAGACTGCGCATGTAGTCAGTGCTACGCGGGACGCTATTCCGGACACACGCACCTAACGTACCTACCTACTGAGTGCGCGCGGTACAAAAGAACTTACGTGCAAAAATCTACGGGATTTGGCCGTCGTATACAAATGTGATTTTAAATAAACGGTGAGTGAAGTGATTTTTTAAATATTTTTAGTGGATAAAATTACAGTGTTGTTATTTATACTGGATACGGTTTGCGCTCTGATCTGGTCGTTTTTTTTCAAATGAACAGTATATTTTTCTCCGAAAAATACGACACGGCCGTTGTCCGTTACACGATCCATTGAATTTTATGTAATCGGTAAGGATTTTTATCAATTTGTGAATTATTGGATTTTATTTTGCGTGGTGCTATTTACGTATGTTATATTCTAATGCGTACTTTTTTATATTAAAACCTGTAAATAAAAACTGAATTTTGTACATTAAGCTTCAATTATAATGAACATATTTGTTGTTTGAGTTATCCACTGTTGGATGAATTTTATATAGTTATCATACTACTATACATATTTCACAGATTTTACAGAGTTTTAAAATAGAAAATTACTGAATCCAGTATTGTTTTTTCTATCAAGGAATTTAGCAATAACCATCATCTTTTTGTCACAAAAAAATTTAAATAAGGTTTTGTACTCTTCTAACATCATTCCTTTGAACTTTTAACAAGACGTCGACGTCGGGTATGCTAACTCCGTAACAAGCTTCCCTACAAATTTACAAGCTAGAGAAAATTATTCAAAAACGGTGCGAAAATGTATTGCACCTTTTTAGGAATTTGACGTGAACTTCATACAACTAATACATCTTATTTACGGAGATTACGAAAAGAAATCTCAAAGGAAACGAAATGTCGTAACTTTTTCCGTTTCATCTTTTGTTACGGTTCTTTATCGACTTTCGTATTTGATTTATAAACAAAGGAAATAATACTTAACACAAAAACAAAAGGATAATAACTCGGTTTAGCTTTGATAAATCTGGGTCAATTATGGAAAAGTGTTGGGTACTGTGTAATTGCTTTAAGTTATTTAAGTCAATGTCGTAATTTTGGGGTCGATTTCTTAGTAACAGATTGTTAACTCTTATAATTTAGGGGACACGGTATTTTAGGAGAGCTTCGCTTTATTCATTACAGAGATTGATTACTTAGATATATAAAAAAAATCTAAATTAAAAATTTAAGAAACGCTCAATTTACTCTTGAGCAAGATTCTCTAACACCTGGTCATCGTCAGGTCTACAGGGGAATGAATAAATGAACATGTGGAAATAACACCATGGTCTTTAACATTTGAGCTCAAACTCAGACCTCCTAACTATTACCGTTTCCGAGATCCCAGCTGCCATCAAAGATACAATACAAATACAATACAAATATACTTTATTGCACACCCAGGACAAAAACAAAACATACAACATAAAGAGACGTACAATACAATGTGCAGAAGGCGGCCTTATCGCTTTAAGCGATATCTTCCAGGCAACCTTCAGGTGATGGAAAAATCATAAATAATATAATATACGGGTGCAAAAGACGTATGAAATAGATACTACCCTCAAATAAATAAATAAAAATATTTAAAAAAAAAAAAAAAAAAAAAAAAAAAAAAAAAAGACTACTTCAAGATCTTGGAAACTACTGGACCAATTTATATCAGACATGGCTAAGAACGCTCTCGTTACAATTTACCGCGTCTAAATCGGATAATCTGTTGTTGAGAATGATGCCACAGACAGACAGGTACACGCGTCAAACTTATAACAACGCTTCCTTTTTGTCGGGAGTTAAAAAGGTTTTATACGTCAGGTAGTAAGCGACGTTTAGGACCAATCTAGGAGGAAATTGATCCTATCCAACATACAACAATTTTCAACGCTCACCTTGCCGTTAGCTATCCCTTTGATCGTTCATATGAAAGTGTAAACGACACGGTGCTCTTTTGTCACCCACTTTCTCGTTTATGCTCTTTTACAAAGTCTGCTGGGAATTCCATGCCTTATGTTACACTCATATTCACAAATATTGTCAAAGTGTAGTTATGTATTATATTAAATATATCAATCAGGTTCGTTATGTCTTATCCCTACCTATTTTTGCCTCAAAGTAGCAATGCTTGCTGTGTTTCAGTTTGAAGGGTAAGAGAGCCAGCGTTAGTAGCGCATCGAATACCTTTAATTTAATACTGGGGTGACACGACTATGGAAAAGGTGACCACTTACTACCAGGTAGACCGTTTGCTCATCTGCTCTCCTCAACCCCGTACATTAAAAAAAATGTAGGTTTTCATTATGATAATTTATACGATTGTCAATTTCACCGTTATTGGAACAGTCAATATGACTTATCGTCGTTGTTTCTTGTCTCGCACTTGAACAGTTTTGTGGTGAACAAGTTTTTGTTACAAGTTAAAGCTACACTCATGGAAACAGGACATGGGACGCCCCTTGGGGGCCATGGTTCGAAACTTAACGGTTTCGTTTATAGCTTTATTGGACCATTGTATAATGAACAAGTAGGTGTATCGTTATGAGAACTGATGAATAATTGCTAGCAAAGGATGTATAAAGAAATAATAGAATAGAATATAAATTAGTACAGAATTGATATTTGTGTAGGATACTATTGTGGCTTTGGCGTGGTTTGTAGAGGTTTTTGATGTTTAGGTATTAATACATTGCCAAGTTATATACGTTCGAGTCATCATATATAGGTATAATAGAGATAAAGAAAGAAAGAATATACATAGGTAATAATATATACCTATAGAGATGTAGGTATCTATTTACTCTTCTTTCTTGTAGTATGGTTATTAATGGTCAACCTATTGTCAGAGTTGTTCAGGTCGCCTGTAAGCCTGTGACGTAGCCTAACGACTGGGACCGACATTTTAACGCTATCTCCAAGGCATGGAGGGGCTCATACGAAAATTAGCCACTAGCGGTCACTATACCCATCCCTGTTCGCCCAAAGCTGCTTTTAGGCATGCTCGCCACTAAGTAGTTAGTATTTTTTTCATTTCAATACATATAGGGAAATATATAAGCAAGTTGTTAATAGATATTGCTCTTAATTTGCTACCACCAGTGAATTTGCTTGGATTTATTACTAGCAATGCCAATTTATCATCTGCGACCATCGATGTCTGCGACATTTAGTGAGCCGCGAAATGTGCCAATAATGGTCCAGCGATAGTCTATACGACATATGGCGTTTGCCGATAGCTGTCTAATACATTTTAATAACTATAGGGGTTGGTAAAAGAGTAAAACGCTCAGTGGGTGGTAATGGAGTTCTCGGAATGTAATCCTCGAGAGCCAGTTCTTGTTTCTAGCCTCTTTACAAATACAAATATTCTTTAGCCTCTTTAACGTTTATAAAGGTTTGAACTCTCATTATAATATTGTAATAGCTCTTCTTGGTTCGACTTTAAGGAGGTTAGCTCAAAGTCAGAAAGTGACGTCATATTGCTGGTGCACAAGCGCCCTATCTATTTGATTATGGATTCAGTTATGTTTTTTATATTCAATTTACTAATTGTATTAAAAAAATATTAATTGGCCTACTGGCCTGGGGCACTATGACTTCAAACATAGTCACATGCACTCTATTTCGAGTCAGCACTCCAATTCTTATTCTAAGACGGGGGTGGCAGACCCTGCATCGACCCCACGAACATGGAGTTTTGTGCAATTCCACCTGAGCCATCATGTTAGCCAACGTAACTCCTAAAAGTAAAGAAGAAAGGCTTTTGGCTAATGTACCTACTGTTGTAGGCTTTCAGATAGTGGAAGGTTTGCGTCAGTGGTCATCCCTGAGACGGACCTTATGTAAAAGGGGTTATTATAAAATAAATTACTAAAATGATAAAGAGGCTTTGTCCCAAATTCAGCTCCAGCTCTGCACATTGTGTGTGTATATGATTATATTCATAATTATTGTAAGATATATATTTATTTCAAAAGATGTGCTGCTGAAAGTTTCTTGCGCCGCTTCTTTCCTTTCAGCTACAGCACCTTACGAAGCGGTGGTAGAGTGAAACATGACGTAAAAATACATTTTAAGGTACTTGCTTACTATAAAAAAAGATTGTTTTGATTTGATTGATTCTTCAGTTGCTGTACAGTATAGAAGCATATGCACATGCACCTGCACTTGATTGATTGAACACTGTGACTAATTCCCGTTTATATCTGCCTTAAGATACTACCCGTAGAATGATCGCGACCATAAGAAAAGAAGAAGAAAATAACTGAACTAGATGATAAAATGTTCGTAGAACGCTGTAATGTAATAAACATTACATACTCTTTGACAAAAAGGATAAAACAATTAGTTGGAGGAAACCAGTCTATCTAAGATAAGCAACAATGTGTGAAATGGGGTAGGCAACGGCACAACACCTCATTTACGGTGCCAAAAAATCATATTATTGTGTTGTTTCAATGAAAAACACGCATTTATTCTTCCAAAAGGAATTTTGTGAGTTGACATGAGGGTTATATTACACTCGATGTTTTAATACAGTTTACATTTTGACAATGAATATTATGATACTCTGGAAAATGTCAAGGAACATAACAAAAACTTATTACGACAGGATTCCACACAGATAGCTTGATGTCTTGATGTGTCTTCCACTATACACTGTCGTGTATGAAAAGACACGATATACTGTAAAGAAGGATTTAGAATTCGTTTTTCGATATCTCAACTATTAAAAGATATTAATTATTAAAGTTAGTATAGGAGAGATGCTCTGTCCCTTTTTAGCAAAACAGTCGTTTAATGCAGTCTTTCGTCGTTTATTATTATTTGATTTATATAATTTAATATTTGACATAATAACTTTTCATGTATGACTGACTACAATTCCAATTTTGGCTGCTTGCTGTATGAAATTGTAAAGCTTTTTCAATAAATGAAATGAAATGCAGCCAGGACCTGCTTGTATGGCGCTAGGGAACAGTGACGTCATAATACTTATTGCCGTTTCTTTCTAACGTTGTTTCTTACTAACGTAACGTTCTTTCTACTACTGACTGTAGCTATTTTATAATATAAACTTTTTTATTTTACTATTTTTAAATTTTTAAGAAATGCATTTAATATTTGATACTTGGAAACTATCCTATTCCTCAGACTGTTTTCGGCCTACTTCGCAGGCCTTGATCTGAGAATTCAATGCTTGGAAGTAATAAGTACTACTGTATAGGAGAGTGTGTCACTGTATAGGAGAGTGTGTCGCCACGCTGGCGTTTCGACTTCGAATTAGAACTATAGTAAGACATACTGTCTTACTATAGTTCTAATTCAATCGATAGACTGACAATGATGACTACTATAAAAGAAATATGTCAAAAGGTTTGAAGGGAGTATGTCCCATCTGCAAAAACTAAGGTAATATTTTATTTTATTATATCTATCTTGCCAGTCCTTTGTCTAGTTTTATCTAAGTTTGATAAAGTTGGGGTCCGCTATCTGTTTCCAGGCTCCATTTTGTACGGTCCTTCTTATCCTAAGTGGTTAGCTCTTTCGACTTATTGTACTTCACTACATCGAGTAATCCTTTCACGACGTTTTAGCTTCATCTAATAATAAACTCAAGTAAATTTCTATAATGTTGCGATCTTAGCATAAAACAACCAATAACTCTAAATTAAAAATTTAAGAAACTTCCGACTTACCATTGTGGAGATCCCCTTACTTTTTCTGGTCATTATCAGTTCCTCAAGACTCCAAATGTGGGCAGGGCATCATGGTCTTAACATTTGAGGTCAAATTCGAACTACCTAACTGCTACCGTTCCCCCTGACGTCAAACATACTCCAAGATCTTGGAAATCCCTGCTCCAATTTTTATCAGACATGACTAAGAACACTATTGGCAAAATTATCTGTAAATAATATCCACGTCCAATTGTGTCACGTATCCACGTCCACAGGATGTTGAGTTATGATTCCACAGGCAAAAATACAAACGTGTCAAATTTATAAAACCTTTCATCAGTCGGTCGGGATTTTAAAAAAATCGCTGTCATTTACACAAATCTATTTATTTACTTATCGATTCCCTGAAACGCTATAGTTTTTAAACTATTTTTGTTCATTGTTCGTACTCGTATGTTCGTTCGCTCATTGTCATTGAAATGCTCTTGAACTTTGTCAAGTAGGTAAATCGTGCTTATATTCTCAAGAACCGAATAAATTAATATCGGAAAAGCTAAGACGCTTTTTCTTTTTAGTATCTTTCGGACTACAATCACGCGCGGGTTTTATCTCGTTTCTGCAATCAAAAGGGTCTAAAAAGGCTCTCAAATTTCTATGAGCAAATTACTGGACCTCACAAAATGGGTCAGACTCGAACAATCGTGGCATTACGCCAAATTCGCACCAAATTTACGTGCGGCACCTCTCGAATCGAAATCAATCAACGTCAGCGGCCGCAGAAAAAGTTTTGCAACATATGGTTCGACATTTTTTGAAATATCTCCTCGTGTTCGCATTTCGGACTAACGTTTTCGATATTGCCAGTGATTTCGAAACTGGGCGTAAAAAGTACTTGCGAAATCACTGGAAATATAGAAAACATTAGTCCTATATGCGAACAACCAGAATAACTTGCTGGTGGTAGGACTCCTTCAGGGTCCGCCTGGCTAGGAACATCCTTCTATGTAAAGTTTATCAAATCTTAGCTGCGGCGTTGATGTGTTCCATTGCAGCAGTGTTACTAGAAGAGCCAGTACTTACTAAGACTTTGCGTTGTGCTCCATCTTCAGCCTCATCGTCACTTACCACCAAGTGAGCTTGAGAACAAACGCGGGTTTAGTAGTAAATAAAAAAAAATACGAACAAATGTGATGATTTCATTTCATTTCATATCATTTATTTTGCCATAAATCGCGTGTACTTACATTGTGGGTCTTATAAACATATACGTTTCAACACGATTTTACCCAATGGGTGTAGCAAATAAAGATATAATATTGATTAATAAAATAAAATAAAGTAAATGAAGTCAAATAAATGTATTGTTCTTTGTTGCCTAACGTATTCCGTCAGAGCCTATTCGATTATCATTTTATTTAACCTACTGTACTTTCTGTACCTAATGCATTTATTACGAATGGGTCGTCATTTTTCTTTTACTGAAAATGTAAAGAATAGCGACTATTCAATTTATAATTGTGAAATTTCTTAGAAATAAATATTGAATAATACGTTAATTATTCAATTAGGCACTAGGTTTCCCTGTTAACAGTCAGTAAACATTTATATAGCAGGAATTAAATTAAACCAAGGTATATTTTATTCTTCAAAATTGTGTTTACCACAGAGAATATTCTAAAACCCTTGTTCGTCAAGTGTATGTAAACAATTCGTTCCTCATGCTTCACTTACCAAGATGTATTGTCGAGTTAAAATAAAGAATTTTACCACAAATGGTAATTTATTATACTTATAATTATAATAAAAGCAACCAACGGCCGAAAGTACGTATTATGGCCATCGCATTTTTACCGACACGACGCGAACAGGCACGAACTCAACTCAGAGCAAAGCATTGAAATGTGAGCTTAATATCGTATTACAAACACAAGATTTTCAAAATTCAAAAGTAGAAGGTGAAGTAGTCGTCTATGAGTTGTCAACGCGTGGGCAAAAACGTGCGTTGGCGTCGACAACTACCTACTTAACTTGAATTTTGAAAATCTACTGTATGTAATACGATATAAAGCTCACATTTAAAATGATTTGCTCTGAGTTGAGTTCGTGTCGGGTTCGCGTCGAGTCGCTGAAATGTGTGATGGCCTTTATTCGACTTTATTACGGTTGAATTGTGTTCAAAAACGTTCGATTTCTTTTATAGGTAATGATACTTCGTAACACCTTGTATGTTCAAGCATTACAAGGATGTTAAATTCATTTCGGGAACCGCAATCGACAAAAATAAACAGAAGGTCGGTTTTACGAACTCGGTTTCTGTAAACAAAGTTTAATGGACAGATTTTAATGTCATCACGGAGCGATTTAAAGGTAAAGTAGGTAAAGGGCGACCTTTACGAGTCATAAGCTTTTCATGTAGGCTTTTCGAACGTGTCAGTTTCACATGAATTTCAGCTTTGACAAAGAACAAATGGGTTTTAATGGCACGTCTATCTTATGTGTCTTTTAAAAGAAATTTTGGCATCAGCATAGCACATTCTGATATTGCAAGTGTCTCAACCTATACCTATTCCAGTAAGTACCTACGTAAGTAAGTTACACATTTTAAAAAGAAACATTCCTATTTTAGGGTTCCGTACAAAATGGTAACAAAGGAACCCTTATGGTGATACTTCAGTGTCCATCCGTCTATAAGTCACAGCTCTTTTTCTCAGGAACTACTAATGCTATAGACTTGAAATTGGGTACAGTTGTAGAACTGGCTTGCTTGCATCTATTGCAGGTAAAAAAATATTTGAAAATAATTATATTTTTATTGAAAATGGGGTCCGAAATGGAGGGTCGAAATCTGAAAGTGAAGCAACTGGGGCACGTGGGACATCATTTGAAAGGGATTTATTTGTATATTACAAAACTATTTTTTATTTTATTTTATGTTCTATAGTTTTTATGGTAATAAATGTTCGAAAAATTACCGTTCCCACCCCTTATCTC
This sequence comes from Hofmannophila pseudospretella, assembly GCA_947369225.1. Lineage (NCBI taxonomy): Eukaryota > Metazoa > Arthropoda > Insecta > Lepidoptera > Oecophoridae > Hofmannophila > Hofmannophila pseudospretella. The sequence goes on along the minus strand of OX376328.1, from coordinate 5,534,352 downwards.
CGAAGTTAGCAAGCCGCAAAATCTGAAATAATTAGTACTGATAGAAGGTATTGTATGTATTCCAGTAAAAATAAAATAAAGTGTAAACATTAATTATTTTTGAGAAAAAAATTAAAATGATATTTTTTCAAAAAGAAAAATACATAAGTAATTATTTATTTTTAGAACGGAATCCTCGATGTGCGAGTCCGATTCGCACTGGGCCGTTTTTTTAAATTAAATACTGACTGCTCTTAGCAATAAGCACTTTAGGTACTTACGTTTCTATGTAATAAGTAATAGTCCAGCGGTTAACGGTGTCGACCTTGCACTATAGCGTACTGGGTTGCAATTTAGTACGAAACTTACACACACCCATAGCTTACTATTAAGAAGTGTTGCCATGATGGCACCACTTGCACTCGGCCGTCATTTTGAAAAATATGTCATATTATTAGTTTTTTTCGAAATTGTACGAAAATGCTTAAAGATACAATAAAACGGTCAATGGCGAATATAGTCCTTTATAAATTCTCTACAAAATGGTCGTACATTATTTTCGGATGTTATGAATAGTTTAAAAGTTACAGCTGGTCAATTGGTTTGCCAGTCAAATTGGTTCTCCAAAATGAAACTCAAATTAATATTTGAACAAAAAATGATCTTACGGCGATGTCATAAGTGTGAATAACCATCTTCGTAACTCTTACCAATGATCGTATGATGCACAGATGGATTTCAAGATTCGAAGTCAAAGTTCAATTGATTGGAAAAACCAATTGACCACGAATTTTAAACTATTCATAGTATCAAAAAACAGTGTATGACCATTTTGTAGATAATTTATTAAGGACCATATCCGCCATAGACAAATTTATTGTATCTCTAACCTTTTTCGTACAATTTTGAAAAAAAATATACATATTAATTAAGATGGCGGCCGAGTGCAAATGGTGCCACCGTGGCAAAACTTTTTAAAAGTAAGCTATGGGTGTGTACATCTATCGTACCAAATTGCAACCCAGTACGCCAATCTGCAAGGTCAGGCTGAAAAAAGGCCACTAACCGCTGGACTATAAGAAGTTACCAAGTAGAGTGCTGAGCCGTGAAGTAACAAGCTTAGTTACTTACGTCGCCTACGTAAATACTTAGATATATCGGTCTTTAGCTCACACTTGTATTACGCAAGGTCGCTACTTAATAAATTGTGATTTATTTTGGATTGGTCCTCAAAATTCTCGTGCCTAAAGTGCAGGTCATGAAATTTTAAAAGTATATATTCCTGATTGGTCCCAAAAATGCAAGTATCCTGTATCAAAAGCCGAGTGGTGTTGTATAAGAGTAATTGAAAATAAAAACATACGCCAAATAGTAGGAATATAATGAAACAATTTGTTTATAGCGATCTGTTTATCACAGATTATGGTTGACAGTACCAGTGGCGCCTGGATTTTTATTTTCCTGGTCTTTACTCACCTAAAAGTACTCAAAGGTCCAAATTTATGCTTCGGGGGAAAATATTTATAGGTTAAAGGTATAAAGACATTAATAACCATACTCAATGACCCGTGGCAACCTTTTTTTGTCAGAATTTTTGTCGTCAGTTTATTCACGTTCCAACTGTCGGATAATAATGTTAATATACGGTCGATGTCGCACCATCTCGTCTGTTAGTCACAGCCCTCTAGCTAGTAAACGGAATGAGATACATACTTCATTATGTCACATATTTTGGATTCCTTTGGTTCCTTGTAACCAAGTCGCAGTAAGCAAACCTACCTCACCGCGTATTATTTGTGACGTTTTCTCTGTAACAAATTCACATGACTCTAACTCATAACCATAACCGTACGTCACGCGTAGGTATAACCATTAAATATAACACCCTGCGTAACTTACCGGTGAGATGGCACCATGATATGGACCCGAGCCTGCTCCAAATGGCTGGCCGTAAGGGGTCTATGAATTACATGATGTCTGATTCTCCCATATTGCATATAATTCCAGACAGAGTTTATGGAGTTAGCAGTTAGCACCAATCCAATCATTCGATAGGTAATTAGCATGGTCATTCTAAGAAACGTTACCTATATATTTAACTTTAATTAATTAATTTATAACTAAAAATATTACATATACTTTGTAATTTTTGACATCATCTTATAAACTTATAGGTGTACGAGTATGTATAGTGAAAATAATTATACTGCAAATCAATTCAGAATATTTTAGATCATTTCTTGAACGACGAAGTCCTCATTACATCTGGTCCATAGACAACTTGAAAGCGTTTTTTTTTTGTATAAGGGGAAACAGCTGGTTTTATTTATTGCACCAAGTACAATTTTTTTTATAACTTTATATAATAAAATAAATAAATAAAATAAAAGAGTATTTATTCATTCACACATTAGAAAAAAGGTACAATATTGTTATTTTATTCTAATTCTTAACCTATAAACAAAATTATATATAACACGCATTGACCTATGTGTAGAATGAAATGGTCGAGACCTCAGCGACACGCTGGTTTTCAGGTCTCGCCTAACATGCTAGATGGAACGCTGGTTGCGGGACACAACACGATTATGTGGTCAAATCTCCGTTATAATTTTATATTAAAATGGATGACAATATGTAGCTGGCTTTAGCTTCCTTGTGATGATAACAATTGGGTTTATGGGTCTGAGACAGTGTCTATACCACTCACTCAGGTCAGCTAACAGAGACTTTGCTGCATACAGCAAATTTATTAGGTACATATACCTCGTAAATTATCCTAAAAATAACCCCTATCCCAATAACCCATATTTACAATGTATAAGTATCAAAATACAAGTCCTATCAATAATACACAGATAAGGCAAGTGTTCATCTATCTACGCCTGATTCCACGTTTGATTTATCATCCGATTGGATTCTAGTATATATACGATAAAATGTATAAGATAATCACTTGGGGTATGGAGCGTGTCATAATTGTATTGAATTGCGCCACTTTAGTAATATAAAGGCCTTTAAATTTTAACTAAGTATCGAATATTCTGTTAACGTATAAAGCGAAGAGAAAAAAATAGAAAAGCTTTTAACACTGTGAGCCATTGAAGATCTCAGAATTCGGGATTAGTTCATACTGTGAATGTTAGAAATTCTTTAAATAGATGCAAGTAAAATAAAATAATAAATGTGTATCAAAATGTGATCTGAATTTGGTAGAAATAAAGCCTCGACTAGGATGTAATTTTGATTTATTTCGGATTGGTTTCAAAAAATATACCGTTTAAATTTCACATTAAATAAAATACTAGTTTATAAATTTACCTACATATGAAAAAAGTGATTAAGTTTCTGAATTTTCTAAGAACTTAGGTCTAAATTCCACTCTTTGGTCTAGATAGGTACTGTTAAATTCACTATCTAGGTTTGTGAATAAGAAGACAATTAGTGACATGCGGATCTAGTAAGTACCCGTACATTTCCATTAACATCAAATTAAATTAAAGAAATTGGATTTCCTAAAACATCAAGCAAATGCTTATTATTTTAGGACCGGATGAATTAGGACCATTTAAGCCTCGTTGCGGACGGGGCTCAGAAATTTTACACATCCTCTTTTATCATCCTTTACAAATCCCGAAAACACGATTTAGCTTTCAGTGTACCAATAACAAGCTTCCTTTGGAGAGAGTTTCGTAAACCTACTATGATAATAGGTAAGTTAAATAACATATAATGGCATAGTATACGAGAGATAGGCCTTTGAGTGAAAGGTGTACTCACTCATCGAGAAAAAAATCATTATTTATAATTTATATGTAACCAAAACTTTGTGTATACCTGTAACATAAAAACCATGGAACCATTTTAGCCTGTTGAGTACAAACTAACAGCCAGTGTTTTTTTCCTTCACTCTTTGAAATTGTTAATTGTTATACACTTGACGAGAGTAGTACTTTATTTTCTGTCAACCTAACCTCAAATATTTTAAGATAATGTTTACTTGTTTTTGTTGTTTTTGGTACATGTTACCACTTTTGCTAATTTCAAATAAACTTTGGGAATTAAAAAGTTTCGTTTCAGAAATAACCAAGATATATAAGATAAGATAAGAAAATAGTTTGGTTATCTTTTTTGTCAGTGTAAGTACAACTAAATTACCAGGTGAAAATATTTCACTTGTTGAGTGTGTGAGATGGGTTACTCTTTGGATGCAAAAAAGTTCATCGAGATCATGTTACATTCAATCCAGTACTACATTACCTCTAGTACTTACCTACCTGTATTAAAGTCTGGTGGAGTTTTAATTTTATGGTAATTTCATGCTATGAATAGTAAAACAGGGTTTGTATCGTGTATTTTATCAATAACTTAAAAGATGTAACTCCATGAACATGAAGATTGCACAAAACTCCAAGTTCATGGGGTCGGTGCAAGGTCTGCCACCCCCGTCTTAGAAATAAATGTAACTATACGGTATCTATTTTCTATTTACTAAAAAAGCCCCTAACTGTGAGTATGCAAGAAAACACTTTTGCGTAGAGTTAATTTATTGATGGCTGAATGTTGTTTATGAATATTGACCGAAGTTTAATACTCGTACTATCTGAAATAACTGAGGTGACTATGGAGACGAGAAATCGGATGAATTTTGTAATGTTTTGTTGTCACCTGAGCTTTGACGAGCTGTCATGACATCTGTTGAACGCTTCGTAATGGTTTGTATTTTCTGTTAAAATGTTTCAATAGTTGTAGAAAAAGTATTGTATGCAACACACGTAATGGCGATTTTAAATTCGAACGATCTGTATTATGAAACTCAGTTTCGCTTCGTTTCATAAACAGTTCTCATCTTAAAATCGCTATCATTACGTGGCCATTGCATAAACTACTATTTGCTATTACCAATCAGTGGTGAACATTATAGGCGTTCGCATATAATACAAGACAGTTCAATACTTGAACGTTGCGTCCGGACCACGTCTCTTGTATGTGGTTTGCGCCCTACACTTAGATATATGTAAACCTTGGTAAAAAGTTGTAAAATAATGGTGTAGCAGAATAGACATTTATGTAGGTACATAATGGAAGGTGTAATGTATATGCTGCCGTTGCATATAAATTATACCTTCCATTATGTACCTACGTAAATGTCTATTATAAAGATATTGTTAGACCCTGAAATAACGGGTATCCGAACACTTTTGCGCTTCAGTGGATTCTACCCGAGATTCATTGAACTAGTTTCGCTTCAACCAATCAGACTTCAGGAAATGTGCTTAGTTTTCCAGTCCTAAAATCGCTGACTGAAATTGGCACCGGTATCGGAATCCGTACAGTCCGGGAAAACGTAATTGGAAGAAAATATACGCGAAAGAAAATAAATTACTCTACCTCGAAGTAAAATTAAAAACGCCGGAGCCCAAATCTACCCCTGAATAACCGCGTCTTCCGCAAAAAGGGATAAGTGTTATTCGTATGTAATGTACCTTTTTACGGAAGTTGTTACTTTTTACTTCGATTATCCGCCATGAGTCGATGTAAGATCTCCAATATCAAAGGTTTTTTACTTATATCGTTGTTGTGTCTCTGGAAGTCAAAACCGTTTTCTTAAACTTAATAAAATTGTTAAGCTGTGTATCACAAAACTCAAAACTGTATTTATTTTAAGAACATGGCCATAAAAAACTATTGAAACGAAACTATTGGGTAATGTTTCATTGGATTAGGTCAGGATTTAGGTAAAGTCTCATCAATCCATTACTGTTTTTGTGGTAATCTTTCAACTGTTTTTATCAAAGGTCTGATACTAAGTTATTTGATTTGAATAATGTTACGATAAATCTACTGCCATTTTGTTTATTAGATTTCACGCAGAGTAGGTATGTAAATAATGAAAAAATATTTGTTTCATTTAATCATCCTCTTGTTTCCATTAGAACCTATCAAGATGGTTTGGTTTACTTCAACCAACATCAAATAATAAATACATCCAGGTGAATAAAGTTAATAGACTCATGTGAAGTTGATATACAAACATACTCAGTCATATTCTTTCATGATTATTTTCATATTATTCAATTTATTATACATACACTAATTTAATATACATACACATTCTATACAGATAAGAGATACAGCATTATGTATATATACTCGTATGTATGTATGAAGGTGTAACCTGACTCACAATCAAAAGTGCACTTACCTTTAGTATACTCGTATGTCTGGTTATCGGACTCCTAACTACGAGTATAATAGTTTTCCCGTATGTATGATGGGAAAATTCCTAGTATTTTATAGAAACCACCACCAAGCACGAATTGAGGTCCTAGTATGTTTTCATCTCCTATATCATGAACAAGCTACCAGTAGGTAGGTACAGATGACAACACATCAGGGATAGGGCATGAAATATCCGTTCGATTTTACTATCCGGATTATTCTAATTAAAAAACTATATTATCCGGATAATTTGTGAAACCAATAGAAAATCTTTAAAAAACCTTTAAACATAGTAAAAAGACCCAAAAAATTGGTGTGCCAGAGGGGGACCGAAAAGTGACGAAAATGTCACAGCCGGCATGAATGTTCTACATCATATTTTATTGGTTGTCGGCGTTGCCGCATGGATAAACAATACAAGTAACTTACTTGTAATAAGTACTACGTTCAAAGGCTTATTGACATGAATATGACACCTTGGTGTAGTATTTGTATTTTTTACGAATATTTGGTCTTTTATTTAATGACATAATGATACATTAGGACTGATTTTCTATTAAAACATGTATTCGGATTATCCGGATAACAAATTGGTTGAAATTCGGATAAAGAAAATGGACGGATATCCTGATAATTTATCTATCCGGATATCCGGATTGCATGCCCTAATGAGAGGTTATAGTATAGCCTGATGTGTTGTCACCTGTACTTTGTCGCTAGAAATTTATTTGACACATTCGTACGAATGTCAATGGAATTATAACAAAAACTTATTACGACAGGGTGCTATAGAGTATAGCTTGACTTGGTGTATTCCACTGTACATTCGTAATAAATCTAATAAAATTGTCACAACGACCTGCTTGACCTATATCTATTATCCCGTTCAGTGTTGAACTCGAAGTCCTTAAACGCGAGGCAGCCTTTCCAAATCACCGGCTATAGGCTACGCCTCTCTCACAACTAGGTCGGGGCGTCTATTTCCGATATAATCCTGTGGCTTACCGAGACACAACGTAACTAATAGTAATACAGGATGTCTGGTTGATCGAAATATGAATAAGTAGCTAATACTTACACGTCGCAAATGTTTAGAAGAACATAACCAATGATTTTAGAACTTACTCTGTGTAGATTGTTTTATAGAAATGTTTTATATAGAAACCGCGGTGTCTTACAGTTATGCGCATGCGCATGCGCTAACGTGAAGGTGCTACTGGTCCGATTAGTGTGAACATAACTTTTCAATTTTAAATAATGCCAATTTTAGCATTTGTAAAGTTTAACGCATGCGCCATTGTACATTGTATAAGTATAAATATTCAGATAAATAGCTGGCAGCGCGCCATAGTATTGAACAGAATTAGAATATTTATGCATATTTTGTGAAATATCATATTCCAAATTTCAAGATTAGGATCGAATATACTATATTTAGTATATATTTAGGAAGGGTATCAAATATTTTTTTACTCTCTTTAATATTAATCTCGTTCATTCATTGCTACAAGGACAGTCTCATACTTAATATTTAACTTATAACATTTGTAAGGGAATAATATCCATTCATGTGCCCGTTTCTTCCTCAAAGTTACATTTAATAAAACGAGTTGAGATTTCGTTCCTTTTTCTGGCGTATACACATATACATAAATGCCTATTGCATAGATCCTAATATTAAGATTTTTTCATGTAGCTTTGGGCGGGCTAATAAAATCTCACTTTCACAGTACCTTTTTATCTACTTACATACATTTTGTAGGTATTATTGGTAGCTTTTCGTGTGCGTGTTGGTATTGTCACGAAAGAAAGCTGAATTTACATATTTTGTGAATACAGTTAGGTGTTCAGAGATCGATCGTATTTCTAAGTAATGTAGTACGTATCTACTGAACAAGAATAGAAATAGCATCAATAAACTATATTTAGATGGGACAATTTCCTATATTTCTTATGACTATTTTCTGCGAATTGTTATGATGCTATTAAAAATCTAACTCAATAGATGAGTGGTTAATACTTGCGGTTGTTGGTATTTGATGAAACTTGTAGTACATGATTAGACTTAAATAATATACTGTTTCACGAGTTTTTATTTTATTTTATTAATTACGACCGGTTTCGTTTACACATCTTCAAACAACAACCTGAAACAAATACCTGAAGATGTGTAAACGAAACCGGTCGTAATTAATAAAATACAATAAAAACTCGTGAAACAGTATATTATTTAAGTCTAATCAATAGTTGAGATTTAGACATTGGTCTCTTTTAAAATGTTAGTGTCGATAGGTATGTAATTCACAAAAATGGCTTAATGCGATGACTGAATCAGCGTTTTTACTCCAAAAAGTGACACGAGTCTTTAACATAGATATCAGTTATTGATTACAGTAGTATCGAAAAAACCTTTTAGTATTTTCACAGAAAAATAAGGAAATGACTACAGTAAAAGCTCAAAACTCTATTTTAAGCGCCGTAGCGTAGCCCCGAATGACTGGGGTTTTCACCAACCAAGAGTATTAAAACACAGGTGGGACCAATTCGACTTACGCCACAACGGACGCATAAAAATATAAAAAAAGTATACCGCATTGCGACTGCGTGGAAACCTCATGTTCAGCTTCATAATAGTATACGTGACGTCGTAAATTTAAGATGCCATAAAGCCGGTTTACGTTTATTCTAATAAACACACCTTACCACGTTATCTACGCTGTATTGTTTCGGTTTAACTTGGTACTTCTGGTGTATAGTATAATTAACCATCTGCCCAAGTATATCCTACTTTAGTAGTTAGAAGGACATTTTTTCAGCAGTACTATGGGTTAATGTCGAGCACATCTCAAAGTTTTAATTACGATAATGTTTTATCGTTACCTTCCCGCCCAAAGTTACGTAGATTTGGATATGTTTTCTATGAAAACAGAACTTTGTAGAGAACTTCATTTAACGGGCTAGAAACCCTGTCAAAACGAGACCTTTGTGTATAATATAACGTAATAATACGGGTCAAATCTTAAAAGCTCTCATTTCTTAATCCCCAGAGCGCAAAACTCGATGTAGTCGAGCAACTGCGAAAAGTTCCCAAATTGTTTACGCCTCGGAACTTTTGGCCAACTGTCGTTTGTCGTCGACAATGTTGCTACAATGTGCCACACGATAACCTAAAGGTACGTCCACATCGATTTAAAAAGAAACAGGATATGCCCACGAACCTATAAAATAGATTTCTGTGGTTCGTTCTGATTTCGTTTCAATATTACTGCAGTGTGATGTAAAGGCGTTGATGCATAGCCGTTACATTAGTAATAATGTGAGTTTAATTACTCGTATATTGCATAAATTACGATAATTTGAAATCAATTTCTAATTAGGAATATATTTTTGTTACATCTTCATCATTTTTGTCATCTCTAGCAGCACACACAAAGAAGCAATTTAATAAACCGATATGGTGGACCGGAAGCAAATGATCCCTACAGCACAGGGCAACCTATTGTATGTATCAAATGCAAATATTTCACCCAGCCTAAAACACTAAATACTAACTTTTGAAATTGAATAAACTCTGTTCGGATTGAGATTAAGATATTTCACATAAATTTAATTAGTATTTTTATTTGTATGTTAGTTTAAGGTTTTTTGTCATATTTGAAATAAACTTATTATTATAAACTTATTATCTACTCAAAAATGGGCGTATTAATCGTCAGAAAACTCGGTGTAAAGTACCATATTCACACCCTAGGCGGCAAGTTGGTACCCGTCCTAGGGCGGGAATCTATTATCCACGATTGGAAGTAGTTACTCAACAATATGAAAGAAAGAAAGAAAAACATTTATTTAACATTGCACACATTATTAAACTTAAAAAATATTGGAAAAAAAAACCAATGTAATATTAAAAGGACACATGCTCAGCATGTGCTGCGGTCCGACCGGTACGGCAGAACCGCAGCGCTGGTTTTCAGCTGTGCCGGGACGAAGGCATCGCGGACGAAACGGCAGTCAGGGACTAAAACAAAAATATATTAAAAGTATAAATAATAAAAGTACAAATAAATAAATACCTAAAGATGAAAAAGATAACAAATAAAACTGGAAAGAAAAGGGATAGAAATACATAGTGAGTCTCTGTCCATTGTGCGGCTCGTCATTCCGATGGGAAGCGGATATGGTGTGTTGTTGAAAATAATATAAAAAAATATATTTAATAAAAAATAAAAAAAAACCTAATATATAAAGTAAAGACACAGTACGTGTCTGATATGCTAACTTTTATACCAATTACAAACAACTTTACCTTGTAATCGAAAGATTTTATATGAGTAGTTTTTATTTCGTGATTAATATTTTAATAACATTGAATCTCAGTATATTTGGAAAAGTACAGTTTTAAATCTTTAGAGATGTTGTAATAACTACAACGAGTCGATAAAACTTCCGCACGGTGATAGTTTTCACGGGCATCAGTAGATGGCGCTATGGTTAAGAACCAAATCAAGAATCGGTACGTGTTACCAATTATATTATAAACTTAGAATGGCTACATACCTATGTAATTATTGTTAAAAATCATAATTATAATTTTAATGACACAAAAGGTAGGTTTATTTGAAAGTACAGTTTCGATTTTATTAACATTTCTATTGGCGATGGAACCTTTAAAAGTGAACGCTTTGTATGTTTCATAATCAATAATTCTAAGTGACTCACATTGCCATGTATTGTTGTTTGTATTTACGAACACAAAAACCACAGATATTGTCGAAAGAACACTAGGAGTTGCAAGTAATTTGTTACCAAAATTAGGTATGTGTAGTACTTTAGTTAGGTATATTTTTTAATTTTATTTATTTTCTCGCAGATATAACAAAACATATCGTGTTTAACTCGTGCGAGAGGACCACTTGTCGCACTCATCGCTCTCAACCCTGGCCTTCGGCTCGTGCCGACGATCTGGTTCCTCTTACCCTAGGTAAACAATCTACTATTAATAACCCAATTAGAGTAGAGTCTAGAGGGTGACCATCTATTTAAACAACAGGATATGACAGTCCATAAATTTTTCATCAAAAGATCGGTAAAAACAAAACGTATCGATAAATTGAACCGCGAATGGATTCAGTGCGTGAATTGTGGTATTTATGACAGTCCGACCAAAATGTGGGACAGGTCTGAGGTAGGTACTATTGTTATGTACGCTAGTAATAGAAAATGTTGTTGTATGTACATATGTAAAGTATTATTCTAAGAATGGGAGAGTGCCGGGGGATGCGCGCTAGATAAATAAAATAGAATGCGTCAAAGAGTGAGCTATGCCTTCTGAGATATGTATCTATTTCAAACTTCACAACAGAGCATTGAATTTATGATAATGGACGCTTTTATTCTAAAGCTTCGCTAGAAAAGATGGTGTACTACTTATTTGCTTACTTCGCTGGTTCATTGACTGACAATAGATTTTAACACCACTACGAATTCCATTGCCAATATGATCGGGAAATCTAGGGCAATCGATCGGGCGATTTTTTTAATGTTTTGGCTAGCTAGACCCGCGTTTACCACAATCTCACCAATCAATGGTAAGCGACGATGAACTCGAGAATGGAGCACGCAAAGCCAGTAAATACCTTAGTAGATTTCTTAAAGTTGTTAATCGAATAGGTAAATAAATATGTTACGTTACGAAGAATAGTGGCCTGTATGAAATTTTGAAAGAATATTTTGGACAGAATGTAGTTAGTACATAACGGTCGCAGATAATGATTTAAAACCTCTTACTTTGATTCCGTTCTTCAGGATCGTCGTCCCGATGATGGTGACGAATCAGCGGATATGGATAACGGTGGTGATGAATGATTAGAAACATAGATGACTGATTAGTCTAGGTAAATAGGTAGGTAAGTAGGTACGAGTTTCGAAAATATTTACCTACAGGGAGGAATGTTTAGACGAGGTTACAATGCTAAATAAATAAAATAAAAATAAACGTAGAACATCGTCGGTGGCATAGGGGCTAGGACCCCGAACTCCCATGCGGGAGGTCCGGGTTTGAAACCATGCAATGTCATGTAGGTACTTACCAATAAACAAATACAGAACAGCAACAGAACAGCCAACGGAACAGCCTGCCGGCGTCTGTAATTCCCGAAATCTACAACTTTGGGATCTTCAAGGCCAGAGTGAATAGTGAATAACGCTCAGGTGATGATGAAAATGATCTTTGATCACAATTCTCAAAAAAAAAGGTATAAATTTGCGACGGGTATCGCACGACTAGGACGCAGTGGGATGATTGACAGCTGTCACTTAACGACAAAATACGAAAAAAAGTAGGTGGCCGTATATAATTATCCGGTCCGGTCACATCTACCCCACATTTGTCTAAGAAAAGCTAACATTGGAATTACGAACAGTCCCTAAAATTAATAACCACAAAGTTCTTTCAACTCCTAGATTAGAAGTTCGTTACCACTTGTCCGAATTTGTCAATTACTTTCTGGACGCACCCTAAGTCAGGAAGTTCTTTGTTTAAGAAGACGGTTCTTCGTTGACTCTAAATCTTTGTTAGAATATTTGCCATTTTGCAGAATTGTAACATAGGAGGTTTATCCTGAGTATTAGCAGGGTCACTTTATTATAAATTCATATTATTATTGTTGGAAGCTCCATAATATGATAAGGTGCTTTGGTAACTAGTTGGTTCTTTATCATTGATGATATTTGTAATATACCTCTTAGAATTCTACGATGTATGAAATACCCAGCCAGTTTTTTCCGATGATGTTTTAACCTTGTAAGGCTCGGACTACACGACGACGCGCGACGGTTCAAGCGACGGTTCGGTTCAGGTACCGGTACCGGCCGTGTAGTCGACTGCAAACTCAAAACTCATGTGTTGCGCTCAAGCGCCGCCCACTAGGTCCAGGAACCGAGCAGACCGGTTGTACGTGTAGTCGACAGCGCATTTTTGTTTGAGTTTATATGAAGCACCGGTTCCATGGAACCGACCGATACTGGAACCGGCCTAGGAACCGTCGTCGTGTAGTCCGGGCCTAATAGTCTTAAACAAAATAATAATGCCACTGTTTATAAAAAATCTAGAGCATGCATTAACAAGACCTCAGTGCAATTTAGTCTTCTAACTTGCACTTATAATACACTTGGCTTATAAATGACTTAGTCTGAGACTTTCTCAAAATACGTTTATATATCTTGAGACAATGAACGTATTTGTAGTTAAATATGGCTTATTACTAATTACTTGCTATTTATTATAAGTAAAACTGCAAAAACGAATGCCTCTTTAGGAGTTATATAACCTTATAGAGCATGTATTCTATATGAATTCGCAAACAAAGAGTTTTAAATGTGTTATAAATGATGAACACAAAGATTCCTTGAATTTCCCTTAGCTATCCATATCCATAGCATATCCATAATTTTCATTATTGTCGTCCATTTTCATAAACGTAGCATCCTAAATACAATTTAATAACTACCAAGTAACCCGGGTATAATTTGGTACACGAGTTAATTTCTAGCTTCACATTAATTCCGGTTTAGCGTTCGTAGCTTGGATTTAATTATTTTGCAATTAACCTCATCTAAGGGTTATATTACCTGTATACAGGCTGCAAATACAGGTGTTACATAATCGGCAGTGCGAATATCTACAGAGTACAAAACTCTTGCTTTAACAATTTGCACGTTGAATTGGTGTCTATGTAACTGAAAATTACTACCAAAATATTGTTGGAAACAGAAAGAGTATTTTACCTCACAATTCAATTTGTAGCGGTTATACGAGAAGTAACTAGAATACTAAACCCAAAAAATCAACGTTCCTCTTAGTAAAAGATGTTTCTTTATAATATTGACACCGACACTGAGTATGTAAATAAGTATATTTTCCCAAATTTTTATTTAAAATCGGCTCGTGAAAATCTTCAATCACTTTTTCTAATTTATAACAAGTATTTTATACACGCTGTATATCTAAACGAACTTTCCATCAGTCGCACGAAACGTCCTTAATTGTGAAGTCTTCATTAAAATACATGCTATCCGGTTCTAGATAGAGATGACACGAGACTTAAGGATGCCTAAACATTGAGGACGTTTCTTTCAAATCACGGTTTAAAAACTAACTCTCTAAATAATATTTAAAAAAATATAGAAAATCATCCTCCTTTCTCGTAATGTTGCTGTGCACGGTAGGGTCCATAATGATCTGTAAATTATCTGATAAGTCCACATTATGTATTTAAACATTTTGAATCGACCGATTTTTCTTTTCTTTGTTTTTTTGTTTGAATCAATCAATTTCCTTTAACAAATTTTTGGTATTCATTATTGCTACGAGAGCGAACCAATTGGCTATTTATTGAATACTGATATGATTACCCTCAATGTAGGCGGAGAAAGAATACTAATAAGTACCCCCTCTTCACCCGTCACCCATCACCCTTCAGTAGAGTGACCACACGAGTGAGTTTTAGTCATTGTTCAAACAAGTTATAGTTATAGTTTTTGTTTGTTGTTACTGTACTTACTTACTTACTTTATTTGCAATTATTATCCTCATGAAAAAACAACCACAAGAAATACTTACTAAAAAAAAAAAGAAAACTTACATACTTTACTTAGAATTGAATAAGTATATTAATTAACGTACAGAGCTTACTTTATAACAATGTGTGTTTTTATACGGTTGATATTATCGCTAAGAACGATCTCTCTTCCGAGTTCCGGACAACCTTTCTTTCGTATTTTCTTTATTAAATCACTCGATATAGATATTTAGCTTGGAAAAAATAAAGCGACATTCTAATTTGCTTTATTTATACAATTTAGGTATGTAACTTTACAGACTTGACAAATCTTCAATTCATGGTCGTGCTTCAATAAAAACTCTTAAACTTTGAGAATACTTTACATTTGACTGTACTTTTTCGGCAAAAATAAACAAATGTGACCAGTAGGGGAAACAAAAAGTGATTTATTTTAAGTTTCACTATTTCGTCACTCGTACTTTTAATAAAAAACGTTACGGGACCAGTTGACGAATACAAAATGTTACTTAATTCAAGTTTCACAATCTCGTCCCGTGTGTGACCAGTTCCACGGGACCAGTTGGTGAACAATCCGAATCTACTCCATTGCAATATAAATAGTCCCTTTCTACTTCATAATTAAAGAAAGAGATTTATTATTATTGATTAATGAGCAGGCAGCATTAAGCTGATGCGCCCATATCTAATCTGGTGTATTGTTCATTCACTTATTCATAGCACTTAGTCATTGAGTTCTTCGTCAATTAAGTCCACCACTACTTATGCACGGTTTAAAATCATATCTAGTCTATTTTTGAAACTGTTGACGATTTCATCAGACTTAATAAACCCAGAATTCACGATAACATTAAACAATTGGTCTTTATGATAATTTTAACGTAGAGTCAAAGTTTTATCATTAGAAGACTGGACAAAGGGAACTGTCCGAAAATTATGTTAGATATGGCCACCCTACCACCAGCCTCCACGGAGAGTGATGGATTCCACCCAATAAAATTTTGATTTGAGAGTCCTGTATTGTGACAACAGATCAATGTTTTAAGGATATCACGAACTCTGTCTTTTCATCAGGATAGAACGTCAACAACTGACAAGTTTTTTTAGAAGAGAAACCTTGGAGGAAATAAGCCTGCCCTGAATTGAGCTAATATCTTACGCTTTATGCAAGGGAACTTGTGTCGGGATTTATTGCCGGTGATTGAAGTGCAAATTAGCAGGCAAAGGCTGGTTCAGCATAGTAAGTATCACGGCGATGAGACAGATATACTCGTAGGCACATCCATTTGTTACCTGATAAAAGAAAATTGATGTTTATATTGTCACCAAACACTATCTATAATATAAAAATGAATCGCAAAATGTGTTGGTAAGCGCATAACTCAACAACGCCTGGACCAATTTGGCCAAATCTTTTTTTAAAATGTTCGTTGAAGTTCAAGGATGGTTTTACGGCGAGAAAAATTAGAATAATTGCTGGAAAAACCCTAAAAATAGCCCTTTTCTTTTTCCCATACAAACGTTTTGTAACTAAAACGTAGTCAATTTGAGCTTTATTGCTATGGTATAAAGTTCATATTAAATTACAAGCACTCACTGTTGTCTAAGCAATGTAGGTGTGTTCCTAACGTCAAAGATCATATCTATCAAAACAATGTGCGTGTGTGCGTTGGAGCACAGAATACATAGTTGGAGGAGTTTAATGTCGCGTTCCGAAACTCGCGTTTCTTTTGTATTAGTTTCGGCACGCGAGATAAAATGCATCAGTTTCCACGTCATTACATCAGTCAAACAAAAATCGCGTTACCAACAGTGTTTTATTATTTTTAATATCCAAATTTTAAATAAATAAAACAATTCGTACGGCTTAAAGGATTTGACTTCAAGTCATATCAAATTAAAAAAAAAAAAAATTTGTCTGTTACCTAATCTACTGAGTTTGCTTTTGTCTACTGATACACGAAACAAATTCGTATATCGTGTTTTGTGCAGAGTGTTTAGTTAGTTAGTGTTTGTTTAGTTCGTGTTTAGTGAAAAAATAATTTATATTTGATATGCCTCCTATAAGACGAAGCAATTTAGGTAGAAGAACCAGAAATGCTACAAACCAAGCTAATTACCGATCTAATCGTACTGCACAAGAACGTGACGACGGAAATGAACGTGAAAGAATTCGGATATCACAAACGCGTGAAGCGCGAGCCCGACATTCAACTAATAATCGCGCAAGTTTGAATCGAGCTGCTTTCAGTTACGATGTGTCAATTGACTACAGTAACTACCAATGTGTTGTTATTGGTTCTATGAACTCGGTTTGCTCACACTGTAAGGCATTAAAATACAAAAACGAAGCCAATGGATTGTGTTGCGCAAATGGTAAAGTGAAATTGATACCATTGGATCCACCACCAGAACCATTGTACTCATTGGTTTCAGGAATAGGAACAGATTCTATACACTTTTTGACACATATCCAACAATATAACAATTGCTTTCAAATGACTTCATTTGGGGCAACAAATGTAGTTCGGGAAAATTTTATGCCAACTTTCAAGGTATGTATTATAGCAGTTACTCATAATTATTTTAGCGAACAAAATTTTCTGTCACCAAAGTTAAGATGTGTCACTAATCTTTTTCCTATAGACATGTTGACTGGCTGCATTAACTTTCCTCAAAGTTTTTGTCAGTTAACTCGATCAAAAGATGAACTTATTCAGAAGGTGTTTCCAGATGTTTCTCAAAATTACAGAAACCATGATTGGTTGAGCGAACGAGCTATACTGGCTGCAAAAAACATAGATGTAAATGAATTAAATCAATCAAAAAAATTAAATCAAATTACAGGCGAATCGAGGATATATAAATCAGTTGATTCGGCTACTAATCAAGATGATGTAGTCAACTATCCACCGGAATTTTTAAACTCGCTGGATTTGCCAGGATTGCCACCTCACAATCTTCAATTAAAGGTTGGATCGGTGGTTATAATGTTGCGAAATATCAACCAACCGCGTCTTTGCAACGGTACACGGTTAGCGATAAAAAAATTACTAAACAATGTGATAGAAGCAACTATACTCAAAGGAAAGTATAAAGGAGAAGATGTTCTCATACCGCGCATCCCAATGATTCCGACTGATGTGCCATTTGAGTTTAAACGACTACAGTTTCCAGTGCGGCTTGCTTTTGCTATGACTATAAACAAGTCCCAGGGGCAATCATTAACTGTTTGTGGTATTAATCTAGAAAACCCATGTTTCTCACATGGTCAATTGTATGTTGCCTGTTCCCGTGTTGGAAAACCATCAGATTTGTTTGTCTATGCGCCAGGTAATCAAACAAAAAACATCGTATAACACAAAGCACTACAATGATAATAATAATAATTATGATTCACATGATTAACAATAAAGCGATTACTTACTTTTAAATCCTTATATATGTTTTATTTAATTATTTTTTAATCACAACGCCCTATCACCAGGGTGACGGTTCTGTTCAGGAGAATTTTTTAAAATACGTAGGCACAAAAACTGCCACATTACAAATCTTTTTGACAGGACGAAGTCTGTCGGGTCAGCTAGTACCTAATATATTTGTTTATTCACATGTACACATACTCTGCCTGCTCGAATCTATCACCTTTCTCTATCCCGATGGTTAGCAGGGAGAAAACTCGAAACGAGTAATGCTATACCTTTTATACATATTTAATTTTTTCGTTAATTAAGTATTTTTTGTATTTTGTCTGTGTGTGTAATAAAGATTATAATAATAATTATAAATACTAGATATTTGGGAAGAAATTGTAAATATACGTTTTCGGAATGAAATTAATTTTATAAACCATAAAAATAGGTAGGTACCTACTCTTATATAGTTCAAGTATTATCAGTGTCATAAGTTTATTTATATCCGTGTCAAGATATAAATTAAGTTTTTTACCTCCACGGTGTAGAATTGTGATGGTAATAAAACTATGTAAAGCTTGACCAAGAATATAAGTGCGCCGTGTTGCGGAATTTTATGAGAACTATTATTTTCATAGCGTACACAATAACGCAAATTATAAAAGATACCTACCAGTGCCAACCTCTTGACAACCCTATTATTATATCTGGATGAGAGTTAACCTACATCGGCCCAAAAAATACACTTCATACTATCACGACATTGACGGCGCGGGCGGTGCTTTTTACCTCAACAACGACGGAAACAAACACCAATAACTTAACGGAATCAAATAAATCATAGATTTTTAAGTACGAATAACTTGGGCCGTAAGTCTCGTCATGACTTTATTTCTGAAAATTAATTCACCTTATCAAGTTGGGGCAGCCAAGTCAATTTGCTTCAAATAAATTGAAATCTTTACTAAGTTAGTAAGTACACTGTGGGGTTTATTATAAACTGAAAAGCATAAAGTATAAACTACATTTTTTTTTACTTTAACTTTTTTAACGTTCTTTTTGAAGCATCCCATGTCGTAACGCTGCGGGAAAACGTCGGGTGGAAGAGAGTTCCACATTTTACAGGTGCGTGGCAGAAATGTGCGTGTAAAACGGGTCGTGGTAGACACCCAAGGCTTTAGAAAGTGCGGGTGAAAATTGAGCCGCCGACGAGTGGTGCGATTCAAGACATACATGAATACTAGAAATAGAAATAGAAATATATTTATTGCCAATATACATAACAATTTAAAATTTAAAATTATAGTACAAATAATTATAATATGGTAATGAATATGTAATGTATATTTGGCAAAAGGGGGGAAAGTCAGCAAATGCTGACATACTAAATAAGTACTTGAGCGTCGATGATTGGAGGCAGCTCGCGGGTGACAGAGATGCATGGAGGAAGCGTGTTCGGGAGGGATGTCAGGAACACGATGGAAAGTGGTTCGAAGCACTGGCGGCCAGGAGAGCAATCAAAGACCGAGAGATCACTCATCTACCCGGCGCACCACTCGCTTGCCGCGCGTGCGTACGTGTGTGCCGCTCCCGAATAGGGTTATTTAGCCACGAAAAGCGATGCCTTCGCGACGCTGCTTAAATCGTCTGCAATAGACGTATCAGGCCTATGATGACTTGAGCATCGGTAGCACATTGGCTAAGACAACGGACTCCCATAGTCCGGGTTCGAAATCGTGCAGTGCCATGTACCAATGAGTTGTTCGTATTTTTCGATGACTTACGTACATTTGCCGACTGCTCTAACGGTGAAGGAAAACATCGTGAGGAAACCTGCACACTTATATGACCAGGGTGTAAAATGGGGTAGGCACAAAAGATCCTCAAGGGTCGAAGTGCCGCTGGGTTATTCCCGGTCCCCGTATCATAAGATAAGATATAACACCAACTTATCGGTAATATTATAGTTTGTTATGGAGTTCATTATGATAAAAATACCTCCTTTTTCCCCGAAATATAATGGTTTTTAAGTCAATTTCAGTTCATATAGTTAAAATAACTAATTTAATTTCTGTACGTCTACGTCACTTATTTTTCTATAGAGGTCACTTTAGGGAAAACTCGTGAGTTGGTTGATGTTCAGAAACAACTTAAAATTGTGTTAAATTATGATTTATGACGGTTAAGCGTAAGTTAAGAGACTTGTTTGTGAAATCTCAGTAGAATTCCACGATGCTTGTAAATTCTTTAGAAACTAGGTAGTTCATTCCACTTAATAAGTGGGTATTTAATGTTAAATTAAATTAATAATACTTAATTTAGTTGGTTACTAAGGCTAATGTACATATGTCTGATATTAATTCGTAAAGACATGACTATGACATTTCAGTAAAGTATTTATTCGATTTCTACTCTCTATACAGGATAGAGTTTGTCTGTGGTATAATGGTTACATTTCAGCACTTTGATGCAGGTAGAGTGAACCTAACATGAGGAGCGTCGGTGGCCTAGTGGCTAGGACACCTGATTCCCATGCGGGAGGTCCGGGTTCGAAACCGTGCAGTGCCGTGTACCAATGAGTTTTTCGCATTATTCAAAG
Source organism: Hofmannophila pseudospretella (assembly GCA_947369225.1). Classification (NCBI taxonomy): domain Eukaryota; kingdom Metazoa; phylum Arthropoda; class Insecta; order Lepidoptera; family Oecophoridae; genus Hofmannophila; species Hofmannophila pseudospretella. Next base: position 5,513,560 of record OX376328.1, on the reverse strand, counting down.
ACTTACGTACATTTACCGACTGCTCTAACGGTGAAGGAAAACATCGTGAGGAAACCTGCACACTTAGATGACCAGTGTGTAAAATGGGGTAGGCACAAAAGATCCTCAAGGGTCGAAGTGCCGCTGGGGTTATTCCCGGCCTCCTATAAGATAAGATAAGAACCTAACATAAAGCTGTATCAATTGTTTTATTATTTACTTACATCATTTATCAGTTTTATAGCCTGATAAGTGCGAACATTTGGTCGCACGCAGCTTAAAAGGGGTAGTTGTGGATTTCCTCCGAAATCCTAAATCCTCAATTTAGACTTAAGGCTTATTGTTCCTTATCAATGTCTGAATGATTTACAACAGTCCCTCAGTTACCATAACGGCGCTTCTAGTCCGATTTCTGTGCTTATAACAGTGTGAAACAAAACCCCCTATAGAACCTAAGGGTACCTACATGAGCCGTTCCATATAAAATTTTCTTTCGCGAAAAAGTAGATTTTTTTTGTTTTCAGATTATGGCCGATAGTGAAAGTTGTTTAGTTATTGATACTGAACACCCCCATTGTGGCTCTATAAGGGGTTTTTGTTACACCCTATTATAACAAAGGACTAAATCAAACACATAAATGCGAGTCGCCTTTCTTCTCATAAAAAATACACCCCGAGATATCTCTGGACCAAACAAACAAACGATAAACGGACTCCTAAATATAAAGAAGGCTGTCAACAACACTTTCGCTATAAGAAAAGCAATAACAACGGTCGATGATCGATTATTGAATAAAAGGAAATGGCCGAGATCTATAACAATGTATCAGAGTCGGAGCTAGGGCGACTGGTGGCCAGGTTATCTGTTTTGATGCCCCCAATCTAGCAGGGTTCATTTGAAATATCATACTCACATAAATAAATCAAGATAGAACGGCGAAGTGGTCGGGGGGCATCCATGACTCAATTTTGCAATATACTGCAAGATTTAAATCATACAGCGCCTAGATTTCGACGCGGACGCGTGCTAAAATGCCTTATTGTGCGGTTTGTAACTGTAAGAACAACAGGTACGACAGTGAATCGATCAAACGGAGGTATTTAGTTCGTAATCACATCACTTTGGGGGCGTGGCTTATGAAAATGTTGAAACGTGCGATTCATGTAGCAACTCGCCCGCGTCACCGTTCTATCTTGATTTATTTCTGTTATCATACTCACTTATCACGTAACCTAATTCGAGCTTATGTAACTAAGCACCTACTACTTAGCCTAGGTAATATATTATGTATGACATATACCTAAATTAAGTAGATTGATACATACTCAAGTAGCAAAGACATATACAACAGACCTAACATGATTTCACGTACGTACACTGGGTACATAATAACCATCTCACTCACACTCATTATTTATGCATGTTTTCCCACGACTCTGAAGACTGTCAGAAATTTTGGACACGCCATGATAATTATGGCCAAATGAGCTCCGTAAGTATATTTCGTCAATATACTATTAATTTTTAGATCTCAGAGCTGCTGCTGGCGCGTACTTCGCTCAACGCCTAATCCTAGCCGTTCAGCGGGGTAACGCTGCCAGCATCCTGGGAACTTTACCGCATGGGAGCGCCCTAGACGGCGTGTTCGCTTTATAAATATAGGTAGGTATAGGTAGTTGAATATTGTAAATAACTAATTGTCTTTATATTATATATTTTATTTCCTTTCTCTTAATATTTTTTTTCTCACCTGGCCACTCATTATTTACATCAATGTTATGTCTGCTCCTGTATAAGGTACCCACCACTTATTAAATGTATCTGTGATATATAATTTGGTGTCTAACGTGTAGAGGTATAAACCTTCGGATTTGAGTGTTCAGCACCGAGCTAAAGATAAGTATTTTGGCAGCATACTCACAGGCACAAATGGCACAATCTACGTCCAAAACGCACTCAGCTACTAGTTTAGTTCACGTCATTGTGCCAAATGTCTAAGAGAGCTGCCATGTAGCATAGTCTGATGCGGCAGAATTGTGGTCCTGCTGCAGTATTTCGTTCCAATTGGTGACTATAATGTACAACTCGAATGTAGTAGCTACGATTTAAGACGATTCTATGCAGTATGGCGCCAATTAAGTATTTGATACTGATTTTGTCGATCGAGAGATCGCACAGAACACCGTGGTCTTTATTTAAGAAACTTGAATTCCGAAGCAACAAAGCAGGGTCTTACTGCAGCGAACACCATAGAAATCTAGAAAACAGATTATCCGCATCCGTTTCGCTCAATCTCAATCTAGACCGTTCACTCCCCGAAGTAAAAAAAACTTTACAATCTTTTTCTTGTCGGGTGTTCAGTTGCCAACCGAGAGTTCAGATTGCCGGTAGGCTTCGTCATGGCCCAACGATTGCTTAAATCAGAACTCTGAGCTGTTAACGACAGCAGCCGGAATCGACAGTTTAACTTACTCTCCGAGGGACGGAAGAACTCTGTCATGTTCGCACCTTTTCTAATAGCTAGGTACAACTCTGCAAACAAGTCGAATCGATAATGACTTAAAAGCTAGGGCACGAGATTGCGGCGCCAAACCCACCTCTGAACCATTGTGGTGGACCACTCCTAGCACAGGCATTCTAGCATTATTAAAATTACTCACCCTCGGATTCGCCCTCCCCAACGATAATAAAATCCAGAAGGATTTACAATCGCAAAGGATGACAAATCCGACCTCCAACCATTTTAGCCTTAATTAAGAATATTGGTTATGTGTAAAACATTACTAATTTAAAAAGGAAACATAATATACAAGAGAAAATGTACACAAATAAAAATTAAATGTTACTTATAAAATGTCTTAAATTAGACCCGTGTGGTAGGGTACCAAGGATGCTCGCGGCATTGCCCCGCTGGATCTAGCCGCCAGCCCTTGGGTCCCTCGTCGCATCAAATAGACGCTTGGACAGCTCTCAGAACAGTGACCAAGCTCCAGGCTCTTTTCTCTTGTATATTACGTTTTCTTTTTGTAATATAATATAAATAATTTTAAGTTGTAAATATGTAAATAAATAAATACTAAAGATATATTTAAAAAAAATATGTATAAGTAAGTACTCAGACATATAAAGCGCCCCCTATTGCTCTAGATAGGGGCCCCTGGCGGGCGTCCCTGTTACCATGTCCTAGAAACAAACGGGGAAGTTCGTAAGACTGTTCCGAACACGATGACCTGGAAAAATGACTGTCTTTTGAAGTGATACAAAAGACATGTTCTTTGTAAGCTGTTTGAGAAGGCCCGGCCCTATCTTTGAGGTACAATTCTCATTACAGAAGTAATAAAGTAGGTAGAGAGTATTAACGAAAACATTCGCTATTTATCATGATTTCTAGAAATGAAAATAAATAACTAAAAAAATATACGCAAATATAACAAAGAACTGATTTCATTGTGATTGTTCTTTTGATGGCATTGGCAATCGGAATTCGTGTAGATTCTAGGAAATATTTACGTACTTTATAAAGTCATATATATTTTCAGGTACAGATTTTGAACAATTACTTATTTATAAGCTTAGTAAAAACAAGGTTTATTGGTGATTGTTTTGTCAATGATAAATGTTTGATCCGACAGACTAACGTTTTGTACTGTTCGACTTTTTGAAATAGATTGAAAGCAAATTGGAAACAAATAACGATACAAATATTTGCGAACAGTTTTTGTTTACTTTTTTGCTGTGATTATTTTCACGTCACGTTTAGAAGCCAATCAATATTCTATAGTCGGGTATAGGTATACATGTACGTAGGTACTCGGATTTTTATAAGTTTAACTGATATTAAATGTAGGTTTACATAATTGACTAATAAATGACTTGTTTATATCTTTCGTCGCTTACCATCAGGCGAGATCGAGATCAAATGCGGGTTAAGTAGTAAATAAAAAAAATAAAAAATAAACAGACGCAAATGAAGTAAAAAAAATAAAATTTATTAAATTATTAATATTTTAAATTATTGTTTATCTCCCATTTCTGGGGTATTCTACCATAATCGCGGGGTTTTGGCCAAACGAGAGTGGGGACGAAAAAATAAAGAGATAAATATGGTCATCATAATATATAAGTATTTTATAATAATTTAAGTTTATTCTTCTATTGATAAGAATTTGCGTACTATTCTGCATGTATTTATTATAACTGCTTTTTGTAGGAGTCTGTATGTGAGGGCGAGTGTTTTGAGGCCGGTGTGAAGTGTGTTTGGGATTACTCCTGTAGATGACAAAATGATTGGTATAGTTTTGACTGTTTGCACTTTCCATTGAGACTTTAGTTCGGTTCATAAATCGGTATATTTGGAAATCTTATCTGTGTGTGTTGATGTAATTATTATTATTATTATTATCCTGTTAGGTTTTCTCCCATTTCTTGGGTCAGTTTATTATTATTATTTTTTGATAATTTTTTTATTTGAATTTTTGTAAAAAACCATAAATACGGTTTCTCACTTATGAAAGTTGGAAGTCTTCCGAGTCTTGGCTGATTCAAGAGTACACAGAAGATGACTTCCGATTTTTATAAGTGAGAATCTGTATTTATTAATCTGTTTTTATAAAAGATCGACGTGCCCTCCTTTGTGAAAAAAGACTATAGTATACGACGACGGTATAGACTCGCCCCGCCAACTTTTCACGTTTGTCCACCAAATCTTACGGCGAAAAATAGGAAGTACCTGTGATTGAAGGTGGTTCCTTTATCTACCGCCTCGGGGAATAAGGACGTGAGTTTGTGTATGTATGTTATCTATGATCTACTTCTAACTCCCTTCAAACTATGTACAGAAATTCTTCGAATTTTGCAGCGCTTGTAGCACACTGCAGTAATTTTAAAACAGAAGCAGACCAAAACCATAGATATCTATTATAGTCAAATGTAGATCAAGTTTGTATTTGTTCAGAACGTATTTCGGCAAATGTATAAAATAACATAATATTTTCTTACGTAAAACAAAAGCTTCTTCTCCTACCTAATAAAGTTTTATTTCTACTTCTCGCAATGTAATTATTATTTTATCTGTGGCTCGCCTTTGTTCTTTGTCAGATAATGAATCCATCGGAATATCGGCGGGGCCACGTACAGGCCATTGTTTTGGGTCCCTAACAATGGGCCCCGTTGTTTAAGATTTTCAGGCGACGATTCTAGTTAAGTGGTCTTTCGGTAATTCTATCAGATTTATTAGGGTTTAGTACTACTGCTAGGGTAACTAGGTTTAGATAGATAGGGAGGTGCGTTAATTATGCATAAAATCGGTGTCAATAAAGTAGTACCCGGGTAAAAAATATATTTTAGTTTTTAGTGTAAGTGTTGTAGATATGTTTATAACGTAATAAAATATAAAGTACATAAAAAATATTAGGAGTCGATTATTCGGGAGCCGGTGTCAAGTTACAAATCGGAAAACAGGGTGGAAAATTTGATATTTGTGATACGTTTTAGAAGTAGTAAACATGTTGTTTACTTACGAGAAACGCCAAATTTAACATTACGTAAGTATGATTGATTCTAAACCAAGTACGCATACAAAATCCTAAAAATTAATAATAGCGAAAATATAAATGTGTTTGTTGCTCAATACAATCTCAACGGCTGAACTGATCTGCATCGACTTTTGCATACGCATACTTTCATACCCTGGGTCAAGTACAGGCTACTTTTTAATATATAAAAATACTCGGTTTCTTAGGGAAACTTCAAGAACTTGCTGTCAATGCGGGCAAAGCAGTTGGCAAAAACTAGTTTATAGTCAGACAGAGGTTATACCTATTGAACTATCGCACTATTTGCCCTTTGCTCACTAATCCTGAGACAAATGCGTAGCCGACTGTACGCTCCTTAACATATATCTGGCTTCAGTTAAGGGCCGACCTTCCCATTTGCCATAATACGTAGTTACATAACCTGTCGTATGTCTGTCCTTACGGCTCATAAATAGGGTCAGAGTTACAACCACTTTCCACTTTTGGCCACAAAGTAGCGCTTTGATAAAAGTCGGCTTTCACCGTAACGTTTTTCATCTGTGAATGAAGTCTTATTCGGAGATTCAAATTGATTTACGGAAAGACCGTGCTCTACCAAAATGCTGAAAGAAAATTATACTTACTTATTCGTACAATGAGTCTTAACTCGTAGCTTTCCTTTGATGTTGGTGGCATTGCCGACAGTGGTCAGACAAAGCGAAATGAAAATGAAATGAAATTACTTTTATTTGCAAGAAATACGGTACAATTTTAGATAATATGAATATAGAATTTTACGTGTTCCGTAGCTTGGCATGTAATTTTTTTTGTAAGATTATACTTTAATTAAGTAGTTCATTTAAAAAAAGATAGCGTACAGAGTAGAAAAGAAATGCTGAATGCTGGCCGTACTATTCAGCTTTTATTAATTGAAAAGGAAGTAGCTGGTTTCGTATCACAAAGCCAGGTAATTTAGCACTGATTAGTACCGGTGGATACCTGTTTGTTTTTGAAAAGAGCTGCATACACATATTTTCTATGGTTTCGGTCTCGAAAAGAAAATCACTATTTATCTAGCTCTAGTCATGCGTCAGAGATGAGTCGCTGAGGGATACCTGGGTACTTACGAAGGTAACGGCCTAGTGAATGTTACAAAGGTACGAATATCATCGCAACGGTGAGAAAGAAGCGCTCGCAAACAAAATGCAAGTCTGATAATGTTAGTAGAATACTTTTTATCTAACAGTAGGTATTATTTCTTCAGGTTTATCTTGTAGTATCTACCTTTGTGGCAAAAATAAATCCGATCCGAAATGTTGTAGCATGAGTGTTGAAAAAACAACTTCTAACATTTAGACTCCAAATTTTGGAGCATATAAAGAAACTTTATTAAGTTGAATGAACACACTACGTGATAGATTCGACTAAGATCTTGATTGAAGTGAACAATTCCATGGTTAAGAAATCAGAAACTACTCGTATGAAAACCCCCGAATGCCAATTTTCAGCCCGATAGGAACAAATATTATAAGCATTACCATTTCTACAGCGGCGCCCCCTGGTGGATTAGCACAATAAAATCCAACTAAGAACCTGCTTTGTTAAATTCCAAAGCTGTAGCATAAAACCGCATCGAAATTGGTTCAGCCGTTTCGGAGCTAGATGGGAACAGACACATGCACACACAAACAAATATCCTCTTATGTCAAATGCATATACCTTCTCCGTTCCGTCGTGGGTAAAAATGGAACAAGCCAACTTTATATGCTTATATTGAAACAAGTACTTGTTTAAAGTAAACAATCTTTTCAGTTTACATTTTTAGATTAGAGGATCAGTTTACATTTTTAGATTAAACTGAAAATTACCGAAATTCCATTTAATACACATAAAGATCTGATATGCATAAACATTTTGTTACAACTATGTAAATAGCGTATTGTAGAAGTAACAATGATGAATCGGTACTAAAAACCGAGCTAGTAAATTAAAATTATAATCACAATACTCGTAGACATAAAATTATTAAAAATACATCATCAATTTCAAAATGCAAGACAAGCATTTTTAAATACAGTGGTTTATAGCTTCCTCTCAATGAGTGCCAATGGGAGGCCATCCTTAACAACTTGGACAATGGTAGAGCTGGGATCGATTACTGGATGTCGCAAGGTGTTCTTGGAGGGTGCCACTGAGACTCGACTTAGGATGGCTGCTAGACCCGCGATGGACTGCATGAGACCCAGACGCTCACCTGGCGGAAACAAAAGAATTATGAAATAAACAACTTCTTTGATTATGATTTTAGGTGGGAGTTGAATAAACAGCAAAGTAGTCTTGAGATAAGGGACTCGTAGCAAGTATGGTCCGAAAGTGATCGTCCAAGTAAAGCAACGTTGGGCGCGGTCAGAACTAGGATGGGTGATCGCTACTGGTATATTTTCATCAGAGTCGTCATATTATATAAACAAAATAAAACGTATTCTAAACATTAAATGAACTAGTACAAAGGCGGGTTTATCCCATTTCCCCATTTGGGATCTTTTCCAGCCAACCTTTGGTGTTGAACAGAGATTACGTGATTGGCTTGTCAAGCAATCGTTTTATACATATGACGAATTTCTAAAATTAAAATTAAATTATTCACTGCAATACCTATCTATACAATAGGTACCTGCTATTATAATATATTTTTTATTTTATTTTGAAAGTTGGAAATGAATTAATTATTTATTAATAAAAAAATTAATTGGAAATTAAAATAATTTTTATTGTTATAAGTTTGAAAATTGACGTGTAACTTGTTGTTATTAATAAAGTGATTGTATTGTATTGTATTGAACAGGGTAAAGTTCAAATATATCATGATGTCCACCGATGTGTCCGTCCATTCATCAAAATAGATTGTTAAAGTTGTAAATATATCACAGTCTTTAAAACCAAACATAAAGGTAAAAGCAGATTATAAACAATTAGCCTGGAGTTCGGAAGATAAAAATAGTAACAGAATAATAACTTACCAATACACGCCCTTGGGCCTTCCCCGAATGGGAGATAAATGTGTTTTTCTATTGCACTTAAATTGTCTGGATGGAACCTCTCTGGCTTGAAATTATCTGGTTCCTCAAAATATTTTTCATCTGTCTGCAAAGCTTGGACGGATATATTGATGGTGACTCCTTTGTCTATAGTAATCCCTGTTCCAGGAAGGGTGTAAGTTCTGGCGCATTCCCTTGACAAGAAGCCCAAGGAAGGAAAGAGACGCATGCTCTCCCTAAAATGACAACAAAGCGTCGATTAGACTACACGATAGGTAGGGCACTAAGTCATTTAGGGCCCTGAATCAGTGTAGTGTAATCGCAGTTAGCCAGTTAGGGTCCTGACTTTTGCTGAAAGAGCTCATTGATTTTATGACACATAAGTGAAAAGGCAGTAGTGTTTTTTAATTATTGTAAAAGTGAAATAGTGAAATCTTGAGCTTTATCCAAATCTATAATACTTTCTATAGATGAGTTGTATATGTCGCAGGAAAATAGCCGAATACCCTAGAAATTTGGCCAAGACTGTAGAGAACTGTGGTTCTGAGGGTCCGGAGCACCTTTGGCGGAAGGTGGAGGGTATGAAGGGAGGGCAGGTTCCCCGGGGTTCTTTTCTCCATACTACCTACTCTTTAAAAAGGTTTAGGAAGGTACTTACGTACACGCAAAATGTATAGTCCCCCTCCCCCCCTCCAATCAATCACGTGACTCTTTATTATATGATATACAGTTTAAATCCACCATCCGTCACTACTGACGACAAATAAACCCCAAATCCCTAGAGTTTTCGGCTATTTCACTGAATTCGGTTATTTCCTTGCGGCATATATACTTAATACCTATAGTTCACACAGTGTTAATTTTTATGTACAGTGAAAGACACATGAAGTAAGGCTGTGGATCATGTCGCAATAAGTTTTGGTTTCGATTTCTTGACATTCGTAGAATGTGTCAAATAGGTTAGAGTGATAAGTAATAAAGTACTTGCCTGAAACACATGCCTAAATATTTCAGCTCTTTCACAGCATCATAAGATAGCTTGCCTCCGTGTCTCCTGAGCACTTCATCAATTTCTTGTTGACACTTCACTTGCTCTTCAGGATGGAACGCCAGTTGGTGTAGCGTAAAGCTACTGGCCGATGACGAGGTCTCGAAACCGGCAGCAAAGAATATCAACACTTGGGCAGCCATCAATACATCATCCATTACTAACTCAACAATTTCAGGTGTCCCATCAGTATTCCTTTTTTCCAATGACTCCCCTACTATTTTACCCTTCTGTTTTAGCTCCAATAGTAAATCTATGAAGTCATTGCGCCCTGAAGGTTTATAATCTCTTTGCTTCATTATTGATTTGACCAAAGAAATGGTAGGGTCAGTTACTTCAGACGGGAAAAGATGTACATGTTTAAAAATAGCAGGAGCTAACTGTTTAATTAGGCTTACAAAAATATCTCTGTATTTAACTTCAAAAATGCGTTTTCCTAATTTACGGAATGTTGAGTTTTCGTCATTTAAGGAGTCTGTATCGATTCCAAAACCACAAGCACCAATAAAGTCAGTAGTGTACCTTGCTATTAAATCTCTGACGTCAACATCTTGTCCTGCTTTTGCTGAGGTAGTGGCAATGTTCTGCAGTTTTTCAGCCCTTTCCACTATTAAAGGAAACATGGCTTTAAGTTTACCACTCGAGAAGGCCGGAGTCAATCGTTGTCTTAATAGTTTCCAAGTATCACGTTCAGCGTTGAACAAATTATTCATCATTGGTTCAATAACTTCCTTATGAGAGTTAAAAGTCATACCTCGCAAGTAGAAATGATGAAAGTCTGTTACCAGTATATGTTTAATTAATTCAGGATCTCTCACAAGAAGCGTTATATCATTTGAGATGAAGAAACCGACAATTTTTTCATTGGGGTATTTTTTATAAATATCTACTAAGTATTCACTGATACTTCTCTGCTGGAATGTCTGTCGGGCAGTCGTGCCGAAGAAAGGTATAGGTTTTTCGTACTTCACTCCTTTCTTCTGCCAGTAATTAAAATTCCTTGTTCCGTATAAATATAGTAGCAACAAAATTATACCAAAAATCACAAAATACATGTTTGCCTAATTTTACTTTGGTATACGACACTGTCACGGAATTATAGATGCACTTAACACTGGAAATGCGTTTTAAAACGGTGTAATTCTTGAATATTATTATTAGTTATTAATACTCGTAGATCACAGACAAAATAAAAAACGAGAGCATTGAATGAGTGGTTTCCTCCCGACACGGACAAATGTTGTGTTGATCGCCAGTGCAAAGTTGAAATTTATACCTACTCGTATCTACCTATACATATTGCTTTATTATTCATTTGTAGTGTGCAGAGATTACTTGAGAACATATGTACAGACTGTTATAAAAACTGGTGGCTAAAAATTATGATAACCAATAACCAATTTAACTTTTTCCGATTTCTTTTATTCACTTTGGTATTTTATCAAATTTTATAGAAAACGCTTACAATCAGAGAAAAAATTATGTTACCTATGTTGCAACAAAATAACTTAAAGAAAATTGAACCGACTTCTAAAACTTGTATTTTGAGTAGTTTGAGAGCATCGCGTCGCATAACGCATCCGAGAAAACATTTTCAGATACTTACTTCAAAACTTGAGGAACCCGACTATTGGAAAACACTTAGGGATAATTTTGTACATTACTAAATAATTTTATTATTTTGTTACATTATCGTATCTTATGATAGGGGGCTGAGAATAACCCCAGCGGCACTTCGACCCTTGAGGATCTTTTGTGCCTACCCCATTTTACACATTGTTACATTATAAAGGTTGTCTTCTTGTTATATTATAGAGATCGCTCTTAGCGATAAGACCGCCTAGATTGTTTTAATCGTTTTGTACGCATAGTTTCACACAAAGTTTTTGTGCAATAAAGTGTATTCATTCATTCATTACATACCTACGTCCTGTATACATTTTTTTGTCATCTCAAACACAGACTGTTAGCGCGGAGATCTGTGCAAAATATATACCTGACTGTTTGTGCAAAAAATATGTTTTTGTACTACATGTAGGTGGTAAAGTTTTGGTTGCGATTAGACAGACGGACAACAGACAAATTTTGTATAGTTAATGGGCTCGTAATTAACTTTAAGCCGCAGGACATATAGAAGAGACGTCGGGCGCGGAAGAGGCGCGGGCCGACCGTGCGACCTTCGAATTTTTAACTATATGCATACAAGTATGTAGATAAAGTTTGATCAGATAAACATGACAGCGCATCTTTTGTGTCGCTTAAATGTTTTGCGCCAATCAATAGTGAACTTTATAGGGTTTTCATACAATTCAAAATTCAAAAGTCGTGTCTCGTGTGTGACTTGCGCCTAAAGATGACAGCGCAGGATGGCGCAGAATCAAACTATTATAAAAACACTGTCTGTTTCTAAAATTAGACACTGGCAAAACTACCGGTTTCATGTTTAAGTTCAGGTATATATACTTACTTACATATTTGAGCCTAAATTTGAACATCTAGCTATACCGTTCCAGAGATCCCTCTGACATCAAAGATAGTCCAAGATCTTGGAAACCAATGGTTAAATTTTTATCAGACCTAGCTAAGAATAAGTACACTCTAGACAAAATTCTATATTTAATATAAAAAAACCGGGTCCAAAGCGGACCATCCGTTGTTAAGTTATGGTGCCACAAATAAAATATTTTTTGTTTAATTACTTTTAATTTCTAGATAAAGAATAGTACAATAAGTAACAATATAATGCACAATGTGCCTCGGACAGGCAGACGGGCGTACTTTTAAAAAAATATAACGATGGATATGGATGTCAGTTTGTGCCATAGTTTGTTAAAGCTGTCAACTCGGTAGGTAATAATTATTAAATCGTCTTCAGGTTTCTATCAATTAGTGCCATCTTTGGCAACTTGTACGACGGTACAGCTGGGGTCGATGCCCGGATGTCGCAGGGTATTTTTTGAGGGTGCCACTGATACTCGACTGAGGACGTCTGCCAGACCAGCGATGAACAGCATGAGGCCCAAACGATCACGTAAACGTAAAGTGGTAAATAATTGTGTTACTGGTCCACCTCACAATATTTTGATGTCTCACGTGTACGAAAAAAATGTCTTACAATTTATTTAGGCACACAAATATTTGTTGAGCTCTCCACAAGAGTGGCTTTACAAACGCTCGGATAATGATCGGGTACGCCCGACTCAGGTCAGCCAATTTAAACGTAATCATATCAAAGGTCATTTTCATTGACCCAGAAACTAAACATCCTTTCAAAACAAATAGTGTTACTAAAAATAAACACACTGGAAAAATTGCAAATATTATTTTCGGTCCAATAAATGAAACATTATCTAAGAAGTAATATAGAAAATAAATTTTACCAATGCAGGCTCTTGGACCTTCCCCAAACGGGAGATATATGTGTTTCTCTATAGCGGTTATTTTATCAGTGGAACCTCTCTGGTTTGAATTTATCTAGTTTATTGAAACATTTTTCAGTCTGTTTTTCATTTTTCTGGCTTGGGTAATTACTCCTTTGTCTATGGTCACACCTGTCCCAGGAAGGGTATATATGTTCGGGTACTTTATCTACACAGGTACAGGACTTTACCTACAACCTTCGGAGCAAGGCCAGAGTGAATAGGCATTTACAGGACCCGCATGCTCCATCGTCGACCTCATCGTCGCTTACCATCAGGCAAAATCGAGGTTAAATACGGGTTTAGTAGTCAATAAACAATTTTTTTAAACCCAATCAGCTACATCTTTGAAAGTATGTGGTTTAAGCAGAATCTTATTCAACGAGTCATTGCTCAGTCTAATATATAGGACGAACGGTGGTCTTTAATTTACATACCTACTCGTACATACACTACATTAGTATCAAGCTAGGTAGGTGCCATTTACCTGAAACATAATTCCAAATATTTCAACTCCTTCACAGCTTCGTACGATAATTTCTGAATTTACTAATACATCTGTTTAACATTTCAGATTACTCGTATATTGTGTTACACGATGTATACATAATACTAAGTATCGTCTCAATTACAATAACGTTTGGAAGTCATGTGGAAGAACCTGAAATAAAAAATGGTAACTCAATTAGGGTTTGATTCCTCGGATAAACAATTCTTTTGTTATTGACACTAACGAAAATTGAAAACATGTTGATTGTAGAGGTATCAAAATGACATCTCGAGTAATAAAGGCCGACCAGGATTATAATAGCGTTGTTGTCATGAGATGCCAGTGGTACTTTTATAATCCTCGTTATGGAGATCGCTATAAAAAAATTAGTTCAGATAAAAATCTGCAACATGGCGCACTCTATTGTATTCCCAGTCGCTGATCGGGCTATATAACCGAACCGGGACTTGAAATGAACGTGTGTAGTCCAGGCCTCACAAATTCGTTTCAAGCCCCGGTTCGGTTCGCTGCAACCAATCACAATGTGTTCCGCCCTCCCCCGTCATGAAATCAGCGCTTCGTGATTGTATGCACCAAACCGAACCGAGGCTGGAACCGGGCGCGTGTAGTCCAGGCCTTATTTATATTTATAATAAGTAGTAGCAATATACAGCTACACTTTGTACTATATTTTGAGGGTTTGCTACTAACATAGGCCCTGGGTGTTCGAGCTTATCTACGGTTAGTTGCGTATAGAATAAATAATAGTCGGAATAATAGTTCGCCTACTCTAGGACGAAAGCTTGTTTTCTGGCTTAAAGTTAATTGACTGTAAAGATTGCTTGCTTAACATATGGTTAATGACCAATCTATTGTCAGAGTTGTTCAGGCCGCCCGTAGGCCTCTGACATGGTTCTGACTGTAAACATGACACCGCTATATACTATAGTCTAAATATACAGACATAAACATTTGACGTTAGCATCAATTCGGTATTTGTCTAAATTTTATTTATTCCATCAATCAACTTACACGGACATCCTGAAGAAGGACCAAGAGTTCGTTTTTCGATATCTCAACTAACATCAGAGATATTAATGATTTAAGTTAGTACTGTCCCTTTTTAGCAAAATAGTTCTTTATATGTAGTCAGAGCTAGAGCTAGAGCTTGTATGGCGCTACTACACAGTGACGCACGATGTAATATATGTAGTCAGAGCTAGAGCTTGTATGGCGCTACTACACAGTGATGCACGATGTAATATATGTAGTCAGAGCTAGAGCTTGTATGGCGCTACTACACAGTGACGCACGATGTAATATATGTAGTCAGAGCTAGAGCTTGTATGGCGCTACTACACAGTGACGCACGATGTAATATATGTAGTCAGAGCTAGAGCTTGTATGGCGCTACTACACAGTGACGCACGATGTAATATATGTAGTCAGAGCTAGAGCTTGTATGGCGCTACTACACAGTGATGCACGATGTAATATATGTAGTCAGAGCTAGAGCTTGTATGGCGCTACTACACAGTGACGCACGATGTAATATATGTAGTCAGAGCTAGAGCTTGTATGGCGCTACTACACAGTGATGCACGATGTAATATATGTAGTTAGAGCTAGAGCTTGTTTGGCGCTACTACACAGTGACGCACGATGTAATATATGTAGTCAGAGCTAGAGCTTGTATGGCGCTACTACACAGTGACGCACGATGTAATATATGTAGTCAGAGCTAGAGCTTGTATGGCGCTACTACACAGTGACGCACGATGTAATATATGTAGTCAGAGCTAGAGCTTGTATGGCGCTACTACACAGTGATGCACGATGTAATATATGTAGTCAGAGCTAGAGCTTGTATGGCGCTACTACACAGTGACGCACGATTTAATATATGTAGTCAGAGCTAGAGCTTGTATGGCGCTACTACACAGTGACGCACGATTTAATATATGTAGTCAGAGCTAGAGCTTGTATGGCGCTACTACACAGTGACGCACGATGTAGGTAATATTGTCATTTCTTTCTATTGTCTGATTTTTGTAGCTATTTAATTATTTTTTTTTATTTTAATACAGGTACGAATTTTAATTCTGTTTTCACATTTGACCATCAATTTATGTCTATTTCTTAATTTTTAAGTAATTCATTTACATATTTTTTTAAATATATTTTTTTCATTTTTTATTTGTTACTTGTATACTACCGAAATTGTCAAAATATTATGTTATTTAGATATTGTTATGTTATTTAGACTCTAGACTGTACCTACTGTGCTTGATTTGTTGACACAGGTTACGTAAACAATACTGATATTTGAATTACCCACGTAAATTGAGCTTGTTATCTCTCTGTGATACAATTCTTATGTAAACATAATTATTTGGAATGACAAGAATTTTAAATGTAATTAAGTACTTATAATTAACATTATGTATCCAAATGGCACCACGAGGAACATCCATACATAGTATGCCGGATGAAAACGTTTTACATAAAGTAAGGCCAGCGAGACGAGATAAAGAATGTAAACAAACTTTCAGGGGTTCATAACATTCGGAACCACTTGGAAAAATAATGTGAAATTAAATATTCTCTTGTCAAAATTTGACAGAGTTCAAATTGCAAGCAAAGAGATTATAACGTTGAACCTCTGATGAGACACCAGTTTCACAACTTTCACATTAAGATAATGTATCAACTTGAATTCACAAAATATGCGGCCCAAATGTTGACAATTCATGCACTGACCATTTTCCCGTACTATGAATCACACAGCGACAGCCACTTTTGTCGTTATTGCATGCGAGATTAAAGGACATTGTCATAGATACTAATCGCTCACAATCATAACGGAACTCGGTACAGGGTCGGCTTGTTTACGATTTTATATCGTATCGTTGGCTCGACTTTAGGTATACCTTTTTTATCCCACCACGGCGAAACCAAAGGAGGTTTTACTGCATTCTTTTTTTGTTTTATGTTTTAAAAAGTAATTGTTTTTAGTTGTTGTTAGTTGTAATAACATGAGGTACTAGACCTATGCTGTAACGTTATCAGTAATTACCCGATGTTTAAGTGAATGCTGTGTATGCCTTTAATTGGCACATATATCAGTAAAAGTACCATTTTATTAAGATTATTTTAAATGTATAATAGATGTGTTGTTGGCATACCTAAAAAAATAAAAATAAAATAAAAAAATAGGAGGTTAATGTGTTTTTCATTTTGACGCCAAACTGTTTAGAATATGTTCATTTACATTCTTTTAATGGAGTTAACAAAAGAAATTCTCTCCAATTACACTAGCCAAATAGACCTATTACAATATTAGATCGTAGTAAATGTACATATTAGGACAGCCACATACGAAATGAGCCCTTCAAGGGCGTTCCAGGCTGTTTGCTTGGATCCCTCGGGTTGATTTATATGGGCAAATAAATTCGAATAATTTCTGCTCGTACCTTCATTAGGCAAATAGAAAACGCCCTCGCTTGCGATTTTTTTAATATTTAGTTTTGATTCGTACTTAAATAGTACTTCCTATTTATAATTTACAATTTAGAGATATTTGGTATTATTATTGATTACTGTAATCAATTTTGAGGTGAATCATCATTTTCATAACGCATTCCGTTAAGCTCTAAGGCTTAGGGAAACCCCTTGTGACTAGGTATTTTATCCCGAAAACATTTGCCATTTTAATCTTGAGGAGGTACTTTTTAAAAAAAAAATATTATTGACTACTAAACCCGCATTTGACCTCAATCTTGCCTGATGGAAAGCGTCGATGAGGTCGACCATGGAGCATGCGAGTCCAGTAAATGCCTATTCACTCTGGCCTTGAAGATCCCAAGGTTGTAGGTTTCGGGAAATACGTATACGTTCGACTAATGAATAAAAAGTAATGAAATCAACTACTATACAGTGACTTTTAGTAAACCGATTTGTATGGGATCTCGAATTTCATTTGTGCTGTACGAATTTTTTTGCAACCAGTTGTTCACATTCAAGAGTAGAACTATTCAAAGAAGTCATAGTATTTCAATAGCATCCTGTATTCAACATGCCAACGGTTGGCAGAGTAAGCTATACTTGAATTTGCGCTCAGTAATTAGGTACCTAGGTACCAATTATGTTTATTGTAATTATGATGATACCTACTTATGTCTCAGACAGAACTTGATGTTGTTTCTTTTTATTTCAGGCTTTACATAAATTCATCTCAAGAGTATAAAAAAACTAACGTAGAAGAATCAGGACTAGTTTGATTTGCTTGCAATCATAATTTGGATGGATGATCTAACTTATGGCACAAGATAACCATCTTGTTGAACCCATACTTCACCAGCAAAATAGTTTCGGTTTGCATGACATTTAGGCTCTGACTACACGATGACGATTCCAGCGACTGTTCGGTTCAGGTACCGGTACCGGCAGTGTAGTCACCTGCATTCAAACTCATGCGTTGCGCTCAAACCCCGCCCACTCGGTTCAGGAACCGAGAGGCCGGTTCCAAGCTGAACCGTCGACGTGTAGTCGACAGCGCATGAACAGTCGTAGGAACCGTCGTCGTGTAGTCCGAGTCTGAATGACATTTTCAACCACAAGGGTTGTGTCAACCAACTGACAATAAAAATTTGGTTAATTTCTCTAGGTATAAGTACTTACCTTAAAGTTCTAATTGCATTGCTGAAGAATTAATTCATAATGTTTAGATA
The DNA here is from genome assembly GCA_947369225.1 of Hofmannophila pseudospretella. Classification (NCBI taxonomy): domain Eukaryota; kingdom Metazoa; phylum Arthropoda; class Insecta; order Lepidoptera; family Oecophoridae; genus Hofmannophila; species Hofmannophila pseudospretella. Next base: position 5,495,342 of record OX376328.1, on the reverse strand, counting down.
TTCTTTGTCGAATCTTAATTGTTTACAATTCTTTTGTGTAAAAACATATTGTTATTAACTTTATTTATTGTTATATTTAAAAAGAAAATTCTAAATTTTAAATTAGAGACAGTACATAGGTATTTTATGCAATTCTTCATAAATAAACACCTCATTAATAAATAGAGGTATAAAGAAATAATCGTTCTAAAATACATCCAAAACTAAATTCAAAATCCATAGTTTTTATTTACGTTAACCCTTTGACCGCTCTAAGTTTATAAATCGTTCCAGCCTACAGAGGTAGTTGTGAAATAAGTGAAGTGATTACCATTGAGAGGGGAATCGTGTCCTCCATATAGACCCTTGGCAGTACATCCCTTGTACACTGCTCCCACTGAATTAGAAGTCTTTTCATTGGTAATGGAGACCCCTACATTGCTGAATAGGGAGTGAGTGTGAGCTTTCAAACGGATACTTCGTGAATTAACTTAGTCACTTCGTGTACAGTAAATTGATTCTGATGTCTGATTTTCTACGTGGTGTTGTTCAAAGTCTAGATTAATTTGAGTTTAAGATTTTGAGTGAATATTAAATATTTTTAAATTTAAAACGATGTAGCAACAATTTCGTAAAATAACATATCGGAGCCATGAACTTATTATGGTTGAGTTAAATAAATACTGCTACTTTGATATATCTGCCTTCACCACGTCGTCTTCTGTATGTCGGAGTCCAGTAATAGTTTTCACCATTATTTATTTTGGGGAATTATAATAAATCAAACGAAAGGAATTTTATTTGACGACAAAAAATAACATATTAATATTCTTTATGAAACCAACTGATTATTACGAATAAACCATCAAGTAAAGAACGCCATATATTTTGATTCAGCGTTTAGATTAATAATTTAGCCTCTAAATTACTAAGTCCAGCGACTGATTTATAATAACCCAGAAAAAACTGCTTGCACATTCTTGCCTGCAAGCTAACTTACATGTCGAATAGAAACCGACTCGGATGTGTTAGGTTGAGCTGCGCCGCTACGTCTATTTGCCGCTCTAGCCTTCATTAGGTTATGTTTTTATAACAACCCAAAAAAAACTGTTTTCATATGCTTGTCTGGGGGTGAGGGGGTAAAGGTCAGTGACCTTGAGGGGGTCAATGACTCGGATCGAAAATTCAGAGGCTATAATATAAATTACCACGCTGAGGTTATAATCTTTCAGTTTTGAGAATATCTAGTCGCAGAAATACCTAGTATTTTTAGATGCTCGGGAAGGTCGCAAAACTAGTAATTCAGAGGATAACTTAGTTTTACAATAGACAAAAATGCTATTTAATAGAAGTTTGGTTAATTACCACCCATTTATTTTACTTTTCACTTTCTGATATTTTAATAATATTATGTACTTAAATAGTGCACGACGTGAATAAGGCTGGTGTTTTGGAACTTGACCTGCGCACTTCCGTGCGCTCAGATTAATGTTTTTTTTAATTGCCACTGCACCGCCATAACATATCTGTATGCCCAAAGGTCAAAATAAAATAAATAAGAAAAACTATGCCAGAACAAGGAAGTGTAATATTTTTTTTCTTTAGTTTTAGATTATTAGTTCCTAATAATAATTTGTGTAAATGTCTTACTTAGCTTTAGTCCTAAAATGTCAGAGTAGGCCAAACATATTTAAAATTCTGTACCTATTCTTGAAAAGGCGGAGCTTAACAGGCTAAATTAATTCTTAGACGTGTAATGTAATTTCTATCTTTATTTATGATTCGACTGTATCACGTTTTAAAATACACGCAACAATATTTCAAAAAGGCTTTTAAGTTAATCTACTTATTATTTGGTAGGCACCTAATTCATTGTTTTTGCTTACTTATGGGAGAAACAATGCGGTGTGGGTGTAAGCTTGCAGCTCAGGATTATGTTATAAATTATGCTGTATTATGTTCTGAGGTATTATTTCTAATGAAGTTTCAGAGATTTTGGTTATTCTGAAATTGTTATATAATGTAAGTTTTATTTATCGTCATAAAAATTAAGTAATATATCATCTCATGATGCCTATTAAAGTCCCCACTGTCGAGATACAGGCGTCCCCTTGCACAAAGGGGTACGGGACATGATCCACCATGCAAGCCCAGCGCTTATTGGTGGATTTCACATGCCCTTAGAAAACTTTTATTTTTATTTTTCCTCAGCCATGAGGTTTCCTCGCGATATTTTCTTTCACCGTTAGAGCAGTTCGTACATAAGTACATAAGTCTTCGTAAAAATCTGAAAAACTCATTGGTTTCGAACCCAGAAAGGCGCGGCATCCTAACTACTACACCGATACTCATTATGTCTTTATTCCCATGAATTAATAAAATAAATCGTCCCACTGCTGGGGAAAGGCCTATTTTATATAAATTGGCTACGACAAACAGGCAGACGGGCGAGCTGATGGTAAGTAGTCACCGTCGCTTAGAGACACGTGCAATATCAGGGGCATTGCTTGTGTGTTGCCGGCGTGTAGGGAGAGGACTTTTTTAACGTACTTTTTGAAGCATCCCATGTCGTAGCGCTGCGGGAAAACGTCGGGTGGAAGAGAGTTCCACATTTTACAGGTGCGTAAAACTGTGCCTACACTCCTCCTTTATCATCGATGAAAAAAAAAATTCAGACAACCGACAATTTAAATATTATAATATTTACAGAAACACGATTAATTCGGCAGATACGGCATTTAAACGGTGCTCATTTATTTTATTAGAATTCGCTGATACAATTACGCCAATAAAATACATTTTGTACATTTTTATCCCCGACTTATCGCCAGACTTGAGTCATTTGTAAACTTAATAGCCAATTAGGCTACGCGCTACGCAATGTAGGCCGAAATACAACCAGCTGGCTGTAATAATACATTTTATATGTAGGCGGTAGAGCTGTCAGATTTTCTCAACTGTAACGGGCGTAGGACCAATAAGGTCAATAAATACGAGATTTTAAACCGGGTTAAATAGTTGCTCGTGGCGTGCGACAAGAATTTTTTAATTAAAAGTGTTTGAAATATTAGCAAACTTCCATTTTAAACCTCTAATTTGTGGATTTAGCAAGCTAAATTAAATGTGTGTTAAAACTGAAATATTTTCATGGATGTGGATTTAACTTGTGTAACAATTTTCCAATTTAAACCGAATATGCTTATACTTTAATACAATTAACCAATAAACAAGAAAAAAATGTATCTAAGGTACAGCCTATTAAAATCAATCTTTCTAATATAGGTAGAGCTTATTTCTAAAAAGAGAACTGTTCCAGTCGACCTACGAAATTTTTTTTTATTATTTTTTATTTACTTCTAAACCCGCATTTGACCTCGAACTCGCCTGATGGTAAGCGACGATGAGGTCGACGATGGAGCATGGTCCAGTAAATGCCTATTCACTCTGTCCTTGAAGATTCCAAGGTTGTAGGTTTCGGGAAATACAGACGCCGGCAGGCTGTTCCATTCCTTAGCCTACGACATAGTAACATGTAATGATGCAATAGACATAATACATGTAAAATTTAAAAGTATTAACAAAACTCTTTTCATTTTGTAAAATTGGGACATCCCAGAAAAAACTGTAACGGTGGAACAGCATAGTAACAGCGAACGTGGTACCTACAAATTGAAAAGGTGCTTCTAAAAGTAAATGATGTGTATGTTTTACACGCAGATGGATGAGTAAGCCGTAGCCGCAAGCTCATGTTGTGTGTAAAGAAACTGGGGAAAATGTACTTACACAATGTGTGTTGTTAATTTTTCAAAAAGCTCGCTTATTTTCCCAAACCGACTTTCTATTTACTCTGCCACAGATATTTATGATAAGCGTTTACACAAGACGGTTTTAAAATAAGATACTTACTGTTGTTGTACGTAAAACATAGATAAATTATTCGCGATACATGTCACAAAATATTAGGTATAGAAAATTTAAATATGGCAAGGAAAAATAAAGGGTTTTATGAACGCGTGAAATATGAAATATTGTTGGTAGAGCAAAGCTCCAAATACCTATATTTCTAAATATAAGCCTAATTTAATAGTCATCTTCTATATATAATATATAAAACTGAAAGTTTCTTTGTTTGTACTCGTACAGAACTGTACGACCTCAACGGCGAGCATACGTTAAACGACAAAGACGGTAAGAAAAAGAGAAACGTGCCAAGACAGAGATCGTGGCGTTCCGTTCTCTCTGCCTACCCCGTAATGACATAGCGTGAAGGTATGTATGTATGAAAGCTACTATAAGAACTAATAACATCAAAACAGCGATAAAAATGTGTTATTTCGTATTTTCAGCCTTATGTGTAGAAAACTTGAAACATCAAAAGGGGCACGAGGGGACCGAGCGTCGTTAAATGGGTCCCCACCGCGTCCCACAACGATCGTCCCACTTCTAACTCCACTAATGTTTCCATCGCAATGCGGGTTAGTTGTTAAATATACAGTATACACTCAACGAACTCACGCGGCGTCAGATGACTGAAACTTATGCTTAAAACGTGGTAAATGCGTATTAAGATCAGGTATTACATTACACAACAATGGTTCCACTTGTAACTCTACTAACGTGTCCATTACAATGTGGGTTAGGCGATATAACACTCTGCGACTGATGACTGAAAACTTATACTCAAATGTGGTAGGTAGGTACTTAATTGTTTATTAAAATTAGGTCAATTTATAGCATCGGACAATAATGGTTCCACTTCTAACTCCACTAAAATGTAAAGAAAAACAAAGTAAAATACACTTTATTGCACAAATAAAAAACAATAAACATGAAATAGAAAAGGAAATGGTGAAGTACAATTTAGGTGGCCTTATAGCTAAGAGTGATCTCTTCCAGGCAACCTTCGGGCAGAGGAAATGATATCGAGAAAGAGGTGGTGGAGAGTGGTGTGTAAGGTTTATGGAAAACGTTACATAAGAGAATTTTATTTAAAAAAAAAAAGTGTCCATCCCAAAGCAACCCGTATAGTAACTCACCTATTTTATAATTGTTTATAAAATAGTTGAGTAACTATGCAACGATTATACTCATACATACACCCGGCGATGACTGAAAACGTGAATGATGTTTTAAAATTGGGTAAGTTGGGTGGCTTCTACACAACGATTGTTCCATTTACGAGTATAACTTCACTAAATATTTCCATTGTGATAAATATAACTTACTCGTACACTCAGCGATCTGATGATTGAAAAATTGAACTCAAAAATGGCAATAGTGTTCTCAAATTAGGTTGTAGCGTGACACCATACAATACTACGATCATACAATAATAATCAATTCGTCACAATTTTGTTTCAACTACCTACAATATACTCATAGCTTTGCTGTGAATATATAATATAATTTTGTTGTAAAATACACATCGAGTAGACGTGACATTTTATAGAAATAAACAAAAAAAGGTTTGCAGAAAACGCTTCTAACTTCACTAAATAGGTATATGTTTAGTCACATCGCTTGACAAGTTCGTGGCGTGAAAACAGTGCGAGTGAAATATACAAAGAGTCAAAAGTTAAATATATTTGGTGTCAGATGTGATGACCGTAAAGGAAAAATATCCGCCCAGGGGTGAGATCTACCTTCATGACTGAAACCCTACTCTGAAAACAAAAGGGATGAGATGCGGTAATAGTGTTTTAAAACAGGTAGCCCGCGTCCTTTGACAGTCCTCTCAGCCTCTCACCTTTACCCTACTAATGTTTTAATGGAATTTCTACAGACTTACGTCATTTGTAGGAAGTGTCCTGAGATTTCTACCTTTCTTTTAAAATATACTCCGTCCTCACAGCCCTAGAAAGAGAAACATCTCTCTCGTATATAGTCCATTAAAAATGAAAATTCTGATTACTCAGAATTTTTATTTTTAATGGACTATATACGTGCCTATTCAAATTTGGTATCTACAGTTAACATATGCAAAACGTAAAGATTGTGAATTTGAGTAAATCATATTTCGCGAAAAAAAGTTAAAATAGATCGATTAAAGATATACTCGTATGGTGCAATTTACCTATTGCTAATGTTCGGCTGTACCTGTTATGTATTAAATATACATGTGTCAATAGAAATAAATGAAATAAATGTGTTAAAATCTGTAATTTACGTTATTCTACGGTAAAGAATAAACCTGAGATAAAAATATATATAATAAAATAAAATAAAAATAAAAGAGTATTTATTCATTTACACATTAGAATAAAAAGGTACAACACTGTTATTTTATTCTAATTCTTAACCTATAAACAAAAATTATAATATCTATAACACGTATAGCCTCTATAACTCGTATTGTAGTACACGTATAGTATTGTAGTACACTTATAGTAGTACCTACCTTAAATTAATCTGTGCTAAAAGGTGCCCTGAGGTTGAAGAGGACATGTAAATTTATGTCTCGTCACGCCCATTTAAGAGTTCGGGCAAATAGAAGTGAGCGTGACAGGACATTAATGATCATGTCGAATTAGTCATTAAATGTTTTTACAGAATCTAGTACTACTTTGAAGAATATTTAGGCTCTAATTGTATGCAGATTGTTACAATAAAATCTAATAGTACGTTACTGCAGAGGCCAGGAAATTAGCCAATTGCTAGCCGCGGAGTATTTTGAAAAGTTTCCAAGCTTTATATCTCATAGTTTTTAAATCTCCCAGGACAACAATGGATACTATTTACGCCGAGGTTTTGTGTAGTACTTTTGTCAAATAATGCAAAGGAATCGAAAAACAAATAAATATTGTTCATTTCAAATACTGACTCTGCTGATAGTAGATACTACTGAAAACGAGTTCAATCACTATTTTTGCTTCATTCAAGATTTCTGGTTGCCTATAAACAACATCCCTTATCACTTCTGTCACTAGATGTAGGTATTAGTCCTTTTAATAAAAATAATAGTAATAAAAGTCAAAAGTAATAACGCTTTTAATCTCGCGGTTTTTAAAAATTTTAACATGGATTCAAAGAAATCTCTATAAGCCGTACTGCATTTAGACATTAAAATTAAAAAGTAAAAAAGACGAGAGGATGTTGTTTGTATAAAATCCGTTTATGTCGTGTTTTATTTTTCTTAAATTACTATTTGGCTCCGAGCTAGGAACGACCCACTTGCAAATTATAAAAAAATTGAAACTAATATCATGTAGGCAAGCATTATGGGGACTTTTGGGAGGGACACGGTGAGAGGGGGCTTGTTTGACTGAACTGTCGATTAGATGGTTATACTTTTATTTATTGACTTGTATGTAGGTATTTATTTACGATATTTATACGATATATATTTTTAATACTACCTATCTTCAATTAAATTTATTTGTGTCGTATCTTTGTCCTCTTGGACATGTTTTGGCCAGCCATCGGTCATGGTCCAACAGAATACCAGCGCTGTAGGCATTTTTGTCTGCAGCAATAAGCTGAGTTGAGGCCCTTTCACAACAACAGCAGACTATCACACATGATTTCAATTTGTTTACCTTTGACTACATAATTATAACTGTTTCGGTCATTGCTGTGTTTGAAATAAATATATTACTTACTTACTTATTGAGAATATTTCCAAGCATCTTTGAGAAAAAATCCTATTTTATTTATAATTGTATACTTCTTCTTCTTTCGTGTTGATGATCCGAATTAAATTGTATACTTATGTAACTTGTATGTCTATATGAATTCGCAATCAATGGACTCGAAAAAATTTCTCATTCAAATTCCAAATATTTTCTACGTAACATACAGTAAGGAATTTAATTGTCACTAATCACGTAACCACAGTGTTACGGACGACATTCATGGCGTCTACTCGTATGTGACCCTGTGCGTGGTCTGTGAGTTAAATGAAAAATACCGCCCCTAACCCTCGGGGAAAAATTGTTTGAATTTTTGATTGGGTTAAATAAATTGAGGAAAACCACGAACTGGAATTACTTGGGAGCGTTATTTCAACACTTCTGAAGTCACTTGTTTTGAATTCAGAATTTTGTTTTAGATTAAACAAAGGCAATGATGTTTTTATTATTATAGCTTTGGTAAATTAGTAAGATTTTTTTATATATATCAACAAATATTATCTAATCAAAAATAATAACATTTAATATTAGGTATAACGGGTGTTACTCCTTTCATTATCGTGCAGTATAGCTGCAAAACGAAACAACATGTCATTGATAGAAATAAATCCATTAGATAAGAAATTCAAGTTCATTAATTAGATAAGAAATTCAAGTTCATTAATTTCAATAACAAAACTAAATAAGTATTATCACTAACCTACCTACATACTTACATTCTTCTTCGTCTTGTCTTTTACAATCCAATAATTAGTCAACTAACGAAGGACTAATACTCCATCAATACTAATTAAAGCTTTAGTCATAGTCATGACTAAATGAAATAATCACTATAGGCAAACACTATATAACAATATTTGCGGCTTTTTTTTTTTAAATTTACTTCTAAACCCGCATTTGACCTCGATCTCGCCTGATGGTAAGCGACGATGGAGCATGCGGGTCCAGTAAATACCTATTCACTCTGGCCTTGAAGATCCCAAGGTTGTAGGTTTCGGGAAATACAGACGCCGGCAGGCTGTTCCATTCCTTAGCCGTTCGCATAATGAATGAAGAAGCAAATCGCTTCGTACGAGCAGATGGTATATCAACAACATAAGGATGGAACCCCTCCCCGCGGCTGGTAGTCCGAAGGCGGAATGGAGATGCTGGAATTAGGTCGTGCAATTCCGATGCGCACTCTCCGAAATGTATCCTATAAAATACCGATAGACAGGCAACCTTGCGCCGATGTTCCAGACTTTGCAGTCTAGCTTCCACCAGCGATTCGTCACGTACAAGGCGCTTAGCGCGTTTCTCCACTGAGTCAAGGGCAGCCAGTTGGTATTTAGCTGAGCCGTCCCACAGGTGGCAGCAGTACTCCATGCACGACCGGACTTGAGCTTGGTAAAGGTTTAAAAGCTGTCCCGGCGTGAAGTACCGCCTAACCTTACTCAGGATGCCCAATTTTTTGGCTGCGGTCTGAGCTTTTGACTCAATGGAGCGCCCAAAGTTGAGATTGGAAGTCAGATCCAACCCCAAAAGGCTGAGGTGGTCCGTAATCGGTACGGATACATCCCGGAAAGTCGGAGTCAGGTGGAAGGGACTCCGTTTAGCGGTGAATAGACACGCCTGCGTTTTAGTGGCGTTAAACTTGACCAAATTGGCATCGCCCCAATCAGCCACGGCCTTTAAGGTCAAGTCGATACGCTCAACCATGGCCTCTCTTTGAGTCTGGATCTCACCAGCACCAGCGCGCGCAACAGGAAGATATCTCTCCGTAACCGTGCTGTCGTCTGCGTACCCAAAAATACCCGATATGAGCAGATAATTTATGTGCAGCAGGAATAGGGTTGCAGAGAGGACAGATCCTTGTGGAACTCCGGCGTTGATAGCCAGTTGGTCAGACGAGCAGCCATCTAGGACCACTCGTATTGACCGTTCACTCAAGAAATCCGCGATCCATATGCGCAAACTGGCTGGGATTCCATATGAAGGAAGCTTGCTTAATAGGCTACCGTGCCAGACCCTGTCAAATGCCTTAGAAATGTCTAGTGACACGGCAAGAGCTTCGCCGGTTTTCTCAATGGCTTCGCCCCAGAAGTGAGTGGCACGAACCAGAAGGTCCCCAGAAGTAGACCGGTTTTGGCGAAAACCATACTGTCGGTCACTGAGGAGATCGTTACCTTCTAGGTATGCCAGGAGCTTGGTGTTCAATACACGTTCCATAACCTTGCAGAGAATGGAAGTTATTGCAATGGGTCTATAATTGGCGGGGTCAGCACGGCAACCTTTTTTGGGCACAGGCTGCACGTTAGCAAGCTTCTAGGACTTTGGAACTTGACCAGTCTTTAGGGAGAGGCGAAACAGGCGCGTCAAGACAGGAGACAACTCAGGTGCACAGTTCCTCAAGAACGCCTCAAGCGGCTATTTGGTTGTTCCCGCACTAGTTAGACAATCTACTAATATTGCTTGCATAAAGCCTCCTAACAACATATAAATTATACCACAGAGTATTATATAGTATATAATGACGATACCACATAGTACGAATTATATAATGAAAACAAAAATTTTTAAATTCACCCTACTTCACCGCTTGAAAACTTTTTATGCTCACGTGAAAACAGTTTTACCAAACTGAAAGCTTCAAAACTCCCATATCTAAGAAACACAGGTTGTAAGTTAAAATGGGAGCTGTCCCTTTAGGTGACTATTAAAATGAACAACTTTTGCAATTTAACTTTCTTCCCATACAAGACGAGTCGGAAAATGCGCTATTACAAATTCATGATGAATTTTTTCAAGCTGTCAAATTAGCCTTTATCTTTATTGCACATCATTAATCTTTTAACGACACTACTGTTGTGGCATTAGGCCTTCTCTTTCACAAGGGCGGTATGGGCTATGTTCAGGTGTGGGCTCAGTGCTGATTGGTACATGATCTCCATTAAGACAATAGACACAGTATATTATGTTTCATTTAAGAGTCAGTTAGCCTAGCACTGACCAAGAAACCTAGTGATCTACCGTGCGCCACCATCTAAAAGAACCCTTAACTTCTTAAAAGACTATGTTATCCACGCATTTTGGGCAATAAAAACTAAATTTTCAGAACCATTATGAATCGTTTTCCTCAGGTCGGCAATAGTAACTACCTACCACCAGGAAAAACGTATCAACCCTTTTAAAAGCAAAAGATGAAAGTACCCATGAATAACCCATGAGTAAGTACAACCACTCATATAACTTATGTGAAAAAACTACTTGTATAAAAATGTTTGCAATAAAGCTATATCAAATTATGATTTTAAAAATATAGGTATAGATACATAAATGCTCGTGATAAGAATGAATTTCGCAATTTAGAATGCACAATTAATATGTACAATAAAATACCGCATTTATATTTAAATATGTAAGGCTACTTTAGGAAAACCTATAATTGGCTTATGTTTAGATTCATAAGTATTGAAACTTCGATTTGAAGATAAAAATAATTTATTTCAACAAAAGGCTACAGGGCACACGGACAGACATTGCGGTAGAGCTCCATAGAGTAATAGAGTTTAACATACATTGCGTACTATACTTTAATATTCATTGCTGGCTATTTTAATTCTCAACACCCCCCCTCAATGAATATTTTCTATAAACATTTTACCTTTTTAACAAAAAATCCTCTTTCTAAAAACATATGATAAACTAAGTAGGTACAACACTTTCTATATTTATCTATCCTTATCTATTCCAAACCAATTTTACTTCTAAAATATTCAAATAACACTTTTCCAATAGGCTTTGTAAGCATATCACTAACTTGCTCTTTACTGCACAAATATTCTATTTCAATACAATTTTCTTTAATCTTATTTCTTACAAAATGAATTTTTATGTCTAGGTGTTTCAACTTTGTGTGGTAATAAGGACTTTTACACACCTTAATTGCCCCCTGATTATCCTCATATATCTTTACATTTACCCTGTCCTTATACAACATTAAATCATAAATTATAGCTTGAAGCCAACACGCTTCACTAACTGCTAGGCTAATAGCAACATATTCGGCCTCGGTAGAGGATAAAGCGACTGTGGCTTGTTTTCTTGACATCCATGAAATAGTGCCACCGAGCACCTTGAAAATATAGCCAGCTGTCGATTTACGGTCCACCTTATCTCCAGCCCAGTCCGAATCCACATATCCAACTATAATATTGTCATTATCCACTCTAAATACTAAACTCATATTTATTGTCCCTCGCACATACCTAAGCACCCTCTTTAGGGCTACCCATAAGTCTTTACTTGCACATGACTGATAGCGGCTTAATATACTCACACAAATGCTTAAGTCTGGTCGGGTACATAACATTGCATACATAAGCCCACCAATTAAACTTCTACATTGAGCCTCTATTTGTGGATTTTCACTACAATCTCGCTTAAGTATACTATGATCAAAATTAACATCCATTGGGGTTGCTACAGGCTTACAATTTTGCATGTTATACTTTGATAGGATACTGTTTAAGTAAGCACTTTGATTTAGAGTAATTGTACTTTTGTTCAAATCTTGATGAATATTCATCCCTAGGAAATTACTCACAGGACCTAAGCTCTTCATTTTAAAGTGGTTACTTAAACTGGTTTTCACATTCTCAACTTCTTCACAGTCTGAACCTGCTAACAACAAATCGTCTACATACAATAGCAAATATATGTAACATTTGTCCGTACACTTTACATAAAGACAATACTCATTCTCAGATCTCACAAAACCCAGTGACATCATTACATCATTAAATTTTTTATTCCAGTTTTTAGGACTACTTTTTAAACCATACAGAGATCTTTTTAATTTTAACACTTCCCCGTTACTCTCCAAGCCTTCAGGTGACTTTATATACACTTCACTGTCCACCTGTCCATACAGAAAAGCACTACAAACATCTAACTGTAAGACTTGTATTTTTAACTTATTACAGATTGACAAGAACAATCGTACTGATGAAAGCTTCGCTACCGGACTATAGATTTCCATTAAATCTACACCTTTCTGTTGAAATCCACGAGCTACTAGTCGTGCTTTATAAGTAACATTACCTTTATCATCTCTTTTCTTTCTGAACACCCACTTACTGTCGATGACATCTGCACCTGGGGAAACAGCCTCCACACTCTCCCATGTATCATTCTCCAACAATGCTGATATTTCTCTTTCAATCGCCTCCTTCCACATTCGACTCTCTTTACTAGACAATGCCTCTTTATATGTACCTGGGTCTTTGTCATCTCCTTCCACCAGCATCGCCACGTAGTAATCATCCAAATGGCTAGGCATCTTTAGCTTGTTTCTATCTCTCAGACTATACTGTCCATCAGGTTCATTTACTTCCTCAGCACTCTGAAAACTTGTTTCCTCCTCAGCAATGCTGCGGTCATGCAGTATATTTTCTTCACTTCTTTCCTGCATTATTTCTAACTCTTGACCTGACTTTCTTCTGCTGTCATGCAGTATATTTTCTTCACTTCTTTCCTGCATTATTTCTAACCTTTGACCTGACTTTCTTACCTCTCTTTCCTGTACTTTTTCACTCTGTCCTTCCTGACCCTGCTTTTCATGACTCTGGACGCCTCGATCCTCTTGATCCTGACTCACTTGATAATTATAACTCACCTTCTCAAATGATGCTTTCGTTTGACTATGTGGCATGAATATTACATCCCTCAATAATTCTACCTTGTTGCTGTTTGGAAGAAACACTCGATAGCCTTTTACCTCTTCACCATAGCCAACAAACACTCCAGTATGGTTCTTCGGATCCCATTTTAAGCGTTTTTGTTTAGGTATATGAACTGATACCCTGCAACCAAAGATTTTAAAGTTGGTTATATCTGCTTCACGCTGATAAAACAGTTCATATGGTGTTTTCCCACTTACATGGCTTGGCCCTGTTCGATTCAAAGTATAAGCTGCAGTATTCACGGCCTCAGCCCAAAATACTTTGTCCATACCTGCTATCATACTCCGAGCTGCTTCAACTAAAGTTCTCATTTCCCTCTCTGCACGCCCGTTCTGTTCTGGTGTGTATACTACTGATCGCTGATGCTTTATTCCATGTTTTTGAAGTACTGCATTCACCTCTGAATTCAGGAACTCCAGTCCATTATCTGTCCTTAGTGTTTTCAGTTTGTGACCAGTTGCTCTCTCTGCTGTTACTATAAAATTTTCAATACATGACTTTACCTCACTTTTGTTCTTTAGAAAAAACACAAACCTGCATGACGAATAATCATCCTTCAAAAGTAAGAAGTATCGTGCTCCGCCCATAGAGGTCACTTCCATGGGGCCGCAGACATCTCCATGCACCAGCTCCAAAAGATGTTCAGCTCGATTACTACTAGTGGGAAAAGATTTGCGACATTGTTTCCCTGACAGACAATTTTCACACACGAAACTTTCATCAATATAGTTAATATTATTTTTCTTTAAAAAATCTTTACAAAAATCCACGTTTTGATGTGCTAATTTACAGTGCCATTCATACAAAGTTTCCAAACCTTTAGCAACAAAACTATCTGAAATTGAAAAATCTGAAACTGACATTGACAGCTGTTGTTGAAATTGCGTTTTGTTAATGCTTTCAAACGCCATTATGTACATTTTATTATTCCTAACTGCTAATGCGCGTACATTTCCAGACTGGTCAACAATCTTACAATTTTCATTATTTGAAAATAACATAAACCCTTTGTCAAGTGCACACCCAACTGAGAACAAGTTATAATTTAAATCTGGTACAAACAGGACATCATTTAAAGTAGTGTCAATGAAATCATTGTTTACTTTAGCAATCAAATGTACTTTTCCAACACCCATCACCTTCAGGACTGTTCCATCACCAACAACAACACTTTGACGTGAACACTTGTCACTGATTTCACTAAACAGACGTTTGTCCCAACACATATGCTCGCTCGCTCCCGAGTCTAAAAACCAGCAGTCTTCCTTCTTTCCGTCCGATGAAACCGTGAATGCGTTATGCATTTGAGCCTGTCCAGTCTTCTTAGAGTCTCGTCCTTCTTCCTTTTTGCCATGCTCATTCTTCTTTTTCTTCTTATGCCAGCAATCTGCCGCTTTATGGCCTATTTTGTGACAGTAGTAGCACTCTCTTCCTTTCCCGTTCCTGTCACCACACTCCTTGGCATAATGTCCCTTCTTGTTGCAGTTGAAACATACAACATTTTCCAGTTGTCGGCTGCTACCTGTGGTAGTTCTCAAGGCCTGCGCCTGCTCGGACGCCTGCAGTCTTTCCTCTTCTATCAGTAATCTTGACATTAGGCACTCCAGAGTTTGTTGTTCCTTGGCTACAGATTCCCAAGCTGAGCTAAAGTGAGCATAACAAGGGGGTAAGGACATTATCACTTTTGTTATGGCCATGCTATCAGGTACTTCTTCACCAAGTCTGCTTAATTTACTTCTTATTTCCTCCAACTGGGACATGAACATTGAGATAGAATTTCCAAACTGTAAATTTAAAAACTTTTGCTGCAGAAGATGAGCACTTACATTCGATTCTTTTTCATACACTGACTTTAACCTGCACCACATATCGTAGGCCGTCTTACACGATAAAATATGCGTCATCGGTCCAGGGCCGATTCTGGTGACGAACAACTCTTGCATTTTTGCGTCATCTTTCTCAACACTCGCATATTTCACTTTCACCTCCTCGACTGCGCCAGCCTTTACCTCATCCACTTTCGATGGAACCAGAGATGGGACTTCTTTGAACGTCGCTTTCGGCGCCGCCAGCAAGTAATCATAACCTCGACTTTTCGCTATAACCTCCACTTGGAACTTCCATACAGCCCAATCTTCAGCTCCATTCAGCCTCACTATACCGCTGTGATCCATCTTGTCTTTTTCTCTCACTATCCACTCAAACTCGTAAATTTTTTTTAACACAGGAATGCATTCCCTTGAGTTCGGCGTCTCCAAGATGGCGTCTCGCCCGCCCGTATTTTCTTTCTTCTTGTCGGTTTATTTACACCTTTCGAATGCAAATTTTCACAAAAACACCTTCCCGACAAAAATATACTTCCGTGCCTGGGCCCATAACCTATTGAAACTTCGATTTGAAGATAAAAATAATTTATTTCAACAAAAGGCTACAGGGCACACGGACAGACATTGCGGTAGAGCTCCATAGAGTAATAGAGTTTAACATACATTGCGTACTATACTTTAATATTCATTGCTGGCTATTTTAATTCTCAACAATAAGTATGGTTAATTTGTTTTAATAATAGCTGTTGGTTCTCTAAATAAATAAAATAAGCTACAAGGCTGGCCATATTATCAAACTGACAGACGATGATAGTCCAGCAAAACTTTTTATACCTATACTTTATCCCGTAAATGTGACACGTGTGGTCACCCATTAGGCAAAGTTTTGTCCTCATTTTCCCGGCTTATATACCGACCTAATGTTTTGCCGTATTTTCACTTAACGTTCCAAAATACAGGCTAAGTTCGAGACTTTTAAGCGTACAGTGATGGAGTGTCTAATATTTCAGACTGAGGGAGAAAGCCGGCCAATTATTTTATGGGATGAAAGTTTCTATGTAGGTTCAACATCTACTAAAAAATAGGTGTTAAGTAACTCAATAAATCGGCCAAGTGCGAGTCGGACCTCGTTCTGTCTATAGGGATCCGTACTAAGATTAAGATCTGTTCGTAAGTTATGTGCAAGAAACTTTTGATTGTTTTGCTCAGAACATACATACTATTTTCAATTTCCTGGGTAGTACCGTTCATGAGATAGACCTGGTAACAAAAGTGGTCTGAAATTGTATTAACAACGTGTCGTTATAATTTTGTATGAAAAAAAAGTAATCTAGGTATGTAGTTGAGGTGGTTACTTTTATGGGACCTCTTCTAAAATCAATTTTACGAAATTCTAATGTCGATATTCGGATTTGATTTGAATCAAGGGAATATAAATTATGTGAAATTTTGAAATCTGTGTCTTATTCAGTTTAGGCTCTAGACTCGCGTTGTAGCAATAAAGCAATAATGGTTCCGGTTTCCCCTTCGGGGTACGGGTACCTAAAAATATCGATCTGATTTTTGTATTTTTTTAATAAACGTTCGTTTATTCAGCAGAAACTCAGAAATATGAATCTAAAAAAAACTGTACATAATATATACGAATGCACCTTATCTACGTTCTACTCGATTGGAAACCTACAAGCCAAATCAATTGATGAAACTAATGATTGATACTTGCTAATCATTGATTAAACCAACCAAGCATGTATTAACACTGGTTTTCGCTTGATTAGCCGATATTATATAAATTAACTGGGATCAGGTTGCTTTTGGCACGAGTATATACTACATTAACATTACATTAGATAAGGTAAATCATTAGCAATTAAGGTAACGTAACAATTAATACAGATTTGGCGTCAATAGACTCCAAAATGGGAGGCTCAATATAACTTTGAGACAGCCCTCATCTGATAACATGAAAAACTTACGGATTTGCTAAATTACCTAGCTCTTAAAGTGAGGGCTGATTCTAATACTACTTGAGCTTCCCATTCCTTCCCTTAGTGACGCTAAAGAAGCTGACTTGTTCAACTTGTCATATACCAAAGCCTCTAAAAACGGATAAAAAATAAAAAAAAGGTTACGTAATTTAAGGTTACGTTGCCATATCTAATTCGCTTCTGTCAGCTTCTTGTTCTTCTTCCGTCATAGAGTTCGAAATTGAATTATGGTAGATGGTTGTTGGTCCACTGGTTCGATTAGGCGCGGTGACATCTTGCTGTGCAGCTTCGTGCCGTGACCTTTAAGCCATTGTTGCTTTGATATAAAATAAATTATTTATTTATTAAATAATAGGGTATTTGACTAATATATTTTTTTATATCAATCAACATACATCGACTTACTGAAGATGGATCTGAAATCCGTTTATCGAAATCTTTTTTTCTTTTTCGAACTGACAATTGCTGTTGGTCCTAATGACATTTACAGCTTCACCGGGGTTTTTGGGGCGAGCGCTTAGTGCGCTCCAGCCTAGAGGAGGACTTAAAAACTACTATTAGAAGCGATTGCCTAAGGGCACCCAGGTGGGTACGGACCTCGGCTTAGGACGTCGCTGGGGAGGGAGGGATCGGGGAGAAAGCGGCCTGGAATATGCCGATAGCGCGTGTAAGCGCCAGAAGTGGGTCGCCGCCCGCGCCGGCGCGGGCTGTAGGTGCTGTGTGTGGACTACTATCGGGTGGGGGAGTGGCTTCCGCGATGGAGATCGTGATGGCGTCGTCGGGGTCGTCTAGGACCACGTCGTCGGCGGGATGTCGGTAAACCGTTAGTGGAGTAAGCGGCGGCGCTTACTACTAGAGGGTTTGGGTGGTGGGGAGCTTGCTCGAAAAAAGCGTCGAGACGCTAACTTCATGTATGAGCGATCGTGGGGAGCTCCATATCGTGATGGAGGTCTACGTTACGTAGGTACCATGGTTATCGAAATTTAATGGTTAAAGTTAGTAGTGGGGGGATGCTCCGTCCCTTTCTATCAAAACAGTCCTTATTATAAATGATGTAGCCAAGGACCTACTTGTATGGCGCTACTTAACAGTGATGTGACAATTATCTATTGCTGTCTCTTTCTACTGTCTGATTTTTGATTGTCTATATTTATTTTATTTTTCAACGGATTTTAATTCTGTTTTCACATTTCACCATCAAGTCATGTCTATTTTCTTATTTTTATGATATGTATTTCATATTTGATACTTGTCAAATACCCTATTGTTTGTTGATATGATTATATTCATTGTGCTAGTATAAGGTATTGTACTAAAGCTTAGACCTTAAGGAAAATGTACTTTTATGCGAAGACTTTTGTTTTTATAACCCGGTATGATTTATTATTTTCATAAAAAGGAAAGCTTCCGCATCCTGCACTCTTCCCGTTTTTGTCCCACTTTAACACCAAAACATCGTATATCACTCGCCCGCTCCTCGCTCATTTATTTCCTTTTTACGTATTCTATGTTCGTGCTAATATTTTATCCGTAAAATGTATCGCATCGCCAATTAAAAGATTTTCCTACCATTAATGGAAAATTTAGAATGATGAATTATTAAAATCCTTTACAAAATTGACAAAATAACCCCTTGTTTAGTGAATATCTCGTTAATGAAAAATCTTTTCAGGGAAAAGGGGTTGAAAATTCTTTACCAATTTGTCTTGCTTGTTTAAGATATTTCTGCTAAAGTTAGGTAAAGAAAAAAAGAGAAAAGAAAGAAACAACAAAATATGATAGGTAGGTAAGCTATAAACTTTGTAATATCTCCATTGATAAGCTCTCAATTTCATGTGAAAGGTAGCGTAAGTACTCGTATAGTAGATTTCCCATGATTTTTGTCCAAGTTTCTAAGGGTCGAGAGTAACGTTCCAAAAGCGAATAAATTAATTTCGACTTTTAACTTCGTGAAAGAAACTCAGTAATTCAGAACGAACCACTTGAAATTTTAATTAAACAACTTTGTGCTCTCCTTACAAAACATTGCCGTTATTTCCATTAAATGATACATACTCAAACAAACAGATGATAATCTTGAGTATTTCCAAGAGTGTATGGTATTATTAGTATAAATAACAAGTCGAAAACTATACCATAGATTATGACGAGGCCATAGGCTCACATCCACAGCCACTCCGAATACATATACACTTATGCTTTATAAGATTATCTGGTTTTTACGAAGGTATGTCTATGATATAATAAAACCTTTATTACCATTTATACGAGTTTAATTGTAGGCATTTCCTAAAACAAAAAATACCTAAAAAGCATGTAAATGGTAGGTAGGGGTTTAATAGACATTTAGGGCACTCCGCTAAAGCTCAAAGGATGCAGAGTGTAAAGTTCTTAATCCTGTAATTTGACATTACCTTTTTGCACGAAAAAGGTCTTAGAATTAAATTTGTGACGACATTTCCTTCGAGCTCCAATAACATAATAATAATGAGATGAGATATCTATGGGCAAGATTTCTCCTTATGCAATAAAAAATTGAACTTATATTTTTTAAATTTTATCATGTTTCTTTAGCTGGTACATCCATATTTACTCATTATAACATGCTTTTAGTAAGGCGTCGGGCCTCTCACACCCGAGAGCTTTTCAGATGAGCTACTTACATTGTAATGTAATGTACAACCTAAAAGTTTCCAGAGAGAATGATGTAGTATCAAAATAATATGTTGCCTTAAAATATTACGTATACTCGCACTTAAATGAATATTTTTCACGAGAGATATGTTTTCGAACAGAAATAAACCTATCAAGATATTGTCTAGACTTGAAGGTCAAACAATTACCTAAATAGTAAGTAAAGTTTAATTTTTCTGAAGTTACAGTAGGACAGGTATGTATGTATTGTATACTAACTACTCTTATGTATCCTCAACATATAAATGCCACATTGGATGCAATCTCATATAATTGTTCCCTAGACCCCAGATTACAAAACAACAATCCTTGTAATTACAAGTCAAAATTAAATGGCAACATTAATAGATATCCCCCATGGACCTATATCCTTACCGGATGGTGTACTGCCTTTAAAAGTAACGGGGCACATGAGATATAACTTTACGAGACTGTGTCCCTTTCGCACAGTTGCCATAATACGAGTACATACATACATATGTACATACATATGTACATACATATGTTGCTTGGTCATTTTATTAGAAAAGGACAGGGGCTCATAGAAAGGGTTCTCTCTAAGACCGCGAATCGGCTGATAGTTAGCCCTCTATAGGTGTATTATATTATATAATAATACTTAATACCTCTATGATATCTCCATACAAAACAGCGTCAATGTTGCCATTTGAGACTTGTAATCAAAACAATCCTTGTAGGATTGTTGTTTCGTGAAACAGGGCTCTGGCCACCGAACTAGGACGGTGCCCTTTATTTCAGAAATCAGCTTCCTTTGATGTCTCATTAAAGAAGGATGGCGAAACAGGACCCTGTGTCGCCAACTATATAATATAAACGAAGACCTGTTCATAAATGATATTTGTATCATCTTAAATATAATATAATGTTTTGCTAAGTAAGTACATACAAGTCGTACATTTGTAGAAGTCAAAATGTATGGAACGTCGCCATTGTTCTTTATGTCTAACGTTAACACCGAGTATGGTTAGCTAATAGGGATTTAATTCATTTAGCAGTAACGTAGGTGCTAAGTTATTTAGAGAGGCAAATGTATATTTAGATATCCTCGCTGATAATGTCAGCTACCGATGAAACACTAAGTTATTTATATTATCTAAAATTAAACATTGAACTGAGTGCTACTTTGTAAGTTGTTTTATGCGCTATGAAAACCCTCAATTTGTTAAAAATAGAATTTAGAAACTCTAATAACTAATATTATCAAACATTTAAAAGACAAACTTTGTCCTAAACTAAATAGTGTGTAGGATTGACATTATTATACATATTTTTATTTTTATTGTAATTATTTATTTGTTTCAGTTTTGTCTAGAATAGTAGGTTGTTCTTTGCTCTAGAGATAGAAATAGAAAACTCATTTATTAGTAAAAATGGGTATTGCAGATGTTACATTGTGTTTCAGTATGACCATATTCAGCGAAAGCGTACAAATTTTTATTCAATTAATAAATCAATAAATTATCATTAATTGTTGCGGGTGGACTCGCGAGCGACAGAAACGAAGAGGAACTGGTAAACACGTTTAATATTTACAATAAATACAATTTTACACCATGCGATGACTCTGACACTGACAATACTACTTTTGTATAAAAACAATTGCACCTGCGTCCCTGTCATGGGCCGCGGCACCAGCCAGTTGCCAACATTCCGGGCCCTGGTGCGAAGCACCGTTACGGAGCGGCAACTGCCTGGTCAGCCGCGACCAGGGGCACCAGTTTCTTCGCCGGCCTCTTTAAAATCCCGCCCCTGGTGGCGACGTCGGCGACTCGCACGATCCCGCGCTGCCCTGGGTAAGTTTTTATGATACGGCCGAGGGGCCAAATGCCTCTCGGTAAGGCTGGGTTGGCAACTACGACGACGTCGCCCACTTTTAGGCCGGGGTTCGGTTCGGTGCAAGACGGTCTCCTAATCAAAGAAGGCAGGTACTCCCGAATCCACCTGCTCCAGAAGTGGTCCGCCATCCTCAAGGTTTGCTTCCATTGAGTCCGTCGCACCAGATCGTCGTCGTCCAAGTCACCCGCCAACCAGTGGTTGTTGGAGGAAGCTCCGATCAAAAAATGGAAAGGCGTAATTGCCTGAGGAGCGTCGGCGGCGGTCGCTACATAGGTCAAGGGCCTGCTGTTGCATATAGCCTCGGCTTCAAACAGAAATGTCTGGAGGACCTCTTCCTTAGGGGTGCGCTCTCCCAAAGTAGCTTTAAGTGCGGTCTTGACTGACCGCACCATCCGTTCTGTGGCACCAGCCATGAAGGGGCTCGCAGGAGGTAAAAATATCCAACAAATGCCATTGTTGACAGCGAAGTCTGTCACGGGTTGTCCAAACATCTGGGATAATTCTCTGTTGGCTCCTATGAACGAAGTCCCGTTGTCGGATATTATCTTAGCCGGGCAGCCGTGTCTGGCTATGAAGCGTCTAAGACTCATAATAGCTGAATTTGTTGATAGAGAGTGCACGACTTCAATGTGCAGGGCACGACTGACCAAGCAGGAGAACAGCGCGACCCACCTCTTCTCGTGGCGGCGTCCAATAGAGACGACAACAGGACCAAAGTAGTCCAGACCAATATTAGTGAACGCTCTCGTGTGGTGTTCCAGTCTCTCTCTGGGCAAGTCTCCAAATGGCATTTGCTGAGGTTTCTTCCTACGGCGTTGACACTCCCGACATTCTACAGATACGGCCTTAATGGCGCGCCTGCCGCGCAGAATCCAGAATCGCTGTCTCAACTCATTGAATACGACTTCGTGGAAGCCATGTCCGGCTTTGACGTGTTGGTGGGCGATCAGAAGACGGACGATGTGGTGATGGTCATCTAGGATAATGCGGCTTTTCAGGGATTCGTCTTCTGTGGGCAGCATCTTGATTCTTGAGTCGAGGATTAGGAGACCGTCGTGCAGCCTCGGGGAGAGCGAAAAGAGACGACTCGACTTAGGCAAAGGCTTCGAGTCTTTCAGTAGCGCGAGTTCCTCGCTAAACGAGTCTGTCTGCGACTTTAATAGTAATAGTCTCTCCGCTAGAACCATGTTTTCTACCGACACCTGAGTGGGAGAAACACGGTCATTAGAAAATAATTTTGAATTTGGGCTTAACGGTGTGCCTAAAAGGAGACGAAATTTTTTAGCGCATGTAATAACCCGAGCTGTAGCCCGCAGGAGTCGGATCCAGACGCTGAAACGGTTGGGGTCTGGAACCGGTGGACCTGTGGGTTCGTCGACTAGAAATCCCACCACTTCCTTGACGTCTGGAAGAGGTGCGACCTCGACAATCTCTGGTTCCGTAGGCCATTCGTTGGGTGACGATAACAAAAAGGAGGGTCCAGCAAACCATCTGTCCGTCCAGTCGGTTAGTCGTGTGGCGTCATCTGCTACATTTAGCTCACTAGGCAGCCATCGCCAATCCCGAGGGTCAGTCAGTTCAAGAATCTCGCCGACCCTATGAGCCACGAACGGCTTGTAGCGCCGAGCATCGCCGCGTAACCATTTGATGACGGTGGTAGAGTCCGACCAATAGATTGTGGCGGACGGTTTCAACCTATGACTATCTATTATAGCCTTCGCAAACCGTACTGCGATAAGCGCGGCTTGCAGTTCAAGGCGTGGAATCGTGCATGGCTTAAGTGGAGTGACGCGCGCCTTGCTACCTATTAGGCAGAGCTTTATTTGGCCATTGCTAAGTTCAAAACGCCAGTAGCCGACGCAGGCGTAAGCTAATTCGCTTGCGTCAGCTAGCATGTGCAGTTGAATATCTACTACTTCTACATCGCATGACAGATACCACCGGGGTATTCTTACGTCGCTGAGGGAAGCTATCTCTTTTACCCATTTTGCCCAAGCTTCAGAGAAACGCGCTGGCAGGGCGTCGTCCCAACCGAGTCCTTCACGCCACAAGGCCTGTATGAGAATACGGCCCTTTATCACTACAGGGGTTAATAAACCGAGAGGGTCGTAGACTTTCATAACACGCGACAATATAACTCGTTTTGTAAGAACTGTTTGGGAAGTCTCGAAGCTGCCAGTGCGAAAACCGAGCGTATCATCTGCGGGATTCCATTTAATACCTAGCGCGCTGACGTCGTTAGGGAGGATGGCTTCGGAATTTGGGTTGGCTCGAAAGTCTTTAGGAATCGAGTCTAAAACGCGATTGTCGTTAGCGAGCCACGATCTCATTTCAAAGCAACACGCCTTATGCACTGAGAATACTTCTGAAACTACTTTGGTCGCAACATCTAAGTTATTGAAACTAGCGATATAGTCATCCATATAATGATTGTAAATTATTTCGTGCGTTGCTTCGGGATGGGACCGTTGATGCTCTAGTGCGTTTTTGTTTTTGATGTATAGCGCCATGAACGGGCTAGACACAGCACCGAAAATCATTGAAGCCATTCTAAACTCTTTTACGGGTGGGAGCTTCTGTACATTAGAATTTGGAGGGGCACTACTGACAGGACGCCACAGAAATCTTTGAGCATCGCGGTCACTCTCCTGAATACGTACCTGTGGGAACATTTCCCTCACGTCTCCAGTGACCGCTATTTTATCCTCACGAAAACGGAATAAAATACCAAGCAATTGCTGGAGCAGGTCGGGACCGACCAACAAAAGGCTATTCAAGCTTACACCTTTCGTGGTGGCAGCTGCATCATGTACCGCACGTAATTTCTTTTTTTGGGGATGATACACTCCGAAGTGTGGGAGATACCAACGACGTGTGTTGTTGTCTTTCGTAGTGCTCGTAGAGTGGTACGTGTTTGGCGGGCACTCTTCAGCGTACCCTTTCGCTACGATGCCGTCAATAAAGGCGTGATAAGCTTGTGCGAAGCCTTCGTCCTTCCTGAGCTGTTTTTCCAAGGAAAGAAACCGCGACATAGCTTGCGGATAGCTGTCAGGGATATCGAGAGGGCGCGCGTGTCGCCAAGGTAGTCCGACCTCGAAGCGACCCGAAGGGAGACGGCGAGCCGTGGCTTCGATTATGTCTATAGCGCGCTGATCCTCTTCAGTATTTTGTGGCGGGACCTTCGAAATGCCTATTGAGTCTAGTCTATACTGCTCTCTCATTAGAGCCTCAATAGAGTCACACTCTAAATCAGTCAAGTGATTGACGAACTCTACCGGCCTGGTTTTGCTCGAAGCGAGCCCGTGTAGAGACCAGCCGAGCCGAGTGCGCGTAGCGACGGGCTCGGAGGTCTTGCCGCAGCGTACTGCCCTACTAATAGTTAAGTGCCAGTCACCGGCACCGATGAGGATCGTCGGTATTGCGTTGTCGAGCGTAAGAACGTCTACCAATTCTTGTAAGTATTCAAACTTTTGTAGACCGTCCTTTGTTATAGTCTGTGGGCTCAGTGACAAGCCTTGGATGGCACGCGCATTTTCTACTAGATATTCGTCGCTCATATCGCGTCCGCGTATATAAAACTTCGTATAGCCTACTACGGTGTCTCGACACATGCCACCAACACCGTTTACGCGTATCGGTTCTCTAAACTTATCTTTCGCTCCGATCTTTGACGCTATTTCGGAGTCGATTAGTGTCGCCGAGCTGCCATCGTCGAGTAGTGCGAACGTCGGGTGTTCGCCGGCTGGACCTCGGACGACTACTGGAACGACTCGCAACAGAGCGCGAGGGCGCGCACTTGACCGCGTCGTCGTGCTTGTGCCTGCAATGTTACACGGAAGATCGGCATGCGAAATCTTAAGGTTAGATACGGTAACGTCGTCCTGTGTAGCAGTTTTTGACGTCGTTGGGAGGTCGCTGTAGGCGGCGGTGACAGGTTGTAGGGGGATATCGATGGATGGGATTTCTCGTGCTATAACAGCGCCATGCAATAGCGAGTGATGGCGCCTGGCGCAGCCATCGACGCCGCAGCGTTTCGCGCGGCATGTGTTCCACCTGTGTGCGCCGCCCTTTAGACATCGAAAACAAACTTTATTTTCGCGTACCCAGCGCCATCTGTCATTGACGTTATGTTGTGCAAACTCTTTACAAACAGCAATAGAGTGCTTCTGTTTACAGTAGGCGCAGTCGGCAACCATGTTTTTGTCTTTCACAGTAGTCGTAATATGAACGGACTCACGCTTGGAGCCAGAGGATTTAGCGACTGCGGGTGGCGCAGTGAAATCCGGTACATACGTGTGCTTTAGTTGTCTGTCAGCTTCCCGACGGAGAAAGAGAGAAAGTGACTCTAGATTTGACATGTTCTCCTCCTGCGTGTCTGCAGCGTAGTCGGTGAACCTGGCCTTGGTGAGCTCGTTGAGCTTGGACAACACACATCTGAGAATCTCGGGCGAGAATAGGTAGCGCTGCTGCTTAAGAACCTTGAAGGTGGCCACGCAATTACGTAGCTTATTAGCTAATGCGTTTAGTTGTTCGGTGGTACCTACCCCTGGTAGCGACCGTAGCATGGCGACCTCGTGAGCTACGATGAGCTCGGGCCGAGCATAAGTCTGCTCCAAGGTCTCTAGGATGACCTCTGGGTCCTCGCACGTGTAAAGCAAGACGCCTACTGCTTCGCGGGCGGGACCACGCAATGCGCCACTAAGGCGTGACATATTCGCTGTGCGTGAATGGCTGTCTTTCGTTCGGTTATAACTACATTTGAAAATGAGCCACTCCATGTAGTCGCCTGAAAAGGTAGGTAGAGGACTACTTTTCGATTGGTTAGCGAGATAGCCTATAGCAGTGGTCAATTGGCTTACTACTGCCTGTGTGGTGACAGCTTGGGGGGATTCTACGCGCACTGCGCGTGGGTCGGTGGCCTCGGTGCTGATCAGGGGCGCCGCTGTCTGCGGTGCAAGGGTGGCCTGAGCAGCGGTAGGCTCGCAGAGGGACACAGGGTACGGAACCCCGGCGCTCTGAGACTGTACCCACGAGCGGGTGCGGGACATATTGTCAGAAAGAATACTGTCCTGTGTTTTAGAGTTTCCGGCGTCGAGTGCGGCCAGCGTGGCCTGTAACTCGATTTCTTCTACCTCACGGTTCTTGCGCTCCATTTCTCGATTCTTGCGCTCCGTTTCTTGTTCCAACTGGCGCTCACGCTCCAGCTGTCTGCGGCGCAACTCCGCCTCAACGGCTAGCTTGCGCGCGACGATGGTGGAGCTTGACCTGTGCGTACTGTGGCGAGAGCCTACGCGGTCACTTTTGTTAGAACCTGAAACCATAATCTCGACCAAATCGGATACTACGGGTCGCGGCGTGCGCGGTAGTTCCCAGTGATCTGGTGGCGGAGCCGTATCCAGTGCCGCGGCGCTCCCGGAGGGGCAGGCGGGTGGGGCACGGGGTTCGTCTACCGCTGGAGCATTGTCAGTGTATGCGGTGGCTGTCTTAATCTTAGACTGTAGTCGCGTTTCCATCACTCACGATCACAAATATGAACTGCAGAAAAATTTTGAAAATAAATTTTGCGATTGTAAAATTTTGGAACTAGGTGCCGAAACTTTTACCTAGGATCGAAGGACCAATGTTGCGGGTGGACTCGCGAGCGACAGAAACGAAGAGGAACTGGTAAACACGTTTAATATTTACAATAAATACAATTTTACACCATGCGATGACTCTGACACTGACAATACTACTTTTGTATAAAAACAATTGCACCTGCGTCCCTGTCATGGGCCGCGGCACCAGCCAGTTGCCAACATTAATAAAATAATCAATCATAATAAATTAGCAAAATAATAATAAAGGTAACAAAACAAAAACATCTTTTTTTTACTGATAAGTCTCAATTTAAAAAATTACATATGAATTAACAATAAAATAGGTTTTTAATTAATTATAATATAAATGTCAACTTTAATTAAACTTTGATGATGTCACAGCTTATCACTATCTAGTCCAACTATGTTATATCATCATCATCATCATCAGCCCATGTCGTCCCACTGCAGGGTATAAAGCCTCCTCTCTTTTGTGCCACCCTATACTGTCCTGAGCTAGTCGCATCCAGGTCTTCGATGCGACTTTGGTGATGTCATCTGGCTGCTGGACGACCTACTCCTCTTTTCCCCAACCTTGGCCACCACTCAGTGAGGGCTCTGGTCCACCGGCCATCACCACGTCTAACCAAGTGTCCCGCCCATCGCCATTTTAGCGTCGCAACCTGCTTTCCCACGTCTAGGACTTTAGTTCGTTGTCGGATCGCTGTGTTGCGGATCTTGTCCATTAGGGTGATACCTAACATGGCACGCTCCATGGCTTTGTGCGACCCTTATTTTGTGCACAGCTTCTTTTGTGAGCGTCCATGTTTCGGCACCGTAAGTCATGGTGGGCAGAACACATAGGAAAAGAAAAATAGGAAAAATGTTTTATGCTACAATTATTATACGTACGAGTATAAGTTTGTAACTGCAAAAATTTGACGTAACCTTGTTCCTTCTGGTCGAATAAACGCGTATGAGTATAAACAAACTAAAAAAGCTCATTTTTGCTGAAAACGAGAAAAAATATACACTTATCTTATTCTATAAAACCAGCAATAGCAAACTATTTCAATTTTTTTATTACATTCACAGAAATAAGTGATAAGATTCTTCTAAAGATTCCTGTTCTTGTTTTCTTTAGTAAAATCCAATCGAACTGATCCGAATGACGTAGGTATGAGTATTATCTTAATTATTTGCTCGTCAGTGTATTTTCATCTCAAACAATTTTTCTGTTGAATATATTAAATGGCGCGGTATGTTTATCCACCAAATTTTATGACGAAAGGTGGGAACTACCTGTGATTGAATGTAATTCCTCTGTGTACCCCCTCGAGGATTATGGACGTGAGAGTTTATGTATGTACTCGTATTTGTAAACAAAGACTCTAAGATTCGAATTATCCTTAGTATCATTTTATCAACCTGTGTTTTGGAGTGTCGTCTCGCCCCTGCCCTGCTTCCAGTCACGCATATCGTGTTCCTACCATTGAACTTTGCCATATAAATGGTTCCTTCATAAATTATTTAAGTCGTAAGAGTGTTCTGTGCACTCAACGACGTCTTATCGAGTTGCCGGCCTCTCTTCAGGAGAAGGTTTCTCCTTAGATGAAGGTTTTGTTTTTGCCCCGGTTAAATTAGAAAACCTTAGCTAAAAGCTTTTCTGAAGTTCCTAATGGAAATCATCTTTAAAACTTAACGTAGGGCGTTTTAGTCCTTTAGGTTCATTTATTCTATTTTCCTAATAACTTCACTTCCTGAAATGTTTACTCCCAAAACAATTGTAATGAACGTAAAATTACAATGATCTAATTTAATGTGTATGATTTTATAGACTTGGGATTAAATTAATCTCATCATTATCAAATTCTAACCACAATTTTCTACTCTAATTAATCGACAAACAATCGTATTAGTCACGTAGTTGGTTGGAAAATCACAGTATTATTATTATTCTAAAAATAACGTTGATCAGTCAAATGTACTTACTAGTATTAATGATTGGGGATAAAATATTCTTAACTTAGTAACAATAATTAGCTACTTTATATACTTTCATTTTTTATTTTATATTACCAATAAGCTTGAGAACTTGAAAAAAATTACTGAAAATATATTAGTTTTAAAATGTTTTATCTGCTCACTTTATAATTTCTAGTTACGTTTTTAATTTACTTATGATCAGTATTACAAAATAACTTTCGCTCGTAACTTAATTTCCAGAAATCCATTTACGGAGGACGAGACTTGAAGTTTACAAAAAAATTCACAGATCTCGTGTATTACACGACTTTCAGAGGATATTGAAAATGAACTTAATTCATCATCTAATAAGCATGTGATCTCGTATAATGACTCACTAACTTCGAACAACACCAGAAAGCGCGCGCGCCCCAGGGCACCAGCGCTCCTCATACGAACACCTATAAATCAAAAAGTTATTAATGAAAAAACGCCCCGAGATATTATCATTCCCAACATTTTAACATGATTAAAATTTAAAAATATCAAAATGTAGACTAGTTAAAACGAATCTAAAAACGACCATTTTAGCGATTTTTTTTGGCTTTTAAAGAAGTTTAAATTTTTTTTTAAAACTACCATACCTAGCCCTTGTTAATACGCAATTTTTGACACCAGAACCACCCTTGTAACCCCATAACACATCAATATAATATGTCACACTACAGAAGCGATCGAATAAACATTTTCAATGTTAAAAAAATTAGCATTTTGTAAAAAAAAAAATATTTCTTTTGCTTCGTTTTGCTGTGAAATGTTTATGAAAAATTATAGTGAAGTTATATAATAACTGTTTATAGCCGCTGATTCGTTATTTTTATAATCTTTTTAAATTATTAATTACTGGAAACTTCGTCCATTTAAAGTGTAAACGAAAATGGGTGTGTTTATATAAAGTATTACAATAAAGAACCGCGTGGCGCTTCGTCCTCTTTTGCATAACTGACTGTTACATTTCTCATTTTAAACCGAAAGCAATTCCGGTTTCTACAGACAGAATGTTTTTTTATACCGAAAGCGGGAAATACCAGCTAAAATTGAGGGGAAAGGTGGACACTGGTGAAGAAGGTGGGATAAGGCAGGGGAAATGGGGAATAGTTTACTTATATTTGTCGCGGTATACACGCAGATTCATACTACACTAAACGGAGCGTCAGTGGCGTTTTAGGATATCAGAACAAGCGAATGCAAATAGTAAGCTTGGTCTTGGGTATAGTTTTGGATCCTCAGGTCTACTTGTCCCTCTATCCGTCTTTTATACAGTCCTCTATTAGTTGTATATTTTCAAAAATATTCTATCTTTATATACACTATATCACACGATATCACTGTAACTTTGAGCACGGATTCCTGTTAAATCTCGACTTGTTCTTGGCAAGTTTTTCGGTGTAACAGGGAATCAAAACTTCGGAGAAGATACGCGCGCTAACATCAGCTAAATTCAACTTGAAATTGTGCTGAGAAAGGTGCGAAAAGCGGTATCTCCCTTCTTTGACATGTAGCGTTAGGGTAAAGTTACACTAGCGATAGACATAAAGATATAGATGTGTCTTGTCAGATAATCTCTCGAATGTTAAATTTATGTTCTGCTACTTTGATATCTCAATCAAACCTATTTAAATATTTTATAGTTTTTTGAATTAAACATTTATTTATTTATTTATAACAACAAAAAGAATAATAAGTGATAATAAATTATAAGTAAAATTATAAATTAGGACTTGTTTATTAATTCCTTTTTCAGTTCACGACATAGAACTCAATTTTCTGTCTGCCATTTGATTAGAGACGATTTATTTATTATATATATATTATTATACGCTATACCAAGCCAATTTTCCTTGGAGGTAAACAAATTACGGCGGCACTGAACAGTTCAGATTTCAAGTTAATCTGTTAGAAAATAAATCACATGACAAACCGAAACATTCGCTATGAATGCAAATGCACTTTGATAAGAAATGTGAACACAAAATCACAGTTATTACAAATTCTCTGTAAGCTTCTCTGTTTATTTGTTCCGTAGGAAAAATACATTTTAAACAAACTGAATCAACAGACTTAATAGACAAAAAATATTATACAATTATAATACAATTTTCCTGTTTTATGAGACCTTGTCTACACATTTAATGTTACGATGAGGTGAGTAATTCACTTATGAAACTTTTTTTATCGGCGTAATGTAGCAAATTAGATACTTTCCCGAACGCTACAATGATTTATCTAATACAGTCACGCCTGAAATCTCTGCGAATAAGTTAACTTGATAATTTCTTGTGAATATGATAGAACTAAATATTGATTTACAGTAGATGAAGAAAATATTTTAGTGAAAATATGAACATAATAAATAATATATTTATCTTTAAGGATGGTTTGGATTCGATGTTTTGATTAAAACAAAATGGTGATGATTAAAACGAGTCGGTGTAATTAATTCAATTTAACTTACTTGTCGTAAGAATTGAAATCTTATTTTTATCTCTAAGTATATTCAAATCGAATTTAAAATATATTTATTTTACAAAAAAATAAAGCGGACACGTTTGTACATTTAAAATATCGTTGTGTCCTGAATATTTGGATCGGATCTCATAGTATCTTATCTTATCTTATGATATGGGGCTGGGAATAATCCCAACGGCACTTCAACCCTTGAGGATCTTTTGTGCCTACCCCATTTTAGACACTGGTCATCTCAGTGTGTAGGTTTCCTCACGATGTTTTCCTTCACCGTTAGAGCAACCGGTAAATGTACGTAAGTATTCGAAAAATACGAAAAAGTTATTGGAACATGGCACTGCACGGTTTCGAACCCGGACCTCCCGCATGGGAGTCCGGTGTCCTAGCCACTAGGCCACCGACGCTCTCATAGTAAGTACCTACTGGGTTATTCGAATAGTTTCAATATTCAAATATCGTCATCGCTAGTGTACCACAAGCTTTACCCGCGGTTTGACTAATGCTCTCGCTCAACCGCGTACGTGTTTCGCTCTCGAAAACGAGGAGTGATTTCAAAAACGTTGAAATGTAATATGATTCCCGGTTAAATTCCGCTTGACAGGTGGCGAAAGGAGAAATTACGCTCCTGGTATTATGTACCAACTTTGTAATAGGATTTAATTTGTTACATTAACAAGTGGCAAGAACCTTCTTTCTTGTATTGACGTCATGAAAGTCGGATTATAGATGGGCAAAATATTTATTTCATATTAAAAATCTGACCTGGTTTTAAATATCTTACCTTATAACTTGCTGATGGTAGGACTACTTCAGCGTTCGCCTGGTTAGCGACCGCCCTTGTATGTAAATTCTGTCGTCAAATATCTTTGCTTAGGCGTTGATGTGTTTCGGCAGTGTATATAGAAGAGTAGTTACTAAGTCCGTGTGCTCCATCTTCGAACTGATCGTCAGTTACGACCAGGAGATCGATACCACTAAATAAACGAATCTGAACTGCATCGTTATGACGTGTTTCGTATGCTACTCTCCACTAACGATCAAATTTCAGTTAAATTCCGATCAAGTCAACGATCGATCGAACAGTAACGTATTTGTGCATTCTACTAAAACGTTTAGTTTATACTGAATCGCATCAGTTGAACGGTAACAAAACGCTTCAACTGTCAAATATAACGATCGAACATAAGTTCCTTCCAATGTACTTTTGCCCGATCGATAGTAAATCTAAAGGTGGCAGTGGTAGTTAGTTATGCGTCAGCAGAATGCGATTTGGTTTCCAAATTGAATTGGAACGAAAACTAAATTGAAATTGGATAGAAATAGAACTACAAACGTTGTAATTTATGCGAATTGGGCCCCTGGGGAGTCAAACGCGGGTTTAAACGTAAAAAAATATCTACTTTTATAACAAATCACACTGGTTTAATACAGTACCAGTACTTAGGGAAAATAGGGAATTAAGAATAGAATTTTTTTTAAAAGTCACCATAAATAATAGCTTAGTACCTACTTAAAGATAAAACCCTTTCACTCTGTCTCCCCTACTGACGTAATCTTCGTAAAGGGGTAGACTTCACTAACTAGGCCATTCAACAAATTAGTCCTCAAAACGGCTTCAATGCCAAGTTTTTATAGCTTAACAGTAGAGTCAATCTGTGCCTTCGTCAGTCACCAGATCCTTTGATATTTTCAATAACTATTAAACCTTTTGTTTATAGTAAAAATAGACCTGCTGCATAGTGTCAAAAAATTTACCTCTTCTACGAACAAAAAATTTCACCTTTTCTTGATGAGAAATTTAAAATTTGGACTTACTACCTTCTGCACTAGGTGATCTAGCAGCAATATCAGTTGAAATAATTTGTATAACTTTATCAATGACGAAATAATCGCCTGTGAACACTTAGCTGTTGCGCCCTGTATACTCGTAAAAGGAATAAATTGAATTCACTGAATAAGAAGAAAATCCTACCCAATTTGCATTTATTTATTCCAAATATTTGTGAATTGCTTTAATTGTGAGCTTTTATAGGAAATAATTCAGAAAAGTGGCCAGTTTTATAAACATTACCTACAGATTAATTAAACCGAAAATTCGGTTTCAGTCTCTTTCAAAATTAGTTTCGAGCGGACTCTACTTATCAGCGAAGACAGACGAATCCCTCCGGGCCATGATTCCCTTATTCCCTTACGCCGGGGGCCTCTATCACTTGCTGGTCCCAAATGGTGTGGTTCACCAAATCATAAATTATTCAAATAAAGCGCCCAAAACAGCGTCGGGTTGACCCTGAAGGGACGCTAAGTCGCAACTAGAATTGGGAAACTAATTGCCCGAAATCACAATGGTGAAAATAACAATTTGTTTAAAGGTTTTGTTGGTTTGGTTGATTGTTAAAACTAATTTTCGAGTGTTTATTGACTTCAATTTTGTATTTTCGCGGAGTTTTTGTTAGTTGCGAAGCGTTCGTATCCGTAATGTAATCCATTTATTTCGTTCATTTATTATTTTACTCTTCTATTTTTATTTGGAGATGAATTAATTGCACACGCGCAATCACCAGGCCTGGATCTATATAGGGAGTCTGTGAGAGCCATAGCCTTCTGCAGTAGCAGAAGTTTTATTTGTTGAATTGTCTCGCTAAAAAGTGTCTGTAAACTGATGTAATAAAAAAAAATTGAAAATCAGTTACACGGAAGATTTGGAAGATAGTAGATTTTCTTATTATATGAAATTGGGCGGCAAAATGGTCAGGACCATTTATCTTATGATGATGATAGGCGGCCGGGGATAACTCCAGCGGCACTTCGATCCTCGGGGATTTTTGTACACAAGGTCCATAATGGCAGTTAATCCAACCTTGACAATCACATACAAAACCAAAAATGTATGAGTTTTATTGTTCAAATTCTACAAGTTCGCATATTGGCCATTTATTCCCTACACGTCGAATCGCTTTCTAAGATCGTTTTAACGATTTAAGTTAATGACATCGTAAGACAAGGCAATCGCATAGCTGAAGAGAGATTAGTGGTTACCTGATTGCGTTGCGTATAAACAAGAATAGGAACCTACTACTTACCTATTGGAACTAAGTCAGGGAGGTTATCATCAACCTATTTGTAAAGAAACAGACGCTGGCCATGAACGAGGGGAAATATAATCCACCACGTGGACTCAGTGCTTAATCAAAACCTGTATTTCGTCAATCATACAGATTTCTTCAAGTTGTCAGGTTACGCTTGAAAGATGCAATTAACGCGATTGACAACAAACCAGGAAACTGTTACATAATCGTTGATCTATCAATTTCACCATCACTACAATTGTAATAAAACAAAGCTCCTCGGCGTAACTGTCTGTCTCTATGTAAAGATTAATCTCGAAGACGGCTGAATGGATTTTGTTCCAGTTTTCATTGAAGTATAGATTGATTTCCGATTCCTCTTCCTCTTCGATAAAACTTGAACGGGAAATTAATTTGACAGCATTACAAGTCATTATCAACGCTGACATCCCAATGAAAAATAATAAAGAAGCCGTGAGAGAACAAAACATAAACATGGAAACAGCGAAACATTTCATAAACCCGTCTCATCCACATTTATTAGCCGTCATTAATCCCGCCTCCCACGAAGACTTTACAAAACCGAGTGTTTAATCATACTACGGCTCCAGGGCTATGACAAAATCAAAATTGGTGCACTAGTTTTTAATTTCTTGGACTATCTTTGATATCAGATGGTGTCTTCTACCAGAATTGTATTTTTTATTTATTTATACTTTTTCACTTATGTGTACAGGTGAGCTTAATGCCTTGCGGCATTTTCTGCCAGCTAACCTTTGGGCATACGGTGCATGCATGTTGTGGCGGTGCAGTGGTAAAAAAAATCACAAAGAAACTTAATAATATGTAAATTCGTAATATGCAAATAAGAGGTTATGATGAGAGAAGCCAGGTGCGAGGAATTGTCCCTTCTTTGCAATAAGATTCGGTATATATATATATATATATATATATATATATATATATATATATATATATATATATATATATATATATATATATATATATATATATATATATATATATATATATATATATTTTGTTTATAGATTAAAAATTAGAATAATATAACAATATTGTACCTTTTAACTCATGTGTGAATGAATAAATACTCTTTTATTTTATTTATTTATTTTTTATTACTAAGATCGACCGATTAAAGTACAGATCGCAGCTTACGGGCCCGTGAGAGGTACCTAATCCCAGGAAGTAAATCAGTGTTGAAGTCGCCCATGATAACGGAGCATGAGACTCGAGGGCACGCTCTAAGTCGGAGAAGTAGTCCGTACCGGGGAGGACAGTAGACAACACCAAGAAGTGCCTTTGCTCTCCTGACATTGACAACACGGAAAATATACTCGGCAGAAGCTGAGTATTGCGAAGGAGATCACTTTACATGGAATGTTGCTACGTGAATAAATTGCAACTCCACTCCAACCTTTATTCGTACGGTAGTTGCGAATTAAAACAAAGCTTGGGAGAGAGACCATAGTTGAT
This sequence comes from Hofmannophila pseudospretella, assembly GCA_947369225.1. Classification (NCBI taxonomy): domain Eukaryota; kingdom Metazoa; phylum Arthropoda; class Insecta; order Lepidoptera; family Oecophoridae; genus Hofmannophila; species Hofmannophila pseudospretella. Next base: position 5,459,015 of record OX376328.1, on the reverse strand, counting down.
GGGTGAGGAGGTTTGAGCAGAGTTTCGGAAATTAACACAGCATGGATAGCATCAGAGGAAAACGTCTCGAGTAAATCCGGGTAATGATCCATAACGCTTTGTACATTGATGTGGCAGACATTTTAAATATTTAGAATAAGGTTGTAAAATAGTATGCAAGAGAGTTCCGAGCGAAATCAAGTCATCATCCTGTGCACGATTGCAAGATTTAAATGAGTCCTCATATTCACCGGAAAAGAATGAGTCATTGTTATCCAAATTTCACAAAGGCATAATTATAATATAAATATTTAATTCTTAATATAGATAATACTTACTTAAATATAATAAATATGACAAAATATATAAAAATTAATATTTTATGTATAATGTTTAACTAAACTAATATTCAAGTGGATTGATGCAGGATTAATGCATTTAGCTGCACCAAACCGCCAGCCAACCGTTACATAAAAACTTAATTAAAAACAACAAATTACATAGAAATTAATTGAAACTTAATTGAAATAACCAAAGCAAATTAAAAAAAAGTCCTATTTAGAAACTTAAACAAACGAAGGAAAAAAAAATTATAACATGTTTTATGAACGCACTGCATAATGTCAATAGCTAGCAATTGGAGTACTCTAACAGGCGTGGTCAACATTTTATTCAGAGGCATTAGGGTGGACATTACCCCTTGAGCGGTTGTACGATTAATTATGAACATGATACCTTTAGCTATTGATATGAAAAACCATTTTTTAGGAAATTGCACTTTTTATTGTCAATATTTGTAGGGGGATTAATTGGTAACAATTAAATGTTTATTCTGTGTGTGGCATTGCACTAATCTACAATGAAAAATTTAAGGTTGCATCCCCTGGGTGTTTTTTCTGCCGCGCCCGTATGTATGAACACACAAACATCAAGAATGGATACAATTTAATAATATCAAGGAAATTATAATCTCTTTCAGCTGGAGATTTTGGGGTAGGAGAGACCGGAACAATAGATTGTCCGGCTAACCACTGAACAAACAAGTTATCACAATTCACGACCGGAGGATTCTCGACAAGCGGTAAAGGCGACATCGACAAATCATTTAAATATCAACAAAATATATTATTACTGAGTAAATTCGCGTTTGCTAACATTCATGACTCCCTGTTAATCTTATCCAGACTTAATAAACCGAGCTTAAGCCATAACATAATCCAATAACTTGAATTATGCGGCTTTGTTCAATATTATATAGGGTGGGCCATGAATTAGTTAACAATTGAAAAAATCATATAAAGAAAACCATTTGACATATTTTTAAAATTGTTTATTTACAAGAAAGTTAGTTATTTGGAATTTATTTTTTAAAAATAACATCATCTAAATGACCACCGTTTCGATTTTTGCACTCTTCTAAGCGAACACCGAAATTTTCGAATACTCGTCGACAAAGAGACCGCGAGATCGCTGACATTTCTTCACTAATGTCAGCGATCCAGATTTAAGATTTAACGCCAGCAGACTTCTTTTTATGGGGTTATTTGAAGAGTCGTGTTTACACCCATAAACCAAAAACACTACGTGAACTAAAGGAAAAAATTAGTGAAGAAATGTCAGCGATCTCGCGGTCTCTTTGTCGACGAGTATTCGAAAATTTCGGTGTTCGCTTAGAAGAGTGCAAAAATCGAAACGGTGGTCATTTAGATGATGTTATTTTTAAAAAATAAATTCCAAATAACTAACTTTCTTGTAAATAAACAATTTTAAAAATATGTCAAATGGTTTTCTTTATATGATTTTTTCAATTGTTAACTAATTCATGGCCCACCCTATACATACCCTTATCAGGAATATTAAAAAAACGCCATTTATAGTTTTTTATTCTGTTTTATGGAGTTCGCTATGAAAACTAGTAAGCACTAGATAATTCCGCAATATGGCGGGGATTTTATATCCCTGGTCAGGTTATAGAAAGAATTTGGTAATTTAGACACGATTATATGGATTCATACAAACATAATTTCATGCTATATCCCTTGCGAGGTTAGCAGAGAGATAGGAGCACTGTGAATGGACTCAATGGCTGAAAAACTTGGATATTTTATTGAAACATTGACATTTTCTTGAAAAGAATATGCCGTTATTAATGTTATATAGTTGAGCTGAAGTGAAGCTAAGAAGGTGGCACAAGACAGAGCGGCGTGGAGAGATCTCGTGGAGGCCCGCCCTCAGTACCTCCGGGGTACCATAGGACGACAACAACAACAATGTTATATAGAGTTAAGTATAGGAGGTACAGGTCAAACAAAAATAATTACTTAACTTGTTTCCGTGAATCAAAAATTTACGAGCTATCCACGTTGTAATGGTAGAGCACAGCAAATCAAACCCAGCAAATTGGATTGTGACGTCATGAGAAGGCTCCTTCCTTAATCATAATGGTTAAGGATAACCGACGAGGTGATAAATTTAACGGCTGCGGGATGAATCTGCGCAATTTATGTTATGGGATGATTTAGTCTGCGACAGAGGTGCGCTTTAATACCATTAACACAATGCAAGTAGAACCTTAATGCGGGCTTGTGAGAAAAAGACAAATGGAAATGAATACTCGTAGAGGAGGTGGTCCAGATGGGAGAAAATGTGAGATATAGTTTACATAACACTTAATTATTATTAAAAAAAAACGGCCAAATGCGACTCGGACTCGCGCACCGAGGTTTCATCTTAAAAAAATCATTTTAATTATTTGCCCCAAAACTAGAAACATTTCGTTTTATTTTACTGGAATACATACATAACCTTCTGTTAGTACTAATTCTATTACCGCAGTGGAACATATAATAGAATTGTTTCACTGTCCAGTACACATTTCAACACATGACTTAATTTAAGAGAAATTATTTTTTTAACCCTTTACAGATCCTTACGACAGAGTTTTGACTAAGTTTTGTTGTTTTGAATTTTAAGGAAACAAGCTATTTGAATCTTGTTTCCTTAATATTCACCCAAATATTTATTATATTAATTTTAAAACGAATATTCAGGACGAGAAATAAATCACTGTAAATGAATTTTCTCGACAAATCTCCAGTAATTTTATTTCAGTCAGCCGACTTAGTTTTATTCAGCCGTGTTAGCGTTTCTCTAGAAGCAAATTAAAAGGAAAAAGCTTTGCTAGTTACTGTCCATAAAAGTAACTTAACGAGTTTTAAAAATAAAACGAGTTTGTTTTTATACAACCCTGGGCTAATAAAAACAGAAAATACTACGAATTATATATCAATAAACAATATAGTTGTTATTTACTGCTAATGGAGTTTTTAAAATTGCAAATGGACGGTACTTTTATGTATACACTCTAAAATAAAGGTGACATGAATGTTAAATCGGTAAAATTAGCGAAAATATTTAGACACCGGTGGAATTTAACGATTTGCTCAGTTGCTACGAGACGGGGCGTAGGAGTCGTAGCACGTGTAAAACTGTAAGAGCGGCTCCCGGATTGAAAGGGTGAAGCTGTATCACCTATTTATTGGACAAAGAAAGACCTTCCCTCCTCCTTTCCATTTCCCCCTGTCCTCGGCGTCCTTGTGCTATTTCTGTTGGAAGTGGTCTAAGTCGTCTTTCCACCTACGCCTTGGCCTGCCTCGATGCAGTGTTCGTCCTTTGTTCGTTTTGTGGCACCTACTGCACAGTGATCTTTGCCGGAAATTTAAGCATAATTCAATTTTAAAATACATAACTTGAACTTATGACTCATCTCAAGTAACTTAATTGGAGTAGACCAGACGGTACTGAAAAGACGAACTTGCGATTTTTCTGTAGTACTTTTGTAGGTAGTTTATATAGATAGATTCATTTTTATATTACCTATTAACTAATTATTTCATTTAAAAAGAGACCCTTGTTGTAGAGACCATAGGCCCGTGGGACACTGATACAAAAAGACCACGGCATTACCCCAGTCCATTATCTAAAATCATAATATCTACAAACAATATTTGAACTCAACAATAATGAGAATATACGAGTAATGCTTCGTTTCATAATAGATCGTTCGAGTCTTAAAATCGCCATTACGTGCGTTGCATACAAAAAAAATCTACGACCATGAACTATACAAACCATTACAGAACGTTCAGACGCCATGACAGCTTGATATGTTATTGGTAACTATGGAAACCGTAGACATGTTTGACGTATTGTCACCATCGCGCAGGCGCGGGTGTCGAGGTTTTTTATGACTATAGTACCAAGTGTTGGCTAGTGAAATGTAGTGCATTTAATGTGAAAGAGTTCTTGTATGCATTGCCATACAAAGAAAAATTCACATATTACAATTGAAAACTGTTATTTAATATTCCATTAAAATACTATTTTCCCACAGCCATGATGAATGAACCTCTTTATGTTATTGATTGTGGTTTCTTATTGAACAAATTACGAAATGGGAGTAGAAAAAGCTATGAATAAGTAAGCAATTTCAAAACGATGGAATAATTGTATAGAACTCATACTTAAGCCGTTAACATTGGGGCACCTAACTTAAGTGTCCTCAAGGCGTTTTGTTACACCTTTGTCAAGATCGGCTGTAATCGTATTTGTTATCCGGAGCGGTGATAAATTTAAACCGCTTCGGCGGTGAATCTGCGCAATTTATATTATGGGATAATCTACGATTCTACCTCCTGAGTAGAGGAGAAAGAACGCTAATGCGCAGCGGAAAGAATGTCCAAATATGCTGCGCTGTTCACGGTGATATTTCTAGTGATGAAAGTGACTTTTGAGATAAAGTTGCTTTTGGAGTCATGCGAGTAAATGAAAGAAATAATTTATTTCCAATAAAATATTTATTTTATAATTTTTTAAACGAGTGAAATGTGTTCGCTCAGCGGTTGTCACCTGTTTAGGAAAATTGGTTGGCTAACTTAGATGAACTTATTGGCCTCTGATGGGCGATAAACAATGTTTGACTTCAGGGAAACATGCCATTACATTGTTTGCTGATATGTCACAAGAAAAGGTAGAATATTAAACTAATGGGTGACACAAATAACGAAAGTAATAGATATTGTTCAAAATCAGTTTTCTATCTGGAATCTGTTACAAAGTTCAACTCAGCTTTCAAAGTGAATTTATCAGATTTTTCACTAAGGTTAAAATGATGACAAATAAATAAAAGATCATGTAATAATATGTAGACGTAAGAAGTCCTTTTCCACATCGTCTCTAATGAAAATGTTTATTTTTTCGTTTTTCCGCATGTGTAACATAATATCATATCATGAGGCATACCCAAAGGGAAGATTTTTACGATGGTTAAAGCATCCGTGATTAAAATCTTCTGTATGCAGTTGTGGGGTGCATTGGACTAAGAATGCAACTTAAAAAATATTTAATGAGTATCAAATTACGTACCTACCTATGCAATTTTTTTCCATCGCAATTAATAAATGGGTAATATGAAATTTCAAGTTTATTACGCCTTTAGCATTTAGCGATTTTGAAACGGAATCGGATTTAATGCTGCATATAATGCTTTGGTATAGTGCTTTGTACCATAATTTTAAATTTATATGATTTGGCAATAAATGTATTTCTATTTCTATTTCAATGTATACTACATTGAAATCTAGAAAACTGAAAAAAAAACTAAAAAATAGGTTTCAAAATCGCTGCAGACTGCTAAAGGCTATTATAATTTCTTATTTTATATTGCGGTGCCTATAATATATTTTTAAGACCAATTGTTACACATGAAAAGCAATAAATGGTATAAGTATGAGTATTTTAGCCCGAGTCTGGCCTGCTGTTAATCTGTAGTAACAGACAAAGACACAAGAGGTTGTATAAAGCTTCCTACAGGACCTGAGGGAGCGGATCGTCACGACGTAGCTCTCAGGGACTGGTACTCGTGTGAGAAGGCACAAAGGCAATCACGCTTCCCGCGATCCTGTTACGTGAATTTTGATTTCCCCACTGCAGGTATGGTGTTTTCGCGCGTATAAAAGCGCTTTTACGTAAAGACAGTGTCTTTAACTAACAAGCCGTTTGAACCGTTGTTTTTAGCGTTCTGTACCAAAATGGTAAAAAAGGAAACCTTATGGTGACACTTCCGTCTATCCGTCCGTTTGTATGTCACGGCTATTTCTCTTAGGATCTACTAAAGCTATTTACTTGATATTTGGCACAGTAGAACTTGCTTGCCCGCCGCATCTTTGAAGATTGATTACATTCAATTGCTACAAGTCTAATAAGTTATTGCCAAAACAGACATAAACAAAGTTACGGTTTTGTTATTCTCATTTGTTGAAACTTGAATCTAGAGACTCATGTGAGAAGTCACAAAGGAGACTGGTGACTGGTGTCAGTCTCTCGATTCTGATTTATGTGAATATTGATCTCTCTACTGCCTATAGGTACTGCCTATACTAACAACTTTTGGTGTGTGTGAAACAACGAATGTATATAAAATAAAATAAAAACAGCCTTTAATTCTACGACTCATACACAATCATTGATAAATTAAAATAAAATTAACATGTCTTTTTGCCATTATTTCTCTAAATTATTATAGGTATGTCAATATTTTTTAAATTTTTTTAGTAGTTGCCTTCTCTGGCATGGGCCTCCCCCAATTTCCTCCAGTGTTCCCTGTCCCTCACCATTCTCTCCCAGTGTGCTCCCATTTGCTCTGCAAAGGTATCGTCCCAGCGTTTATAGGGTCTTCCTCTTTTCCTTTTCCCTTCTTTTGGGTACCACTCCGTGACTTTTTTCGTCCACCTCCAACGAACGTATATAACAAAGTTTTAATTTTATTTAACGATTTATTTTGCTTTCAGTTTCTGATAGTCATTTTGTCAAACTACACTTCCTATGATATCCTGTTCTTACCTCATTTTCAAAACTACACTTCCTATGATATCCTGTTCTTACCTCATTTTCAAAATAAATCTCAATATTTAGTTTGTAGAGTTTTTGATAATTTTCCATGTTTGTAAGCAAAAAGCACTAACCACACAAAACCATTTACCTTTTCCTTCGAAAAACACTTTGTTAGTTTTATGTGCAAAAATTTTAAATTCAGAAGGTATTGCCACCCATAAATTCCAAAGGCACGTTCAATATTGGATGCTAAGAAACCTTTATAAATGTCGACTTTTAAGTTTGTTTCTCTGTATCGATAAAATATCAAAATTGCATTTTCTCCTCATTGATGAATTTAGTTAGTTATCTTTTGTGAATTTAATACTATTTTTAATATAAAATTCACTTTCATAAGTTTTTCAGAGAGCTGTACGAAACGAACCATTTTGCATAATGCGAATGGTGTTTTCAGTACGAATAAGTAAAACAAAACCTATTTTCTACTATTACAGCTGAACAAAAACTACCTACGATCTATAAAATTATTTACCTACTAAAATAATCGTACTTAAAATATTTATATGTAAGTACAAAAATTAATGTGAGTAATTTTGAGAAAAAAAACTATATTGGGTACACTTCTGGGCTTAGTCAAATTAAACATCAACTTGTCATTAATTGTCCCTGTCAATTTTGTGCATGAAGTGACACATGACGTGAATATGACAAGGTTGTAAGTATGTATCCATTATTTTTTCTGCTACTATACTTCCAATTTAAGTCAAGTAAGCAGCCAAATTAAGAGGCCACTTTGAAGTTGTATAGTTTGCAAATGGAGTCAACTTAGTAATAACTTAGTTAATCTTGTGTAACCTTCGGTAGATTAGATGGTCGTAAGCCGTAATCAAACTTGATTTGATTTTGTGATACCTAATATGAATATATTTGCATAATACATAGAGTAGTAATAGTCATATTTACATTAGAAATACATGTACATATTTTCCAGTACTAAAAGTTAAAATTATTATCTGCTGTAAAAAGGAACTTATGATTGTCATGATTTGCTTTTTTGCCACCATTTTTCATGTTCCAACATTTAAAGCCTTTAAAACTAAAATTTTGAAACTAAATCGGACCAAACCCATAGAAATCTACTTTTCTGTTTTCTAGATTTCTGTTGGTTCGGATCGATTCCGTTTCAAAATCGCTAAATTGTGCTAAAAGCGTAATACCCTGTCCTCTTGTCTTATAAAATTACGTCATAATTCGATTGATCGATCATTTCTTTAAAGAACTTTTGTTTCTTGACTTTATTTAGCTCTAAATGATCAATAACTCAGAAAACTCCCTTATTAGAAATATTTTTTCCCCACGGGATTCAAGTTAATGGAGATTCTGCAGTAATTGAAAATACGGAACTGGTTTCGTGCTCCTTTTTAATTTGCAAGAGTTTGCTTTTCACTCTAGGAGAATAAATATGCTTACCGCAGTAAATCTTAACATTATTGTGGTATCAAATACCTACAGCGAGTTATAAAACGGTCAACGTAATATCATACACTAACATCTATTACCGATCATATACATAAATAGAACAGGTCTGGAATTATAATTAAAATTCTTAATGTGTTTGTTGCAGGTAGAAGGTATGCGGGCTCAGAGTGTACCCGCTGCCTTGCTACTGTTGCTATTCGCAATAGAAGCCCTGGACGCGAACAGAAGAAAGCAAAAAGAAAAGGTCCTACCAGCCGCCATCAACATCTGCGATATCAGCGACAGAGACTCCAAAGTACATTGCTACTGCGAGCATAGTCAGGAAATCAACGAAGCCATTAAAACAGAATGCTGGGTCTTCAATGGCGGCATACAAAAAATCGACTCCTTATGGACAAGCTTCTCCTCACAATCAAATATAGAAACACTAGCATTCAATGTAAGAGCAGACGGTGGACTCGACTTTGTACCAACAAAGGTTCTACAATTCCTGAGAAGACTCAAGAATTTCAGTATAAAATACAGTTCTATTCCAAAGATAGGTGCATTTACATTTGCAAACATAACTTCGGTGGAAGAAATGACACTGACAAAGAACAAAATAGAAGAACTGAGTGAACATTCATTTTATAACTTACCAAACCTAACAGTGTTAACTTTAGATGAAAACAGAGTCACTGAACTGGTGACTGATACATTTTATGAAACACCATCTCTACAAAAACTTTATCTTACTAGTAATAATATTAGTGTAATACAAGATGGAGCATTTAGACATCTTGTTAATCTACTAGAATTAGAATTGGATAGAAATAATATAAGTGAACTAAAGAAAGAATGTTTCGATGGACTAGCTAATCTCAAACGATTAGACTTAAGAAGAAACAAATTAACAGTAATGAAGTCATTCACGTTCACCGAACTATGGAACCTGCAAGAGTTGTTGCTAGATTATAATGAAATTTATATTATGGCGCAAAGGACCTTTGATGGATTATCGCAATTAAGGAAGTTAAGCTTAAGTCATAACAAACTCGTCACTTTAGTTGGTGGACTATTCGAGGGTGTCAGAGGACTCTCGGCTTTAGATCTAAGATATAACAAATTACAAAGATTTACCTTTGATAATCTACGTCCGATTTACGATAATCTGAAGAATAAAAATAGTTACATCTATTTAGAAGGTGAGTTACATTTTCTTTTATTTATAGAATCAATCAAAACAATTTAACAATTACAACAGTAAATTGATTTAGGTGTGGGTACGATAAGACAAATAAGACTAACTACAACAATAAAATCTTTTTCGTTTTCATTACAATAATTAGGCATGCCAATTACTTACAAAAAAGGCCTGTTATCGAAGAAATGCCTCCATTTTCTGAACTAAGGTTCAATCTATTTTCCAATGTACCGAGGGAATAAAAATGTATCAGAATTAGATGCCCTTATCCTCGTCTTCAAAGACTCCGATGACCCAATTACCAAAATTAATGAAGGTTTTGATTGTTTCAGGAAACGAATTTAATTGCGACTGTCATCTGGCGTGGATGCATCGTCTCCGGCACGAGGCTAAAAGCGTTAAAGTGCGCACTTCTCTAGAAAATTTTATTTGTAAATTCAATATTGATCCCTCACTTAATTCACACTTCGCTTACTTTGAAAGAACCGTTGTAAATACAAACAATTTGTACGAAATTGACGATAAAAGTGATTTGAAAGAGTATTCAGAAAGCTCAGATGACTCTTTTCACGACGAAGTAGACGATGTTTACGTTGATGAACCGAAAATAATTAGAAAAGAAAATGAAAGGACGCTTCTTCAAATTCCGGTTGAATTGCTTCCTTGTCCCCAAGACACAAAAACGGTTACAGATAGGACGTATACTTACCCGTCTCAGAATGAAGCAAAGGATTATAGAAATCTCATTCAGGCGTCGATTTCCACTGCTATTGAAGTGAATCTTGCTGGACCCCTGTTTTCTCTGCATCTACTAATTTGTTTCCTGAATTATTTGCGTACGTAAATGTGACAATTTTTCTAAAAATACGGACCATTCATTGTAATAAAACGGAATTAAAGAATTACTTGTCCCCATTTATGTAATGCTTCCATCGTCCCTCCTTTTGTTTCTCACGTGGATTTAATAGGTATACATACTGTATTACTTCATGTTACCGCACGTTAGTTTTATTTAATTACGATTTCATTATAAATTAGTATTTTTAATAATAATCATTTCTTTGTACAAAGTATAAAATCAGATAGGAAATAGTTATGTATGAGACATTAATATCGGAATAAAATTTCAAAAAACAATGGTAATGTAAATAGTAGGTACTTACGTAATAAATAAAATTAATCTTTAATGTAATGAAATGTGATATAATTTTAAGTACTTACATGAAGTTTAACATTAATTAAGTATTATGTGTAATTACAATTACTAACTACATTTTAATCTACTTTTCTATAAGAAAATTACTTATTTTTCATGTTACATTATCTATGGAATATTAAAATTTTATAAACCTAAATAAAGAACTTCGAAATATCTTGATACTAACTATTGATATAAAATATAAGATATTTCAGTGTTGTAAATAGTAAAACTGAATTCTTCTAAACACTACCTTGTAAAAAGTATTTATGATTTCTTTCCAAATAAATCAAGTAGGTCCGGAACTAGTAAGTACCTACGGAGAACAAATCGCATTAAGTTCTTACTTCTATACGACAAATTCTATCGCTATGAGTACATATTCATAAAACAACCGTGTAAGTGCTAATATAATTTCTTTGATTCTTGACTTCTTATTTTAAAACATTAAACTTATATAATGTCGAATTCATACTTTGCTCAATTTCCTTTTAGGTACTTACTAACTAATTTCACTCGTATTATTATAATTTAATAATATTCAATTTCACATTTATTACGTCTAAACTTATAAAGAATTAAATCTAAAAACCTACACAGAGTTTCTAAAACAGATATCAGAATTCTTCTTACCAACTTCTAACCAACTATAATTATCATAGTTACGAGAATCTAGGAAGGCGAATATTGTAATGAATATGGATGTGTTTGAGTGACTTGAATATTCAATTTCAACATTACAAATTCAAAAGGAATGTAATTTCGAGTCGGAATGTATCCAACATCTCAAAGGTTGTGCAAAATTAAAGGGTTTATTATTCTAATACAGACTATAACTGAGTGTTCACCGGAGTTATGCTAAAATCTACTAATAAAAATAGTTTATACACAGACAAATACAGAAGGGAAACTTATTATACTAGCGTTCCAGTAGCACAATCGCACGCCACGCGTGTGTGGTTGCGGCGGCGGTGCGGCGATGCCGAGTATACTTGCAGCACGGCTACATAAAGAAGATTCCGTTTGTTCGTGTGTAAATGATGTCACTGTAATATTCGTTCGTATGTCTGAAAGCCTTGAGTTTCCTTTCTGTACCTACCTATTTCTTTCGGTGTAATATCACGTCATATGGAAATTGTGCCAGCGACAACAAGACTTTTTGTTTTGTGTATTGGTAAATTATTTTATACAAATATAGAAGTGAGTCTCAGTAATCACTAGTGTTTGCTGGATGAGGCAATCTCACAATCAAATCTGCATCCTCACAAACCTACATCCACTGTCCATGTATACTTATTGTAAAAGGTACCGCACCGGATAATTTAATATTTGTGCTGTAAAAACATGGGTATAGCAAAAATCTTCTTCATAAAAAATTACACATTCTTAAAAAACGCATGACGGTTTACGCTCATCAAAAGGATACTCAACACAGACAATGAACGAAGGTAAATATCGTAAACGTTAAGCGCACCCACCCCGTGATTGTGGTATTCCTGAGATTCCATACTGGTACATATTTATTTTATGGCAGGTATGTTTGCACCACTCACTGCGGATTTTAGCCTAAAATGAAATTAGGGATTTGTATGATTAATCCCTCAGAGATTTGAAATCAGCCCTGTATGTTTTCACAACACTACAACCCTTTAAAATGATGATTAATTTTATCCCTCTGGATTTTATTTTACTGGGGTAAAATGGAAAATCTTTGGAATTTATTGTAAAAGATATTACCTGCAATGAGTTCTAAGGTAGGTGCTTACCATCTTAAAAAGCATAAGTAGGTATCACATTTTTCTATTTCTTAGATTTACTAGATTATATTGAAATTTACAACAAATTAGGTTAAGTACGATTATTTTTTTGTAAATACATGTGAATCAATATTATAATGGTGTCGATTCTTATTACTCGTTAAATTTAATCAAAAAGGACGTCACCCTCACTCTCACATTGTATATTGTGAGAGTGACGTTCCATTTCCTTTAATGAATTTAGCGGCCACGCCACACAAGAATCAACGCCAACATAAAAGTAGGTACTTACAAACTGAGCTGAACGTATCAGATAAAGATACAGATATGGTTTGTTCTTTTGTTCTATACATAAATGAATGTATAAAGTTAGAGTAAGTAACTCAAACATTTGTAAATTATTTATTACTTTAAAATTATTTCATTAAAGGTTGATGTTGGAATTATGGAGATTTTCTTATCAAGCACCTATTTTCCGCGATGAGTTATAATTAAATCCCATCCCTGGGTGCTAATCAAAATTAAAAGCCTCTTGATAACGGCGTTCTGGCGCTACAAGTAGAGAGGAGTCCTTTCCACAGAGAGAGCACCTATAAATATAAATAAGTTTGGCTAAGTAACATTTTGTTGGACGAAATTAGGTTGACAAGAAAGATGTCTCACAAAAAAGGTGGCCTTGGCTGGAAACTCGGAATTATTTAGTTTCACCTGAGAGAATTTAATTTCGAATCTTCCCTTCAGCTACTCGATGGTCCTTAGGTTCTTTCTTCTTAGTCATATTCCTTATTGATGATCATTCTATGACCGCATATAAAACGACTCTCTTGGCACATTTAATGGGGTGGTTTGCCATTGCCTTCCCCATTTCATACACTGGTTATTTCAGTGTGCAGGTTTCGTCACGATGTTTTCCTTCACCGTCAGAGCAGTCGGTAAATGTACGTAAGTCTTTCGAAAAAACTGAAAACTCATTGGTACATGACATTGCATTGTTTCGAACCTGGACCTCCCGCATGGGAGTCCGACGTCCTAGCCACGACGCCACCGACGCTCTCAATCTGATCTACAATAAAAATGCAGTGGTATTTTTAAAAGTGGTCGTTTTTAAAAGGGGTAATTTACTATGGTGTTGGCAACAACTTGGAAATACTGATAAAACTGAACAGATTTTAATGATAATAACGGACGAGATTTTTTTGTTCTTCATAGTCGACCACTATGGTTGTTTAGGTCACCGTTATAGTAAGTAAATGTTTTTTTTAATACGGAACTCTCGGTGCGCGAGTCCAACTCGCACTTGGCCGTTTTTATTATTATTTACGACTATTCAATCTCACCTGGTGGTAAGTGGCGATGAGACCGAAGATGGAGCACACGGGCTTAGTAATAAGTACTGGGTCTTCTATAAACACTGCCGAAACACATCAACCCCGAAGCTAAGACATTTTTTTTTTCTATAACTGGCTAATGCTGTTGGTCCTATTGACCTTTCCACCTTTACCGGGGTTTTGGGGGCGAACACTAAGTGCGCTCCAGCCTGGAGGAGGACTTAAACACTATAAGAAGCGACTACCTAAGGGCATCCAGGTGTGTACGGACCTCGGCTTAGGACGTCACTGGAATCGGGGAGAAGCGACCTGGAACATGCCGATAGAGCGTGTAACCGCCAGTCGCCGCCCGCGCCGGCGCTGGCGGTATGTAGGTGCGGTGTGTGAACTACTGTCGGGTGGGGAAAAGACATTTGACGACAGACTTTACATAGATCGCTAAGCAGGCGGTCCTTCCACCAGCAAGTTACTCGGATTAGTCACCTCGTACGACACGCTTATCCAGTGGCGGTAGGTTATTCTAAATCCGTCTCAAACACGGAACGAAACCAGAACATTACCCAGAACAGACAACAGATTTGTTTGCCATCTAACAAACCACAATTAATTTTCGGTTACGTCGATCAAACAAAACACGATAACGAGATTTGAAGCCGTTAGTAAGCCCTTATTAAGTATCTATACCTACAGACAGAGGCGACTATTTGGGTGGAAGATACATCAAGCTATACTCCGTGGATATCACAATACATTTTTGTTATGATTTTTGTCATTAAATAGGTTAAAGTGACAAAGTACCAAAGGATTTACGCCAATGAACCTAGGGAGCTATAAAATGTACCATGTATGCAGATATGCAGATTAATTTTTAAGGTATGGACAGATAGATCATCTATGTTAGAATACAATTTTGGTTTGTATAATGCGAAGATTTGGAAATTCAGAAAGGGCGCTACTAGGCCGATTTCTGTAGTACAATGAAAATTCTGACTCATAAAAACATTGAGTCGGCAGAAGAAGTTAAATGAAAATCAATGCAAATAAGAAGTAGAGATGTTTATTTTTATTATTACGACAGTGTTGACTTTAGTTTTTTTTTTATTATTACGACAGTGTTGACTTTAGTTTTTTTTTTATTATTACGACAGTGTTGACTTTAGTTTTTTTTATAACAGGCATTCTGTTCATAAGCGCCTACCATGAATGAATTAATTTTTTTCCTGACTGAAAGCTATAAATAGATAGATTCTTTAGAATGGACAAAGTATTTAGTAAAAATAAAAAATAAAAATGTGTGTAGGAGTAATTCCCCTAATGGCGAACAGAACGATAATAAAGAAGGTTGTTTTGGAATTCACTGGGTAGGAAAAGCTGTGATGTGATTCGAAAAAGTAATGAGCATTTACTCAAATACCGAGAGACTCCTAATATTTAAGAACCATAGAGAATAAAAGGAAGCTGTTTGTTGTAGCAAGAAAATTTCAAAGTGTTTTAGTTAGGGTCTGTTTATTTCACAGCAAATGCCGTTATAATGTAGTTGTTCAATACGTTTATGTTCGATTTAAACACAAAAACGGTAAAACAACCTATAAATTACCTTCCTCTGCCTATTAAGTTTATTTATTAATTAACCAGCTTCACAGTAACTTCACTAGTAAAATTTATTTACTACGGCTAACAAAGTTTTCACTACGAACTAAAGAGCTAAACTTTAACGTCATTTTAATTAGGTGGGTTTATTTTGTCGCTTTTCCGGATATTAAGTTACCTGCCCGCTTGTCCACTCTTTGATACAGTTAGCAAGTTGCATTGCAAAGTACTTTGTAGAAATATGAAGAAGCTTGCTATTTGTTTGATGGTTCATAATAAGTCTACCTTTTATCGGAAAAGGCTCAACCAAACTTCAGCAATCTAATTTCTGCTTTAGAGGGTACGAGTAGAGATCATCTATAGCCCTCCGTTCGTTATATTGGGATTTCGAATGCAGTAAAAACAGAGTAACAATGTGGCATTACAAATGATGTGATTGAAGTAAAGAGATTAGAGTCAGCTATTTATAAACCAGCTTTTATCCCGTAAACGTGGTTATATATAGATTCTTTTTTTTTAATGAAATAACTATTTACAAGTAACTACTTGTACTTGACAAAAAAAATGTTTAGTTTGAAGAGAGAAGTATTAAAGACAGAGTTCGATCGAAAATATAGTTATCAATATTTTACTCGTAGATAGAGAGCGTCGGTGGCACAGTGACTAGGGCACCGGACTGCCATGCGGGAGGTCCGGGTTCGAATACGTGCAGTGCCATGTACCAATGAGTTTTTCGTATTTTTTGAGAACCAGTGTGCAAAATGGGGAAGGCACAAAAGATCCTATAGGGTCGAAGTGCCGCTGGGTTATTCCCTGCCTCCTATCATAAGATGAGATACTCGTAGGTACTCTTATGAGTACCCATCTAACTTGCTAAGTAAATATCAAGAACTGAAAACAAATAATACACTATTTCAATAAACCAAACCGTTATATGGGATTCCTTTATAGTTCCGATACTCATTTGAATCTGATATGAATGGAAATTTTGAAGATAACAAACATTAAAGATTACGTTCAAGGTATGTAGGTACTAAATAAATAAAGTGAAACTTGGCGAAAGAGAGATTCTAGCAAAGATAATGATAGAGAATAGAGCCTTTCAACAACTCGTACGCTCGACAAACGACAAATCAGAATGTCTCTATTATTATTTTGAGAGTTTTAGATATAATAGAGAATTGTAGCAAACATTCAGTAAAAGGTACCTTTTGAGTACCTACTTATCTCAAAGGACATAGAGTCGTTAGTTTCTATTGATTTTTGATCTGTTCATTGTGAACTTGCTTCACAAACGAAGACTCTCACAATTTTTCAGTTTCACATTGACATAAAAGGGATAACAAAATTACTTTCTCAATACTTTAGTGAGCCTTTTTTATATCCAAAACAATAACATAAACACTGACAGTAATATACCATACTGTAAAAACGCGTATGTTTATCCATAGTATGGCAAAACACTTGTCTTTAACCTATTAAGTATTCTGTGCTTTAACTTACATCCAAGTACATGCTCGCATAGGATAAAATCTAACTTGCCAATCGCCAACAGAACTGTGCAACAGAAATACTGGGATACGCCTCTCCCATTTGTTCTGTGGGCAGAAGCGGCAGAACTAGCGGAAAAAACCGCACTTGCTCTGTCAATAGATCTGTGCAATAGAACTACTAGGAAAATGGTCATTACTAATTAGCAAATTATGCAGCTTTAGTTACATGTTAAGATCAAGATCATGTCATGCCAAGATCCACTTCGGGTCGCTGTGCCAACGGAGTGAGTAAGTAAGTAAGTCACATGTTAATAATAGTTTTATCGTCACTGTTTTCACTTTACAATTATAAGATATACAAAGCTTTGTTTATATATAACGAAACATCTTTCTCAGTTCAAATGTAGGAGTATCTACTCAACTTGCTAGGTTCAGTTGTCCTTGTAGATTTTTAACTAAATATGAGTAAATATACTTACAATAATATTAGTACTTATAGGTAACTTGTTGAGTAAGAAAGAAATATTATGAAGGCATCTATAATGCCTACCAATTAGAACGCTACCCAAATTTCTGCCAGATCACTATACTGCTTTTGATAGGATCTACCCAAGATTAATGGGCTCGTTTAACATCGTTAATTTACATAAAACACTAATTAAGTTAAATTAACAACAATAGAATCACTCCTGCAACTAGAAGGAAAGGATTTTGGTTTCAAACTTCAACCGTTTCAATAATCTTAAGTAATCCCAGTATTTGGAAGTAGGTACCTGCCTCGGGGTTTGTAGTAATTTCCCTTCCCTAGAGTTAATTTACTCCGTCCATTTTAACGCGGTCTATGACATTATGTATATGAGTAGAAGAGTAATGGTTGAGGCAGGTCAAGATACACTGGTGTTGTACATTCATATATAACTAGCAAGGTAGCACCTGTTTCCGCGTTTTCCTTATGATGTATTGTAATTGTAGGCACAATATTTTGCTACCCATAGTAATGAATGTCGGTCTTACGTAGTGAAGTATGAGAGTAAGATAGTTGTATTCTATGGTGCCTTTTCCTCGTCGTATCTACAAGAACTATAAGGCAAGAAAAAGATACACCAACGCATTTAGCACCTTCTGCAATAAATTCTTCTTCTTCTTCGTAGTCGTGTTCCTCATTGCTGAGGGTCGTTATCATTCTAATTAATCACATAGAACGACTCTCTTGGCAGAATTAATAGGGTGGTTTGCCATTGCCTTCCCCATTTCACACACTGGTTATCTCAGTGTGCAGGTTTCCTCGCGATGTTTTTCTTCACCGTCAGAGCAGTCGGTAAATGTACGTAAGTCTTTGGAAAAAACCGAAAACTCATTGGTACATGACATTGCATGGTTTCGAACCCGGACTTCCCGCATGGGAATCCGACGTCCTAGCCACGACGCCACCGACGCTCTCAATCTGATCTACAATAAATATGCAACGGTATTTTCAAAAGTGGTTGTTTTTAAAAGGGGTCTTTTTCAATAGTAATTCTTTTTCAATACTAATAAAACTGAACAGATTTTAATAAACACACGAGATTTTTTTGTTTTTCCAATTTTTGTGTCTATGTATTTTTTCGCCTTGACTTTGATTTTTGTACCCAACGTAAAACAAAAGTAATCTCTAGGTCTTGTACCATTATAGGCTGCGTGCGCATTAATAAAACCCCGTTTCATCGTCCTCAAACGCCTGTAATTTATTGAAGAATTCTCCGCTCCTGTGCAAGATCGTTTTCAGCGCCTACACGTTTGCTTTCAACGACATATTTTATTCGTCGACTTCATTTTCAAACCTCGCTCATTTTACAAAGGAATCCTAGTATTCTTTTTAAATTACTCACTACTCAACTGGAAACTGAAATTCCTCTCTTGTTTTATTAATAACGAAGCTGCGATTGCGTCGGTTTTCTTTAAAAACAACACGCTACTATTTCCTTTAACAGTTCAGAGGTATTTTTAGGCCATAAAATAAGTAACATTTTTATGTTTTGAAAGGTGTAATTAGGTACTAACTGACTTCGAAAAGTATCTGTATGGAGCCGATCAGGAATCAAACCAGGACCCCTAGAAGCAGGTGCACTATCGACTATGCCATTAGGTCATTAAATTTTATCTTGCTGGGGATAGCAGCAGGTAAACCCTGAAACCTTTCAGGAAATTAAAAATAAACAATTTTAAAAACCTGACAACAAGAGAAGGGGCTATTATAGGGGCTATTATAGGGGCTATTATAGGGGCTATTATACTATTAGTTATTGTTATACTATTGGTAAGCTTGTTTAGTAACCGGAAAGTAAATTAGGTACAATTGGTTTTCATACATAAATTCTTTATTTCTACGTTCCTGCATCTATAGGTACATAATGTATAGATGGCTAAAGCACAGTATGAACCAATAAAGTGTATCATCCACTAAGTAGGTACTAAGACAACTTGTGGTCACCTATTTTGTTTAGCAACTGTACCTCTAGGTTTTGAACACGTGTGTTAGCGAAACCCATTAAGAAGCCTCCGTAATGCCCATAATAAAATTACAGGTTTATTTTACTACCCTCCCTCTGCCATTTTATGAAACGAAACGTTATTACTCCCACTTTCGGTGCGAAATTCGTATATTCACACATGTTAAAAGAAAATTCTGGATTGAAGCTTTGTTGCTGTTTACATTATGAATGGATGGAATAATAACAGTAATAGGCACTTATTTATTTTTGTAGGGTAAGAGTCCTCAAGAAGTGTAGCGCATCGAAAATCCTCTTATAATGTGTAGTGAGGTGAGATGTCTATGGACGACTGTGACCACTTACCATCAGGTAGCCTGTTTGTTCGTCTGCTCTCCATAAACAATAAAACCTTGTAAACATGTAGCATAATACGGAATACTAGTATCTTTGTGACATTATTTTGTATTTCTATTAAAGAGCATAAACAGCTTATGGTTAGATAAACAGAGTAAAGAACTTCTCAAATACACTAAATAATTTCCCATAAATTCAAATAATAATATTTGCTGTAAATATGATGTAGATAATAAATGCCACCAATACATTAAACCACGGGTAATTAATAACCCAAATTTTCTACCTACCTACAAATTCATGTAAGTATTATTTACTGACCGCTATATGGTCTATAATTGACTTTGAAGTGTACTCTGTATACGCCTAACTTAGAATATACATCAACGCCTAATTGTGAGAAACTAGAATTAGTTTCTAAAATTATATTCTATGTGAATTCAGCCATTAAATTAGAGTATAGGATGAAAATAGGTAAACATGTTGTTGTTGTTATTGTTAGTTTAATTATTATTAATTAATTATTATTTAATTAAATTAAAAAGTAATTTATTTAATTTTTAAATTTAATTTTTTTTTAATTAAAATTTTAAATTAATTATTATTAATTATTCTTCTTTCTTCTTTGTCCTCGCCATATCCTGGTTAGACGGGGTCGGCTTTCCTAATCTTGAGGCGCCATTCTCCTCGATTGTACACGTCATCCTCAGTTAGGTCCATGGTGTTCATGTCACGTTTGAGAGTCGTCAGCCAGGTAGCACGCGGCCTACCTCTTCCCTTTTTAGTGGTTGCGATGTAAAAGCACTTCTTCACGACATAATCGTCAAGGTCGGCGCATCACGTGGCCATACCATCTTAGGAGAGTCTCTGCCATTATTAATTATTATATATTAAATTTTTTTAAAGTGGAGAAAGTAGTAATTTGGGAAAGCGGTTTTTTTGAGAAGTGTTCAATTTGGAAAAGTGGTCATTACGTAAACAAACGCGCAAATTAATTTTAAATTAACATTTACCATTCCCATTCTTGAAGATTATACGGTTTCATTATCTTGTACCAAATAATATTTATTATAATAAGAACAAACACTGAAATTGCTTATGTTTGTTATACTTAAGAAATACGTCCAACCTCTATTCTTGAATATTCTCCCAGCTCCCGCAAACAACCTACCACTACAGTCAATATAAGATATAATGGCATGCAAACATTGCTGAATATAAAGTAAAAGAAGGTGTCAATTTTCAGGAAAGAGACTTACTCGTAGATTTTCGAAATAAGAATAAGCCACCTCTCGTGTTGATTTTAATAGCTACGGCGTAGCACGCGTAGCAACCTACGGAATTCTTTTCTTATTATTATTTTTGTTATACCTACGTCTACGCCTAAGCAGAAATAATCGATCATTACACAAGAAGAAAGACATATCAAGTACGCAAATTGCACGATGTTCACGTCAGCACAAGGGTACGTCATCATACGAGTGTTACGTTTGATGACGTACCCTTGTGCTGACGTGAACATCGTGCAATCCGTCAAGCTAGTCGGTTTGCCTGGAAAGAATCCGTCTTCTTGTGCCATGCGTTCGATAAAACTCAACTAACAAACCAACGTAACAATAATAATTATAGATAATAAAGATGGATATTTACATGACAACCAAATTACAAAATAACTAGATTTTACCCGCGGCTTCGCTCGCGTGGACTTCAATTTTGTGAGAGGTTATAAACATATAATTAAAAACTTTTAAAAAATACTTACAGTATACAGTACCTATACATGTTCCTATACAGTTTTACAATTTGAGAAAGTTTTAAAGGTTTTAAATTTATCTTAAGTTTTTGAGTTTTAAAAAGGCCTTAAAGCACTTTTTAGTGAACAAGATTATAGTTAATAGTTATAGTTACAGAAATATA
Source organism: Hofmannophila pseudospretella (assembly GCA_947369225.1). Taxonomy (NCBI): domain Eukaryota; kingdom Metazoa; phylum Arthropoda; class Insecta; order Lepidoptera; family Oecophoridae; genus Hofmannophila; species Hofmannophila pseudospretella. The sequence continues at coordinate 5,437,375 of OX376328.1, read as the reverse complement.
GCTATTTCAACCAGACACTCCGACACTCCAGTATCTTTGAACTTAGACGCTCCGACACTCCGACTCCTGACTATCAAACACTCGGGACACTCCAGACACACCGATACTCCGGACTCTCCGGTCAGTCTGGACACTCCGGACATTCCAGACACTCCGAAATTCGCGACACTAACTCTCGCACACTTTGGAGACTCTGTACACTCCTACAATCCGACTCTTGGACACTCTGGACAATTCTGACACTCCGATACTCCCGACACTTTGAAATCTCGCGACACTCCGGACACTCCCAACGCAACCGACACTCCAGTCTATCCGACACTCAGTTAAATTCTAAATTAGCTGTAAAATAAACTTCACACGGCACAAGCTTCAATGGCTTCACTGCTTCAAACTTCACCTGATGGCAAGTAGGTATAAATAGACAAAAGGTGAAGCTTGGGCTTATAAATCCCAATTACTCATCAATATTCCATGCCATATATTTGTTCGGGATGTAGGTAACAAAATATACCTGAGTTGAATATGAAAGTCGCAAAATCCCTGACTTTCAAACATTTCCTGCAGTGAGAGTAGAGAAAAGGTTTTTCGATATTTACCGATAGTACTAATAAATTCATTAGACTCTCTTGAGCTCTTGCCATCTGCGGTTCAATGTCGTACTTTCAAGTTGTACAGGATGTACCAAAACTCCTTGTACCCAGTTTTCAACATCGGCAACCGAACAAGTTTTCTGCCATGAAAAGATAAAGTCAAAGGTTGTATACTTACAACAGGTTGTATCTAGACAAAAGTAAATTTTGAGATAATTGAGAAATAAACAAAAATGAACCTATAACGTTGCTATAGAAAATGTTAAGATACAACGTTACGAATAGGTTTCCTTATAAATTATTTTAAACATTCACGTCATACTTGTGGAGCGATAGAACAACAGCATAATTGACCTAAGGTAATAATATTTCAATAAAATATTGCATGAATACGAAATGAATATGTAAAATAACGTGTATGGAAACCCAGTGGTAACGTTGATTTAGACGTAAACGGATAACCTATATTTGTATGACATTGCAAAACCATAATTACACGAGCACACGTTGCTTTATTTTTGATTCTGGTTGTATATTTTAATCGATTTCTGAAAAAAATGCCATTTATACCCCAGTCTTCGTACGAGTAGTAAGGCAACGTGTTCTACGACTGTTAGAATTCGCAAAAAATTACAAGGACTCGTAAAAAAAAGTCGACTGTCGGCACTTTTATTATGGCAAGGGATTTTAGTTACACCATGTATTTACGACTAATCTGATTCGATTTTTTGACAAATGCTCCTGTTGCCTGCGCAATATCGATTCAAAATTCTGATGCATGGCAAATTTATTTATAATTTATAATACCGACTACAACCGCCGCTATATTGGTCACACCACACAGATAGAGTAAAATGCATTATCCACTCGGCTGCGTCTACATCTGCGGGACAAATTGTTCCAGGCGCGTTTGTTTGCCCTCAGAGCTCCAGGCGTGCCTGAGAGCATGCACTTTGAAAAACGACCGCTGGAAATGCGATATTTTTATTCATTTTATACGTTACTTTTCAAATGAATTCTGCGAAAGAACTCCTGATAGTGAAGCACCTGCCTGCAGAGTCAAGGCTGCGGATGCGTTAACAAAAGTTTGTCTAAAACTGACGTTATTTCTGAAAAAAAAAACTTATAAAAAATATATTCGTAGTCTACTTGATAAACTCTAAACAATGATGCCCCATATTAAATGGTACATTTTTAACGACCCCCTTTATTTGTATGAGACCCCCTAATAAACTATTATTCTATAAAATCTCAAGTCTGTATCTCATTTCGTTTATAAGCTAGAAGCATCGGGAAGGTTGGAAGGTTAATTATTATCATTATTTTTTTTACCACGCCAAAAAAAGTTACTGACTACGGCCCTGTGCTTGTGTAATCAATCACCCAAAAATAATCGGAACACTTTTCGACTTTAAGACACAGAAAACTTTAATTTATTGAGAGATGTAACAATAGTAGATTGTCTTATCTTATAATCTTTATTGTACACACATACAAAATACACACATCTATACAAGATACCTGCATACATCTCTTCATACGGTAATAAATTGCTTACAGCGCCTAGTCTAGTGCTTCTTCGACAATAACAAGTGGTGTTTAGTGTTTTTCACGCTCGTATAGTTATACAACAATACGTAATGTCAATGTGAATCACTGTGAAATATTAAAAACAAAATGGCGTTCTTTAGAAACTTCCACGGTCAATAAAAATTTAAATAAAAGTTTTGAAACTGTACTTTCAAACAAACTCATCTTTCGTTTATTTAAAATTATAGTTATGATATTTAACAATAACTACAAAGGTTACATAACCATTTTATGTTTTTTTCAGGCGCCAAATTGATAACACTTGGTTAAATTAACCATAGCGCCATCTACCGACGACGATCAAAACCATCTCCATGTTGAGGTAGGCACTGTTGTAAGTAATAATAACGGCTTTAAATATTTAATACTGTATTTTCTAAATAAATTAAAATTTTGTTTCGTGTAGTGAAGGTCTGGTTTGTTTATATTCGTAATTTATAATAGTTAGCGTCTTGATTGTCAGTACTTTCGATCGTGGGTAACATTGGTTTGCCAATATTAGATTTCCATAAAAATATTGGCAAACCAGTGTGGCAATTTTTGAGCAGATGTAATAAAAAATATTTTTTATGAGTCTTAGTGATATTTGTGTTTATCATTATGGTACAATACCTTTGTGCCTATTACCTAGGTTCCCTAATATGGGATCTTAATACAGGTTATCTACATAGAAACCTGTAAACAGAACCCTGCCTATTTAAATAGTCGACTAAACGTTGACTAATTAGTCGACTGAATTCAGTGAAGTGTAATAAGCGATATATACAGTTAGAGTTAAATCCTCGAACTGGTAAAACTCGACTACAACTTTATAATGAAGATTGTTAGAGGCACATACATTGTTTTTAGCCTGTGAACTAATTCGGCTGTTCCTCACCACGGAACATATTGCATATCCCTGAAGCCCTAACTTCAGCGGACAGAGAATTCAAACGGAGGATTTTTTATTCATTTACATTGAAAAATTATTAACTCTACACTCTACTATTCGCAAGGCAGTTTTTGTAAAATGCTAAAACATTAACACCACATTCGCCTATGAATCTTATACAGGCTATAACACCGTTTTATAAATGACCTATATAGGCGTTTGAAAACGGGCACATCAAACAATCGGCCGGCTACATCCGTAAGAACATTCATGTTGAAAGGGATTCTAGGGTTTTCTACGTAATGAGATATGAAGATAACATTTTGGTTATTTCGTTGTGATGTCGCCCTGGTAGGCCGATGTTTGCTAGGCACGAATTCTTTTCACATTTTTTTCAGGCGTGACCTTTGTTTTGCTGGAAATACCGCCTTTGCCTCTAAGCCGGAGGCGGCGAAGCAGGAAAATAGCTATTTACTTTAACATTTTTGGGGTACCGTAGCTTTTTGAGAATCAGATCGACACTAAATGAAAACAGGAAATTAATTTATTATTATGTTTTTTTTTCGTGAAACGTATTAAATTAAAAGGAATAGGATTACAAAAATAAAATTAATTTGTACACGACGTTATTTAAATTAGAATTAAGTAAGACTACGTAATGAAATTATACAATTACATGCTATCTGGACAGATTTAGAAAAAAAAAATAGAGATATCGACACAGATCGGAAAAAAGTAATAAAAAATGGTAATGGACGAGTCGAGTTTGGTATCCTATTTGAATCTTAGAAGTTGTGGGGGGGGGGGGGGGGGTCATGCCCCCTTCCGCCCTTGGATCTGCCACTGATTCCTATGTTAGGATTTTTTCTTTTACTGATTTCAAAAATCTAAGAAACTAAAACATCTTTACTTATCGGTACAGAGTACTATTAATACCTTACGGGTAACACACACTGTGCAATAAAGTCCTGTGTACATAGTGCGAAACCTGTTCAGAACTTCAAGTTCGCTAGGATCCTGAAAGTTTAACTTGGTAGTTCGTCTCAGGTTTTCGCAATATGCCAATAGCCTATTTTCTTGTTTGCATTTACCGTGATTCATGTATGAGATTCTGAAATTATTGTTTACTTAATATTAGGTATGCTGATACAAAATAATATAATATATGGAGTGGAAAAGAACACACAATGTTAACACTTTCTGGGGGAATTAATGACGATAAATAAACGATCTTGTCTTGTCTTCTACACTTTTCAAAATATGAATGAATGAATGAATGAATACTCTTTATTGCACAAAATTAGTGTGATACAGTGCCTATAAAAAGATTAACATAATTTTGATTCAAATTCACTACCATCAATTTATAAGGTAAAGACAATAGATTACGACAAAACTGAGGCTCTAATCATATAACATAAAATTTTACACACTAAACTCATTACGCTCTTCAGGTTATTAACACTTAACTTCCCACACTCACACACCCACTCACCCTACACTACATATGCACACTAACATCATTACACACTCCCACACAACCTAACACACCCCCACCCATACTCACTCTTACCATTATCTTTACTAAATTCCTTTATGATTAAATTTTCCAAATTCCTTTTAGGTTTAGAATATAATTTGTAATTTGCTTGCACAGAAAGTGCGACGGAATCCCGACTTACAAGATACAGGTTTTCGACCTGGTTTGTAAGTCGGAGGTCCTTTTTTTGTGTGCCCTGTAATAAGTAAATAAACTTTTTCATTTTCGTTTTAATTTCCGAATTTCCAAAAGTTGTAAGGAGAACAAGGTCAGTTTTGTTTGTAGACACGTGAAAACTATCAATACCATTATACCATTATTATTACATCATATCGTTTTTATTAATAACATTTTTCCTCTTGAAATTAAAACCACGCTCAGTCATTACGAATATCATTAAAATGAAAATACGGAACCAGCATTCAGTGCGGCGTTTGTTTTTCCTAGACTTTTTTCCAGCTGATGGCAGTGAAGCAACGCTCGGTTACAGAAACTAATCTCCTTTAAAAGTGGGTCGCTTATTAAAAATCAGTAACGCTGGAGAGGTCCATAGATAAAGGTAAAACGTTTTTATACATTGGCTTTTGTTGACCTAAAGCATGCCAAAAAAATGGAGATCCTAACTAATATAAATAATGTATAAGAGTACCCTGTGGCCTAGGAATATAAAAATTAAATAAACTTACGCAATTTTTATTCATTTTTTAAACTACGAATACTGGGCTTCGTCGCGTTACCTTTGTTCGACGTTAATAAATTGTGTTGTTTTAATAAATGGTACTTACTTACCATTCCTTTCATAGCGACCTCCATAAAACACAATACATTATAAAACTACCAATGGCCTCTTGACAGGGTTTCTATATTCCTGGTCAAGGTTTAAGTACTTATTTCTTCTATTTCCTTGCCAGTCATGGTTTCGTGCTTCTTGCCCATGTTTTGTTTTTGTTCTGGTATATTTTTTTAATAGATCCACATGGATGGTATGCCACAGTACTTTCATGTTGAAGGAAAACAGACGAGCATAGATATATCATCTCACTGTGAAGACTAAAGTAGAGTGCTTCATGTACCTATCATACATTCTCATAATCAGAATGCCTGTGGAATTCAAAAAGATATTGGTAAAATTTTCTCTCAGTGTGTCCGCATTGTGATATTCAAGATGATTACAACAGGAAACTTTTATGAAATGTCATGGAATTTATACATCTATTTTTGACATCATTTTCTTAAGTAAACGACACATCTATCGGAGAGGTTTAGCGTTTCACTTTGTAACTTAAAGTGGTTTATTAAATCACGTAAAACGTTTCAATCTTCTTATAATATCGGTGACATCGTATATTCTAGGCAAGTTATTTTTAGTACATAGCTTTTCCTAAGCAGATACTTTGATGTTCTTGGACGGTTATTTTTATTCTAGGGAAAAACATTGCCTTGTTGTAGTTGATCAACAAAGCTATGGTTTTATATTTATATTTAATTTTTTTTTGCGTTCTATGTAATAATAAATATATTAAAATATAATCTGATTTTTTCGAATAGACTCTACTTACTTATATATTTTGTGCTATTATAGGTGTCTAATGGACGTTACACTTTTTCCGGTAGTGAGAAAGCTATGAAATAACAAAATTAGAAATGGTAAAATAAATGATTTACATAACAGAATGTTGGTAGAAATTGAAAACAACTGACAACTGTTTGAAATCACGAGAGCGAACGAGTATTACGGCTAGTGTAAACCAGCCTCCATACTGGTGGGTCACGGATTACACGAATATGATGAAATAGACATGAGAATATTTGAGAAATGACCTAAAACTTTAATTATCTTTGAACCATCACAATTTCAATGTATCGCAATGAAAATATCGTATGGGTGCAGGATGTCCATTGACCAGTTCCCAAAATGACCAGTCCCCAAAAAACCAGTTTCCAAATGTCCAGTACTATATAAATAAATATATAAATATAGTAAATGTCCTACTCTTTAATAAGGATTCTTCAATTGAGCTATGTAATGAAATTATTTTCATATTTTTTGTGTGAAATCCGCATCTTTATATATTTTATCGTTTGCAGTGATCGTTTTTAAGTGATCGTGCAGGTTAAGCGACGTTGGCGCGGTCGGTACCTGGATGGGTGACCGCCAGTGGCATATTTCTTCTGAGCTGCAGTCGGTCTGCTTAAGCAGTCGGTCCCGGTTGTTTTCGTTCGACAGCAGTCGTTAAGCCATGTCAGATGCCTACGGGCGGCCTAAATAACTCTGACAAATAGGTTGGCCACTAACCGTACGATAAGCAAGCAAGCAAGCATCGTTTGCGTTATACAGGGTGAAGGGAAATCGCAACAATTCAGATGTTAATGAATATAAGTTTTGTAAAACGGGCAGTTATGTAGTAAAATGGTAAAAAGAAAACCCTTGGAAAACCATAAGACATCGTGAAAAAATGATAATTTGAACGGAATGTTTTCAACATTTTCACCAAAAAGCATGACGTGTTACGCTCGGTCGCCTAACTGACGTAGGTTACGTTTTATGCCTCGTGACGGTCTGACAGAAAGGACCTTACTTACCAGTTTTGCTGTGGGTGGACCCAGCTCAATAGATTTCCATACGTATAAATATAATCAATAGGCATTTTAATATATTTTTTTAAAATATTTTCTGGAGAGATGTTGGAGAAAGATCTGCACGATTTCCAAGTCAAGTTGCGGTCTCACCTGGTCGTCGAACGACCGTCTGGGCGGTCACAATATGCGGCCACCGCCAATATGTGAATTACCAGTCGTCAAAGTGTTACTAGGTTGTCATCGATGCGAAAGACGTTCGACGACTTCGATCAACGACCAAGTGTAAACAACGGAGGCCGGTGACCGTAAGTCGTCCACCACAGGTCGGTCGCCGAAGCGGTCAACGACTATAGGTATATAACTGCGCCTTCAGAAATGACGGTAGGAGTTTGCATTGCATAGCATTGGGCTAAGCCAGCGATTCGCAACTTCAAACTGTCACCTGAACTGTCAAAGTCACCGCGCTCCGCACCTGCCGCATTCCCACCGGTACAGTTCAGTGCACGCAGTCTGTAGTACGAATGAATCTAAGACTAGTTTTAATTAGGGTTCCGTACCAAAATGGTAAGAAAGGAACCCTTATGGTGAGACTTCTGTGTCCGTATTATAATAACTGGGTGTAAATGTCTAGTACTTATATTATATTTGTCATTATATACCTATTATTGTACATCTTGTTTGACGGTTTAGGTATAAAGTAGGTATTTTTAGCGAAAATACGCAATAAACTTTATTTGCTTTTTAGTTTTTTTAAATTCTCATAGCTTTATCTGTTCATTATTTTTCAAATCATTTAGTTTTACAAATAGAAACACCAATATTACTCACACAATTCTGCTTCGTCAAATCACATTACTTACAGTACATTATGGTACAAATCAGAAGACACACTCCCCACCACAGCGCCCACGACACAGGATTACCTAGTGTGGGTGATAATCGTAGGCTCGTTATTGGAAATATGTAGGTATGTTTGTTTTATTGTAGTATTCATTGTACTGAACCTTCCATTGTATATTTGCATTCAGTGTTGTCGTGAAATAAATTTATTTATTATTATGTTATTACTCTTTTCAGGGTTATTATTTTTATTACTATCCGAGTGTGCTATAGGTTGTCACGCCGGTGTATACACAGCTTAATTATCTCTAAATGTGTTCCTTGATTTTTAAAGACAAAATTATGTTAATTTTCCTTCATGAAAATATTAGACGTTGGTATAGGCCTCTAAATAATTTTGTAAACTATCGATACCTATCTAAATAAATATTGCCCTGTTACTCCTGAAAATCTTCAGTGAAAATTTTTCATGCAAATCGCATACAAGTGTTTACTTAATTACATATTTACCAAAATCACAGTAGATAAATTCACATGCGAAAGTTCAGTTCAATTATTTGCAGTTTTCGCATCCAAAATCAGGTAGTAATTAACAGTACATACGAATTTTATTGGATATGAAATTAATTGGAACCTTACCAATCGTGTAGCAACTGAAATGATGTTCGAATACCCACTCAGTAATCCATAACGTCCGCCTCTGTCATTGCTTATCTCTACGTTGAGATAGGGTATCCAAACCGCACGCTTTATTCTGGACTGCATGAAAGTGACGATCTTCGTTGAATTGTGGCTTGTCAAAATGTTCTGGATTCTATTTTCGAATCGGACAAATCTAAAATCCAGGCAGATCGATTCTTTGAGGCTCTGTTTTTAGAGATCCGTACGCCGAAGGGGAAAACGGGGTTCCTTTTTTGCTATCGCTACTCCGTCCGTCCATCAAAGTTATCAATTTTAAACCACTTTTGCTACCAGTAGGTCTATCTCGTAAACGGTATTATCTAGGAACTAGAAAATTGGCTAAAGAATAACAAAGCGGTGTATAAGGAAAAGGTGAGTGGAAGGGTAGGGAAGTGGAGACCTAGAAAGACCTACGTCGACCAGATTATTGACGTTCTAAAGAAAGGTCAGGTGCGGTCAACCACTAACCGAAGAGCGTGTATGAAGCGATTGATGAGTGTGGAAGAAGCGAGAACGGTTTATCAGGATCGTTGCAGGTGGAAATCTTTAGTCTCTGCCTACCCCTGTGGAAAACAGGCGTGAGTTTAAGTATGTATATTGGTCACATCTTTGATACATTTTTAAAAGTTTTTTGCGCAAAATTTAGAAGTAGGTAAATATTATACTTAGTGTTAGCGTATTATACAGTGAGGCCCGACTCGCACTTGGCTGGTTTTTATGACTGTACGTCTTGGTTCTCAGATATATACGCATAAGCACTATATATGGTAACAGAAAAGAGGCTACTATCTTACGTAGCGTTCTGGTGCAAGGCATGCATCACATAATCATGTCATAGGTCTCGATAGATAAAGTAATCCAGTAGCCCTAATCTAATTAATATAACACAAAATACCTAGTATATACATATAAAGTTCCAGAAAATACATGTATCTATGAATATCGGCTCAATGGGCTCAATGGCGCGCCCTGGGAGAGGCCTATGTCCAGCAGTGGACTAGAATAGGCTGCTGCTGATTATGATCTATGAATATTAAAATAAATAAATATATTTTATTCCAAAACTCCACGTAATAACTGGAAACCTTCTCCGCAGGTCTTTTTTATTAAAATTGCAAAAAAACAGCAAACAAGGGTTAAACACGAAATGCAAGCCTACACTACTGTTTTATAGACTTCGATAGACAGTGGATGGAGCTGGTCTGGTTCTTCTGTTAGGCGTTTCCAGGCGTTACAATAGACTCATAAGAAGTATACTTGACTGGATTTGAGCTGCGTCTTATGAAAAGGAGCCAGGCCACATGGTGTCTAACAGTGCACATCACTTTTCTCACTAATCCCATAGTTATGGCTAGCCAATTTATTACACAAACATAGTTTACATATAATAGCACATAAATCGAAGGAAATTGTCCAGAAATATTGAGAAAAACCACATAAACCGAATATTAAAATTTCTGCAGTAGATTTCGTGTGGTCGAGGCAAGATGGCCCCCGACCGAGCGTCTTCCCCCACGCGCACGCCCGCATGACGCAGATATTGTAGTATACCCACTTATAGGTAAATTATAATGCCCGAACAACTACACAGAGGCTGTTTGGTGTGAACAAATCCGTAGCGTAGCAAAAAAAAAAAAGGATGGCTTTCAAAACGTTATGTAAAGTAAGTACAGAAATCGGATTTGAAGGGTGATGTTTTTGTGACAACAATGCTATTACAGAAAAGTGTACTTTTTTAATGCACTATCCCTTAGATTGCCGCTCTCTTCTGATGATTACTGTAGGCAACGTCCTCATAGGTGTCGACCGTGGGATCCGTTGATTGAATGAATGTGGACTCTATGACGATGAAATTCTTGAGGTCTTAAACCTAGTACAAAATTACGTGCATTTAGCGACTCGGTTATTAAGCTTTATTAGAAAACGTTGCACACTCTTCCCGTGTCCGTTGACAGGTGACACTTCGTCGTCATATTTTAAATTTCTGACATCCCAGCCCCTGCCACCGCCTCAGACCCTCGCGAGACATTCGTTTCACGAACAATTACAGTCTGGAAAATATCTGTGATTCATATCTCTATGATCCTCTACCAAAAATGGGGTGTCAAGGTTTCAGTGGTTTTCAAGATATTGGAGTATCTTACATATCCCAAGAGACATCAGGATCCGTAAAAGTTAAGTGTTTCGTGTTTTTCAGTTTATAAGACGATTTTGTAACTCTCACAACAATCATAATAAAATGATGTAGGACAATTTGTAGTATCCTAGACACTCTAATACATCTTTATGTTGCAGACATAATTTAACGCCATATTACAACTATTTACAACCCAGACGTATTCATAAATAACGGCATGCAATTTGAATGTTGTCATAACAGCAACATTTAGGCATAACAAACTACTTCCATTAATATCCATTAGAAGCCGTTACAGTACGAAATTAATACCTCTTATAGTTAATTGTTGAAACAATTAAGACTGAGCTATCTGTAAGCACTGAACATAGACACGTATAAAGGTCTGAGAAATTTATGTAATCTATACCTAGACTATCGATGAAGCCCTATCTAAGCTCGTGTGTGCCTATGTTCTTGTATAGAGTTTCAAGTTACCTTCCTGATCGGGAAGTTTATTTTTCATCACATGTGCTCATTTCTGTGTATAGCCGATCGAAATTTGATCATTTCGTATTTCGATCATTAAGTGCTAATTCCAGAAAAGTAAAACAGATATTGTAACGAACCGGAATAGGACTTGCAACTGTAAAATATTTTGATTTAGAATCAAGTAAGTATTATGGCGACGTACGTCGCGCCACTACGATTAGTACCTACTCACATCGGTGTAGAACGCGCTATAGAATTTTTCCTGGGACTTCGTATATATACGAGTTTCAAACATCCATAGTTGGACCAGAACATCTAGTCACCAGGTACAATACCCAGCCTGGTGGAAGATCTTCCCTTTTCCCTTTCATACAACTGACGTTACGTCATTCCATGTCCTCGCATAGCGCGTTCCTATAGTATCATCTACTTAGGTATACAAAACTTTTACTAATTTTGTCGAATACCTACTTATATATTTTTTATAATTGCTGCAAAGTCGTGTCGCAAGTCATTATTAGGGGACATGTTAGGTGAAATGTAATGAAATGATGTGCGAAAAGGTAATTGTAAACTCGTTACCTAGTTTACAATAGGGTAGATTCCAAGTATCAAATATTAAATGCATTTCTTACAAACTAAGAAATAGACATAAATTGATGGTCAAAGTTCCGTGAAAGTTGCTCATATTCATGGGTACTTTCATCCCATAAAATATCTTCCATAAGTTAGTTACATACTGTATACATATAAATCAGCTGTTTCATATATTTCAGTCGTGTAGGTTAGGTAGGTAGCTTTTGTATGGAACAGCTTTTTTTTCCCTGTTTTCAGAGTTGGCCCCCATAGGTAGCGAAACTTGTTCAGTTACGGATACTGAACACCCCCCTTTCGGCTCTATATAAGGTCGTTTTTTATTAGTAGCAAATATATAAGTATGTGCTGGTCATTTATTTATTTATACTTTAATGAACAAAATAAAAAGGTGTACATTAGGCGAGCTTAATGCCTTGCGGCATTTTCTACCAGCTAACCATGGGGTTATGCAGAAATGTTGCATGAAATGTCATTTACACGAAAAAATAACCCTGTTACTTGTATGAAAATTTTCCACACTAAAGAAAAATAAACCCCATTATTTTGCGCCTTGTTGGCATACACTCATCCATGTCGTTCTAAATGAAACGAGTTTCATTTATACTTCTTATTTCAGTATTAGAATAGCAATAATTCATTCATTTGTAGAATTTTCAAACAAACAATTTTATTGATTTTTCGAAAATTTAATGAGAAAAAAAAAATTTTTTTACCCTATCATTATTGTTATAACCTATAAATGACACCATAGAAATATTTGCCGCTAATAAAATAGGAGCCTATATAAGTGGATTTTGTTACAGCCACTATACTGTCATAAAAAATCCCTGCAACTAGAAACTTTTAATACCACAAACCATTACTTTGTCACTCAGTAAAGTAAATATTAATAACCATATTTTCCATACCGACGGGTATGGTTGCAAAGAAAGTTTATCACGTTTTTGTCTTACCCCTCACATGTGCCACAAAGCTCATGTTCACTCGTGTGTACGAAATATTTTACGTAGCGAAAGTAAAAATCAGTTTTGTGGCTGGAGGCGTTTGGCGTTTTCGCGGCGACTGTACCGTGAATTTTTACGCTTTGCCACCCTTTACTGATGCTCACATATTGTTCGACGTTACAATTTAAATTCCAAAATGGCGATATTTTCTTTGGCACGTCAGTATGTACTCTGAGCTTCGACTAAACTTTCACCATACTAGTATCGTAAATTCTGAAAATTAACCCTTCTTAGTGGTTATGACTCTTTATGGAAGTCCATCTGGCTATGACTACTAGGGATGTTACGGAGGTGGTTTTACCGGAACCGGAGTCGGAACCGAAGGTTTTAAATAATTTGAGGCGTCGTCGGAGGCGGAGATGTTCAGAAGAAGTTCAAAACCGTTTTTTAGTTTTTATAGCTGAACTAAAATATTGGCCAATATTTTTTATGATGACGTTTGCGGCAATAAAACATATTCCTGTATGTAGTCCTACACTATTTAATTAAATATTTATATTTGAATATGTTTGCTCACTAATCTTCGGTATAACCTCCGAAAATTATCAGAGCCGAAGTCAGAGTCGGAGGTGTTGATTTTACACCTCCGTCTCGGAAGTCCGGGATCGGAAATTCCGACCTTTTGGAGTCGGAGTCGAAGTTCCGTAACATCCCCAATGACTACATTTCTCTTGAGAAGTCTGCTGACTTCTTTTCATCATGATAATAGTTCTTCATAAGCCTGGTGTTATAATGATGCTCTAGCTATTTGTTTGAGAGTCGAGGTAATTGCGAGAGCGGTCTAATTATTACCGACGCGTAGTATTACACGTATATTTTACATAATGAGTAGCGAAGTAAATATTTCTGTTTATTAAATATTTCCGCATGTTATCTATTTTCATTATTGACCAGTTGGAGCAGCTAGCGATAATGCGATTCTTTATACCATCATAAATACTAGCCAGTAAAGTACAACTTAACGGGCATGAAGTGTGTAAAGGTTTATTATTACTTTTGGCACGAATTTTGCGGATCAACACTGTCAAAAGGGATATCGATTTTATATTAAAATACTTCGGTTTTTTCAGAAAAAATGTTTTACTACATGTAAATTTGGCTTTGGATACATGTTACCAATACTTTTGTAGGCACTATTTTTACGTTTCATGTAGACAAAGCTTTGCTGGCATATAATGAAACATTTTTCTTATCTACACTTAAAATATCAAATATCGTGATCATTCGTTTCTTAGGTACTACTATGTCAGAACCTAAGACAGACGCAGGTGGAATCTCGTATTAAAAAAATGTAGGACAGATAAAATATTTGCCTAGATAGATGCTACATCTAGGTACCTACATCTTCGAGGTATCCTACATGGTTAAGTTAATAAAGTAGACCCACGTCACAGAAAAGCTATGTCTTCGCCTTACTTCATATCGATTGCGAAAAAGGTTTATTTTGAATGAAGAAATTGGGCATGTGAACGAATGTATACGAGTAACGTATACTATACATGATAATATACTGAGTGTAACTAAACCCCCCTATAGTCCCGAAAGGGGGGTGTTTAGTATCCATAACTGACCAACTTTCACTATGGGCCAACACTGATATCGCGAAAAAATCAGCTGTCTCATACCTACTGTCGTGTAGGTATTGATCTTTTGTATTGAACAGCTGATTATTTTCGCAGTTTCAGAGTTAATAAATAATAAATTTTATTTCCTAAAAGTTTTACAGTTTTGTTAAATAAACTATATTAGGCTATGTCACTAAAACTATTTTAAGCCACTGTTGCCGAACTAGGTGTAACCTGTATTTCAGCATACAGTGCCCCGCCTCCAAGACTCGTACAATTCAGCCATTATCTAAACGCAATTTGTTTACAGAAGTGTATTAAAATATTTTATCAGTCAAAAATTTAATTAAAAATAGAAACAGAAAAATAAAATAAAAATAATAATAACTAATAATATTAAGTAAGTAAAGTAATATAAGTAATATTAAAGATCCTCTCTTGGCTTAAAGAAGGTAAAATGTGAACGTTGTGTGCGTGTGTGTGTGTGTGTGTGTGTGTGTGTGTGTGTGTGTGTGTGTGTGTGCGTGGGTGGGTGGGTGTATGTTGTATTGTATGTATGTTGAAGTAGATGTATTTTTATTACCATGATTGTTTATTGCCATAAACACTGTCAAGTTGGTCCCATAGTGAAAGTTATGGATACTGAACACCCCCCTTTCGAGACTATAGGGGTTTTTTGTTACACCTGTATAGAAAACTAGAGCACAAATCGGTACTACTGTACCCTACGGTAGCAAATCTAGTAAATCCGATTTTAGGCGACCAAATTACAGAGTCCAAATCATAAAGGAATCAAACGCCCGCGCCCGACACTCGCTGTCGGGATGGAGAAAGTATTAAGTACAGTCGGCAGGGTAATCTACCCAAAACGTCAAAATTTGAAAAGTACCATAGTGCGGAAGCATAAGCATGAGTTTTAATCGAAGGTTTTTGACAGATGGTATACTTCAGCTATAGTGGTCGGCTGTACATTGTAGGGAACGGGGTAGGAATAGTAAATGATCAACGAGTAGGCGTTTATTTTTTCTTGACACAGGGATGAACCTAATCATGAAATATATTTGAACATTATTTTTATTTTGCCCATCAATAAGGATTATTTTCCATATAACGTAGGTACTTTCACGGCAATCAATCTTTACTCAGGTATCTATGTGAAATAGAGACGTCCTCTTGGTACAGTCACTGACAGATTTAGGAAAGATGTTTTACATAGATACCTGATTACCTGATTAAAGATTGATAAGCTGAGTTGAGGCCCTTTTCACAATAACAGTAAACCATCAGACATGATTTCAATATGTTTACCTTTGACTACATAATTATTATATCATAATTATATCTGTTTCGGTCATTGCTGTGTGTGAAATAAACGTATTACTTACTTACTTTTTTTTTATAGCCGTGCAAGTGTGAACAAATATATATTTTTTAACCTTACTCCAAAAAAAATTTTTTTTAATAGTACTCCCCCGCTTTACTCTTCAATCAGCCGCGAATCCCCGGATAACACAGCTTGCCCTGTAAAAACGTAGTGCTTACTCCGTTGCGTGTTTCCTTCATGATTCAAATGCAATGGATACCCCGATTTCGAGTCAAAATTGTGTTACAATGTAAATCGAATAAGGCGTCATTCAGAAACAATTGGCGGATTTTATTATTTGAGGACGGATTGTGTGGGAGGGGCGGAAATTCCTTATTTTGAACGGGTGCCTTTGGGTAACAATAATTCGGCAGGATTTTCCTACTGCGATAAGGATTTTCCTATTGTTTACTCAATTAAGGCTCACAATAGGATTAAGGAATGACGTAATGATAATAATGAGGACTCACGCTCCGGCCATCTTTGGATGACAGTGTCTACTAAGAAAACTAATTCGGGGGGAACTTTGGGAACCCCCCAATATACTAATCACATAGCTGGAATTGTTTTGTATGGATGCATGGATGTACTGAGCATGATCATAAGCTACCATTATAAAGATAAAGAAGGGATATAAATTGTCCGATATCTCATTAATTAAAAGTCGCGTTTATGACAATTTTCTTAACTTACCAAACTTTTACGAAACAAATAAGAGCTGATTATATAACGCCCTAATTTTCGAACAGGCTTTCCTTTTCACTATTTACCCAAATTGAATGACAGTGAATAAATAGGTATACTTTAAATACTAAATAAATCTTGAAATGAATTCATAAATTCAAAATTAGCATAAAACACGCCAATGGACTCAGATTTAGTAAGATGGTGTTTTAATTGTAATAAAACTGTATAGGTAATTTTGAAATAGCGCATCACTAAGCACAGAGAATGGAAAATACGCCAACACAATGTAGACTAACTGAATGGTAAATAATGCTGCAAGGCATTAAGCTCGCTTCATGTACACCTTTTTTGTGCATTGAAGTGTAAATAAATAAATAAAAACTCTAAATTAATAATTTATCTTTTTAGGTTTTAGGGCAGCAGTGTAGCGATCAAGAACTTGTGTTACCCTATGAAGCTGGCATAGTCCTTTAATGGGCCGAAGTAACAAAAAAATATAGATAAAAAAGAAACCCCTGACTTACTTACCCCTTACTTATGGTAATAGTGGAGACCCCCTTAGTATTTCCTGGTCATCATCGGTCCCCAAGGTAATAGATGTAAGAAGGGCTACATTGTCCTAAACATATAAGCTGAAACTCTAACCACCTTACTGTTACCGTTCCACACCTCCCATCTGAACTCAAAGTTATTCCAAGATCTTGGAAACCTTGATATAATTTTTATCCGACATGGCCAAGAACAAGTCAAACAGACATACGCGTCTAACTTATAACACCCTTTCTCTTTAGTCGATTGTTATAAAATACAAATTTAATTTCTAATACATTACGTTTATTCTTTCGCGAGACAGCTTTCTTATAAGCGGTATATCGCGTTTTACCTCGTGCTACAAATCTTATACAAGTTGTAACAAAAGCCCTTGTAAACCGAAACAGACACTGTTCGGTATCGACAAGTGAACAACTTTTGTTTTAGGAATTCACAATTCCTGTAGTAAAAGTACCGGCTCAGTCAAGGTTTTTTTTGCAGCCCGTGTATCTTATTAATTAAGTGATTAGATTTAAATAATTAATATACTGTTTCACGGGCTTTTATCGTATTTTATTAATTAGACCGGTTTCGTTTACACATCTTCAGGTATTAATTAAAATGTGTAAACGAAACAGCCAATTACGCAGAAAGTGAAATGTTATATCTCCGAAACTGTTCACGAACGCATTGGAGGATGAAGACCCTGGACCGGAAAGGACACGGCATCAATATAAACGGCGAGTACATCTCACACCTACGTTTTGCCGATGATATAGTAATGGCGGAGTCGTTGCAGGACCTTCAAGAAATACTGGACAATCTCAATGCTGCTTCACGACGAGTCGGTCTCGGGATGAACTTGGACAAGACTAAGGTCATGTTCAATGACCATGTCGTTCCGGGACCGATTATCGTCGATGGTACGGCCCTCGAAGTTGTGCAACAATACGTCTACCTCGGGCAGACTGTGCAATTAGGTAGAAACAACTTCGAGAAAGAAGCCGACAGAAGAATTCAGCTGGGTTGGGCAGCATTTCGGAAGTTACGTCACATCTTCTCGTCGCCCATACCTCAATGTCTAAAGACAAGAGTCTTTAACCAGTGCGTCCTACCAGTAATAACTTACGGAGCCGAAACGTGGACACTGACGGTGCGACTGGTTCTCAAATTGAAAGTCGCTCAGCGTACTATGGAAAGAGCTATGCTCGGAGTATCTCTGCTGGATCGAATCCGAAATGAGGAAATCCGGCATAGAACAAAAGTTATGGACATAGCTCATAAGATTAGCAAGCTGAAGTGGCAGTGGGCCGGTCACATCTGTCGCAGAACCGACAACCGCTGGGGTAGACGAGTTCTGGAGTGGAGACCGCGTTTGGGCAAACGTAGTGTGGATGGGAAGTGGATGACTGGATTAGAAGAGCCGAAGATCGGGATCAATGGCGCGCCCTGGGAGAGGCCTATGTCCAGCAGTGGACTAGAGTAGGCTGCTGATGATGATGATGAAACGAAATAGGTCGTCATTAATAAAATACAATAAAAATCCGTGAAACAGTATATTATTTAAGTCTAATCATGTACTACTAGTTTCACCAAGTACCAACAACCGCAAGTATTAACCGTATTAGTTATGTATTATCTTAGGTAAATATCCTATATACTATACTAATACCTATATACTATATATAATATGTTATTAGAATTGCTGAAACCCTTCAAACATTGAACAAATTCAAAGTGGTTTCTACAGGCTTCCTCATTCGGTTCCACTTTTGATTCGTATTTTCATTTATTAGGAAACTTCCTGTGTTATTAAGGTGAGAATGTATGTACTTCAATAGAAACATAACGACAATACCACAGAAACTTTCCGACCTAATAAACTGTCTATTGAACTGTGTGGGAACTGTGTTCAATAATAATTAATTGAACACCATTAATGTGTAAGATCCTTTGTTGATGATTCTTTCTTTTTCTTCTTGTCAGAGTTGTTCAGGTCACCCGTAGGCCTCTGACATGAACTAACGACTGTTTTATGACAGGACCGACTGTTTAACGTATTCTTCGAAGTACGAAGGGGTTCAGATGAAAATATGCCACTATAGCGGTTACCCTCTTAGTTCTAGATGCGCCCAACTTTGCTTAACTTGTACGATCACGTTCGAGCCATGTTCGCAACTAACCAGGCTACGAACCCCGAACGAACTACGAACGCTACGAACGAGGACGATCAATCGCTTCATTAGCTATCCTGAAATACTTGACATCTATCAGTATCAGTATCTATCAGTATCTAGAGATACTACCTATATACTGTTTAACATAATCCCCTTACAAAGCCGAAAGGGGGTTTTCATCAGTATTCATAAGTGAACAATTTTGTTTTTAACGACTTTAAAAAAGATTCTCCCTGCGATTTGTACCGATCAGCTGATCGATTTGCTCGAAAAAACTTCTTTTTTTTTGCGTAATTCAAAAGTAATTCAACACCACAATTGTAATTTTGAGGAAATTATTTTTCCCAATAAAGTTTATGAGGACAAAATTGAAGCATACTTTTCCTTCGATACCACAATCGGACGAATAAAAATGGGAATTTAACAATTTCATTCGTTATCAGTGTCCGGAGAGCAACTAAATTAACGGGTTCTACGTGACTAGGGAGAGTAAGGGCGTATTACAGTCCCCGAGTACCTTCGGACTTTTAGAGTATTGCGGTAATCCGACTAACAGATTGATGACTCGGTTAGCCCTTGGCTTAGATTTTTACTTACATACTCCGCTGGCTCAGCGACCCGAAGTTGATCATCAAATTTCAAAAATTACAAAATTGTATTTATTAGCTTATTTAATGCTACAACACAATACAATATTTAATACAAGTAGGTATAACACAAGTAGGTAGGTATCTGTTTACAAATATCAACTCCTGGCACCTGCACTAGCCAACGGCTGTCTTGCAGCATGCCAGTCCTTAAAAGATAGCCAGCGGGATGATACTGTGTGTATGTACAGGGGTGAGGGTGTATGAGGTTGTGTGGGGTGGTGTTTGTGTGTGTGTGTGAGTGTGTGTGTGATGTGAAAGGTTAATAGTGGCCATGATAAATTACCACTTAACATAATATATCTATTAGCTCTTCCGTTTCAGCATAGTCCTTCATCGACAGCCAGGCTACAACGTTCCGCTTATTATATATTACAGTATCACCAACCGGTCGCTCCCTACAATATTTTTTGTATCTTACCTTCCGCAACCAGGAGACGCAACTGCTTCCTATCTCGAGCCACAGTCTGTCGGAGTGTAGCTCACGAAGGTCACTTTCCAATACGTTTATGGCGGCTTCCCGCCACAACGTCGGCGCATGCGTGCTGTCGCCTGTCAAGTGTGAAAACAATTGCCATCGTTTTTTATATACTCGCGATGTCAATCGGGTGTTGTGACACAGACAGAATACATTCTTGCTCTCGATCTTCAAGACTTGCCTTTTTATTTCGTGGGCGCATTGGATTGTTTTTTCCATGGATATATGGAGTAGTCGTAGGTAAGTCTTTCGAAAACACCAAAAAACTCATTGATACATTACATTGCATGGCTTCGAACCATTACCACCCGGAAGGGAGTCCGACGGTCTAGCCACTACGCCACCGACGCTCGTACCTACTGAAAGCCACATTGAAAAAGCTTTCCCTTCATGAATCCTCGCCATCTGTTCATTTGTGCGTCAATTATTCACAGAATCTTTCTCCCTGCATTTTGTGTAATGAAAATTTAATCATTACCCTACTTAGTCAGCACTTATCTGGCTTCTAAGATGAGTAATTTTTCCTTAGACGTATTTCCACGCATTTTCACGTCGTTTGAAATACATTTTACATTACATAAGAGGATATTACAAGAAGGCGTTTTAGGCTTTATTCATAATTACATTATTATTTGATACTTGCCTCCTGTAATGAAATAACATGAAAATTATATCCAACTGAAGAGGACGTGAGCTTAAGGGGCCCTGAACCCGTTTTGTGTATTTATTAAACAGAAATCGGTATACTTTTACCTCTTTCAGGATGATTGCCCGACTTTTTGAAACCCCTCTGTGGTCTTTAAACTATAATCGTTGGAAACCTGCTGAGTACTCGTATACGAGTACGTTTGTAATATGTTTGGTCTTTCTACTTTCATTATTATTAAAAATATTTTGTTAAATAAAACGAATAATATAAACGAAAAAACTGAAAAAAATCGAGTAAATTCAGAAAAATTGAAACATTCGGTTAAATTCGAGAAAAACGAATAAAATCGAGTAAATTCGAGTAATTCTCAATTTATGTCGAATTTATTCGATTCTATAATTTTTTTTCGATTTTTGTCAAAATCGTTCGGTTTTTCCAATTTTTGATAGATTAACGGCATGTATAATATAACGACAAAAAATGAGGCATCTATCCTTTTTATAGAGGATAGATGCCTTTGTCATTATATAAGTCTTTGATAATAATTTGAAAGTAAACATATAATAAACACTTAATTAATACTGCACTTTATCACATCGAACTGACATTAAACATCTGACCTACTATTCAAAAAGTGTGCAACGTTTTCATTATCGTAAAATAATTTTTCACTAACACATCATGAGGAAACCTGTATGACTGAGGAAAAAATCTATTTTCTGAAGGCATGTGAAATCCACCAACCTCGTACGGTGGATAATGCGCCGTACCCCCGTGTATAAGGGGAGGCCTTTGCCCCAACAGTCGGGACGTTAATAGGCTGTTGATGTAAATGATGGTAATGATGTTGATGAGTAGGCATTGAACCTATTAAAAAGTTTAATGACGAATAAGTGCGAAGTCCGTGGAAGTACAAGTACTGCTAAACATCCCCCGAATTTTATTTCAGCGTTGGGTTTGCATGTTTGAAAGGAATCCCGCACGGAAGTTAATTAAGGTCTGTTGCTACGACACGCAGGCTTCAGAGATCCATACGATTCCATCATGATTTTGTAGTATGTGTTGTAAAATCGTATCCTATTTAAAGTAAGTCGTAAAATATCTTATAGAGACGCTATAAGGAGGATATATTATAGATAACTCTAAATAAAAAAAATCAGACACCCCCAACGTACCATTGTCGAGACCCCTTACTTTTTCCTGGTCATCATTAGACCCTCAAGGTTTCAAATGTGGGAAGGTTACAGTGGTCATAAACATTTGAGCTCAAATTCGAACCATCTAGCTATTACCGTTTCAGAGATCCCATCTGACATCAAAGATACTCCAAGATCTTGGAAACCACTACTCAATTTTTTACCACACCTAGCTAAGAACTCTCTAGACAACATTTTCTACTGAATAAAAAAAACCGAGTCCAAATCGGACCATCCGTTGTTAAGTTATGTTGCCACAGACAAATAGACAATGCTTCGTGACTAGTTTCGATGGAGGAATTATATAATATTTACTTGTAGGAAACCTAATTTCCATGGAGGAATTATTTTTAGTTGTACGAAACCAGATTCGATGGAGGAATTGTTGTTACTTGTAGGAAACCAGTTTCGATGCAGGAATCATTTTATTTTATTTATAACATTTTTGATTATGTATTAAGTATTATATTATAAGTATTATATTATAAGTAATATATTTCTGTATATATTATAGTATTTACGTAATATTATTATTACTACTGCATTGCAGCTTGCAAAGTGTTGCATTCTTTATTATTATTATTTATTTATTTGAGGGTAGTATCTATTTCATACGCCTTTTGCACCCGTATATTATGTATCTTATGATTTTCCATCACCTGAATGTTGCCTGGAAGATATCGCTTAAAGAGACAAGGCCGCCTTCTGCCCATTGTATTGTACCTCTCTTTATGTTGTATGTTTTGTTTTTGTCCCGGGTGTGGAATAAAGTATATTTGTATTTGTGTTTTTACTTGTACTGTTTACGAAACCCGTTAAGCAAACTCCTTCGCGATAAATGACAGGTCAGTTATTATGTTTTATTTATCTAAATTAAAGACAAGACGTCATCTCATCTATCAGATATGATCAAACGTGCAATTACCTATATAATAATAAAATTAAGTACTTATTTGCTTTGCGTTGCGTGCGTAATCGAGTTGCATTATAAAGGGTGGAACAGCTACGTGTTTACAGGTTATTATTTTGTTATTCATAAACATACTTATTCATAATCTTTTAACTGATATTGTTACTAGATCACCTAGTGCAAAAGGTGGTAAGTCCTAAATTTTTATTTCATTTCTTATCAGATTACTATAATTAAGAAGCCTCTTTCGAAAGCGCAACTAGCGAAGCTACGAGTACGATTTCGTAGACGACCGTATGAGGTTATTTCCAGTCAAAGTGACTTCATAATGTGGTTATTCAGTTGTAATTGGTATTATATCACTAATAATTATTTGTGCCGTGTCGTTCCGGCCATAAAGAATAGCACCACCTCAAGTCTTCCCGTGGGTGTCGTACGAGGCGACTGAGGGACTTGGTGGATACTATTCTACAGCTAGTAGACGGCGATAGGCTCGCCACCTATCACGTTTGTTCACCACATCTTACGGCGAAAAAGTTCCAATGAAGGTGGTTCCTCTGTCTACCCCCTCGGGGATTGTGGATGTGAGAGATATGCTATGATAATTATTTTAATTTTTGTATTTATTAATTTAATAGAACGATTACGATAAGATTACAACCGTTGAGTTACTTACCGGAACAAGCTGAAAACTTGGTAATATTAGAGATGAACATAATACTAGTTACTTAGTTAAAGTTTTACCCAAGTTTATTTACTAAAATAATACGTATAACTAAAATTTTATTACTATTTTCGTGAAGTTATCTCTGAAATAACATACGTAAGTCCGTGAAATAATATTCTAGATATCTTTATAAAAAGTCGACTCAACGGCATCTTGAAAGTAACAAAGGGGGCTCTTAAGGAGTCAATTTATCGCCACTCAATAAAGATTACAAGGAGCCTCTTAAAACTTAAGTATTGCATGATAATATAGCTGTCTCCCTCGCTCTTGGGAAACATCAGATGGGAAGCGTTTCAAAGATGTAGAGATAATAAAAGAGACATCAGACCCATTAGTGCGATATAATATTTCAGCGTAATTTAAATTGAAAGATTTTTTGGTTCTATTCCTGTAACAGTTTACCTAAGCCATTAGCCTAGCAAGGTATACTATATAAATTAGAAAAAGGATGAAAAAAAAACCGCGAGCGGGATTTGAGAACCTGCAACCTTGCCTTTCCGTGGTTCTGCTCTAACCAACTGACCTATCGCGGCTTACCCCGCTGGCTTCAAATTAGTCAACCCTTTCTCCGTGTAACGTCAGTGTAGGTCAGTGTACGTCACGACATCTATACCAGCTTAACTATTTAAGACTAGCCAACAAGTTTAACGCTTCGTTTAGAATTTAGGTTGTATTTAGATGACACTTCCTTTTTAACTACTCGTCACGTCATGTTCCGTCGCCTATACTGACGTTACACGGAGAAAGGGTTGACTAATTTGAAGACAGCGGGGTAAGCCACGATAGCTCAGTTAGTTAGAGCAGTGCCACGGAAAGGCAAGTTTGCAGGTTCAAATCCCGGTCGCGAATTGTATTTTCTCACCCTTTTTCTAATTTATTCCTACAGTTTACATAGTTAAATAGAAACGCAGATCAATAAATAAAGAAGAGTAAGCTGTCAGATTTTCTGTCCATTCATTCAACACACTGTCTGGACGGCATTCTAATTTGTTTCTATTTAATTTTGTATCCATTGTCTGTCTATACTGAGTTAAGAAACTACTTATCTATGGTAAGGATATTTTTAAACAAGCCACATTGTATTCTGGGTATTGTAATGATATCACTTCCTCGATAGATGGCGTTAGCTATTTTGAATTGCACGTTGTATACTGTTTACATTATCTTTTACTCTGACGGTGGGTTTGAAAAAAAGGCGTGTGATCGGTAGTTTACAATATCAATATTAAAGAGGAGAGGTTAGACATTGATTGGCAACGGATCGCGTTGGCATCAATAAAGTAAAGTTTTGATATAACTAGCGTGAACCTTGATATTTCTAGATAATTAACATGTGAAATTGCAGTGTACGAATATTTTATCAAGTGAATCTCGTTTGCATCAATAAATATAAAAATTTGAAGAAATTATCGTGAACATTTCTAACGTAAACATTTCTAGATGTTTAACGTATGAAACTGCAGTATACGGACATTTTATCTAGAGAATTACGTTTGTCACGGGGTAAGTATTTGTAATTTCTTGAGGAACTTGATATTTAATTTCCCGATTGGAAATCTGAAATTCAGTGGCAACGCTTTGTTCACAGTTTTCGGAAACCCCTTCTTCTGGGAGTTTAACTTTGCATTCCTACGAGGTATGAGATGCCTGAGAGAAGGTATGACGAGTGAGGCACCAAATGTCATTGTAACGTGATATTGCCTCAGAACACGCGAAACTCCACTACTCGTATTTCAACTCTGCCACTGTGTATTGATACTTGCCGAGGTTTTATTCCTTAACGCAATGCGCGTAACCGACACGGTTCTTCCTTCGTGATCCAGTGACCGCGTTGACCACCTCGACAAGCGACAGTGTGTGACTTTTATTACCTACTATATTTTGTATCTTTGAGTTTAGAGTTTAAGCATGTTTTGTGAACGCTTTGAAGTACCCACACGTGAGAACCGATTTTAGACGATAAGGTGCCTCAACTGTGTTTGTGGTGTAATAAAGTTTGTTTCTTGTTCATTTCGATCAGTGTCTTTCAATTTCTCCCGGACCACTCTCGACCCTGATTGAAGGTTATACATTCATCACAGTATGATGTGTTATGTAGAAGGTACTTGCAAATTATTTAAGCAAGCCAATTCGCGGTTTTTTTGTCCTTATTTCGTGCGTGATGTACGAGTAAAAGTTGCTTACCTACATGGCAAACTACTCTACGAATAACAGAAAACCTCATCCAGTTTGTTTCAACAGTTCATAAGCGAAGGAACATCGACTTTCATATTCATGATTATACTCTATAATCCACTGGCACTGTTGAGAAACTGTCCATCAATTTTGGCATAATTCTTAATATCGACGTCTTAATATCAAGAAAACCTACGTCAAATAAATAATGCACACGATCCAGTCGTTTCCAGACAAGCATTATCTTTGTTCAGTTACCAGTAATCGACGTTCGGTGTTCTTCACGCATAAATATTGTATGAGCTAGCAGATAAGATGTGGCTAGCGAGAGAATATTCTATTTTATTTTAAAACGGAACAGGGCTATGCGCCTGAGTGTTTCTGGGAACGTTAGGTATTAACAAACTGAGACATTGTAATATTCATGAATTATGTTCATATGTTACCGAATATAGCCTGCCTCATATAAGTACGTTGTTAAATACCTCCGCCACAGTATGGACGTTTGCCAGTATCTACACTTTAATTAAAAGCATAATTCCTTTTGGTCTTTCTTCGGTAGACTCATGAACTCTTCTCTTTTAATGATTTTGTGTGAAAACTTACCATGTTGAAACTTAGTTTTAAGCAAGCAATATTTTTTATATTTATACTATTATTTATTTATGTTTAGGTGAGTTTGAAGGAACTTTAATTGAACTTGGCATCCAGAAAGACCCTCAATTCTTTTAACGGCGAAGTTGACAGGCCTACTGTTTCCGTACACCGAACTTGGCCCCTTTTTCACGTTTATGTTTTTGGTGGAATTGTACTCGTAGTCCACACGAACGAAGTCGCAGGCAACAGCTAGTACTATCACAGTATAAATATAGTTAAATAGTGGTACTATTTAAATAGCTAATAAATTCTGTCTGCGTTATGAAAATGTTTTCTCAGAGCAACCTCACGTTCATGCTTATGTCTAGAGAAGACTTAATACGGTATACAGTATGCATAAAGTATGATAACAGCTGTTACCCCGGAAGTCATTCTTAAGAGCTATTCTGCGAATATTCCTTTTTACAAAGTACCTTAAGTAAGTTTTCCTTTTTATTAAATAAGGAAAGCAGACGAGCAAACAGGCCACCTGATGGTAAGTGGTCACCGTCGCCCATAGACATCTCACCTCACTGAGATTTTCGATGCGCTGATAACCTTGAGGACTTTGCATCATCAGCAGCCTATTAATGTCCCCACTGTTGAAGCACAGGCCTCCCATTGCACAAGGGGGTTATGGGCCATAATCCACCGGGCGGGCCCAGTGCTTATTGGTGGATTTCACACGCCTTTGGATATTTTTTTATTTCTGAGATATGCAGGTTTCCACACGATGTTTTCCTTCACCGTTAGAGTAGCCGGTAAATGTACATTAGTCTTCGAAAATATCCGAAAAACTCATTGGTACATGGCATGGTTCCGAACCCGGACCTTCCGCATGGGAGTCCGGCATCCTAGCCACTAGGCCACCGACGCTTGAGGACTTTGATGGAACGGAAACACATGTAGCGACGCATGATGCGCCACTACGATTAGTTCACTCTACTCGCCGACAGATGTCATTGTAGAACGCGCTATCGACATTTTCATGGGACCTCGCATATATATACGAGTTCCAAACATCCATTGGTCGACCAGGAGAACTGGTCACCAACCAGGCACAACACCCCGCCTTGTGCAAGATCTTCCCTTTTCCCTTTCATAGTAGCTGACATTACGTCATTCCATTTCCCTCGTAGCGCGTTCTGTACACAAAATTGCGAGCGTTTTTGCTTTGTGGCACAAATAGATAAGAGGGTGATACCACCCCAGGCGATCTTGTACATCAGGATATCTACCACTGTAAAACTGTTAATTTGTTATGACCATGTTTCGATCGTGCAAGTTATGCAATGTTGGGCGCGGTCAGAACCAGGTAGGGAGACCACTAGTAGCACATTTTCATCTGAGGACGGACGGAGCGGTTGACCATTCCTCAGAGAGCACGTAAAACTGTCGGTCCCGGCTACTGTCGTCCGGGAGCAGTCGTTAGGTCATTTCAAAGGCCTACCTCGTGACCTGAACAACTCTGACAAATAGGTTTGTCACTAAGCGGCATACCCTAGACGAGTAACATTCAACAAAATTCCCGTAAAAGTCGGCATCAGACTTCACGCCACTGTGTGCGAATTGAAAATAATGCAACATATTTCTCACACAATGAAACTCAAATTAATATTTGAACAAAAATAGATCTTATGGCGATGTCACAAAGGCAAATATCCGTCTACGTAACTCTTACATAGGATCAAATGCACAGATCGATTTCAAAATTCGCAGTCAAACGCAAGGCGCGATTGACTCGCCATTCGCACTCCGTTTTAAGCCCCGCCCACCTAAGTACACATTTTGTAGGGTATAATATTTCGTTGCTAACCACACAACAAGATGAAGAAGGACGCCATTGGTACTGCCTCGTACTGAACAACATAAAGATACTTTAGATGGGTGCTGGTTGAGTGATATTTTATTCCTTAAGATGGCGAATCCACCCTTATTACTCATCCCCCTAATGCCTTAAAGAAAACTTTGAAACATAATGCGGAACACGTGCTTAGATTATCTTCCCACTCACGAGATTTGTTTATATTCAGGGTGAAATACCTAATCGCCCACACTTCAAAAATGACAATAATTTGAGAATCAGATCCGGGTTTTAATATAGATTAATATACATATAGATTCTTACTTATCCACGGAATTAAATCAGAAAAGAAACACCATACATTAAAGAAGTACCATTACATGAAAGAAGAGTGAACACTCAGAAATAAATAAAACCGGACAAGTGCGAGATGAACGGCGCTCTGAGGGTTCCGTACAAACTTAGCACCGAGCATACAAACTAGGGAAAACGTAAGTCGGATTGAATGACAAACTTAGCTTTGCGGTGGAAAAAAGTTTTTTCTCATACATCGGTCTATAGATACCACGGTCGGAGTACTGCAAATGTAAGTTTATAATCGTAAGAGCGTCGGTGGCACAGTGGTTAGGGCACCGGATTCCCATGTGGGAGGTCCGGGTTCGAAACCGTGCAGTGCTATGTACCAATGGGTTTTTCGTATTTTTCGAAGACTTATGTACATTAACCGACTGATCTAACGGTGAAGGAAAAGATCCTCAAGGGTCGAAGTGCCGCTGGGTTATTCCTATCTTAAGATAAGATAAGATTATAATCGTAAAATGTATATTTTTATTTAGAATAATTAAATATAAAGTGGAAAAATAAATGGGAAATAAGGTTTTAGAAGTATTATAATACAAAATTAACTATTTTTTTATTTTTACCTAAATGTAAACAAGTAATCTTGTGCTGTGAATCTGTGAGTGACCTTGCTTCGTACCTTTCATGATTCTAGGTTAACGGTTATACCTAAAGGTTTTGATGAGTGAGTTTGTTAGTATTAGAATATGCGACTTATGTGGCCGTAGCTATCTTTTGTTTGCATTGAGTCAGAAATTTGAATTTCTACAGACCTTAGTATTTAAAATTAGGGATGTTACGGAGGTGGTTTTACCGGAACCGGAGTCGATACCGAAGGTTTTAAATTTGATTTATCAGAGTCGGAACCGGAGTCGGAACCGGAGTCGGAACTGGAGTCGGAACCGGAGGCGGAGGTAGATGAGAGATGTTCAGAAAAAGTTCAAATTTTGAACCGTTTTTTAATTTTTATAGCTGAACTGACCAATTTTTTTATGATGACGTTTTCGGCAATAAAACATGTTCCTTTAGAGAGTAGTGTAGGAATACATAAATAGTAATACATATTGTAATCGCAGTACCTACTGTTATTGTGTATAATTCCAACTGCCATAAATAAAATATTTGTTTTCCTACACTATTTAATAAAATATTGATATTTGAATATGTTTACTCACAAATCTTCGGTACAACCTCCGATTCAAAATTATCGGAGCCGAAGTCGGAGTCGGAAGTGTAAAATCAATTCGAAGTTTTGACCTTTCGGAGTCGGAGTCGAAGCTCCATAACTAAAAATAACTTGAAATTAATAAATTTCAACTTGATATCTCTTCACTTTCAGATTTTGAACCCCATGACGCTCGAAGTCTTAGGGGTTCTTTTTTACCATTTACGTACAGAACCCCAAAAAGTGTTGATATTTCAATGAAACACAATCAATCAAAATCATTTAGGTAACCTAGATTTAGTCTTACGATTACATAAACGCATATTACGTAAATACTAACATATTTCAAGGATGTCATAATTTGCTAATTGAAGTAACATGACAGTTTTCCACGACTCAATTCAAGTACAGGACGTGGAACATGTAAACATTGTTACGTATCGTAAACAAGCTGTAGGTATGGCACTCACTAGAGCCGGCGTGCATCTTTCTCGTGACAAAAGTAGATTGCTAGTTTTAGGGTTCCGTACCAAAATAGTAAATAAGGAACCCTTATGGTGAGACTTCGGTGTCTGTCTGTCTGTCTCAGCTGTTTTTTTTTCAGAAACAGAAATTTGACAGTTGTAGGCAGAACTTGCTTGTAAGGATATAATTTTATTTTTATTGAAAATGCGGTCTGAAATGCGGGGATCGGAATCTAAAAGTGGGGCAATTAGGGCAAGTGGGGTGGTAAAACTATTTTATTTTTTATTTTATCTTACTTATAGTTTTTTAATTTTGTTCAAAAATGTGCAAAAAACTAACGTTCCGATCTGAAATAATTAGTACCT
Source organism: Hofmannophila pseudospretella (assembly GCA_947369225.1). Lineage (NCBI taxonomy): Eukaryota > Metazoa > Arthropoda > Insecta > Lepidoptera > Oecophoridae > Hofmannophila > Hofmannophila pseudospretella. Next base: position 5,406,592 of record OX376328.1, on the reverse strand, counting down.
ACTGATATATAGTATAATATGTATTCCGGGAAAAATAAAATAAAGCCTAAATATTTTCGAGTATAATTTTTGAGGAATAAATTTAAACTTTTCTTTTCAAAACTACTTTTGTGACTCGCACTTGGCCGGTTTTGTATGTCGGTCTTATTATGGTTCAAGGTAATACCCGGTGTTGATTTGATATTAGTCTTATTAAATTGTTCACGGTAACACCCTCAAATCTGAATCTACGATGAAACATTTTGCAAATCAAAATTAACAGGATGTCAATCTAGGGATCAACAGAATACAGCGCTGCGGGCACCGTGGGAAATAAATCACTTAACAAAGTAAGTAGGTACCTACCTACTTTACTTGCAAATAATACTTGTTTGATATCATTTTTATTTTTGTCTAATTTGTTACTTTATCTAGACATTTTTATTGAAAGAGGAAATTAAATGTGTTCAGAACTATTGTGATTACAACTATACCGAATTTTTATCCTGTTTTCGATATGGCGTTTTTTTTTTGTGGAATCCAGTTCTCAGTATCCTGGGTAATGTAAATTTTATTTATTTATTTTAGTTATTTTTAATTATTTTTGTTTAATTTGTGTGATTTCTTTAGCGTAACTTATTAATTGTATTTGTTGTTTAAGAAGGCAAGAAAATTAAAAAAAAACATTTTATTTAATTTCAAAATAAGTTTAACTTTATAATTAAACCTCTTAAAAATAAAATTATTCTTTATTTTTCATTAAAGGCTTGTACGCCGACTCCAGAACTAAAATAAGTAGTAGTGGGTAAACAAAGCACATACCCACGATTTGTAAATATTTACTCGAATTCTGGATATTGGTCGACGTTTGCGGGAATATTACAACAATGTGATTGAATTCAACCACCAGTAGATGAAACGGGAACAAAGAATCGTTCGTACCGTACCGTACAGTATAATATCCATTTATTTTAAAAAAAACTCCATTGATTACTTGTAGGTGTGTTCTGTAACAAGTATCAGTTGCATCAAAAAGTATTGCTACCCTAAACGGCAGGACGTTCCGATGTTCAATAATTTGTTACCAAAGTAATACTTATCTCACTAGCAATGTAATATAAGGAAGTTTCAGAACCCAAACACAGCAAATTGAATGAAATTTTGTGGGTGTGTAGAGCAGGTTATTCTCGACACAGCCAATTATATTTTTTGTGTGCTGAAGTTCATCCTAGAGCGGAAAATCACATTTGAAAAATCTACATCGATGAAATATTTTTTTAAATACATACACAGTGGTATAACTTTAATTGTACCTATACAGAGTGCAACTGAGAATATTGTAGAGAATGTTTTTAGATATGTCTTATAAAAATTGGATCAGGGATTTCTAAGATATTGGAGTATGTTTGATGTCAGTCATGTGCGATCTCTGGAACGGTAACAGTTACGTGGTTTGAGTTCGAGCTCAAAATGTCTAGGACCATGGTAACATCTGGAAACTTGAGGTCCTCAAGTAATGTAATGTCGGATGTTTTTAAAATTTTTAATTTATAGTTATGTAATTTAATGCTAGTTTATAACTTACTACATTTACGACTATCGAATAACTCCGCTAATTCCATAATGAATTTAAGTGTTTATATTTTATTGACAAATTTTGGAAATAGGAAATAGGTACGTACGACTGATTCTTTACTGGCGCACAAGCCCTGAGGCTTATGTCAGTATTATGCTTTAAGATATGTAATTAATTTTATTTAAATAAAGGAAAAAATAACATGACGAAATATAAGTAATCAGTTTAGTTGTTTCACAACAAATATACAGTTTCACCGACGTCCAACATCTCTTATAGCAACCGTAGTAGCTACAACTCTGTGGTAATTCCCAGAAAATCATTTACCAAGGGCCAACAAAGCCAATTAATAAAGAAATAAACAACCATTTTTCGGAACGCGTGTTATTTGAGTTCTCCTTCGTTAATATTAAACATGTTTTGTCTCTGGCTGGATTTCACAGGAAATTCAAGAATGTTGAATTTGTTGTGTATTTTTCTGTCTATATTCTGTCTGTCTGTAAGCAATTGGATTGTAGTCTAAAAAGCCTATAATGTCGGTAGAATATACATAAATTTTTATTCTTAAAAATATTCTGGGACCTACATTTTGATTTATAAATATGTTTGTCTGTTTGTACCGAAATCATTACGATGGGAGATCAATGTGGGTAATGGTACCTATAGGTTGATCTCCAACAGGATTGAATGATTGATCCATGCTGTCTATATAAGAGAATTTTAATCAAAAAATCTTACATATTATCAAATTCGCAAAAAAAAAAATCTCGGAAAATTGGTACTTATATCCAAAGGTAACATGAGATTTTTCTGCGTGCAAATTTAATAATTTTTGAATTTTCCTGATTGATCCGCAAAATTCATGCCAAAAGTAATCGTAAAAATATTCGTGCTACTTTTCAAAGTAGGTATTCCTGATTGGTCCCAAAAATATTAGTGACATACAAAATAGAACTGCAGAAGTTCATAGTAAAAGGGTGGAAAAACGTCAATTACGTAAAATGACAAAAAATATCTACGCAAATAGTCAGATACGCGAAATGTTTTTTTCCTGAACGATCCGCAAAATTCATGCCAAAAGTACTCGTAAAAATATTCGTGCGACTTTTGAAAGTAAGTATTCCTGATTGGTCCCAAAAATATTAGTGACATACAAAATAGAACTGCAGAAGTTCACAGAAAAAGGGTGGAAAAACGTCAATAACGTAAAAAATATCTACGCGAAATGTTTGAACAACGATATAATTCCAAACTATTCTATAATCCTCACGCAGGAAGCCGCGGGTGGAGGTTAGTACAAAATAAACGACAATTTAATTAACGACAGGTTGTCACGGAACGTATAGTGACAGAATACTAAACTGCCTGTCACGTTGTCGCCCGTACTTCGACGGGCGTGTGAGGGCTCGTCACGGTAATGTAAATAGGTGTCGATCCAAATATTTGTTTTTCTCGTGTTGCAAATACGTGGGGCTGATATTTTATGCTTCACTAGTGTATTGCGGCGGATTCGCCTTGTGTTGATAGCGCGAAAGGGTAAATTGATAAGAGTTTGCCTTTCGGCTACGGATCTCCAAAAAATAGACGATACTTGCGTTGTGTAAAGTACTGTTGGTAAGGTGCAATGTTACGATTCGGTTGCCGTACAATTTCTTTTACACTTGTAGGATATTTTCAACTTGTGTAAACGAAACCGCTCGTAATTAATAAAATACAATAAAAACCCGTGAAACAGTATATTATTTAAGTCTAATCATGTAGTACAAGTTTCACCAAGTACCAACAACCGCAAGTATTAAGACTTATAGACAATTAAATTGAAATTTTGTTTATGATGTACTGTCGCCAATTCAAACATTTATTACAATTTATACACGAATACGACATAAATGTGTAACATCACTTGTACGGAAACTGAGTTGTCACGTTGCACCCAAAATTGACTTTCAGTTTTTTTTCTTCTCGCAATATAATGATATCTGTTCTGATATTCAGCATTACTACATCGTGCAAATGATCAATTCGAGTACAAACAAACGAAAATATTTCCGTAGAGTTTACATATAGAGAGTCATTCACATCCTGTATCAATTTGTTCCTGACAAGTAGGCACTAGACAGACATCTAAAATCATTGTCTAACTAAATAGTTTACAGCGGAAGACACATCAAGCTTTACTCAGCGGAACCCTATCGCAATAAGTTTTGTTTTGATTCTTTGACATTCGTGTGAATGTGTCGAATAAATTAAAGGGACTGTTAAATGGAGGATTGGTCACAAGGACTACTTTGTAGATAAAAAAGCAAAATAACGCAGTAAAAATAAAGGTGGACCACGGTTAAATAATAATTTCCTATGGTTCACCTTAGTCCACCTGGTGGACCACGGAAGAATATTTTTGCCCGTGGTCCACCAGGTGAACTAAATAGGTGGACCTGGGGAAAGCGGGGAAAAATACGATCTTTTAACAAAAAGGCGAGCGGATGGAAGATCAATTGACAGCTAAGTGACAGCTCTTGTCATTTGTCAATTTTTTTGTTATTACTTACTTTATTTTACATAATAGAGGCAAATGGTAGTTCCTATACAGCCTATGCTTTGTGAGTATTTATCAGGGACCAAGTAGGTACTAAAGGGTAGAGCCTGATGTGTTGTCCACTGTACACCTACTGAAATAGCATTGGGTGTTGATGTTCTACATTTTAATCTTTTTCTCCTTTTTCAGCCGATTTCTGCCCACTGCTGGGTATTTTAGTAAAGAAAACTTCTATGGTGTTGAAGTTTTAATGTACGTTGAATGCGTTTTAAAATCGCTTTTATATGACCACTGGGTCGCACTGTGAACTGTTTACATTTCTGTCTCAACGCTCTTCTTTTGCTTCCTTCTTGGTAGTTTCATTCGTGTTGACCCTGATCGCTGCTGGGCTCGTGTGCTTTGTATCTGTGAATTTGATCTGTAATGTTCAAAATTCAAATTCAATTTTTTTATTCAAAAGCTTATATAATACATAATACTACAATACAATACAATAGAATATAATTTGAAACAAGTAGGTAGATTTACCCTGGTTACATTTCCTGTAAAATAATTATAAAGCACATACATTATATCTTCTAAAAGGTGATAAACTGTCAGTCACGAATTCTTTACAAAGTGATATTTGCCATAGCGACTTATACAAAACCGTTTTCTTTAAAACCCAGTAACGATCGACGACGATTACATTTTTCAAACGGGGACTGTAATAGTGATGGTATGATCCAAGGTTGTCCTTGACCATGATCAGTTTTAGCAGGAGCCGAGTTTCAAAAGAACCTTGATCGATATACAAGTTGAAGCAGAGGTCAAGTTACGTGGTTATGGAGGAAAGATGATTATCGTATCAAATGGGCGTTTTCACATTAGACGATAACAACAACGCGAATCCAATATCGTCGGTTGTCGAATTTCATACATTTAGTACTAGATGCTTTCACACTATCTGTGTCATCTTGGTGTCGTGATCGTTTAATGGAAAACGCCCAATTTCGAATGAAAGAAGTCATTTAAAAAGTGCAGAGGCGATAATTTCTAGCATAGCGGAATTTGTAGTTTAATAGTTAATATGTAGTATGAGTATATTCTTGTGGGTGTGGTTTTACTGTAGCGCGTTTTCATCTTGCGTTTTCGATGCGTCACACGATGGATCTCAACAATGGATGTTCTAATTTAGACGTGGTTTATTGTTGAGAGCTCTTAGCCATATCTGATAAAAATTAGACCAGTGATATCCGTGATCTTAGAGTATCTTCGATGTCAGATGGGATCTCGGGACAGTATTATGTAGGAGTTCGTATTTAAACTCAAATGTTTAAAACCATGGTATTATACATATGGAACCTTGAGGACCTAAGGGATATTCTTAATATTTAATTTTCGTATATAATATATTCTCTGCATTGTTGGTAAAACGTTGTACAAAAATCTCTATTGCATTGCAAATATATTGGCTCCTCTTAACAGCGTCCTGATTATTTAACCCCATGAAATAATACTCTGTTCCTCTCTTGTCATAGCTATATAAAGCTATGACAAAAAAGAACAACAGTATTATTTTATGCGGTTAAATTAGTTATATACGAGTATAGCTATGACAAGAACGGAAAACAGTATTATTTCATGGGGTTAAATTAGCTATATATAGCTATGACAAGAAAGGAACAGAGTATTATTCCATGGGGTTAAAGAATCAGGGCGCCGTTAAGTGGAGACAATACAGTAGGTTCACTAAAAATAGCGACATCCATAACTATAATACGAGAAGCAAAGAAAAATATGTATTGCCAGGAACGCGGTTAACAAGGATTATGACGTCATTCATAGTGAATTCCATAAAATTTTATAATCTTGTCCCTGAGGAAATAAAAATGTCGACTGAAAGAAAATTTAAAATAACGGTTAAAAAATTTCTCATCAAAAAATCGTATTACAGTGTTGAACAGTACTTAAACGATACCAATGCTTGGCGTGGTCCTGACATAATCTAAAAATTAGTATTAATAATTAATATATTTTTGTTTTGTTTTCAATTTCATTATGATTCGTTATTTTGTTTATTATTTTAATTGTTAATTTTATTGTTATTTTGAATGTATATTATTGACGAACAAAAGTGTACAATTTGTACCAAATTGAAATAAACGAATTAAATTGAATTGAATTGAATATCTTTGCAATAAAATTGAGATTTTTTGTACAAAGAAAGGCGTGTAGCTTTTTACAATTGCCCGTTTAAAATTACATTTGTATGAAATGTTTATTATTCTTGACTGTGTGTATTGATGATCCAACTAAAAAATATATATCGTGTTAGTACTTTCTTAGTTTTTTCGTCAACCCTTAGTTGGTTAACATCATGTTTTTCAGTGTCATGTCTAGGTAAGGCTGAAACCGCGAGCATAACAGTTAATATTGTAAGTTGTAAGGCTGTAAGAGAAGCTCTTTACGTAAATGAAATGAATTTTGAAATGAAATGAATTTTTGTTTGCAAGAATATACGTTATGAAGGATCTTAAAATAATATAGGTAGTTCCAGTATATCCTACTACATTGTGGTGTGCAAATTTATATAATAGATAAAATAAAATTTTAAAAAATAATTGATACGAAGCTAACTAATACGCGTTAGATTACAAAACTATTCACAAGAAATATTAAAATAGTGATTACATGTCAATTTAATTTAAATGTCAAATTATTTATATCAAATATTATTAAGTACTAACTTTGTGTTCAAAAAAATTCCTTAACACTGTATGTAGAAGCAATTATTCATCAATCAAATATACATTTTCCTCTTAAATTCATTTGACGGCATGGCTTTCAATTCAGATGGTAACTTATTATAAATGTATATTGCCATACAACATACATTTTTCTTATATATGTCCAAGTTACATTTCGGAAGGTACAGCCTGTCTTTGTGTCTGGTTTGTCTTTCATGAACATCTGAATGTTTTTAAAGTACATTGGTACGTAAATAGATTGTTCAAATAATTTTGCTGTTCCCATAGTGTAAACTGTGGGGTTGATCAAAGAAATGTTACATTATTTAAATGAGCAGAACGAACCTGACTATATGTGTATTTAACCTTTTCGGGGTTGACATTTTATGTCATGTACTTTAAATTACACGTTGAATGTAGAGTTACTTATGTAAGTTTATTTTTAATTTCCGCAGTGATTCTCTTATCTTGAGCAAATGTAGTTACAAGATTAAAAATTATATAATGACATAAACTATACCTGTCATGAATACAGTAAGATAACAACAGTTTAGAAGGCATTGTAATCCACCTGTAGTTAGGGCCTTAATGATGATGATGTTAGAGATAACAAGGATCTCTGAAATTATTCATATCTTTACCTCAGTGGCATATACTACTATACTCTAGACATTTACATAACTATTAATGGATTGGTGTATTCAATCAATATAGCCCGAAACTCAAATAAAAATAAGTCTTGTGTTAGACAAAATAATTTTGATTTGGAAATGATGATTGATGATGTAAGGAGAATCGACCGGTAAAAAGACTATTGGTATTTTTATTTTACTAAGGCATTAACATAACACCACATTGGAAATGATGATATAAGGAGATTTAAAGTAAAGTAAAGTAAAGTACACTATTGCACAAATAGAAAACAACAAACATAAGATAGAAAAGGAAATAGTGAAGTACAATTTAGGCGGCCTTATCGCTAAGAGCGATCGCTTCCAGACAACCTTCGGGCAAGGAAATTATTTCGAGAAAGAGGTAGTAAGTGAGCAAGCATTATGGAAAACGTTATATAAAAGAAATATAAATATATAATATTTATTTAACATTGCATTATACAGGAGATTGTATAAAAAGATTATATATCACGTCGGGGTCACCAATTATGGGGCCGAGTGCCCCATAATTGGTGACCCCGGAACTAAAGTCAGCATGTTGATGCGAAGATGAAATATATTTACAATATTGCGATGATGAAAGGAAAGAGGAGTGACAGCGCGAGTATCAGAAAAGCGGTGGCGATTGTTTTGAGACGTCAGCAGCGCGCGCAGACTGCACAGCGCGCATGCGCCGTCATTGTGGCGCGAAGCCGCCACAGATTTAACATTAAAAAACAACACAATGTCAAAAAGACATACTAATCACCCAAATTACAAATTTGGCCCTGACAGCTATCAAGTTAATGTGGGACTGGGCCAGGACATGTCTGTAGCATGCAATGAAGAACGTGGTAGTTGGAGTGTTAAAGCATGTTCGTTGAATTTTATTTAATGTTTTTACAAGACTCAAGTTTGATCACAATCTAATGTTGGTAAGTGACGATGAGGTCAAGGATGGACACGCGGACCTAGTTAATGCCTTTTCACTCTCGCCTTGAAGGTCCTAATGTAGTATGTTTTAGGTAACACAGACATAGCATAGGTTAATTCAAAGATCCGAATCGTTTTGTGCGTGTAAATGTGAGTCAACTAAGAAATATTTCCAACGTACTTAGGTAGGTACTGCCAGTGGGATTCAGTGGATATTATGATATGACCGCGAAGCATAAAATACCGATTATCATATATGCGAATGTTTATCACGCCGATATGGTTCTATTTCGAAGTCAAATAATGCGCAAAGATCAGAAGTGGGAGCGGCAGGAAGAGCACTTGACTATGACCTTGAAATACTTTACAAACATACAAACAAACTGAAAAACAAACACTTTTCTCTGTACCCTAATAAAATATTCAAGAGCAAAGGCGTTCGATACGCTAACTAAGCGATAAGTGGTGTCCCCTGCAGTGACTTTTAGTCACAGAGTAAAGTGGTGCAGTATTTCAACAAGAATATACAGAATCAAAATAAAAAAAATGTACTTACTAAAAACTAAAATCCACTCTTTATCCGTTTAGGTTCATTTGGTCCACTTTCCAAAAAAGTCCACTTCCCAAAAAGTTCACTTCCCGGAATAGTTTCTCTCAAAATATCTACAAGTAGGTATCTATCAAAAGTCAATGAACTGTAGTTTTTATTGAAACATTTTCGGATTGTCTGAAAGAATTATCTTATGAAGTTATGACTTCATACCCCCTACAGCCTATTTTTAATATCAGTGGCTAAATTAGGCAGTTTACTTACATGTTCATAATATTAGCCAAACGCACTTTTATGTGGGTCGCACCATAAAATTTTCACTTTATAGGTTAACCTCCATAAATGAATGGCTGGCTCCTAAATGATATTCCATGAATTTATTCATATTATTGCTTTCCTCTTTCTATTATTGCGTAGGAAGTTATTTGTTACTTTCACTATAATACTTTTTACCCACGTATATGTGTTTGAAAGGATTTTTGTTTGTTTGTTTGTGTGTGCATGTGTTTATAAAATACATCCGTTTACATTAGTGACAGTGTCCTATGTGTATGTATAATATATAGAAATATACGTCTAAAATTCTACAAGTTAAGTAGATTAGCGTTTGACTAGACTAGGTCATTCATAATGGCCTCGACTCCGGCAAGGCCGCTAAATCTAAAGTTAAACCTAAACGAAACTGCAACGCTCACTCATATACTAGATTGTATAAGAGTGAGCGGGACGTTTAGTGATAATCGCTTGGCGAGTCCCGTAATCGATGCCACTGTATGAGTCTACGATGTAAGCAATGTTTTATAAACTGTGGTTTCGAGTTACAGTTGTAGTAGTTTGTCTCTACCATGTCACATTAATAGAAAAAGACCGCCGTGTTGTAGTCAAATACTCGTATTAACTGAAAAATTACTGAAAATCTTACACTGGCTTAATTTTACCATGGCCTATTACCTCTTTCTCGAAATCATTTCCTCTGCCCGAAGGTTGCCTGGAAGAGATCGCTCTTAGCCATAAGGCCGCCTAAATTGTACTTCATCATCATCATCATCAGCAGCCTATATTGTCCCCACTATTGGGGCACAGGCCTCCCCTTGCACAAGGGGGTTATGGGCCATGATCCACCGAGCGGGTCCAGTGCTGATTGGTGTATTTCACACGCCTTTGGAATTAGTTTTTATTTCCTCAGACATGCAGGTTTCCTCACAATGTTTTCCTTCACCGTTAGAGCAGTCGGTAAATGTACATAAGTCTTCGAAAAAATCCGAAAAACTCATTGGTACATGGCATGGTTTCGAACCCGGACCTCCCGCAAGGGAGGCGTCCTAGCCACTAGGCGACCGACGCTCTTCTATTCTAATTGTACTTCACTATTTCCTTTTCTATCTTTTGTTTGTTGTTTGCTATTTGTGCAATAAAGTGTATTTTACTTTACTTTTACTTTTAAATTCTATCTATACGAATACATTGGGTTCCTATATTTTTCGGCAAACCTTTCGTCAGGGCTCCTAATTTATTTATTTTCTAGGAATAAAATCTTCGAAGAAAAAAGGTTATTATTTCATGCTCGATGGAATTTAATTAAATTTTCCAGTAAAATGTGAAAATTACAAATAGTTTTACCCAACTCTAGTTTGGTTCTAGATTTAGTTAATGAGAGTGTCTATCTCTATTTCTTTTCTCTCTCTCTGTCTGCAAAATCGTATAAACTTATTACAAATACACACACTACTACAGATTTAGGTGGAACTAAGATTTTTCAACTATATTCGAATTAGATTTAAGAAGGACGCTTTTCATATCATGTTAATATCGCGGAATTACAGTTCACGCTAAAAATAACTATCTTAAAAATATAGACGTTTGTTAACGCTCCTAATTGCAATGTTTGACCGCAACAGTATATTAGATCGGTAGTTGCCTTCGTGTAATTCAGAAACGGGCTCAAACGGGGGCTCGACGAGTGGCAGTGAATGCGCGGGGAGTGTCATTCGGCATCAGTGGGGGATTACGGATATACCTAACTAGTTTGGAGGTTAGTAGTGAATATTTTTTTCTATTATTTATTAGACATTCAGATTTTTTTGGCAATGTATTGGAAAATAAATTACATTTTTGAGCGATAAAGATCTGAGTGGAACGCAAAAAATAATAATATTAGAACTTTAGAAGGTTTAAGATGAGTTATGATTTTATTTTATGAATATTTTTCATAGCTTAATTACATTTTTGAGTGATAAAGAACTGAGTGGAACGCAAAAATTAATAATATTAGAAGGTTTAAGATGAGTTCTGGTTTTATACATATTTTTCATAGCTAACTAGTTACAGATGAAATTAGTTAAATAATTTTTCATTTAGTGTAAGTATTTGTATTTAGCTATAGTATTGACAAGGTAGGTAGGTACTTGCTTATCCATCTTTTATTACGTACCTATAATTTTTATTAATAATATTTTTTCTGCTCGATAGAAACAAGAATAAATGGACCAAATCGACATAATTTTTTTAACGTTCTATTTACTTTCCGATTCAATTTTTAACCTTTATGAAAAGAATTCTTAAATGTACCCTTTTCAAATATAAAACCTTTTCATGCTTAGAAAAGAGTTCGTCGGAAATTCTTAGTCGCGTGCAATCGATTGCGTAATGGCTATCGACAGTCTAATTCGAATTCAAATTATACGAATTGGACTGCAGATAACTCATCATTTAGCAAATCGCTGCAAGTTTAACTTCGAGTCTATTGGAAAGTTGGCGAATCAATTTTGAATTCAATTTTAAACTCTCTGGAGGGTAGAACCGAAAACTAGAAATTGTTCTAACTATGGGGTCACTAGGCACCTATCAAAATCTTAAGTATAGCCCGACCGGGCTTATTATCGAGTTCACCATGTTGCTGATTTTTATGTGAACCAATTTTTTTCATAGTGATCTCCATACCATAACGCAATGGTAAATTTCCCCTCGATGACTAACCCCATGCATGTCGGGGAGCTCCGGGATCTCCAGTGGATCGCACCGGGCCCCCCTTTCAGTTTCTATTATGAGCCTGTACGGGATACATATATGTATTATTCTTATCATAGGGACCATCATTCACCCATTACGGATACTATAGGGAAACTATTCTCTAATTAACCGCTGAAGGGACTTAAATGATATTATTTTGCTCTCATATTTATTTGTTTCTCCAAGTGAAGTGAAACATTAAAGTGTAGTGAATAGTTACGCAGTCGTAAGCATAACCCACTCATGTTATTGCTTACTCAGATTCAGGAAGTTAGACCATAAATACATGAGTTCTATGAAAAGACTTCAAATCAAACCTCAAATAGGTTTTGTTTCGCGTAGGTGTAGGCTTTCCCACTATAATTTTGAAATGGAAATTCCTATTATATACTGTACCAATTGTACAGTGAAAGACACATCAAGCTATACTCTGGAACCCTGTCGCAGTAAGTTTTTGTTATCACTTCTTGACTATGTGTAGAATAAGATAAAGCTACAAAGTGTCAAGGCCTGATGTATTGGCCACTGGACAGGTAATTGCATTGCACTCTACACAGATCTACCGCTCAGGTACTAATTTACTATTTGCTTATCGCATTTCGAGATAAGAATAACCCAACATTATGGTTTCAGTACAAGAGCCAGCATCATTGTCATTTACAACAGTAATGGCGTTGTAAAACTCTCTTAAATTATAGGTAGGTATACAAGGTTCTATAAAACACCTGTAGTGCAAACCGTTAGTATAAGAATAATTATTTGCTTTGCCTCATTCTATTTTTTATGATAATCTAGCGAGCAATCTTGACTTCACAGTTAATCCGCTGCATTATAAAGTGCCTAGCCTCTTTAAGAAACAGCGTTGGTCTGTAAAACGGCTTACTGATGTTCAGGTTCATTGCAATAGGCTACGGTGAAGGAAAACATCGTGAGGAAACCTGCACACTGAAATGACCAGTGTGTAAAATGGGGTAGGCACAAATGATTCTCAAGGGTCGAAGTGCCGCTGGGATTATTCCCGGCCCCATAAGATAAGATAAGATTGCAATAGGCTAACTAAATTAATATCACCAGTGAAAACATGAAAGGTTCCCTGGAAGAGATCGCTCTAAGCGATAATTCAGCCTAAATTGTACCTCGATAATTCTATTATTACCTATTGTCCTATTGTTTGTTGTATTATTTTGTACAATAAAGTGTATTTTGCTTTTACTTTATTTTACCAAAGCCGCGTATATAACTGTCCCTGGAGATACTTCTGTTTTAAACTTTGACTGTAGTGATCCATATTTGAAACTATAATTGATTCTTCTTTATCTGTTACACTTCCACGACTCGGTGCTTCTACACAAATGTTACATTCATACCTTATGATCCCGGGTTCAAACAAAGGCTACTTTATATTTGTTTACGCGAGCGGAGCCGCGGGCAATATTTAAAACAGTCCACCACCAGCTAAAGTATACCATTGTTAAAAACGTTTAAATAAATCTCAACCTTATGCGTTCATACTTCATTTCATTTCAAATGACGTTCCAGGTAGGTAGACCAGTGGTTGACTGTACCTACGTACTTACGAGTACATAAATGATTATTAAATTAAAAACAATTTGTGCGTGAAGGATCGTAATTTCTTAAGGTTAGGCAAATCCAATTTCATACTGATGGCTCACACCAGTGATCAAAGGGAGTTGGAGATTTTATATTATTTTCCTTTTTACCACGTAATGTTTTTATCATAATTGAGGATAACTCATAAGGGAAGTTTTAAGTACCTATTCATAATGGCCAATAATTACTATGTAATATCTACTGATTTATGTTGTAGGTACCTATCTCGTAGTTATTTATAACAACTAAAAATTCTAGATGATATTTATTGAAATTTTCTCTTCAACAGATTTCTTCATTCCAAAATGGTGCTCAAATACACAGCGCTGAAATATGCGCCATTGATGGTGTTCCAAATAATTTTGATGGTGCTGTTCTTCATATTTGCCAGATATGGGAATGAAGAAAGGCCAACGCAAGGTAAGACCGATATCTCCGCAATGCAAATGTATCGTAACATGACATGCCTGGGGAGTAATCAAAAAGCTTTGAAGCTATAACATCTCAAAGACTAGGGCACGGGACTGCGCCGGTTAGAAAAAGTCTAGATTTTAATTTATTCTAAGAAGAAATCTATATGCCTTAGAATAGTCATTATAATATGCAGCCTGACATTTGAGGTCTAGGGCTCTACAACGAAGAAAGAGGTACGAGATGTATTAATATTTTTGCTAATAAATGTAGGTACTTAGTTATTATATTCAAGGTTTTTTTCAACAGCCTTGTACGAGTATAGTACTTGTATGTACCCACTTACTTTGTATCAAGTGACAGAACGTTTTAAAATATTAACGATGACGATGACTGCATTCGTCAATTAAAACAATATATCTAGCAAGGACTCCATCGCAATTAATTTACTTGAAATTCCTCGTTAATCCAGACCGGAGTGTAACAAGGCCAGTATAGTTAGGAACTCAAATGTCATTGTTTACTCAGTTTAAATAATAATCGTACCAATTGTCGAGCGAGTGTCATTGAGGGCAAAGTTTTTGACATGTTATATAACTTTGCCACTTTCTGACATAGTTGGTAAATGGCAATTTACCTGTTTCAACCCTTTTCTATTACAATGGTTTCCGGTTTGGGAAGTTGCTGAACCTGGATGTTTGTTTTATAGTATGTTTGAACTCCGGAAAGTCTGGACATTGATATATTGTGCATGTGGATTGATTATTGATATTATGAGTTAAAGTCATTATAGAAACAATACAATAACCTTCTTCTTTATCCTCAATAAGTGACCCTTTGAATATTCTTGTCCACTGAGTATACGTTTATATTTTATGCGATGGCGGTTCTCTATGGTGGCTGTTTAGTTTTATTATATTTCATTTTTAGCATTTAGATATTTCTTACCTTGGTACTTCTTTCTTTATGTAACGAGCAAACAGGCCTTCTGATGGTAAGTGGTCACCATTGCACATAGACATAATATCTCACCTCAATATGAAGATTAGAGGGTTTTCGTTGCGCTGATAACGTTTTGAGTTAGATGGATTGTCTCATGTGCCGGTAATACGCTGACTCTTTTACATTTTAAACTGAAACACAGCAATGCAAGCATTGCTGCTTTGCGGCAGAAATATATAAAAGGATGGTACAAGCCCAGGCCAACTTTGCACAGAGTCATATGACCTTACTCCCACGGGGAGTCACGGCCCTACAACCCAGTATGAGTTTTGGACTTCTCCACGATCATTCTCTACGCCTCTCTATTTTTGGCGAGTCTCTGCTACTAATATATTTTCATTTGCTTTCTTCATGATGCAGTCCTTCCATCTTTATTTCAGTCTCCTGGCCGCGGCGCCGTATTGTTAGGGTGTCAATTTGGTAACCTTAGAGGTCCAGAATCCTCTATTTTCTCAGCTTTGCCAGCCCTTCATAGTATCTGTGCCTTACAGAATCGAACAATCGTCTCATTTTGTTTTGATACATCTTTAAAATTTTCAACACTATAGCAGGAATAAGATAGGGAAAAGCAGAAAGGGAGTGGAGCCTTTGCCTTTCATCAGTAGAAAGAAAAAAGAAGGCCTACAGACGAAACAACTTTGATAATCGAGATAGAACTCTTTCTTGAACCAACTACAATTGAAACCTCAAATGAACAAAAACCTAGTTGTAACGAAAAATCGGTAGAACTATACTATAAGTTCTTATATGTATTTAAGCTCTCGGACACACAGGTCCATGATGCTTAGTTATGTTAAGTGACCCGCACAGGGGACTGAATTTAGTTGTCGTTCACACGGCCAATATAAACGCGCTGTGTCGTCGCGAGTCAATCAAGGCTCGCTCCTGAAGTGAAGTCGGTGATGGACGGAGCGCGCAGCGGAAATAGGGGATTTAATGGTCTAAAAAAATCTGATTCTCATAATTACTCCAATAAATTAATTATTGTATGTAAATATCTAACATGACTGAAGCCTCTTCATGACATTTCCAGAAAAAGAGATGCGGAAAGACATTTGAGCAAAAGTTCTGTAATGTTATAAGTTCTTTAATATTTTGTGTGAAATGTCGAAAGCTTTTATACTTATGTTATTAAAAATAACCATCAATCCATATGAAATTTCATAATGTTGTCTCTTACCATCAGAAATAAAAAGTGCATGTTACTAACTGTTAAGGTAGAAGTAAAGCACAGATTGGTAAACGTAAACATGGTAGTTTTCCGTTCTGTAGTCTTTTGTTTCTGAAACAAGATCCGCTGATGTTATCAACAAATCTGCACACGAAGGCAAAGTGCAAATAATCCCGCATTTCAATTGAAATATATTAAGAGCGGGGCGAGTTCAGCAATGACAGATCCCTGGTTGTACTTGTTCCAACTTGGATTCGGGACAGGGGATAAGATTACGCTACCAATTACTCTCTCATATTACAATGTTGTACAATTGGACTTTTATTGTTTCTTCTAATTAATGCAACTAATCTAACCGTCAGTTGTACGAAATTATTTACTAAACTACATGCTATCCATTTTTACGCCATAGCTGTTCGACATGAAACTTAATCAAGCCTGCCGATATGGCGACTCTGATTGATGAAAATATAGCAGATTTTTTACTCTATTGTATTTTGATCTCTTAATTAAACCCGGAGTGGACCCGAACGTCCCCATCCCAAATATTGGTTTTTAATGTTTCTGTTTTATAGTGACGGTACCTAAAAGGTATTTATAGAAGAAAATATGTTTATGAAGCGTGTTAATGTAAAAATGACAGTTACAACGAAGATAAAAAATGAAAAGGTCAAAAACAGCCGGTCCAGTGGTAAAAAAATAATATAATTCTTATGATATAGGTGACATCAGACAGGCGACAGAGGATAATCAACTCGAGAAGTCCGAAACGAATTACGGAACCCAAAATATATAAGTACATTCCGCCATTGTTAACCGATACCCACACAGCTTACTCAGAACAATCATCCCTTATTATGGGATATATCTCCTTTGATCCTCGCCCACGTAATAACATCCAGTCAGACGTTATTAGACGGAAAGAATAAGTAATAAATGATCGAAAACCCGATATCTGGTGGATCTATCTGGAATCGAATTAATCCCCTAAGATTGTACATTAGTGTAAGGAATTGTTCTGTTTGTAACTAGTTGTAGTGATCGAGATAGCAATCAAGAAAGTAATAATTGTTGAAATTGAACTTTCAACGTCTTTGAGCGTTCGTTTCGATGGGAAGAAGTATAACTTGAATGCGTTAAGGGAATTATTGAAAATTTGAGTAATATGCTTGCACAATGCACAGTGTTTATAGGAAAACACGTGCCGCAAATCCCATAATGACAAGACCCACATAGACACAGGTCAGAGTAAGTAAGTAATATGTTTATTTCACACACAGCAATGACCGAAACAGTTATAATTATGATAAAATAATTATGTAGTCAAAGGTATTGAAATCATGTCTGATGGTCTGCTGTTGTTGATTTTACCCTGTTAAGATATATGCAAAAACAAAGTGTTCATTACATGGGCATAGCGTAGGGACAGTGGATAGCTGCATATAACTGTAATATAGATATACCGAAGTTTGTTTTCTATAATGCACCCTTGGGAGAGAGAGGCCTATGACACTGGAGTGGATATGGCAAGATAGTAACTGTGACATTTTTAAGAGTGGAGATATCTACTATATTAGGCCGATGACCACAATGTACGTATAGTGTTTCGTGTTTACAATAAACAGTTAAAAACAATAAAATACTCGCAGTCAAACTCTTACATATTAATAATAACCAGGTACTTACTACTCTATACCTACCTACCTATCTCTATACCTATTATGGATGGACAATGATTGATTGATCATTAATTGGATTTCTCCGATACAATAGCAGAAATGTTTTTGATAAAGATAGAATATGTTATGAAAAATAAATCACTATTATTATTAATGTTATGTGTCTTGGTGATAAATTGATAATAGAATGATGGTATTTAAATACTATAGAAAACAAAACTTTTGTTTAATTGTAGAGCAATATCTCTTCATGTTCATTTATTCATTGATTTTGTCATTTTGTCCTATCACGGCCTTCAATTTATTCGAATGTACATAGAATATATACTAATACTGCGTATGTATGTATGTAATGTTTTAACTGAAACGCCATAAGGTTTAGATGAGTTGAATTGGGCAATATAAAAACAAGAATTACACGAACGACACTTATAACGTTACACAATATCAATGCGGAAGCCGTTTTTTATTGCCATTATCCCCTCGGTGGCAATTTGGGAGAGAACAATGTTTTGTGCGATTTCATTTATAATTTTTCATTTGACACTTGACAGCTTAATAATGATTCTGTGAAAATTAATGATAAACAACTGAGACCACGAAGTTACATTATATCCAGTCTACAAGAAAATTGCTGTCACGAACCGATTTTGGGGTTTTAGCTGACCATTTTGTATGGAGAACTAAAGCATGTTTTTTGAGAATTTTTGAAATTTGATAAAAATTTCATAACAGAATAATTGTTCAATTTACCCTTTCAGACTTTCCAATCTATGGATGAAATGCTTGTTTAATAATATTGTTTCAGTAATAGTTTTGAACGCATTGTTCAACCGCATTTCTGTTCCGACATAATGATAGTTTCTCTGATCTGTCTCGGCCAGGTCTGTCTGATGTTCAGAATTCGCTTCGCTAGTTCCAACCTCTGTAATTGTGTCAATCAGCCTTTTATGTTCTTCTAAGATTTTAGACCCACATAGCTTTGTATTGTTGTTCGCTACATAATACGTTCTTCTGTTAATTTCCGTTTTCATAAATGGAAAGACAAACAAACGTCACATATCTAGACTAGTATTATGACCTAACGATTATCGACAATTATGGGCTAATTTACACTTATGCAATGTTAATAGTCTTACCTCAGCGTGCAGATTAAATGTGATCTCTCAATACTAGTGGTCAGAGTTTGATTCCAAATAAAGTTAAGTAGGTACTTACGATAAAACTTTTTTGCATTTCCGAAAAAGGATGTAAGTAGGTTAGTAGTTATAATTAGGTACTGAGTGGATAGACGGTGAGGAATTTGCTAGATTGAAGTATGTATTTAAAAAGGCATTTTTTTCCCTGATTATATTATATTAGTGGCTGGCACCGTTTGCACTGTTATGTTTATTTTATTGTCTATGTCTTTGTAATAAGAGATTACCCTCGCAAGCACTAGTTAGCACTAGTTTTATATTTTGTTATCGTTAAATTAAAATGCATTAAATGTGAGCTCGACAAAGTTAACATATCTTCCTTAATCGTAAACTATGTTACTTTTGGACACCGGACTCCCATGCGGGAGGTCCGGGTTCGAAACCATGCAGTGCCATGTACCAAAGAGTATTTATGGAAGACTTACGTACATTTACCGACTGCTCAACGGTGATGGAAAACATCGTGAGGAAACCTGCACACTGGGATGACCAGTGTGTAAATGGGGTAGGCACAAAAGATCCTCAAGGGTCGAAGTGCCGCTGGGTTATTCCCGGCGCCCTATCATAAGATAAGTTAAGATGTTACTATTAATGTGCAGTGTAATTTACATATGTATTTTTTATTATCATGCTCTAAAGTTTATTGTAGGGTTTTTAGCCTAAAAATTGTTTTAAATTATGTTACTTACACTTAGGAAAATTAAATGTACACTAAGTAGTGAGTAAGTAAGTTGTTTATTAGATAAATAAAGATCTTTTAAAACAAAAAAGACATTAGAACATAATTATGAGCGGTGGTGGCGTAATAGCTAGAAAGCAATAAATCAAATCATGATTACGTACGGTAGGTTTTTAGTGTTTTTTTAATACTATCGTATATTTACCGACAACTCTAATAGTAAAGAAACATGCACACTGAAATATCCATTGTGTTAAACGGGAAAGGCAATGGCAAACCACCCCATTTCAATCTGCTAAGTGAGTTGTTCTATGTAGATAATTCCATAGAATTATTACGACCCTCATCAATCAGAAATAAATACAAAGAGAATAGAAACCACCAAATTATATTTGATCCTACCAATTGCAGCCCATTCATACTTACGTAGGTAAAGGGATGTCTATCAGTAACCAAATCTGACTGATTATTAAAATTATTGGAGGAAGAAGGTTCTGCCATTCATGCCATTGTTCCCCCAATAATTATTTATTATGTACAAAATCTTATCCATATTTTAATAATGGATTTCCGCAAAGTACCGCCTGATTCCTTCAAGTAATATTACTGATTTCTTTAAACTTTCTTTCAGGTTTCGAAGGCACCCACGTCATGATATTCATCGGTTTCGGGTTTCTGATGACATTTCTGAAGAAATACTGCTATAGTGCTCTCGGCTTCAACTGGCTTCTGGCGGCACTTGCCATACAATGGGCCTTACTATGCCAAAACTTTTTTACCATGCACAAGACTGGAAACGTTATTGTGCTCACGAAGGAACATCTTCTGGGTAAGTTGATTGAAGTAGAAATGATTCTAAAGATATGTACGTACTCCTGAAAGAATATTCTCGTAACTAATTGAGCTTGTAATTAAGACATTTATTTTTAGACTTAATCAGAGCGTTTTTCTTCAAAATCTTACTAATCCTGTAGATCCTATGAAAAAATTAAACAACTTGTAGGAAAGTAGGATAAAATTATTGAAATTATAGACTGGAAAAGGTAAAAGTGTAGCTATTATTAGGTATTATCCGAGGGTTACCTACGCCATTTCGAAAAACGAACCTACTTACCTGGTGCTATGCCTTTAATAGTATCGCCTTTAATAATACTTAGATTTCCAGGATGAAGCTAAAAACAAATTTAAAATATCTTTGGGTTTATTAATAAAGACCTCTTATAAGTTTCTTATTTATAAATTGATATATTTTCTTTCTGAATTTTCGCTCCTTATAAGAATATCTATCACGTATTATGAAAGCGTACTTGCTAGCCTGCCTTTGTTACAGAGGCGGACATTATGTCAGCGACAGTTCTTATAACTTTTGGAGCACTTCTTGGAGTGGCCAGCGGATTTCAGCTACTCTTCATAGCCATCGTTGAGGTCGTCATAGGCTGCCTTAATATCTGGCTTGTCACTGACATATTCAAGGTATGTACAGAAAAAAAGTCCATTAGTGATGGAAAAAAAAGGTTAGCAAGCTTTAATGGATTAGTAAAATATATGCATGAGCATGTGAAACAAAAAATATTTGACACGCTTCTAGGTGATAAGAATCACTTTTAACAAAATTGAATATCTACTTGTAGAGGAGCTCGTAGCCTAGTTGCGAGCACGGTCCGAAAGTGATCGTGCAGGTTAAGCGACGTTGACGCGGTCGGTACCTGGATGGGTGACCGCTTGTGGCATATTTCATCTGAGCTCCTCCATGCCTCGGAGAGTACGTTAAGCAGTCGGTCCCGGTTGTTGTCGTTCGACAGCAGTCGTTAAACCATGTCAGATGCCTACGGGCGGCCTGAACAACTCTGACAAATGGTTGGCCACAAACCATACGATAAGCAAGGAAGCATTACAAAAATTTAATTTAATTTTATTTTATTTTATTTACAAAAATAAAACTAAGACAGAAAACAGCTATTAAAAAACTAAAACCTAAACTAATAATATAAAATAATAAAAACCATAGGTACTACTGGGACTATAACTAATTAACTATATTTACTGGTGACCTATTTACAATTTGCAGAATAATGAGCGGAAACGTAGGTTGTCGATCTCAAGTTAATTAAGCTCTGGACAGCATGAAAAAGAATACTTTTATTCAAATGCTTTTCAACAAAAAAGATTGGAAACCCTTTGTGTAAATAAGATGCCTATTAAACCCTACTCTAAAGTAAACTTGAATTCTGCACACCAATTATCATCCCCAATAATGGGTTTATAGTTGTGTGGATACTAACAATGTGGATATGCAATCTGTAGTGTAATTAATGTTTCAGGCAGCAGACGTTGGAGGTTCAATAGCTATACACACATTTGGAGCGTACTTCGGGCTTGGTGTTAGCTTAGCGCTTAAATCAAGGAAGACTGATGCTGCCGCGAATGGAGAGGCAGTCCCAACTGTGGACTTGAATGGACCCACTTACACGTCTGATGTTACTGCCATGATAGGTACACTATTACCGTTTTAAATTTTAGTATTAAGTACTCGATCAATATGCTTTGCATCGTCGACAATCGCGACAACAAACTCTCCAACGTAATTCACAATAAAACATTACAGTAATCGGACTACTATAATAGTAGCCCTCTCCAAGCCAAGCAGTGTAACTAAGTGAAATAAAAATGATTGATGGTAAGATGACAACCGTTACCTATAGACACCTCACTTCACTAATAAAATACAATAGGGTTTTCGATGCGCTGCTAACCATGAGGACTTAGGTAGAGTCTGCTGGATGGAGTGCCTTATGTGCCGGTAATTACGCTGGCTCTCTTACCCTTAAAACCGGAACACTGCAATGCAAACGTTCCTGCTTTACGCCAAAAATTGGTAAAACGGTGATATCTCCCCATTTTACCGCATTCAAAATATCAAACAATGTTAATCTATAATCTATCTCCAAAATTCCAACATGTTCCTGTGATATTCTGATTTACCTGGCTTACTCTAGCCGAGGAAACGCCCGCTCATCCACTAATAAATTGAATTTTGATACAGGTTCAATATTCCTTTGGATATACTGGCCGTCCTTCAACTCTGGTTTGACGAACTCTGACACTGAATACCAGAGAGCTGTTATCAACACCTACCTGTCTTTAGCTGCTGCCACCGTAAGTAATATTTTCCTGATTTTCGTACATACGAGTAGGTTGAGATAACAATAGAGCTTCATATGAAAAGCTTATTTGAACCACCTACACCATGCTTTACAAAGCATAATTGAATACTTCATCGCTGGAAAATATAGCAATAGATACTCGTATACACTGACATCTAAAGTATTTTGAGCTGTTTAGAAAGTAAATGTCTCGGACATTGATTTAAAAGGATTCTTTAATAATAAAACATGACTAATTTCGGAATTTCGTAACAAATAATCGTCTTTTTAATCATACCCAGATTGGCACAGGGCAAATTACAGCAGGATTACGGTATTTTCATACACAATTTTTACCAGAGAATTTCGCGTCGGTTTGACCAGACCCTTATTGGTGCTTAAAAGAGGTCTAAGACCTGAGTACCCACCTAAACATAGAAAACAAAGTGACACATTATATTACTCCGCTTATTGTTCAAGGCAATATTCTTTGTAAATGGGTTCATTATCCATCGGATATTTATCTGTCCACATTTTCTCTTTGTGTCTCAAGTAGCTTTGTGTTCTAGTATCCACTTAAGCGATACTCTTTTGTGTTTATCTAAAACATAGTAATAATATAAAATATGCGTGGTAATTTTCCTGGAAATTAATGTCGCTTTTTGCATTGTACCATAAATATAGAAAACTTTGATTTGAGATTACAACCGCAAAAAATACACGAACATTCGAAATACCATCTATTCATCTCCCAAAAGTGCTAAGTAATGGATTTTAAAGACATTAAGATCATTCTCATCAGCCTATTTAACGTCCCCACTACTGAGGCACAGCCACAGACCTCCCCCTTGCCCGGGTCATGATTCATCGACCGAGCCCAGTACTGATTGGTGGATTTCACAACCTTCAAACTTTCGGAAACCTTTTTTTCAGACATGCAGGTTTCCACACTATGTTTTCCTTCACCATTAAATCATTCTATGAGAGGATATTACGAGGCAACTAAAACAAAGTACCCTGCTAATTGACAATTCTTCAATGTAATAGTAATTGTTAAGTCTGTCGGTCAATAAGTATATTTGCTTTGTCGTAAATATGTTCCCGCAGTGTTTTGAAGAAAACCCGAGAACTCATCTTCGGCTTCATCGTCGTTTACCATCAGATGACATTAAGATCAAACTCAGACTCTTGAATAAAAATAAATTCCAATCCCCAGGTAACAACCTTCATCTTCTCGTCAGTTGTCAGCAAGCACCATGGAAAGTTTGATATGGTCCACATTCAGAACTCCACTTTGGCTGGTGGTGTGGCTGTTGGATCTGTCTGCAATATGCATATTGGGGCTGGTGGCGCCATTGCAATTGGCATCGGTGCTGGGGTACTCAGCGTGTTGGGATATAGATATTTGACGGTACGTTTTGAAATATCATTCATAAATATTTCTACAGTCCGTGAACTCGTAGAAAGGGATTCCGATCTTAGCGGATACTTCGGTCAATAGATGGCGATGCGTGAATGTAAGATAGACAGAGATCGATTTTACCCCATACCCGGATCCCTTTCTAAGAGCTCACAAACTGTAGACCACCTTAGCGTAGTAAATAAATTGATTATTCAATCGTTTCTAGTTTCCTAACATATCGTTATCAGGACTTTTGGTAGGTTAGATCACTTTTTGAACTCACTACCATTGAATATGGTTTAAAAGCACACAGTTACTTTATTACGTACCTTTTCGGTAGTAGAAATATACGAATTCTGATGATGATGATAATACGTTCAAGGACTTATAATGTATAGGCACTCCATTAGTTCAGCAACCCTAAAGTGGATCTTTACCTCCGATTTTAAAAAGCGTTAGGGTGTTTGTGTACTGCGTCCGATCCCTCATTTGCCGGACGGTATCGATGTACCTGATTGGTTAAACAAATTAAAAAGAAAAAAATACCAATCAGATGAATTATTCCGTCCGATCCGGTAAAATCGCCCTTTCTGCTCTATTCTACGCCATTTTAAAACAATCGGCCGATATAAAATTGATTTTTACAATAAATGTCATGATTAACAGCCAAGACTGACACAAATTGGTATTCTGGACACATGCGGCGTGAACAACCTCCACGGCATGCCAGGCGTGTACTCTGGACTTCTCTCAGTCCTTTTTGCTGCCCTCGCAACGAGTAAGGAATATGGCACAGATTTGGGTGTTGTTTTTGAAGCAATGAAGGTGAGTATATGTCATAAAAAAGGCCAAGTGCGCGAAACGGGCCTACCCTAACCCCTAGGCCATAGGGTTCCGTAATCGTATAATTTATGAGAAAAACAACTTTTGTTTCTTTTGTTCACAACTTACAAACATATGTTACAAGTTTTAGTATTTCTTGTTTAAATAGAGGATATCTCCAAAATTCTAGTAAATTTTTGGGTTCCTAGATGATACCATTAATGAGATGGATCTGGAACTGGTCTAAAATTGACAACTTTACGTCGTTAATCCTCTAGGAAAAGAAAAACATACTTTAGTTTAAAAGCTGATTGTATACAGTCTGGCAAGACTCATGTCATTTTCGTGTACAGTCGGCCTAGTAGGACTACTAGTATACTATCTGTCAAAAACCTTCGATTAAATTTCAACCTTATGCCTGCGCAATATGATACATTTCAGATTCTCAAATTTTGACGTTTTGGGTAGGTTGACATGTGGTCGACTGTACGTGTCTGAGGTTGTTAGAATACAAGGAATCCTAATAAAATGATAGTACGAAAGGGTCGTTGTACTATGTGAATATATTTACTCCTAAATTTTTTTCAGGATTCCAATAGAACAGCCGGAACTCAGGCACTGTATCAGTTCATAGCCCTAGCAGTTACTCTAGGCTTGTCTATTGTAGGCGGACTAATAACAGGTGAGATTTTATTGTAGATTAACAAAACTTTATAAGTACTCGTATTTTTTTATATTTTTATATTTACTACTAAACCCGCATTTGACCTCGTACTCGCCTGATGGTAAGCTACGATGAGGTCGACGATGGAGCATGCGGGTCCAGTAAATGCCTCTTCACTCTGGAAGATCTTGAAGATCCCAAGGTTTTAGGTTCGTATATACTTAAATCACCCCAAAATGAATATTATTATAGCAAGAAAGATATTAAAACATCAAATTCTAAAACATGAAATTTCGTATTGCTACGTTTTCGAGAAAAAACACGATAATAATGTAGCACAATTCCTAGAATTCACTAAGATAATGATAAATTTTCAGGTTTAATATCTAAAATGCCCATTTTCGGAGGACTCAAGGAATCGGAGCGTTATGACGACGAGCTTAACTGGGAATTACCCTAATCGAGGGTATTTCGAAGAACAAAGTAAGGGTTGATTTGGACTTCAACGCAATTAAACCGAAATCGAAATAGTATTACAATATTTACCTTCTTATGTACCTTTATCAATTAGCTGTCCCCAGGAAGTTGATTTAGAAATCCCAGAAGTTTATTTCTACCAATATAACTTCGAACGTTGAAGAGGGCAGTGGATTGTGTGGGCTCACTCACGATCGCTGGAAATAGAGAAGAGGGGAAAAGTTGGATGGAAAATAAGCTGCCACGATGATGAGATTCTTCAAAATTTATGCTTCTTTATCATTTATAAGCATATAGGTATCTATAGCTAAATTAGATAAGTGAGTCGTATGTACATGTGTGGGTATACAAGTATAAATAGACAATATAATACATATATCTGAGGTTGAACGCTAATTTTTTTACACCTTAGAATATAGAAAGTGTATATTCTAAGTTGTATATGCTCTGATCACCCACACAGGAACCGACGAACTCTCTTAACTGATATATTTAGATACCTAAAGATTACCTAGGAGTAACATTTATCTTTATAATTCCCTAGTATAATTTTCTGAAATTCGTGTACTCGATCTTCTATTAAATTTTAATTAAAGAATTTATTGTTATAATTTATTTTGTAAGTTGAGTGTTGTTTGCAATTTATGTTTTGTTCTTAATATAATTGTGTAAACTAAGTTTGTAAGTAATTATTACCTAGGTATGTTAAGAAGGTCAAGTTCAATTCTAATCCCATAGTCATTGTAACTAGATACAGGTTTTTAAGTTATTTATTATTTCATCATTCTTTACATAATCTATTCTGAAAGATAATTATAATAAAGTTTAAAAAATGTCCGGTACAAAATGCTCTTATACTTAATTCATTACTAACGCGTCAAAAACTAAGTTTTAAAAGATCGGTACAATGGCCAACACATGAGGATATACCGTTTTGTACTTTATCGCATTAAGCGACATGGTTCCACAGATTATAGTTTGAGTCTCTTTCAGTGTAAAACTTAACATCAGAAAACTTTTAAATTCACATCTGATTGGGCCACTAGGCTATCAAATATATACACCAACCACCGTCAGATCACGAAGATCTGCCATGCGCCAGTACCTAACAGCATCCGGTATCCGTGGTCCGATCGCTTTGTTAGATCAATCTAACCACGTCCAACTGTTTTGAGCCCCTGGTTAGATTATAAATTCAATGTGTCCGTAGTCAGATTACATGGTATCCATGATCAGATTGCTATTTCCTCCCGATCTCACTAAGTTCTCATCGAAAACAAAAGACGATCGGAAAAATAAAAGAAATGAATTATTAATTTTAATTGGGTAGTTCATAATAGTGAATAAAATTTAAGTTTATGCAAATGCCACGTAATTATGTACAATCATTCTAACATGACTGCTAGTTAGTGAGTTGTACGGAGGTTGTATGGAACCCATGCAACCTCCATACAACTCACATTACCTCCATACAACTCCTAAACTGTATACAACTCATATAATTACACAACTCAACTCTAACAAAGCGATCTGACCACGGATACTGATCTAACTGCCGACACTAAAATTGAATCATTCTAATAAATTTGAACACAAAATAGTAGCTGTGATCAGATTGGTCTAAAAAAGCGATCTGACCACGGATACCGGACGCCTAAGAGCAGTAACTAATAATAATCGTGGTCAAAATCGGTTAGTAGGTCCCATTTAGGAGAATATGGAGCAATAAATTTTCCCCATGTCAAGAACATGTCAGGAGTGTAATTAGCTTAAGCGACACGTTGGGTGGGATCCCCTGGTCCCGTTCAAGGTTAGATAGTATTAAATAGCTCTCTACCAAAGGTGCTATAATATATAGTTTATTGTAAGGGTGTAATAAGAAGTGAAATCATCCGGAAATCGCAAAAAAATTATACATTCTTGATCACCATTGAGTATGGAAGTCGATGTTTTTATCCAATTTCCAAATAGTTTGTATTCAGTGGGTACTTCCACCCCTGGAAGGAAATGGTTCATTTTCCTTGACAGCCTTTATGAGCGAGAAAATGAAAGTTGGTAACTGCAAAGTAAAAATTGTGGTTTATTGATATGTACGTATGTTAGGTTTAGGATTATTTATAAAGATTTTTAAGCATAATTCCAATTTATGTCTCGAAGGTATTTTTCCATGTTTAAGTTATTGTAGAATACAATCCAATAAAGTTGATTACCTATTTATTTTCCTTATTTAGTCAGAGTTTTCTTTCACAGAAGGATGTTTCATATTCTAAATAGTCATTAAAGATTAATGAGGGGCTTCCAGCCAAGCGCCCAGCACGATCAGAATGTGATGGTGCAAGGTTTTAAATTATTAAACCAAGAGAGCAGACGAGCAAACAGGCCTCCTGATGGTAAGTGGTCACCGTTGCCTATAGACATCGCAATGTATTATTATTGAGGGTTTTCGATGCGCTGTTAACCTTGAGGGCATAGATGGATTGCCTCATGTGCCGATAATTACGCTGACTCTTTTACTTTTCTAACCGAAATATAAAAATTTCTGTTTTGCGTTAGAAATAGATAAGAAGGTGGTACTAACCCAGACGATCCTGTTCATCAGGATCTACTACCTGTAAAGCAGTCAGAATCTGGATAGGTGATTGACAGTGGTGATGTATCTGAGCTCCTCCGGGCTTCGAAAATGGGGTTTTCCTCGTGGCCAAACTAATTTGCCAAATTGATTTGGAAACTTAGTTTGACCACGAGGAAAACCTCTCGAAAAGCACGTTAAATTGTCGGTACCGGCTGTAGACGTTCGACAACAGTCGTTAGGTCAATGTTAGAGTCCAACAGGCGGCCTGAATAACTCTTACAACAGGATAGCCGCTAATCACAAGAAAATAAGTAGAAAAGGAACTATCATCCCTTATATCCTCCACCTTCCGCCAAAGGTGCCCCGGACCCTCATAGCAACGGTTCTATTATATTATATAGGCTCAGTCTTGGCCAAATCCCTATGGGATTCGGCTTTTTCCCTGAATTCGGCTATTACCCTGCGCTATATCTATAACAAACTATAGAAAGTCAAAAGGCAGATAAATCTTTACCATTCCTTAAATTCCTAAGTCTTTCAAAGTTCACAAAAACAATTTGGGATCTCATACAAATTGACCCGTCGAACGGTACAAATTGTTTCGAAAGCCTCACTCCTGGTTATCCGGGCTATGCTCCACCGCTTTTTCGAGAGAAAGGATCGCGAAAACTTGAACTTTACTCGGAAATGTTGGTAGGTAGTCTTTGTGAATATTAAATTCTGTCAGAGCATAGAACGCGGCAATCAGATAATTAAATACCATAATGACACAAACGAAGATTCATTTATTTATATGGACTTACAGGACTCAGTGAAACAACCTATTATTTCATAATTAGAGACTCGTAATTTTTTTGTGTGAAATACAAAACACAGGCAATACATTTGTAATGAATAAAGTTATACACGTTATAGATGTGGTAAACATCAAATCGTGCCGAACGAAGCCGCAACAAGTCTTAATATAATAATTCCCCAATAAACTGTGATTACCTTCACACATTGAGGAATTGTTAAATTGGATGTTAAATATTGTAACATGATTTTATACAATAGCTGCGGGCGATTAAAACTCTATTATGTTTCGAATATAAGCGGATAACGAGATTTCTTAGTCAAGAATTTTCTCCTTGAATTAGATCAACGCTTCCTGTTAAAGTGTTAACCTACTTTACAGAGTGGCGCTTAGTGATTGTTCGTGGGCAATGGACTCTCAAAGTGAACAAAGATTTCCTTTCTACTGTTTTCCTATAAAGTTCGCTTGTTTGACAGTTGCTAAAATGCGATAAAAGTTCCGTAAATTTTGATGAGTTTTGTTCAAGTATTAGGGTGACATACCCAATTATTGGCACTTTAAGAGTTCACTAAACTTCAAGTCCGAAAATTTTATAGAAAACAGAATTTAACGCTTATTTTAATGTGTCAATAAGGTTTCCTTTTTATTAATTGCTCTATTAAACTATGTTTTTCATTGAATTTCTTCATAATTGGTTCTGTATTTCAATTATATTGGAAAATGGGTCTACCTCCATTTTTTGGCACCGTCATCACCAATTAATGGCACACACCTACCTAATTATCAGCACTGGGAAATACAATAGGGCAGAGTGGGACTATATGGTCCATGTTACTACTATACATACCAGTAAATTGTATTTTACTTTTATCTGTATTAATACTGACTCCTCCAGCAACAAAGGGCTTTTAAAAAAAAAAAAATTATTAATGTTTTAAATTTTAATTCTAGTCTATAATTTAATTATCTATGTTATTAAATGTATTATATAATTAGGTAATTAGTTGGTACATTTGCATGAAATGGTTACACATCTTTGGCACGTTAAACTTAACATAATTTGCTTATAAAATTCAATCAGAGATCAAGGTACCTAGTACCTGCAATTAATCTTACTTTCTAAATAAGTAAAATATATCTTTCAAGGAACTAAAATCGAAATGGCACAGCAATAGGAACTATAATAAATTAGGTACCTGGCTACTATCACTTTAATAAGGCACTAAGGAAATTAAATAAAAAGGTGTGAAAAATATGTTTCCTTCCTGAACGATTTGTAGTCGTTAGTCTTCAGAAAGTATCCTTTGCAGCTCGTCTATTGAGTAAACTGTTTTATTGCTAGCATTTTCAATAAATCTATCAAGTACGTCGCCATTAGTCTTTTTTCGGGTAATTTTAGAAGTACTTGGTTCTTTTTCGCCTTCAGTCTTTTTTTCAGTAACTTTACAAGTCTTAGGTCTTAATGGGAAATTGCCCTTTACATCTTCAGTCTTTTTTTGTGTAACTTTAGAAGTGTTTGTCCTTAATGGGAAAATGACTTTTTGGTCTGAGAGAATTTGGATCTTTTTTTCTGGTGGTATGAAAGTTTGTCCCATTTCAACTTTTTGTTTCTTCGATGTAATCTGTATCTCTTCAATTTTATTGTCACTCAGTTGTTTTTGTGCATTTAGTTCTTTTTCATTTATTTCTTCTACTGTAGGTCTGTCCATTTTACGTTTAGTTGAGGTCAGGTGGTTCTTATCATTTTCTTTATTTTTAGACAGAGGTGTCTCATGAATTTCCACTTCATGGGATACTATCAGAAAGTGTGTTTGATCTTGAGACAAATTATTGACACATAGAGTATTAATTTTATCATCTTCTCCTACAGTTGTAGTTATTTGTTTTTGCAATGTGTCTGATCCTGTTTCACGTTTAGTTTTCTGTTTCTTACTAGTTTGTTTTTTAATAACATTTGTTAGAATTTTCTTCTCTTCTAGTTTTTGCAGTCTTTCTTTTTTACGTGTTTCAATTTGTTCTTCTTTGATCTTTTTCACATTGTATTTTTCTATTTCTCCTTTGTGCCACTCATCTGAGGTTAGTACAAATGATGATCTTGCCACCTGTCGTATGCCTTTCCTTTGTGGAGTTTTCTGTTTAACCAAGACATCTTGGATTTTGATTGGAGTCAAGCACTGTTTATTAAAATATTTTTGATTATCCTCCAACGTAGTCGCGGCTATAGTTTCGGTTTTATTGTCATTTGGGCTTGGTGTGACACGTTTTTCGGCATTAACCACAATTTCGTTAATA
Organism: Hofmannophila pseudospretella; assembly: GCA_947369225.1. NCBI lineage: Eukaryota > Metazoa > Arthropoda > Insecta > Lepidoptera > Oecophoridae > Hofmannophila > Hofmannophila pseudospretella. Next base: position 5,374,707 of record OX376328.1, on the reverse strand, counting down.
TCATCCAAAGTATTTTGCAAGTTAGTTTCAATATTATCTTTGATCAGGTTTGGTGACTTTGATGTCACTAAATCGTCAAAAAATAATAGTGGCAAATTATTGATGTTGACGTAATCTGAAACATTATTTGTTGAAGTCCCTTCTAAATCATTTGTCAGTAGGTCTATTGAATCATTTAAAACTGGGGCCGTATTATCCTTTTCATTATTTTGGAAAAAAATGCAGATTTTTTTAAGTATTTTGTCACTATCTGAAAGACTATCTATAGACACATTTTGTAAAGCAGTCATCTTTTGTGTCCCAACTAGTTGATGCAAAATGTCTTTAGTCATAACCTTCTGTTCTTCCTTTGTGCTTTTTTTCGTTTCGCTGGAGCCTTTTCCTAGACATTTTTTGTAATTAATAGCTTCGGAATTCCATGGATATAACCCGGTTGTTCTGAATCCATTTATGACTGTGGATGGTTGCACGCCATTTTCTAACGCGTCTTTCAGTAGTGGCACAAAATTGTTCTTTGTGAGTGTCTCCAATGGATGGTCCCTTCTCCATTGCAGTACGCTGTTTTTCCATGCCAACTTTAGAGGTCTAAATGCAGCAACATCGGCTGGTTGCAATAATCTTGTTGCATTAGGGTACAGCGCTATTAGGACAATGTCCAGACTCCTGCACAGCTCACTGACGTCAATGCTAAGATGGGTTTTATGGCCATCCACAAATAATATAATTGGGAATTTCCTTTGTGTTCGCAGAAGGTAAGGATGAAATACGTTTTTTATATAATCGTAGAACAGTTCGGCTTTCATCCATCCTGAATCGCTTAGTCCTATTCCCCACTCACCCGGAACTGTCGATGTTATGTCCTTTGGAAGTCTTTTATTGGGAAAAACAACAAGAGGAGGCGTTATGTCGCCGTTGGCTCCAAAGGTGAATAGAACTGTGAGAGCTGATTTTGCAGCCGCATGATCTACTTCATAAACATCTCTTTCTCCTCTTAAAGCAAGGACTTTCCCGCTTTTGGGGCAAAGCTGAAAATTTGATTCGTCTCCGTTAAAAATCCTACTCGGATCAGACAGGACTTCATAATAGTCGTTATCTTTTAAGTATGATTCGATATTCGAAAACCAACCTTTGATATCCTGCTCAGAGACTGCAGCACTTGCAGATGTAACTGATTCAGGCGTTCTTTCGCTCAATTCTGGATGGCGTCGCATAAAAAGAGAATTCCATTTTTTGCCTGGAAAGCCATTTTTAAAAGGATTTTTACGGCCCGCCTTTTTTATGAAACTTGCCACGCTTAATTGCAAATCTATCTTCCTTTTGGGGAAGCCTTTACGGCAGCACTCATTTAACCACCTTACTAAGGCGTCTTCTTCTTCTTTATCTAGTACCGGATTGGGACCTGGAAGATCTTTACAGTTCACATTTTTCAATCGACATTGAATGGTCCCTCTCGGTACATTAAAAGTTTTTGAAGCCAATTTTTTGGACATTCCCTTCTTCACTGCTTCTATAGCATTTTTCAAACTTTCTTGGTTGTATGCTTTTCTTTTTTTTACTATAGTGTTCTGGTTATCCTTCTTGTCATTTTTTTTCGGTTTCATTTTAAGGACGCTTATTACCCGTGTTACCCTACGACAGAAAGATAAAGTGTTAGACATATGAATTAGTTGAATCCAATTATTGGCATAACTTTCAACCAATTATCAGCACCGCGATCCAATTTTTGGCATAAGTACAACCAATTATCAGCATCGTGCCAATAAATGGTAAATGTGCTTTCAGCACGGGGCCAAGATTTGGAACCCGGCGTTCAATCAACTTTTTACAATAAAATTCGATCTTAACCCTACTATACACATGGTCCAAAAAGAAAACAAACAATAAATCAGTTTAAACCTATTTTATCCAATTATCAGCAGTAGTGCTGGAAATAGGCAAAACTATAAATTCAGTACCCAGATGTTGGCACCCTTTTAAAAAGCAACAAAATAATAATAACCTCAAAATAATTTCTCGAATTACTGTACAAAAACTATCTATAAGACCATTGAAAACCGACATTTCTTTACAATACTCATATTAAACTTCAATTATGATGATAAATTGAAACACACACTTACCGTCGATGAGACAAAATGGCCGAAAAACACTGAGAACTGTAGAACGACAACTTTGGATCACGATTGTAACGCCATTTTGAATGGCAGCAACTCATAATGTTGCTAGTATTAAAGTATAAGAAGTCAATATATATTTTTGAGCTTGGCAAGTCGAATACAATAGACAAATACCTTATATTTTTATTTGTTTTCCAAGGTGCTGATAAATTAGTGCAGTGCCAGCAATTGGGTATGTGACCCTATAATATAAATTATAATACTTTGCTTATAATTACATAAAATTATTTATGTAATACAATAACAAAAGGGAGAGTTATTACTCTTAAAAATGAAATGTTATTTAAAAAATGCATGCAGCATGCCGCATTGACCCGCTGGAATGCTGATCCTTTGGGCGAGATAGCTGCCTGCCTTGTATCTCCTGTCACATCCAATAGGCGCTTGGATAGCTCTGGGAACAGGAAATACATTTAGATTATTTAGGTTTAATGTCTTAAGGCGAGGTTCTCCGCACCCTAGCGCCAAAAAAAACATATTTATTTCAGTATTAAGTTTTGTTTAAAATCTTGCCCGATAGAAGTCCGAAAGGATAAGTAGTATTTTTTTAGCTAGCATTAATAACCCTAGTTAAATTCCTGAAGTTACTGTACGCAGTTACGCCAAAAACGGCCACACGAGAACGCTCGCGAACAGGAATGTGGACATATTTTTCCGTGTTTGGGACGGATTTAGAATATCTGTACCGGCCACTGGATAAAGCGTGTCGTACGAGGTGACTAATTCGAGCGACTTGCTGGTAGAAGGACCTATTCAGGTTCCGCCTGACTAGCGACCACCCTTCTAATAAGGTCTGTCGTCCGTCAAATATCTTCGATCCGGCCGGCGTTGATGTGTTTTTCAGTGTTTATAAAAGAGCCAATACTTACTAAGCCCATGTGCTCCTTACCACCAGATGTCATCTACAGAATTCAGTGAAGTCGGTTTTTATTTTCTAATTTATCTTATGCTTTTAGCGTGAAAAGGGCGAACATATGTAATGTATGTCAAAGTAGCAGACAGCTGCTACTTTGACATAAATTTCGTACTAAAACGGTTATGAAAAACCGTGAAGTGGTTGTTCCTTATCTCGGGGATTTCGCGCCAAGAATTCTTGCCATGAATGTAAAGAATAGTAGTATAAATAGTAGTAGTAGGGAAAAATGCGCGAACCGTGGCCCGCGATCGGGACGAGCGACGGGACGCGCAGCACAGCGCGATTAAATAATCTCTAACCATTTCTCGATTTCTCGACTGTTCTCGAGCGAAAGTACACCGCAGAGCAAGAATGGAAAGAAAAGACGATGAAAAAATATATGTTACGAGTCTCGATGCATATAAAACGAGAAACGCCGATTTCCCGGGAAATCGAGAACGAGAATACCCGGGAAACAAGCCCCAACCTCGCCTTAAATAGGTTGATAATTGGGTCGTTACTCGTGCTCCATCTAAGTTCCATAATGTCGATATTTTTTCGATAGTCAAGCACTTGCCGGCCATTTTTCCGAGTGGCACATCCGGTTCCATTACCAATTCCCCATATTATTGTTGTTTATAGTACAAAAGGAGATAAAATTATATTAAATATGAAAACTGTGCATGGGGAGAGTTGTACTATAAAAGGGTCCTTTTGTACTATAAACAACAATAATACGGGGGATAGATAATTACAGCTGTTTTAAATTGCGAAGAATGGCATAGCAAATTCGTATTCGTGCTCCGTGAAATCCAAAGTCTGACTATAATATAAAACTTGCCGCTTTTCTTTATTACGTTACTCAATTCTTTGTTTTTTTGCATTTCAGCTATTACTTCTATATTTATGTTGGTCTCTTAGAATTTTTTTCCTGTTCCGTATCACATGTAATGTAATATAGCCATCTTCCAAAAATTACCCTTTGTATCCAATTTTTAAGAGCACCATTTCATAAAATTCCTTGTTGAATTCGCTGTTCCGCATATTAGAGTTCAATTTTTGCTTCAGGCAACACCTGGGACCTTGAAAAAACTTAGCTCCAATATGACTCTTATAGAAGCCACTATATGGATCAAAATTGGATGTATGAGTATGTTTCTCACTGGCTGTCATAAGACTGAAAATAATGGTATTGAAGGAAAATTGATAACTTTGTTTGGATATTGTAAACAACGACATACATAGGAAAATATATTGTTTGTAAGTAGTCAGTCGAGCCAGCCAGTAATCAACCAGAGAGCGTCGGTGGCCTAGTGGCTAGGACGCCGGACTCTCATGCGGGAGGTCCGGGTTCGAAACCATGCAGTGTCATGTACCAATGAGTTTTTCGGATTTTTTCGAAGACTTACGTACATTTACCGACTGCTCTAACAGTGAAGGAAAACATCGCGAGGAATCCTGCATGTCTGAGGAAATTAAAAGTTTCCGAAGGTGTGTGAAATCCACCAATCAGCACTGGACCCGCTCGGTGGATCATGACCCATAACCCCTTGGTCAAGTGTGGGGACATTAATAGGCTGATGATGATGAAGTAGTCGGTCACGTATAAGAAACTACTGATTTAAATTACGGTTAGGCATATGATACACTGTCTATGATTAGGAAGGTGTCAGGTATCATGCATCTTTATCATTGTTAGCATACATCAGTCACTGTAGGACATGGCCTCTTTTAAGAAACTCCACTGAGCTCGATCTTCATTCTTTTTCATTCTTCTTCGATCATAGCCTGAATACAATTGTTTCCTCAAAAGGAAAAATTGCCTGCCTCCCCTAGTGGCGGGCGTTCGTACTTAATTTCTTAGGTAAACCTTAGATACGCGTACGTACGTACTACTTTAATAACCAATTGTACATTTAGACAATTTTTTTCCTTTTATTATGGCCCCTGTTAGTATACACACTGCAATTTGGCCAATGCCCATGTTAGAATCTTGAAAATCAGTCGAACGTTTTGGCGTCTGTTTTGAAAAAAACAGTTTACCAACGTCGTGATTAAGGGAGAGGCGTATGCATTAGGAATGACTAGTGCCTTGCATTCCAAGTGCAATTGGAGGCTAGGTTGCCGAAATCACATCATCTGTAGTTTTTCACTTCTATTTCACTGTCTTATATAACGATTTTTAGGTAAATTATACTATTTTTACGAAAAAATTACCATCTTAAACCGTTTCTAAAATATAAAATAGGCCGAACACGCCATGACAGCATGAACGTTCAACATAACCTCCCATATAGACACTTGTCATGGTGTCAAGATTTGTAAGCTATTTCCTGTCAGTGTCAGGCTTATCCATTTTCCCGCAAGCTCTTGATGCGAGGTACAATCGTGTTTGCTATCACTACGTACCATCCAAAATTCCATTTGGGCGACGGCACAGAAGCTCCCAACGCAAACCTTGCTAATAAGTAATACCCGGTAATGACTACCGCTAACGGTTCTACAACAATCAGTTTATATAGGCAGAATTTACAATGTTGAGTAAATTCTGTCTATATACACTAATGGGTGTTTAATGCTTGAAATTCTATTTTCATTTTCATTCGGAATTAATTGTTCTTACCGTAAGACAGATTGTACAGAGTCAGCCTGGGGAGGTACCATCTTTTTACCTTTTACCTTTTGTGGTTTGAGGGTTAAGAGAGCCAGCGTAATATAATTACTTGCACATGAGGCATTCCACCTAAGTGTTCAAGCTTAGCAGCCTAAAATAACAAAGTTTTGATTTTATTTTTTTATACTGGGTTTTCTTATTAATTTTATACTCGATTAAAGCTGCTATGTAATCTATACATAGTTATAGATACCTGTAAGGAAATAAGCGATGCCGGAATTCACAACTCGATTTGACAACCACTGTGCGAAATTGGTAAACGCGCCGGCTACGTAGAAGCCGGAGTTGTGGATGTGAATACCACTGGCGTCCAGTGGTGTTTTCTTTGTATCGCTTGTTTCTGATATTTGTAACACCCTCTCATAACGTTATAGTGATGTGATATGTCTTTGGGCGACGGTAATCACTTTCCATTAGGTGGCCCATTTGCTCGCCCTATTTTCTTTATTTATACAATAATAAATATATATAGGGTACTTAGCTGTTTCGTTTCACGTGAGAATAAGTAATCACCGCCGACAAATACCATATATATTATATATACAACTGAACGAAGTTACTCGGTAGACTGTGTTTTAATATATTTTTCTCAAAGATGCTCGGAAATACATTCGAATTTTGAGCCAGGGAAGTACATGCTTTCTGTCTCGAAGCCAAATAATATTTTTTTAATTGACGACTGTAATGGATTTTCATACATCCTTACCGTGCTTAGGCCAGGAATCCTCTCGTCTTTTGGTTTTTACTTTTTAAAATTCGAATTGTAACATCAAAACGCAGTGCGGTGCGGACTAAAGAGATTTTATTTGATTACGTGCACCGGTCGCGCGTCACCACCAGCGCGAGTAGCTCCTACTGACAACGTCACTTCTATCCTTTTATGGACGCCTATTACTTTCGACTTGGAATTAGTATTTGGAATGTGATTTTTTAAAATTTCCTCGCATTATTTAAGAAAAGCGCTATACAAGCATCGGCCGATATAGCCATTTTTGGCCTTAGATCGTTAAAAGGCGGTCAATATAATCCGCAGCCAATAATGGCTAATGTCGTGGCCAAATACAAAATGTACTTCGAATACTTCTTGAAAATTTCTGCCTGCAGCCCTATATCTGTATTCTACATTATTCTTGGTTAGAATCACACATCAAACACCTAGATACACATTGTAGCTAAACGTAGAACACGAATTTCAACATATTTTCAAGTCTTAATCAATGGTACGACAGGGATAAGGTAAGTTTCAATTACGTAAATTGGAATCAATGACTATGAAAGCCATTCAAAGTAACTTCAGGCCATCTTCTTTAAATTCTTAACGGTTCTGTCTTTGAGTTAATTAAAGTTATACTTAAGTTCAGTTGTTCTGAATTTATTGAATAATATTATTATATTCTTTGTGCTGATGCCTAAATATAATAGGTAACTGAAACTGAAAACCATCGAAAGAAATGATGTCACAAGACGTTCTTTACGAAATATTCGGAAAATAAAACGGCAAAGCAATCCCAGCGGTGGTTCGATCAATTTCATGCCTTCTTAAACAATCAAAATTAAAATAAACGAAACCTCGATGTTTGATCAAACGTCACTTAACAGCGAACCAAACGTAGATGAAAAATTAATGAGAAAATAAGCGTACAACATCTGCGTTGGGGTGCTTTTGAATTACAACTAGTTCAACTTGAGCCGTTACGATGTACATCAATTGAAGTCTTTCAATACAAAGGAGCTTCTGAAGGCGGTCTATCTAAACTGGTTTTCAATGGAGGTCTATGAAATATTCATTGTTGAAGGTTCTTGGGGTGCACTGCGATATCTTATATTAGCATTTATGGCAAGTTTTTGTTATGTAAGCGGGATTCTTTTAAGTGGCATCGTTCGTTTGGATGGCTATAGTAAATATTGTTTACCATATTTTAGCGAATACCAAATCATTCACTTCATTTATGGCATTTCTAATTCCCTTTCTGCCTTTTTTATATGAGGTTTGATATTTTTATTATACATTGAGTTTAATTTAATAAACTTAAATGAAATTGGCAATGACTTAGGTTAGCTGGGAGAAAATGTTGCATGGCATTAAGCTCACAGCGCTTTTGTGCATTAAAGATGCAGCGTGGCGAGTCGGCGTGACGTCAAGCCAAGCGCCATTGTTGTGTGCTCCAGTCCTCGGTGAGTCGGGGGCGAGCGGGGTGCGGCGACACATGCAGAACGTCGGCGGCAGCGGCGAGCAGGCTGCCACGGCGGAGTGTGTGACTCGACGGCGTGGGCTGCGTCGACCGGGCTGACGTTGGATGTCGCGGGTTGCATGAAGAGCAGGCCAGGAAGCCTTGACCTTGGGCTACCTACGATGGTCCTGATTACCTTCATGGTGTGACTGCTTGCTGTCGTTGACCTGGCTCAGGAGCTTGATTCGGGAGTATCGATGATGCTTGCTTCAGAAGGTTGTTGGATGTTCAATGTCGAGGGTCACCAATTGTGGGAACGCGCTATGAGAGGACATGAATGACGTTACGTCAGTCGTATGAAAGGGAAAATCTTCCACCAGGCGGGGTGTTGTGCCTGGTGACCAGATGTGCTGGTCCAACTATGGATGTTTGTAACTCGTATATATGCGAAGTCCTAGGAAAATTTCGATAGCGCGTTCTACGTCGATGTGAGTAGGCACTGTATCGTAGTGGCGCGCGTCGTGCGTCGCCACAGAGTAAATAAATAATATTTTGTAAAATTTTGAAATGAAAACCCACCCTATGAGTATTCTGTCGAATAGAGAAAAACGGAGGAGCTCCTTTTTTTGAAACCAGTTAAAAGGCACTGTTGAAGTTAATAAAGATGTTTTTTGTTTCTGAATTAAGTGTAACCTTAATAATAGGGCTGAGGCAACTCCGACAAAAGTAAACTCAGTATTAAGCGGTGTCGGAACTGGAAACTTACTTGTCAACCCTGACGCAACATTACCCGGCCCAAATTTAGCAAGTAGCAACTGGAAAACAAACTTGTATCTCAAACGGAACGGCTACCGGTTCGTTAAATCCCTTTCTTTGAAGCGTTTGGAATTACTCAGTACTGTCTTGTACCAGTTATAACTCCTGGTAATAACTTTATTACTTACTTACTTATTTGTTAAAACAAGAGATATCGTATATCTCCTGTTACTAGCCTATTTCAGCTTTATTTAGATTCGTAGCTTTATTACCGTGATCAAAATGAGAGCCCAATTACATTACTAACTGTTTACGGCTGTGACGCTCTAGTAGCGTCGTGGATATCGGACGCCATCTGGGTTCGATTTTATGTCACGCAAAAGTGAGTTTTTCGGTGTGTTCATATAATTTTTATACAATTATAGTTTATGTTCCCTCTGTGGGTTTAATCAAGAAGGTATTAGCAGAAGAAACTGGAAACATTTGAAGAAACTTAGAGGTGCCAGTTTCTTTTGTTTTATTTAACATAATTTTCTTTGGCCTATAAAATATGTTTGTCTGAGTCGAAATGTTTTATGCCAACTATTTTTACTTGAAATACTATGAGATGTGCATTAACGTAAAATGTACTGTCCACAGAAATCGGACTATAGGGTGAATTTCAAATAAGGATTAACGTAGGCCACAGTTTAAATGACAGTTTGTAACAGGTTAGTAGAACTTTTCATCGAAAGGGACTTTGGGACATTAAACTGGTAAAATTTTATTATTATTGGATATTTTGTTAATATAGGTAGCTAAGGCTGTCTATTCTATTCTTAAATTGGTTTAAGTATAGTTTCAGAATTCACAACTTAGTTCGCTTTTTTCAGCACTCACAAAGTACACCGCAGAGCAAGTATGGAAAAGAAATGCTGGGAAAAAAATAAAAATATGTTACGTGTTTTGATGCATGTAACAATATACTCCAAAAGTAAAAACTTTCTTTTTTTTTAAATTTTTTCATTGTCATTTTTTTCCATACTGGCTCTGCGGTGTACTTTATTGAATCAAATAAAAAACATAGAAAATAAACCAAAGGACGAATAAATAATAAAAATAGACGAATAATTGTATATTCATGCATACATTATCCTCTTCATTCAGTATTCGTGTATTTTCCTCGTGTTCACAGGAACACTCAGGAAAAAATCAAGCCATTTCGTAACATGTCGCTATTTCACAGTTTATCGGCAACACGTTTTAGTTCCCAATATCAGGAATCGACGAGCATGGATAATGCGATTTATGGATGTGGGAGCAGCAAGAGGTGTGCCAGGTTCAATTTTTGTTGTTTCGCTGCGGATTTGAGCAAATTGTGCAGAAACCAGCAGCGAATAGTTTTAGTGTTTTAGAAAAATAAGGTTTATTTTGCCTTACTTATGTTTTTGTTTGTAGGACTCAATGACCAAGTATAATAATAGATGTTTCTCAGTTTCTCTCTTGATGTTATGTACTACTTATAGTCTGTCAAAAAAGAGTTGAAATTAAATAATGGCAACCTTCTATAGACCAGTGTCAAATCCTAATGTCATTTCCATACAATTTCAGTAAAATGTTGCCATTATTTAATTTCAACTCTTTTTTGACAAACTATACCTTTATTATTTACCCTTTTGTTGCTTTGTAATAATAATAAATAAATAATAAAATGTCTTTATTCTCAGGTTATACACCCATAGTTATAAGTAAGTTAAGTAAAAAGATTTGTAAAAAGACAAGTAAAAGTAGAATAAAATTTAAAACTAAAATTGAAAAGAAACAGAAAATTAAGTTAAAACAAGAAGTAAAAAAGGGAATGTTTAAAAAATATGTATAGCATAGTAGTAATAGCAGGTGCTTACCTATATCTAACTAATAATGGTACCAGTTACGTTGATATTGGATATCAGTGACATAAAGTAACAGTATCGTCCCTCTACGCCAATTCGACACAAAACAACGTTTAGATTACGTAAACATTCGGTTGGGATGGTAATTGCGGATTTTGGGGAATTCACTGTTGTGACTAGAGAACACTATTTGCCAAACAACATTAGGGTAACCCATCTATCTATATGTATAGGGAAACAAAACGTGCTGGTTGAGATTTAATGGGAAATTTAAGAGTTAATTTACTCGGAAAAATCCTTGCTGATGATACCTTCTATACCTAATAGTATTAAAACTATAGTGTAGACGTTTTATTTTTTAACATGAAAACGTTTTTACGCTCGTACCCAGTAGCCTGTACAGTACAGAAGCTTCGCGTCACGAAATAGAGTAAGATTTCAATACTTTGTAAATACTACAAAACATCTATTTCATTCAGATTATTTTATATTACTGTGGTAAAATTTAATACACTAAGTATTGGGACCCTGGGGCCCCGGATCTCACCGCGTTTTTAAGTAGCATGCTAAACATCTGGTCGAAGTGTAGAAAGACCCAAGACCAAGCGGATTACTTTACTATCCAACGGGGAAACGCAGCCAGTCTCTTGTTTAATTTTAGGATGTTTTATATTTGTTGTATATAGCTTAGTTGGTGGTGAAATAAAACAGATAGATATTAAATGTAATTTTAATTTTTTTAAGTTTATTTATTAGGTAAACACAACAGATTACAGCCAGAGAAATTACAGAAAAATCAATATAAAGTTATGAGCTAGGTCGTAACCCTTAACGTGTAAACACAGCATGGTTAGGAAGTAGAAAATTTGTTGTTGTACAAAATTGAGTTGGGAAAGCAAAAAATACTATTGAATGTAATGATTAAAAAATACCTATTGAAAATTAAAAATAATAAAGCAAAGATTATAAATTAGGTGCGTGGATAGCTTACTTACTCCTCAACCCGTCTTTTAAAAACTAAAGCTTATTAATGCTATAATGCAGTAGATACGAATATTCTCATTAGATCTGGAGAGAAATGTGCAGCAAATTACGGACCGGCTGACCAAGATGTTATGTTAGGATTACGTTATATACCTTTTATTAGACCAAAAAAAAAAGTTACAAGAGTCATTATGGTTTTCGGACCAATCCGGAACAAATCACAATTTAATGTCTTATTGTAAGAGAGAATGTGTAATTTCATATTTTATTTATAGCATGTATTAATTATATGTATGCATTAATTATATAGAAATTAGATAATGGTGAGATCATAACGTACTAGGTATTTGTACAATACAAAACCACTTAGGATCGTTTGGTCGACAACCTATGAAATCCACTTCCCATAACTACTAGCTACTTTACTAAAATGACCACTTTCGTAAGTGGATTTTACAGGATTAGGTACTTTCTAACAAATTAACTAATCGAATTAGGGAAAGTGGACAAAAATTATCCAACTACACAAAGAAGGACGGTCAAATCGGACCTGGATCTATTTGAGGATGTCTAGAAATAAGTCGTCATATATGAAAAAAGAGCTAAAATAACATACAATTATACTCACTTATCACTGTTTTAAATAGAAGCCTAGTAATAATTCAGTGTCTTTTTTATTTTTACATTATTTCTAACAGTTTCTGGTTTTTGAACGCATCTGAAGTAGGTATTTGTCGTTTCATTTCACGACCGCTGTAAATGCATCAGTGCGTAATAAGCAGTTTAAATACTTATTATTTTTATTGCTGTGATTATTTAATATTAATTATTTTTAAAGTCCATTACATACGTTAGTTGAATAGTTCGACAACAACAGGCGAGATCGAGGTCAAATGCGGGTATAGTAGTAAATAAAAAATAAATAAAAAAAAGTTGTGTACAATATGTTAGTGCGAGATTAATATATCGCACTAACTTAATCTATGCAAGGGAAACGGAACGCTTTTTTTTTTTTTTTTTTTTTTTTTTTCAATCAATCAATAATATTTTTTTTGTATTTTTTCAAGGTGCTCACATTTAAAATAGGTTAGGTTCTAAGCACTAATTACTGCAATAAATAAGGTACTTTTGCCATTTATTGTTTTTTTTTCTTTTTAGCCTTTAATGTATGAGTGAAATTCTAACCTAAAATATATTCGTGTTTTTTTTTTAATTTCTCTGGCTTTTTAAAATTAAAGGTATCTGCAGGACAGTATTTCTTTAACTTCTAAGTACTCATTTTGCTACAAATTATTCTTAGACACGAACATTCATTTTCAGGTTTACTAATGGGAGGTGTCACTTGTTCTTTACCTACAAAGAGAATATTACTTCATCTTTATTCCTAATAATCTTTAATGTGCAGTTGAAGACACATCAAGCATCATCACTCCGTGGAACCCTCTCGTCGTATGTTTGAGTCAAATAAGTTAAAGAGACAGTACTAAAGGGTGATGTGTTGTCCACCTGTACACACACATAACAAAATGAATCATAATTACTTACAGAAAACGTACAAACAGTATAGCATAACTCGTTTTCGTGTTATTTACAAGTGGGGATTGAAAAGAGTGAATCAGTTTATTATATAGTACTCTGTGATAGTAAGAATTATGTTGGTGTAGATGACCAAGCGTTAATTTTTCATAATAAAATCTTTTCACGCGAAACAAACCTCACACCTGAGAGATTCCGTGGGAAAATTATAATTTAAATATTCCACACCTTGGGTTGCCCTCGGGGCGTGTTTAAAAAAACTTTTCCACCGTTGTCGGCCATTAATTACACCGAATGAGCCTAATTTCAGGTTTCGCTTTCGGGCTAATTGAAATAAATGCCGAGCTTTAATCAAGGAATGGAGGCTAGTATGAAAATGAACCCCTTCATCTGGCAGCCATCTTGTTAATTTGTTAAAACGTCTCATTTGGCTTATCAACGGGATCTGGGAAACAGATCTAAACTTGATGTTAAAGGAGAAAAGTTCGTCTGTTTATCTTACCGGGAACTTAAGGACTTTTCAAGTTTAGTACAAGTACCTACTTGTCATTTTCTAATAATAGAAGGATTAGGGTAATCAAAATTTCCAAGAGTTAGAATAAGGATTGATACAATCTCCAAAGTTCATTGTTTTGACATCTGAAGAGTAAAGTTTTTCATTCTTGTCGTAATTTTTTTTATGATCATTTTTATTATGGCACTGAAAATTACAGTAGAGCACAAAATATACTTATTAGAATCCAACGAGCAAAATGTAGATAAGAACTCGTTGGTTGTTTTTTTTCGATGTTAGGTATTACTCGGTAAAGCTCAAACGCCTCGGAAACTTTGCATATAGATAAGCCTTTTGATGTAGATTATTTATTACCACGAGAAATATGGGGAATTAAGTATTTGTAACTAGGAGACATATTCGAAACATCAGGTGAAGCAGCTGGACCTAGCCTATAATAAAATTAATTATGCACTCGATAACTACACTTTAACTACATACATTTTACTAACCTACACTGTAAAAAAATTCTGTGGCTACCAAGTAACTTTATTCTATGTAGTTATTTTATTTTTTATCTACATCAAATGGAGTAAGTATTTCGAAAAACCGAGAAGCTCATTGCCACATGACATTGCATGGTTTCGAATCCGTTGTTCTACCTACTACACCACCGACGCTCATTTGATAGACACTAATATTATTGTGATAGATGCTACCTATCTTACTACGTCCAATCCTATCCTCGAACCTTCCCCTGCGCACGAAGCTGGGGATCTACAAGACGTACGTACATCCGGTCCCGCTTAACATATGCGAGACCGGCACGCTCTTCTACCAGAGAGCTACAAGAAGAAGCTCCGCGCGCAGGAGCACAAATGCCTGCTCGCCATCACAGATGCCCCACGCTACGTGCGCAACGCGACCATTATCCGAGACCTGAAGGGTAGAGAGACTGGACACGTTGATCGAGCGCCTCGCACGCGGCATGTTTGACCGCGCCGACAACTCTGGCCACCCAGCTCTACGTGAGATGGCACCGCTGCATGCCCGCCCGCCCGATAGTTCGAGCAGAGCCCTGCCCAGAGAACTGCTCAGGACCCGACCACGCCAACGGCAACCCCAGGACGACCCACCGACGGCCGCTCGGGTACGGGTGGCGATTGACAAGCCCGCTGCAAGAGTGCATAGCCCTGAAGCAGCTTCCCCCCCACCCCTCCCCCCCCGTGAGACGTGAGAAGTATAGGTAGACTCAAATACAAAAAAAAGAAAATTGTTACATTTAACAAGTCTTTTCAATAAGTATACCTGTTTAAGTATAAGATAATATCATATTTTACACAGGTAAGAGAAAACAAGAAATAAGGAATCTCGAATACACATTCCTAATATGTTTGCTTTGCACCAAACATCAGGTGAAGCAGTGCAATATTCATTCAATTATAGTCTCTGTCTCTAATTGAATTTCATTTTGCATTGTGCAGGAGATACTGAATGACATTCAATTTCTGTGAAATTGATTTAATCCTCTCAATATGCTGAAGTCAGATATGTCGATATTGCTCGGCTTAGTTAATCTGTTTTGAAATGGCTAAAATCATGGAAGCCTAAAAACAAATGGTTTTTTTTCATCCTGATACAACCTACATTATGAGTATCTACAACATAACAACTTTTCACCCATCTAAAACAACATTTTAAAATTTGGGTCCCTATAAAAATTTACTAAGTCAATACAATGTGTTTTAGACAGAAATAACATTGATCCACATTACTTAATATCTATTTCCCAAAATGTTGACTCTTAAAACAGAGTTCTTAATCGGTAACATTAACTATATCTACTTTAAAAAAAAATCAAAAATGAAAAATGCCGCATCATTTTCCTTCACCAGACCCTCTGTAGGTAAAATTTGGATGGATATCAAAAAGTTTTGTTCCCCACAACTCGACTACTCCTGATTAGTTTCTTTGTTGGCCTTAGAGCTGTATGAGGTTTCCCAAGGGCATTACTTACTTTTATTAACCTCCAAAATTAGGTAGCAACCTGTATTTATGGAATTAGCAGCTGCGCATGAACATACCTCTCATGTTGTGTTACTTGTGGGAAATAAAGGACTTCTATTAAAAATATAGTTATACGAGTACTAAAGTTACCTATTCTAAGTACCAATCTCATACTTTACCTTATGTACTTACTTTACCTGCTTTCTTTCTCTATATATATGAATATTGGTACTTAGAAATAAGTGACCTTAAAAAATATAAGCTCTGTAAGGTACGAAAATGTCTCTATTTTAGTTAAACGCTGTATCTACGTGGTGATTATAATATAAGTGCGTTTGCTAGTACCATAGATACAAAGAGGTTTTCAGTTTCTATGCTAATCTCGATTTTTTTTCTAATGTTTTTTCATAGGTTTATAAAACATTAGGCTAAACTGCCCATTTGTTGGCTTTTCAAATCGATTGACAGTCAGCTACGCTCGCCGCGAGGACAGCGTTACTTTTATAGCACATTAGAGGCAAAGAACTATTACGTCGTTTGAATCCTTATAACGACCCCCATAGTTCACGCTCAATCGCTGGATTAAGCTGCTATTTGTATTAGTCGGGGCTGGAGCGTTTACCTTACAGTCATAGAGCAGCGGCTAACAAAGAAATGACATTTTTATATCTCTCATTTATAAAGCCTTTGAAATGCTTTCGACTTTGGCGCATTGTGGTGACAGCATTTTTGGGTCATTATTGCAGATAGCTGGTATTTCACTTAAATAACACATACGTAAATAATATGTTAGGCAAGTAAATGGTTGTATTACGGAGGGGGTACAGGGATCGGAATGTGGACCAAACGAACGTAAACGATTCCCACTATTACCCACAACTGTTCCAAGGGAACTAGTGAGCTCTAAGAAGTTCTGTGGAACTTTGACATTTAAGAAGAAGGCAAGTTTCATACTCTTGTATATATTATAAAGTACACCACATACAGAGGCATCAGCGGGCAAATTCATTCCTCCAAAGCCATAATGTTACGTTCACAAGCACTTAAGTCAAGTATGACCTTAAAACTGCAAGTTACTTTCAAAACTGCAAGTCTCCCCAGCTTAAAAATATTTCATATGTATGACCCATTTCAACGACAGCAATCGATTAACTGGCAATGAACGTTCAACCCTTGTCACGTAGAAAGTACGAACGGACAGCCGAACACAATACGAGTATAGTCTCCATATAGGTATGTACATATTCAGAGGCTGAGATTTTCTTCACGGAAAAAGGAATATTACAAATAAATTTTCTTTGAAAAGTGGAATAAAGGCTACAGATATTGAAAACTTTGTAGTGGATGGTTTACAAAAATAAGTTTGTTTATCAAGTTATAAAGTACACCTATTCAATTAAGTTAAAAAAGTTATAATAGACAACAACAATTAAAAAATTATACCCTTTGGTCAGCCATAGACATTAAACAGAGTACCTACAATCAATATTTGAACTTTCACCTTTTTAGTTTGCAGCTTTACATTGACAAAGTTTGAAAAGATGAAAGCTTCTTGTATTTTACCATGTAATTACTAAAAGAAACTATACATCTAGATAGGGACTCATGGTGTTGACTTGACCTGAACGCCTGATTATCATTTTTTTTGGTCTAGATTCATCTCTCTCACCTAATGGTAAAAGCAGTTCCAAACACTGCAGTCCTTCACAACCATTTGAAATGCTTTACAATTCCGTTTCTATCACAGACTTTTATTGCATATAAGATAGTTCTGTGGTTTCTATTCCCAAAATGACTATTTTCCACTTTTACATTGTTTTGCGGATCCATCATCCGTCACTCAACTTCGTGTCGGTATATAGAGGATTCTTTTCATAGATGTCGGGCAATATTTCATCAGCTATATGGCACACCAGCCATTGCAAGTTTAGTCGTGCAGCAAATTGGAAATATTCATAAAAGGAGTCTTGGGGCACAGATTTATTATATTATCTTCTAAATCAATGGCTTGACGGTGCTTAAAGCTTCCTTTGAGAGCTTTGTGATTAAAGATTTAAATGTGTAGCTAAAGCATATTTTAATTTATTATTCTACTATTCTTTGTGCCTATTAATTCAGTTTAATCAAAGAACTTTAATATTCTATGATATTATATTTATTCTTTTTGGTATTAATATTTCTACGTATATAGGTAGAAATATTTTTCGCTAAGTATATATTTTCATAATACATTGATCAATATTTTTGTTTATTGATCATACGCCAGAATCATTCATCCCTATCCTTACCTATGTTATCATGTACAATGGAAGACACATCAAGCTATACCCTGTGGCACCCTGTCGCAAAAAGGTTTTGTTATGACTTCATGACATTCATATGAATGTATTAAATACATTAAAGCGGTAAACTACTAAAGGATATAGCCTGATGTGTTGTCCACGGTACACATAACCAACACGTAGTCATCAACTACTTAGAGATATTTTGAAGTTAGTATTAAAATCCAGTCACAATACAATTTAAATCATCTAATAATTTTCGTACATCAATTTGTTAAATTGGATACTGTATACAACCAGACTGGGCCCTGAACAACTTTCCGCGTGAATTGGTCAACAAAATACTAATAATTTCGGAGCGTGAAATATTTTCGACGGTCCATTTGATAATGTCCCTTACAGAGGTACAAAAGAGTCTTTTTGAAGCGGAAATAAAGTAATTTCCCAATATATTTCGGGTTTTCCGAAATATATTTTTATTTGACATCTGACATGACACAACACTTTTTTAAGAATTTACGGTGAGTATTCAGAATTTGACAATGCCTTATGCAGCAGCCATATTTTTTTTCTCTTTTTCTTTTGACAATGCCCTTTTACAGCAGCTAGTAGCATGTAAGTAATAATTTAATGTTCTAATATAACGGATATTAATTGTACCATGACGTATCTAAGCGTAACTTTGTTATCAAAAGATAAATAAAAAAAGAATAACTTAAAAAAACCACACATGTGTGTTTACAACAGGCCATATATACTGAGGTCATTCTAGTGACATATTAAGTACTTAATCATATATGACGGTAGTAGATATGACTCAGTGCAGTGTCATCCTGGGTGGGTACCACCCTTTTACATATTTCTGCTGCAAAGAAATTTGCTGTGTTTCAATTTGAGGGGAAAGAGAGCATTTGTCATCAGGCACATCTTTTTTTACGAGTGTCTTCAAGGATAGCGGCGCATCGAATACCCTATAATGACATTGTAGTGAGGTGATATTTCTATGGGCGAAGGTAACCACTCACCATCAAGTGGCCCATTTGCTCGTCTGCTCTGCTTATACAATAAGAAAAAATTGTAAGCTTTTTATCCTCAAAGCCTGAATCAGCTCGGCTCTGACTCCATCATATAGAGGTACAGATCCTTGTTCCCTAAGGGAACAAAATCCACTTAGCACCGTCTTTAACGTATACATAACAATAACTCACGATCAGCAATATAAATATTACTGCTGTATCCACCCAGCAATATGCCAAAAATCTCAAATTGAGAGATAAAATACAGATACAATCTCTACCTCGGTAATCCTGTGAATAATCCAAATATCCGCTTACCCTCACGCTAAATACCAGGCAGCAGCGTCGAAATATCTAGCTGAAGCTAATTAAGCCTTATTTCAGTGCACGTTATGCAGACTGCACAATAAATACTAATTTAGGCTTTGCTTTTGAGATCGCATTTTTTTAAAATCTGTCATGTAGATCACTGTTATGGCTCTGGTGAAAATGTATCACAAGCGGACACCCATCTTAGATCTGACCTCGCCCAATGTTGTTTAACCTGCACGATCACTTTCGGACCATGCTCCGATGCTCGCAATTACGTTACGAGCCCCCATAGAAATACTATAAGTATGCGAGCCCCTGACCCATAAAACTTATTGATATGGTCTCCTTGCGTGCAGTTTTATAGAGAAAGAAATAGGTGGCAATTGTCATTCAGTTCTGTTGTCATCTATATTGTATTTTCCTATGCTTTATTATAAAGTTGAATAAAGCCAAGATTTCCCTATTGGTTTTGCATCATTCATATCAATTTATTTGTATTTTTCAAATGCTTCCATAAATCTGCGTAAGTTAATGTCGTGATCGTCCTTCCCGCAGACAGTGATATCGTCCAGATAAGCATAAGTTCCCGTTAATTTCTCTGTGTTTATGATGACTTATATTATGTACAGGAGTATATTAAAACTTCTTTGATTTGAATGCAACGGCTGGCAACGGTGACAATAAGTGTCAAATCTCGGTATATAATCAAAGTATCACAACATTGAATACGTGGTAAATATCTATAACTTATAAAAGATGAACCAATGTAGATAATATTTTGCAATAAGACTAATTCTGGATATGTAATTTCATCTCAAAATGCCAACAAGCGGTAATGCGAGGTCTTCACAGAATATCTGGAGCACTTCACGAAGTAGTCAAACTTCAAGAGCTAATCTTCCAAATTCTTCGAGTTCTTTGGGAAATGCGTCTAGATTAAGATCTAATACATACAGTGCATCTAGAATTGATTATCGACTTTCAAGATCGAATATAAGTAGATCTTTACCAAATGTGAACCGAGGTTCGAAAGCAAATTCGAAAGTGAATTTAAGATCTAAGAGTGTCCATAATTCTCCTAAAATTAATGATCAAAGTACACAACTCAGTACTGAGAAGTCTAGACTAAATATTCACCCGGGTAAAGCCTCTGTAACAACGACAAAGGTGGTATTTTACGATAAAACTTCTCATCGCCATCATCGTATCCATTTACCAAAGTGGAAAAAATGGGAATGTGTGAAGTATATTAGAAAAACACTTACCTGGGAGCGTCTTAGCGGATGGGACCACCTAACACATATAAAAAAATTCTTTTTCTGCATACCGTTAAAATTAGGATCAGTTTTTATTGCTGTATTTAGTTTATTGTATGGACTAATCGGATTTTATCTACTCGTGTCTGTTTTTGTTAGTTTCTCCGAATGGAAAACAGTTTACGCCAAGAAGTTAGATGAACTGTACTTTCTACTTCTCATGTTTTTAATCATTACAGAAGTGTTCTTCGTTAGCTCCTTTTTACTTGACGGTGTAGTGAGATACGTTGAAGTGAATATATTAGTTTATTTGTGGGGCATATATATACATGTAATCTTAAATATAATTTCAACAATAGTAATGGCTCTATATTGTGCAGCAAATTCCAATTGCTTCCAAGGATCTGGTAGTGGTCAAATAGTAGTAAGTTTTTTTATTACCGTTTTTTATACTATATTCTGGTGGTATATTATTTTAACAGTCAATAGTTATAGAAAAGAAATGTTAGAGGATTTGTAGTAATTAATAAAATCATTGTACAAACTTCCTGCATGTTTTGTTACACCTCTCTGCAGTCTACAGTAGTGTTGCAAGATAATAAAGTTTTTCACAAGAAAATAGATAGCCTATCTCTAGTCCCGTCACAATACCATCAATTCTATTGACAATTTGATACAGTCGATAGCTCACATGACCAATATTAACGGTACCATCGATAGCGTAATAGTTGTTGTAAACAAAATGGTTTAATATAAAAGAAATTGATAGTTTACACTAGGTATCAATAGTTCGATACTATCTCTGATATTTGTGACGCTGTATATCGCCTCACACGAGAGGCCTGTGCCCCAGCAGTGGCCGCCTCTACTTACCTTTAACTTTGGCGTCGATAGTATCGATCTATTTTTCACTGTTTATAGTATCAAAATAAAATACAGACAAAAATAGTCATAAAACATTCAAAACTTGTCGATACTACTGAAGTCAATACTAACGATAGTAAAACGATACTAACGATACTAAAATAAATAAAAATAGTATCGCTGCCTACCGATAGTATACCTATTGCTTATTTGGACTATCGATAGTATCGTTAATATGGGTATTTTCGACTGAAAACTATCGTTTATCAAACTATCGTTAGTTTTGCAACGCTAGTCTACAGTATAAGACATTTATGAAAACCCATAATAATTTAGCAGACTGTGAATTTGCTATGCAAATGTCTCACCAGTGATTTCAGTTCAGTGTTTCTTGGATTTTTCCTACTGTAACTTCAGGATATTTTGCGTGCACCGTTTATGTTAAATACTGCAGTGACTGGGGTACAAAAATCGAGCATACCCATGATCTAGTTAGACAGTGATAACTGAAAAGCATTCGCAAAGCAGCTATGGTTGATTTGCAAAAACTTTTCAATCCTATACATATTTTTCTCAATGTAGGTAGCAACATTATTTATTACGTTATTATTGTTTTAGTCATGTACCTAAAACTATTATAACGTAATATAAATTACATTAATTTAATTAAATGTACTATTTAACGATAAAATAATATCTAAAGCAAAATATTTATGAGAGTTGATAGGTAGAGTCTTAAGGTATAAGTACCTTGTAAGCTCTTGAAAGCTTTCTTCTTCAATATTTATTCATAATCACTTGCCTAACAAGGTATGAATAATCTTGTTGTGTAAGTGGGCATCGAATAATGGTAAAGTAAAAAATG
Source organism: Hofmannophila pseudospretella (assembly GCA_947369225.1). Taxonomy (NCBI): domain Eukaryota; kingdom Metazoa; phylum Arthropoda; class Insecta; order Lepidoptera; family Oecophoridae; genus Hofmannophila; species Hofmannophila pseudospretella. The sequence continues at coordinate 5,352,548 of OX376328.1, read as the reverse complement.
CAAGCACAGTCTGTCAAGAATGAGTATATTTTAATAATTTACTAAGATTAAATCGTTCGGTGTGTGTTGGGTTGATGTAGAAGGGATCTTTTTAATTTCCATTCCTATTTGACAGACTGTGGGACCAATGCACACAGAGCAGAGGCGACGTGCCACGGTCATGGACAACTAAGTCGCAGACCACATAGAAGAGACGCGGACGACGGGCGGGCTACGCGATGAACGAATTTTGAACTGTATGCATAACGCCGAAAAAGGTCAGTTTTGATTGTCAGTAAAAGCATGACAGCGCTTCTTTCGCGTTGCTTGTAAATATTTTGCGCCAATCAATACCGGCGTTTGTATACGGTTCAAATCGAAAGTCGCGCCCGTGCCTCGTCCTTTTTTTTTTGCATTCTTTTTTCGCATTTCACGTCTTTTTTTGCATTGTGTCTTAGGTCCAGAATATCGCGTCTTTCCCAAAATGTCCATTCCCAAAAGCGGGGGAAGTGATCACTGATCATTGTTAAAAATGAAATAATCTGAATTTTTGGGGAAATTTTATAAAATTTTAATAAAATTTCCTGCCAAACTATTTGATATAATAATGAGGTAGAAATTAGGAAGGAAAAATTCTGTTCAATTAATTTATAGAGCAGTTAGGTCACGAGGAATACCCTGAATTTTCGTACCAAGCAACATTTTTCTAGTCGAGGAGCTGGCTCGGATCGTGCCACCTAATGGTATTTTTATTTCCTTTTTCAAGTCCGCGCCGAGTTAAGTTTCTTTTTACTCGTTACTCGTGTATAGTGTGAGATTTATGTATTAACGCCAGTGGGATTTAAATATACTTCTTCAGAAGATATAGGTTAATAACCATAATAATCTGTTAAGTCGGGAGTGGCTTAGTGCTTTCAATTAATCTATCTGTAGCATAATCTTGGGTGTTATAGCGACCCGTTTCTGGTAGGTGGCTAACTTCTTATTTTAACGGCTAGGAGTTGAAATACCTTGCATATTATTATTAGCATTTAACTGGTGAATAATAATAATAATAAAAAAGGCCACGTGCGTGTCCGATGTGAGCGTGGGTGTCCTGACTCCCATCCACCATGCCACTCACCAGTAGCTTTTCAAGATTATCGCCGTTAGATATGTGACTACTAATACTCTGTAAAGAGTAACCGACTAAGGGTGTTATTAGACCGGCTCGATCGAAATAGATCGGTGATCGGATTAATCAACATTGATCAGGTATAGACCGTTCAACGTCTATCATTGTTTATGCTATTAAACCAAACCGATCTGCCATCGATTGAGCATTGATCCGACATCCATCGTGCGATTGATCGATGAAAATATTCGGCTTAGGTTGATTGATTGCAACATCTAGGTTGGTCAATTGTCGTTCGATGTGTTTTACAAGCCGCAATAACTGATTATCCTGAGTAATAACATCCTTAGAAGAATTTCACTTTGAATTAAAAACAATTGTGTAAATATTTAAACACACTGTATTTTTTCTGTACTAACCGTCAGTTACACAAAATATCCTGAAAGTGAAGTATCTATACATTAAAATACATGCTTTCTTTGCCATAGCTGACAGTGACGATACGAGACTTAAGGAAGCCTTAACATTAAGAATGTTTCTTGCAACTTACGGTAAAACAATAGATTCATCATCAATTCAATAGATAGGATGTCGATCTTATCTTAAGGTCGTTATATTGTTATATCTCTTGGATATTCGGTGATGACCGTTCTGTAGGTGTAGATCAGTATTATGTCGTGGCATAAAACAGCTGAAAAAATAATAAAAATTGCTACTTACACTGTTTACTGTTTTAATTGTCTTAGGAAATTGAGGTACAACTATACATAGTTTTTTACTTAACTATTATGTAAAATTTCTCACTTTATTTATAATTCCTTGGTGGCATATTAAGCATATACTCCGTCCGGCATCCTAGCCACTAGGCAAGGACGCCGGACTCCCATGCGGAAGGTACAGGTTCGAAACACAATGCCATTAGGGATCTATAATGTGTTGATGTGTGTGTGTGACGCTGACGCGTACTCACTACGTGTACTACTATACTATACTATATTTATAAAAGGGAGCAATAAGTCCGCCGATAAACTGCTGAGCAGTTTGGCGGTATACACTTATATATTACTGTATTTACTGTACTGTGTAAAAGTTGAATAAAAAATATATATGTACCAATGAGTTTTTCCGATTTTTTCGAAGACTTACGTACATTTACCGACTGCTCTAGTGAAGTAAAACATCGTGAGGAAACCTGCATGTCTGAGGAAATTAAAAGTTTGCGAAAGCATGTGAAATCCACCAATCAGCACTGGGCAAGTACCCCCTTGTGCAAGGTGTGGTCTGTGCCCCAACAGTAGGGACATTAATAGGTTGATGATGATGAAGATATTAAGTATTTATTATTATAGAAAATACTTACTGAACAAAGACAGTACTAACAATCCAAACAAGCATGCAATTAGGAAATGGACAGTCAAGTATCCTTTCCGTAAGAAATATATGCCACCGAATGTACCCAAAACAGTGTTATAGGATGCTATGAACAGACAAAGCCATAGGGCAGCTGTGAGGGCACATGGACTTTCCTGCAAATAATAATTAAATTTCTATAAATCGTCTCGATTCCTATTTCAGAACCCTCGCCTGATGCGTCAGTTTACGACCTAAACTCGATGAGATAAGACTGATGATGATAATGTAGTCCTAGGTCGACTGCTACCTATGGATTTGTCACGTGCCGCTCGTGCGCTTTTATGTGCTCTTGGTTTTCAATACGCGCGAGCATACGCTGCACGTGAGCATCCCTTCACGTAGTTGTAGTGGTTTGACTTGTGATCTCGCTTTCAGTTCGCGTTTTCTGTCGAGCTCCGCAAATCTACGTCCCTCGAAGTCACAAATGTTGTCTTGCACCAGTTATTTCCAAGAATCGCGGTTTTGAGCTTTCTCTTCTCAGCCTTCTTCTTGCATTCAACTTCGTCTCCGGTCGTAGCGGTCCTTCGTTCCATCGGATCAGGAGGAAGAAGGACGAGAGAGTGCACTTATAATATATCGCACCTACCTTTGCACTTTTATATATTTCTATTCTATTCTATTCTATTTTTTTTAATATTTCCTGCGTAGTAGACTACATAATGGATAATGGAACTCCAAGAAAGAGAAGACCTACGACGCGGCGGCGATGAGCAGAAGAGTACACAATGTAGTATTAGGCAAGTACTTACTACCTATGATAAAGGTGGTTCCTCTGTCTACCCCCTCGGGGATTATGGACATGAGAGTTATGCTATGCTATGCTATACTTACTTCGAGTGCACCCATGACTAATAATATTCCAAGCACAACAAACGGTCCAATAATGACTAGACACATTATTTGTATCGCTAATGAAGTATCACCGGTGCTGAAATATGATACTAGAAAATAAAGGCCCACATAGCAGCTGACTGATACCTGGAAAGATAAAGATAACTGAGGAATAACGATTGCATCGGAAAAAGGAAATAAAAAATCATCTATCGAACTAATACAGACACTAGAAAGTTCGGTGTGCAACACGAAAACAGTCATAATTTCATTTACTTCGTTTTCCCTTTCGGCATACGGATCCGTGAAAATTTACAAACTACTAGAATAGTCAAATGCAAGTACATAACAAGCAGATACTTGCAAGTTTTAGCCATCCTATACATATTACTGCATCTCTCAAAGCCCTCCTTCTGAAATTCAGACTGTCTTCATCTAAAGGTTGGTTATTGCCGCCCATTGCACATATCAAGAACATAATTTTCTTTTGTGTGATGTGTTTTATGATTGACTATACAGAAATTTTGGTATAATACAAAAAGTTATTTGGGCAATTTTTTGAGGTTATTGTTATTTATTATTAATGTTTGACATTTTCGTTAATATGTTTTTATTTTTAATTTAACTAGGCATAGGCAACACAGGCCATCAGCCTAAACATTAAGCGATTTAAAACAGTTTTTAGTTTTTCAGCATCAAAATGTGGTATAGACACATTTTAGGCAAGGCAAGGAATTTGTAAGCAGTAATTATACGGATAGTAATAATGGGAACGGCACCTCTGTGCCAATATAATGTATATAAATCACAGAAATCTAATATTATATTGGTGCGATATAAATATATTTTATTTCTGTGGGGAACGGGCGATTTCGACGTATTTGCTTTCGTCATGGACACACGCGGATATCCCGTATCCCGTATTAACTTATTCTTATTCTTTTAATTCTTATTGATATAGATGGATACTAATAGTAACATGGACAATAAAGGATATTTTATGGGGATTCTATAATAAAGTCAACAACCAAATTGCAACAACCACGAAAACTGGTGCTGGGGTAAGCAGTATTACTTAGTGAACTAACTTTACATGTATGCTATTTTTCCTTGTGCACTAGAAAATCTTCTAGTTATGTATTACAAGAATACATTTTTTATTTATTTATTTAAGTATATAAATAAATAAAAATATATATTATTGTAATTTTCAAAATGTTAATTTATTATCAACATAATACAAAATCAAAATTACAAATAATGTCAATTAATTATTAACTAAATAATTATAAATAAACGCTTGCGGCGTTACCGCGCTGGATCGCCATGGCCAACCTTTGCACCAGGAACGACCCGGAGCGAGGGTCGCAACCCCTCTCCCTAAGGCGACGGCCAATCTCACCCACAAATGATTTTGCTTCCGCACTCCAGCAGCCCGTAGTCTCCACAGCAAAAGGTAGATACATGTAATTGTGCTGGAGTGCGGTTTTTTTTTTCAAACTTACATCATCACTAAATAAAATAAAAAAAAGATTTAGATTATGAAAATCACTAAATTGCAATTCCAATACAGATTGCAATTTAACGGTAGACCATTTCTCTATATATATTTTTACAGTCAGCTACTCTATTCTTAGGCTGGGACTACACGACGATGGTTCCAGCTACGGTTCTGTTCAGGAACCAATACCGGCCGTGTAGTTCACTGAATTCAAACTCATGCGTTGTACTCAAGCCCTGCTGCCGCTGAACGTGTAGTCGACAGCTGCGATCGCTGTGACCGGGTCTTCAAGAGCAAGTTCGGATTCGCCAGCCACATTCGAGCGCATGCTAGGAACTGAAGGGGGTCGCCGTCGTCGGTTTCGACGAGGAGGACTATATGTGACAAAAGGCTTAAATTAACAGTCTTAACTAATTTCCATTTCACCAGAACAACTTTTTGTTTATCGCTTTGTCTATGTTACCAGTCTGTCTGCTTTGCCCTGTCTTACTCATTACCTTACCTGTGCCTTTTAATCCCAGCTCGATTCCTTACAGAAATGCAAAATACTTACGAAGAGAATTAGCAGAACTTCGTTAACTTCGTCCTAAAGTTTAATTAGCTTACCTGAGTGTTACCTACTACCTAGTAAACCATTTAAGTCAAAGTTCGGTTGGCAAATGCAACTCGATTTTATACTTGTAAATAGCAAAAGGGTAGCTATTTATTACCGTTCTTAAAATGTATCATGCAATGGTGTACAAAACAGAGTATTATGTTTAGTTTGTAACTGATTATGAAACTATGGTTTCGATGGCCTAAGCGGCTGCCACATTACTCAAGATAATCTCAAGGTACATATCTCAATATATATCACCCAAGATCTATTATCATCATCATCACCAGTCTATTAATGTCCCCACTGTTGGGGCGCAGGCCTCCCCTTGCACAATTCATGATTCATCGAGAGCGGGTTTAGTGCTGATTGGTGGATTTCACACACCTTCGGAAACTTTTCATTTCCTCAGACATGCAGGTTTCCTCACGATGTTTTCCTTCACCGTTAAAGCTGTTGGTAATTTTACGTAAGTCTTTGAAAAAAATCCGAAAAACTCAAAAAAACTCAAACTAAAAAACTTTAACAATCTCTTTATATTAGGTTACTTATTTTTTTAAATTTAAGTATATATTTTTATATTATTTTCTACAACATACCATATCCGCTTCCCATTGGAATGACGAGCCGCACAATGTACAGACACTCACTATGTATTTCGATCCCTTTTCTTTCCAGTTTTAATTGTTATCTATTTCATCTTTAGGTATTTATTTATTTGTAGTTTTATTATTTATACTTTTAATATATTTTTGTTTTAGTCCTTGACTGCCGTTTCGCCCGCGATGCCTTCGTCCTGGCACAGCTGAAAACCAGCGCTGCGGTTCTGCCGTACCGGTCGGACCGCAGCACATGCGGAGCATGTGCCCTTTTAATATTGCATTGTTTTTATTTTATTTTTTCCAATATTGTTTTAAGTTTAATATTGTGTGCAATGTTAAGTAAATGTTTTTCTTTCTTTCTTTCTTTCATTGGTACATGGCATGGTTTCGAATCCTGCATGGGAGTCCGGCGTCCTAGCCACTAATAGGCCACCGATCTATACCGAAGATCCATAATATTATATTAGGTATGTTAATATTACGAGTAAGTTAATGAAATTTGACAGTATGATCAAGTGGTCAGTATGGTCGAGGATTTCATTATATGGGTAACATTTTATCATGTGGGTAACATTTTATTATGTGGGTTACATTTTATTATGTGGGTAACATTTTATTTTGTGGGTAACATTTTATTATGTGGGTAACATTTTATTATGCGGGCAATTTTTTTCCTATGTAGTATCTGCAATAGACGGGGTGGTAAAAAGTGGCTCGAAACGAAACAGTGTAAATAGTGCACGGCGGGAGCTCGGGCGGTGTTTAAGCCTGTAAAGATTTTCTGGATAGACTGCAATTTATGATAGCACTCCCGAATGTATGTGTAATTGACGGCATATTCAAACGCATCGCATGTGTAACCGAACGCAAGTTTATTACTTCACTGCAATTTGTTCGCTGTGAAGTGACCTCAGGACGAAATGTCACTGTCAAGCTGTCAAAACACTCACTCGCGAATCACCGACGCGCGCGGCTGACAACGCCGCTTTATATTGACTCCCAAGGAGTCCAGCTCCAATGTCCGGAAGAATTTCGCCAAGTTAAGGATTACCTCTCTTCAAAGAACACAGAATTCTGGAGAGTAGCTTTTTCATCCATTGTTGTGTATCTGGGGAACTTTGCAGGCTATAAACACCGCTATCAGGGAAAATAACTGAAAACGTGTACATCAGATCCTTTGGGAAAAATAGTCCTCTCCAAACCCACCAGGCGGTATTTTTGGACTTGGCCTGCACACTGCCGTGCGCTTAGGAATAAAGGATTGTTATTCATTTTAAATTTGTAAATTAGAGTATCAAACCATCTAATTTTCAGAAACGTAAATTACAACCCAGTTAAAAAATACACAAAACTACATAGGAGTGCTAAAAGTAACAACATAAATTGTATACATTTACAAAGGCAAAAGATATTTCTATGTAATTTACTAACGGCACTTTGATAACAAGTTGTTTGCTGTTAGGCTATGTCCCCACTTGTGTTTAGTAAATATAATCCTTTCTATCTATTATTAAGATAATATGAGCAGCTTTACATAAGCGATATTAACCGATATTTTTAACATTTTATTATAATTTAAGAGAGAAAGAATGAACAGATGTCGATTTTTTTCGTAGGTACGCAGTAAGTAGGTATTCTCTCCAAATTCAAATGTTATCTGCAAATTATACACGTACGAGTATATAATCGGCTCAGTGCTTACCAAAAAGCTCGTCAAAATTTACTTTTTTTAATTTCTTTTTATGAAAATAACGTTTTTGCAAATGTGTACACAGCTCACCCCTGTGTATGTAGCCTTACAAATGATTCACATATTAATATAACTTCATTCGGTGTAAAGAAGACGAGGTGAAAAATATGGAAAATATATCCGAATTTCCAGCTGAATTCGTTAAACCGTTCCTGATATGTTTCGACTTGTTAAGTCGATCAAATATTCGTGTTTTCGACAAATACTCATCTTTTTTAAGGAAACATTGGTTTTCCTTCTTTCTTTTCCCTTGCGCTATAGTTTATTATGTTTCAATCTTTATCTACATGTTTAATGCATTTTCTAATGGAATACAGTTTTTTGAGCTTGCAGATACTGTGCCTATAATTTCGGTTGCTACACAAGGTACGTAACCCTTTTATTAACTCATACTCTCACTTTAAATCCATAGGAACGTTACAGAAAACTACGAACAGATTCGAACACAAGCGACTTAACCAACTTGTATAATACAATAATGCAAATATACTCCATAGATAATCGAACAGCTAACTGTGTTTAAAATCTTTTGAAAATTCAAAATAAATCCATAATATTGAACGTAAAGTTACAATTGACTAGTCCATGCAAAAAAATCTGCAAGTAATTTCAGATTTTTTCTTGAAAATATCTGAAGTGACGTGAATCGTTCTTGCCATGGACTCCCGTGGACAGAGGAAAAAAATACACTTTGGGAATAACGCAGAAACACACAATTTTTTTGACAATTTTCAAATATACTATGGGTTGTATTTAGGCATGATACTTACTCAGATAGAATCTAACAAGTATTTATTATTTACAAACTGCAAGCTTACGTTCATCATCATCATCAGCCTATAAATGTCCCCTCTGTTGGGGCGCAGGTCTCCCCTTGCACAAGGGGGTACGGGCCATGATCCACAGAGCGGGCCCATTGCTGATTGATAGATTTCACACGCCTTGGGAAACTTTTAATTTCCTCAGACATGCAGGTTTCCTCACGATGTTTTCCTTCACCTTTCGTTCAATTATGGGTATTATTAAAATCTACCGCTATGCGATAGCTATTATGGGTATAGCCTCGGGAGATTTACTAGTCTCTTCTTTAAAATTTTATAACTTTTCCTCGTTTTCTACTTCGCTCTACATCTTTGAGACATAATGCCACCAGGTGTATTTAAATCGGCTATTATGATGTCGAAGAAAGCTAAGATAAAGGCCATTATACTGCAACTGGGAGCTATGTGGAGGACCAGTAATCTTACAGATGAGCAGATTGGCAAGAAAAATGCACTCCTGAAGACGTTGCATTTGTTCCATTCAGGTCAGGTTCTTACTATGTGCTTTTGTAAAATAATTTCATACAAATAAATTGACAGATGCGATTTGCGCGCTAATAGAGTTTTTTACCATTACCTATATCATATTGATAACTTTTCCTGATAGTAACAAAGATATAAAGATGTAATATTTTTTTGTTAACGGGGTATTCTTCATAAGATACCGGGCCTCCTGGGGGAGAGACTGGGTTATGTGAGATTTTTTCCCAATAAACTTAGGGGTTTAAAAAAATTATTTAGAGTTATTTTACAGTATTCTTCTGGATGAATATAATCGGAACATGGCAATACATGCTTGTTCCACTGTTCGAGACTTTAGTCCGCAAATTTATTTTGCAACAAGAATACGAACTACGGTTTCCTTTTGCGGGCAGCTACCCATTTGACCCGACGAAGAATTGGCTGAGATATGTAGCGGTATATATCTTCCAAGTTTTTAGCAGTAAGTGAGATATTTTATTTCTGTTGATTTATTTCGTTTTATGTAGAAGTTTAGTAGGTACGAGTATGTTGCTACCAAATATAGATATTCAACTAAAAATAATACTTATCCTAGTTTTTGACAGGGAACCCTGTCTTTCTTTTCAGAACGGGTGATACCACAACAGCGGCTGTTGAAACAATTGCAATAGGCTAACTGTAAATACATACGGGGTTCCCTGCCCAAAAGTGTAGGCACGCTCAGAATCGTGCATCGGAATTAAAATAAAAAAAATAAAAAAATAGAAAAAGGGTGAATAAAATAATTCCACGAGCGGAATTTGAACCTGCGACCTTGCCTTTACACGGAGAAAGGGTAGGCTAATTTGAAATCAAGGGGGTGAGTCACGATAGCTCAGTTGGTTAGAGCAGTGCCACGGAAAGGCAAGGTCGCAGGATCAAATTCCACTCGCGGAATTATTTTTTCACCCCTTTTCTGATTTATTTGAGTATGCCTAGCATGGATAATTTCTTAATGAACAAAAACAAATGTAATTTTCTTAGTGAGAATCTGATAAGGATCCGATGTAAATTATTCGCATTGCGCAACCCTGTTCTTTTTAATCCCTGACCGATTGAGGGAGGGAGTGTTATTACTTTGACACGTTTGTCTGTCTGTGTGTTTATCTGTGGCATCATAACTAAACAACGTATGATCAGATTTGGATCCGATTTTTTTTTATTTCATAGAGAATTTTGTGAAGTAAAAAGTGGTCTGATAAAAATTGGATCAGTGGTTTCCAAGATCTTGGAGTATCTTTATTGTCAGAGATACGATAGGATCTCTGGAATGGTAACAGTTAGATGGTTCCAGTTTGAGCTCAAATGTCTACGACTATGGTGACTTTCCCACATCTGAAATCTTGAGGATTTGATGAAGACCAGGAAATAGTAAGAGGATCTCACCAATGGTATGTCGGGGGTTTCTTAAATTTTTAATTTAGAGTTATGTTACTTATAAACACACCTTAAAACAGAAATAATAATCTATTTTAAAGCGTATTTTTGTATATATCTTTGTATACTTTTTCATCTCTTCCATTATCTACACGTAGTAGCATTTTATTTATCTTAAAAAAGCTGTTTATACTCTCTAGTGCTCCACTTGATATATGTCTACTTGGGTGCGGAATTCCTCATGATAACCCTGTGTGGTCATTTGAGCACGGAATTCATACTTCTACAACACGACCTGCAGCAAGTTAAACCTGTTTCACGCCAGTATGATGATACGGATGAAATACGTCCATACAGTAGCTTCGTGCATCACATGGGAGTAAAGGATATTGTTAGAAGACACCAGAAGTTAATAAAGTTAGTACCAATAATAAATAATATATTTTTGGGTTAAATCAGGCTTGAAGCCCCAGACTTCAGGTGTCCGGTTCCAGCCCCGGTTCGGTTCGCTGCAACCAATCACAAAGGCGAAGATCGGGCTCAATGGCGAGCCCTGGGAGAAGCCTATGTACAGCAGTGAACTAAAGTGGGCTGCTTATGATGAATCACACGCTGATTTCAAGTGGGGGGAGGACATAACGCTTGTGATTGGTTGCAGGGAACCGAACCGAGGCTGGAACCGGACACGTTAAGTCTTATAGTGTGCACTTACTACCATTATGCAACATTAGGTGACATTACCAACATTTTAGCTAATTTTATGTCGGTAATAGGATCCAATCATTTAGGCACCGGTTGATAGATGGATCTACTATACAGCATTTTTATTTCCTAAACTGTTTAAGAACCTTTTAACAACTTTTTAAAATGGCGGAAATATTGGGAAACTTGGGAGTGCTGCATCGGAAAGAGCCCTATGCATGAGGTATTCCAGTATTAACGTGAAAAAAACCTGTTTAATAATATTTCTATTTTTCACAGATTATCTCAACAGTTGGATGATATATTTAACACTATGATTTTCTTTAATTTGTTATTTGCTACATTTACTATCTGCTTTTTTGGATTCGTTGCTAAAGTAAGTACCTACCAGACCACATTAAGGGCTCTATAAAATCTAAATTATAAATAGAAAGCTAATTTAAAAATTATCTTGTAAATTCTTCAAAACGAAAACTATCCCGTTTTGAAATAAAAATCGTGACAAACAAACAATTGCTTTACTTAGAAAGGTTTTATAAGCACTTAGACCATTTAAAAAAAAACAGTCACGTGACTTTTAAGTTATTTTAATTTTTTTGACTTGATTGCTTTCACAGGTTTTAAGAAACGCTCGTCGATTAATATACATACTTACTTAACATACTTCAGTGTATCATTTTCAGGTAGCGCGTGGCTCTACGGATATGGCAAACAATGCCGTAGGGGTCTTCGCTTCAATGCTACCAATTTTCAACTTATGTTACTACGGCGAACTGTTGACAGGAGCGGTGAGTAAGCAGCTAGTTTATACCCGTTGCACACAATGCGAAACACTTGCGCAAGGACTAAAAACTTGCAACGTGTGTAAAACTTCGCAAAGTAGATTCTATTGCTACAGTCTGTCCTCTAGATGCCGGATAGCAGGGTTCTAGGACAGTGCGCAGATGAAGTAATAGAGGAATTTGGTGATAAATAATATATTTTAAGGAAAAGAACACAGAAACAGTAACACAGAAAATAGGTAGTAGTAGAAAATAAAAGTGAACGGGAGACGTCCGTTCGAGACAAAATACAGAGAAAAAGTGAAAATACAAATAAAACAATGAAATTAATGGAATAATGAAATTTAGAAATGGAATGGGAACATGATTTGAATTTAAATGAAGATGCCAATACGAAATGTGATGAAATAAACGCTAACGATGAGGTTGAATTTGATGGCAAGGAGGTTGATATGGACGATGAAGTCGACATCGTTACACTATGAGTTTCCGCCTGTGTGGTGCGGACGTATTATTTACTACAGTTGAAAGCCATGCAGTCTAAGCGGAGTCATTAACTGCCGTTAAAAATAAAAAAATAAAAATGCTCGCCCCTACTCGCTCGTCCACCTTGTGCTTTATAGGATGCGTTGTCAGCGCGGAACATGCTCAAAAATTATCTCGTGCAATACAATTACACGGTTGCTGTAAGAGGGCTGTTGATGCGGCGGACGGAACCCATGCTCACATGCACGCGGACTGATTCAAGTACTTCTAAGCACTTTCACTATGCAGAAAACTTATATACGTTGCACAATATCTATTACTTAGTATTAGCGCAAGTACTTGTACCTTCTGTGCATCGTGTGTATCGGGCATTATTGTAAGTATTTGATACTATAATTATACCGCTAGTCTGGCAGTCAAATTGTATTGGCTTCGATCACCTTTTGCATTTAAGATCGAGGTCAAATGCGGGCTTAGTTATACATAAAAAAAAAATATTTAAATAATTTTTATTCTGGTCGAAAATATGTTTGTTTGTTTGTTTATTGTATGCTTAACGACTGCTGTCGAACGACATCAACCGGGACCGCTGTTTACGGGCTCGCACGGAGGAGCTCAGATGAAATATGCCACCAGCGGTCACCCATCCTGGGTTCTGACCGCGCCCAACATTGCTTACCTGCACGATTATTTTCGGACCATGTTTGCAACTATTATATGCGCTAAATAATGGCATACTTTATTTAAACGGTACATATATATTCCGATAGACTTACCAACCGACAGTTTAACGTGCTCTCCAAGGCACGGATAGTCTCAGATGAAAATGTGCTACTAGCGGTGATCTATGGTCTGACCACGCCCAACCTTTTTTTTTGGTAACGGGGGGGAAATCTTCGAAAGATACCCAGCCTCCTGGGGGAGAGACTGGGTTATGTGAGATTTTTATTCACTAAAACCCCCTCAATGGCCGGCCTCGTGCTTATCGGAGGGTTCCGGGATCTCCAGTGGAACGCACTGGTACCCACCTGGCATTTGCCTTGGGCTCCTCCTGGGAGGTGTACATTCCACCTCCCGGTTCCTCCCGTCACAGCAGCGTGCGGCCATAGCACGTTGCTGCCTTCCCCAGGACCACGCCCAACCTATAATAAAACTATAATTTAACTACGTGCTCCTCAGTATGATTTCTCCTTAAGATGTTTTCCTTCACAAGAGCTGAGTAGCCTTCGAAAAAAAACTCATTGGTGCATGATATTGCATGATTTCGCACCTGGTCTTCCTGCTTGGAAGTCACTCCTGGGTATACTCCGCCACCGACACTTCCTTATTCTTAGTAGATTAAATTGATTGGTTGCAGAGTGCTGGTATAGCAGATTCTGCATATCGAAACATGTGGTATAAAGGTGATATTGGCCATCAGAAGTCAATATGTATCATTATGAAAAGGTAAAGTAAAGTAAAATACACTATATTGCACAAATATAAAACAACAAACATGAGATAGAAAAGGAAATAGTGAAGTACAATTTAGGCGGCCTTAAGGTAATTTACTATTACGGATTACTCCGGTCATGACCCCACTAAGTCATCCCTGATTATTTCACACTGTACAGGGCAGTTTCGGTAGTTCGACCATTGATTTAGGAAGACCTATGCCCGCCCATAAGTGTACCAGACAAATTCAGGGTCTTATACGTTTTAGCGGTAGATACGGAAGTTTAAATACATTTTACGTACACCCCCTCACACACACCACATACACACATCACACACACACACACACTATATCAAGCTCACCCCCTCACACACACCCCTCATATTCACCCTCTCACCTACACGCATACTTAATTAATTAATTAATTGCATAACCTTATTATGTCATAATTTAGATATATCGGAAGAAACTGGCCCTCACAACACAGGGTATCCTAGTGTGGGAGCCAGGGTAATCAAAACAAAATGTAAAAGATGTGTCTGCATGAATAAATTTTTATTTTATTTCATTTTTATTTTAAATCAATGCTAGCAAACGAAGTTCTAACTACTATGCTAGCGTACACATTATTTTTTATTTTTTTATTTTATTTTATTTGGGTAGCTTACAGCCTTATTTACAAGTTACATATACATATATAAAAACAATAGCCATTTATAAGCTTCCACAGTTAATAAAAAAAAACTCTTAATCTAGCAACCATATACATTTACAGATAGGCAGAGGAAAAATCGTTAGTGAGTAAGGATTTTACGGAATCAGGACTACTGTTGAAGAGATCTATAGTAGGGTTGTTGCTTAGCTGGTTAAATGCTGCACATGCTCTTACTAGATAGCTATTCTTTCTGTAATTTGTGTGACACTTAGGGACGCGAAGTAACCTGTTAATCGCGTCTGTTATACGCACTATTGCTTACTTACTAAGTTTCTGTGCAATAAAGTGTATTTAACATTACTTTTACTTTAAATAATTCCAGATCTCAAACTCCGTGCTGTTTGACTTCATTGAAATATGCACAGATTACTTTGAGAACTTTTACTTCGGTGAGATTTTCTTATTCTTTTTGTAATAAAACCGACGACGACTTCAACTTTTTGTGTTCTTTTTTAATTTCAGGTATTGAGTACAACTTGGTCGTACTTTTCTTTGGCAACGAGGCTGTATGAAAAAAAAGATTAAAATGTAACAGTACTGGCATCGATTCCGGTGTGACCGCTATATCTAAAGCTAAACCAAATGAAACTGTAACGTTCACTCATATACAAGATTGCGTACCCTGGGATCGATTTCATTGACTAGTAAAAGATATAGAAAGAAAGAAAGAAAACACATTTATTCAACATTGCACTATATAATACATGTTTAGACTTAATAAGACTTAACATTAAAAAACAACACAATGTCAAAAAGACACGCTCAGCATGTTTTTGTTTTGTTTTTATAAAATTATTTATTAAGCAAACTAATAGAACAAATGCAAAAATAACTTAAGTTATACAATTACTGATTTTGATGTTAACTAAATAGGCTAGTGACTATTAACTAGCCTAACCTAGCCTAAGTAGTAACTAAATAGCCTAGCCTAGCCTAAATAGAAGGTGTCTATTTAGGCTAGGCTTGGCTAAATAGACACCTTCTAAAGTTATTTACATAATTAATAAATGCTCATTACATCTTATTATATCATATAGACACCATCACCGTTTTACGCTCTTTAGTATTGTTATAGTATAGGTGAGAGTGAAAGAAATACAGTCACCACTTGCCACCAGGTAGCCTCATTTGCGAAAAGGCACACAGAGCAAGGGAATTTCCACAACCTGTACATCGTTCGAGAATCGGATCTGGGCTACCATCCAAATAATACACGAAGCCAACGTGACCAGAAAAGTACTAAATTCAATTTAGTAATCGTTGAAATGATACTCACGTACTGAATATTGGTCAGCGTTCGTTTGGAATCGCCAATAAAGTGGATCAACTGGAATTACTCTTTAATAATATTATTTCAAATTAATACATTTAGCTCTAAAAATAGTCTATTGATATTATATTTACAAGCACTTGTATCAATAGTCTATGATACATGTGCGGAAAGTTAGCAATTGTAAACGAGATGTTCTACGGCCGGAGTTTACAATTGTCTTTACTCATACTCATACTCATTTATTAATACCGTTGGGACACCAGGAACTCTTGGTTACGTCATGCTTTTACAATAACTTAAAATTTAAAACAATTTATGCTAACCACAAACATAACTGGACCGGAGCGAACAGACCAGCCTATTTACATAGAAAAAAATTAGGCTACCAAAAATAAAATTGTAAAAAAAAATATATAAGCAGCTGTATAGGGGCTTTGTCAAATGACAAAGCCCCTAATAATAAAAAATAATAAATAAATAATTAAGATAAATAATTTAGATAAATATCTAAATTAATAAATAATAAAATTGATATATCTGCTGTAAAGGGGCATTGTCGTACAAATAATAATTATAATAAATTATAGCTGTTGTAAAAGGGCATTGTCAATTGTCACATGTCATAAAGTCTATAAAAATATAGCCAGATTGTATTGGCAATGTTGCGGTAGAAAGAAGAGACGTCTTATTTCAGCTGAAGGTTTATTGAAGTGTTTCATGAAATATACAAATCTGATTTCTTATTGATTGAACAAAAGACTCGAACTCTTTTTTTTTCAATCACAGATAATCTATAAAAAGTAGAAAATAAAAGTTATAAAGTTAGTCTTGGTTTCATTAATTCGCTTTTCTATTTTTTCTCCACCTCTCTTTTTTCACTAAGTAGGTATTTATAAAAAAAAACTGAATTTAATATTTTATTTTTACGGAAGTACAGGAATATTAATTAAAACCAGACATCGTTTTTAATCGCAAACTTTCAAAGAGTTCCTGCTGTTGTTTATCTGTAAAACATCACGCGAAACTTTCACGAACTGAAATTAACTCCAAGAAATTATTATCGCTTCAGAAGCTATTAACTTTCCTGTTTAATTGATACGAAATCAAGAACTGAAACAAAATGTAAACAAGGAGAAAATTACCAAAAGTTTATTACGGTGAGTCGTAATGAACTTTCTTAATATTAAGGCTTCCTTAAGTCTTTGTGCCATCTCTGTCTAGAGCTATGGCGTGGAAAGGGATCGCATGTACCTACCATTTAATGAAGACTTAACTTTAAGGATGTTTCGTGCAACAGACGATAAGTATCTTAACTGCCTAAATGTATAATGTGAGTTAATATTTTGAATAATGATGACTTCTATCGTTCCCTTAGTAGCGGTATGATTTTCACAATCTTACCGCCAATAGCATGAATCATCCTTATTATGTTTTCATTAATATTAATAATACCATTTATCATAAACAGTACTAGACACTTTTCCTTTCTGGCACATAAAGAGGTCTAACGAGAGGTGAGGTTACACTATACCCTAAACAGGAAAATAAAAACCATTGCAAGAGGGCGCCATTGGTAATACTTTTATTTATAGTCTGTTCGCTATGAAAATAAATTTAGTTCCATTTAATTCCGCAATATTGCGAGGTTGTTTCCTGTCCAGGGTATAATTACAATGCCACCTATACCATAAAAGCTCAAACTGAATCCATACTAACGGCCTTGATCTAGCTTGTAGTTAACAGCTTCTTTGCGAAGATGGCGTTGGTAGAGGTACAGTCGGCCAATATTAATAAAGTTTCTTTCGATTTTATTACGTAGTAGCATATTTGTTATGTAGTAGCATACGTGTAGGTATATTTTTATATATTATACAAGTAGGTATTTTATAGTATAGTAAATAATAATAATTAGTAGTTCTTCTATTTAATGTATATGCAACATGCCTTGCAATATCTGTATGACCCAATGGTTAGCTGGTAGAAAATGTCGCATGGCATTAAGCTCGCCTCATGTAGGTACTATTTTTGTGCATTAAAGTTTTTGTTTTAATTTAATTCAACTAATAATATTTTGGGCGATATAGTTCGTGTAAAATAATTAACGTACCACAATTCAGTTCAATATTTTATTTGCTTCTAAAAACACGAACGATCTTGTGATCTTTTTCAACACTATTGAACTTTTTGTTTTAGTTGCAAAACATAATTTCCTACTTACTTACTTATTTTGTATATGTAAACATCTGAGCTCAGAGCCGTTCATGCAACTGTATGTTCCAGAACTTAGTTTCAAACTAAGTTCATTTTCCCTATAACATTCCACTCATTTAGGAGTATTACAGTAAGGGAGCTCTTAGAAAAACATTCGGGTATCGAGTAAAATCGGCCTCTGTCTCTCTCTTACTACAGTCGTAGTACATTAAGGTATCGTTAACAATAACCGAAGCACACTGAAGTTTTCAAGGTGTTTAACTAAAAGCTCACGCACTGTATATAAGTAAAATAAAATCCTTGGATTCATAAATTATATTCCAATACCGAGAGAAAGGTTAAATTTTATTTACTTCGTGTATTTACCCGTGCAGCCGCAACGGAACATTTGCGAAGTGCTATTTTACTGCTGTTTTATGTGTCTGCCTAAACGTGATCTCACGGATCGACTAATCAGTGGTAGGTGTGGTTATATTTGACTAAAACTTTTTGATGACCATGACCATTAAATAGCATAGCGAAACTTAGATTTTGCTTATCGGATAGTTTTTGTACATTCCTTCTTGTTATCGCCTAAGTTATCGCTTAATTAGTCTACTTAGTTAATTGTAGTCATAAATATGTGAAATTAATATACATGTCCAGTACTTATATTTGTCATTCCAGACCTCTTTGTTATTGTACATCTTGTTTGACGGTTTGGGTATGGGGGTAGGTATTTTTAACGGACATACCCACTGGGCTTTATTTAATTTTTTAGTTTTTTTAATTCTCATAGCTTTATCTGTTCATTATTTTTCAAATCATTTAGTTTTACAAATAGAGACACCAATATTACTCACACAGTTCCACTTCGCCAAATCACATAACTTACAGTACATTCAGGTACAAACCACAACACACACTCCCCACCACAGCGCCCACGACATTAGATTACCTAGTGTGGGTGCTAATCGTAGGCTCGGTATTAGGAAATATGTATGATTTTGTATTTAATTTTTTGTAGTATTCATTGTACCTTTCCGTTGTATAGTGTTGTCATTAAATAAATTTATTTTTATTATTAATTTAAACTGAATTGAATTATTCCTGTCTATTCATTGTAAATGTACTGTCATCAAATAGATTATTTATGATATCGCACTTCAGGTTTTTGCACGATAATCAAAGTTTTAATATTGCGCTCGGTGACGATATCTTTTGATCAAAAAGTTTATAGTGACCGTCCACCTGTCCACAATACAATAAATACATCCCGCCAATGATGGTAGTGGTTACCGTCGTCGCCCATGGATATCTTACCTCAGTAAGAAGTCAATGTGTTTCAGGTTAGAAACACATTGACTTAAAAAATTAGATGGAATTGTGCCGTTAAGGCGCTCTGATACCAGCTTACCTGCTAGCTTCCAAAAGCAAAAACAATGGTATTTTTAAACACTACTGATTATAAAGCTAACAAAATTTATGATGAATTTGAGACCTTCATGTAGATACATCGGACACTCGTTACATGATTGGATAAACATCACTCGATCGAAGAATAATCCAGACAAACCCATATTAAGCAACTTAAAACTCATTGTAATTCATTCCTATTTAATTTTATGGAAAGAATATTACATCAAAATTAATGAGGTACGTCCGATTTTATATTTTTATTATTATTAAAACGTAATTCTTCATCCCATGATTACCGAAATCTACTCCTGCTTCACGCCCATCTCGCTGGCTCTTTTATTCTTCGAACCAAAACACAGCAATACAAGCATCTTTCCTCTAATTAAGACAACCATTGCTGATTTACGTCAGAAATAGGTAAAGATGAAGAGAGAAGTAAACTATACGATGACGCATCTGTAATATACTTACTTGCTTAATCTTTGAAATGCTTTTCCCTGTAGACTATAAATCGTTAAGACATTAACTGCAAGCACTTAATTAGGTAGATCCGGACACTGCAAGTGGGGACATAATGGTCAAAGATTAGGTTATAGATTAGATTGTAGAACATTAATTTTAGTATACTTACCTACTGTCAATCTTTTATTCCATAACCCAAAATCTCTCCTTTCATAAGTACCTACTTATCGATGATGAGACAGAACAGATGCATAAAAAGATGGTAAAAAGTATTAGTATTCGTAGAACTATGCTCTTTTTGAATTATTTCATTTCATTAACTATGTAATGAATGATAGATAATTAATATCCAAGAATTTAGTCTATGATCGACGTATAAAAATTTAATTATTTTCCTGTTATCTCTATTTTTAAATGCATTAAAATTTATTATTATATGCTACAGGATAATGTGACTTGATAGTTAGATAGTGAATTAGTTTAAAAAATGTCTTCATATGTTAACTCTCATTTCAATAGAGTTCAATACACTCAAGTATGAATAATTGTTACAGTTTATATTTTAATTATTCTCAATAAATCTTACTTCAGAGGTTGCCTGGAAGAGATCGCTTTAAGCGATAAGGTCGCCGCCTTTGTACATTCCTGTAGTTTTTACTTTTCCTGTATTTTTGTACAATAAAGTGTTTCTATCTATCTATTTATCTTATTTTACAGTATGAATAATGGACTACATATTAAATGTGACAAATGTACATATCCACTGTGAGACCGACCACATGTATGTATAATTACTTAAAATTATCAAGTAATTAGTCTATGAACACAATGTCCATAGCGGCTGAATCACGTCGGTAATTTGTAGGCGTCAACAAGATTAGCGCTGTATTGTTATGATAATAATTATGATCTGGATGAGAAAAGTGATCGGTATTTCCATTAGATGGACTAATGACAGAGCCTCATAGCTAAAGTACGAGTATGATTAGAAATGATCGGGATGGGAAAAGTGATCGGTATTTCCATTAGATGGACTAATGACAGATCCTCTTAGCTAAAGTACGACTATGATTAGAAGTGATCGGGATGAGAAAAGTGATCAGTATTTCCATTAGATGGACTAATGACAGAGCCTCTTAGATAAAGTACGAGTATAATTAGAAATGATCGGGATGGGAAAAGTGATCGGTATTTCCATTAGATGGACTAATGACAGAACCTCTTAGCTAAAGTACAAATATGATTAAAAATGATCGGGATGAGAAAAGTGATCGGTATTTCCATTAGATGGATATAAAGTAGGAGTATGATTAGAAATGATCGGGATGGGAAAAGTGATCGATATTTCCATTAGATGGACTAATGACAGAGCCTCATAGCTAAAGTACGAGTATCATTAGAAATGATCGGGATGGGAAAAGTGATCGGTATTTCCATTAGATGGACTAATGACAGAACCTCTTAGCTAAAGTACAAATATGATAAAAAATGATCGGGATGAGAAAAGTGATCGGTATTTCCATTAGATGGACATAAAGTAGGAGTATGATTAGAAATGATCGGGATGGGAAAAGTGATCGATATTTCCATTAGATGGACTAATGACAGATCCTCTTAGCTAAAGTACGAGTATGATTAGAAACGATCGGGATGGGAAAAGTGAAGTAAAAGTAAAATACACTTTATTGCACAAATAGAAAACAACAAACAAAAGATAGAAAAGGAAAAAGTGAAGTACAATTTAGGCGGCCTTATCAATATGGCCTTATTCTTATAATTAAGAATGGAACGAACTTAAAACAAACAAATTGCAAGCAATTGCACCAGTAAATTAAAACTGGCCAAGTGCGAGTCGGACTCGCGCACCGAGGGTATATTTGCCCCATTTTCAGATTTCAATTCCTATTTTGGACCTCATTTTCAATTAATATTAAATTATTTCCAAGTTTCTTTTACCTAGAATAGACGTTTTTAGCAAGTTCTACAACTGTGACAAATTTCAAGTCGATAGCTTCAGTAGTTCCTGAGAAAAACAGCTGTGACATACAGACGGACGGACACCGAAGTTTCGCCATAAGGGTACCTTTTTACCATTTTTGTACGGGATCCTAAAAACGAAACGAAACCAGCGGTGGCAGGCGATGCAGCGCCGCCGTCGCCCGCCTATGTAAACAACTCGGTTTTCGCGCATCTTGCGATTTTTAATATTTCCCGATTTCTCGACAAAATGTTTCTCGTGAGGAAATTTCGTGAATTTCCCGGGAAATCGAAACGAGAATTCCCGACTCAGAAACCCTACACACGACAAGAATATGCGCTCAGTGTTATGTCATGACGTAATGTTAGTAACTCGTATTATCGTTACTTATTCTTCTACAAGTAGAAACTTATCACTTATAGGAATATAGGCGGATGTTTCATACAAATGAATCAGTAAGTACATACCTAAGTAATCAACCTGCCGGCGTCTTAAAGATACAACCTTGGGATCTTCAAGGGGAGAGTAAATAGGCATTTACTGTGTCCGCATCCTCCATCCCCGACGACCTCATCGTCACTTACCAGCAAGTGAGATTGTGGTCAAACGCGGATCTAGTCCAAAAAGGCCTAGAAACATACGAGCATATTATTACCCGTGAAACATGCTATGCAATAACCCAAACTTCCTTTTAACTTCACAACAGTTATATATTTGTGTAACGATAAACACAAACATCGTACATTGTCTGATATGTAAATTGAGACCACATTGTTTAACTTGAACTGTAGGTTAGTAAATTAATTAATTCGTAAGTACGACGATTCTGGGTTCCGTATCTCTACTACAATTATCTGAGTAGGCAGTGTTTACTATGAACACAGTAACATCTGATACTGCTAATTGCTCTTGCATTGTGTTACAAATTGTAACGCTTGATTGTACGCGTTTGTTTTGATGACAGTTTGGAATTGAATTTTGTGTAACATTTACGTTTTGTCTCTGTGACGTGCCACTGTTGGGCAATGCAGGAGGCAGAAGACAGAGTACCTACGCAAGCGTTTATAGAGTGAAATTCGACATATCGACGCACCCTAAGTTAAACCACGTATCTACAAAACCCTAATTTTACAGGAGAGCGTTTTTAAGTTCAAAAATATTTTAAAACGTGATAATTCTGTTACTGTTTGCTCTACGATTGTGAAATTTTCTGTGGTATTACATAATTTTGCGTCCTTTTAGATGTTTTTAATAAATGTTGTAAATATACCCTCGTTTCGGAATTATTTCACTTACGTTGTTTCACATTGGAAGTCTTTGAATGCATTTACACGTATGTGGACAGATACAAGGTCTTACTTGGGATTTTGAAGATATCAAATACAATAACTAACCACTTACGCTATTTAACATTGTGACTGGTAATAAAGGTTTAACGTAAGTACCAATTACAACAGTACATTTTAATTTATTTCCATGTATAGACACGTAATACATGGAAAATATGTATCTAAGTAACTAACTAAGTACCTATCGAAATTATTTTTGGATCTTTGTTATGGGATTAGGTTAAGAAATAAAATTTATTTTGCATTTGGTAATCATTTTTATTTCAGTCGATCATCGTAATCATAACAATATTCATTCGAAATCAATCCTAAAACTCAATACAGTCCTTCTGTTTTTATGATAAAAAATATTGTAAAAAGAGCCATATTAAACTAATGGACACAATAACTCTATATTAAAAATTTAACAAACCCCCGACTACCTCTTCTTATTCATCTTCATTCAAATATCCCTCTTCGCCTCCTACTAAATTTTCATAAAAGAAATGATAATTTGAAGGTATATTATTATTTTTACACAAGTACATGAGATCAGAAATGTTGGCTTTAGGCAGTGACAGCTTACCATTATAGGTTTGCTGCAGTCTTTGAGAATTTAATGGGATAACAGACTCATTTGATACAGCAGTGCCTTTCTTTTTACGGTTAAACGGTTTTCTTATTGCCTTTTTTTCTTGGTTTGCACTCTTCGGTTCTCGTCCACACAAATACATTTAAATTCGTGATCACAAAAGTCAGTCTTAAAATGTATTTTATTCCATTCTTCTGCCAAAATCTGTAACTGTTTTATGTGAGACCAATAATCTATATTCTTTTCTATCATGTGCCCAATTACAGTTAACTAGAAGAATTTTGAAATCCAGGAAATCGGACGTTGTCATTTCCTTGACAATATAAAGATTTGAGTCTTGTTTGGCCCATCTGATCAGGGCATACCAATGGTCTGGATTGAAAATCATTCTATTCTTGGCGGACCTAAAGTGCATGAACACTGTCGCCTTCGTTTTGAGTATGCCCGTTTTCTAAATACTTGTGTGTTATGAACGCTTGGAAGTCTTTGGCTAGCCACATATAAGGCGCAAAAACAATTCTATTCCAATAGGAATGCGGCTATGAACAAAATATTGTCCACTACAATTATCAGACCAAAAATTGAATTTCTTAATTCCTTTTTACTGTGTTGTTTGATAAAATCGTAGAGGCAGCTGGATACTTTGATAGACCCTCTAGCTGTACTTTCGTCCCACACATAGCAAAAGCCTTTTTTATTACCCATATCAAATATAGTGAAATTAAACACAGATTACTTTCTTTTATAGTACAATATACTTGTTTCTCCAAGTTGTAGTTCATGTACTTTTTGAAAACGTAGACAGCTGTTATAGTATCTTCGGCATCCGTGATTGCAATTTCTTTATCCTTGTTTTTGAGATCGCGAGCAATTGTTTTGTTCATAACGAGTCTAGTATATGTCTTATGTTCCTGTTCTGTTACAGGTTTATTAAATTTTTGTAGGCATGCATACGACACATTGATATTTTTGGTGTGTGGAAGCCAAGGTTGAAATTTTGGTTAATTATATCTCTATATTGTCGTATAGTCGTTACCTTATTACGATTTTCAGGATCATCCCATTCTTTGTACAATAGGTACGTCCGAGCGTATGTTAGTGTTCCATCTAGATATAATTTTGAGGAATTAGTATGTACGTAGTGCGCTTGTACAGGGGCAAAGCTCTTTGGATGATCACAGACACTGGAAATCATTTTGTCTGGTTTTTTTGACGTTTTTGTGTGTTCCACGCTTATCTTGTTCAACCACTCCAAGTTTCGATGAAAGCTTGTTTAAAGCAGAATATACCAAGCTTTCACTAATGCCGAGTGTGCTGAGTTTAAGAACATTGTGTAAGATTTTGCTGATATCTTCATCGGTTTCATTATATTATCGGCGAAGTCAGCACTGTCCAACATGAGGGTATCATCGTGTGACTTCTTGGGTTCGCCTTGGTCGCACTTATTCCGTGCGCGACGAAAACTACTATGGGGTAGCGCCAAGTCCACTGTAAATTTTAAGATACAAGTTAATTAAATTGAAGATTTTCGAATGTGTAACATTGTAAATCAACAGTTACGTGTTTGAAGGAAACAAATTTCCGATGCATTAGCTCGTAACTACAATTTATTTTTATTAAAATTAAGAAATAAATGCCTATTTGTAAATAAAATAAAAATGCATTAAAAAAAACGATTATTAACAAGCATTGCAATCCCTAACACATATTGTCTCGGAAGCTATTAATTATTTATAGATAGGAATTACCTACCCACATTATAACATAAAAACAACTGAATTCTGTTACTTACCTCTATCGTCGAACTATTTATCTTCTTTTTTATTACCTTTGGCATTGAGTTTTAACTCTGATAGAAACTTCCTACGTTTATACGACATAATTTTAGTTAATTTCAACACAGAGCATAGCACATACACGTTGCTAACACAGCACTGTCCCGCGTAGAACTGGGTATAAGTCACTTACCCTCTCGCCCCACTAACCGCAGGCGGCGCGTAATCACGGAACTGGTGGATGCGAGTATATACTTCGGAAGTAAATATAGTTACGATATAATACGTCTGCATAAAATCTTCAATACATACTTTTTTCAGTTTTTTAGTAAACTATTATATAGATTCGGGTACCGTGAACACGAAAATCACAAAGATGTATAAGGTCGTATCAGGCAGTTACGAGGTTTAACTTAGGGGACGTCGATATTATGTAGCCAGATAGATCACGTTTGCTATACAAATGAAACAAATTATATTATCGAGTTTTATATTTCTTTTGTCTCTGTTTTTCTGAAGTACTCCCATTAGGTCATGCGCTCACTAGGTCATGCATGATTTTTTTCGCACTATGTCTTGCATGACCTAGTGAGATTAATATTTTCTTACTATGTCATGCACGATTAGATGAGGTTAATTATTTTGTCAAAGTTTTATGTATTTTATGTTTACAATAATTAGGTTAATCTGTAAAATTGTAAACAGAATGTAAATAAATTTAAAAATCTTCGGCTTCGTCGCTTACTTTCTTCCTTCTCGCATGCATGAGCCAAGTTTCGCAGCTTGGCAGAAGGATAGAGATAAAATATTAATCTCACTAGGTCATGCTAGGGTCATGCATGATGTAGTGTGAAAATTTTTACGCATGACCTAGTGAGCTCATGACCTAATGTCAGTAAACTTATTTCATTTTAGTTTTTTTGCATGTAATGCAAACATTTCGAGTTGTAATAACAAAATTCGGAAGTACAAAGTGGAATCGTAAAATTAAAATTGTGTTTTCCTGGAGAGGTGAGCCTGAAATTAATAACGTCAATCAAAAAGTATAGCCCACTGATTTGTTGAACTTTGTGAATGGGGCTAGAAGACAAGAGGTGAACAACATTTTATTACGAGTAAGTCCATCTAAAAAGAGTATGAATAATTCTACCAAAATAATTAAACTACATCCAAAATACGTATATCTGTTTGTCTGTAGCATCATAACTCGACAACCGATAATCCGATTAAGACTTGGATAATTTTATTTAACAGATAATTCTAAGATTGTTATTAGCCATGGGTTATAAAATTTGCGCGCTAAAAGTATGTGTCATATAGTAGAGTCATGCATCTAGGGCAAATTGAAAGCAAAAGATAAATTCGCACCAGTGTAAACTTAAGTTGAAAGCGTAAGCTAAAAATTGTAATTACACCAATTCATGCATATTTTCCCCTCCGTTTTGGCTCCCTGGATCATGGAACCTCTAGGGGATTCTCGTCGTCTTTTTAAAACTACGCTGCATTTTGGTTACTAACTTAATTTTTGTATTGTGTTCTTACTCGTAGTCGCTTGTTCAGTGGCTCGACAGGATGAGGGCAGATGAAATTCTGAACAGTTAAAATGGATTTTAACTTCTTCTTTTCTGCCTTATTAATGTCTCTTATTGAAGTTCGCAGCGAGTTTTTCATGAACTTTGCGGGTGATATTTTAGTCGCTTTTTACGAAAATACTAATAAATTACGCACGCAGAAGTCGACTCTTCATTATTTCTATTTTATTTTCTCTATCAAATTGAACTGTCGGCTGTTCCTGTTCTTTACCAAAATGCTGTTCGCCGCTTATTGAAATTCGCGAACCTTTTCTTTTTAAACGAAGGTTTGTTTAAAAAAAAACTGTCATTCAGTCCTTTTCGTCGTCGAAATGACCACTTTTGGTAATGACCACTTTTTGAATTTACCAATTTTTCTCTGCTTTTTTCGCGCAAGCAAAATTCTTCATGTAGATTTATTCACTATTTCCAAGAAATCAAATCATTTAACATTTCAAGGAGTCGGCCAAAATTCTAACTTCTTGTCTACCTAAATTGTTTGAGAGTCACAAGCAACAGGATATGACAGTCCATTAATTTTTCACCAAAACATTCGTTCGAAAGGAATCGAATCTAAAAATGTAATCGCGACTGAGATGTGAAGTCCAGTGCGTGAATTTTAACGGTTGTGACCACTAAAAAGTGTAATAGATTTTGAATTAAGTACTATTGTACACAAACACACACAATATGTATCACAGGTCATTAGTGCAATTTATTTATTTATTTTTGGAAAATTCTTACCAAAATTTTTCACATAAGTATTTAATCTTTTTGATGTTTAGTTTTTAATTTTAATTTTTTTACCCACTACCACTATTGTTCCCACTAACATCTAGCAATATCTGTATGACCCAATGGTTAGCTGGTAGAAAATGCCGCATGGCATTAGACTTGCCTCATGTACTATTTTTGTGCATTAAAGTGTTAAATAAATAAATAAACATCTTGGGATTAGGAGTGAAATGAAAAACAGCGCTGCATATTTGGTACCCGAGTATGTCAGCATTTGCTGACTTTCCCCCCTTTTGCCAAATATACATAGTGCATTGTGATCTGTTTGTTCTCTATTTGTTATCTGTTGTTTTCTATTTGTGCAATAAAGTATTTTACTTTTTACTTTTATTGTCATATCCCATATAATATGTAAGTATATCTATGGTATAGTAAACATATAGGGAACGAGAAGTCGGAAGACTTAACAACGTTACAGAGATGTTAGTTGTTAAGAGTTCTTTGCTGTTATTTAGTAGATTAATGTCCAAAGTTTCCTTAGTAATTTGTCGATAATTCCTATATCTCCACGGTCACGTACCATAATGGTAACGTGATTTTAGGGTAACATCACGCAATTATTTCTTCTTGTTATCAGATTCCTAGTTTCTTTATACACTTTTTCTGCAATAGGTATATTCATTTTATACCTAGTAGATTTTTCTGTTATTTAGATATATGTTATTTTACCACGAATTAATAATCTAAAACATTAGTTGTTACTAAAATTAACGTAAGTAGTTTCGATCGTAATCTACCCAACTTCTCTAAACTAAACGAAGACCATACGGAAGAGCCACGTAAGTCACCATTTTGTTGAAATTAACTTTCTAATGTAATTTCATTTCTTTCCTGTGATAAGTTTTATAGGATACATTTCGGAGAGTGCGCATCGGAATTGCACGACCTAATTCCAGCATCTCCATTCCGGCTTCGGACTACCAGGCGCGGGGAGGGGTTCCATCCTTATGTTGTTGATATCCCATCTGCTCGTACGAAGCGATTTGCTTCTTCGTTCATTATGCGAACGGCTAAGGAATGGAACAGCCTGCCGGCGTCTGTATTTCCCGAAACCTACAACCTTGGGATCTTCAAGGCCAGAGTGAATAGGCATTTACTGGACCCGCATGCTCCATCGTCGACCTCATCGTCGCTTACCATCAGGCGAGATCGAGGTCAAATGCGGGTTTAGTTATACATAAAAAAAAAAAAAAAAGTACTATTAGTTGCCGTAACAGGTAGCTCAAAATACAAATTAACCTTTAAATCTAAACTCATACTAAATCTATGGAAATAGTTTTTTGCTATTTCTGAGATTTCTAGTACTCGAACCTCGGTTGACTCCATAGATTCTATTGTTCCTAACATGAAATAGAATCGATTAGCATCAAAAAGTTTTTTTTGTGAAAAATTGCATTTTACTCGCTGACTATAGCTTTTAAAAAAATCTGTGAATGCAGTTTTAAATAGTTCCAAAAGTTAGGGAAGGTCTCCTAAGACCATTTTGGTATGGATCTGGTAGCTGCCCTGGGTACCCCGCCGAAACTTCCCACCCTGTATACACAATAAAGCAAACGTTGTTTTTGTAATATTTTTTGCCGGTAGGTACATTTAATATAGCGAATGTACCCCGAGGTCGTTCTGTCCATTCAATTTATTATTGTACGGCATTTGATCGAGCCCACATTCAAGAGCTGAAGTGCTCTCCATTAAATGAATTAAAAATAAACGTATAGTACTAGGTACTTATTACCTTTATTATATTGATAATAATATGGAATCACCATGACTCATCCTAGTGTAACAAAAGACAAATGTGCTGACGATGGCGGATGGATGGACTTTTTTTCTTATATACTTTTGTTCTTAATTTTTAATAACTGGGTGGTGGTTGAAATGGTTTTGCGCTTTCTATGGTACCTTTGTTTTCTTGTCAAGCGTCTAGACTTCAGAAAATTGTTTTCTTCACTAAGCCTATTTGGTTTATTTTTATCTTAATTCTTTGATGTTTTCTTGTCGATATACAAAATATGGCTGTTATTTTGCTTCGTAATAAGGGTAATCAGATAGGCTGGCAATCTGTTAGTAATTTTTAGATCAAACTTCTAACCTAGATTCTAATAATATATAATACGATAGGTTGCGCTACATCCCATTGCATAATTTATATGCTACATACTATCTAATCTAATCTATATCTATATTATAACAATTAAAATGAACAATTAGTTACTACTTATTGTTAAATGGTCCAGACCTCAGCGACACGCTGGTTTTCAGGTCTCGCCTAACATGCTGGATGGAGCGCTGGTTGCGGGACACAACACGATTATGTGGTCAAATCTCCGTTATAATTTTATATTAAAATGGATGACAATATGTATGTGTCTTTAGCTTCCTTGTGATGATAACAATTGGGTTTATGGGTCTAAGAGAGTGTCTATACCATTCACTGAGGTCAGCTAACAGAGACTTTGCTGCATACAGCAATTTTTTTAGGTACATATACCTAGTAAATTATCCTAAAAATAACCCCTATCGGTGAAATATAACTTATTAACTATCACAGGATTTAACATCTAGTGGCAACGAACTTCGGCGTGATTGGTGTGTATTTTATTTTATTTTATGTGGCAAAATCGACCAAACACAAGCAGATTTTTGCGACGAAAGGAGGTGCTCTTTACAGTGTTTTTTAACTTTGCTTTGATATCTACAGGATTTTTTTAAAGGGATTCTGTCTTGGGAAACTTTATGACTTCGAAACCTTGTTACTCATACATTATTATTATTATTTCATTGATATCTATTTTGAAAATGATATCTATGAACTTTTACTTTATTTAACGCTTTTAAACATTGGTTTAAAAGTTTAAAGCGTTGGAATCCAAAGTCCCGATTACACCTCCGGTACAGTCGCGTGAATAAATTTGATTCCACCCTTGTCACGAGTCGAGTCGAGATAAGTGACCGAACTTCTCTGCTCTTTCCAACAGTTCTGCTTTATCTGAGATCGCCCATCTCGTAAATTTTTCCTAATCTTTCGACGATTTCTTTTCCCTTTGTCCGACTGTACTTCAGTTCTAACTTTGTATAAATTCAGAGAGTTGAATGATGTATTCATTTTTAAGTTATATTCAGGATATTTTTTACCTAGAAACAATTAATTCAGCTTTCTACAAGAAATAACAAACTTCTTTTCTTTTGGACACTAAATTCAATGAAGCAAAAAATAACATTTTTAATTAAATAACACATATAATATAATCAAAAATGTACCTAGTTCTACATTTTTAAATATTAAAATTAATCTCTATACTTACTACCTAAACATATGATTTTTATATTGGTTAATTCAGCGATAATGTAAAGGAAGGGAGGCAAATTATTGGGCTAAAATTGTCCAGTTACCCATACTGATTTCCTTTATTTTTATTTACATTATACGTTAAATTTTAAAACTTGCACAAACGCTGAAGATATTAAAATCTTAAAAATTTTAATACACGCCTGTTTTGTACATTCGACAAAAAATAGTAACAACAGAAAAACTCCGTACGTTACAAAGGGACGCCTTTGTGTCCTGTCACGGATTAACATGGAAATTGAATCAGCTTGCACGACGAACTTAGTCGGGACAAAGCTTTGCGACTTCAGACTTCTACTGTACGTATTTTTTGTCCTGTTTTTATCGCGATCACTGTGTTCCGCGCGCGTCTGTAGTTTACTTTTTGGTTGTTCGTGGCGGGAGTGATAATTAATTGCTGGAAGCTTTTGTTCTCGATTGTACTGGTTTTGGAGCTAATAGATTTTTGGGCCCATTTATATTTTATAGGCGGAATACATAAAATAAGGATTCAATTAATAGCTAATGAACGAGTCATTCCAAACAGGTATCCAGCTATGATGAATTTTGAGGCTCGGAAATTAGGTATTTCGGAGTTTTGCCAATAAATTCCCTCTAATCTGACCGCATAAATTGACCTATCTAAGCGGAAAAGATAAAAATGTCACTCGTTTTAACATATTATAGCAGGTGTCAGCGATATAACGGAATATATAGGGCGTAAGTTGGCAAAGGTTATAAATCTAACCCTTTTCATGGTAGATGGAACCTTTGCGAAGGACGCGACGTGATTCACATAACAACAGTTCAATACATCCGTGGCGATGACACACTCACGGATTTTACGGACGTGATCCCTGATGGTGCTGGTTGCTAAAAAACTGATACACACGATCTGATTTTTAGTTAACTGTGATTCAATCCGATACGGACATTTAATATTTTTCAAAAATATCATCCTGACCATGAAGGAACGAACGCCCGAAGAGGAGGAAGACAATTTTTCATCCAAGATTATCGCACTTACTAAGCCCTCTTGATGCTTGAAGATCTTGATCTACCTACTCGAAGATTTTTTAATCCGTCTGGATAAATATGGCATGATAAGTAAGTGGAGTAGTCCACTTACTTATCATGCCATATTTTTAAGTTTTACAACTTACAATTCCGAAAATATAATAAAAATATGTATCAAAAATAATTAACGTGTAACAAAAATCAAGAAAATGGCAGTAGTCTACATGATACATCCTGGTAGGTTAATCTGACCTTGCAGGATTTCTATTTGTAGAACCTGATCTAAACGGAATTTACGACGTGGTCAGTCGAACGTTGCCGGATTTTAAAATTTCCAATTTCTGACCTAGATATAGGTATTAGTAATCGATTTGTCTAATTATTAATTGTATAGATATTGTATTGATACAAATAAGATGAAAAAAATCATTTTGTTTTGTTCCCGATTTTCTTTGAGCATAAAAATTTGCCTGTGTGTCATCGCGATTATGGATAGTGGGTAGCTGTCAGATCGGATTTTTCCGGATATCGTATCACGTTTTTGACACTCTGTAGGTATCTCAGATTTTTTGTATTTTTTTGTGCCTTTTATGTCGATGGTTATACATCGTACAAGTATTTTTTCGCGCCACTTAGAGCCACTTTTATAATACCTACAAATAAATAAATAAATATACTTTATTGCACACCCGGGATAAAACAAAACATACAACATAAAGAGAGGTACAATACAATGTGCAGAAGGCGGCCTTATCTCTTTAAGCGATATCTTCCAGGCAACCTTCAGGTGATGGAAAAATCATAAGATACATAATATACGGATGCAAAAGGCGTAAGAAATAGAAGAAAAAAATAACAATAATAAAAAAAAAACCTTTGCAAGCTGCAATGCAGTAGTAATATTACGTAAATACTACTTCTCAGTTTAACGAAGGGGAAACCTATTGCTGTCTCTAGTCCGCCTGTCCGTCATCACAGTCATTTACCACGTAAATAGGATAAGATCACTTCTCATAAATATATTTCCTTATCTAATCCTAATTTTATACTTACTCTAAGCAGAATATAAGGCTGTTTTGCCCAAGTTTGATTAAACGATAAAGTTAAAGCCGATATTGGCTGAAAAGGCTTCTACGGAAACTTATTAGGGCCATGATAAGACTTAAGCGCAAACGGCCCGCTTCAGGGGCAAAATAAATTTCCCCGATGGCCATAAGTACCTTTCAAATTGAGAACTTACCTATCGAAGCCCACCTTTTCTCTTCTACCATCCTATATTTCGAATCTATGAAACGTAACGACGCGGTTGAATTGAAAACTTACAGAGGTAGGTAATTCCCAGACTTATTAATTTTTCAGAATATCATTTTGCTAATCTGGTACAAAATTGTGAAATTGGTATTAATAAATAATCAGGCGCTTTTCGGGGTAATTTCAAATATTTCTGAGAATAATAAAAATAAAAATAAATTAGTCAAAGTCGGACCTCAATTAGTTTAATATAAATACATTAAATTACATTTGAACAAAAACACACGATAATTGTAAAGTTGTACTTATCTATTGCTGTGAGGAGCTTTTTAGTTGAACGAAACAATAATTGAACAAAAATTGTTGAAATATAGACATTTATAGAGGTTTGAAGTACGTATAGGTAAAATATTAACTTATAGGATCAAGCCGTGTCGTTGCTAGAGCTTGAAAAAACCTTCAATTGGCCCCTTAAGTAAAATTCAGCCAAACCGCAAGAACTAGAATAATATATCGTCAAAGTTAGAACAAACAGTTATACCTCTTTAAATAGAGACCAAAAGCCTGTAACGTTGTGTAAGTAACGTAAAATAGATTTTTCTTATAGAGTTTTAACACCATGCTGAACTGACGAGGGTGATGTAGGTGACAGTGATGGATTAATATTCTAATTTAGGTATGTAAGAAAAAAAACGTTTTTTTGTCTGTTACTGTTTCTTTTCAGATAACTTGACAACGGATGATCCGATTTGGCCCAGGGTTTTTTTAATACAGAATTTTGTTGAAAGTTTTCTTAGCCATGTCTGATTACGTACGTATATACAAGCACTTCGCTATATTGCAATATTTCAATTATTAAGTAAACAATTAAAAATTAAAGTTCTGTAGTAAAAAAATATATAAGAATACATTGTTATACCTTGCCAATTATATTCTAACACTTAGAGTAGTTAAATATTAAAATAGGTAAGTTTATCAAGGTACAATACAATAAAACACCAGAATACAAAACCATCTATTTATTGCACACACATATGCGAAGGAAGGAACGAACGAACAACCATGAAGAAACGAACGCGCGCCCGCTCTTAGAGGAATCCCTCCCCTATTTCCTCCCCTATGCTCCCGGTTTTTTCTTTTATCCAAGCATGAATTTAAGTTAGTAAGTACTCGTATAATGCATACTTAGTAATTCCATGAGATATCTGTACATAAATAATTTGTGGCAACCGGCAGCGTAACTTATGCTATGAAGAAAATATAAGACGCTGATTTTCAGCATGTCCTTTTATCAATTTTCTTTTGAAAACATTTCCAATTCCAGTATACGTACATAAAATTTACTCACTACTCTATCCCATATAAATCTAAATTAAAAAAATTAATACCCCCCGACTTACCCTTGTTTTCCTTAATAAAAAAATAAAATAAAAAAAATATGTCTGAGGAAATTAAAAGTTTCCGAAAGCGCGTGAAATCAAAGTGCAAGGGGAGGCCTGTGCCCCAACAGTGGGGACATTAATAGGCTGATGATGATGGTGGTGGGGTATATTATGAATATTATGTCATAAAATTGTAATAGGTTTTTTCAATAAATAAATAATAAATAATTATGATTCAAGTGAGCTAAATTGGTCATAATTACACTCGAGGCTAGATTGCATCCCGAGTCGTAGGCGAGGGTGTAATGGAGCCGAAACTGTAAGGACCAATGCTCATACGACATTCTTCAACACGCGAGGAAAAAAAATCATTAACATCTTTTTAGATATAAAATATATTTGTTGAGATTTAAAAAAAAAATGAAAAGTAAATAGCACGAGTATGGTAATGTAAAGTTTTTTCTGCACGCGGGGATATCCCTTTACTTTTTCCTGGTCATCAAGGTTCCAGATGTGGGAAGGGCTCCATGGTCCAAAACATTTGAGCTCAAACTCGAACCATCTGGCTTTACCATTCCATCTGACATGTATCATTGTTCCAAGATCTTGGAAACCACTGGTCCAATTTTTATCAGGCATGGCTAAGAACACCCTCGACAAATTCCTCTATTAAATAAAAAAACCGGTTCCAAATCGGATCATCCGTTGTCAAGTTATGATGCCACAGACACACAGACAAACAGCCAGAGAAACGTGTCAAACTTGTCAAACTATCAGAACAAAAAATATATCTGAGTAGGTATAATCACTTAATCACTTAACAATAGTGTAGTTACAATGTATAAGTAAATATCGGTCTCTACTACCTGCACTGGCCTCATCGGCCGTCTTGCAGCGTAGTAGATAGCAAGTCTATGGCCTGGGGGATACACTTATATAAAAATTAGATAAAAATTATTATTATTTAAAAAAAAAACTGTATATAAGTATTAAGTACACAAAAAAGCTATATTAGTTTGTACTTACGTATTTAAAGCAATATTGCAGCTACCAGTTCTAGTTTTGAAAAGTTTAACTGTTTCGCCGACGAAAACTAATAACTCGCTAAAAGTTACTGGAACTATACTGGACTGCATTTCAGTACAATGATTTATACCTTGATAACACCTCTATGTTAGACACCTCTATGTTAGAAGTGTTATTAAGGTACAATGGTTGGTGGTTAGAGGCTCTAACAGCCAGATTTCAACCACTGCTGAACATATTACTCTCCCAAAGAGTGCCACACTGTCTTCTGCTCTCCTCATCCAGCCATCGCCAGCAATCTTTATCATCAAAAGACATTTTTACTTATCTTTTGCGTAAGGATATGACACAACAATCAAAAGTCACGCAATGGACTACATCGTAATGATTCAATTTTTCGATTCGATATAGGTAATTCATTTCAAACGATATTTTTTTGCGAAAAATGTATGGACTATATAAAAACTGCTCATAAAAATGAAACTAAACGTTCGATTCGTCATAAATGTACTGTTTATTTAAATCGTTGTTATAATCGTTTCTTGGGCATCATGGTCGTATCCTACATATGATTTTAATAATCACTCTAAATTAAAAATTTGCACAATACCCCACTGTCCCGATACTATGTTCCTGGTACCAATCATCATATCTTCAAGTTTCCAGATGTCAAAAAGTTGCACCATGGTTCTAATTAGTTCCCATCAGTACTATAGATGAATAGTCGAAAAGGTTTTGGTCAGACATTACTGTAAGAAAGTTTATCAACAAGATAATCTAAAAATTGTATAATCGGTAAATGAAATTTAAAGGGTTAAAGAAGGAACTCGCAATATCTTACCTTACCACAAAGTTAAATGGAATTAAATTCCATTCCCAAAATGGGTTGCAATTTTACAAGAAAAAGCTTGTAATCCAGGAAACGTAGACAATTAAGTGGTTTAACTAGTTCTAGAACAACAGTGCCGCTAATACTAGAACAACTTCACTGGAATTTGTTGTTAAAACATTAGTGTACGAACATACCTAGTTGACTAGATACGGTATTAATTTTATTAACAACCGCCTTCAAATAACTAAATTTCTGATCAGATAGCTGTTGATTGACTCTACCTAACAACAATGGAATTGTACTTCATAATGTGTTTTGTCAGTCGCTTACTAAAATGAAGAAAAGAACGCGTGCCCATCCATATGGAGATCTAATCTTAATCGTCTCGGGTTGTTGAAGTTTTGTTGACGAAATGTCATTTAGTAATTTTCAACGAGTCAGTCTAAAATTTTATTGCAAATGACTGGTAACATCATCTTATCTTGTATTCCCAAGATATTCTGGTCTTACAGACAAGAAGTGAACTTTGCTGTCAAGATGCTGCCCGACCCTGTAACTCACCCTCACCCACTCGATCGACTTGGCGACAAAGTTCCCCATACAAAATAGCATTCATTATCCATTAGGGGAGACTATTTTTTCTTTCATCCACAAGCTATCTGCACTCATATTTCATTAAAATAAAACCCATACCTCACTAGCGAATACTGAGTTCCTAATTTACTCGTACCACTCCGTACATAATGTACGTACATAATGTAAGCACTATAATACGAGTACTTCCTGTAATCTTGTGCACTTAAGCTTTGAGTCATATAGGTACATGTTTTATCTGAAATACTTAATCACGCCTCCAGGGTTTGTCAAGGAATTCTTCGTACATTGGTAACTTGAAACCACCGAAGTGCAGAGTCGCGGTACACTGAAGAGCAATTTATTACTTTTAACTTGTTCGCGCTGTTCCAGATTAAATGGATGGCTTGCCTGCTCAAACAAATATTGTCAGGAAATAAGCAATAAGTACTGTGTTGACATATGAGTAATATTGATAATTGACTGATAATATTTAATTAAGTATTTATTATATTTGTCAGTTAATTCCGTTTTTAACTACTATTTGCTAACATAACTTTAACATTACTTCGGTCTCAGTTCGTTAACATAACTTTAACATACATAATGAAATTCAGAATCAGAAATAGAAGAATATCGTATTCTTCTATTTCTGATTCTGAATTTCATTCTGATAACCTTTCCTTTATGAATTAAATTATTTATTTTATACCAAAGAATCTCGGTAAACAGGTTCTGTATTGATTGATAAATAAAAATAGGTAATTTATTTTAATTCCATATCTGAAATACTTACTAGATAAATATACTAATCTGGGTGAAACATACATATTTGAGCCGTTTGGGGTTGAAACATTGGGACCCTGGGGGCCGGGAGCGCACCGCGTCTTCAAGGACCTCGCAAAGCGCCTGGTCGACGCGTCAAAAGACCCAAGATCTTGCTCCTATTTGGCAGCCAGTCTCTTGGATACACTGCCGGATGTGGGGGACTTAACTCAATTTTTTTATCTTTAGTTTTTTTCTTCTTCTTAGCCTTAGTTTAGTTTTAGCTTTAGTATTATTTTAGTGTTATTTATATTGTTATCGAATAATAATAAAAAGTTTTATTTATTATTCGAATAATTTATATTTTACCATTGAAAAAAGAAAGAAAAGAAACAAAACTTTATCTCCCACAAAAAAATATCTGTTTACATAAGTGTCCGTAAGTCCACGGGAGATTTTTTAACCATAGCACTATTGGTATAGCGCCAAGCAGTTCGTCCACGGGTAACTCACAATTACAATTACACTGGGCTAACTCTATATAATTCTAGAGCTTCCCATTTCTTTCTATGGTGACCCTACAGAGGCTGACATGGTCACCTTGTCGTATACCAAGCCTCTAAAAAACTGATAAACAAAACACAGCGCTGATTTTTAGCCAGTTCCTAAATAAAATTAATAAAAAAAACTGCGAAAATGTTTTTGATCCATTGGATAAAAAAGCCTTAGGACTTTTTCCTACTATTCAAGAAACAATTCCACTTTACACACTAAAGTGTGTAAACACGGCAACTTATTTGTAACAGATTGCGAACAAAAAACTAAGTTCATCGCTTACCTTCCTTCACCGGTAACTCTGTACGAAGCAAGTGCAAATTGAAACTAATTTTATTAAGTTAACTGAACAGTTTTATAAGTAGTTCAGTTGTTGTTCACTTTGTTTTAGAAGATACTTATTAACAGCACCTTACTTGAACAAAATACGTGTTACGTGTTTTTACCGTGTGCTACGAGAAAGCTTGAAATATAATTATGCAACGCGGGTTAAGTAAGCTACGGCGTAGAAAACGTTCGTAGCTATGTACGAATAATTGTCAGAATTCTAGCAAAAAGCTGAAATATTGACTTATCTACATAGAAATAAGCTATTATCCCGAGTGCCGGACATGAATACGATAAAAAATAAAAAGTACCATTATTAATCTCAGCGTAATTTAAACAAAGCAAGCAAACCCCTGAACTGCGTAAATTCAAATCCTGGTGATTAAAAGTCTCCGGTAGTTCAACGGTTCAGCTGAGAGTCTTTACTGAACCATAATTAATCAGGTGGAGAACCCAGGTGGAGCACGAGGAACGACCCCAATCAGCCAATAACAAAATATTGGTAAAAGGGCTATGAGTCACTCAATTCCATAGCATGAAACGCCCATTCATAATGTTTCCTTATTTTGCTTATTAGAGCTTAAGATAAAAAAGGGATGTCCTGTGTTAAAGGTTAAACTAACGTGACTATGGAGCCATAAAATACATGGAATATTATATAAATATTATATTCCTTTCTGTATGTAAGGAAATTCAAATTGAATTTGAAAACGTTTATTTAGCGCTGTAAACACCAGAATACAGAAGTATACAAAGTTTAATACATGCAGCACAGAACATCTGGTGTGGTACAGTGCCAAAAAGGG
Source organism: Hofmannophila pseudospretella (assembly GCA_947369225.1). Taxonomy (NCBI): domain Eukaryota; kingdom Metazoa; phylum Arthropoda; class Insecta; order Lepidoptera; family Oecophoridae; genus Hofmannophila; species Hofmannophila pseudospretella. Next base: position 5,312,702 of record OX376328.1, on the reverse strand, counting down.
TACACCAGCAAAGCATAATGCTGAGGCAAGCCACAGCGCTGATTTTCAGCTGGCCCCTCAGTGACTGCACGGACGAAGAAAGCAACAGTGTGTGCGTGTTGTGTTGTATGAATGTGTTTGTTTGTATGAATGAGGATATTAGTATGTATGTGAGGTACTGAGTGTGTGGGAGGGTGATGTGATGTATGGCATGGTGCAGGTGTATTTACATGGTAAGGAACATTATTAACGTATTCCATAATAAAACAATATTCTAAAGTTATTTTATATTCATCGTAAATTATTATAATATATATAAATAATGGTCTGGCTCGCGATGACGGTAAAAGGCGCGACGGTATGACACTCGTGCCCTGGAAGCTGGGACGGTCTCTGGTGTGGGACGCTACCTGTGTCGACACCCTTGCCCCGTCCCACCTTTCAGCCACGGCTGCGAAGGCCGGGTCAGCAGCAGCATCTGCGGAGAACCTCAAGCGGCGCAAATATGCGGGCCTGGGTGGTGATTGCATATTTGCGCCGTTCGGGATGGAGACCTTGGGGCCGTGGGGGCCTGGAGCCCACTGCCTCTACGGGGAAATAGCCAAGCGCCTCGTAGAGACATCCCGGGAACAGAAGGCTGGCCTCTACTTTTTTTTATATTTTTTTATTTATTTATTACAAAATCTACAGCACTTAAATTTAATAACAAAAAAGTCCAATAAAAAAACATACTGCCAATTCCCTCTGCGTATAAGCCTCGCTATACAGCGGGGCAACGCCGCCAGCCTCCTCGGGACACTCCCTGCAGGGAGCGACCTGGGCCAGGTATATTGTAATTTTAGCTTAAGCATTTATTTTAGTGTTATTTTAGTATTATTTTATTTTGAATAAACATTACCTCTAAATAAAGTTATGAAACAGATTTACAGTAAAAATCAGTACTATGAGTCTATGACCTATAGTCATTTGGTAATAACCTTATAACTTTTTACTAATTGGTTTTAACATATATCATTATTGGTATTGCTACTGCATATTTTAAACCACTCTGATTCATACTAGAGTTTGTAGTCAACCGCCTGTGTGAGGTGAGCGAAATAGAGCAATAATTCAAAGCGCATGGCTGCGCCGAGTGTGCGGGACATTATGCATATTGTCGACATTATGTGATGCTATGAACATGCGGTATTTTATTAGATGTGCTCTCTCATATCTTTTTGCTGTGGGAAAACGCTCGCCGGTTTATTCAGTGCTATATACCACTACCTATTCTTAGTGTTTATTGCAATCAGAAGTTGTATTTGTCATAATTGATTATATTTGTCTTGGTCTAATCATTCTGCCATGTCGTTCCGGGACCGACAATCGTCGATAGTATGGCCCTCGAAGTTGTGCAACAATACGTCTACCTCGGGCAGATTGTGCAATTAGGAAGAAACAACTTCGAGAAAGAAGCCGACAGAAGAATTCAGATGGGTTGAGCAGCATTTCGGAAGTTACGTCACAACTTCTCGTCGCCCATACCTCAATGTCTAAAGACAAGAGTCTTTAACCAGTGCGTCCTACCAGTAATGACTTACGAAGCCGAAACGTGGACACTGACGGTGCGACCGGTTCACAAATTGAAAGTCGCTCAGCGTGCTATGGAAAGAGCTGTGCTCGGAGTATCTCTGCTGGATCGAATCCGAAATGAGGAGATCCGGCATAGAACAAAAGTTATCGACATAGCTCATAAGATTAGCAAGCTGAAGTGGCAGTGGGCCGGTCACATCAGTCACAGAGCCGACAACCGCTGGGGTAGACGAGTTCTGGAGTGGAGACCGCGTTTGGGCAAACGTAGTGTGGGACGCCCCCTGCTAGATGGAGTGAAGATCTGCGCACGGTGGCTGGCAGCGACCACTAGCGGTCACCCATCCTGGTACTTACCTCGCCCAACGTTGCTTAAGGGACCTACAGTCGCAAATTGTAAGTTTTTTTGTCAACCTCTAGTGACGACATGGTTTGATCCTATAAATTAATATTTTGCACATACATACTTCAAACAAAGGTATTTTTGTTCAATTATTGTTGTTCATGAGCGTCGGTGGCGTCGTGGCTAGGACGTCGGACTCCCATGCGGGAGGTCAGAGTTCGAAACCATGCAATGTCATGTACCATTGAGTTTTTCGGTTTTTTTCCGAAGACTTACGTTCATTTACCGACTTCACCGACGGTGAATGAAAACATGGTGAGGGGGAAGTCATTGACAAACCACCCCATTAAATCTGCCAAGAGAGTCGTTCTATGTGATTAATTCTTCAGAATGATCACGACCCTCAGCAATGAGGAATACGACTTAGAAGAAGATTGTTGTTCAGCTAAAAAGCAGGATTTTGCGAAGTTTGTTTTCGGCAAGAGTCCAAAGCCGTAGAAGTTCTATATGCTGAAGGTCAAACCCTCAAGGTCATTGGTACTCTCGTACCCTGTTACGAGCATGGTCCAAAAGTGATCGTATGTTTAAAGTATGTTTTCTAAAACATATTCTTATGATAATGGCGCCGGGAATAACCCCAGCGCCACTTCGACCCTTGAGGATCTTTTGTGCCTACCCCACTTCACACGCTGGTCATCTCAGTGTGCAGGTTTCCTCACGATGTTTTCCTTCACCGTTAGAGCAGTCGGTAAATGTACGTAAGTCTTCGATAAATACGAAAAACTCATTGGTACATGGCACTGCACGGTTTCGAACCCGGACCTCCCGCATGGGAGTCAGGTGTCCGAGCCACTGTGCCACCGACGCTCATTCTAAAACCCAAATACAATGTTGTGATAATTCACAAAATGGTTGAATTAGTCATGTTCAACATGATTGTTTCAAACTAATTGTAAATTAAGCCTGCTTTAAAATACTCGTAAAGCCTGCTTTTAACTTGAAATAAACAGTTTTGAAATAAACTTTACTGCGATTCTGTTAGTTTTACCAAATGCAACAACAAACCAGTTAACTCACTGAACCTAAAATTACTCAAATTTTAGTAAAGGATATTAGAGACCGAAGATATTAAAATAATTTAATGCTCATTATGAAACCAATATGACAAAATAATTTAATGCTCATTATGAAACCAATATGACATAATAGTTGTAATTGTGACAAAATACAAGTTGTAGAATAAAAAAATATCTGCTACATCTAAAACAAGAGTTTTTAAACTGATTCAGCTAATTTAATTTAATTTACTATAATTTAACTTTATTGTATAAGGAGAGCGTCGGTGGCTTCGTGACTCCTGTGCGGGAGGTCCGAGTTCGAAACCATGCAACGCCAAATACCAATGGGTTTTCGGTTTTTTTCGAAAGACTTACGTACATTTACCGACTGCTCTGACGGTGAAGGAAAACATCGTGAAGAAACCTGCACACTGAGATAACCAGTGTGTGAAGTGGGGAAGGCAGTGGGAAACCACCCCATTAAATCTGCCAAGAGAGTGATTCTATGTGATTAATTCCTTAGAATGATCTCGACCGACTTCGAGACTTGGACGGATGCCTCATGTGCCGGTAATTACGCACTCTCTCGCACTTCAGACCGAAACATAGAAATGCAAGCTCTGCGGCTTTGTGGCAGAAATTGGAAAGACTGATACCTCCCCAGACGATCCTGCACTTCAGTATGGAACAGACAACCTACCATCTCTGGCTCATAATAACTTCCGATATTTTAACAGGAAACTAAATCTTATGCATAAAAGCGTTCTAAACTAAATACAAATATACTTTATTGCACACCCGGGACAAAAACAAAACAAACAACATAAAGCAAGGTACAATACAATGTGCAGAAGGCGGCCTTATCGCTTTTAGCGATATCTTCCAGGCAAACTTCAGGTGATGGGAAAAATCATATGAAACATAATGTACGGGTGCAAATGGCGTATGAAATAGATACTACACTCAAATAAATAAATAACAATAATAAAGAATGCAAACCTTAAAAGTACTTAGATGAACATGTATGACAAAGAAACCACCAAATATTATAACTAATTGGTAAGAGCAGTAGAAACAAAAATTTATTTTATATACCCGCACAGCAATGACGTTTTAAGTATATCAGTTTATATATAATAATCATTGGTGCACAGCGACTGCAAGTACACAGCGGAAATTCTTTACGCATGGCCTTTCGAAATTATCTTCTTGTCTTGTCTTGAGGATCTTTAGTACCTACCCCATTTACACACTGGTCATCTTAGTGTGCAGATTTCCTCACGATGTTTTCCTTCACCGTCAGAGCTGTCGGTAAATGTACGTAAGTCTTCGAAAAATACGAAAAACTCATTGAGTACATGGCACTGCGCACGGTTACGAACCCGGACCACCCGCATGGTATTCGGGTGTCCTAGTCACTAGGCCACCGACGCTCTATTCGAATTTATAATAAATTGTCAGATATATTTAAAGACAAAGGCCTAAATGTGTTCAAGAAACGAGAATTTAATTTTCTACTGGAAAAATGCTATTACTAAGCACTTAACAAGCAATTGTGAAATTTTATACTTAATGTAATATATTCTGTAATTCTATTGTATTATACAATACCTAATAATTTAAACTTTTCCACGCCAAATCAATGGCAGAATAAGATGTATGAACATAATAATTTATACTGAACATCTGTACCTAAGTAAGAGTATTTACCATATTCTTGAAAATAAATGTTTTACTCACTTACTAAAGACGCGACAACTCAATGCGATTAGAAACATAGTTGAACAATAGACATACAACGAGCATTGTATTTTCCATTCAAGCCTCCAGTGGCTGAAAGACTTATATCTGTCGAGCTACCCAACTTTCTGTTTAAACATTGGAGGTTTTGTTGAACATTTATTCGACGGCGTATAATTCAAATTGATAAAAGCAAACAGTGAATTATTTTCTGTACTAAATCAATTTCATTTCTGTTATTTAGTATAGCAATACTGTAACAATATGTAACGCCATCTTTAAAAAATATATTAGTCGTTAACCGAAAGTCAATGTGTTTTAATAGGTTATAGGCAATCCCTTATTTTTTCAGTAATTTCTAGTGTTTAAAGTAATTACAGTTTGAAAAAAGTGTTTGATCTTTCGTGTTATCATGGTTGCTAACTATATATATTTTTTAAATATGTGTTATTGAACTATATTGTGATAATCAAAGTGTAATAAAATTGGCAACAAGCCACCAATCACACAAAAGATTAAAACATATTGATGTACGCTATCACTATGTTAGAGATGCTGTTAAAAACAAACTAATTATTATTAGGTATATTTCACCTCAAGAAATGCCTGCCGACTTCTTAACGGAAGGTTTATCAGCAAACAAGCATTATAAATTCATGAGGATGATAGGATTTAGTGTGTAAAGAAAAAACCGTATAAGATGAGTATTACGTATATTTTGTTAAGTCGGGATGTTATTTAGTATAGCAATACTGTAACAAAAGGTAACACCATCTTCAAAAAAAATATTAGTCGTTAACCGAAAGTCAACGTGTTTTAATAATTTTGAGTCTTAGTTGCATTGTATTACTTCTGAATGAAAAGGTTTTATAATTAGTACCTATTGAGTGTCAACATAGCCAAAGATTTACTCAGCATTTTAAGTTTGTATCACACTAATTTTTTTGCAATAAAGAGTATTCATTCATTTATTCAAAACCACTTAAATCCTTTCGTATTCGATGCACGTAAAATGTTAATAACTTATAACCGATTTACGTTAATTACGATTGTTTATTATTATGAGTGAGTAATTGGTGAGCTATAACTGAAAATTGCCTTAATATTTAGATTTCTGTGTCATTTTTCATTCCACAAAGAAGGTAGAGAGAAAAATGTATTTCCAAACTCTAATTTCTTTATTTTTAGAGATTAAAATGTGTACCAGAGCGGCAAATTGAGCCCAATTGCTACCGCTACCTTGTCAGTCCGTAAAATACATTCGTTATGAAAGGCTCATTTTTTTATATTGTTTCATATTCAAAGTTATTCACCATGCATCCCCAAGAGAAGAATAAAAAGAACATAGAACCTGTATGGAACAAAAAAGCTCAGTCAAAGAGAGAACGACGTAATTACGTCTCATTGTCTGCGGTCCCATTCGATTGTTCGATACGAGTGATTAAAATAAAGTTGTCTTTTATACCGCAATCTGTATCGACCCATAGTGAACCGTATAATAAGATACATAGAGTTGAGAATACAGTAATGGATGGTATTGCATGAATGCAAGAATTAACCGTTCACGACAGGACACAGTCCACACAGTGGATGCAATTAATGCAACTGATTAAAGTTGTACGCCTATTGACCGTAGGCTTAACAATGTAAGCGACATTTTTAAATTGCCGTGTTTTAATTTAAATTGAGTAAATCTTAATTGATTTATTTTTGTTACCCACTATTTGGATTTTCAGTGATTCCTTTAAAAGTGCATTTGTCTCATAGCTGGTTATTTAAAGCATGTTCGAATTTACTTTGGCGTCCCATTTGAATGTATGTGAAAGTGACTACACCGTCGAAGGAAAGAACTTCGTCGAACTTTGCGAAATTCTTTCCTCCATCAAGATCAAATGGAATGCACCAAGTGGGACTCGTGGTTTCCCTATAACACTCTTCTATCACCTAATCCATTGAACTACCTACTTTTTCGCTGCAATTATAATGAACGTTATCTATTCATTGATGTTGAAGTGTCAATGACAAAACTGTACTTGTTAAGGCCATCGCATTGCAGCGACTCGACGCGAACCCGACACGAACTCAACTCAGAGCAAAGCATTGAAATGTGAGCTTTATATCGTATTACATACAGTAAGTTTTCGAAATTCAAATGAAGTAGTTGTCGACAAGTGGCCCACGCGTTGACAACCCCAAGTGCCCGGCTCCAGTTTGGTTCATTTTAAGATGCATTGTAGAGAATTTAAAAAATACCGATCCGTATATTTTTTTATTGGCCCAAATTCACATTCAAGGGGAGAAATAACCCTTCAAAGATTTCGAATGTATGGGACATAGTGAAATCGGTTTGGTACATGTTGCAAAATTGACTCCTCCGATTTGATTTTTTTAAGAGTTAAAATAGATCTTTTTGGCGGTTACTCCTTGTACACACAAACACAAAAATAAAAATAACATTTCGCTCGTGTATTACGTTACGTAGGTTTTCATATCATGGGGGCACGGTCCTACCTACCTTCTTCTTCTGAGGTGGCCCATTAAGTTGTCTCCCTCAAATAACCTCTTTAGTAGTCTAATTTCTGTTAGGTACGTAAATCTCATTACGATGGCCTTCGCGAAGATGCCATGACATTTTGTTAGACTCGTTAAACTTTTTAAATTAAATCATTGTGTGGTTTATTTGGTCACTCCACAAGAATAATCTGGAACAAGGAAAACTCCAAGCGTCAAATTGGCTCTCAGAATTACAATCTTTTTATTTTATGAACAGTTTTAAACTTAATTTTCACTGTGTAAAAATATTTTTCAACTTGGTTTTTAGTGTTGGAACTAAACTAGAAGTTTTATGGGCTTGCTGCACGGAATCAAATTTACTGGATGGGTCAGCTTTATTTTAAATTCTAAATGAGATAAATATTTTCATACTTTACGTAACTCCTTTTCAGATTAAAATTGAACCAATAGCGTGAGATAAACACCAACATAACTGTAAATAATTATTTATTCTTTCTTCTTTTTTCTTGTCGTGTGGTTAGAGTGGGAGACCTATTGTCAGATTTGTTTAGACGGCCCGTAGACTCCTGATATGGCCTAACGACTGATGTCAAATTACTGCAGCCGGGACCGTGATCACCGAGGCACGGAGGAGCTCAGATGAAATATGACACTAGTCACCTGTATCCTGGTTCTGACCCCGCGAGACACGTTGCTTAACATGCACTATAATCTCACTTAATATTAATTACCTATAGGCTATTTAAAAAAAGATAACGATTACCGTGTCGTGCCAGCCATAAAGAATAGCACAACCCGAACTCTTCCTGTGGGTGTCGTACGAGACGACTAAGAGATTTTGTGGATATTTTCTACACCTAGAAGACGGCGATAGGCTCGCCAACTGTCACGTTTGTCCACCAAATCTTACGGTGGGCGAAAAGTGGGAACTAACTGTCGGTGGTTCCTCTGTTTACCCCCTCGGGGATTATGGATACAAAATATCTATATATTTTGTGTTGTGGACGTGGGTTTATATATGTACATTTCTAACAATCGGTTGTCTTTTTACGTTTTTGTCAAAATTAAAAATAATCTGATGGAACCATTTTAAAACGCCAATTATGCAAATAACACTTGTAAATATTTTTTCTTTACTTATAGATGTCATAGTCACCTTTCTGTGCTCATATAATAAGATGTAGAAAAAACCTGAGCTCGTCTAAGTATATAACTAGAAATAGCTTACAGCTATAAGGCCGCCAATTGTATTTGTATTTTGTATCTTTTCTTCTGTCCTGTGTGCAATAAGGAATATTTGTATTTATATTTCTCAGTACTCACATCCTCTCCAAAGAACTAAATATCTGTGGCGTTTACTAACAAGGTTGCAAGCTCGAAGGTAATTGTATGACAAACGATATCCCACGCTGGTGGTGGTAGGGGAACCTTTTTATATTAACTTCATACATAATTTCCTACATTAAACATGTGGGATTTTCAGCAAGTATACTTATATGTTGTTAAGTATAAAACTTATATAAAATATCACAGAAAATTTGGTAATAAGACAAAAGTCTGTGCTCAGAATCCCACTAAATATTCGATTTTGATTAAGCTTTGTAATTACGACGAAAAGTGGGAGAAATACCTGCCGGTAGTTCCTCTCGGGGATTATGGATACAAAATATCTATATATTTTGTGTTGTAGATGTGATTATATGTATGTATTTTATTTACAAGCGGGGCGCTACTCTCCGAGGCACCTCGAACTACTAAAATCATTTCACAAAACAGAAAGTAGTGGAAGGAAAAGCCGGGGTCGTCCTAGACTGATCTTTTTTAACCAGAGTGCTCATAGATTGTAATATACAGAGCAGACGACCTCAACGGCGAACATGTGCGAAAGGACGTATGACTGTAGAGGAAGCAAGAGAGACATGCTTAGACAGATATTCGTGGCGCTCTTCTCTCTGCTAACCACGCAAGGGACATTAGATGAAGGCATATGTATATACTAATATATAGCTTCTTTATACTTTCTTACCTACATTATTGCGAGACATACGAGTAAGTAAGAGTATGTAAGTAAAAGTAGCAGAGAAGAAAAAGAAGAGATAATACATATTTAGTTCACTCCATAATACTATTGGCAAGAACTTATGTACAGGTGTGGGTGGAAAGATTCACCGGGTTGCGATTGTGGTGCCTTGGTTCAGGATGTCGACCACCTAGTTCGGGAATACACAAGATTTGACAATTGGGATCCTAAGGACCTGTTCACCCTTCCTAAGAGCGCAGTCAGCTGGCTGCGCAATACTACATTTAAATTATAATTTCAGAGCGACGAAATAGTCATACGAATTAATAAATAAACCTACATTATTGACTATTGCATATCATCATAGTGTATGCCTTCAGCAATATTACCAGGTTTACCTTTAAAGTTACATTTCATGTAAGAGCTGGGGCTTTGGTAAACATTTTTATCGTGAATATTAGAAGCGTTCACAACGTTCGCTTTCAGTAAATTTATTGCCAATTTCTTGACGGCAATATATGAATTATTGCTTTCAAACGACGTTCACATACATATTTAAATCATATAATTTATATATGTAGGTACTAGTGTAAGTACATTGAATTTCGTACCTACACTAAAAGAATTTAATATATTATATGCCGGCTATAAACAAAGCAACATGGGACATGGTGGCTATAAGTGCTTTGATATTCATTTGACACAAACCTCTACATTCCTAACATATGGAGACTGAAAACATACCGCGGGAGTGTGAAACGTTCAGTAAAGAAGTTAAAGGAATCACCAGACCTAAATGTTAAAATAATGTGAGGAAGATGGGCCCGCCATTCCCCCTGGGAAGGGGATCCAATCGCGAAGGATGGTACTTCGCGATTGGATCATCATTTGTCATCCTTTGACGACACTACATACAGGCTACAGTAAATCCTGGGTTTGGTAATCGTTGGGGAGGGAGAATCCGAGGGTGGGTCCTTTTCATACTCAGTAATGTTAATACTCAGTAATGAAGTAATCAGGGTCCGAACTGGTTCCACTTAGAAATACAACATATAGAATAGAGTGCAGATAGGAGAGGCAAACATTCAACAAAACATTTCCAGTGATAGTGAATTCTCAGTAGTACCTAATATCTCTTAGGTACTTTCAAAATTTCAGGTAGGTACGACGCTTAAAGGTTCTCGCATGATTGATATTCTGTGAAGGGACCCTATATCCCTAAGGGCTATCTCCAAATTGCGTTGGATAATTTCAGAGCCCCTGCCTAATCTAAAAACTTACGTCGTAGCAGTTTTATGAAGAAAGTTCCTTCAGGATCTGTCCTTTATTTACTTTTAAGCCCAAGTTTATATCTTTGCAAACATTTTCGTTTGGACGATTAAGACTTAGTTCAACGCGTTGGATAATTTGTCAAGTTATAAAGGTGAAAATAAAGGTAAGTATATAAAAGTTTTGACAACTTAGTAGCATTTAACGATTATATAAATACAAAACATGTTATTTAGTAAAACTTTAAAAGTACATAATCATAATTATATTTTACTTTAGATAGCAGGTAGGTTATCTATAAGTCGTATGCTATCGTAGGTAGGCTATCGTTATGTAATCCGTGGGACGATGCACCGCTTCATGCCGTGTATTCTTTAATAACACCAGCATTTATAAAAAAATCATTATCAGTGGCACTTGTTGTGGTAAGTTCTCTAAAAAGGATTCCGAAATGTTTGTAAAATACATCAGCTTTCTGACGCTTTCAACCAATTTGAAACCCAATAAATCGATGTGTAAACCGTGTATATTGTCAGTTTACTTGAGTTTCATTATTGTCTTTACGAAATCAACCATTTGTTTCATTAAAACATGTTTGTTCTTTTGTTTTTGTTAATTTAGTCGCAACGAGAAAACGCTTATTTCTGATATTTGTAGCAATATAAAATATTGAATGAACGTGGACTTGTTGTCTCGATCGTATCTGTTTAAGGGGTTTTACGATGTTTTTCATAGTTACTTACCAATAATTTGTTTTCCTTGTAGGCTTTAAAGATGCTTCGCGTGTTGACAGCGATGGCGTGCGTACTTTTAGTGACACCAAATATTATAAACACAAAACGCCTAGCAGAAATTAAACATCCTAAGGCTTCTCCTACCTACCCTAAGGATATAGTAGTCGAAGAACAATATTATGTGCCACTGCTACCACAACCAGGGAATACTATTTGGGAAACAGTCAAAGAGAAGCATCGTACTCCATATACAGAAATAATCATAGAGGAAATTCCTAAGGAATTATCGTCGAGAACAATGGCGAAACTGATTGCAAAACAAATTAATAACAGAGAGGCATCGTACGAATTGCGGAAAATATTCAAAAATGAAATGTACAAGCCTTCGTATTTTGTGAAACCACTGCCAAGGCAGGAAATATATGTAGAGGAAGCGACGGTGCCACCATACAGCTCATCAAAAATGATCATAGAGGATCTTTGCTACGTCTATCTACGAAGTAGAGTGTACGTAATGGAATCTCTTTTGTTTTGAACTATTTGAACGAAGATTAAAGTTAGTAAAGATAGAATTCGACTTGCAAATGATAGGTAGAAAGGATTTCTGAAGGGAAAAGTAGCAAACTTACCTCGGTCCTTTGATCTCGCCGCCTAGCCGCCTAAGTACAACACAGTTTACCACTAATGCTGCAGTTTTGATTGTTTTTATATAATGTCCTTGTTTTCTTTGTTTATTTTTTAAATGGCAATCGTCCTTCTGGAAATTTCTGCCAGTATCACGTCGATTTACTATTGATCCGGGTTCGAAACCATGCCATGTACCAATGAGTTTTTCGGATTTTTTCGAAGAGATACGTACATTTACCGACTGCTCTAACGGTGAAGGAAAACATCGTGAGGAAACCTGCATGTCTGAGGAAATTAAAAGTTTCCGAAGGCGTGTGAAAGCAACCAATCAGTACTGGGCCGGCTCTATGGATCATGACCCGTTTTCTTTGTAGTCACGATTAGTTTAATCACTATTGGCCATAGATTACGCGCTTTTCTTGGTTTTATGATGAATTTTAAAGTATTTGATGCATTGCTGGCTAGCTTCGCGGCGATTGTGAAACTTGGTGACAGGTGCTGCCATCTCGTGACGGCGACGTAGAAACTTGCATGTTCATTGAAGTTCGGCGGGTGGTTAAAACACGTTCGTGAGTGTCCTTTTCTTGCAGTTTATGGCCGAGGGTGAAAGGGAATTGGGATTATTTGTCCAAATATCTATTGTAAATGAAAATAATTATTTCGAAGAAGTTGATTACGCTTAGGTAACAATGAAGAAATTTCGAAGAACCTCAGTAATCTATTGTCTATATACTCGTAGTATACCTAGTACTTAACTTTGTATTTCTGTGCAACGAGCGTAAATCCATTCGGTAGAAGTTGTCAGTGTTTATATCTACTTAATAATACTAATTGATCCACAAACAATAATGAAACAACAGATAGACAAAACAACGTTAGTATCATTTAACGAACACGACACAAAGAAAATACTAAAAAAATATTCCAGCGAGCAGAATTTTAAGAACCTATTTTTATAATTATCTTCGTAAGTTCAAAAAGGCAAAATAAAAAATATATTATATCACATTATTTAACCTTTGTCAAATAGTTCGTTGTAACACTTTAGACTTTCAAATAAAATCTTACATTGAACTAGCAAAATCAAATTAGGTCATGTAGAAGAAGTTATTGAAATCCAAAAACCTAATTTAATACATCAATTCGTGGCAGAGATTGGCCGTCGCCTCAGGGAGAGGGGCTGTGACCCTCGCTCGGGGTCGTACCTGGTGCAAAGGTTGGCCGTAGCGATACAGCGCGGTAACGCCGCGAGCGTTATGGGCACCTTTGCCCCGGGGACGACAAGGGGCGGGCTATTTGATTGACGATAATTATTTCTTTATTTATTTGTTATTACATTTTCAGAACATTTAAAAAAGCGAATTCAACGCAGCGCAGCTTTATAACTTTGAAATTAGTGGTGAACATGGTGGCAGAAGAAATGTCTCTAGGACTGGACTATGACACAGCCTACAGCACATACGAACACGTTGCTAAATTCGGCCAGCTCTTACCAGAAATCTCCAGGGATTTAATGTTGCAGATAGAAAATCACATAATGTTTGATCAGGTCGGCTCGGTAAGTCTGAAGTTTTGTTATATTTAAAACACATATCATACATACATCATAAACATCTATAAAAGATGATTTTTTCATCATCAGAAACATAATCTGTACAGTAGGTAAGTACACAGTGCTAAGAGTTTATCGTCTCTTACTCGAGATACGAGTATCTACTTATAATAATCTGAACTCGTTGAAATTGTCTTTTATAGTATTGTATCATAATTCAGTATTGTAAGTTCCATGGAGCGACTGATGGTGCAGGGTAAAGTGGAGAGAAGAAAATCGCGTGGTAGATCCCCGACAAGATGGTCGGAACTCATAAAGGCAGTAAGAACGTCTTCCCTGGTCTACTGTTCTCGCAAGGCCACAATACTGAGCCAAATTGAGACATATTGCTGAAGCGGCCGTACTCAAGACGTCGGAGCAATCCATACCCACCCCACGGTCACTCTGTCAAGAGTTTCCGACTAAGAAGATATCATATCATAATTCATGATTAATACTATTAAATATGTTTTGTTTCAGTTAAGGAACCTGATTAACGCAGTATGCGGTCTTCATGTTGTCAATTATGAATCGTGTGATCGAAAAATTGATAAATTAGTACGTAGTAATCCAAAATATCAAGCACAAGCTGTACTACTCCTCGAACTCGGCAAAATGGCTAAGATCTACTATGAGTGGATACCTGACATGGAAAGAGTGTCTAAGGAACACTGTGAGGATAAATATCCATCCAGCAAGGACCGCCTGGAACCCCTGGTTTCGTCATTAACAGTAATTTATAAGATATCTCATAGCATGTCTTAGATCATCTGATCTATGACTTCATAAATCTTATTGATCTTATCAGTTTTGACCAGGTTTTTCTTTCTTTTCATCCACGACTCCATGTCATCCATCATAGTGTCTCCCTCTTTTATCTTGTGAATGTGTCGCATCTAGACCTATTATGAGATAACACACGCCCTGCTTTTGTAGATCAAGCCAACTCCAAATGAGCTCTTCAGCCATCATTACATCTAGCAGTAATGCCCTGCCTACCAAGCCACTATAGCTACCTACAACTACAACATCAGAATGAGTTTAGGGTAAATTAAATAAAAATTCTCTTTTGTTTATATTCATATACAGAATATTATTTCGTAGGTAGCAGAATTTATTAAAATATTTCCATTATAATGAACTATTACTACAATTATTTTTTTGTGTAATAATGTCTCTATTTTTTTGAAAGCCGGTAGTACTAACTGATTAAAAGTTATTGTTACTAACTCGCAAATATTTTCTGATACGCTACAGTTACGAGTATATGGATTTAAACTTATTTGTTGTCTGAACTCTAAAATAAATCTAATACATTTTCTAGAAATAGCGACAATACAAAGTCCTTTAAATTCACTGGGTACATAAAAATACAGTTGAGCTCAAAAGTGTTAGTGACAATTCACACAGTCGTATATTGCAATATTGTGGGATTTGTGCGCTCCGAGGTGTATTGAGGCTGATCTAGTCTGAGCCTCGGTCAGTTATGAATTATTGCTTTTAAGGTTTAGTTGCGCGCTTCTAGCAACGATTATGGATACTTACTTGTTACCAGGTATTATCATAGATCAGCCCTGTAGTCTCGGGCGAAGAATAGCGCTACGATAGCTGCAGGTTGGATCGATATGAAAATGTATTGGCTATTTAATTAGAAAAGAACGACAAACGTTGTAAAATTGTAGAATTGGACACACTTGGTAATTAACGAAGCATGAAGAAGTAGCATTGTGTTATATTTCGATACGTCGGAAAATATTTATGTATGTTAGTCTATAAGGAATACATATGGGTTTTGGTGCTGAAATAAAATTAATAATAAAGTTATCATCAAATCATTTGAAATTAAATTCCTGGCCATTTTCTATATACCAACCTATATACGTACATTGTCGGTTAACTTTGACTAATTAGTGAAATAAAACTAAGGCCGGGACTACATGCGCCTGTTCCAGCGCCGGTTCGGTTCGCTGCAGGCAATCACAAGCGTTCCGCCCTCCTCCCACTTGAAGTCATCAGCGCCTCGTGATTAGCTGCAGCGAACCGAACCGGTGCTGGAACCGGACGCGTATAGTCCAGCACTTAGAGTGTTATTTGGCTATACACATGCCATGTGGAGCTTGATCACAAACTTTTGGTAACTTTCTAAGACGAAGTCAATTATTGTGGTTTTGATGTTTTTATAAAGACAAGTACACATAAAATATGTGAGTAGATTTTGTTAAGAATTACTTAGGTTTTTGTAGCCGACTGTACCTACTAAGTACGACCACTTAATAGTGTGAGACGTATTCCTATTAATTACTTGCTTACTTTTATTAATTGTAAAATTTTATAAATTTACTGAATACACTTCAAATACACCTTCTTACCTTCATTCTTCTTTAAATTTAATTAATAAGGGATTTGAGGACGACAAGAACCATTTTTTTACATTTGAGGGGTTTACAAGCAAATACACAATTGCAGAAGTAGGTATTATTGTTTCTGTTGACTTATGATGGTAGTATTAGTATCAAGTACTTGTACTTAGAACTTCCTTGAAATCGAATGTCAAACTGGTCTTACCCTCAAGACTTCTACATGCAACTTGCTGCAAGTTGTCTGTTTGTAATGCACACGATTCTCTGTAGTTCATAACTTTAAACCTTGTTAAAGTTAGAGAGAATATCGAATGTTATTGGATATGCGATGGCTTTAGAAAGTTATAGTATGAACTGAATTTTCCATCTCAGTTGAGTTATTTTTAAATACCTTATGTATAGCCTAAGGATAGACTGGCCTGAGACAAGAAGGTAATATGGTGATCTATGTATTAATAAGTAATATTTCACGTACTACATCTTCGACATCATCGCTTACTAAGCAAGATTAATGACATGACAAACCATAAAACAAAGTCAAATGCATGACCGCAAAAGAAACATTATTTATGATCCATAGAGATTACATCATGGATGAAAGAAAAAGAAGTCTCTCTCCACAAATGGGCGAGCGTTCGTTGAAACACTTGAAACACTTTTTAACCGATTTCAAAAAAAAGGAGAACCTGGAATTTTGGAACCGATTTTGTTGATTATTTTTTATTCAGAAGGATACATCTCCGTCCAGGTTGGTCTCATAATTTTTTTTGTCAAAATCTGATAATGCAAGGTGCATATTAGATGAACAACAGGAAAGTTTTCCAACGGATGTCAACCCACGTCACTTGTAATTAGGCAATAGGGTAGTTTCCAGGTAACAAATATTAATTGAATTTCTTAATAATTAATAAATACCTCTAGACATAAATTGATGGCCAAACGTGAAAACAGAATTAAAATTTGTTGAAAAATAAAATAGCTACATGCAAACAAAAATCAGACGATAAAAGAAACGGCAATAGAGAATTATGACGTCACTGTGCAGTAGCGCCATACAAGCAGGTCCTGGCTACATAATAAAGAACTGTTTGCTAAAACGGACAGAGCATCTCTCTAGTACTAACTTTAACCATTAATATTTCTGATCATAGGTGAGATATCGAAAAACGAATTTTAGATCTTTTTTCAGGATGTCCATGTAAGTTGATTGATGGAATAAAAAAATGTTTGTCAAATACCCTATTGCTATGTGAACATTTCCGAAGGCCCACGAAGCGAGGGACTTGATTGGTAAAGGTCGTATAGGTTGGCATGATGTTCTAAGTTTTTTAGTTGGTGCTGGAAACCAAAATGTGTAACATTGTAATTTCTATGAAAAGAGAGACCGCACCGGAAATTTTGGTCATTAAGCATCACCTGTGCACACCTTCACAAGTGCAACATAACAGTAAATCCAAGGAAGCCTTGCCTTTGCCCAAAACACAAAGCGCAACGTCGTTTGAGAAATTTACATCAAGTTTTCATACGGCTAAGTGGCATGAGGTGAGGTAAATTTCTGCATGCATGCTTGTGGAAGCTCGCATAATTTCAGCGTGCATGCGTTATGATACCGCATGCCTAGATTGCAAGAGCTGCGACCATAATTTGGTTAGATTTTTAGAACAACTACATAAAATATTTTGGTATCGTTATAATACCCAAAAATTGGTTCGCTTTCAAAATGAAAATGAGGTATTTGTGTTAAAACCTCTTGAACTAGGTGTGTGTGAAACTGTTTTTCTTTTTCATCAAAATATTTTGGGGACAAAGAGGATGTTAATAGTGATTTGTTTAATATGCTAGAGTTCTAGCAGAGCGTCCGCAGATAGCGATAGAACAACGATAAAGCAACGGCAGATTTATGGCAGATTGATTGGAGATCGATGGCAGATCAACTGTAGATTGATAGCAGATCGCCATCGGATCGAATGCAGATAGCCAGAAAATCAACGGCAGGACAATGGCAGAGCGACTGGCAAACCTATGACAGAACCTCGATAGAGCTTTGGCAGAGTAACGGCCGGACTTCATGACGACGAACTCTCAATACAAGAGGTGCGGTTTTAACGCTTTATGGTGACGTTGGGCGAAATAATTTAATTTTTATTTATTTATTTAGCAATCCATTTTAGTCTTCAAGGTTAGCAGTGTATCAAAAACCATCTAATAATAATACAGTGAGGTGAGATGTCTGTGGGCGACGGTGACCACTTACCATCAGGTGGCCCGTTTGCATTTGCTTTTTTAATAAAAGGATAAAAGATTTTAATAAAGTATTCCATCCCCATCCCATAGTAGGGATAGAAATTATACAGAGACTATTATAACGAGAAGTAATAACTGAAATAAAATATCAATAACCCACCTACTATCTCCGACTATTTATACTTTGGTTTCCATCTGGAATTAATCTAATTTCATTCCACAACTTTACTCGTGTTTATGTGCATGAAAAAATTTACAAACTTCTTTTCTCAGAAATATAGGAATTACGTAGCTAATGAAGCGGCAAAAAATAAATTGTAAAATAGCTGAGAGCGCCTAAGTAATTACTAAGTGAGCCATGAAACAAGGATCCTATTGTTTGAAGGATGAGGCAAAGGACGTACTACGGCTTTGGGCAATGTTAGGTACCTGATAATAATGTTTCCTTTTCTGTTTTTTTTTTAAAAGAGCTTAGTAAATTGGATAGTTATTCTATATTTTTAGTACAAAAGTTCCTTTTCAGTTCCACCCCTGCCATCTGGTATTCTCTCATGTTTCGCTGCATATCCGCCTTATTTCACTAAGGATTGTACTTTCCTAATTAATTATAGATATTTTTTTTAACCTGACTGCGTAATAAAGCGAACTAAAATGATGGAAACAAGACTGCTTTAAATGGTCACTGTTCTCAGCCTTAAAGGCGCAATTGGAAGGTGGTATAAAATAACGTGGACTAAGATTCATTCTATCAAACTATGTCCCACACCCCTAGCTGTCGCGCAGTACGGGTAAAAAGTACTTAATGTTTGAGTGGTTTATTACACCATTACCACTTTATTTGGAAATCTCGTCTTTATTTATGTATATTTCAATTTCTTAAAAATAATTGTTATAGAATACAATTTATAACAGACTCATGTCATTTGTTTTGAGGTCTGTTTTGAGCTTTCCAGCTTAAATAATTCCATGGTTTCTTGCTTGGTAATTACGGAACGCTAATTTTGCGCATTATTTACCCACCTCGGGTTCTTCAGGTTAATTATCATAAGCCCAATTTGTTTCTCTCCCGGTGACCTTGTATTTTTTATATATTTATTAACATTATTGGTATTTGCATTCTGACTTTAGAAGTAAATACCTAAATTATCCAATTATACTCACTGCTTACTCTTCCGTTAATGCGCTAAAACGCGTAAAGTATTTAGGTACAACTAAAGTAGTCTCTTCGGCAAGGGTTCTGTACAGGGTGCCTATAATCTGATTAAGATGGTACGATCTTTACACCTTTAGCACGAAAACGAGGAATCAAACCGAACTCATAGAAATTTAGAAAAATCTTTAAAAAAAACTAACAAATATGGGGTACTATATACTATGGGGTTTGGTTTGATTGATGGCGTTTTATAATCCGTGGAAGCATCTTATTGTCTTATTGATAATGCTATAGAGATGTGTATTACTCGAAATATTTAAGTATTATATAATAGGTTATGGTAGCCTTATATATCTTATCTTATGACAGGGGGCCAGGAATAACCCAGCGGCATTTCGACCCTTAAGGATCTTTTGTGCCTACTCCATTTCACACACTGGTCATCTCAGTGTGCAGGTTTCCTCACTATGTTTTCCTTCATCGTTAGAGCAGTCGGTAAATGTACGTACGTCTTCGAAAAATACGAAAACTCATTGGTATATGGCACTGCACGATTTCGAACCCGGACCTCCCGCATGGGAGTCCGGTGTTCTAGCCACTGTGCCACCGACGCTCTTGCCTTATATGCCTTATATATAATGACCGATGTGAGTGAATATAAGACGTAATTACTTGCACAGTGTAGGTACTATATTATGAATACTGAGGCACTTAGTAAAGTTACATTACATATATTTTTTTAGGGACAAGAGTTTCAATATTTTCAGTCTGTTCATCTTTTAACTCAAGTTCTCATATATCGTATAGCTAGTTACAGAATACGAAACTACGTAGTTAGGTATTCTACTACAATTTCAATTGAATGGTTCTACACTTCAAAGATATGATTCTGTTTTGCGTATCGAGGTGAGGAGTAGATATTCTGATTCAACCGGTTTACTATAGATGGCGTCCAATAAAGTTATTTCGTTCGACTATGTATTTCATCCCTTGTGGATGAGGGCGTGATTTTCGATTGGGAGTAGCAGATAGCGAGCGGTTAGAAGGTTTCTTCATAGATAAGGTATAGGTTTTCGTGGTAAGCGTGACCTCATATATGGATAAGTTGACTGTTGGCAGACAATTCCGAATGGGGATTGTCAAAGTCGGTACTTGGTAATAGTTGGTGATTCGACAAAGTATCGAAATTCGTAAAAAACACAGTGCCCAAAGCTGATAATTTTTAAGTGCGAAATATATGGTTAATTTCTTCATTTCTATAAATTTTCTGAAATTTTTTTTTATGCAAACATTCATATTGACTATCTGGTGGAAAAATTTGCGGCAGAGAGCTAGAAGGAGAGGAGACAAAACTTACTTGAGAAGCTCCTGGATCTGATCTCCGGCGGCTGGTTTCTTTCTGGTTTCCAAAGTTTGGAGGGTTGAGCACTTAGAGCACGCGCGACGATGGTTCAGTTACAGTAATCAGCGTGGAAATTAATTAATTCCGAGGAGCGTTTGTTTTGCGTGACCGTTGCGACAGAAGTCATTTCACGAGTGCGTTTGATTGGCAGATGATATTGTGACGTCATCACTATTCTTTTTATTATGCACTATGCGTATTCTTTCGGTCTTGTCTCTTAGGTGACAGGTAGGAAAGGAACAGGTATAATTATATAAATATTAGATAAGTACAAATGTGTATAGTGTAATTTAAGGAATATAAAATTTCATTTCTTATTTGCATTATTTTAATTTTATGGCGGGAGAACATTTCACGATTTTTTAAGTAAGTAAGTAAGTAAGTAAGTAAAATACACTTTATTGCACAAATACAAAACAACAGATAACAAATAGAGAACAAACAGATCACAAAGCACTATGTACATTTGGCAAAATGTATGTATTTTTATTACAGATCATTTGATGACAGATCACCCTCTTAAGATTTATTGGTTTCAGTAAATACCTACCTACAGATTGTTAAAAGTAGAGGGTAAGGGTTCTGAGAATGACGTAAACTAATAGAATGAAGGGCTCGTAACCTGGTACGAAAGTGATCATGCAAGGTAAGTAACGTTGGGCGCGGTCAAATCCAGGATTGGTAACCGCTTTCAACTGAGCTCTCTCTCTCCCGTACCTCGGAGAGTATGTTAAACTGTCTGTCCCGGATTGTGTCCTCAAACACAAACATCTTTAAATAACATCTAAACATAATTATCAATTAAATGGCGAATTATATATAACTTTATGTACCCTCTATACGACTCGTATACTCGGTACACCCTTGACACTGAGAAGTGAGACGGGTTAAATTTGATTAAAATTTTTAATCGAATCTCTAGTAAATTATTTTCTAAACGAGATTTTAAACGCATTTAGCGCTTGTTAATTACGTTAGCCCCTCGTTCATCCTATGGAGTTTTGGTCAAAGTTATTCATCAAGCTAAAACGTTTAGAAAACAATTATAATACGAAGTAACGCTCTTGACAGAAAATGAATTAAAATTTTCGTAAATCATGCTAAATTATTCAGATGCCTAAAAATCACTGCTAATTAAAAATTAAAAGAGTTTTGGACACTTATTAGCTATTTCAACTTTAACCTGAGGAAACTCGTAGCCTAGTTGCGAGCACGGTCCGAAAGCGGTCGGTACCTAGATGGGTGACCGCTAGTGGCATATTTCATCTGAACTCCTCCGTGCCTCGGAAAGCACGTTAAGCAGTTGGTCCCGGTTATTGTCGTTCGACAGCAGTCGTTAAACCATGTCAGATGCCTACGGGCGGCCTGAACAACTCTGACAAATAGGTTGGCCACTAAATATACGATAAGCAAGCAAGCAACTTTAACCTATTTTTTTCTATTTTTAGTATTTTATTACCTGCTAATCTCACCTAATCACGAAGAAAGTATAATACAAAGTAGAAGTGAAAATTTTTCACAATAGAGGAAGATATTGCACTGCGGAACATTCAGGGTTAAAGTTGAATATCGATCCCACAATTCACTAAGATGTGGGTTCAGAAGATTTACGGGTTCACCTGTAATACATTATCAGACTGTATCAAGTTGTAAGACCGCCAGGCTGAAGTGGGATTGGGCCAAACACATGTGCGGAATGCATCCGGAGAAATGAGCTAGGGTATTAGATATTAGGTGCCTCAAGTATACAGACGCCGAGGCAGACCCAGGAAAAGATGGCGGGACAACCTGGATTCACATTGGAAAACCTGGACAGAGTGGTAGCGCAAGAGCGGGATGTTTGGAAGAGCCTTGGGGAGGCCTTTGCCCAGCTGAGAGACAACAACGGCTAAGCAAAAAAAATCAAATTTGTAAATGGTCGATTAAATTCCGAAAAATGGATCGTTTTATTAGTTTCGGTTATAAGATAAATTTTATCGATTTAAACCACAGTAAATTACCGTAGCATTGCCGTCAAAATCTATACCACTCGCCACCCCCTCGCGAACTTTAGGGGGGAATATAGTCGCTATAGCTGGGATTTTTATTAAATATTTGTCAACTCTCTCTGAATAGGTACACTTTTGTTTAAAATTATATAACATTGGTTAGGCAATAGATATTAATATTGTTAAACTATAGTTAAGTATAGAAATGTATCAGAGTACTGGTAAAAAAATACTTGTCATATTAAATAAAATTCAGTAGTTAAAAGCTATTGGACTGGTAAATCACATTCAGCATTTCGAACAAATTTATGTGAAAGAAGCATAGTTACGAAATATGATGTCAGTAGGATTGTAATTCGAGTGTAGTTCAATTCGCTTTTAAATATTTTGGAAGTAAATCAGAAAATTCTCATTCAGTAACTTAAACTAAGTAAGTAAGTACGAGGTGAGGTCCGAAACTTTCAGGCCTGACAAAGAAAAAGGACACTCAAAGTCATGAAACTATTTTTATTTTTCAATATAGTCTCCACCTATATCAACACACTTTCCGGATCGTTTAATTAGCATTTCCTTCCCAGTATAAAAATAGATATAATCTAATTAAAAGATAGGTATTCGAAGTTGTAAAGAGATATTTCTACTTCAGTGTCATATACTCGTTAAAGTTTTTAAGAAAGATCTAACACAAATTGTTGATGCTAACTTCATTTTCGAAATCTAGATTTATGTTATCAAAATGACAGTTTTTTTTTATTTATTTTTTATTTACTTCTAAACCCGCATTTGACCTCGATCTCGCCTGATGGTAAGCGACGATGAGGTCGACGATGGAGCATGCGGGTCCAGTAAATGCCTATTCACTCTGGCCTTGAAGATCCCAAGGTTGTAGGTTTTGGGAAATACAGTATGAAGAAACACTTAGAATATAGATTACGAAGCAGTATTTTCTACAAAACCTAACTGGTGTCAGCTCAGTCAAAGTCACTCACTGTACACAGCAAAGTCGCAACTCGAACGAAACCATATAAAATATTCACGAGTACATTCACAGTACAAGTTGCGTATTAATGCATTCCAACATCGGTATTAACACTTTTTGTTCGAAACGGAGAGAAGCAATCGATACTCTAATAATAAAAATACAAAGTTAGGTATTTATTTTGCATATTTTGTTCCTAGAAACAAGCATAACGTAAGCGAAACTACGGAAAGGAAACCCTTCTAGTAGTTACTAGATTTTGGGAGTAACAACTTTACTTTTTCTGTCAAGCTGTTTATGAGTTTAAGGTTATCGCACACATAATTATTATTTCGATTTTCCCCTTCTCACAAGGCATTAGAGCTCAACAAGTAAAATGGATTCAACCACAGGATCAAAGTGGACATAGCGAAAGTACCTTATCTTCAAAGTTGGCTATGTAGAGCGCGCTAAGGGTAGTAATGGAATGGCATTACGTCAATTGGTATGAAAGGGATAAGGGAAGGTCTTTGTCCAGGTGTCTTTGTCCACCATTGGATATTTGAAACTCGTATATCTAGACGAAGTCCCATCCCATAGCGCGTTCTATGTTTGTATTGAAATACGATTCGACGTATGCTCCGAACAAACAGCGACATCTGTTGGCGAGTTGAGTGAACAAATCATAGTGGCGCGTCGTGTGTCGCCACATTTATAAAGCAAGTAATGAACAAAATTATTTATAAATAAAATGTTAAAGTAAACAAAGGTCATAAGTTCATAACCCTTCATTCAGTGAAATTATACAATACATTGATATACATCTCTCGCTTGGATTGCAACCAGTATCAAGATAAATTAAAATGGAGAAGGCAAGTAAGTATGCACATAATTTTACTTCTATTCAATTTATTCTAAAATGATATTGGCCACATAAATTAAAGTTCCTGACTTCTATTTATTGTGTTAAATGGGCACTATATTACGAAAATACAATGGCAACATTAATAGAAATCCCCTTACAAAATACCGTGAAAGTTGTCATTTTAGATTTGTAATGTAAAACCCCGAATAGTGGTAAATCTTACTTGTAAATTTTAAGATTTACCAACATGAGTTGGTAAATTGATATTAAAGCGGCAAATTTTTTGAACTTTTACCACGAGAGTTTGGTACATGCTAGGATTAACCAATAATGATTGGAAAATTTGTTTCAGGGAATAAAAACAAGATATT
Organism: Hofmannophila pseudospretella; assembly: GCA_947369225.1. Lineage (NCBI taxonomy): Eukaryota > Metazoa > Arthropoda > Insecta > Lepidoptera > Oecophoridae > Hofmannophila > Hofmannophila pseudospretella. The sequence continues at coordinate 5,287,917 of OX376328.1, read as the reverse complement.
ATAATTAAAAAGGGGGAATTATAAATCAAGCTAACTAACATGTCGGAGCGAAACCGACACTAATGGGTTACGTAGAAGGCTAGGGCGGCAAATCAAGGTAGCGTTCGTTAGTTTATTTTTTATAACAATCCATAAAAACTGTTTGTATATGCTTGGCTTTCCTAGGGGTGAGGGGGTAAAGGTTAATGACCTTGGCGGAGTTAATGACTCCGTAATAATGCTTTTCGGGTCCGGTTTAGCTTTGTCCATTTCTAAACATGTTTTTTTTTCAAAGTTTACCGTGTCTCTGAGGTGAAACCTAAGATTTACCGAGTTAATGTTGGTAACAGTTCGAAATTAACGATGATTACATAACAATTAAGATATTTACCGTTATTTCTTGGTAAATCTTAGGTTTTACTGGAAAATCTTAGCATTTATCGTAGTTCGAGCTTTTACAAAGAAAAAGCCTAAACAAGAAAGAAAAAAGAGAAAGAGCCTAGACAAGTTCCGCGTGCATCTGCTGTGATTGGGTCCATATAACCGCGAAGTTGGTAAGGACTATGGGTTGGTGGAAGGTCTGGCCTATAATTAACTCATTAGAAACCACAGATTTTCAAACGATACGCAAATGTAAACGGCTTTACTGTTTTTCTAAAAATACTATTTTGTAATTATACTTAGGCTTGCGTACCATAAGTTGGCATGGCGGTCAAGTTTATGAACAAAGTCTTATCTGTAAGCGGTCAAGTTTATAAACAAATGCCTTGTCTATATTTCTAGGATCCCTTTGTCCAGTTTTCTGTGCCCCGGGTTTCACCTCGCATTCCGATTGACGGATGCCACCTCGTTACTCGAATCTAGACCACGATCCGGGTCATTATCCTTCGTATCGCAAAAGTATCCTTAACCTCTGAGGGCCATCATTATATTGATAGATACTACCATTTGTCTAAAGCATCCCGGGATGGCGACTTAGCGCAGTAACTTTTTATTTTTGATGTAAAACAATCTATCTTTGATATGAGAGACCATTTGACCGGTTTCGATTTGCGATGTTTTGTTTTATGTTGGTAATTTGTTCTTATTTTTTTTTGGGAAAGAAAAAATGAATTTAAAAACCATGTGACATCACCAGCCCAACTGAAGAATTAAAATGTGGCGAGGCCCATATGGAGCCACGGCCAGTAAGTAGCAGCCCGCTGCAGTACTTACCTACCTGGAAATGTAACAACGTTGTTTGGTATAAAAGTTTTAAAATATGCACACTGCACAGGCTTTCTGTTACTTAAAAAGCTTTCAAGCGGATAAGCGTATCGGCTATAGTATAACGCAATTAAAACTAAATAAAATAAATATTTTGTGTATTTTTGTAAGTAAGTACTCACAATAAAGTGATAAGAAACAAATATTATACATATAACAAAATATTGATAACTTTATTGATGTAGTCCATTTAAAAAAAAGCTAAGGACATATGCACACTGCGTTTTTTATTCGCGCAGACGATGCGAGTACGCGCGTTTACTCAAAAAAGCGGCGCCGTAGAAATGAAAACGCGATACAAACGCGCGCAAGAAGCGCGTTTAAGGTGCGTTTGTATCGAAGAAAACGCGCGTTTAAGGTGCGTTTTTTGAAATTGAATCAAATGAGATTGGTTGCGGATCGATGAAACAGCGCGTTTGTATCGATACAACCGCGGATCTAAATTTTTGAACGTGTGCATAGGTTTACTGGCTGCGCCTGAATCTCGTTTGAAGCGCGTATGCGCAGATGACGCGCGTCATCTGCTCGTATAAAAACGCGTAGTGCATAGGCTGACTTGTAATAACTTTCTAAAAGGACTAATAAATTCGATATTTAAATTATGATATTACTGACTCTAAATGATATCAATTATTTTATTATAAAACATCCGCAATATTTCAAATCAATAGGCTTGTGTGCTGAATTTCAGTATTCTAAAATGAATTCAGCAACGTATCTAGTTATGTATTTGTAGTTAGTGTCAGATTTATTTAAAACGATGATGAACTCAGTAGTTGAGTTAAATTAGAATAGTGCAGTAATCTAATTATTACATTTTGCACCCTCATATATAGTACGAATCTAATTTGTGTAATAACTAAGGAAACATGTTAAATTGCTTTCCAGTGTACCTACCGAATTAACTAGGTTTTGCATTACACTTGCTGGAAGTTAGAACTACCAACGCAATCTAATGTAATCATACAAAGTCAATCCTAGACTTAAACTGCAAGCATTTGCAGCAGATATATTCTGCTCTAACAGTCCACTTGTTCAAATATTATAACTACAACATTTATGCTGTATTTATGTAAATAGAAGCCGCGAATTATGTGCAAGTAATGATAAAGCGCTTATTACACTTGACTGCCTTCAGTTGACTATTTATTCGACTAATTAGACAGATTTCTGTTTACAGGGTGTAAATGGCGGACTCTCTAAGCGCTTTGTGCTTCTCTAATTATGTACGTATAGGTGGATAGTAAAAATGGAAGGGAAGAGGCCTCGAGGACGTAGTCCGATGCGCTGGTCCGACCAAATCCGCACCACCCTTGACTCTACAATTCACGATGCCATCCACACCGCCGGGGACAGAAATAAATGGAGGAAGATCATCCGCCAGAAGGTGATACCTAAAGGTGGTCACGACCCTCAGCATTGAGGATTACGACGCGAGGAGGAGGAGGTGGATAGTTAGTTTCAATTCTTTTACGAGCGATCCAGTATTTTGGATACAGCTACTGCGGTAGACAGATGGAAATATTTCGCAAATGAGATTTCAATTTTCGTTAGTATTTCGCATTCGGTTTCCCGCTCGTTTCGGAAAGTTTTTAACGAACCTGGCATTAACTACTCAACTCACAGCAAAAATAAAGTAGGTTACATCCATCTAAATCTATACACGAGTCTCCTCAAACAACTAAATATTTGGTATGTATGTTATTAAATTAACATTCAGTTATTCTATAGACACAAATAAAGAGACATGCAAAAGTTCCCCAAAAGAATGTGTTAAATTCGAATCACCTACCTTTTGTTTTTTTGTCTTTTTTTTTAACTTTTTTAGCTTAATAATATAAAAATGATCCTTGGACTAAACCGTCACCCGCATGTGGCGCCGGTGCTCCACAGAACTAATAAGGAAATAATTATGAGTAAGGGTCGGCCCACTTCGCAATTTCGGTCATTTATTAAAGCGGTAATATACCCGAGGTAAAGGTGAAAGGTGGATTACAATTTGTAACCTATAAAATATATACTTATAAGCAAAATAAGCACTTGGTTTACTAACACAAACAAGTCACGACACTGAACTAAGTATAACATGTTACTATGAGATTTTTCTTGTTTTTGTGATGTATTAGCAAAAAGTAGAAGAAAAAATAGACTTGAATGATTTCATAGCGCACTGAATTAAGTTGGACTTGACTGAATTCTGTCAAATGTAAATATGCAATTACATTTGTTAGTATGGTTATAGACTGTGATTTAGAGCCTACAACAGAAGCCTGATTAAATCGTTGACTAATTATTATTATTAGGCATTTTTTAAATAACATTTAAGTTCCCTTTGTACATTTTCTCTCATTTAATGTTAAGGTATACTTTAAAATGTTTAGCGAAAATATTAATAAGCATGTTCCAGTGTTAGACTTCTTGGAGACCAGATGATAAATATTTGTCTACGAAAAATGATCGCCGGTCTTCTTACAAAGCCAGAGCATGTTATTGAATTTCTAAGCCCTTTGTTGTCTTTGCAATGGTCGATCCTATCGGTAGCGTCTCAAAAATTTAATATCGTGCTCAGAACAACGACGGAAATTATTATGGTGTGCACCTGATATTGGAGTTTAAATAAATTCCTTGTATTGATATCATACTTTGTTGTTTCTGGTTTTAAAAATGATTGATGAACTTTCTGAACTTGTTTTAAAAATTATAGACATAGTAAAATGAATTTTATTTTTATATTAACCACCTAATCCAGCGTTTGACTACCAACAAGTCTAACGCGGGATAGAAACCTGGTAAGTTAAGTAATGATAATGGTAAAGATACAGCATACAAACTGGTAGGATAATACTTAACACTTTGGAGCTAGATCACCCTTCCTTTGCTAATTTATATTTTAAATATTGTTCCCAAACTTGTTTATATACGAGGAAGTCAACGCAAAATTTAATTCAGCGTAGTCATCAAAATTATGCCTCTGGCTACAGACAACCCCAATCCTGTTCATAGTAAATATTATAACACTTCAATATACAGATGTATTCCCCCCCATATACAATTTATTAGCAGACCCTTCATTCGTCAAAATATTATTTTGAATCGTTTCTTCGAAAAACACCGTTTTAGTATTACTAATGATTGCATTATTTATATGTATGATTTAGATATGTATAAACTATGACAACTTTTCAAAATTTTGGATGAACAATTGACCTCATTGTTGTAATTTTATGCAAAGTCAAATTTCTATAATTATATGACATTAAATCTCTTAATATCAAAGTCTATACTCTGGAAATGAAGGAACTGTTGGTGTCTACTCGTGTATCTAGTAATGTAAGTTGACTTACCCAGTTATACCAAAATCTTTTAAGAATAAGAATAGTTTATTAAATAGTTTGTTTATTTTTTAGTTATTTCGCTGTATAGTAAATGACGAGCTTTTCAGACTCGGAGAACGTGGAACCTATGTAGATGCCCAAATTTCTTCCGCGAAGTTTCAAGGGATTGTTTCCTGGAAAGTAATTATTCTAAGAAACGACATGGAATCGATAGGTAATGAAGCGAAATTGGTGCAACAGGACAAAGATTCATGCTACATTCTCGCTACCTACTCGTATCTCACAAGATACAAAGAGTCAGGAACTAATGTATAACATGCTGTTTTTGGCGCTTAGGTATATAATACCTACATGCTTCGACTGCAGCGAATTTCAAAAGACTGTCGTCATTTACACTGTGCCTAAACCTGAACTAATATTTTGACTTTACAATAAAGTAAAGTAAAATACACTATATTGCACAAATATAAAACAACAAACATGAGATAGAAAAGGAAATAGTGAAATACAATTTAGGCGGCCTATAAATTGTATAGGGAATATTTCATTTTTGTAGTCAAGTATATTGAAACTTGAAATCACAAATCACTGGAAGAACGATCACTAAATTTCAGAAAAAAATGCAGCGTGCTTATAACACGCTGCATGTACAGTAGTTTGACCACAACTGGCAGGTGTAGAACGCATGGCAGTACGTCTTGAATAGGATGATTTTGACTTACTTGGAACAGCGCGCGAAACGGCGCACTAACATGTTACTTTTTGCAGCAAGCGAGCGCCTCTGCCTCTCCAGGTCCTCATCATCTTTCAGTATATCTGTTAGGATGTGTCCTAGGTATTTGAACTTTTGTACCACTCTCAGTTGAGAGCCACACAGAGTTATAGGTGGGATAGTTGGGAGGCAGAGTCGCACCTGAATACCATGACTTCAGTTTTCTTAACATTGTAGGTGAGATGATGTTTTGCGGCGTAACTTTCGCATACACCATTACACCCATCAGTTGCCTCAGCGCATTGACAGAGGTGCTCAGCAGCACCATGTCATCGGCGTAACTGAGATTTACACATTAATTTACTACAAATCGAAAATTTAATGAAATAACTCTAAATTTAAAATTTAAGAACAGAGATTCCCTTACCTTTCCTGGTCATCATCAGGTCCTCAAGGTTCCAGATGTGAGAAGGTCATCACGGTCATACACATTTGAGCTCAAACTCGAACCACCTAACTGTTACCGTTCCAGAGATCCCATCATACTCCAACAGCCCAAGATACTCCACGATCTTAGAACCACTGATCCATTTTTATCTGACATGGTTAAGAAGATTCAGCAGGTTAGACCTGCGACACCTGGAGGCGTCAAACGTGTCAAACTTATAACACGCCCCTCACTCGATCGGTCGGGGGTTAATAAAAGGTCTTTAAGTAATCGTTGTTGCTATGACAAAGTTATTAGCATTTAATTTAAAAATGTATAAGTTAAAGCGAGGGTCATTGATTCTATCATTTGAGAATCATCAGCCATTGATAAAGTCAATGCCAGGTACATTCACCCAGTATCTATTGCGAAGAAAGCAAAAACAATGGGCCACTTGTAGGCACTTTGGGTATAACAAATATGGAGTAGTGATGTGGGAGTGACGTCATCCCATTTCTGACGACAAAAGCTACAATTGTTCCCATTGGTATAGGTACATAATGCGCTATACAGGCTGTAACATTAAGAACGGTCAGTATGGGAAAGTCTGAAACTATAAGACATACGAAGATCTGTTCTTAGGAACCATGTCATCAATTTTAGTAACAAGAAAAACTGTATTCATACATTTTTTTTAAAATGTACTCAGTCTGGGAATCGAACCCGGTTGTTTTGAAAAAAAATCCAACACTATTTCTATTTAGATGTCGATTACGTTAAGGATGAAGTGTACAAAACAAGCTACGACACAATTGAAGACCTAGAGACCAGCAGCCATAGAGACAATTTTAACGCAAATTCACCACCTGAAGATACAACATTCAATAGTAAGATCGTTACCTAAACGAGTTGAATGTTGTATTTTACAAAATGGTAGTCATTTCGAACACCTACTAAAATAAATTAAAAGATATGGAAACAATGCGTTTTATTAATTTTAAACATCACGTTTCATACTAACATTTATTCCTTAAGACCTACACAATCGATATCTAAATAGAAATAGTGTTGGTTTTTTTTTTCAAAACAACCGGGTTCGATTCCCAGGCTGAGTACAGGTTTTTTTTAAAATGTATGAATACAGTGTTTCTTGTTACTAAAATTGATGACATGGTTCCTAAGAACAGATCTTCGTATGTCTTATAGTTTCAGACTTTCCCATACTGACCGTTCTTAATGTTACACCCTGTATACTATATAACTAATAACCATACAATTTATGAACCTTTAAATAAATACATTTTTATGTTATATGTATATGTATAATATATTATACCAGGCCACGCAGAAAGCACTGGCTGGTTGTTCCTAAGTTCTAAAATACAACTATTTAAAAGAAAAAATACGAACATACCGAATTCCCAAATGACGTGACTTTTTGCATTTAGCGTATCAATTAAATCACTGCCTTATGCGGAACGGTTTGCACCAAATTAAACACCAGCAAAAGAAAGATCATATTTCTCCGGAGACTTTTATAGCGAATGGAAATTTGAACATTTGGATCAAATTAAACGTGGTATGAACAGGTGCTGGATTTCAATTTGACGATTTATATTCTTTGGGTATTTGTTTAGAAAAAATCAAGAAATTGTGGAGGAAACACGCAATTATATTAGTAATATTAGTTAGTTATGATTTTATGAAGTAGTTGGCACCAGGATATAGAAGAAAGAGCTGTTACAGAGAGAGCGGCTGCAGTAAGAAGTTTGCTGAACTGATCCACATCGCTAGACTAGACTATTTAGGGGGAATTGGTTACTGAAATCGGAAACTAGTACTCATGCCTCGCGCCCTCGGCGGCGGCGGGTGGGGGGGGGGGGGGGGGAGGTCCCCCCTAAAACTACTAGCTCCATAAATGGCTGGTTATACTCATTGAACCTAATGTAAGCATTTATGTCTTAATCATTTACATACTCCATATTAATTATAATTATTTGAGACAATTGATGTGATTGATTTATTTAACATATACACGAATAAACAAGAAAATACGTTAATGACCGCGATAAACAAATGACGTTGATGCTAAAATTAAATATAATCTTTAGGCAAACATATTTAAATTTAAAGATACTTATGTAAAGTAATGTGCGAATGACGCTAATTGTGACTAAATTATGTACTTATGAAAAGGTATTATTGAACAAAAACGTTGAGGTTCACAACGTCCACTTCCTAAATGGTCCACTTCCCATAACATCCACTTCCTAAGTGAACAATTTAGGAAATGATATTTTTAGTAGTGGACCTTTCAGGAAGTGGACCATTTAGGAAGTGAACGTTGTAAACCTAAACAAACAAAAAAAGGAAAAATTTTAAATTATGCATATTTATTTAGATTTAGAAATCCATCGATCAAAATAATATGTTGAAATAACACCCAGAAACATATTTTTAAAATATTTTAGTGCCCTGATGACTATAGCACTTTTTACAAGTTGAGGTATTATAAATTCTGACTTACCTACAGCCTTTTGCACTATGTGATCTAGTAGCAACATCAGTTGAAAGATTTTGAATATCTGTATCAGTGACGAATTAATCGCCTGTGTACACTACCAGTTGCAATATTGACTTGTTTACTTACAAATAAATATAGAATAATGTGTCGTCCGTGTGGTCTCATGGTGGTAGAGCCAAAAATTAAGTTTAAATTAAGTGTTGATGGCCAGTGCGTAAATTTTGAGGTTTTTTTTAAAATCTCAGTTTAGAGGCTTTGGTACACGACAATGTGACCATGTCAGCCTCGTTAGGGTCACTAAGAAAAGGGAAGGGAAGCTCAAGTATTATTAGAGTCAGCCCTCACTTTGAGAGCCAACTTAGCAAACAACAGTAAGTGTTTCATATTATCAGATAAGGGTTGACTCAAAATAATATTGAGCCTCCCATTTTGGAGTCTTTTGAGACCAAATTTCTTCCTCTCAATTTTCACCAGGTCACACTCCATTAAGAGGTGAGTGAGGTCTTCTATTATGTTGCAGCTAGTACAAAACGGTGATGCAGCTCTTCCCACCACATTCAAAAACTTATTTATTGGAATGTCACCCGAGCTCCCTACCAAGGCTGACACAGTCAAACAATGGAGCCCAGGCTCGCATGTAATTAAGTGTATTGTACCAAAGCCCCTTCACTTTAGCCAATTCCTCATATTGCTATCTCCAGCGAGACATAAAATTTTGACGGTTTGTCGAAAAATAGTATAATAGATCTAAGGCATAGAGTATAATTATGATCCGTGTCTGAATACTATACGGGTTGGCCATTCCTTGTGTGGTTTCCAACTTTAGTAGCGAAGTGGTCTATCCGCTAGCTTAGTAATCGTACACCCAAACGTAATTGTCGTATAGCAACCAGTCTGCAACTATTGAATTATTTGTAAAGGGTTTATATGACTGACGCTAAACAAATAAAACAGTAACTAAACTAAATTCAATAAAAGGGAACTTCTAAGACGCTCGCCGGCACGCGTCTGTCGGCATATTACAAAGGCGCGCGATCACTAAGTAAACGGAGACTTTCCTCTGTTACGTCAGTATTAGTATTCTATGCTATTATTGTGTTCTTACTCTAGTAATACTACCTACGTATAATATCGGTCTATGGTATCGAGTGAAATATAATAAATGCTTCATCATATCATAACATATCATAATTTATTCATTTACGTAATGTTATATGTCATTTATACATTACATTGGTATACTTAATAAAATATTGTTACATTGCAGTAATATTATAGTACCTAAGTTATGTTCATCCTATCTCATTTATTAAAATTGAGAATGTGTGGCCGCGTACACCAATCAGCCAGAAATCAAAATCTATTAAGCGTTTTCATAAAGGAAGTTCTATAATCTGCCTACAAAAAGATTGTACGACGATGCCTCTTATATGTCAATATTTATTTTGTAATAAATTTTTGGCCCTAAATACTAAAAGGATTGGCACGACTTAATCTGCATGAAACTTGTACAAGATTATTTTAATTAGGCACGAGTATTGTACTGATAGATATCTTTATTGCATTCAAAACTATTAACATTGCGCCTAACTAATTAAGCCATCTTAGGAATAAAGAGAGAGATTCGTGGCGCTTCGTTCTCTCTGCCTACCCCGCAAGGGTCATAACGTGAAGTTATGTTTGTATGTGAGAAGAAATAGTGAAGGTACCGTTATAAATTGTTTCCTTTATAAAAGTAAAGCGCGTTTCTGTATTAAGTAATATTTTATCACAGGATGGACTGAGAGATTTTACTAACCTCGATAGTGCAAAATATGCTGGGGTAAGTTTATTACAAAGATAATCTACATGTCCCATTTTAAATCTACATCTCTACTTGCGGAGTCTATACATCGCTACATTCAATGTTTAATGGTGTATTTAAAGGACCTCTAAGACAAGTGAATTACATTCATTAACCAAATTCAATAACATTCCATTTGCTTTGAACCAGGCTTACTCTCACAACTTTAGTTATTTTTTCTGAAGTCGATTAAAATTTTCAGCACTGACCAATAATACGCTATCATCAGTGAATGTCCATCAATAGCTGAGGCATTTACTATTACTAGAAATAAATAGATACCTAGAACTGAAACTTGTGGTGTCTCTTTCTGTAGAAAGGGATCCCAAATTCTGCAAATCCGATCTTTTTGTTTAATTCATAGGCAGACTTTATAGTTGTTGTCTTTCGGAAAGAAAGGACTTAATAACCTCTAAGAAAACTCCCGAAGTCCGTAGTCCTCCAGCTTGGACATAATCATTGTGTGATCCACCAAATCGAATGCATTTCAGTTAGATTTAAACTTAGTTCATAACTTGTTTAATAATTTATTCAGTGACCGTAACTTACAATTAACTTAACAACTCAGATAAAATTTCTACCATGATGTTTCAGCATCAGTCAAGTACGTTTCACATACATTGCGCTTCTCGAATGCCTCTAATATTCTTGGATCTAGCGATCTGTTCACGATGTTAGAAACTCTACCATCGTAAGGAGTTGAAGCATGTTCAGATTCTAAGTTAAATACTTTGACTGGCTGGTTAGTGTACTTAGACAAATTGTAGTCTTCAGGGAGATTTTCTGCTCTGGGATGAGGAATCCCTTTCATGAGTACTACTTCAGAGTTCAATTTAAAATCGGGGTTGTAATCTCTAGCTAGCTTAATCCTTTGGTATGCAGATTTAAGTATAGATATTTTGTACTGGTTGGAGTAATTAACTTTGCCTCTGAGTCTAGAAACGCAGGCTTCGATCTTATCTGACCAGTTTTCGTGTTTCTTTAGATCTTCTTTAAGATCACTGCTCCCTTCTCCAGCCATAAGATGGTACATGTGCTCCACAATGCTGTCCTGCAGCTGAGTGTCTGTCAAATTGCCCATGTAAGCATCCAGTTGGGCACGCAGAGCGTCAGGGCTGCTGTCCAAACAATATACAACTCCAATATGACCTAGAAGATATAAAATAAATAAGTATTACGAGAATATCGTTGTAGTCATAATCCGTGGATTCAGACCAATTGGATCTGATTGGTCTTTCGTATTCTCAATGAAAGTAAAATATTATACATAATAATAGAAATTTATACATACATATATACATACTGATAAGTTTATTGTTTTATTATTTCATTCTATAATTATATTTCATTCAAGTAATTAGGTTCATCTACGCATCAGGTAATTAGTGAGTGTATAATGCTTGTTAAGAAATAAGAATTATTTACCTTCTTTCTCCATCAAAGCAGCCAGTTCCAAAGCAATATTGACACCGTACGAATAGCCCAAGAAGTAGAATTTTGACTTCAAATTGAATCTCTTTTTCATAAACTAAAAGTGAAAAGTGCAATTTAATATTCATTATATTAACTTAAGTTACTAAGAAAAACAAGATCTCTAGATCTTTCTCTTGTATGTCACTTATTTCTTATACTTACTTATCTAATACTTACTTTAATAATATCAGCCGCTGTTTCCTGAATACTTTTATCTATTATATCGGGACCGAGTTGAAGAGTCATTGCTGAAATTTTTACTCTCTCGCATACAGTTGTAAATATTTGGTGATGGCCTTCAAATCCGGGTATCACCATCAAGAAGTCCGCTTCTGGATCCAACTCTTCCTCTTTCTGAAATGGAATGTTTGTTCTGTAGTTTAAAAAACTGTATATAATTTCATCAATATCATAATCTGAAGCAATACAGATTTCGATCAACATGGATCTTTATATAGGTAGTCATAATTATGAGTGATATTAGGAATACATACCTCAGTAGCATTGCTCAGCTTAGTAGGCATGGGTATCATGGGTTCCGTTGCCATACATTCGTCGTTATCAATGAATGTATAGAAAGCTTCTAAACCATTGACGGATTTCGAATTTTGTGTCATCTTATTGCACAGATCTTTGATACTGAAAAATCATAAAACATAAGACACGTAAACATGAGATGTGACAGTGAAATGAGTTTAAGAAAGTATACCATGCTGATCCCGTCAGTAAAACCCTTAAAATGGATTAAGTAGATTAGTCAAATTTAGATTCAGATTTCAATGTCGTGATGTCATTGTTCTCTTTAATATTGTTGTTTTATCCGCGTTATATTTAATTCTACAAAAGAAGTAGGTACTTAGATAATTAATTACTTACCTGCGAACAGTCATACTTTGAATTATTTCATCGGAGTACTCGTATTCGAATTCGGATTCTCTTTGAAAAAAAAGTCTTTTCACTTCTTGTGTTATCACTTCACTCAGATTCAAATCCCTAACACTTAGATTTTCTGGGATTTCTTCTATATTTTTGACACCTGTAGGAAAAACATTCTATTAAACATTTAATTTTTTTATTTTAATTACTATGATATATTATATAAATTTCAGTACATAAGTTGCATTATAATACAAGTAAATATAGTCTCACCGAAAAATATCGCAATTTTCTGTAAAAGATCGGAATTGTCTTCTTTCGTCACATTATAAGAAATAACATCGTCATAATTTAGTTTCAGACTTGTTTCCAGTGAGTTGAATATGGTTCTCAATGTTTGCGGCTGTATGTTTATAACGTTGTTAATGATGTTCTTATTCTGAAATTAAGTTTAACCTTACTATATCGAAATATTTTATTTTATTAAGTTGGTAATGGAACTACGAGTATCTCGTTCAAAGGATCACCACAATGTGCTACAAATATCCCACTATACAAGGGGATCGATCGGGGGCTATTCCTCCTCCTCCTCCTCGCGTCGTAATCCTCAATGCTGAGGGTCGTGACCACCTTTAGGTATCACCTTCTGGCGGATGATCTTTCTTCATTTATTTCTGTCCCCGGCGGTGTGGATGGCATCGTGAACTGTAGAGTCAAGGGTGGTGCGGATTTGGTCGGACCAGCGCATCGGACTACGTCCTCGAGGCCTCTTCCCTTCCATTTTTCCGGTCACAATAAGTTTTTCGAGGTTGTCACTGTCTTTCCTGGCAATGTGACCGAAATATTCGAGAATTCTACGAAGGCACTCGGAGGGCAGTCATGAGGTGACTTTGAGTTCACGTAGAATGGATACGTTGGTACGATGTGCTGTCCACGGAATTCGGAGCATTTTTCTCCAGCACCACATCTCGAAGGCATCAATTCTTTTGCGGTCTGCTGCTGCGGGGGCTATTATACCCTGTTTTAAACATTTTCTACTATTTTCTTGCTTGTTTTATTACCCTTCCTTTTTATATAGCTTGGGTAGGACACATAAGTTGCTTTATATAAATAATTTGAATTGTAATTTGGTAAATACATAATATTAAAATTTGATACCTCATCTAGCAGGCTTATGTGAAAAGCTAGAGCAGGCAATCCAACTTCGTTTCGTGTTTGACAAATTCTCTGTGACACAGCTTCAAGATATGCATCAATTGAGCAATTGGATGTACGAGTGAGCACAACGAAGTGCCTGAAATAAATAATTTAGTAAATATCAAAGATCCTACGTAAGTACCTATAAAAATCATAAGAAAATAAAATTTCTGAAAAATATGAAACAAACCTCAGATCACCGCAAATGTTTCTAGATATCAAGTCCAAATTTGCCACAATTTGTGCAGATTCGTTAAATTTGGATACAAAATCCTCTTGTTTCAAATTTTTTGGACCTTGTGTTCCATTACTTTGAACCACGTAAATACCGTCAATTACTCCTAATTTTGTGCCCTTTTCTAGTAAACTGACACAACCTTTAACAGTTTGAAGGTTTTCTGACGTCACTTCTATTGATGCATTCAACTTTTTCCAAGACCTTAAAAAAGTATGAACAATTAAAGCATAATTAAGATAACTAATCAATTGCATTCATCTTGTATACTTACGCCAGCTTACTGAGGAAATATCCACCAATCAAGTTTGGTTTCACATGAAGAATGAGTTTTCTAGCACCACGCCTCATGAGATGATCAACAAGCTCAAATCCTATACAGTTGTCATCGCATACTACAATCTGTGTTTTCGTTGCTGAATAATTTATTCTGAAAAAAAAACCCATAATATTATATTTTACATTTAATTAAAAATAATTTCTAGAGTAGTAATGATTAGTTTTACTAATTACTATGCAATAGAAAAACATAAATTAATAATATAAATAATGTATACAATTTATGATAAAAAAATGTTAATATTTGTGATTTTATTATCATAAATTCTTTAGTCCAACTGAATGTGCAAAAATATTAGTTTTGTGCTAAAATTTAAATCAGTGAGTTATCTTTCTCTTTCCTATAGGACTTACCTGGGTTTAACTTTCAATCCTTGGTTTAGAGTTACCGGATCTCTTATTCTTATTAGAACTCGACCCTTGTGTTTGCTCGTAGCTAACAATCGAAAGGCTTTCGATATGTCTGTTGGGGAATATACTACACGACTAATGGGTCTTACTATTCCCTTCGCTATGCCAGCGCTAATCATAACTTGAAGTTCCTGAAAAGCATAATAAAATATTACTTTAGTGGAAGAAAAAATGGAATTAAAAAACTGTAAAAACAAAAGATAGTTCAGACTCCGTTAAAAGAACTCGAAGTAACAAAACTTATGAAATATATATATCATTTAAATACCTTTCTTTCGCTGATGTGTTCAGGCTTAAATATATTACACACGTTTAGCGCTATGTAATTTCTTTCCCCGTTTAAGAAAAACATGTTAAAATCTCCATTGTTCCTCATATCGAACTCGCTAATATCAATAAAAATACCAGAAAATCCAACACATTTCATGGCAGACTGAAACAAACAATATTTTGGAGTATTTTATTCTTGTTAAAATATTATATATATAATATTTACAAAAAAATGTTTACCTTACGCATTGCTCCACTAAGACAACTGATAACAAAGTCACAGCGCTTTCCTTTTGTGTCCAATAATACGTTTTTATAAAACGTATCGTTTCGAGAACAGCCGATGTTACGTTCTAAAAGTTAATTTTAAATTTTAAATTACTGTAGTAACAGTTCAAAATAATAATAACGATTATTCGCAGTACATACCATCTAATTCTGGAAACAAATTCAGTAAAAATCGCTGCTTTTCTGCATTACCAACAATTGTATAGACTGTACAGTTCAAAGCCAAGCATATTGAAATGACAGCTTGACCGAGTGCTCCTGCGCCACCATTAATAAACACTGATTTACCGTTGACTATTGGATACCTCATTGTCTGTAACATTTAATAATGAAAATCAAGAGACTCCATATGT
Source organism: Hofmannophila pseudospretella (assembly GCA_947369225.1). NCBI lineage: Eukaryota > Metazoa > Arthropoda > Insecta > Lepidoptera > Oecophoridae > Hofmannophila > Hofmannophila pseudospretella. The sequence goes on along the minus strand of OX376328.1, from coordinate 5,272,389 downwards.
ACGAGTAACTTTCATTCTCTTTTCGACTCGTAGTTATAAGATACTTACCAAATAATAATAAGCTTGTAAGTAAGGTAAAGGCACAGTAGCAGCATCTTCTAGGCTCCAGTGGTCTGGAACCGGCCAGAGAAGATCTGGATCTGCTTCAATTGTACTAGCAATAGCTCCACCAGCAATTACTCCCATAACTTTTTCTCCCCTAAAACCGAAGAGTTATTATGTAATTTCTTGCAAAACTTTTCTTACATTGTTTTCTTTTTAATATTGTGATGATGGATAATTCTTGATATAAAAAAAACAGATATTTTTTAAAACTATATTAATAGTAAATAGCTTACTTGTTATTAAATCCACTGAAGTCCATCCCAAAAACATTATCATCAGATTTAACTTTGCCAACTGCTTTTTGAGCATCTTTAAATGATGGTCCAGCATAACAAACCTAAAACATTAGGTTCATTTAGACTCTAAAGTATTATTATCTCATCTAAATAATACTGGGTATTGACTATACCTGAACTGGCGTATTTGATTTTAAACCTGCCGGTACTTCACTCCATGTCAGACTATCAACGTCACCAAGCACACCACAGGTCAGTTGGAAGTTTTGAATGTTAGCCAATTTTGCACTAGGCAAATAGTAGTTACCTCCCCATTGTCCCTGAAACCATAATAGTAGTTAGTTAAGAACACTAAAAACAAATTAACTAAAAAATGATGATATTCTTCCCAATTACTAATACCTTTTTTAAAATGTTAACGGTCAAATTCTTCTCAAGTTGATCCTTGTAAACCTTATTTTCTGGACTAAACGATGGTGCACTAATATCATCCACAACAACCAAACCAACTTTATTGTCATAGTCTTTATTTAATTTCTTCACAAGTCCTGTATAACGAGAAAAGTAGTCATTAGATTTATAATAATGGTAGGTACCTACTTTATCTCAATTTTTTCTGTAATTATATTATCACTTACCCATTAAACCACAGTAAGGTTGTCTCTCAGATACCAAAACCACACGGCGCGTTTTCTGCAGTTCACTTTGTACACGTTGTACCCAAGAAAATGTATTATCCTGAACGATTGGAAGATATGATATATTTTCTTCAATTATGATATTTGCTTTATTCAGCAATATTATTTTTTTACCCTGGCTACTCATAGATGATACAACATTAAATAGTTTATACTTTGATTCAATTTTAAATGTGTTTTCTTCCACAGATAGAATAAAAGCATTCTTGGAGATAACGTTATAGATGTTATTCTTTTTCTGAAAATATAAACGAATAACAATTAATCTGATAGAATAGAGATGTTTTAGTACAGTATATCATAAAATTAGATAGTTACCGTTTCGTTTTGAAATAAATCATGAACTACAAACAAGTCTGATTTGCTGATTATTTCTAGACTATTAATAGCTGCAGTTCTAGCTTCAATAGTGGTAATATTGAAATTCGCAGTAGGTATTTTGTTGACCATATCTTCAATTATACTTGTTATGGGAGACGAATCGGTTACGACTTCTGTAATTTTTATGTTTCTTTCTGTTATATTATCATTCACAATTTGCAGATTTATCAGAAAGGCAGTCTCCATCTGAAATAATATATTAAATTCATATATATCTAGATCAAATCAAATATAAAAACATACGACTAAAGTTGAATCATTAAAGCATTAAATTTGTAAATTATTTTACTTACATCAACATCTCCAACTAGAAAATGTGGAATAAATGATCCTGTTTCAAATATATCAGACTCTTGATCCACGACTGGTTTATCAGCAAACGCCATGTTAGTGATTTCTACTCCACTGCACCTAAAATATTTGTGTATTTCTTTTTATTTCATCTTTTAATATATTTTTTCTTCATTCAACAAAATATTTTATGCTTACTTACGCCACCGGATAGCTGAGCAAATGTGACTTCTATTTCGTTAGTAATATAGCTTTAGTAAAACTTCGTCATACTAACCTTGTAATGCCTAAAACTTTATTAGTCTGTACTTTGATATAGGGTTTATCATGATCAAGATCTAGAATCTCCGTTTTGTGATTAATAGTGCTAATAGACAACTTTTTAATAAGTTTTGGTGTGGATACGCCGTCGTAGTCTCTGGTAAAATTATTAAATTGGATGAGCGAGTCAAGGAAAGTCACCCATTCGTTAGTCCACTTGATATTCCCTTTATCACGATTGATATTAGTTGAAACTATCGTTTGAAATTCATTTCTGTAAACAAAAACGGATAATAATTGTTATAATTTTATTCCTTATATTACTTGCAACCAGACTCGAATTTGTAAAATACACCATCTTTTGGGAATCAATCTAAAACCGGGAGCAAATGTACCTTCACAAGCAGACAAACGGACATGCCGAAAGGACCTTTTTATACTACGATGATGATTAAAAGGTTTCATACCTCGTAAGAAGTAACCCTAATTTAATGATACATGTAATTTCGTTTTTAGCAGCGTTACCTAGCTAAGATATTTTGTCATAGCTTTTAAACATTTACTTAACAATAATAATGCAAAAACATTCGGTGTAAGCTTAAATAATTAAAATATTTTTTTTAAACTAACTTATAAGAGTGTCCCCTCAAATGCATGATCCTATACACATCATTCGTAGTCAGTTGGATCTCATCATCTGTAAGTTCGTCCACAAGATGGGGAGTCTCATTTCCCTTATATTGTAATATAGTTCCAGATACAATTTTGACTCCATCGTGGCTCACCTAGTAAAATGTAAAAATCACGATCAGCAAAAAGTAAACGAAGGAGCAATTAGATAAAGCTTTATAAATTTCATTGTACAAACCTCAAATGCATTGTTTCCTTTAAATATCATAATATAAAGTTTAAACAGCAGTTCTGCTTTGAAATGGGCTTCATTATGAAACTGAACATCATGGAAGACAACGGACATATCTTTATAATTATTATAGCCCTTATACATCGCCAAAGTACGCCAAACCAAAACCAGTTGTGCTGCTTCAGGGAATACAATAGTGCCATCTCTAACATGTCCTTCAAGATATTTGTAATCATCGTCATGGATGGATATAACAAAAGTGTGTGCGATGGATGTGACTCGGTACTGTAATTTATTATATTTGGCTTCAGGCCTAAGGAAATAAAATTGGACAAATTAATTTCACTCGTATTATGTAAAGAATGCCGCAGGGAAATAGCCGAATCTCCTAGGGATTTGACCAAGAGAGCGAACTGTTTCTTTAAGAGTCCGAAGTTCTTTTGGCGGAAGGTAGAGGGTATGAAGGGAGGGCGGGTTCCCCGGGATTATTTCCTTCATACTACCACATACTACCTACTCTTTAAAAAGGTAAAAGTCTGTACTTACATGTACACTAAATTTTACCCCCCCCCCCCCCCCCCCCACTTCCAAGCAATCATATAACTAATTGTTACATGTTGTATAGTTTTAATCCACCAACCGTCACTACGACGACCTATAAACCCCAAATACCTAGGGGATTCGGCTAGTTCCCTGAATTCGCCTATTTCCTTGCGACATATATATAGGATCCTACAAAAATAATGAAAAAAATAATTAAAAAGGCATTGTTATAACTTATAACAATTCCATATCCCTGAGAAATAAAACCGTAACTCATTTTTTTTAAATTTAAAAATCTAATGATAACGGTAACATTACATTTTGCATCCCTTCCACGTGAATGAAAAGTACATAACTAGATCACCAACACGTAAAGTGCTAAGTTCATCAGCTCCCATGTGTCAATGACTTGCCTTAAAATAGGCGATTATTTTTTTGGCGATTGGAATTTATAAAAAAGTCAAATCTCACTGAATCTTTAAGACCTTCTTAACATCCCCTTAAAATATTTTACACTATTTTTTAAGGACACTGTATACCCAAGACACACAGAGTGTCCCAGGAAGTAAGGATCAAATGAAACGGCATTATGATGGCTCAGGTCATAATCGGACAATATAATCCCACATAATTATGGTTATCCGATTCTTTATGTTTAAAAAGTTATTTAAGTGTTTAGAATTTTATCAAAAATGGTCTAGTGAACCAACCCACTAAAAATATTTTAAATAACTTTTGAACGATGAAGAATCGGATTAATCTCTAACATCATCCTGTTTCGTTTGTTCCATACTTTCTGGGATAACCTTTAATGTCACAATTTAAACGTCGAATCACAAAATATATTATTATTTTATGCATTAAAATATCTTCAAAGAATAAATGTTTCACATCTTATAAAGAAACTTACCAATCTTCAGTATGCATCCAATCCACGAAATGAGACATAGGAGCCGTCTCCGTTGATACAGGAAATTCAACTTTGGGGTACAAAACATCCGCTTTAGGATTCAATCCCTCTTGATATAATCTGAAATGACAGACGTACAAAAATACTTAATTGTGAGTTGAAAACAAAATAACTTTCAACGCAAATCTTAAATCAGCCCTCTTAATTTAACAAATTAAAAACCTATTCTTAGTAATTTTCGCGATATTCAGTTTCCAATCAAACAAAACAACTTATTAGTTATTTTCTTAACCGTTTATGGTATCTTTTCCATAAATAGTTTTCTGAAATTCTATATCTTTTAATTTAATTATTAAATATCTATAATTCTATACAACTCGTGTTCTCTATTGGAAACCATTAAAGACCTCTGAGAAGTATAATTTATTTTGCTATAATTCCTTTACTTCAAAATGTGTTCTCGTTAATCCTTGTGCCCGCGAAAAGAAATAAATAAAGAAAGTACGTTAAAGTTTGAACTACATCTTACTTTCCAATAGCTTCGAGTAGGAATTGCACTGGTTTGGCATGGCCGCGTCTTGTTAAGGGAATATTAGTGCATGCACTATGAGATCGCTTCAAGATAGCTTGCAGAAGTCCATGTGGTGCTATTTCTATGACCAGCGCATTCTTCGGAATGAGTTTTGATGTCTCTTCAAATAGAACTGGATTCTAGAAGAAGAAGTAACAGCATTATTTAAAAATGTATATGCAATGAAGATTTAAAATATTAAGTAATAAGTAAAGTAATAAGTTTAAGTAATATTAAGTATTTATATTTTATTGTCAACTTTTGGAAAAGTAAATAGGTAAAAATACGACCGATTCTTTATTGGCGCACAAGCCCCAAGGCTTATGCCAGTATTATGTTTTAGGATATAATTAGTTTTATTTAAATAAAGGGTAAAAAATATATATTTAATAACGGAGACAATATATTGTGAGTGGTAAGGATAAGAAGGAACAAGGAAATACCTCTATTTTCTTCTCTACCTGGTGTCGGATCGAGCTGCAGGGAGAGCAGGGGCTGCCGAGCAGACGTAGTGAGGTAGCTGCCCTAGGTATCGCGTTTCGCAATAATACAACGGCTCTGATTTAGAATTTAAATCGTCAAATAATTACCAGTAAATTGTTGGTGTGATATTCTGCTGAAGAATATTTTGCGCCGTCTTGGTCCCACTTATCTTGAGGAACGGACGTGGAAACCCATTTTTCACTACGAGGCTTCGGATCTTTGATAACTCCACTTAAATATTGTAGCAGCCCAGGACCTTACGGTTAAAATAAAAACTATGTAAGTAAGGTTATGTATACTTTTGTTTGTTGCATACATCAAGCTATTAGTACAAACACTTACCAGCACTAGCGATGTATCTCGAATGATAGGCAATATTGGAGCAAGGAACTTCTTTAGCAAAGATCCCTTTTTCGATCAGATTACTGACGAATTTTTTCATAATATCCACCGGACCTGATATAGTCGAAGATTCATGACTATTGTGACAAGCCACTTCAATTTCTGGAGGACATAAGCCAATCATCTGTAAGACAAAGGTATTTCTAATGAATATCGTAATAACATGAATAAACCTAGTTTTTAATTGTTGTTAGGTACATTTTTCTTTCCTTCGGGAAATGACCATTTTAGAAAATGGTCACTTTTAGAAATGACCACAATTCTGGAAACGATCACCATTATTAGACTACTCGAGTCTATTTCTGGAAAAAGGCTATCCCAGGATGCACCATAGAAACCGATCTTCGGCTCTTCTCATCCAGTCACTGCCAGTCAGGGCATCCCACATTCACTACACATTTTTCAACACGATAACATTATTTCTACTTACCTCTTGATATCCAAGACCAACAGCAGCCATAGAACCACGTATGAATGAGGTTTGAATAGATACTAAGCCGCGACTGTAGGCGGAGAGAATCATTTCTTCAGCAGTGAAACAGCCATCTGCATATGCGCATCCCAGTTCGCCAACACTGTGACCTGTAATAAAATAAATGTATATATGTCGCAGGGAAATAGCCGAATTCTGGGAAATAGCCGAATTCCGGGAAATAGCCGAATCCACAGACATATTTTTTTATTTACATTATTAAAGAGTAGGTAGTATGAAGGAAAGAACCCCGGGGAACCCGCCCTTCCTACCCGCCATCGCCTGCAGGTAGGAAGGTGGATCCATCTTCCGCCAAAGGTGCTCCGGACCCTCAGAACAACGGTTCTCCACAGTCTTGGCCAAATCGGCTATTACCCTGCGACACCTACATAGTAAGCGATTAGATGGGGAAGGTGGCACATATTGAAGATGCTTGAACCTTGCTGAGCGATATCATAAAATTATTCATAATTTAATCAAACTGTGTATTTTAAAACATATAAGTATGACTTACCAATAATACCGTCGGGTACGATTCCCAACTCCCTTAGGATATCAGTCAGCCCAATTTGCACAGCAGCGATACCAACAAAGGAGTTTAGAATATTGTCATAGATTTTCTTATCAGGCTCAGTGAGGATTCGGACGATATCTATCCCCTTCGGTTCTAGAACTTTGTGACATCTGTAAAAGATTTTAATGAATTTGTGAAGGTGCTTTTGCAGTTTCAGTTTCAGCTCTTTATTTACATATTCAATTATACGTGAAATATATAATATAGGTTCAATGATAATAAGGTAAGTATATGTATAGTGATTTAGTAACAAACCTTTGTATTGCAGAAGCAAATATGGGAATACGCATCAAGTCAGTCCCCATACCGGCCCATTGGGATCCCATGCCACTGTATACAAACCAAACTGGTTGGATTGTACCAGAATAACTGTCCAAGTTTTGAGACAGACACGTAGTTTCTCTCTGATCGTCGGTATCTGCAAATAAAATAAAATAACCTGCTGTATAGTACTCAATATGTGAATTACAAGAGTCATCAATGATCGGCTAAACACTTCTATTGTTATGATGAACCTACCTTATCTTATCTTTGGATGGGGGCCGGGGATCCCAGCGACACTTCGATCCCTGGGGGATTTTTTGTGTTCAACCCCTTGTACCTATCCCTTGACCACATCACCGAATATGTAATGCATGAGCAAGACTATGAACCTACCTAATATGGTGTAGCCTCGACATATGTGTCCTTGTATTTCATTTTCATGAATACTATGCAACAGTCCAATTTGTTCTGGGTCTACCGGTTGTTTCTCCAATAGGTCTAGAATCTTTTTCACAGAAGCCTCTTGCCTTCCAGAAACAAGTACTAGATGAGGGATGCTGCTCTTGTACTTTTCGGGATCCTTTAAAATCACAATAAGCATAATTATAATTATATAAAAACACGCTTAAAACATGCTCATATATTATTTATTTGACATTCATAAACGTTTTAAAAATGTCTCAATTTATACCTGATTCTATAATCCGTTATTTTACAAAACCGATAGCTATTTTGTAAAACGGAGCATTTATCTATTAAAGTTAAACGACGCTCCGTCGTTCTACAATAAGATTTAAACATTAATACGGTCAATTATAAACGTTATGTTTTTTTCAAAACGGCTGGTAATTGTTTATAATGCAGGCGTAAACACCGGGTACACTAGAAATACGCCTAAATGTGAGCAGTCATATCGTCAAACGTAAGACATTGCCAATTACAACTAAAACAATCTTAAGACTGTTAAACTAAATTATAGGTACAATACCTTAGGTTTATAGCAGCCCTTCAAAAGGATATGGATATTAGCACCACTGTAGGAGAAGCTATTTAGAGCAGCAAAGCCTCTATTAAATGGAGCCGATTCCTCCAACACCTGGATCTTTCCTTCACGTAATGAGTTTACATTGTCCTGGGGTTCTGAGTAGTGCAAGTTTGCTGGTAGTTCGCCTTTATGATATGCCAGGCAGACCTTTCAAAAATGAAAAAAGAATTACAAAAATTTCAAATTTTCTGATTGATCTGTAAAATATCTAGGTATTGATAGGTGAAAATCGACAGATTAGGCGCAGCACTATTAGTTGCTACATCTCTACTGTCACAATGACGTTTGAAGAGCTCTCGATTTTCCGCGACGATTCCGCATAAGTATACGCCGTTTCATTTTAATTACATTTTAAATACATTAATGTATTTATTGAAATCCCCTCTATTAGTATATTCTCAATATTAGGTATTAGTACTCGTAGTATGTTTTGCTTTTCTTTCATTTGCTCTGTGATGATTATTAATCATATAACTTATTTTGTAACATTACCAACCTTGGTAAGAGCACAGGCTCCTGAAGCAGGCTCGCTGTGTCCCATATTGGATTTGACACTTCCGACTTTAATGGGTTCATCTTTTGCAAATACTCTGCCAATTGCTTCAAGTTCATTACCATCTGCTTCGGCTATACCTGTTTCAGACAAGTAAACGTGTGAATTTTTTTCCCACTTTTCTGAACTTCTGAACATTATTCTTTACTATAATACCTATTTATGTAAGTATGATGTGAACTAATGTGAATGCATTAATTTTAATATTACTAAATTACGTCCGTCCGTCCGTTTTGTTGACATACGTGTAGGATTTACCATGGTTTTACCCAACGAAGACGACGAGATTTCTACTAAAGCAATAATGAGTAATATGACTCACTTATAATAACTCTAAATCAAAAATGTAGAAACCCCAAAGTCTCCGTTATGGAGATATCGGTCCTTTTTCCTGGTCATCATCAGGTCCTCGAGTTGATTTGTACACAAACTCGAACCACCGTTAGGTTAAAAGTAATTTTTCTGTTCCAGAAATTCAGACAAGTATCAAAGATTCTCTATGATCTTGGAAACCTCTAGTCCAATCAGCCCAGGATAAGAACATTTTCGTTAAAATGCTCTATTAAATCAAAAACCCGCATCCAAATCGGATCATCACTTTTTGAGATAATAATATGATGCCATAGACGCACATATATAGACGTTAAACTTATAAGACACTCTTTTGATCGGTGTTAAAAAACATGCTTGTTTCTTACCCGTCCCATTAGCTTCAACATATTCTACATCGCTGGGAGATATGTTTATATCGGAATAGAACTGTTCAAGAAACTGCTGCATATCTTCGGTTCTGCGTATCGGCAACCATTGGGTGTTCGGATGAGGACTGTACCGGCTTTTAGCGTAATATACTTGGGAATAGATCCTGTAATTAAAATATCGAAAATACACAAACACTAGGAAGAAGACTAATAAATTTTCACCTATACCGAAATGTATACGGGGATAACATACCAATATGAAACAAAATATAACTAGCATCTGTAAGTATTATATATGTTATTATGAGCGAAGTCCGCAGGGTGTGCAGTGTTAGGATTGTCCGGCCAGTGTCGACTTTACACATATCCTCTGAGCAGCAGAGTTTGCAAATATCGATTATTACCAGGCTGTGCCCGGTTTACAATGGGCACTATCAACTCATCCATCAGCCATCATCATCATCATCAGTCTAACTAAATGTCCCCGCTATTGGGGCACTGGCTTCCATTCTAATAATCTCAGCGCAGACATGGCGCAGAGCAGTGTGCCGGTCAAGTTCTAAAAACCGTGTGAATACCCCGTCGTTAGACTTCAATAATTACCTTTTAGCGTCTTTGGCTTTCTGTAAGAAGAGTACACTGATGGCGTCAGATCTCACATAGCCATCACCATTCTTGTCAAAAGACTTTGTCTTGCCGTCCAGACACAGGAAACCAGCTCTGAAAACAACAATTACGGGTCAAATTAGAATACCTAGTTGAGTAATTATTTTTCTGCGATAAATATACTGCCTTCCTACTACTTATGCCAAAGACGTGGCTGACTTAATTCAAGAATAAAACAGATTGCTGCAAGATTTTAGACCTGGATATTGGCAATAATCTAGTTTTGCTAGATTTTATTTCCTCTAGTACTGAAGCGACGGCTGATGTAGGCTAGGACGCTTGACTCTTATACGGCAGATCCACAACCATACAATGACATATCATCTGCATATCATGTTAATCACAATGAGGCTTTTTTCGACTGCTCTAGCGGTGAAGGAAAACATCGTACGAAAACATGCACAGCACACTGAGATAACCAGTATGTGAAATGAAGAAGGCAATGCTAAACCATTCCATTAAATCTATGCAAAGAGAGTCGTTCTATGTCGTTAATTCCATAGAATAATTACTACCCTCAATAATGAAGAATACGACTTAGAAAAAGTTCTGAACCATCTATTACCTCTTCATATTCAGCGACACATTAGGATGCATTGAGAGGTTGCAACCTCCGACTATAGCTGCATCACACTGCCCCGTGCTAATGCTCCTGTAAGCATGCTCCAAGCAAGCCATGGAACTAGAACAGGCGAGGTCCAAAGTATACGAGGGGCCCTTCCCGTCGAGCCAGTATGAGATACGGTTGGCATACATCGCTCTGTTACATCTGAAAAGAAACAAGACAAAGTGAGAAATTAGAGAAGTCACGATCGAAATTCTTCTCCATAAATAATATGTTTTTACTGTTGTTTGCTAAGTTGGCTCTCAAAGTGAGGGTTGACTCTAATAATGCTTGAGCTTCCCTTCCCTTTTCTTAGTGACCCTAACGAGGCCGACATGGACACCTTGTCGTGTACCAAAGCCTCAAAACTGAGATTTTAAAATAATAATAATAGGTTTTATAATGGATAAATGGATTTAGTTTTAAATAAGTTTTATATGAGTAGATTATAATCGTCTAGATTTTGCGGTACAAATGGATTTAATAAGACGTTAAGGGCCTGCAGGCGCCCGCAGGATTAGAATTCCTTAGATTTGTATGGGCGCCATGTGTAAAGGCTCTAATATAATCAAATTAAAAGGAAGTTTTGAAGTTGTACTCGTAAAGTAGAGTAATATTTTATTTTTAAGAAAAATCTGATGTTGATGTGTTAAATATTGCCAAGAAAACATTAATATATAAAATCAAATTATTGATATAACAAATTCGTTATTTCTGGTATACATAATTGTTGAAAATGAACTTTGTAAACATGGTAAAGATTGCAGTAAAGTAAATTTTATTTTTCTTTGAAACTAAACCCACGTTTGACTCATTGGTCGATCTAAATGACACTTATATTTTATAATTTATCTGACTATTATATTATTTATTTTATATATATATGCATGCTCATTGTTGAGTAGAATGTATCGGCTCTTTGTTTAGAAAATACCATCTTGTAATTATGTACCTACTCGTACATTCTGGCCCAACAAATTAATCTGAATCTGAATCTGGTAAAGTGACCTGTTGGAAATGAGGAACTGTTGGTACCCACTACCAGATTTTGGGTGTTGGGTAACTCCCATGATAAAATACAAGTGATTATACAGACATCTGGTGTGTGTGTGTGTGAGTTGACTTACCCAGATATACCAAAACCATCTCGCTGTATAATCTCAAAAATGACGAGCTTTTCGGACTCGGAGAATGCTGAACCTATGAAGACTCCAACATTCTTTCCGCGAAGTTGCAAGGGATTGATTCCTGGAAAGTAATAATGATTGTAAGAAACGATATGGAGTCGGAAGTCAATGAAGCGAAAAAGGTGTTACAGGACAAAGATTCATGCTACATTCTCGCTAGCTATCTTACAAAATACATACAATGAGTTAGGTAGGCACCTATAAGTACCATTAAAATAAATGGTTGTAGCACTTTTTTCTTTAGGTACTATATGCCTATACTTAAGGAACTTCAACTTCGCGAATTTCATAAAATTGTCGTCTTTTAGCCTGTGCCTAATACCTGAACCATTTAGATTTTACCTAAATTGAATATCGAAGCTTCAATTATTGTAATAGGTAATTAAATATTTTAAAACTTGAAATCACAAATGAAGAGTTCTGGAAGACCGATCAAATCATTTCAGAAAAACAATCTAAAACCTTATTTCAATGCCACAAAACCAAACTCCAAACTTTTTCTGAAATGACTGATTTCTCTTCCTACAGACTCTTCAAATGCATTATTTCATTACTTACATAAAATCTAAAATCTAAATGAGCAATTAATTATACTTTCGTTATAACAAGGAGAGCAAACGAGCATGTAGACATCTCACCTTACTGTATTATTACTAGAGGATTTTCAATGCGCTCCTAACCTTGAGGACTTAAATGGAGTTTCTCATGGCTCTCTTACAATTGAAACCGGAAAACAGAAACGCAAGCAATAAACTTCTCTTACCAGAATCATAAATAGAACTGTAAGCATGCTCCAATAGTTTCCTGCTCATCGGCTCCATTGTTTTAGCTTGCTTGTAGTGGACCCTGAAGAACTGGGCATCGAACTTGCCCATGCCATTCACCACGCCCAGGTGTTTGGGAACTTCAGGGTGTTCGTAGTCCCAGCGTACGTGTTTCTCAACCATATCCACCTATTAAACCGAGATAGGTATAATTTTATTTTTATATACTTACTCGGAATTTACTTCAAATTCAAAAATATGATAGATAAGTATCATAAATAAGAAAACAGTCGATTGAAACTGACTAGTAATATATACTTCAAGTGACGAACTCTTGCTCTATAGCGAAAATTAACATTGGAGTAAGCGCGTGCCTTTTGTAACAAATATAGTCGCGTGAGTCTTTTCGACGCATGAATGTTTGGAGCGTTAAATAAATAAGAAAAAATAATGACACAAAGTTTTTATTTATCATCAATGATAATCTAAATCTTTATCTTAATATGTTACCTCTAGGTAACAGATTACCTCTAGGTAACAGATTATTGTATAAATCAGTGTAAAGCACTGTTCTTGTAAAAAAAACAATATCTTTAATCAGTTTGTGTGCTCTCGGCAAACATTTCTATAATAGGATGTGCGGTAAGTTTTGAATATCTTTCTTTTAGAAGATGGGCACATTTTGCAGTTTCCCCTCAATGTCAAAGGTATCAGTAGAATGAAGTGTTCGGTAACCGGTCGTCTTTAGTATCGATATGCGAATATCTGCATATCTTTCGCTTAAGTTTGATGCACACATATTCAGTCCAAAAACCAAGAAATATCATAGAAAACATGAGTACGTCAGAACTTGTCATTCGTATTCCAAGCGAAAACAACAACTTATTGTAGTCGCGTGTAGTCTAATCATCGTATGGCGTCTGACGTTCTTTCGACGAACCTACACATGATTGAGAATAATTAGTTGAGTATCTGATAAAAAGGGATAATTATGGGTAGAATAGATTCTTGAGATATGTATCATAAGCTATACAAAATGTTGTGCAGGTGGACTCATTATAAATGTGTTTATTTGGAAAAACAAAAGGCGCGTTGTAGTTTCGACAACCCGCGTGCACTCCAAGCTTAAATATTGCACCGGCTATGGTCCAAGTCCCATTGGTGGTGTTTTCTTTTTTCGCGTATTTCAGATATTTGTAATATGTCCATATGTGGTTTGTTTGTTTGTAGTCTCTTTGTGGTAATGTTATCATCAGATGTTTGATTAATTGGATCAATAATCCCGATGATTTGTAGTCATATTAATTTGTACCAAGCTAATCAGTTTATGTTATCTACTAAAAGAGGGATAATGGGTATTTGAGTAATAAAGAGTTATTGCATGTGACTATTAAGGTATTCTGAGATGAATACATTGAGAGAAAACCTGCTCACTGAAATAACATGTGTGTGAAATGTGGAAGAGAGAAGTATTCTGTGAAAATCGACCCAGAAACTCGTTCTATGAGGTTAATTACAGAGAATGATCTCAACTCTCATCGAGGAATGTGATAGAAGAAAAAATAGAAGACTAAAATTTTGTTTTTGAATAACCGTGAAACTATCTTGATGGAATTTTAGTTCCCAATCAATATGCATCTAAACCAATTTATAGGTTATGACTAATATGATGATTTATTTATTTATCAAAAATCAAAATGCTAACCAAAGACAATGCTTATTTAGTTCTTAAGTTAAGTTATTTATGTACTTAAAATTGTTATGTAATAGCATACGTGTAGGTATATTTTTATATATTATACGAGTGGTAGGTATTTTTTAGTATAGTAAATTAAAATAATAATTATTAGTAAATCTCTTCTATTTAATTTATATGCACCCGCCTTGCAATATCTGTATGACCCAACGGTTAGCTGGTAGAAAATGCCGCATGGCATTAAGCTCGCCTCATGTACTATTTTTGTGCCTTAAAGTGTTAAATAAAATAAATAAATAAGTTCAGTTCCTCCACACAGCACAAAGACAATAGACTCCAAATATAAAATAAATTAAGTAGAAAGCATTATATACTAATAGCTGAAAATCTTGAGCACTGTCAAAATTTCGAATTCTAACCTTATTGTAAAGATTTTCCATAAATTCCAAGGTGCTGTCCGACTTCGGAAATATTCCTGACATTCCACTGATGACCACTTCTTCGCCTGTCAAAGGCCTTGTCACTGGGCGCTCCATTGGTTCTTGGTTGGGGACCTCCGGTTCTTGAGGATGTGGAGTCATGGCTGGTAATTTTTTAGATTTTTTTTTCAATGAAATTGGTTTTTTATACGGAATTGTCTGATTGTCAAGCCTAATTCATAACAATGCCGTTAATGAACCGTTGGACGCTATTTATACTTACTATTTTTTCGGGGATTACGGACGTGACAGATATGCTAGTTTCTATTTGGGATGGTTCCGTACCTACTATAAATTATTGATTTTTTTAGAGTAAGTATTGATTGATTTATAATAAATGACGAATATTCATATTAATAAAGCTATCACCATTATCATTAATGCCCCAACTGTAGAGGTTGATATCAGATTATTACTCGAAATTTTTATTAAAAATGAATTTGGGCTAAAAGCCTAAAACAATTATTATTATTATAATACGAGTAGTAATAAATAATATAAATAATAATACTGTTGTAGGAAAGCGCTATATAAGGAGATGGATGACGTAACGTCAGTAGTATGAAAGGGAAACGGAAAGATCTTCCACCAGGCGGAGTGTTGTGCCTGGTGACCAGATGTGCTGGTCCAACTATGGATGTTTGGAACTCGTATATATACGAAGTCCTAGGAAAATTTCGATAGCGCGTTCTACGCCAATGTGAGTAGGTACTGTATCGTAGTGGCGCGCGTCGTGCGTCGCCACACTGTCTTTGAATGCATTCTTATGGACGTGTTCAGAGTCAGGACCCGGTAGGCGCACTCCATCTCACAATTTTATAGTATATACTCTAACAAGGCCTCTACGTGTTGTACCCATGTACCCACGCAAGACTTTCAAAGGACCATGCCTTAGGGCCCGTGAACCCTGAAAAGAGTAACAACATAAAAATATAATTATTATTACATTAGTTATTGTTATAATATTAACTAAAGGACAAGGATAAGGATATTGATATAACAAAATATTAGAATTTAATTAAAAAACACCTTATATTTACTGTTTAAATTGATGCCAGTGTTATAGTTTTCAGTTTTATTAATTCATTTTTTGTTTTCAGTCTTATTTCTTCTTATTATTGTGGTTTAAATATTGACTTATTAATAATATTTCTAGCGTACAAATACGAGAGAGATAAGTCACGCCCTTTGTGTTTCACATATTTTTTTGTATAAGTTTGTATTATAATGTTTGTGTACAATAAAGAGTTAATAATAATAATCTAGGTACTTCTAATACGTCTTTCACTCATACTGTCGTTTGGCCAAAAGCTCGCGACAGTATGGTAAACTCACCCCAATAATGGGAGAAAAACAGTAATATAAATAAATAATAATAATAATAAAATACAAATCTACTTTATTGCACACTCGGGACAAAAACAAAACATACAACATAAAGAGAGGTACAATACAATGTGCAGAAGGCGGCCTTATCGCTTTAAGCGATATCTTCCAGGCAACCTTCAGGTGATGGAAAAATCATACGATACATAATATACGGCGTATATTTAAGACAATGGATTTAGGCCATTTATCTAACGAACTCCAAACTTTCTATTGTGAAAGGTAAGTTGAAGGGCACAGGATAAATTAGTAAACACAATAGTAGTAGGCACTTTTCAATTAAATATATGGTTATGTATGTATTTTCGGGTTCAATAGATTCGGGATACATAATTGATAATAGGTATCAAAAGTATTTTTACTCGATGTGCCTATAAATATCTTTAATTTTGATACCTACACATTTTTTGTAGTATCCTAATTAGTGACTATGAAATTTAAAACCAATTATCTACTAGAGGTTTTATTTTCACAGTTCATAAATAGGTGTTTTTGTAAAATTTTGACACCTCCCCCCTGGTGAGATTTGGTAAGATGTAGAGGGACGTGACGTGAGATTTATCTCACTGATTTTTATTCTAAATCTTCATACACACATCTTGCTTCATACCATTAATAAAGAGTTACTATGATAGATTGTTCTATCAAATACAGGTTTAATTAGTAATAAAAATAGGATAGTACAAAGTTGACGTGAGATTTTCCCTCACCCCCCTCGCCCTAAATGAAATTTGGCGAGATTTTGTAAGGTTTTTTTTTGTCCCCCCATTTTGAGCTCGCGTAATTAATGGACGCCCCCTTTACAGAACATTGTAGGACTGTAGGTAAGTGCTTTAGGTAGAAAAAAAGGAGGTGTGACGTCATACATCTGGGGACAAATGCGACAGTAGTTCCCATAGATATGGGAAACCACAATATGCTATATAACTATATCTGGTGTTTTTTGCCTTAATCACACAGAAAGTCACAAATGTATATTATAAGTGTTGTGGTTTGTATCTCTGCCTTCCGTACTGCCCTTATAAGTACGTATTGGTAGATACCACTAATATACCTATAGCTTCAGCCATATTAGCTAGGTGCCCAGAATAATATCCCAGAAATGGAAATTACACCAAAAACATAAATGTGAAAAAGGTGCCAAGCTCGATACCAGGAACAGTGGGTCTGTCAGCTTCGCCGATAAAATAATTGGCAAGTTCCAAAATACCTACAAAAACATATAACATTGTTTAAATAGTTTAAAAACAAAAATACATTCCTTGTTTAAAACTAAATCCCTAACTTGGCAAGTTTTCACTAAAGAGTCATTAAATAGAAGAGTTCAAAAATGGCTACTGGCAGTGTGTTGTCGTGAACCTTTTATTTCGAACTTGGCGGACACACTCCCGTGTGTCTTTGGATGGGTGAATACCCTTTTCCCAGGTAGGTAAATAAGATTAGCATTTCTTAATACAATAAATTAAGTAAATAATTCTAAATAGGTACACTAATTAATGTAATTTAAATACAATAGGGCAAGGGCTCAAACGGTCGTTGCCAAAAAACAAACAATCGACCAGTCAATCGCCAGAGCTTTACGAGCGTATACGTTCCATACTTCTAACCTAATATTGTCCGAACTGAGCCGAAATTTCGAACTAGAATCTAATATAATATTATGTATCTATCTATCACATGTGTCAGATATATGACCTAACCCAAAAATAAGAGCGGAAAGCGCTATATTATTATAATGAAAAGTAACTAATTTACATTATATTACTTACTTACTTACTCCGCTGGCGCAGCGACCCGAAGTGGATCTTGGCCTCCGATACCAAAGCGCGCCATCGCTCTCTCTCCTGCGCAGTCTCGAGCCAGTCAGGCGCCCGGAGCTCCCGCAGATCCTTCTCCACTTCATCGCGCCAGCGGTATCTGGGACGTCCGACCGGACGTCGTCCGTTACATTATATTAGTCAATATAATATAAACATATTACATGATGTCAAAATTCTTAGTCTAATAAACCGCCCCGAGTCGCACCCGGCGGTTAAAAATTACTTAAAATATAATGTTTAGAAATAATTTTAAAAAATAATACAAAATTACTATATCTTTTGCGGGTTTTCTACAAACTACTATATTTTTGGGCATGTTTGAGCTCAATCTACTATAATGTCCCCTAAAAAAAGGTGGTGACCCTATATGCCAATAGCCTACTTTTCAAAAATTCCAGGGAGCTCGAGTTGTCTTTGTCGTAGTTTGCTGCTTTTTTCTTTTAAGATGATTTTAGTTAAGTTGGTAATAGAATACATAAGAGAGCTTGGAAAGAATTAAATAAAACTTTATTTCAGATAAAATATCCATATTGGTGTTGCTACACTTAGAAACTGTGTTAGTAAAGAGCGTCGGTGGCACAGTGGCTTGGACGCCGGACTCCCATGGTCCGGGTTTGAACCCTGCAGTGCCATGTACAAATGAGTTTTTCGTATAGACTTACGTACATTTACCGACTGCTCTAACGGTGAAGGAAAATATCATGAGGAAACCTGCACACTGAGATGACCAGTGTGTAAAATGGGGTTGGCACAAAAGATCCTCAAGGGTCGAAGTGCCGCTGGGTTATTCCCGACCCCCTATCATAAGATAAGATAACATGTGTTAGTAAAAAAATACATGAATTGTGAATAGTACAATTTTATTTAATCAAGTCCAAGATTATGCCCACCCAATCCCTCTGGGAAGGACAATCCACCTTCCCAGCAATGGCATTCAGTAAAGAGTCAGTAAGAAGTTTTCACTGATCACTAAAGTGTGGACAGAAAATGGCGAGTGTTGCCGAATTAATCAGTACAGCAGGAATGATATTAACCTATAGAGCTGACTGTAATTTTTTTTATATGTCGTTGGCAAATTGTATAATTCGTCCTTTCACAAATGTCGTCGTCAGATTACAAACGCTCGCTGTTTAGTAAAATGCCGAAGGCAAATTAGAAAATACCTCGGCATACGCAAACAATTTTTTCTGGGTTGTTAAAAAAATATACCCAACGAAGGCTATGGCGGCAATAGCATTCAACCTAACCTATCCGTCTCGGTTTTGCTCCGACATGTGAGTTAGCTTGATTTATAATTCCCCCCTTTTTTTAAAATCTAAGTTTAGAGACTTTCGTACTTTGGTACACGACAAGGTGACCATGTCAGCTTCGTTAGGGTCACTAAGAAAAGGGACGGGAAGCTCAAGTATTATTAGAGTCAGCCCTCACTTTGAGAGCCAACTTAGCAAATGACAACAGTACGTGTTAAATGTTATCAGTTCTCCCTTTTTAAAATAAACGAAACAGCGAGCGTGTACTAACGACGACGTTGGTAAAAGGACGAATTATACAATTTGCCAACCACATAAACGACCAAACCGACACCATATGAATCTCAATCCTCATCTACTAATTGGAGAGACACCTCAAAATGTAATAGGCCTATAGGTACTACAAATTATCTTCTGATTTGGATTTGGAGAACATATTTTATTAATTAAATAAGGAGTGCAGACGAGCAAACGGGCCACCTGATGGTAAGTGGTCACCGTCGCCCATAGACATCTCACCTCACTGTATTATTATTAGAGGGTTTTTGATGCGCTGCTAACCTAGAGGATTAAGGTGGATTGCCTCATGTGCTGGAAATTACGCTGGCTCTCTTACCCTTCAAACCGAAACACAGAAATGCAAGCATATCTGCTTTACGATAGAAATAGATAAGAGGGTGGTACCACCCCAGGCGATCACATCACATCAGGATCTACCACTTGTAAGCTGAAACAGCAGTGGTCTGGCACAAAATCGACAGTCTTTGAAACGAAGAGTTCTCGAGTTCAAACCATGTTTAGATGATGTATAATGAACTCAACGGGTCGGAAGATTGGCTCAAAACATTCTTTGGGAGATATGAGTCTCCCATGAGTCATGAGTCGTTTTATGAAAAACGGTTCGTTAAACGGCTAGTGATAATGAACTCGAAGTAATGTTTATATTTTTGTACAAATATATTCAACGTTAAATGCTTATAATGCCTAACAGAATACTCAATAGGAATTATAATTATTTGGGACAATCGATGTGCTCTATTTAACATAAACATGAGTGAAGTTAACAAAAAAAAAAGTCTAGACCTATCCTTAGGCCAAGTGCGAGTCGATCTACCGCAGCTAGGGTTCTTTACTCGAAACCTTATGGTCACAATGTCCTTTTTAAATGTGAGTGATGGACTTCAATAATATCAGCTTATTTTTTTTCTCAAAATCCCCAAATGTTGAGAACTTCTTTTAATTTTTCCCGGAATACATACAATACCTTCCATCAGTGCTTCTTTTTCGTCGTAAAAAGGAATTATGTTCTTGTAAAATAGGTACAGAGAAAATGGCGTTGGATTGGGAATACATTACGGAGGACCAGTCACCGCGTCCCTATGGTAGCACTCGAATGGAAACCTGAGAATGGCTCGAGAAGGCCAGGCCGCACCAGAAATTGTCTTTAAATTCAATAGCATTAGTAGTTCCTGAGAAAAATACCTGTGACATACGGACAGACATCGAATTCTCACCATAATGGTCCCTTTGTTAGGATTTAGGTACGGAACCCTAAAAAAACGCAATGACCGCGACAAACAATGGGTGTTGGGTTGTTGAACTGAATATAAATACAACCTTTAGGCATTTTAATTTCTAATTATTGTTTTTAACAATTTTTTAAATATATATTTTTATGGTCCGTTTGCTCGTCTGCTCTCCTCATTTAATAAAAAAAATAAAAATAATTAGACTTAAATAAAATACTGTTTCACAGGTTTTTACTGTATTTTATAAATTACGACCGGTTTCGTTTACTCATCTTCAGGTATTTGTGAGTAAACGAAACCGGTCGTAATTAATAAAATACAGTAAAAACCTTTGAAACAGTATATTATTTAAGTCTAATCATGTACTACAAGTTTCACCAAGTACCAACAACCGCAAGTATTAACAATTTAAAAACAAATAAAATAAATTTAGGTTATGAACGTTGCTATAGTAAGTAGCAAATAACGTAAATTATGACTAAATTATAGTCTTTGACCATTAATAGGAGCAATTTCAATATTGATATGTGGCCACAGTCGCCCATTATATCTCACTTAATATATCTCAAGAACAAAAGTCATCGACATAGCTCATAAGATTAGCAAGCTGAAGTGGCAGTGGGCCGGTCACATCTGTCGTAGAACCGACAACCGCTGGGGTAGACGAGTTCTGGAGTGGAGACCGCGTTTGGGCAAACGTAGTGTGGGACGCCCCCCTGCTAGATGGAGCGACGATCTGCGCAAGGTGGCTGGGAGCGACTGGATGGGAAGAGCCGAAGATCAGGCTCAATAGCGCGCCCTGGGACAGGCCTATGTCCAGCAGTGGACTAGAATAGGCTGCTGATGAATATATCTCAAGAGAATTTTGGAGGCTTAACTGCACTGGTTCTCTTACCTTACTCTCTTGTAAATGTAGCCTTTAAACCTTAATAATAATTATATTTTAACAAATAGGGTAGTTTCCAAGTATCAAATATTAAATGCATTTCTTAAAAATTAAGAAATAGTCATAAATTGATGGTCAAATGTGAAAACAAAATTAAAATTAGTTGAAAAATGAAATAGCTACAGGCAATCAAAAATCATAACGGTAGAAAGAAAAGGCAATAAGTATTATGACGTCAGTGTTCCCTAGCGCCATACAAGCAGGTCCTCGCTGTTTTGCTAAAAAGGGACAGAGCATCTCTCTAGTAATAACTTTAATCATTAATATCTCTGGTGTTAGTTGAGATATCGAAAAACGAATTTTAGATCCTTCTTTGGGATGTCCATGTAAGTTGATTGATGGAATATATTTTATTAGTCAAATACCGAATTATGTTCATTGGCTGAAATCAAACTGGCATACAAAGTCTATTTTAGAATAGCTGTGATTATGCTAACCCATACTTATATCAATTTAGGTATTCATACCCCATAGGGAAAACTGAGCCCTATTGCTGCTGTCGCTCAGGTCTTCCGTCCATCCATAAAAAAGTCCATCTACCCGTCTATCCAGGCCGTCTAGCTCATAAAAGGAATAAGATATCAGACATATATTTTTTTATTTATTCCTTTGACCCGCAACGTAATATAAACCGCAAGCCACACCAAAAGGCGGGGCCCACAAAACCATCGAATTTTGAACGGTATGCAAACATAGATAAAGTTTAATTTGGTTATTGAGGAGCTCGTAGTCAAGTTGCGAGCATGGTCCAAAAGTGATCGTGCAGGTTAAACGACGTTGGCGCGGTCGGTACCTGGATGGGTGACCGCTAGTGGCATATTTCATCTGAGCTCCTCCGTGCCTCGGAAAGCACGTTAAGCAGTCGGTCCCGGTTGTTGTCGTTCGACAGCAGTCGTTAAGCCATGTCAGAGGCCTACGGGCGGCCTGAACAACTCTGACAAATAGGTTGGCCACTAACCATACGATAAACAAGCAATCATTTGGTTATTAGCCGAAAGGATGTCAGCGCCATTCCACGTCGCTTCTATATGTTTTGCGCCGGCGTTTGCATACAGTTCAAAATTCGTAGCTTGTCTTGGCTTGGGCCTCCCTTACAAGTGAAAGGGGTTAAAAAAATCTAGTCCAGTGTATGGGATATCGTTAACTCATGAACTCGTTTATGACTTTACGAGTAGTAACCATGTAGATGGATAGATATAAACACTTTGTTGTACACAAATACAAGAAAAGTAAAAATTACAGGAGCAGTAGCGCGATATGTACAAAGGCGGCCGATGTATTTTTATATTAAGACTAAATTCGATATCGAAAGAGTAAATTATAATTAAAGCTAATGCTTTAATTATAAATTCTTCAAGCAAGCACAGAATATAAAGTTTAATTAGTTGTACCTAATTAGGAAATCTGTGGTTAAACTAAATCCAACTAAACTAAATCAGACTATACCAGTTCTGTTTGTTTGTCCGCTTCTCTCGAACCATTTAGTTAATCCAGTGACACACGACTACATCCGCATTTTATAGTCGTGTACGACTGTAAAATAAAGTTTTTTTAGTCAAACATAGATTTTAACGTTCACTGTAGTTAGTATTCTATCTAAACGAGATTTTATTTATTTAGTGGACGTTTTAAGAGCGTATGTGGCCTAGTGGCTAGGACATCGGACTCCCATGCGGGAGGTCCGAGTTCGAAACCAGGCAATGCCATGTACCAATGAGTTTTTCGGGTTTCCCGAGAGACTTACGTACTGTTACCGACGGCTCTGACGGTGAAGAAAAACATCGTGAGGAAACCTGCACACTGAGATAACCAGTGTGTGAAATGGGGAAGGCAATGGCAAACCAACCCCATTAAATCTGTCACGATAGTCGTTCTTTGTGATTAATTCTTTGGAATGATCACGACCCTCAGCAATGAGGAACACGACTTAGAAGAAGTGGAAGTTTTAGACTATACTATAACTATGTACGTGTATTACGAAATATGTACCATTATTTGGTCTATATCTGCTGATTCTCCAATAAAGAATAATAATAATGTCCAGTGTTTTAAAGCAGCATCGGTTAAGACAACAAATACAAATATACTTCATTGCATACCCGGGACAAAAACAAAACATACAACATAAAGAGAGGTACAATATAATGTGCAGAAAGTGGCCTAATCGCTTTAAGCGATATCTTCCAGACAACCTTCAGGTGATGGAAAAATCATATTATAAATAATGTACGGGTGCAAATGGCGTATGAAATAGATACTACCCTCAAATAAATAAATAACAATAATAAAGAATGCAAACCTTTTCACACTGCAATTCAGTAGTGATAATATTACGTAAATACTATAATATATACATAATACTTATAGTATAAAACTTAATATATAATCAATAATATAATAAACATATAATAACATACATCATATGCTAAAATTGAACTGCATTAGAAAACAAATAGTTATGCAGTGTATCAACACTGCAATTCGTAATGTTGTCGAAGAAGATTTACATTTTTAGATTTACTACACGTCGAATCAAAGCCTTGTCGCGTTGTCGCTTGACTTTTTCAGCAGTGAACACTAAACAACCTTATTTAACCAACCGTAAACATGTAGTTAATAAAATTAGCCATAATTATATGTAGGTGTGTCTATATGCATTGTGTTGCCTCTTAAGCTTTTTCAACAATGTGGTAGGTGCTTCGATTCTTAAAAGTCGTTAATAGCGTACTGTACTAGGTATAACTTGTATAGGTTAAACGTTGCCCAGGACAAATTGACGGTGGAACTAGAGCCGCGACAGTTTTCCCGGCCGAGTGATTATTGCATTTCAATATTCCAGCGGACGATTGCAAGTTCCTAGTTCAGAACTAGTAGTTACTGGAAATTAGATTTCTAATGGTTTTCGACTCAGAGAGAATTCAAAGTCTATAGATAGAAATTGGTATTGAATTTCTTTGGTATCGGAGGCCAAGATCCACTTCGGGTCGCTGCGCCAGCGGAGTAAGTAAGTAAGTAAGTAAGATAGAAATTGACCAATTAGTCACAGATTCAAATTGTACTCTACAAGAAAACTTAATAGCTTCTATTATAATAGCTGGCTAGATGTGTTATTTGGTAGAACATCCATGCTTGCTTGCTTGCTTATCGTATGGTTAGTGGCCAATCTATTTGTTAGAGTTGTTCAGGCCGCCCGTAGGCATCTGATGGATTAACGACTGCTGTCGAAAGACAACAACCGGGACCAACTGCTTAACTTGCTTTCCGAGACACGGAGGAGCTCAGATGAAATATGCCACTAGCGGTCACCCATCGTGGTACCGACCGCGCCAACGTCGCTTAACCTGCACGATCACTTTCGGACCGTGCTCGCAACTAGGCTACGAGCTCCAGAACATCCATTACTAATATTTTTTAGGATTCAACGGGTCACTTAATGGTAATAGGTCACTTTTCCAGAAATTAAATAGTTTTTCCAACCTAAATAGTAACTATATTTCTGTTCCAAAATGCAAATGTTTTAAATCACCAATTAGTGTAATTCACAGATTAATTTAATTTTAAAAGCTATTTCCAAGTCATTAGAAGGGACGCTCGAAAGGTCGAAATGACAATAGTAGGTACTTACAGCAAATAAACGTTTTTCTATTCTATTCTATTCTACATAGAGATTTGGTTTAGTAACAAAATAATTTCCAATTTAAACCAATATTCTCGAATACTTTCTATTAGGATTTTATTTAATTTATTTATTCTGGTACTCTAAAATCCTTTATAATTTAATTTATTACTTTTATTAAGGTTAACATTTATTTTACGCATTCTTTTACTTGTTGAATTCATAATGTTTTCTCCAATGACTTTTTTTCTAGAGCTATGGCGTAGACAGAAAAGGGATAGACTGTCGAAATGTATGAAGCATCCTTACATCCAAAACGTTTTTATTTATTTAGAACGCTATATATAACTTTATTTCTTTCTTTCAAAATCAAATAAACAGAGGAGGATATTTTTTAAATCTTCCGCCAGGCGTGGTGTCATAGCTGATGATTACTGATCATCAATCATCTGTCCACCAATGAATATTTAGAACTCATATATACGCCCCGTTGAAAATATCGATAGCGCGTTCTACTTTTATATGGAAATATGGACCTATGTATACAAGGTGTGCTCCGGGCGAACAATGACATCTGTCGGCGAGTTGAGTGAATAACCGTAGTGGCGCTCCGTGCGTCCACGCAGTATTTTGTAGTATATTAGTATACTAAAATAATTGCTAGTACCGAACGTTATACGTTAACCGACATTGCAAAGAAACTCCGCTATAAACACAAACCATTACCGCCTACCTAGTCTAAGTTTGAATTAAACTTTAACTGGAACGCCGAGTCAGCCCATAAACGGTTCCGGGTTCGATTTTCCGGGCTGGATTTAAGAGGACGGACTGGTTAGGACTCTGCAAGCAAATGTCTTGAGTACCGGATGAAAGATTCTAGGATTTTGGAGGCGGTAAGTACAACATTTTCATTCAAAAACTCTGGTAGACCTTAAAGTCAATTAGTTTAAAGATAATTTTATTTAGTTTTAATTAGTTTAAAGATAATATTTATAAAAAACTATAGTGAACTATTTTTTATGATTCTTTTACATATGCATGTGATTTTCATATTCCTGGAAAGGTTTTAGCACGTAATACTGACCTAATCTAGAATCTAACATTAACACGTGGAATTTTTTGCAAAGGTTCGTTAGAAATTAAATGAAATTACTTTTGAGTTAAGCTTTTACTCTTAGAACTCTAGTCATAAAATTATTTAAACCCATCATTATTTTTCCATCACATACTATGTACTCTTTCAAAATAAAAAACAGGCAGGCAATAAGCGCATTACGTATATTATTCCTCCTTTTATCCTCCAATTGGAGTGTCGTATTTTAGAGATCTCGCTTATTTATTAAGGACGCCGCATATCCATATTTACGACAGCCCTTTCGTACATCGTCCATGTTTTGCCGACGTGCACAGATCACAGAACTAGTGTTGGACCAGAGGCCATCTAGTCGGAGAGAAAGGGTTAAAACTCAGTGCTTTGGAACAGAAGTGAGCTTATAATCTGGTTTATATTTTGTACTCTGATAATGCCGAAACATGGACGCTCACAAAAGAAGCTGTGCACAAAATAAGGGTCGCACAAAGGGCCATGGAGCCTGCCATGTTAGGTATCACCCGAATTATAGTCCTAGACGTGGGAAAGCGAGTTGCGACGCTAAAGTGGCGATGGGCGGGACACTTGGTTAGACGTGGTGATGGCCAGTGGACCAGAGCCCTCACTGAGTGGTGGTGGTGGTGGTTGGGGAAAAGAGGAGTAGGTCATCCAGCAGCCAGATGGGCGGATGACATCACCAAAGTCGCATCGAAGACCTGGATGCGACTAGCACAGGATCGTATAGGGTGGCACTAAAGAGAGGAGGCTTAAACCCTGCAGTGGGACGACATTGGCTGATGATGATGATGGACTCTGATAATTAGAGTTTAAATAATCATTTTAACTTATAAGTTGTAATTATGAATATATTTTTAATTAATTTTGTCGTTTTCAACTTAATCAGTTGTAATTCCAGAATATTAAAAATGTAAGAACGTTATTTCTCTCGACCATCATCAATACGTAAATATCTATAAGCTTAATAATCCCAGAAAGAATAGAAGGTTACAAATCTTTCTGATTACGAGATTTTGCTTAGTGCCATATATTTAATTTTATTTGTTACAATTTTACACCTTACAAATATACTATAGAAAAAATAATCCAACAGCATCATTAAACCTTAAACAGTTTGTCTTAGGTTTAAAGATAATTATTCACACTAAAGACATATTGCCACTTACATGTGAAAAAGACTTAAAAAGATGCATGTTCGCTACACTATTCACTAACACTATATATTATATATAGTTAGTAGAACGCAACGCACTAAAATTGTGGTACAAAAGCTGGTAGTACAGTATTATGATGATGACGGGAGCAAACCACTTTTCAAAAAAACAAACTGCGCTAATTTTCGCTTAAATTCATTTAAAGAATTTATGTTTTTAATCGGTGAAGGTAGATCATTATAGCAGCGCGCACCCTCGAATGTGAGCATTCGTTTGCCATAGTTCGTTCTCGTATTTGGCAGAACTAAATAACTAGTACGTCTCGTGCTGCGTTTAGTTACATGTTTTACTTGAGTAAGTGATATTGATGTGTGTATGACTTTGTTCAGTATCTTACGAATTAGAATACACGCGTGGTAGAAGTATAGCTGTTTTATATTCATTAAATTTGTGTTCTTGTAAACTGTGGTGGTTGGTGTTAAATAGGGGTCTTGATACTGGTATTCCTCGTATACGGCTAAATTATATTTAAACTACCTACAGCATTACATATTCTCAAAATCTTGTATCATTCACAACATATACTCGTAATTATACGCTGTTATGGATAGATAGCTTACAAACCTAACGAACGGATACTCTTGAATTTGTTACGGTTTTTCATAAACAAAAAAGGATTTTTGCGAGAAGTTTAGCTACCTTTATCTTTTCATAAAACCGAAAACCCAATATTGGTTTAAACTGGGCGTTTAGGCCATCACTACCCACAACTGGTAGCACAACCCGTATTTCGGAATATGGGGATTGATCTGTGTTCAATAGTCTTCAGTGTCGTACCTACTGTCGTAACATGAGATTTTATCTTTGGATCATTTTGCTATTCGTTTGACTACTTTCTCTCACTTGCACACGAAGATGAATCGGTTGTAGGTGCAAAAGTACAATTTAAAGTTAACGTACTCCTGCAATTGTCAGTTGCTTGTAGTGAAATTATCGGTCAAGACGGAGCTTTTATTGTTATAAATATTGGAAAATATTTCTAGCCCAGATGTTATCGTTTCCATAATTTCTAGAAATTAAAGACTTCGTGAATTAAACTTTGAAAAAAATTAAGATAATCTCTCCCAAGTAACAAACAATGTTTCGAAACAAAATACACTTTAAACCTTGGAGTAAAAACTGTCCGTGAACGCTACCATACCTTCATGATTACAAACCAATATCGTATACAGTTATTTGGGAATATTACAGCTGTTTCCATAATGCTATCCGTAAGCACCTTATATTCTTCGTGAGGAGAGGTGTCTTATTTTTATGACGGTTTTTATCGAACCATCAAATTTCAACCTCCTGCGTGCGTTCTCTGGTATTAGTATTGTAAACCTTACAGATAATAAGTATTTATATTTTTTTACATAACATACCTACCTACTTCAATAATTTTGTTTTACTGTACAAATATGCTATCTGGAAGAGATCGCTCATAGCGATAAGACCGCCTAGATTGTATTACTCGCTTTGTACGCACTGTTTCATGCTTAGTTTTTGTGCAATTTCATTCGTTTATACAATTATTTTTAAGTGTGTACAGTTATGTGATTTTAATAAGTATATTTTTGGCAAAATAAATCAATCTAATAGTGTTTCTAATGTCAGACCTGTGCCACCTGAATGTGGGGCAGATGCTACGCCCAACGTGGAGCTTGGCCTATGACCTCGGTTTCTTGCCTAATGTCTTAGGGTCCTCTACAACTTTGTTGAAGAGGCCAGACCCAGGCTGTTACTGTTGCAGCGGGCCGCTCATTATAACCTAGTCATCTTCTACCTTCTTCAATTTTATACTTTTTCTATTAGGTATCTGGACTTATGCGTATGTAACGTATACTTTATGCGTAAGTAACGTTTTAGCTCTCCATAAAATCGCAGCGACATTTTGAATATTGTTTAAAATCTCCATACAAAAAGTATCAAAATTTAAAACTATGGAGACTTTTTAAATATATAATTAACTACGGATTACTCACTGATGAAATTTGGAAGTCCTCCGACTAGTTTCGGCCTGTTTCGAAGGCCTTGATCACGGAGAGTGCGATGTCGAATGTTGCGAGATGAACTAGAGACGAAACTAGTCGGAGGAGAACTTTCATCGGTGAGTAATCCGTAGTTAATTATATATTTAAGTATCCAAAAATTGGAAAAAAAAGTTGATGTTGCCATATGGCCAGAATCCTCCACAATTTTTGTTCGAGACTCACCAAATCTGTCACAGTTTTTCGGCGAAGCGTTTACCTGGTCGATGACCTGGGCATCTTCCACATTCTCCAGCTTTTATATTTTTTCTATTATTCAGACCATATTCCCAATAATATGTTTTGTTTGGGGACGAGATGGGGATAATATATAACTAGATACTCGTATTATAATACTTATATTTAATTATGTGCACGTCACGCATAGGTTTCAATCAATATTTACGATAGTTTTTTAATATTTTTTACGAACAGAAACATTCTCAAAGGCGATTTTTCAGTCTGTCTGTCTATAACGCGTTCACTCATTAATCTAGTACTGGGACAGTCGTGACGAGTGCTACGATGGATGGGGTGCAAAGACATAAAATGTTATGGATATGCCTCAATATCTTCTTGTACAAAGAGATTTAAAAACTTTCATGCTACTTTAGTGGTAAATAGTATTATTGAAGAAACGTGCCAGTTCAGAGAAAAGATTATGAAATCCAACAACTCTTTTATTTATCTGCGATTATAAGCTGCTCTATAGCTATCGCCATTTTATTATAAAACACTAGTGTTGTAGTAATCTAAGAGCTGAATTTAAACAGATTAGTCATTGCCGTCGTCCCTCGTGTTGTGTTTGTTTGTATGTGTTTTTATACTATATAATACTCTTAATATAACCAGCAGTCGGCTTCTGTGAATCCACAGTTATGATTGGTGGATTCTCACGGATTTGAAATTCGTAAACTCTCTCTATAATCCTTATTATCCTATCCAGCACCTTTACTGTAGTTCTAGGTATTCGTAGATTCGTAGCAATGTGTGAATTTGACCTGGTTTTTAAATGCAGCAGCAGTTGATTTACTAGTTTTAAAGTACATGTATTTCCAATAAATAATTTATTGATATAAGTACTTACTTCCTGATATTCTGTAAACAACATTTTAAGTTTATTTTATGTATAAATACTACTAAGTACTTTCGTGGCAAAGTATTTTCAAATATGTGAATTTGACATGGTTATTAAAATGCAGCAGAAGTTAGTTTAATAGTTTTAAAGCACAAGTCTTTCCTATAACAATTTAATAAATATAACAAGAGACTATCTAAACCATTTACGTTCTTGGCAAAGAACTTTCAATGTCGCGCTGTAAGACAAATGTTATGTCCGGACAAAAATTGGCAACCGTGTGTAGTTATAGTCGTAATTTGCATCAAACCCATACAAATGTTCCATACATAAACTTGTAGGCTTATCAGTCGGACGTATAATGTATGAGGGGCCATTTTACTCGTTCTGCTTAAATTATTGTGCTGTTATTGTGCAAATTTTGTGCATTAAGTGAGCTTATCGCATTCCAAGGTGAAATTCACAGGCTGTATTTTAAGGGTTATAAAACTTATTTTAACAACATACAACAAGATACACTATATTGACCACGCCTAAAATTGAACAACCAACCAACGATGTCTAGGGAAATACCGATTTGTAAGCGATGGCAGGAGATGTCTAAAAATTGGGGAACAATGGATTCTCATGGCGGAGTACCCCCAGATCCACTTTGGGGCGTTG
Source organism: Hofmannophila pseudospretella (assembly GCA_947369225.1). Lineage (NCBI taxonomy): Eukaryota > Metazoa > Arthropoda > Insecta > Lepidoptera > Oecophoridae > Hofmannophila > Hofmannophila pseudospretella. Next base: position 5,241,022 of record OX376328.1, on the reverse strand, counting down.
AGCCAAAGGAGTAAGTTCATTCTGTAAAGCGTTGCAAATGTGATGCGTACATCAGAACTGCAGATGATAGTTGACCTACTTTTCCTTTGAATTATAAACTATACTCGAAAAAGGGTGGTTGTCATTTAAATAGCCTTCCTTTGTACACACTCCGTATTTGCAAAATATGCAAACTATGACACAGAAAATATTTCAGCCGTTTTAACCGCTTAATCGTGCTTCAAGTGAATTTTAAATGTGGAATGCGAAAAGCATGTTCTTTGTCGTACCTGAGTCTTGGAATGCTGCAAATTTTATACCTTCGTTTCATAAATTCTTTATTACACCGTTGCGTAATATCTTTTATAGATTCTAAGATGTTTGGGACTTACGATCAAAGATATTATGTATCAATGTTAGGGACGTTAACTCATCTGTGATGGGAGTGAAAATGAGGCCCGAAATGGGGGACTCCCGATATTAGAAACGTAAATTCTCTTTTAAACAAATGGAAATGTTCAGAAACACATGTCAAGCGAAGCTATTTGGTGACTGATTTAGTGAAGGGCGACTGCAAGCCAACGAAACACCTTGAAATGCAAACAAAGAACTCGCCAGCTGACCTCTCCCATTTGCAGCTACGTTTGGCCCAGGAATGACAGTAGTACACTGAAATTGATGCCACATCAATCAATGACGGCAAATGGAGTCCGCGTAATTAAGCTACCTTGGTTGGATGGACGTAAAAAAAATCTCTCTCTCTTTATTTTCATGATCACAATCAATTAAACTTTGCTAAACGTTGGACTCCGCACTAGGCAACAGCCTATATTGCGGAGGCCGGTTCAATTTTCAATATCTAATAAAAGAAAGAGATTGTTCCAACTTCCCGCTAATCTTCCTGAGATGTATCATAGTTTCATGCGTTTACCTAGTAACAATATTCGAATGCTATAGATTAAATTGAATTATAATGCAAGACAGATCCAAGCTCTGAAAATTGGTGTGACAAGAATCCGAGCATAGCGCGAAAAAGTTCCAACGTCAAAGGAAACTTTCTGATAATTTTCGCCTTCGTCATCCTAAAACGACATTTTCAGTAATTCGATTCCACCCAAATTCTGGAAGTTGCTGGCGTCGTAAAATTCTATGAGCACATCAGTAGTCAGTGCCGTTTACCGGTAAAATATGGAATTCTCGAACGTTAAACAGGTTAATAAGCGCTCTGCTGTATTTGCTCATCGTTGATAGTTGAACGCTCAGGGCACCGAATAGAATTGGGACCCAAATTTGGGACCACTTTTCATATAATTTAGGTAGGTAGGTTCTATACTTATACCATAATTTTAAAATTTTTGTTCGTAGATCTTCCGAGGCGACTCAATGAACTGCAATGTCGTAATAGATGGTATAATAGTACCCCCGAAACTTGCATTACTCCCGAAAAATAATGTCTTAAATCAAAGATGTGGACAGTAGAATTGTTCCACAGATGAAGAAGATTTTTTAAATAATTATTTTACTTTAGAATCTTCATGTACTTTCAATCACTCACTATAAACACAATCCACTCAAATTCATATTAATTTTAAATGCTAAAAATACATGTCAATAAGGTCTTAATAATTAAATATAATGTCCAATGTATTTTGTCTATGCAAAGACGTGCAAATATGTTATATAATACAAATGTCAATTAATTACATTCCAGGCTTAAAATAATTTTGTCATTTGTCATTTTTAAATTTATACGTCAAATATTCTTGTACTGAGTAGAAACATTTATCTGTGATTTACCTAAGTCTAAGTAAAACACCCACGGGAAGAGATAGAGTGGTGCTATTCTTAAAAGCCGGCACACACAACATATACAATTTATTTAAGGATTCCAATAATAGGTCAACATTCGACATACAAAAACTAGATCCGGCTCTGACCAAGCTCACATTCACGATAGGTATGCGTACGCAACATGAGGATTTTCGCTCTGTTATTCAGTTTCATACCCGCACACTGCTATTTGAATAGCTGAATAGGTTTATCGGGAAAATTGGAACTTATTGAACGGCTCTGGCTCTACCGGACTCTAATAAGAATTTAAGTGGCGCATCTTAATACAGGATTTTACGGCTTTGTAAGCTTAATAATAGTAGAGCTTTATTCCTAATATTACTGTTTGTATATAGCCTATTTGGGGTTAGTGGAAAATTTTATACCTATCTATTGCAGGTACTAGGTTTTTATCGTCTATACTTGCTCCTACTTATATTATGAAATTTGGAATGCTCGCATTTTGAACTTTTTTATTTGCCAGTTTTTGTTTTACCTGTGATTGGGTTTTGGACATTGTTTGTACATGTTTGGACATGTTTTGGACGTTTTCCATTAATCACTTATTTTTAAAGAAAACGCCAGTCATTTTATAGAATACCGTAGTAGTGTTAAATACCAGACAACTAGTAGATTCTTAATTTCCATGTTTAGTTGCCAGGCATAATTTCGCAGGAATAAAAATAAGATAATGGTTTTATTTTTGGGAAATTTTGAATCAAATTGAGCGGTCGCATTTCATTCGTTTTGTCATTATTTTTTCACCAGCAAGAAATACGAAATAAATTACCGTCTACGAAACACACATGACAATTATATCACCCACAGCGAGCAATTAAGGGCATTTTTTTTAAATACCTCATGAAAAATACCCGCGGATTAGTCAGGGGTAAATTAATTAATAAAGGCTAAACAATAGGACCCCGGACCACGCCGTATATTAACGCGACACAATGGGGAGTATATGCAGTCAGCTGAAATAATACCCAGTCTATTTCTGCACAGTCACCTTTGTTTTGTCTTTTTTGTTTATGTATTGGGAGAAAATTCTGATCATTTTACAGTCCGATAAAAATATGGAGTATGTGGACCGAGGGTAGTCTGAAAACCGGCTTAAGGCCATCCCACATTGTAGGGACTCGGCGAGAAACCGACACGAACTCAACTCAGAGTAAAGCATTGAATCATTCTCTTGTCGCGTTATCATCACGGCGACAATAGAATGGGTTCCTAGCCCACTACTTCGGAGATGGCCTTATCATGTGCCAATACTTGATGACTATTTTATTTTTTATTTTATATACATGGATAAATATTTATGTTTGTGTTGTTGTTAATTTACTGACATTATTTATAATACTCATTCCACGTTACTTTAATTTAAATTATTTTTTGTATTTACTTCCATACAAACATAGAACGCGCTTTCGATATTTTCAATTGGACATCACCTAAAATAGGTATACATGATCCAAACATCCATTGGTAGACCAGGACAAATAATTGCCACAAAACACCCCCGCCTGGTGGAAGATCTTCCATTTTCCCATTTTCCAATTCCTCTTCACCACTACTGACGTAATGTCATATCATCTCCCTCATTAGCGATAATTGGTGAACCTCGACATTAAACACCCAACACCTTCTGAAGCAAGCGCTAAATAAAATAAGTTCTTGGTAACACAGGAAACTGTTCCTTCGATCTATCTAACATCATTACTTTAATGGCTTTCAGCTAGTTCTACGGGGCTTATGTAATATAGTTTCACTACCAACTACTAGCGGTACACTAACGGCCATAAATTATATTCCGTACGTGATTGACCAACCTCCTCACCGTCATGCCTGAGTAATGAAAGGACTCTTGACCACTGTGAAATGGATGGGACGGTACTAATATGAATTTTGTATGGCTGGCTGATGAGTTTGCTAGGAAATTACATGGAAATTATTAACTTTGTATGAGATAAATAGCTTAATTATGTTATTTAATATCTAGGTGTAGTCGTAGGTTTCTAAAACCCTATCAAATGATCATTATGTTAGATGGTGAGACATTCCAATGGTGGTTTTTAAAGTTTAAGATGTACAGCGACTTGGTATTCTAAATCTTTGTTATTCAATAACCAATAAATAGACAATTGGGGGAGATACCTGGTTGTGTGAGATTTTTACCTTGACTTCAGAGATCTCCGGGAGTTCCAGTGGAATGCACCAGGTATCTCCCTAGCACTTTGGCTCGGGCCACACCTAACAGGTGTATGCTCTACCTCCTAGGTCCTTCCATTACAGCAGCGTACGGCCATGGCACGCTGCTGTCTTCCCCAGGGTCGTCAACCAATTGACGGTCAAAGCCTCAATTTTAGCCGCCCGCGACTCTGATATCCCCTTTTATTCGCCACATACGACAAGCAGAGAATATCGTAGTTCTGTTCTTCGCTCGAGATTACAGGTCGCAGAAATTACTTACTTAGTTGACATTTTTGACATCTAGAAAAAAATGTTTTACTTCCTTACACGCTCCATTAGATTATTCAAGCAACCATTCCAACGTTTACCTAGTCCAAAGTAGTAAATAGAGAGACGAAATTCTCCCGTAGCCTGTAGGGTTCCGTAGGCTATAAAACATAATTACGGAAAGGGTCACCCTAGGCCCTACGTAAGAAGGGTCGGGTTTTATGAAGTGACTTAATTTGTGTAACTAATTTAACGGTGTTTAGAAATTTTGGATGGAGAGCTATTTCTTTGAACTTATGGTTGCATTCCAGTTGGTTGGTGGCGTAGTGGTTATGACACCGGACTCCCATGCTGGAGGTCCGGGTTCGAAACCATGCAATGTTATGTACCAATGAGTTTTTTTGGTTTTTACGAAATACTTACGTAAAATAAACGAAGATCTCTTCATCAATGATGTAGGTATGTGTCATTTTAAATAAAAATTTATGCTAAGTTATTTCATACAAGTCGTTAATTTTTAGAAGTCGGAAATGAAGAATTTGTAGAACATGGTTTTTGGAATAAATGCACTGGGCCTCAAAATATATGGAACGTCGCCATTGTTCTTTACCGACTGCTTTGATGGTGAAGGAAAACATCACACTGAGATAACCAGTGTATGAAATGGGGAAGCCACCCCATTAAATCTGCCAAGAGTATCACGACCTTCACCAAAGAGGAATACGACTAATAAGAAAAAGCATTGATAGCTGTATTCGTAATTTATAATATGATGTTATACATCATATTATAATTTACGAATACAAAGTCAAAGATAATTTAAGGATGTATCGAACTATAAATCAATGATGCTCAGAAATGAGCTCAATGAGCTTGAAAAAAGAGAGTCCCTAGATCGAAGCTATAACAAGTAAATGACTTAATAATTAGAAAAAAATTAAAAACCGTACGTTTAATAAGGTCAAAACAAGAACGACATCTGATTTGTCCAAATAGGTTGAAAAAAAAGTACTTACCTAACTGTAAGTTGACCTCTAGCTAAGTAAGTACTTACTTTGTAGATAAGAAGCTAAGTTCTATACTACCCAGGATACGGGGGACAGGGGAATCCACTTTAAAAAACAATTTAAAGGAACTGCTGTAAAGAGAGGATTTGACTTCAATGAACTGCCATTAAATCCAGGAGTTAGGTACGCGAGGACACTTCGAAGAATTTAATTGGAATCACTACTTTTAAGTTTTATTTAAAACTCTGCTTTGTTTTCTTTTCAGCTAGGATTCTTGTGTTATTTTATTAGTTTACCTAATGAATGTAGATTTTTGTAAGTCAGACAATTTTCTTCATTTTGCAATTAGTAGGACACAAAGGCGAGCGAACAGTTGTTACGGTAGTTGACTACGGAATCCTAAAAAAAACTGGTAGGCCAAATCCAGTAATTATGAAATAATTAAAATCCTTCGCATTGATTAAATGTGAAAAAAGTGTGTGTAGTATTTATGGTAAATATGAAAAAAAAAACGTCATCGTTCCCCATTGTTTCCACACAAATATGCAAATGAAAACCTAAACCACTGTATATAAACATAAATCGTGGTAAACACACATTGTCTTGAATAAAATATCAGTTACGCTCAAATTATTCAGGATTTCGTGGAGTGTTTAGGTATTCATTCGATTGTTACGGGGTTTTTACGGTATTGAGTTGATCATTTAATGCGCTTTACATGCCTATTCCAATGGAATTTATGTGTCACAAAAGCGAGTCTTCTTACTCGTAAATCAAAAATAAAATCAAACCATTAATAATGGTTTTTTTCTAAATGGGTGTGAAGGACCCGACAATCATCTGATTCGCCTGATGGTGAATGGTCATCGTCGCTTTTAAATTCCAGCAATATTTAAAGACGTCGTCGCTGCGGACGCGCAGCCGATGCGATGCGATAACATTATTGTCCCTGTTTAGTACGCCAACTTAAGCCGCGGACTACACGAGCCTGGTTCAAGCCACGGTTCCGATCGCTGCAACAAATTCCCTCCCGTCTTAAAATCATCAGCGCTTTGTGTTTGGGTACATCGATCCGAACCGGAAGTTATCAAAGGTTATTTTAAAGTCATGTTGATGTTGTATAATATTTGTATACCTTATTCCTAAACTAACATCTTATCTCATAACATTTAACTGAAGATAGAACACGTACTAGAATTTCAGAGAAACGCACAATATTTGGAAGAGGGATCGGAAGTTACGCTGAACAAGGTTACGTAATAATTGTATAATAACTTCTTAAGAGTTATAAAATAAATTAAGTAGATACGTGAAATAATATCAAAATTCCTAAATTATTATAATTACACGTAAACATGTTCCTGAAATAATGATACCTAATTTGTTTCTCTTTTAATGTTTGACTTTATCAGTACATAGGTATAATTTCTTCTATACCTTTGTATTGTGTAGTCTTAGCGAGGTTGTAGTCACTAAGTATACTTGAATCCAAAAGAGAAATAAAATACCAAAAACTTACCTCTAGAACCAAACAATTATTCAAGGTAAACCAACGTAAATTCAGACTGCATTTCGTTCTGATTCAAAAGTCACATTAGTTATCGTGTAACATGTGACTCCGTCGAGATACGAGAAATGCTATTTAGACTAAAAGATTTGTGACTTTTGGATGCGCGTCGAGATTTTCAAAACAACAAAGCCATGGCAATTTTTACTCTTCTCCATAATGTCACCGAGTTTCAAAAAACTAAAAATCAAGATAACATTAAAATAATAGGTACAAGGTTTAATTTTTAACCAACTTCATTTGTATTACAATTATTTCTATGTTTTTAGTGATTTGAAGGCGGTTTTTAATTTTTATTACAATTAATTTGCTTCACAATTTTTAGTGTTAATGATGAGGGACCTGGTATTGGTGGAGGGGAGGAGGGTTTCGCTCCACTCGGGGCGTTTTGCGCACCTCGTTGGGCCTTTAGAAAGGTTCACATTTGTCTAATTATAAGTGACTTGCTGTCACCGGCTGAGGACTTCCGCTGTCCATCTCCCAAGTGCATCATCAGATCTTGACCAAATATTTATGGGACCACTCTATAGGAATACTCTTCCTACTAAAAAAAATCATCATAACCGGTTCACAAATGTCGGAGATATGCGGTTACATACATAAAAAAACCACAGTCATTCGACTGTGGTTTTTTTATTGTTGAGAACCTCCTTCTTTTATGAAGTCGGTTAATAAAACAGAATACAATTGAAATAAATATAATACATTTTATTGAAACCTGGGATATGGGTAGGTACCTACACTATTGCACCCATGTAATGGACCCAATGATGAAAGGAGATCATTCTTAGCTTAGTATATTTTTTTAACAAAAACATTTTATAACTATTATTCTCCATTAACCAATCCAACTAGGTTGAATGCCTGTTCTAGGAGTGATCCACCAATGTGGTCTCGGGATGGATTCGAATCGGCGACGCTTGCGCCGCAGTCTCGTGCCTATCTTTTGACCCATGGAAATAAAGCTGGATGGGAAAAGCGGAAGACCGCGAGATAAGGCGATAAGCGACCGTAGAGGCTTCTATCCAGCAATTCCAGCAGTAGACGAACTCGGGCTGTAAAATATAACGGCATATGCCAACATATCTCGCTAAAGTAGGAACTCGTCTGTAGAAAACAAGCCGTTTGAGCCAAAAGTGTGGAAAAATAGGAAGAGCGTGATAAATAAAACCACGCTCTGAGGCTAATTGGAAAGCCAGGGAATAAATCTGCGGGCACTCTAATGCTTCTGCCATACTGGAGCGGAGCGTAACTAGCGCGAAGTTAATGACAACTACTTACAGTCAACGACCACTTTTATCCGAAAGTCTCTGAATATCGCAATGATAAGGATGTTGATTGCGAACACTGCGTTTTACAGACTTAATAGACGGCGATAGACTCGCCGCTTATCACATTTGTCCACCAAATCCTACGGCGGTTTCTCTGTCTACCCTCTCCGGGATTATGGACACAAAATAGCGTAAGTTATTATTTCTTAAGTGTCTTGAATAGATTCTCAGACCACATTTGTCTCAAGCGATAACGTTATCGTTAGTGTCTCGATGCAGCCAAGCTAGTGTGGGGGAGATCTGTAATGCGGTGCCAAAGCAGAAAAACAATTGTGAATCCAAATGCCAACGGGCTGGCAGGGGCGACTACTTTTGAAATACTAGCTTATTTTACATTTAGGGGTAGATATTGCGAAAATTTAGTGATATAATTAAATTTATTTGCATGCATTTTTTGTTTTAAAAATACAATTTCCAGTAGTTACGTTTTCTTTGACAGTCAATGTAACATTACCATACATTAGGTAAGGCACACACTATGAAGTTATCCAGGAACATTTATATTAAATAAAAAGTCCGGCTTGGCTAGGCGGTTCCTTTGACACTATAGAACAAGGAAATATATGAAAAAACACAAAAGGCTGGCGTAAAACTCCCACCCCTTTGAAAAAGGAGCTTATTTACGATGTAAGCTTCCACCGTAAATTCTGCTCACAAGAACTTTACACCCTAGGCAGGTATCGTGAAGACGACATTACTTACTAGGTACCTAGGTACATACCTACACATTTTATTTAGTTTAATATAACCTTTGCTTAAGTTCCTACTGGATATGGACTATGAATACTTTGCTTTACGTGCAGTGCCATGTACCAATGAGTTTTTCGTGAGGAAACCTGCACACTGAGATGACCAGTGTGTAAAATGGGGTAGGTACAAAAGATCCTCAAGAATCGAAGTGCCGCTGGGGTTATTCCCAGCCCCCTATCTTAAGATAAGGTGACTTTCGTATTTATAATACTACTTGTGCGTCACACTTAACCTACAAAACTAATTCCGCTTATAATACAATATTAGCTCCTACACATACCTACCTAAAATATTGGTAGATTTCAGAAATTAATGGCCCACTGAGGTGAACAAGTGTTGAATTGCCTGTTCTCAGAATCGGTTAAATACCACCTTATTTGTCCATGGTTACAGCGTCTTTGTTCCGCTATCGGATAACCAGATACGGAGATAGAATGACATTTGATTTATTTGCACACAGCTTTTAATTCGTCTTTCATAAATCATAATACGAACCTCCAAGAAATGAACCAACCTACTGGCATTTATTTTATTATATCGTAGCAACGACGCGCTACTTCGACTAGTTGAAATTGAAAAACGTTTACTTAACACTGTAAACACCAGAATACAGCAAGTACACAATACAAAAGTATACAAAGATATAATATATTCACCACAAAAGATCCGGTGCGGTACAGTGCCAAAAAGGGTACACCAGCTCACCATAATGCTAAGGCAAGCCACAGCGCTGATTTTCAGCTGGCCCCTCAGTGTCTGCACGGACGAAGAAAGCAACAATGTGTGTTGTGTTGTATAATGGGTTTGTTTTATGAATGAGGATATTAGTGTGTATGTGAGGTACTGAGTGTGTGGGAGGGTTATGGCATGGTGCGTGTGTATTTAGTTCATAGAACTCGCCGACAGATGTAGCTGTATGTCCGAAGCACACTCAGCATTCATCGAGTCCGTATTCAGTAGAAAAAATAGCACGCGCTATCGATGTTTTCAATGGGACTTTACCTATACCTTAGTTTGCGACACACTACCCCGACTGGTGGAAGATATTTGCTTTTCCCAATTCATACCATCTGACGTAATTGTATTCCATCTCCCTCGTTAGCGCTTGAAACCTTGTCACCTGAAACGTACAACCTTGGTTCAGTCCAGTCCTTGGCTTATCCTGTAGATTTTTTTTGACAATAACGAAACGAAAATCTTTATCGGAAAACGAGATCTCACACATACTGGGTATTCAAGGCTTGGCTTTCTTGTTGCTTTGTCTCTATCATGTAGCACATGACAAAAAGAAAAAGAAACAGTCGCCGATCTCTTACGGAAACCAAAACTATTTACCACACATTTCCTGTCATCTCCGGAAGTTTTTGATAGCCATTGTCAAAATCACGCAGCTCTTTTTCTTCTTCTTCCTGCCATGCGGTTAGTGTCTAACCTACTGTCAGAGTAGTTCAGGCCGTCCGTAGACCTCTGACATGTCCTAACAATTGCTGTTGTGACCTTCCTTGCAACTATAGGCTATGAGCCGTGTCCATAAATAGAAAGATACAATATATAATTTACTACGGATTACTCACTGATGAATATCGGAAGTCCTCCGACTATCTTATATATTTAAAATGTCTCACTATAGTTCTAATTCTAGAAAGATAGATTCTATAGTTATTCTATATCTGTTTTATTTTTTATTATTTAGTACATACTTAACAATGTTCTTAATAATGTTCTGTATGCCTATAATTGGCACAAGTATTAGAAATTAAGCCTAGAACTTATATATTATTAATGTACAATACTTGTAGCCGTTGGCTTTCCTTAATAAATAATATAAAAGATACAATGTTTATTTAAGATTTTTTTCTGTTGCTCGTTTGCTTAGTGTCTATTATTTTCATTAGGTATATCTCTATTTATACATAACTATAATATTCGCAATAAAAATAAAATTACTGATTGTTATGTACGCAATTACTTATGTAATTTGAAAACTTGCTTGTCCAATCCTCCACACATTGTGTGCGTCTGCTCTCCCCCCAGCCTTTTAACCTGAAATTCTTTTACAGTCAGTCTATTGGCGGCGCTATTGTATATGGAGCTCATATATCGAGACCCGTTGTCAAAATTTTCGTTTCGTGACTGTCAAATTGAATCCTACGGCCCTCTGACTATTGTAAATTACGATAAGATTATACTATAATGCGTGGGACTAATCCCTAATATGTATACCTACTAACAAACTTTCCACTCTTACAATTTCACTCAAAGTATGTCTGCGGCTCAGTCACCATAACCATAGTTGTAAATAAATAAATTAGTCGGACCATTTGCAGGACGCGCTCAGATGACCACAAAGTTACGCTAAGGAGACACTGGGGGTGAATATACGAAAGTTAGGGGTCTGGGGGTTACGTAATATGTGCCGCATGACACGGATGAACAAAGGCGGCAACGTGATAGTGTTGCTAGGTTTAGTTTACGGTTTTGAGTTATAATAGAATACGGTGTATAGTTATACGGTGGAGTGGCTAGGACGCCGGACACCTGGGAGGTCCGGGTTCGAAATCATAGGCCAACCTTTCAAAAACTTCTTCTCTTTCAAACCTATTTTTATTTTTTATTATTATAAATTTCATTTAAGTTAATTTAATTGTTTTACCAAGCTTTAATCTAATTTAATGTATCTTAATTTGTAATGTGTGTGTGTGTGTGTATTAGAAGACCATTTGTGCTTCTGGAAATAAATATTTCAATTTCAGTTTCAATTTCAAAAACGTAAAAAATTGAGAATTTCAATAAACCATAATAGGTCGCAGAAACAAAGTGGAGCTAGTAGTCAATAGTACATTAGTACAATTGAAAAATTAAGGGTTTTTGGCTTTTCGAATGAACTACGTACATTTACTGCTCCAACTGTGAAGGAAAACATTGCAAGGAAACCTGCACAATGTGATTACAGTGTGTAAAATAAAGAAAACAGGCGACAATCTGCTAAGAAAATCGTTTTTAGGGTTTCGTACCAAAATGATAAGAAAGGAACCCTTATAGTGAGACTTCGGTGTCCGTCTGTCTGTAGTCACAGCTGTTCTCAGGAACTGTTAAAGCTATCGACTTGAAATTTGGCACAGTTGTATAACTTGCTTTCCCGTATCTATTCAAAGTAATAGAAATTTAGAAATTATTTTATTTTTATGAAAAATCTGAAAGTGGGGCCAAGTGAGGCAAGTGGATTAAAATATTTAATAAAATAGTTAAATACAAAGATATATATAATATATATAAACATATAATAAATAAAAACATATAATAGATATTAAACAATAAATAGGTAAACATACATAATACTTACTTACTCCGCTGGCGCAGCGACCCAAAGTGGATCTTGGCCTCCGATACCAAAGAGCGCCATCGCTCTCTCTCCTGCGCAGTCTCGAGCCAGTCAGGCGCCCGGAGCTCCCGCAGATCATACATAATAATAAAAATAAAATGCACATAAATAACGATGAGTGAAACTCGCTTTAAACGAAGCCAGGGATTCTGAATGCCGAATTCGACGAGGAAGTGAGTTCCATAGGTGTGCTGCCTTGACAGCAAGGTAGTATCTGGTGCGACACAGTAGAACCTTCAAGATATTATCATGGCTGGATCTGAGAGCGACATCATGGTTAGAGCCAGAATGAATGTGAACATGGATGAACATTAGGTACTCATTTGCTATACAAATTATACTAACAGGTACAATTAATGTTTGTCGTCAAATATCTATACGTATTAATTTTGTGTTATTGGTATTACGCATCGAAACGACTTAATTTCAATTTAGCTCACCTATAGTATCAATTTATATTTTCTAATTGAAATCTAAAAGTATTCGGTAAATATTTTTTTCACATCCATTTTATAAATTAGATTCACATCTCCATGAGATACAATATTAGGGATAGTTTAATTGTAAAGTTCTTATCTCAGTACGCAAACATGTGCTAAATTCAATGTTATTTGGTTTAGGTTTTGTGGAGGCTTCTACTAAATTCTATGGAGCCTTTGTCTGTCGCGTCCATAGCAAATTGGATGTAATAAAGTGTCACTTGTACAAGTCACAGGGAATTGCGCTGGCTGTTACGTGCTCAAAGTATTCTGTGGTAAAATAGTTAATCCGCAGTAATGAAACAGAGAGCACAAGAACCAACGTGATTTTTGAGTTATTTTTGGTCATCGACTTCAGTAGAGCTGTTTTTTTTTACCCCTGTTATCAATTATCATTATCAATCAGCCTAAAGCTTAGCAGGGCTTAGTAAGTACGGGCTTATTGACACACTGCTGAAACACAATATTTCCATTTCAATTTCAATACCGGAAACATAAACAAACTTGCAGTCCCACGCTTTAGACTTAGTAAAGTAAACACGTCATTTATGGGTCACTCACTGTGTACGATTTTATTATAAGATACCTGATAGTGTAGTAAATATGACAGAGAAAAAAATTAAGTTCCATATAAGACGGACCGTATGTAAAAAGGGTTATTATAAAATAAATGACTATTTAAATGATAAAGAGGCTGGGTCCTAAATTCAGGTCCAGCTCTGCAAATTGTGTATATGATTGTACTCATAATTATTGTAAGATATATTTATTTCAAAAGATGTGCTGCTGTAAGTTTCTTGCGCCGCTTCTTTCCTTTCAGCTATAGTACCTTACAAAGCGGTGGTAGAGTAAAAAAATGACGTTGTAAAAATGTACTATAAGGTATTTACTTACAATAAAAACATTTTGATTTTGGGGTTAGTGGGGTTCGGACCCCTTCAGGGTCCACAGCATGTTAGTCACCTCGTACGACGCGCTTGCCCATCAGTTGCAGTAGGAATATTCTAACCGTCCCATACACGGAGAACCACCAGAAATTCTCCAGTTTATAATTATTAATGCAAAAATGGCACCCTTATTATTGTTGCTATAGGTCGAACATTGTTTATAATAATTCAAAAACTGTACAATTCGGATGTTTTAATTCTCTTCTTCATAAAATACCAACTCGTATCGCAATACATTCCATCAAAATCTGCGCTCTAGTTACCTAGAAATTTCGAAATATATCCACATATACATAACTAGATACATATACATGCAACATACACGTCGACTTCAGATTCTCTCGTTTTTTATCGTCGGTAAATAAACTACATGTTCCTTTTCAAAGCAAGATAAAACCCACCTCTATAATTCACGGTGTTTGCTGAAAGGCAAAACAAAGTTGTAAAATACACCTTACAAACCCCGGTCTGTTTAAGAAACGGTTGCAGATTTTCGTATATCCGTTTGACCGCCCAGTAAGATGTTATCTCTATAGTTTTTACACATGGTTCACGAAACCGACATAAACATTTCGTCAATGGCGTATTATGAACAGTTGGTGCAATTTCTTAGTTTGTACAAATGCTCAATTCGTTCTTTGTATTGTTACAATGAATACTTAACTGTTTTTGGATTATGTATTTATAATTTCGGTAGGTCAGTACTAACTTATGTGAAGGTTATATTAGTATTTCGAGGTCGTCGTCGTATTTAGGCACAGACTAATTAGGTATATTTTTAAATAAAATAGGCGACTAACAAATAAATTACACCTTCTAGACGAACCATTTTGAAGACACTTCAAAATTAATAAATCGGCAAGTAATTAATTCGGTTTTATTTTAAGTTTTAATCGTTGTTTTCTGTCTTAGTTTTAATATTATAATAACCGAAATAGTTAATTTGGTATTAAACTTTAAATACGTTAAATCTATCAGAAATATCGAGTTACCGTAAAGTAGATATCAGGTGGCGCATATGAACGTAGACGATGTCGTAAACGATTATGTAAGTGCCATTTTGAAATTCCACTAAGGAAACGTATAGTATTTGAAGTGGATCTTTCCTCAGACAGATATCCTACTCATCTTAGATTTATAATTGTGTGAGAGCAGTACTTTATAATAATAATACATTTGGAAATATGTCCTGTCCATATAATTAACGCCTAAAAATTAGAACATTGTTCAAAGTAACAGTCAAAAATACTTTAGTTACGTACCATTCAGTTACTTAAATCAATAGTTCAAGGATGAGGTTGAGTCTGAATCGTTAGTACTAGTTATTACAATTGCAGTGCACAACACATCACCCTTTAGTACTTTGTCGCTTTAACATTCATACGAAAATGTCAAAGAATCACAACAAAAACCTATAGCGTCAGGGTTCCATAGAGTATAGCTTGATAAACAGCACTGCAGGTGCCAATACTGCAACTTACTCAAGCATAAGTCCATAAAAAATGTACAGGTTTATCTCACAAACACATTCTAAAACAAAATATCTAAGTATATCCGATTTTCTTCACACTACACAGATCGTCAAAGCCTTTTCAAAGTAATTTAGCAGCTGACTGCACCTGCAAACTTTCAATAAAGTTTTCTCGTCGTATCGATATGCTACCGTATCTTATGATGACGTACAAGTTTCCTGCTTGGAAAATGTGAACACGAAACGAGCGGAATGTATAAAACAAATTCTAACGTCAAAAATATTCAAATCAAAACTCATAAAATATAAAAAAATAAAGAATACGGTATTTGACTAATTTTGGAAAATAGTTTTAAATTGTTCTTAATTATACAATAAACACACTACATTGATATTTCAATAGAAATCATTGTTAAAGTTTTAATTTCCCATAACGCGCCAAAAACGCTGTTACTGTAATGGCGCTGGTCACGTGACACGTGTGACGTCACACGCAAGTAAACAAGTTTATTAACCATAATAAAACAGTGCAGCCGAAGTGAATTTCATCATTTTACTTCAAATTTATTGGATAGAATGGTGTATAAATGGTGTGTAGTGCCACAATCTACAAATACGTCTAAAAATTAGACTCCATTTTGAGATTCGAAACGAATATTTATGCGACTAGTTATAGATTTATCAAAAACTATCAGAAAACTACTTCAGAAATAGCTCAAAGATCGAATATAAAACTCGGAAATTATAAAACGCTAACTACAATCAGTCGATGAAGCCATGTTCACATGCGTGTGACGTCACCAGAGTTGCAACCAATCACAGGACGTTCCCGTCACAGAAAAAATTTCAATAATTATTGTATTTTGTTTCGTGTAATTTGCAAAGAAATATGCATAATATTGTTTAAAATAAAGTGAAATATGTTTTTTTACGGTATTATCTGATGGGATAACCACAATTTGTAGTAGGTATATTTTCAATGTTGTCAAATAGCCTATTACTGATTGACTGACTGATGAAGGTGTATAGTGCCTACGTTTTAAGTACCTAACTATTTTTGGCATAAAATGGGTATGATTTTATAAAACAGATTCTTTCGTGAAAATTATTCTTAATAAAAACTCATACATACATTCATTAAGTACTTTTACTTGACTGAACGATGATGGTGGTATGAATATTACCTCTTTTGAAACAGCAATGCTTGCATGACGTTCCATTAATTACTTTCGTTATTTTTTACAAATCGTCACGTACCTATTTGTAGTGAATTCAGAACCTGTCGAGAATAGTCGAGATGTAGTTCCAGTTTTCGCATTTCCTCGTACATTCGTAGTAATTCATTAGCGTATAACTCCTGACTAAGTGCTTGAATGAAGAAAAACTTTGTCTCTCTGGTCCCCTTTAATTAAGGGACGTTCCTTCCTTCATAAATAAAAATAAAAGAGTATTTATTCATTCACACATTAGTAAAAAGGTACAATATTGTTATTTTATTCTAATTCTTAACCTATAAACAAAACATATATATATAACACGTATTGACCTATGTGTAGAATTAAATGGTCGAGACCTCAGCGATACGCTGGTTTTCAGGTCTCGCCTAACATGCTAGATGGAGCGCTAGTTGCGGGACACGACACGATTATGTGGTCAAATCTCCATTATAATTTTATATTAAAATGAATGACAATATGTAGCTGGCTTTAGCTTCCTTGTGATGATAACAATTGGGTTTCTGGGTCTGAGAGAGTGCTGCATACAGCAAATTTATTAGGTACATATACCTAGTAAATTGTTATATTATATTCTATCATTAATGTGGCATGCAAGGTCATGTCAGGAATATGTAAACTAAGTACATTAAGGGGCCTACGGTCGCCAATTGAAGGTTTTTTGTCAAGCTCTAGCAACTACTCCAGAGTCCAAAGCCGTAAACTTCTAGACGCTGAAGTTCAAACCCTCATGTAATACTTAAGGTTTATACGGTCATAGGCCACTGTATAAACCTTAAGTATTACATGAAACTCGTTGCAAGCAAAACCGCAAACAAACACTAGTAACTTTGAAAATACCGTAACTTTGGAAAACCGCTGAGTTTCCCGCCTACAAAGTTCCCGTTACGATTACAGCTACTACCAGCGGCATCTACATTTACTTGTAGATACTATTTACTTCCCGTACATTCGTGAAGATGTCGCTGTAAGTCCTATTATGGAACTGGGTTAAGGGTGATGTTACATACGTGGGGTGGAGCGGATGGGTGTTTTCACATTATACGATAACGACACTGACACGACATCGCGATATGTATAGCGTCGTGGACTTACCTCCTTTCGCTTTAGGTGATCTAGTAGTAATATCAGTTGAAATATTATGAATATCTTTATCAGTGACGAAATAATTACCTGTTACTGTCACCTACCTGTTACTTAGCTGTTACTATCACCTGTATTATAAGGGGAAATCTATGCCCCTTCACGAATGATTGTTACTAGTCTGATGATGAATACACTTGATCCACATTCCAATTCGAACCCGAATAACTCTAGAGTTATCAAATACAACCTTACCTAGTTCACACAAGACTATAACGTCTGGTTAGTGGTAGTAAATTACAATTACTCACTAGTATAAATCTAGCGGTGTCACCGACAGGAAAATCCTTTCATTTCCACTACCCGAGGTGTAAATCACAATGGGAATGTAAACTAAGCATTACTTAGTTATTTTTTTTACTTCTCAATTCACACTTTAGAAAACTACATTGTGAGTTGCAATGTTGCTCGTGTCATCTCGATCTACAGCTATGGTGTAGAAAGGGATAGCATGTATTTGAATGAAGACTTAACTTTAAGGACGTTTCGTGAAACTGACGGTAATTGTCATGGTTAGAAAAGAAAGGAAAACATAGATAAATTTACGCTAAGTCCACTTGGATCCCGTGGTTGGATCCATTAATTGACAACTTGGATTTGAATGTGCTTTTGATTACGACTCATTCGCCGACCCAGTCCAGGCGATAGACAACAGTCCTGAATAACTCTGGTGGTAGGTTGGCCACTAACAACATGACAAGAATACGTTTGAATCTTGTAAAGGTGGAACATCTTAAAAATTTGATGAACAGTGGAATGATGGATGTTTTCTGATCGAACGCCGCGGTTGATTGAGAACAACAGAAGCGACGCGGTCTATATTCTCGGTCAATCTGACGGTTTTATTTCCTAGGTGATTTGTTTTTTTGTTTTGGATATTCGTTGAACCTTTTAAATGGAACATTCTACCCTAAACCTTATCAAGTGAATGCTTGGTGCAACTTGGTGTTTTAACCGATTACGAAACTCTCTCCCAGCTTGAGTGTACGACGAACCGACTCTAAAGTAGGCCTCTACGTGTGCGCCCCAGACCTCTGGGCTATAGTGAAAAAAAATCCGAAAACTGAACCATCGAATATTGCCAGCATCTCCTCCTTAATCCTACCACGTGCAGACCTATTTAATATAAAACTTTTAAAAAACTCGTGAGTCACCCTGTACAAGTAAATTTATACTGATTTTTTCTGTAAAATTTCTGTTCCGCATATACTTAAGCTGTTGTGTTCATCTAAAACATCAAGTCAGAAGTTGGGTTTTCCTAACTTCGTTGAGTTATTTAAGCCTGGTAAAAACGTTTTACTGGCAGGATATTGAGTTTGAAAAAAAAACGTAGAATACCCGCCGACATCCGCTTAGTGGTCGGTATGAAAAAAAAATTGCCGGTCCCATAACACAGTTAATGGCTGGTCTCACCTAACGGCTTGCTTTGGTACATGTGAAAGACTGAAGAGGATTTCATTTGTCTTACTTTGCTTATACTTATTTTTTTTTAACTATTTTTGTCGTTTGCTATTGGAAGGTGCGAAAATTTAAAAAATATATATTTTGTGATCTCAGTCGAGGGACAATAAATGAAACTATATTTACGCTCACTCTTCGTCAGTCCAATTCTGATAGGCTCTAGTATATAAACGAAATAAATTCCAGGCATCAATCAGGAATATTTTATAACCTGGCATTTTTGGCAAGAATTTTGCAGACCAATCATAATTCCAGTAATATGGATCATTCGGAGTATATGAGCTGGATTTGCTGGTTGGCTTATTGTTCTTTATTATAAGTTATTATTTCTCTTTTATTACCGAAAAAAGTGTCATAATCTCTTTGTTACAGTATAGAATTAAACTATTTTTCTACTCCAAATGTTTTTTTTCTATACTCGGACCATACACCCAATATAACTTCCAGTTAACTTGGCTATACGCTTAACTGTTACTGCTGCGTTGCCGTAGGATTTGTAATTAGCTACGGAAAAAAATTCGCTAAATAATTAATGAGTTAATTTCACAACAAAACCTACATTTTTCCAGCCTTTATAAGGGGCAGTAACATAAATTCCGTTTGTAAGTGGTTTAGACGTTTAGATCTAATATTTTCTTCTTTATCGTTTTTGCGTAATTTTCTGTTCATTGCTGGTTACGACGGCTTGTTCTCAAAACACCATATTCTCAAAATAGTAGAAGTACAGTCGCAGTCAGAAAATGTTTACTACCTTCAAATATCAAAGTGCCAAATGTCGAAGAGACATGCCAAAGTGCCAAATGTAAAAGTGACAAATGTCACCAAATGTAAAAGTGACAAAATGTCAAAGTGACAAATGTCAAAATGACAAATTGTTTGAGGTTTTATCTCCATATCAACTCCATACAATTCATACAACCTCCATACACCTCATATAAACTCATACAGCCTCAAATGATTTGTCATTTTGACATTTGTCACTTTGACATTTGTCATTTTGACAGTTGTCACTTTGACATTTGTTACTTCAATATTTGTCACTTTCAATTATCATCACTCATCCAATTTTTGAGAATAAGTATTTATATTGCGACTGTTCAATATCTGGTATTTTGAGAATCTGCTATTTTGAGAATCTGGTATTTTGAGAACAAGCCACATCTAGACAAAGAAATGTATAGAGTGTAAAGATGTAGAGTGGCTCGCACATCTAAGTTAAGTATACAGCCTTTTACATCTGAAATTTAACTTTATGCTATTTACATAAATGAGTGCACGAGCAGTGTATCCTCCCAGTTATGACATACGGAGCGGAAACCTGGATACTAACTAAACCGGCGATTGAAAGGCTCCAAGTGACACAAAGAGCGATGGACCGTGCCATGATAGGCATCTCCCTCGTGGACAGAGTGCCGAATATCGCGATCCGGAAAAAGACGAGAGTACCAGATATAGCCAGTATAGTGTCCAGGTCTAAGTGGAGATGGGCAGGACACGTGTGTAGAATGCAGAACGATAAGTGGCCCCGAAGACTGCTCGAGTGGCGACCCCGAGTGGGGCGCAGAAGTGTCAGTAGGCAGCCCGCGAGGTGGACCGACGACGTTGTGAAGACGGCGGGGAGGATGTGGATGCGAACGGCTCGAGACCGAGGAGAATGGCGTGCACGTGAAGAGGCCTATACCTAACGATGGGTTACGATAGGCTAAAAAGAAGAAAGGTGATTTACATAAATTGTCCATTTCAGGTTCCAAACATTTGACATAATTATGAAGTAAACCTTAAATTGTTTTATTAGTTCAAGTAGATCAAGTACCAGTTCTAAGATCTACGATATAACAGTTTGAACAAAAAATCTAACTATTTAAACTGCTTTTTACGGTAGAATAGTTTGAACAAATAAAATCCAAATACCTTGTTATCCACTGGAATCCTTCAATGGAACCAACCACGGCATCCAAGTGCACATAGCGATTCTGCTGCTTTTATGCGTTAAGTTATGATAAAAAAACAGATTTTAATACCGAATCAGTTATACCGTACACTAGAAGTATAACAACTTATATAATATTATTATAGGTAATCATGTGTGTAATAAATGTACCTACGTAATTAATATTGTAAACTCAATTAACTGCATTTTGGAGTTCACGTACTAACTTCAATTCTTATCTACATACATTGGATGCTCCATTCAAATTACGAGCAAGATTTGTGAGCACATTCCGGGCACTCACGTACCGTGTAAGTTTCTAAGAGAGCTGAACAGAACTGCATTCAAACGTAAAATTGTGAACATAGTTTTTAGATCAAATTTTTCAACTCAATATATCACATAACTTGAAGACTCCGTCTATTGGTATAGGTATGTATATGGAAGGAAGGAAGCGGAAAATCTTACCTATTTATAACTTATGACAAGAATAGATATGTATTTGCGTATAATTTCTTCCTACTTCCTCTACTTTATCGTTATTATATCAAGGTAACATAGATTCATTCCCCGTGCAGGGTATTCTTTTTGGAGTGGCATCAAATTGAGTGTTACATCCGTTTATATAAGGTCCTTTTTTATTAGTAGCAAATATGGGGGGGGGGGGCGTACGTGCTGGTCATTTGTACCGCTTTACACGAAAAAATAACCCTGTTACGTGTTAGCGGTGGTGGTGATGGAAACATTTCATTCATACTTCTTATTTCGGTATTAGAATAGCAATAATTAATTTATTTGTAGAATTTAAAAATAATTTTTTTTTTTACTATATCGTTGGCAACCTATAGATGACACCCTAGAAATATTTGACGCTAATAAAATAGGACCCTATATATTACTCTATGGTACCACTGTCGAACCTATTTAGAAATGAGGAGGTGGAAACTGATGATGATGGTAATGCATAGAACGAGGTAAAAATAGTAACACATTCGTAGTTACGACAGCGAATTTATGTTTTAATTCTAGGATAGTTTTCAGGAACAATTTTATTGCACAACATGCTTATAACGGGTATAAGCATGTTGTGCAATAAAATTGTTCCGTTGATCTACTCGTATTAAAATCATAGGAAGATTACACTTGATTACGTCATTTACTAGTTACTCACATGGTTGAGTAATTGACCAAGAACAGACAGAATAACTTTTGAAGTTAATACAGGAGAAAACCACATAAACAACCATAACCATAACCATCTAAACACATCTAGATCTTTTGTCAGTTCTAGAACTTGTTTGAGATGTATTAGGTCACGTGGGAAAAAGTAAGGAGACTATCACGCGCACGAGTCAATCGCGCCTTGCGTTTGACTTCGAATTTTGAAATCGATCTGGGCTTCATACGATCCTATGTAAGAGTTACGTAGACGGATATTCGCCTTTGTGACATCTCCGTAAGATCTATTTTTGTTCAAATATTAATTTGTGTTTCATTGTGTGAGAAATGTGTTGCATTATTTTCAATTCGCTCACAGTTGCGTGAGGTTTGGTCTTATACGGGAATTTTGTTGGAAGTTACTCGTCTAGGGTATAATATGTCGCTGGGTAAAAACGAGTTTCTATACAACGACAAGTCACACAGAGCAAACATTGTTGCAACAGTAACAACAAATAAACAGTATGATTATTATCACTACAGTCTACAATGCAATTCATGTATAGCGAGCTTATCTCCTAGTTATGTTTTGATAGCTCTCTCTACTGGCGGTATTACATGCTGTAACCACAGCTGTGGCTACGTTGTTTTACGTCTTACGACTGACAGTAGTTGAAAATTTTATTCTGCATAAATATGTAGGTTGTGGTACGTTTTGGTTCACATAGGTTTAAACATTTACGCCGTTCAGATCGAAAATGATCAGATCTGGAAAAACGACAATTAAATACGATAATCATAATTTATTAATAAAATTAATGTACATGTCCTATATGTTCTTAGTATACATATTATTGTACAATGTGTTAATATATCAAATATTATAATATTCGTTTATATTGAAAAATGCACAGCCTAGCAACCACATTTTTAATTTATTTTAAAAAGTAATTAGTGACTATCTGAATTTTTTATTTCATTGGGAATTTTATTGTAAATTTTTGGCCCTAAGGCGTACATGGTTTTGGTAGGTTTTTTCAATCGACATTGTTTAAGTTTTAATTCGGTTTTATTTCTGTGATCATACTTGATGTCAGTTTTATCATGGAATAGATGTATATTGGCTTTTACACATCTGCCTATATCAAATATAAATTGTGAAATTAGGGTGAGGATTTTATATTCTATGAAAAGGTATTTTAAGAAGAAGATATTTAAGACTAGACATTTCACGGTGTGGACGTTAACTGACGGTACATTAATTAGTCATTAAAAAAATTATAAATAGATAGCTCCAATTTATACATTTGCATTTAAATTCATCGTTATCGTATGACGAAGCTCAGCTCAGATGCAATTTCCAAATGAAGTGTCCTATCTTTGTTTTATACAAAATTGAATTTATATCCTCTACGATGCTTAATAAAGAAACAATACCTGCCTCAAATCTCTTAGGTAGTTACTAACAGGCACGTATCCCATTTATTTCGTAATGAAGTTGTTTCCCGAGTTTAAGGTTCTGTTCAGACAAGCCATGTAAATATCCCGTATAGCGATTACTAGCCACTAACTTTAACTTCTATATAAACGTCTTCTTTTAACGACCATTGCACTTCATTAACTTCTCGGCTAACCTTTTTATTTAACCCCGATCGACCGAGGAGCTGGACATATACAAACCGACAGTAAAAGGAAAGTTAGTGGTCGCTACCAACGACTATACGTTGCGTAGTTTGTCCGGGCCCTTAGAATCGATAGACGAAATTGTGCCACGTATGGCGAAGTGTGTTCCGCAGACACATGTTTCGTTAAACTTGTTTCATGCTGAGTCACGCATCTTGGAAAAGAAATATGGCGATTTTCTTTGGATCTGGTATTCTGTCCCGGAGGTACTTTAAACTGACGGATCTTGTAATTGTCTTCTTTCATGCAACACAAAAAAACATTTTTTCCATTTATTTAGATATATTATAGCAAACTATTTCACTGTTTTTCCAATAGAATGGTATGATTCCGGTTTTGACCACAGCGTCTAATAACTGATACATGGCATTGCTGTTTGAGCTCTCATGTTTTGGCCGAAAAAGTTTTTAATTGTGGGCAAGTGAGGATACTTTGAAATATTATAATTCAAAGTTATTATGTTAGCTGTTGCCCTCAACTTTGTTTACATTATGTACCCCACATTTGACCATTTTTTAAGAATAATTTTCGAAACTACTATGGGCTATATTTCAATCTGGTCTTATTTAAATGTATCCGTGAAAACGCCATCCAAATCCGTTTAGTAGTTTTTACGTGATGTGAGTTCAAACAGACAAAAGAAAATGACCTTTACGATTTTGTTATATGTAAGATAGATTACATGTTCTGGTTTCTTATGTAATCGCATTTGGTATCAAGGTTCGACTCTCTTCTCTCCAATGGCGACTCGTATACTCTCTGCTGCTACAACATTATTGGCAACACTTCTCAACAAACACTTCTCACTTCTCTTCTCAGCCTGCCGGCGTCTGTATTTCCCGAAACCTACAACCTTGGGATGTTCAAGGCTAGAGTGGATAGACATTTACTGGACCCGCATGCTCCATCGTCGACCTCATCGTCGTTTACCATCAGGCGAGATCGAGGTCAAATGCGGGTTTAGTAGTAAAAAAAATTATCAAAAATTCAAACATCTATATTAACGACTTCATACCTTCTCTACATAATTTTTCTTACGTTACAGGACAGCATCCCCACAGATTAGTAAAGATCAGACGTCGGCCCATAAGAAACTTATCTCGTTAGCCAGTAATCTACAAACTGGTGGTCAACTCTGTACCCGATTGGGATAGTTTAATAAATAGAGATTATTAGGCCCTTGTGTTTTATGAGGGTGTGCTACCCATACGAAATGGGTCGGGGTAGCGAATAAACTTTTCTGCTTACCGTTTATTTGTTTGTGTATAAGAAAACTATTTTCAATCGAGATGGTAGTGGGAAAATTGGGTCTTGTAATTTAGATTATTTATGTGCAGTGTATTGTAAAGAAAGAAAGAAAAACATTTATTTAACATTGCACACATTATTAAACTTAAAAAAAATATTGGAATAAATACAATAAAAACAATGCAATATTAAAAGGGCACATGCTCAGCATGTGCTGCGGTCCGACAGGTACGGCAGAACCGCAGCGCTGGTTTTCAGCTGTGCCAGGACGAAGGCATCGCGGGCGAAACGGCAGTCAGGGACTAAAACAAAAATATATTAAAAGTATAAATAATAAAACTACAAATAAATAAATACCTAAAGATGAAATAAATAACAATTAAAACTGTAAAGAAAAGGGATAGAAATACATAGTGAGTGTCTGTACATTGTGCGGCTCGTCATTCCAATGGGAAGCGGATATAGTATGTGTTGTAGAAAATAATATATATATAATATAATATACGAGTATATACTTAAATTTAAAATAAAAATTAAAAAAATAACCCAATATAAAAAGTGTACTGTGTCTGATTTTTGGGCAGCGAGAACGTAGTTCTTAAGTCTTTTCCTAAACGTATCCACAGTTCGATAGTTCAGTTGTAGTTAGATTTTTATAGAAAATTCACTATTTGAATTGAATTGTAGTTCTGTGATTTAACGTCGCAAGTTAGATTAGAATATAATATGTCATGTTCGTTTATGAAATCTACTTCATTAATTATGTTTTAAGTATTGCAATTTAAACTAATTTTGGGTGAAAAAAGGTTAGTAAAGCTGTATTGACCATTTCTGAAATTTTATTCATAGGTGTATTAATTTAGCAACAATCTGGAAGGAACTAATATTTAAGCTTATTTATTAGTTTAAATACCTACCTTACCTTAATAACGAGCGTTGACATAAAAATGGTATAACGAAGCACTGACTTTGCTAAGGTGATAGTAACACCGGTTAGATCTTTACCGCTACTGTTGTTCCTTTAGGTTTATATGTTGTCAATTGAAATTAATTATCTACTAGTAATATAATTTATTTGTGAGCGTCGGTGGCGTCGCATCGTGTCTAGGACGTCGGACTCCCATGCGGGAGGTTCGAGTTCAAAACCAGGCAATGCCATGTACCAATTAGTTTTTTGGTTTTTTCGAAAGACTTACGTACATTTACCGACTGCTCTGACGGTGAAGGAAAACATCGTGAGGAAACCGGCACACTGAGATAACCAGTGTGTGAAATTGGGGAAGGCAATGGCAAACCACCCCATTAAATATGCCACGAGAGTCGTTCTATGTGATTAATTCCTTAGAATGATCACGACCCTCAGCAATGAGGAACACGTCTTAGAAGAAAATAATTTATACAAGTAAAACAATTCACTTACCTATATACTGTAATGTAACTATTTATTTATTTATGTTCTTATTCTCTCTAAGCATAACTTTTAATTCAAGATCTTGAATTCATGAATATGATACTGAATGTGATTTCAGTATCATCCACATTTCTAGCTATGTGGTACTGACATTGTAATAATAGTAAAAGTTTTACTACATACGTAGGACGCTCGTAGGTTGTTCAAATCTATTCGGCATGACAGTGTTTTACTGTAAAATACATACCGAATAGATTTGAACGTGTTTTACAGTAAAACTCGTAAGTAACGAATATATTTGAACGTCATTTAGTACCAGTTGAATACAGTGCAATGATGTCTTTATACTACTCCAACTTGAGGACCTCAAAATGGTTGGAACTAAACTAACCAATTTCGGTAAAACGCTTTGTCTATACCGTGTATCGTATAGGTACGTATTCAGGTATCAAAAGTAGGGTCCCTCCCTTGAGTCCAACACTAAAGGGCTCCATAAATTACCCTATGTCTGGCTGATCCCGCAATCGAGAACAAATCGCACCTTGTTCACTGAAGTCTGATAGCGTTTGTTCTCCAACGAGCCAGAAATAGAGACATAAATAGGCCTGGTCTCTGGCGACATCATACATGGATAAGCATGCCAACCGACATATTTCAACCCAAGATTTCGCTTCGTGACTCCCGTGCGTAGATCCCAAATCTATTTTATTTCGCTATAACTCCACCCGCATAGATCCCTATCCTAATTTATACCTTGCTTACAAGTTTACAAAAGGGGACTTTTCATATTTCAGTTTTCTATTTTCATCAACTAGACTTTATAAACCAATTATTTTACTTAGATACTAGATTTCTCCTGCGACTTTGTCTGCGTGAATTTATATAAAAAAAAATGAATAAATAAAAAATACAAAAATATTTATTACAATCATTTGACAACAATGTAGTTACAATGTATCGGTATATATAAGTAAATATCGGTCTCTACAACCTGCACTGGCTTTATCGGCCGTCTTGCAGCATAGTAGATTGCAACAATGTATTGGCTTGGGGATTCACTTCTAAAAAAAACGTAAGTATTTATCCATTATGTTGTCTATGTTGTTCATATCTGTTGTGAGAGGGTGTGTGTGCGAGAGTTTGAGGATAAGTGTGTGTGTGTGTGTGTGTGTGTTTGTGTGTGCACCTGTTATTGTTAGTAAGTAGTCTTCAAACTTCAACAATCAAATTCATGCAATGTTTCTTGTGTTAGTAATAAGTGGACATTACTTCTTACTGTTCCACAAATGATTCAGATAGGTAGATTAAGTTTACTTGTTTGTATTGTAGCTGAGTGGAAAGATATTAAATCTGGCAATAATCCACCTTGATACCTTTTTGTGAGCAAATAAGGCTTTCAACCGAGTACGTGCCTGTTGTAATAAACTTGATTACCTTAGTCTAGTGGTATGTCAACCTAGAAAATACGTCATGCTACGTGGTTTTGTTTGATGTTCCGACTTTTATTTATTAGTTTAATGTTCCAAACTACACCTTAAAGTTATACTAAGTCTAAGAACTAAATTTAATCAAGTTTTTAGTTTTTAAAATAGCACCGATAAAGTTATAGTAAGTAATAACCCTATTAAACTACCCTACCCTAAGAAACCACCCAGTTTCCAAGTATCGAATATTACTTATTTTTATAATATATTTATAGACAGGCAGAATATATGCTGATGCGTCTATGTCATAGTGTTGGAAAGTTATAAGTTCTTAGTTTCATTTTATAGATTTCACAGTTTACAGTTTTTGCACAGTCAGTCTTTGTTATTTATTTAAATTAATGTTTGCACTAAATAATTGTTTTGTCATAAGATTAAAATTAGGGTAAATTTAAAAAAATATATTAATATAATAATAAAATTATTAATCACTGCTTTTTAAACCAGTTGTCTAGTCTATTTTTAAAGAATTTCACTGAAGGGGCAGACACAACATCATCGGAGAGCTGGTTCTATGCCTGGACTACTCTGTTACTTAAAAGTGATATGCGACGTTGGTTGAGGTTTTGGTGCGGCTTATTCTTAGATGGTTTATCCTTCATTCTGAAGAGCTCGTGCAGATCTGGGAGGTTGTATCTATGCGTGAGGATTTCATATATTTCAATGAGATCTCCTCTCAGTCGGCGCTCCTTGAGTGTAGTCATACCCAAGACTTTGAGCATTTCCTCATAATGTCTACGCCGTAAACTGTACGAGATTTATATGCATTTCTTAAAAATTAATAAATAATCATAAATTGATGGTCAAATGAGAAAACAGAATTAAAATTCGTTGAAAAATAAAATAGCTACAGGCAATCAAAAATCAGAACTGTAGAAAGAAACGGCAATAAGTTTTATGACGTAACTGTTCTCTAGCGCCATACAAGCAGGTCCTAGCTGCATAAAGGACTGTTTTGCTAGAAAGGGACAGAGCATATGTCCAATACTAACTTTAACCATTATTATCTCTGATGTTATTTCAGATATCGAAAACTAATTTTAGATCCTTCGTTAGTATGTCCATGTAAGTTGTTTGATGCAATAAAATAAATATAGGTTAATACCGTATTATGTCGGTACTCCATGAATACATTTTGAAAAGTGGACTTTATTAATCTGAAGGTTCCATACTAGTTCTCATTATATTAGCCAAGCTGAAGCTACGAACATTAATTATTTATTGATGTTTGGACCGAAGATCTATTTCTATTATCGATACTATTACTAATCAGGCTTTGGAAAATGTGAAGGCATGATACTAATTAGTGAGCTGAGAATTTTGAGATTATCGATACTACCGATACCTACTAATTAATTACAGAATATCTACAACTGCTCAGAAAACTTATTTTAGCGTATTTCCACAAAACCACCAAGTGACTATAAATACAGAATACAGAATATCTTTATTTGCAAAAATGTAGGTATATTTACAGGATGTTGTTGTTAGTTAAGTACCAATACATTTTGTCTTGTACTAGGCGTGCAAATTATTATATGAAGCAAAGGTATAATAAGAATCTATTTAGTAAAATTAATATTAATACATGTATTTAATGCAATTTTAAAAATATATAATAGTGTTTGGAGATATTGTTAATTCTAAGTATGTCATTATAATTTATGTGTCAAAAATTCATTTAAAGTATAGTACGTATTATTCACCAAAAATGTGAACAACTCATTCCTGAACCTGTTCAAAGGTAACAGGGTCTGAAATGGTGCCTTTCGGAGGATAATACATATTCCAGACACCATTACCATTAGTCCGGATGTAACTGTTTA
Source organism: Hofmannophila pseudospretella (assembly GCA_947369225.1). NCBI lineage: Eukaryota > Metazoa > Arthropoda > Insecta > Lepidoptera > Oecophoridae > Hofmannophila > Hofmannophila pseudospretella. The sequence continues at coordinate 5,211,243 of OX376328.1, read as the reverse complement.
ATATGACTGATAACTTCGATAGACGTGGATGGAGCTGGTCTGGTTCTTCTGTTAGGCGTTTCCAGGTATTACAATAGACCCATAAGAAGTATACCACTCACCTTGACTGGATTTGAGCTGCGTCTCATGGAATTAGCTAGGCCACGTGGTGTCCAACAGAGCACATCAGTTTTCTCACTAATAACAAAGTTTTGGCAAGCCAATTTATTACACAAACATAGTTCACATATATTAGCACATAAATCGAAGGAAATTGTCCAGTAATATTGAGAAAAACCACATAAACTGAATTTTTAATTATCCGCCGTTGATTTCGTGTGGTCGAGCCAAGATGGCAGCCTACCGAGAGTCTCTCACCACTCGCGCACCCGCATGTCGCGGTTATTGTAGTATACCCACTTATAGGTAAAATATAATGCCCGAACAGTTACTATAAATTTTATGTTTAACCTTTCCGCAGTTATCAAAATAAACGCGGGCAATAAAAGTAGGAAAGGGTCACAAATTGATACCATTAGCAAAGTTGTCCAAAATAATGTGTGTGTGGGTCACAGAGTGAAAAATAAAGCATAACCAAAAGAAGCTAAATATATGTTTTTCAATTTCTAAAGCTGAAATTGTCCTGTAAAAAAACACAATGACGATTTTAAAACTGAACATAGGTTATATTTATTTTGAGTCTCATAATAATTTTACTTGTCAAAAATTGAGTAGGAACTCTTAAAACTATTTATTTTTAAATGATTTATTTTTAATTGGTCATAACTTACTGACTTACCTGTTAATTATACTAAAAAATTTTTTCTTTTCTTTTCGGCTCACTTGTTTGAATAACCTCGTTATCCCGTGTTAAACAGCTTATTGATTTTTTTCCAAATCCATGTACGCTCTATAACAATTTTATATCAACAGTTCAACTCTACCATAACGTTGAAACGTAAATAAATGGAGTTGGTACACTGTTTCTACTACACTGTGCGAGTGTTTGCTTTTCGGCCGACCCTAGGCTGTTAGTGGAATTAATATAATATGAGATATTAACTTTCACCTAGCCAAATTGTTTTATTGTAGCTGTCATCACTGTGTTATTACATTATGGTATCGAAACTTAATTGAATTAAACACAAATCGTATTACGCTTTTATACGTTTTAGCAGTAAAATTTTCACTACCTAGTAGCGTAGCGGGTAGTTGTATTTATATAATCTATGATTGGTGCATTATTTGTGTATCTACGTAATTGAAATCAGTCCAAAAGAAATAGAATATGACCATGATGGTAAGGTAAAAAATAGAATATAAAATAACTAAAAAGTTTTAAATAAATCGATTTAATAAAGTAATACACTAGTATACATACTTAAGCTAAAATTACAAAATACCTAACTATTTTATAAGTAAAAGACCTGGCCCAGGTCGCTCCCGAGGAGGCTGGCGGCGTTGCCCCGCTGTATAGAGGCTTATACGCTGAGCAAAGTAGAGACTAGCCTTCTGGTCCCGGGATGTCTCTACGAGGCGCTTGGCTATTTCCCAGTAGAAGCAGTGGACTTCAGGCCCCCACGGCCCCAACGTCTCCATCCCGAACGGCGCAAATATGCAATCACCACCCAGGCCCGCATATTTGCGCCGCTTGAGGTTCTCCGCAGAAGCCGCTGCTGATCCGGCCTTCGCCGCCGTGGCTGGAAGGTAGGACGGGGCAAGGTTCTCGACGCAGGTGCCAAAGACCGTCCCAGCTTCCAGGGCACGAGTGTCACACCGTCGGGCCTTTACCGTCATCGCGAGCCAGTCTAATAAATTAAATTACTTTCTAAGTGTTTCTATATAAATAGATGTACAACTGGTGGTATATATACCACCAGTATGTACCGCTTATAGGCGGGCGATACAAATAAATCGGTGATTATTATATACAATTCGTACTTTCGTAAACACGTGAATTCTGAGACATCATTGAACAATAAGTATTTCTACTTATTCTTCAAGTATTTATACATCCAAACAAACGCCAATTACAAATGTTATTGTTGTTCTTACAAAATTTCGTTGTCTAAACCAATGTTGGCTACAATTCTACAGAATCGAACAACTTATGACTAGTTTCTGCGTAGGTGTTAAACAATATTCAAATGCCTAACGAATTTAAACCACCCGAATGCCCTCTAACCGAAATCTACTCCACTTGTGCCTCCTCAATCCCACTGATTTTGCAAAGTTAACAATGACACCCGAAACAAAAAGTCACCTTTATGACAGTAGCTTTAAAGTCGAAACACATCGCAGTGATAACTTTGCGGAATTTCACAGAAGCGTTGACGATTAGTGATGCGTCTAGTCGATAACCGATTATCGAATCAAGATCATTACTTACGCTGTGCTCGGTGACGCGTTATCTCGAGATACGTGCAGAGTTTCTGAGCTATACAAAAGGAATTAGTGACGTCTGCATAGATAAGACAACGTTCTGGGAATTACTTTATCGATTAAGTTCGAGAATTTCTTGTTGTTGTGTTTTATTTCTCTTTAGCTACTAATAATAATTTATGCAAATATACACGTTATATAAACGTTATTAATACAATGTTAAAAGAGGGAGTGCAGGAATTATTCAATTCCTTTTAATAAAAAGCTCATATCAAGGTGAGTATACGTAACTTACTTATGTATTTAGTATTCTATACTTATGTTACTAAGAATATAAAAAACGTTATTCGAGCACACCTAGTGAAATGAAGACTTGATATTCTTAAGTGGTAGATTCAGATTCGGCCATCCGAATATATGGAGATATTGTGTAATATTATATCAGACTTTTTATCCTACTTTATAAGTAACTTTGAACAAATCGTGGTTTGTTCAACCAAACTTTGAAAAAATGTACTTATCTAAATATCGTTTTTTTTTGGAATTATGTACCTACTTATTATCAACCGTTCATCGATGCTTGGTGTCTCATCACTAAAAGCAAAGCTCAAACCGCTCAACTGTGTTCGCTTCCCATTCAGTCTCCCGCATATCTTGATTGTGCGCTCAAACACTTTGCTTTCGCTATGCATGTTATACGTTAATTTTGCATTTGTTTATTTTTTATTGGGCCGCGTGTTTCACCCTCGACCTCATCATAGCTTACAATCACGTGAGATTGCGGTCAAATGCGGATCTAGTTCAAACATAAAAAAGTACATTTATATAATGTTTGAATTGAAATTGAAAACGTTTATTTAGCACTGTAAACACCAGAATATAGAACACAATACAGAAGTATACAAAGATTAATACATGCAGCACAAATCATCCGGTGCGGTACAGTGCCAAAAAGGATACACCACCTCAGCATAATAATGAGGCAAGCCACAGCGCTGATTTTTAGCTGGTCCCTCAATGACTGCAAGGACGAAGAAAGCTACAGTGTAAATTAAACATTAAAATAATATTATACCTAACCCTAATTATATTGCTCTCAAACACGTAGTAAGCTTTGTCCACGTAGAATTAACAAAGTCAACAATGCCCAATTGATGTTGGGCAAAGCTCGCTGTTCGTAATTCCAATGTTTATTTCACTTTTCTTAGACAAATGTGGGGTAGATGTGACCAAACCGGATAATTATCTATTACCATCTACTTTTTTTCGTATTTTGTTAGTCGCACGACCGTATGCATTTTATCACGATCGCAAATCAATACCTTTTTATTTTCAGAATTGTGATCCAGGATCATTTTCAACATCACCTGTGCTCAGCACCGTTACACTCATCCGATTCGTCACCATCATCGGGACGACGACTCTGAAGAACGGAATCAAAGTTTTTAAATCATTATCTGCGACCGTTACGTTCTAACTACATTCTGTCCAACTTATTCTTTCAAAATTTCATACAGTCCACTATTCTTTCCTTCACTCGCAATTAAATAAAACTATTATACATGGCCCACCGCTGATTCAACAGTATCGGCAGTGCCTATTGTAAACCGGGCAAAGCCTGTTGATAATCGATATTTGCGAATTCTGTCCAGAGGATCTGTGCAAAGTCGACACTGCCCGGGCAGTGCTAACACTGCACATCCTGCGTACTTCGCCCGTAACAATGAATAAAAATCATAATTTCCGACTTTCATGAATTAGTAATCTGTAATTAATCATAATTGAAAAATGCATCTCATTCTCTTTAGAGTCTTTAGGCATAGAAAAATAAACATTCCCGCCTGAAATTATTTACTTAAACCTTTATTGAATTGCTTGCTTATACACTTATATGGTAAGTATTTCTTCAAGCTTCCAGATTTTAGATGAAAGGAACTAGTATGTAGTTTAAAATAGAAAATCCGGTCTAAGAAGACCATCAGAAACTTGCAGTTTAAATTAAAAAATCTTGTTCCTTTTTCTATTTCAATTTCGCGAGAGATTTACGTGAACTTAAATCCCCTTTCGTACTGGTTCGACGTTCTTTATTTACTTCTCTAACGACAAAGTTTTGAAGTCTGGAAATACCTTCTCTGTAAACTAGCTGAGTACCTTTATAGCTAAAACATAGAAAATGCCATTCGTTATAAATACATTTTTTTTAAATCTTATTAATTAACGGACACAAACATTTTACAAATAGATAAAAATACATATAAACAAAAATTTTAACACAGAAACAAAAAGTGTTCACAAATATTATAAACGTAAATAATATATTTCAGTCCGTCTAGACAAAACAAGTACACACTAGTTATATATAAACATAGAAAATTAAATATGCAAAGGAATGTAAATGTAGATATATAAATAAAAGATTGTCGAACGACAACATCGGCCGTTTAACGTGCTCTCCGAGCCACGGATAGGCTCAGATTCATCTGAGCACATCAATGTGTCACTAGCGGTCACCCATCCTGGTTCTAACCGCGCCCAACGTAGAATATGCTGCACGATCACTTTTGGACCATACTCGCGACTAGATTACGAGCCCTCTTTACCGTATAGTACTCTGTGCCTTTAATAATAACTTTGCGTAACGTTTGCAACACCCAGCGCCATCTACGTCACAAGTAAGTAAACTAATAAGGAACCCACTAAGGGTGGAAGTACTTCGTAACTTCCCCTTCAGCATCATCCTCTTTCGTAAATAACATCGTTATGTAAATACAGTAGGAAGTCTTGCTACGATTACTTACAATTCATTAATAATTTGCTGACTGCTTCTAAATAATGTATGTACACGACTTCTAAGACCTGTCATCCCTGATTAATTCTGACGAAATATATTTTTTGTAAATTGGCTTACAATACCTATCTACAATCTACATGCGGAACCCTCAGGACGTGAGTCCTACTCGCACTTGTCCGGTTTTTTTTAAACTAAGTAATTCAATTTCTAATCCATTGATCGGACCACACGCCCTAATTACATCGAAGCGATAAAAATGGGAGAAATGAGCCTGTCTTTGTCACTGCGAGATAGAAAAATGTTGGGCAAATAGTGTAATGAGGAGATTACATAGACCTTATTTTTTGTGTTAAGTAATAAGGAAGTTTTTTTATTCTCATGAATAGTTTAACGCTGAAGTTGATCGAACCATAATTCTGTACCTCAGAAGCATAACAGTGTAAATGCTTTTCTACCCTTTTCTGTTTCTTAGGTAGCGTGGCAAATTATAATCTAGAATAGTCTCTTTAATAAATAAAAAAAAACTTTGAGGATTTGTTTACTTATTTTATACTTAATCAAAGTACAAACATGACTAATTTTGACACAAAATTGTCTCATTTGTAAAATTGATTATGGCACTTACAGTTTAATGTTTCTGAGGTACAGAAATTACAAAAGATAATGCTCAGATCACTATAAACGTCAGTTTTAACATCAACAATTTAGTGACTAATTGAAATAAAATGGTGGAAGTCAGTTACATTCTTTTAGTATGTAAATCCGGGAAATAATCTAATAATCAATTATTATTTTTATTTAGAATTTATTGAAATTAAATATCTACATTGATAAATCTATAATAATACTAAAGCTAAAACTAAACTTTAGACTAAGAAGAGGAAAAAAATAACGAAAAAAATTGGGTTAAGTCCCCTACATCCGGCAGTGTACCCAGAGACTGGCTGCGTTGCCCCGTTGGCGTTGGATAGCTAAGCTAATCCGCTCTGCACACGGTAGCGGAGTGTCCTGCAGATATGTCCGCGGAGCCGCGAGCAGATCTAGTCGCTGCCGAACATAGTCAAGGCTATGGTCGGCAGCGAGAGGGCGTGGGACGTAATGGTGGCCTTCTGCGAGCATGTAATGGCGCAGAAGGAAGGAGAGGAGCGGATCAGGGAGGACGACCCTTCGTCCGACCCGATCCGCCGTAGGAGAACCGGGCGAAGGCGGCTGGCTCACGCTCGCCACCTTCCCCCTTAAAGAGGACCTTCGGGCAATGGACACGGGGAGTCCATTGCCTGATAACTGGTCTTCGAGTTATCAGGCAATGGTGTCCCCGTCCTGATAAAAGTCCGGCATAACCTCTTCGTCTCCACTATGCGGCGAAGAGGTAAGCATGACCGTTTCCCCCCGAAAAAAAATCCGCTGGGCCAAATCAGGAGCCAGCTCTTGGGTCTTTTGATGCGTCGACCAGGCGCTTTGCCAGGTCCTTGAAGGTTTAATAATCTATAATTACTAATATGAATTTGTGTTCCGGTAGTGTATCATTAGGGAGTGATCCCTGGCACACAGGTGAAGCCTGAAAATCAGCGCCGCAGTGCTAAATCCGCTGCGGCAACAAGGTGAGGAAGTCCCCTTTTTCCGGTGCTGCTTTATAATATATTTGTTTAATATTATTTTTATCTACTGTACCTAATTGTTTGTATGTGTATTATTATTGTTATTGGAAATAAATTCTTTCTTTCTTTCTTTCTAAATACCTAGTATTTATTTTGTATGTACCTAATATCACCTTGTTATTTTTTCACAGGTAAGTAAGTTATGGTTTTTGTAATTTGTATTGTGATTATACTATGTTAATGAACTTGAAATTGAAATTGATAACGTTTATTTAGCACTGTAAACACCAGAATATAGAACACAATACAAAAGTATACAAAGATTAATACATGCAGCACAAAACATCTGGTGTGGTACAGTGCCAAAAAGGGTACACCAGCTCAGCATAATGCTGAGGCAAGCCACAGCGCTGATTTTCAGCTGGCCCCTCGGTGACTACACGGACGAAGAAAGCAACCGTGTGTGCGTGTTGTGTTGTATGAATGTGTTTGTTATGTGGAGTTATCGCGATACTGCCGGCTGGAATTCTCCATTATTTGTAGATCTAAACTAAATCCTAATTAACAAGTCATTCTAAACTTAAATTGGTAATAATTGGAGATCCATCTTTGAGTTGAATCTAGAATAGCATCTCTGATGTCTTATCTTAAGCATTCGTCTTGCGACGAAAATTATAGTTTGTCTAATTCTATTCTTAGTGACCAAGAATCGCTACCAAATAGTGTCGTCTTTATAATTCGTTGGATTGATCAGTAAGAATATCTGTCTTTATTTTAATTAGTATTTGTGGTATATTTACCTAGAAATTATTTTCAGTGTTCTAAAAATAAATACCACTGTTGTGGCGGAAATGCACTTAAAGGAGCTTAAAATTATTACTTAAAGAGAGTACAGGCCCTAAGAACTTTTATATACTTAATAGAAACATTGTATTTTCTTTGTCATAATTGATTATTGTATTATAACTTTATTATATGGCTATATTTTATAGACTTTATGACATGTGACAATTGACAATGCCCTTTTACAGCAGCTATAATTTATTATAATTATTATTTGTACGACAATGCCCCTTTACAGCAGATATATCAAATTTATTAATTTAGATAACTGACAAAGCCCCTTTGCTGCTACAATCTTAATTTTTTAGCCAAATTTTTATATGTAAATCGGCTGGTCTATTCGCTCCTGTCCAATTCCAATTATGTTTATGGTTAACATTAATTGTGTTTTGAATTTTAAAGTTATTATAAAAGCATGACGTAACCAAGAGTTGCTGGTGTCCCGATGGTGTTTAATAAATGAGTATGAGTATGAGAAAGCTAAGAGTCTTCAGGAGAGGATATCATCGTCATCATTATGATAATTGTGATCTACGCAAGGCTGCAATTGAATGTGTATCCGATTCGGAGCTCGTAGCCTAGTTGCGAGTACGGTCCGAAATTGATCGTGCAGGTTTGGCGACGTTGGCGCGGTCGGTACCTGGATGGGTGATCGCTAATGGCATATTTCATCTGAGCTCCTCCGTGCCTCAGAGAGTACGTTAAACAGTCGGTCCCGGTTGTAGTCGTTCGACAGCAGTCGTTAAGCCATGTCAGAGGTCTACGGGCGGCCTGAACAACTCTGACAAATAGGTTGGCCACTAACCATACGATAAGCAAGCAAGCAATTCAAATTAGAGTACCATTTATGGATTATCTTACGAGAATGGGAAAACTCTTTATATTTACAGATTTTATTGAAAACGGCAAGGTCCTTTCTTATGAGCCAATTTAATATCCGTCCATCGCCGGACCACCAAGCACTTGTACCAATTAAATCGAAGTGGCAAAAAAGGAAAATGGATGAAAAGGGCCTTTGTCGCTGCGTAATACGAAAATGTATGGCGTGTGATGTTGTTATGGAACGATATGGTTTTAAAAGGGATTTCTTTAAGGGTTTAACCGAGAAAAATAGAAAAATCGTAAGCAATGTTGTAGAGATCGCTTTAAGCGATAAGGCCGCCTTTGTACCGTGCTAATATTCCTGTAGTTTTTACTTTTCCCGATTTTGTGTACAATACAGTGTTGCCATCTATATATCAATGTTATGAAAGAGTTTAGTGTATTGCTGACTTTAAAATGATGAAGGAAAACATGTTAGTTAAATAAATAATGGCTACAAATTATTTTGACAGCAATTTAAACATAATAATATAACTAATATAATATAGCTAGATAATTAATTTGATTAGTAAAACACGACAAAACAATATTATAAAGTGAAGTTTTATAGATTTTACACACGTAAAATGCCTGTCTGTCCCCTTTAGACCCTAAATCTCATTAATCCGATCTCATAAATTTTATTTCAGGGGTGCGCAACGACTGGATTAGGAATTGACTCATTATGTTGTTAAGATAAAACTGATAGTGCCCCGGCCTCGTAAATAAGGGGAAATTGCTTTTAAATTTATTAGCAACTTTTTTGAATTTTAATTAATATTCAACTATGTAGGTAATTTTATTAACCCAACCCTTTAACCACTCGTGATCTATTTAGTTACAGATAATATGGTAAGAGTGTTACCAACATGGATTAATCATATAACGAACGCGCGCTCGCCCCGAATCATTTTAAAAAAAATCCATAGTTACAGGAATTCAGTAAGAAAAACTGAAGACTGAAATTAATAGTAAGAATATCAAAAACAAAACTAAACAATACTTTGTACAAACATTAGAACTGTAGGTAATTTAGAATTATAACCACTAACAACTATTAAAAATATGTAATTTATAACTAAAAATAATTAATTAAACTTTTTTGGAAATGGTAACACCTGTGATGAGCAGCGTACCCGTGCCTGTGTGGTGCACAGCATACGGACACTACTGTGCAGTACTGTCCGATAACGCACACAAGGGATTGAACGTGTTTCCTTGCCGAAGCAGTGCACTAGCACTGGACATGCACAAGCACAGGGCTGTTCTTCACACACTCACAAATATTATGCGACCGTCGACGGTCTGTCAGTGTTCTTAACAAACCTATATTGGTTTTTGTTACAATGTGAAAGTATTTTTTTTAATGAAATTATGTAGATTATCAATAAATAAAATAAATAAATTAGGGATTTCATTTTGAATATCAACCGGCATACATTACCTAAACTTTGAAATAATTAGTTCACGGAACTCCTTTTAAAGGATTTGCGAATGTTTTTTTAACATTCTGTAGTAAATTTACAATCTTATAATGTCCTTCACGAAACTGTCTATGATTCTCTTCGCAAGGATGAACTCATTCTTTCCTATAAAAAGGAAACCTAATTGTTCGTTAGGTTTTAATATTGTATAACGTATTTTAAGTAAGTCTAATGATGTTTTTTGATTTACAAACTAGTAGTTCCAGTGCTTCACTACTTTAATGTTCTAAGGGTTTCCTAACAAAACAACGTGTGGTTTAACCCCGTGCCGCGGTTGCACCCAACTACCGAAGTTGCGAAGTGCATACGAACGGCCAAATGTCAAGTTGACGATGTTATGCGACCACACTCTCTGTGCATTTTGGCAAATGGATCCATTTGTCTCTACAAATTCAACACACTATGTTTAGAGCGTAAAGGATTATCATAGTATAAGCGCTTATTAGTTTTAGTTTAGTTTTTTATTTATTTATCTTTTGATAACAAAGTTACGCTTAGATACGTCATGGAACAATTATTATCCGTTATATTATAACATTTAAATTATTACTTACATGATACTAGCTGCTGTAAAAGGGCATTGTCAAAAGAAAAAAATATGGCTGCTGCATAAGGCATTGTCAAATAGGAATACCCTCGTCTATGAACACAGGCCACGATTTCTGCAAACTTGAGTTTAAGTTCAGTCCGTCTGTCTCTTTTGTTATCGATAAGAAAAGGACAGAAGGTATCATTTTAGGTTTAGAGCTGTCAAATTAAGACGGCTCCATATACTTACCTAAATTTACATCGGATACAAATACATGCCGTCTAAAATTGTAGGCCGTCGAGTAATTTGACAGTTCTAAATCTAAAATGACAACTTCTGTCCTTTTCTTACCGATAACTAAAGAGACAGACGGACGGAACTTTTAAGTTTGCAGGAATCGTGCAGCCTGACTAAATGAATTTGTTAATCTCTGAATTCAGTAAAGTGTAATTGCAATCAGTACGGTTAGTTGGCGATGTATAGTCTATAAACAGAAGCCTATCTAATTGGTACATTAAATCGCGACTAATGAGTCGACTGAATTCAGTCTAGTGTAATAAGCACTTAAGGGCAATTTACTCGTACTACTACGTTTTTGGGTTTGCAGAAGTCAGAAAATTATCAAGGGATCAAGGGAGAATGAAGCTTCTTTGAAATGTTGCCGTGTAATTCTTTCTAAAGATAGAATCGGGATAAAATACGTTTCAATTGAGGTTAAATTCTCAGGACGCTTTCTTCGTGCAACTGATGGTAAGATATTATTGCGAAAATCGTTCAAAAGGAAATAAAACTAAAAGGAGTAATAGATATTGAAGTCAATAAGGCACAAATAATTGAAGACAGTTAAATTCAAATTTATTAAAGAAACAAAAGACGTCCCGCCAAGAGAAACGTTGCTTTTATCATTGGACAGTTACCGGACATTTCTCACAGAGACCGGTAGTTTTCTTTCACCGCGACATACATTGTTTGCTTTTGTTTGTTTACTTTGTTATTTCTATTCTATAGTTACGTTTCTTTGTGGTAGGACTGTGGTTTTTGGGGTTTTAATGTGATTGTTGTTGTTATTATCTCACTGTTGTGATTTTGAAATGGATTCGAATCAAATCCATAGAATTTTTTTATTCAATTTCCTTGGGTTCGGTCCGATACCGTTTCAAAACGCTTCAGTGTGCTAAACGCGTAAATACAGATACAAGTACATCGTTTGTTTGTTTTAAAATAGACTGATTAAGACTGAGAATTAATTAGTTGCAGATTAAGTTCAATTTTGTACACCATAGATCTACTGAACTGGAAACGATTAGCAGATTTAAAACCAACGTCAGACCATTGAACAAAGTGACTTGCCCTCTAAACTTTTTGATTTAAAATGAAACTGAGCAATCCGACAAGGGGTAAACGGGGCATGCAAAAGTACGAGCGCTCACCGACCATAATGGAATTGTCTTCCCAATTACACTGTGGGGGAATTGGGACTGTCTAGTACTCGTATTTTAAATGCAGACTTTTTAACTATAGGATTGTGTTAAGCGAACGCTGAGTTCGAGGCCATGCTTGATTTTACGCGCAAATCTTCTTATGTGTTTTTAGATATTTTTATTGTGTCATCATTTGATAAGCTGCCTTGCCTTATGCTTCGGTTAGGAACGGTGAAGGAAAACATCGTGAGGAAACCTGCACACTGAGATGACCAGTGTGTAAAATGGGGTAGGCACAAAAGATCCTCAAGGGCGAAGTGCCGCTGGGTTATTCCCGGCCCCCTATCATAAGATAAGATAGCTTATGCTTAAAATCATTTCCTGTTATTGATTCGCTAGGTCCAGGACACAGGATCTCACCCAAGGCGCGCCACATCGTTCGGTCTTCTGCTTGACATGCCGTTCAAAATAAGAATACTTACTTATAAACAAAATTTTCTTTAAATAAATATATACCTATACCTAGCACGAGAAATGCATAATGAGTAAAATTGAATAATTTTCTTTATCCGTTACTTACTCTCTGCTTCAGATTTTGCCGTGTTCTTGTCTGGAACTAGATTTCTGTCGTTCATTAATGTCTCGTCGACTTTTGACCGCCGCTGCTTTGAATTTGTCAACAGTTTGATAAGAAATCTTTTGCGTATTCATTAGCTCTTATGTTTTTTTGAAAAAGCACGTCGTTTTAGTTTGAAGTGATACTAAGCAGATACTCTCTTCTTCTTCTCTCTCTCTTTCAATTATTACTACCTAACTAGTTAAAATAGTAACATCCAGTTACAATAAATAAACGTGAACTCACTCTGAACTTTTATTGCATGCCTATTACGTTAGAGCTATCACGAGAATATTAACCTTAATTGTAACTACACCGCTTGAATTTCATTGTCATATAAGTACAGTTTGAAATATCAAAGCCTCACTGCGATGCTGTTTGATATCACTGACAGACGGTTTCAACATTGTTGAAGGCATCATTTCCTAGAGACCACTATTTCCGATTACTGGGGTTTATGCGATTCACTGTGTTGTTATTAACCATCCCTGACGATACAAGCTTACGAATATGAAATTATTATCACTTGAATGATGACATTGAAATTGTTATTTCGTCTATGAGGGAAGTTAATATCACAAATAAAGTAAACAAAATAAAGTAAGTTAATAGTAGTAGTTTAGTTGCTTGCTTGCTTATCGTATGGTTAGTGGCCAACCTATTGTCAGAGTTGTTCAGGCCGCCCGTAGGCCTCTGACATAGCTTAACGACTGCTATCGAACGACAGCAACCAGGACCGACTGCTTAACGTGCTCTCCGAGGCACGGAAGTAGTCTAGTAATACGTATAATTGAGTAATATACTTTAGTAATAATTTAGTAATATAGTATAACGTAATATAGTATTATTTAGTAGGTACCTAGTTTATTTTTGTTTGTTAAGTTATTTTTACATTTGTATTTATTAATTTGTATAGGTTTAATTTTGCCTGAATTAAATGATTTAGTATTATTATTATATTACTAATACTATAAGCACTGATCGGAGTAGGTAGGGCTCTTTCGGGTCAATGTCCTCAAAGGTTATATTAATATGGATATGATTTCGGGATCCCGTTTTAAGTTATCGAGCAAATGTTGTAAATTACTTTTATAAACCTCGCCCTTACTCGGCGGATTACGATTTTTTAAAAATTGTGAACTTACGAAGAAGTTGAAACACTACCATAGGTACACTAGCGCCATGAATCTAAAAAAAATATATTTCGCCACCAATCTAAAATGTGTACCAAAACAAATAAAACGTTAAAAATCTAAATAATATATTTATTCAATCCCGGAAATCCCGGGATTATTGGACATACTTATCCATATTATGACCGTATGTGGCAAGTACCAAAAACAGCCCTACCTACTCCGATCATAGACTATAAGTTATAAATTTTTTTAAACTGGAGCTACACTTTTAAGTAGATAAAGAACACCAGTTTTATCTAAACAGCTCTGCCCTAACGTCGGTTTAGATTCCGTGCGCTAGTTTATTCATCCATGCTTCCAATTTGTAATCTTGGCTTAAATAAATTACATAAATGCCATTTAATCCATCGTACCATCTAATGTGTTCCCGTGCCGAGTACACACTGATCGTACGTTTTCAGTTCATTTATTTCGTATAATTCAACTATCTCGACCCGTTTCGCTACTACAGTTAATTCACAGATCCCCTAAAATCTTCTCGGGTCTCGAATAAAATTTATAGCTCTGGCTTAATTTGTTCTGTCTAAAATGAGATTTAGACGAATTTGCTCCGTTGACAGGGGTGTCTATAGGGTGTAATGGTGGGGAATTAGTAGAACGGATAACTGGACTTAGTAAAATATCGCTGTATAAGTACCAACAAAAGTTTTTTGTTTTATCAGTTCCAGTTAATCTCAACGGCTCAGTTTAAATTTAGGTTTTGAATAAATTCTGAGGTTCGTGGTGAAATAAAACGAAATTCTATTAAAAAATTACACAATTAGTTTCATTTATTTATACAAAAACGCCTTGTCAAAATATTTTATACAACGTTATACATGGTGATGCGTGCAATGATAAATATATGAGTGAATAGAACTAAAAATGCGTTTATAATGTTAGCCGAGGACCCTAGACCTGGTAGTTTGAAGAAACGATAGAGCATAATTAGAATTTAGTAGAATCTTCGAACCAGCGAATAAAGAAAAATCCGCCATCAATATTAACACAGCGGATTTAATTAATTATACATGTTAGGTATATTAAAAGCGAGTAACTTACTTATTTTATAAACACAAAATTACAGCAATTTACACACAAAACCAACGATAATTCTTATGCTGGATAAGAGTGTGTACCTATATCGATGAGTGACGATGAAAAAATTCAATGAAAATGAAATTTACTTATATTTATATCTATCTATCTAACATTAATTAGTTTTACAACATTCACTTTATTTACCGGTGATTACTGAGTAGATAATTATCTCTATATTATATTCACATTTTTGCGTAATTATTTAAGTGCTCAAGATTTACTTAATCATCCTTTATTATAACTGTTACGGCTTACTCTTGATGCGACTACATCGAAATTAAAAACTAACACACTTTTTACAATTGGTTTACAGAATTGTCAAATGTACAGCCTACATTTAGTTTTGCTCATGCACATTATTTCCCGCGAATTCGTAACCATAACACGAGTCATAGTAAATCGAATCAAGAGTAGTTACCAAGTGCAATATTTCAAAGGAAAGTCTATTATCTCGTATAACATAATGACTAGATTCACAAAATTGACCGTACCATAACCTAAGTAAAGAAAAATGCGAAGCACGCACCCCATAATATTACCATACCATTCACGTAAAATTTGTGAGAAAGGTTCATTTCATGAAACCTGTAAGTCTTCATCTCATTTTGGATAGGTATAACTGGATCTACTACAGGAGGTGCTTCTGTAGTTGTTTTGGTCTCCCTTGGGCACGGTAGAGTTTCAGGAGGTATTTTTATTACGTTTCTTTTTATTCCCTTTTTAGCTGTGTCAATTTCGATGGTGTTTTCTTTTAAGTCCTCTTTCCGTTCCGATACATTGGTCTTAGCATTTAGAGTTTCGATAGACAGTCCGGGATGTAAAATGTCTTGGTTATAATCAATTTTGGGTTCAACTGGGTCGATTTTGTTATAAGCTGAGCTAACTATAGGAGTGTCCATTTTACACGTGACACCGTCGAGGGAGTCCTTAGTGTTTTGACTTTTGGTTTCGTTGCGTAGTATGTGCATCCACTTCAGTCTGCAGTCGCATACGAAGTTGTTTTCTGTAAAAAAAAGTATATTCATTTATTTTATATCTCCATAACACTTAAATTATAGCTTATCTCCCCGTTGGAATCGATATACGCTAAGTTAAGAGGGTCAAAGATATAAGCAGCCTACCGTATAAAGTATTTTCTTTATTACCGAATGCCCTCTGGACTTCATGGATGGAAAAGATTCATAAAAAAAGTTCTGGAACGTTCCATTTTACTCTTATAAAATAGTCCTAATAGTGCTATGTACCTATTAATAGATTTAATTATTATTACAAATTAAGACCAACTTGACGCTTTGTATTAGGTATTATCAGGGAAATTCCTACCAAAGCGTAATAATATTCCTAATTGCTGAAAATGTTAATGTTATAAAATAAAGTAAAAAAAACGAAAACCTGACTACGTTTAAAAAGGTCAAAACAAGTACATAAGTATTAATCCCTTCTGTGAGTTCTGCCTTAAATTACTACAAAATACGGCTGTCAATAAATTCTGAGATATGAATCGGAGTCGGGGGCTCTGAATTCTTTACATACCTTGCACATTTACCTATCTAATTATTTACCTTATACAGGTGACAGGGAAAACATAGGTACCATTTTCTTCATACAGGAGGGACCTGACACACGGTAACACGGAAGAGCCGACTTCAGTGGAGTCTGTTTATTTTTTTATTGCGTTTTTAGCTACTAAAGGGCGAACATAGTTATAGTAACTTCAAACGAGCAGCAGCAGCTGCTACTTCGTCATCCATATCTAGCTAGCGTTAAAACGAGAATCAGAAACAGAGAAACTGCGAAGTGTAGTCGTGTTCACATTCGCGGGATATTTGCGCCAAGAATTCTTAGTGAGAATTCTTTCCATGCATGTGAAGTCGGTTTCAGACAACATTGGTGATAGATCTCAACAACGATGTGTATCGAAATTGTAGTTCTCAGATTTTACGCCATAAAACGTTTTTGCTGCTACGTGGAACACTTTCATGACTTAAACTTATTTTAATTTTATATGTAGTTAGTAGGTTTCTGCTAACTTTGGTGTCTTGAAAATGGGTAGGTATAGTTGAGGTGAAAAGCACCTGCACGCATAAAAGATTTGGATCAAAACAAACGTTTTTTGTTCTACAACATACTTATATCCCTCATGTGTTATATATTTTTCAAATGGTCTTTTCTAGCTCTTTAATATGATACCTATCATGATGGGTTTCGATGATTTTTAATTTTCAGTCGCTAACATTATACCGTCTCACGGCCGCTATTTAGCAAAATCTACAAATTAAAGTATCCTATAACACGCGGATGATAAAGAACGAATCCAATGGTATCCATTTTCATAATATCCGTCAAGTGATTTAGACGCTGTGAGGGAACAGGCGAACATACATAGAATACATACATACATAGACTGCCAAAAATATTACCCTCCTTTTTGCTTCGTGTAGTCGGGTAAAAATTACAGAATTATAGGAACCACGTTTTGCACTCGTCTTTCATTATCGCACAACCAAGAACACCCCAAGGGATCATAAAAGAACAAACTTCCTAAGTGCGTTAAAGTTAATAACAACGTCTGTTTCCACTCATTTAATATTCAACGTATGTTTTAAGTTTGTCAACTCCACACGTGGAGGTATTAAATATTCATTATTACCTTCGAGTAGCAAATTGCTGTTCTGCGGCTTCAAGTTGTCCAATATGGGTTTGATATTGTCGAAAGTTAATGCGTGTAGTTCGTTGGAACGTAAATCCAGGGAAGTCAGGCCCCTCACCCCCTCGAATAACCCTGAAGGGAGCGCAGTCAGTTTATTATCATCAAGGGACAACTTTCGGAGTTGAGACAGGCCGTCGAAAGCCCTTTCAGAAATAAACTTCAAATCGTTCTTGCCCAGTAGCAGCTCCTGTAGATTCCAGAGCTCGGCGAATGTGAACTCCGTTAGATTGTAAATGCGGTTCCTTCTCAGATCCAATTTCCTCAAGTTAGCCAATCCATCAAACGTGTGACGGTTCAGATGGAATATGTTGTTTTTATTCAAGTCCAATTCCAGCAAATTGAACGTTTCTCGAAACGCCCCATCTCTAATCGAAGATATGTTATTTTTAGTAAACACAAGTTTCTGCAACTTCGGTACTTTGATGAACACTTCCGTACCTATTTCTATGATCATGTTATCTTCTAGATTTATCGAAGTTATATTCGGCAGGTAAGAAAACGCGTACTGTTGCAGGGATTCTATCTGGTTTGTTGACAGTGTGACCTCTTTCAGATTAGTCAAATTGGCGAAAGCTAAGACTGATATTTCGCCAATGTTGCCATACTTAATGTTAATGGATCGGAGCTTTTGTAAGTAATGGAGCGCTTTGGTCGGCACGTAGCCTAAAGCGCCATCGACGCGGACGTTAAAAGACAAAGTTTGTAAAGTTGGTTGGGACGCGAAACTCTGCCAGATGAGATCGTCGCGAGGTATGCCGCCGTTGAATACCCAGCATTCCGCCTTCGTCGCATTTCTTGGTTCCCTTGTGTTCTCGCAGTAGCAATGGACTTTTGAGTCTCTGTCGGTTATGTCACAGATATTCTTTTGAAACCCTCCAGTCTTTTCTTTCCGTCTCTTGTTGTTGTCTCGTGCTTGGACGTTCATTGACATTTCGTTGACGAGAGCAAAGGTTATGAGGATGTACATTATCCCAACGGTTCGAGGCTCCATTTTCATTCTGAAACAAGGGAAAGTCATTATGTTAATAAAACAACAGTTTCAGGCGCTTTATTGGATTACGCCGAATTGGAATTCGTTGATGAAGATGAAAGGTCATTTGGATTTCAGGAGTAATTTATTCCATGTTGAATGCCGGTACGGTTTTATACAGAGCAATGATAAAATGTCTCGATTTATTTTGCAATCAATAAGCTTAAACTGTATTAACCTTTTGACAAGTTTTTGATATGAAACGGGGGACATTATTTACAATTATTATTAGGATATCAGTTGAAGTAGAGAAACCAACGGTTCAAAAAAAAAAATATTTGGCGACAGAAATCTACCTACCTACTTCTCCTAACCGGACACTTCCTCGCCCAACACATCTCCATCGCAATCCAATGGCAATGCGGCAAGCATTATGGGGACTTTTGGGAGGGACACGGTGAGAGAGGGCTTGTTTGACTGAACTGTCGATTTAGATGGTTATACTTATTTACTGACACTGACATATTCTGTAAATTCTATTACATTTATTATAGTATTAATATTTATTATAATTCAATGTCAAATAAACGTTCCGTGGGTTTTAATCCCAACTATAATAAAGCCTACCTACTTGATAAAAAAATTACGAGTATTGGACATTTTAACAACATAATGTGCATAATAGGTGGTAGTTTTAAAGCCCTTGAAATCAGAACTCCACATAAATAATTAAACAGCGTTAATACATTTGTAATCCCTTTGAGGGAATCAGCATTGCGGCGGCTCCGGAAACCGAATGTAATTTAACGTATCAAATGAATGCACAGAATAGACGAGACGTACCATAATCCAAATGAGTTTTACGTAGTTACAGCAGCAAATTGTAACCAAGTTAATAGTGGTTAGATCAGTTCTCACGTCTCATCTCTTAGTACTTTGTTCTTACTAGAGAGAGAGATATATTTTTTTATAAATTGACTACGACAAACAGGCAGGCTGGTAACCTGATGGTAAGTAGTCACCGTCGCCTAGAGACACGTGCAGTACCAGGGGTATTGCTTGTGTGTTGCCGGCCATGGAGGGCCACTTCTTCTTTCGTGTTGATGATCCGAATTAAATTTTTCCCGACCAGAAGGCAGCCACATCGATAGCCCTCTGGTTGGCCTCAAAAAGTCATACACTGAGAAAAAAGAACCCGACTACTTCGGATTTTTTAGAAATATCTACCTAAAAAAGAAGTGTTTTTTTAGAGTTCCGTACCAAAAAGGGATCCTTATGGTGAAACTTCGGTGTAGACAAAGCTGTGGTTGCATATAACGAAATATTTTTCTCAGTGTAATAATTGAATCACTGAGGTCACATCTGACAATGAGCATTAGGCAGATATTATGGTATGCAGCTAACTGGTATTGGCATTGTGTTCATAGATAATAGTCGCTATTGTTGCGAATGGTAAATGGTCACCGAAACAGTAGGTACCTAATTAGCCAAACTGGTAATAGACGCTGTGATGACGGGTCTGTGACTAGGTTAAAGGTCTGAACGCACTTATCCTGCACTGCACTGCACTGCACGGCACCGCGCGGCTCGTCGTGGCCGTGTGGGCAACTCTCGGGGGTGGGGATTGGGCCGCGGGGTGCAGGGGAAACATTTCTACATAGACTGTCATTAAAAGTAAAAAGGAGATTAAATCTTATTGCCATACGCACAAGGTTGAAAACTGAATAGCCACGTCACAGACCTGTTTGCAGTTGCCGCGCAGCGCAAGTGCGTTCAGAACTGCCGCTGCTGTGCAGTTACCTGCAGCTGCAGTTACGTGTCTCGCCGCGCAGTGCAGGATAAGTGCGTTTAAGCCTTAATAGCAACGTTAGCGGACAATCATAATCGTGTTCAACTATTTACAAGACGAATTTAAAAAAAACGCTTTTATCAAAACAGATTTATCATAAAGTGCGATCCCATCGATCTCAAGCCCAGAACTCAAGGATCTAATTCTACAAGTGTCCCATCCATCCACACATCGTATCTAAATAATGCTTGTACCGAAAATGTCCCCCATTTTCTCGTTAAATGTCCCTTTGGGAGGCGATGGGTTGAAACAAAAAAAAGACGACACTTCCAAACGCTCTCCTGTGTTTTAGTTCGGAGCCAAGATCTTGATAAAGAGCGAAGGTCTCTCTTGATACAGGAGAGATTTATTGCTGAAAATCTCTTGAGAGGAGCTGATATATTCTTTTGAATTTTCGGGGCATATGTCACACCGTACTGTATGCTGTCAGAGATAAATTTATTTAAGCGCTTTTATGTTTCTGTGTTAGATAAGTAATAAAACTGTTTCCTACAACTTCGTTCTAGTGAAAATTGGAATAGCTTATATTTGAGCTAAGGTTTTTTGGTTGGATTATGACAACGCTTATATATAAAAATATAAAAAGATTTGCACGATCTTGATAAAGAATGAAGGTCTCTCTTGATACAGGAGAGATTAATTACTGAAAATCTCTTGAGAGATGTAGCATGAAGATGTTTTTAAAAAGATTTGCACGATCTTGATAAAGAATGAAGGTCTCTCTTGATACAGGAGAGATTCATTACTGAAAATCTCTTGAGAGATGTAGCATGAAGATGTTTTTAAAAATATTTGCACGATCTTGACAAAGAATGAAGGTCTCTCTTGATACAGGAGAGATTCATTACTGAAAATCTCTTCAGAGATGTAGCATGAAGATGTTTTTAAAAAGATTTGCACGATCTTGACAAAGAATGAAGGTCTCTCTTGATACAGGAGAGATTCATTACTGAAAATCTCTTGAGAGATGTAGCATGAAGATGTTTTTAAAAAGATTTGCACGATCTTGACAAAGAATGAAGGTCTCTCTTGATACAGGAGAGATTCATTACTGAAAATCTCTTGAGAGATGTAGCATGAAGATATTTTTAAATGCAGGAATTACACTTTTGAAACGTTATTTCCATTATGTAGATATCAATATCTGTCGATAAACAAAATTAGTGTCAGTTTATTGAATTTGGCTCACACTGTGCTCGGGGTCGCCGCAAAAACGAACCAACCCAATTTGATACTAATTTGCATAGTTTTGTAATGGGAACTCGCAAAGTTATTGTTGCACTTTGGGCTTCGCTATTTAGGTTTGGGACGGTTTAACGTTTTGTTATGATTCCACCCTATACACAATGATTTATACGACCGAACTATTAACATGAAATTAGTACCTCCTTAATTGATTTTGTTATCAGAAACAAAGATAAATAAGATGACGTGAATATACCCACAGAGATAAGCATACAAGATAACACCTGTCTTTAGGTTTCTTCTGTCACTATATGCAATACAAATGTTTCCAAATATAACAGTTACCTCACATAAGTCCACTAGCCTGCTGGATTTAGGTCTGTCTAGGTGGATCTAGGTTGGTCTGTCACTCCCAAGATGCGTCATTGAATCTGATGTCTATTGAAATACTTGCAGGTGGTTTACCAGGTATAGAAGAATAGAATAGAATAGAAAACCCTTTATTAATAGACCATACTTGACTAAATCATTAAGGTGCACGTCTCAGCTACATCATCATAGGGCAGATCCTATCCTTTATCAACATTTATATTCATTTTTTGGACACCCATTTATGTTTATATTTTAATTTTACCTGGATTTGGAATAATTTATGCTATAATAGCAATTGGATTATTAGGATTTGTAGTTTGAACTTCAGCCTTCTTCTTCGCCTTATTTCTTCAGCCTATAATCATTCCACTGCGGGATATAAGCTTCCTCTCTTTTGCACCACCCTTTCTGGTCTTGTGCTAGTCTCATTCAAGTCATGGTAATATCACTCGACCATCTGGCCGCTGGACGATCCGTTTCCTTTAGTAACAATATTTTCAGAAAAATAATATCGCGCAAACACGACAAATTCGTGAGAAACACCGCTTCTTGACTTCGTACCTTAAGCTTTCCTCGAACAAACATAAAAATAAATCAACTCAGATTACGTTTAAGTGTGACATACTACCGCGTAAAAGAAAGAGTTGACTTTTGCTTCCCGTTTGTACTGAACTTTCCATGACATCGCTTTGAAATTCAAATACACGAACGCATGTTTCATAAAGTCGCTTATCTGAATTCTCTTTGCATAGCTCTGTGTCATTTCATATCCGTTTTAGAATTTTCATAAGGCTTTCAGCCTGTATATATTAAGTGCAAAGACAGTTACTTATATTTAGTAAGGTATACGGACAGACCTTGATAGTAGTAACTTTTCCTACAACTGAAATATTCGCCCGGTCCCAGTATACCTATCTACTCGTACTCACAGTCGTTCCACAGATTATCTAATAGTACGACGCCATTCTACCATTAGCTTTAAATAATGTCATTTTGCTTTGTGCTGTGACGAACATTGCACTATACAAAGTTGGTTTACTTGTGTTTAAAACAAACAATAATTAATGGTATTTTTGAATATATAATTTTGGACAAATACTGAATGTCAGGCATCGCTTTTCGCGTGGTAGTTAACTAATCGCGAAATCATACCCCTGTTTATCGTATTTTCATATTCAAATATAGTTTCAATTATAACAATAGTATGTTGTGACATGAGTGCAGAAATTATTAGCAATTGTAGCGAGTTACAATCCCGAGTTTACAATTGCCTTCCCGCACGTATGTCTCATAACGTTTTTCATCACACCTGGCAGTAAATGCGCAACATGTGTGCAACATGACTCGGGACACGACTTTGCAATTGCAACATTATATTTTTTTTGTATAATTAGTAAAATTATAGTAAACGATTCGTATTCGGAACTGATATATATATAAGCAATCGAAATAAAGATAATAGTTGCAAATCCTGTTCCGCGTTCAGTATCGACCCTAGTAAAACGCCCCGCGTAAAAGTAGTGCGAAATGATCAATTTTCGATTGGCTGTGCATGCACAGAAAGATGCACTTTATGAGCAGGTTTGATAAAAATATTACTACAACTTACTCACCATGAAAATGTAGCAAAAAAACGATAACATAAACGATAAACTGTGTCACCTCCCGTACGTGACGATAATTCCTAATTTCCACGCTCATTCGAAATGCGAGCGGGTCTTTATCGGAAAATGCTTACTTTGTCTTTAGCTTTAGTAAGCACTCTTATGATAACCCTCTCATTTCTAATTTACATTCAGAACGGGTGGCTGGTGTAAATTTCGTGGAGGTTATTCAATGAGGGGTTGTCCTGAATTTGGTCGGTTATTATTTGGTAATAACTGAATTTATTTCGTGATCGTGACTGGTCGGGTTTGAATATTTCCTTCTGTTATGTGAGGTATTCAGCTAGAAATAATAAGTTTGTGAAATTGTTTCCTAGAAAACGACATCTTATAAACTTTATAGGCGTTTTAGGGGCGAACAGGGTCGAATGCGCTACATCATTTTCTCCACGACGAGTGCGAGAACAACGCAAACCCGCAATACTCCGAAAATTCCCTTAATTTGAACTGTGTATTATTCATTACCCGAGGTTGTTCCGCTATTGGTCATGGCTCTTTCGAACAATATTAATTATTATAGGTAAATATTTACCTGAAAATACCTATAACCACTACAACCTCCTCTGGCGCATCCATCTGACTGTTATATACACAGCACATTATTTGTATATAATAAAGGTTCAATTATTATGTACACTGATTAGATCGAAAACTAAAACAAACTTGCAAGATTCCTACCATTCCGGTTTTGCAAGTCTAAATTTCCCGTCTGCTATTAATATATAATCTTAATAAACATAATTACTTATAATATTATAAAAAATAGTCTCACAGATAAATAGGCTACTCACGCCGACACAAACTCTCGTATGTCTCCCTTAATTACATATTTCATTCGCGGAGATCCCACGTCAATCTGATTAGGGACATTTTGGTGAAAGATAACTCTATGTCAACGCTACGGAGGACATCAGCACTAATTACTTTTCTCTACAGAAATGTTATTGCACACTAACTTTAATGAAAAAAATCTTAACTATTTTTGTTTGATTAAGACATTTTTATTTTTTATTTTATTTTATTTTATTTGGGTAGCTTACAGCCTTATTTACAAGTTACATATACATATATAAAAACAATAGCCATTTATAAGCTTTCACAGTTATTAAAAACATAATAATAAAACTCTTAATCTAGCAACCATGTACATTTATAGATAGGCAGAGGAAAATTTGATAATGAGAAAGGATTTTACGGAATCAGGACTACTGTTGAAGATATCTATAGTAGGGTTATTGCTTTACGTACATGCTGGGCGTACCTAATGAATTAGAAAAAAAACATTACAATCATCAGAATTTTCATCGTTGGACTTGTTCAATGGCGGTGCCGCTGCCATCAGGAGACACATCATTATCATCACCAGCCTATTAATGTCCCCACTGTTGGGACAGAGGCCTCTGCACAAGGGGGTACGGGCCATGATCCACCGAGCGGGCCCAGTGCTGATTGGTGGATTTCACACGCCTTCGAAAACTTTTAATTTCCTCAGACATGCAGGTTTCCTCACGATGTTTTCCTTCACCGTTAGAGCAGTCGGTAAATGTACGTAAGTCTTCGAAAAATCGGAAAAACTTATTGGTACACGGCACTGCACGGTTTCGAACCCGGACCTCCCGCACATCAGGAGACACATTGTAACTATACTAGTAAGTAAGTAAAGTAATATGTAAGTACTAGTACAGTAGCGTTGTAGCACACACACCAAAACTTATTACTCCCTATAGGGAGATATTTTTTTTTCCCTATTTTAAAATAATGCTTATAAGCATTATTTTAAAATAGGAAATCTGTAATTGGCAGTACTAATGGCCTTTTTTGTTTTAAAATATAAGTGCTGTGGATTTTGTACAAAAAAAATCATAATTGTCAAAACAGCAAGTTTTTAAACCAGCTGCTGAATATTGTTTAACCTAATTCTAGAATTGAAACTAAAGTGAAACCTTTTAAAATATGTGAATAATACAAGGCCTTCGAAACAGGTCGAAACTAGTTGGAGGATTTCCGACCTTCAACAGGAATAATCCGTAATTAAAAATCTACTTTTCACACTAACTTAAGAAAAGTAAAGCGGTTTTACTTAATCATTGGAATTACGTACATTTTATTGAAAGATGACTCCAAGTAAATGCTACGGAGTATATCTGAACTCATTAATTTTCTCTATGAAAAGGTCATTGCACACTTAAATTTAGCGAAAAAAAATTCTATTAAGACAAAATGTTTAACCCTTATTCTTGTCGTGTGGTTAGTGGTCAGAGTAGTCGGAGTTATTCAGGCCGCCCGTAGACCTCTGACATGGCCTAACGACTGACAGCAGCCGGGACCGACAGTTTATAATGCTCTTTGAGGCACGAAGACGCTCAGATGAAACGTGCCACTATAGCGATCACCCGCATACCGGTTCCGACCGCGCCCAACGATTATTTTTGAACTATGCTTGCTCACACATATATATCTTATGACAGGCCGGGCCGGGAGTAATCCCAGCGGCACTTCGACCCATGAGGATCTTTTGTGCCTATCCCATTTTACACACTGGTCATCTCAGTGTGGAGGTTTCCTCACGATGTTTTCCTTCACCGTTAGATCAGTCGATAAATGTATGTAAGTCTTCGAAAAATACGAAAAACTCATTGGTACATGGCACTGCACGGTTTCGAACCCGGACCTCCCGCATGGGAGTCAAGTGTCCTAGCCACTGTGCCACCGACGCTCTCACACCTATATAATGAGCCCCTCGTTTAAATATAGTTAAGTACGCGATCTAGTACTATCATTCTCATACATACAATATTGTGATGATATGATTATGTATCCTCAAATATCAGGTTTTAATATTTCAGTCAGGCATGAAAAAATAGTTCTAGAACCGTGATCATACAAAAAGATGACGGACCAAAACCAAGTAGAAACATGTTGTGTAGATTTTATAAAAAAGTCTTTATTTATTTATTTACAAGCTCAAGTCCGGTCGTGCATGGAGTACTGCTGCCACCTGTGGGACGGCTCAGCTAAATACCAACTGGCTGCCCTTGACTCAGCGGAGAAACGCGCTAAGCGCCTTATAGGTGACGAATCGCTGGTGGAAGCTAGACTGCAAAGTCTGGAACATCGGCGCAAGGTTGCCTGTCTATCGGTATTTTATAGGATACATTTCGGAGAGTGCGCATCGGAATTGCACGACCTAATTCCAGCATCTCCATTCCGCCTTCGGACTACCAGGCGCGGGGAGGGGTTCCATCCTTATGTTGTTGATATCCCATCTGCTCGTACGAAGCGATTTGCTTCTTCATTCATTATGCGAACGGCTAAGGAATGGAACAGCCTGCCGGCGTCTGTATTTCCCGAAACCTACAACCTTGGGATCTTCAAGGCCAGAGTGAATAGGCATTTACTGAACCCGCATGCTCCATCGTCGACCTCATCGTCGCTTACCATCAGGCGAGATCGAGGTCAAATGCGGGTTTAGAAGTAAATATTTTTTTTTTAAAAAAACCACTTTATTGGACAATAATAAACTTAATAAAAACAATTGAAATGAAACATTGTACAAAGGGTGAACTTATCTCTAAAAGAGATTCGTTTTTTTATTTAAAAAATCTTATGTCTTATTTCCTCCAATTTACTGAAAATCTTTAGTATTATACGGACTTATTAAATTAAAACAGGTACTTCCTCGATATGGGATTAGTTCTGGCCTTTATACTGATTTATTTTGGGTTATCCTCGTATAACTTCCTAATCAAATTGACGTTGATGGATAAAAGTAATGATTGATTACGGATAAGGGAAAACAATGTAATTAGTTTTTGTTTGCTTGAATCCATTTTTCATTGTAAGGTTCACCTATATAAGTAAGGAAGTGTATGAAATTGTCTAGAAATGATAATAATTATTTAATCAAATTATACTTCAGTAATATGATCGTGACGTCCTTTTTACCCTCAAACGGAGAAGATATATGCGTTTGACCTAAGAGGATAATTTAGCAAATAAAATTAATTTGAATTGGCCTTAAGGCCCACAAATACAGGGACATCGGCAACCAATACAACTTTGTTGCATTTGGTGTAGAGACCCTTGGTCCTTTCGGCCCTGGAGCTTGGTCACTGTTCCGAGAGCTGTCCAAGCGTTTGTTCGATGCGACGAGGGATCCAAGGGCTGGCGGCTATCTCGCCCAAAGGATCAGTATAGCGATCCAGCGGGGCAACGCCGCCAGCATCTTCGGTACCACACGGGCCTAATCTAAGAAATGTTATAAGTTACATTTATTTTTTATTTTTTTGTACATTATTAAATTAATTATTTCTACATTTCTTTTCTATTGCTCTTGCTTCTGTAATTGTTTGTGTATAAATAATTTTATGTTGTAAATAAATAAAATTTAATATATTTGAATTTGAATTTGATATTTTTATGAGATAATCGAGTTTGAATTCATAGGACTTTTCTCACAGTTTTTTTAACGTTTTTGCCCCTCATTACCTCTGATTTAAATTATTCGGAGTCCTTGTGTTCTCTTCTTTTTATTTTTTAATTATGTATTTTTTTTTTCAACTTCTTTTTTTGCCATTATTTTATTATATTGTACTACTCCTACCATTTTTGCCATTATTTACATTATTATTTGTTTACTTTATTCCATTTATTGCTTATTCTTTTTTAGCTTTTTGGTTTTTTCTCGCAGTTTAGGATCTTTGGACAGATTGATTCAATTCAAATTAGAAATTCAAAGTCAGAATTCCAGTCGCAATTTTTCTGGTTATCTGGGTTAAAAGATTTAAAGTTCAGTTAAGAACATTTAAGTAGGTTCTTAGAATGCGGCTTTGACGCAAAATGTTTTTCAATTACACTTCGGAAAATGCTGACCTACTTGCAACTACATGCATTTTGCAGCTGAAAAAGGCAATACACTGGTACAATAGAATTGTCATGATAGCTTTGGCATCGCCGACAGGCTCCATGCCAAAGTGCTGTAAGTAGGAAAATGTAAAAACACTTGATTGGGTCGTTTCACGGCCCACGTGGTTTTATGAAGTAATTGACCTCCATTTTGAGTAGGGTCGTAGGTACATGCATTAAGAGTAAAACATGCAAGAGAAACACGATGTAGCGAGCTGATTGTGAAATTGAATCCTTTGTTAAAATAAATGGAAAGAAAAACGATTTGGTAAGTACCTTATGTAAAATAAACAAACGAACATAAAGGAATAATACGAACTGTTCTCCTGTTGAAATCTGGCTTTACCAACAATTTCGTTAGTCTACGTAGATATACATTTTGAACCAGATATATTTATTTTAAAGCATGTGATTTACGACGACACTAACTATTCTGTAAGTAAGTACTTACTTACCTAAATATTTTAAACTTACTTTATACTTTATTTACACTTACTTTTTTTTTCTTTTTACTTATTTACTTTTTTTGTAACATAATAGCTAAGCAGACGTTAGGCTGACGAATCACCTGATTGTAAGTCGTCAAAATTACCTATAATACCTCAGAAGTACCAGGTTACTACCGCCATAAATAACAAATATAAAATTTACATAGACTAATGAAGTGTCTAGAACTACGTTATTTCATTTCTAATAGCTAATGTTTGGCACGTGACAGTGACTGTGCTGCCAATACCTTGTATCTGTGGTGAGTGGTGACCACTAGTAAACGTCAGTTGCCGGTTAACGTCAGTTGTAGTGCTGTAGGCTCCGACGCCCGTGGTAAGATTAAATCAATAGGTATTTAGAGTATGTGTTATCTGCACAGAAATAAATCAAGATAGAACGGTGAAGTGAAGTGTTTCTATCTTGCAATATACACGTACTGCAAGATTTCATTTATTCAGCGCCTAGTTTTCGACGCAGACCGATCAGAGCGACTGTACTAACATGCCTTATTGTGCGGTTTGTAACTGTAAGAACGACAGGTATGATAGTGAATCGATCAAAAAGAGATATTTCGTTCGTAATCACGTCACTTTGGGGGCGTTTTGACACGCGCGATTCATACAGCAGCTCGCCCGCGTCATCGTTCTATCTTGATTTATTTCTGTGGTAATCTGGTATATATTTTTGTAATACATAGGTGCTTACTTTAAAGATCTATCAAATATGGCGTTGAAAAACTATCGATACTTAGTCCATTAGCAATAATGCGGTAGGCTGCGATTTCGATAGAGATCAATACTATTGCAAGTTTTCACTATTTTTTTGCAACACTAGTCCAATATAATAGACATACAAAAAGTATATACACTGCATTTGGTTTCCGTTATATCTTAGCAAAATATCCACGATTTGTCTAATTACGTATAGATAGCTTACTCGACTGCACTTCGCCGGCGCAGGGATCCAAAGTGGATCTTGGCCTTTAATATTTAAGAGCGTGATCCCATCTTGCACAACCTCAGGCTACGCTAGTCAAGCGATTGTTTGCGATCGTAAAATATAAAAAAATAAATCGATTTCCAAAGTGTTGCCACCGAAATCAACAGCACCGAACTTCCCGGTAATATAAATCAAGCTGAACTAAAACCTTTTTGGCATGCTCTGGCCCGTTCGGTGCCAAGCCCGGTGCCATGCGGAGGACATTCCCTCGTTTCGGGCAATCATGGCCGGAGATCCATCAAAAACTTATTATACTCCAGTTTCGAGATGTTAGTTTTGGCACGTTTTCGAGTTACTGCGGTTTTGTATCGGGGTGGTTAATATTTCAAAGGACGTGATCGGGACCGAATTGTATGTAAGTATTTTTATATTTACATATTAATTTTGTATTTACAGTTTTAATATTTCATTTACAAAATACACATTATCCCAAATCAGTTTCATTTAACACGTTCCAACTTTCGACCCCTATAACCGATCAAAACAATACAAATATCCGATAAAATTCCAAAAAATCTCACCAACCAAATTCCCAATATTCATCACAGCCACATACACGAAAGAAACCCGTCGGCTGCCGGGGGTTAGAATCCGTATTTATAAGCACTAAATCATTCGGAACAGAAATTCAATCAGACGCTAGAGGTGCCGAGACGCGACCGACTCCAATTTACCGGTATTCTACGAGTACCGATTCGTTTTATCGATACTTTTCTTTATGAATACTTAAGTATTTTTGTAACAAAATCCGAATTTGCGCACGTTATCGCGTTTATGGTTCCTGAATGAAAGTAATAAGTAAAATAAGAATAAGTATTTTAAAAAATATATGTTGAAATGCTTCAAAATGATTTCATTTTTGTAAACGATCGTGGATCTCGTGCTACTTATAATTTAATTTTACATTTTCCAAAGAGGGAGGGAAAGGAAAATTAAACAAAACTCAATAAAATTGATAATTATTGAAACAATTTGCAGGTAATAAACATTTAATTTAAGTGCGGCTCGTTTAAAAGTAATTACCATTCTATAGACGTATTTTGCGATTAAATTTAGCGGTATTACTATAATACCGACTCTTGTATTTCTTGGAGTTCCGGTATTGAACTCGAGGGCGAATCGGCGACGCGTTCCAAATACAAACACAAATGCCCCCGTTTATCCGTAACCGACCCCAAATGGGGCAGATATCATATTATACCTTGCGCACTTCGAAATTGTCAATAGATATTTTTATATTTAATAAATGGCACGGAAAGGATGAATGGAAGGGTATATTTTCTTACTTGATTTGTGAGAGGATCTATAGTCAGTGGCAGGCAGTGTTAGAAAATAAAATAAAAATTTAATCAATTGTTTGTTTTAATAACTCTAATTTAAAAATTTAAGAAACCCCCGACGTACCGTTGTGGAGATCCCCTTACTTTTTATTTTATTTTTTATTTATTTATTACAAAATCCACAGCACTTAAATTTAAAAACAATAAAGTCCATTCAAAAACATACTGCCAATTAAAGATTTCCTATTTTAAAACAACGCCTACAGGGAGAAATAAGTTTTGGTGTGTTTATTGGATATGTGTGTGAGCGTGTTTGTGTAGAAGAGAGTGAAAGGGTGAAAGGGGTGTGTACATTTGGATGTGTTTGTTCGAGTCTTCACTACATGAAGTGACTTTTTCCTGGTTATCATCAGGTCCTCAAGGTTCTAGATGTGGGATGGTCATCACGGTCATAAACATTTGAGCTCAAACTCGAACCACCTACCTGTTACCGTTCCAGAAATCCCATCATACTCCAACATCCCAAGATACTCCAAGGTCCTATAAGGGGCCGTTCATTAGTTACGTAAGGGTCCCGAGAGGGAGGGAGGGGGTTTAAGAAATCAATTCAATTCCTAACTAGGTACCTATTACAAAGCGGAAATTAGTGGAAGTGAATAAACTGAACATTCGATTAGTTTCATGAAAGGAATTAAAAGGCTTTACCTTCAATCAATGAATCAGACCTTGTTAAATGTACAACGCAAATTCTAGAATGTTTATCCACTGGGGGGAGAGACGTATTACACAGAGCTGCCTAGGGCTTACCTAAATGCTATAAGCCTCCCGTTCTGCCGAGAATTCAAAACTAATTCCAGACGCTTTGGGAATACCCGTAGTGAACAGTAATCCATTGTTCAAATTTATACCTATCTCAGAAGAAATAAATTAAAGAAGGACACCAAAAGTCGTGTGAAGTAAAATCGTTAGATTGTAAAGAGTAATGTTCTAATCAAGTAGGTTTTTACCCCCCAACCAATACTGTAATAATTTAAGACGTAATAAATTTAACGTTTAATTTGACGCGTATGTCTGTTTGTGTCTTTGTCTGTGGCATCACATAACTCAACAACCGATGATCCGAGTTTGACGCGGTTTATTTAACATTTTTATTGTCAAGAGTGTTCTTTGTCATACATACCTGATCAGGGATTTCCAAGAACTTGGAGCATCTTTGATGTCAAATGAGTCAAATGACATATCTGAAACGGTCACAGTTAAGGTGGATCGAATTTGGGCTCAAATGTTTAGCATCATCATGCTGCCCTTCCAAATGTTTAGCGCCATCGTGCTGCCCTTCCAAATGTTTAGCGCCATCGTGCTGCCCTTCCAAATGTTTAGCGCCACCGTGCTGCCCTTCCGAACACGCAGAACCTTGTTCATCTGGTGATGCCCAGAAAAAAGTAATGGTATCTCCACAATGGTAAATCGGTGATTTCTTACATTTTTAAATTTGAGTTATATTACGCACCTATATAATCTACCTATCATGAGTATATCTAAATAGTAAATAGTACTTACTAATAGTAAATTTTCAACAATTAGAAGACTTAATTATATAGGCATCTTCCAAATTAAAGATACATTGAACAAAAATAAATTATAATGAACAGGGTTTCTTGAGAAAATCGGTACTTGACAGCAGTATTTTCCAACAGATAAATTGGTTTGATTGAACGCTCTCAGAGGATTATTTTTTACTGAGAGTCAATTTACTTTTGCGAAACGAACATAACAAATTAAGTTTTGTACTAGAGCAAGAAAATGGGTAAGTAATAGTTAATTAAATAAATCATTATGATTATGAACTACAGTATTTTTAATTAGTTTCTCCAGGATGAAGTAAGTACCTAAGTATTCAAAAAAAAATACCGGAAAATATACGTCTAAAAACAGACTTCGCTCACACTTGCTGTCGGTGCAATTACTGTTGCCCTAGTCTAAATCTGTTCCCTTTATTCCCTTTATCTCCTTCTTAGCATTCCGTACTGTACCCCTTTAGTATAATTATATTTATATATATGTGTGTTATATATATTGTGAGTAGGTATATATATTTATTTATTTACGATATTTATATATTTTTTATCATTTATGTGTCATGGTAAATGTAGGTATATATATTTTTAACTTATCAATACTACCTATCTTCAATTAAATTTATTTGTGTCGTATCTTTGTCCAGCTTGATTTTGGCCAGCCATCGGTCACGGTCCAACAGAATACCAGCGCTGGAGGCATTCTTGTCTGCAGCAATAAGCTGAGTTGAGGCCCTTTTCACAACAACAGCAGACCATCATACATGATTTAGATATGTTTACCTTTGACTACATAATTATTTTATTATAATTATAACTGTTTCGGTCATTGCTGTGTGTGAAATAAACGTATTACTCACTTACTTACTTACTTACTTACTTATTCAGTAAATATTCTATTATATGGTTAATACTTGCGGTTGTTGGTACTTGGTGAAACTTGTAGTACATTATTAGACTTAAACAATATACTGTTTCACGGTATTTTTATTGTATTTTATTAATTACGACCGGTTTCGTTTACACATCTTCAGATATTTATTTATATTAAGGTTTTTTATTATTATTTAAGTTTAATCATATTCTATTATATGTATGTTTGTATTTCTTTACATGTACATATATTTGTTTGTGTACCCTAGTGGAATTGTTATTTATTTATATATGTTATGGTTTATACTTACGTTGTAGATACTATCTTTTATTTGTTTTTACATGAATAATTTTCATAGTTGTTTATTAGAAGTTCACTATAGCCAGCCATAAGAAATATAGAATTTATATTGACTACAAAGATACGAACTGATTAGAGTCAAAGTCCAGTATTATAGTAAGTACCTACTCATGCATAGTTATAAGAGCCTATGTACAAAATAATGAAATACATTTTTTTAAACCGATTTGCCAATATAGAGATTATCTTACTTTTTCCTAATCCTCATCAGGCCATAGTTCTAGATGTAGAAAAATTTCGTTCTAGAAATCCCATCTGACATTAAACATACTCGTATGGTACTGTAAGACATGGAAACCCTTCTAACTATATCTCATTTTTATCAGACATGGCTTAGAAAGTTAGAACACTCTATATATATAAACATCATACAAGTCGGATCATCGGTTGAGATAAGATACTACAAACAAACAGACATACGCGTGAAACTTATAACACCACTCCTTTGGACTTTTTTTTTATTGGAAAACCAATAGTACAATAAAGTAATACAAACTAAACAATAAATTGTGAAACTGTGAACTGTGAAACTTAGAACATAAAACTTTCCGAAACTATGACATAGACGCATCATATATGCTGCCTATCTATAAATATTATATATAATAATAATAAACTATACCATCTAAAACTAAACCAATAATTTTGTCATCTACAGGAGTAATCCCAAACACACTTCACACTTGCCTCAAAACACTTGGCATGCTCGCTCTCACATACAGACTCCTACAAAAAGCAGTTATAATAAATACATGCAGAATAGTACGCAAATTCTTGTCAATAGAAGAATAAACTTAAATTACTATAAAATATTTACCTACATATTATGACCATATTAATCTCTTTATTTTTTCGTCCCCACCCTCGTTTGTCCAAAATCCCGCGATTGTGGTAGAATACCCCAGAAATGGGAGATAAACAAAATAATAATAAAATGTTAAAAATATGTCGTCGAAGCTATATATATGTAAGAATTTAAAAACGACGCATCGCCATAGTAGTTTTAATAAAGACTATAAAATTATAAACAGCGCATTAATTATGTCACTTATCACTAGTACACCTTTCGAGACGAAAAGCGAGATGGCAATACCTTTCCGACTCTTCTGCATCACTTGGGGAACCATAAGCAGTAACTGGGGTGAAATGAAACTATTCCGCGACCACGTTACTTAGAGGCCCTCGTAAAATGCTGAGACGACTCCCATGGGCCGGCCTTCGTGTTCTGTTCGAAATTCAAAAGCGAATTTTTCTTTTTCGTCTTTTCGTGAACAGCCGTTCGTGCCAGCCAGTATTGAATTTGTTTGAATGCACTTGAGAAATAAAATTGCATTTTGTTGATGTTAGGAGGTGCTTAGTAAAGATATAATGTCCTCACCTACGTACCCAAGTGGTTGCCATCTTTCAGAATGGGGCCCAGTATTTACCCACGATGGAACTGAGAAGGTATATTTTACCTAAGAGGATGTTTGTTTGTTTGTGTGTGCATATGTCTGTTCCCATTTTGCTCCGAAACGTCCGAACCAATTTCGATGCGGTTTTTTTAGTAATCATTCCAACCTACATATATGAATACTTACCTCTTTCCTTTTGTTATTAGAGAGATATTTTTTTTGAAAATGCTTTCTTAATGAAAACAATACTCAATTGGTACTTATGAAATGAAATTTCGCAAGAAATGCGGTAGTTTTAAATGAATTTCGAGTGTTCAGCGTATTTGACCAATAGTTTGGCATATTACTCTCTATGAGTTGAAAAACTTTTAAAACCAGTTGGTTATCTACAAATCTGACACAACTTACTACTTGTTAATATTTTTTTAGTTAAATTTTATTGGAGTATTTTTCCAATTCAAACGTTGTCCAAGTTTCCATGCCATTATTCAAATTATTTTTCTCTCGTTTAAAGAGTTGGTTTACAGGGTACTGTCATCGTATTATATTTATAACGATCCCTGTATTTCTATCGTAAAAGCCAACATCTTGACAGGAGTGACCATTAAAGTGTAGGCTAATAAATATTTAAATAAGTACATCGGACGTCTATGGGCCTATAGAGCTTATGGGCCGTACTCAATAAATATATCTACCTACATAGTACAGTCGTTTCAGGTGAAGGATATAGATACACAAACATACGATATAACTATACTATACTGCCGGTAACCTATTAATAATTCTTCTATCGCCTAGGAAGAGCGATCTCTTGCCGGGAAGAGATCGCTCTGAGCGATAAGGCCGCCTTTGTACACTTATTCTGTTTCCTTTCCTATGTAAATTTCTTGAGTGCAATAAAGTATTAATCTATCTATACGCTATTGTATGTAACTTTACGCTATGTTCCTTGCAGGTAGAGAGAGAGAATGAATTTAAAAAGAAATTAGGTACCTCCCACCTGCCCCCCACTCCAATAATATATCGTAATATTAATAACATAATAAATCATAAAAAATATTATTAAAAAAACCTGTCAGGCAGAAGGGATCTGCCGAAACATGGATACTATCGATCTGCAGCACGATATAGAACACTTGGCCCTTGAGGCTGATTGTTCAACATTGAAGGTCCATTGTTAGAATTTTGATATGAAGTATCCACTTGTCCGGCCTCATCACTTATTGCTCAACGTTTACGAGGCTTTCCAGGCGGCCCAGCGACTGGCGAAGATGGACGCTTTGCATTTTCACTTCGTTCACTGTCACATGATGATCCGTTACTTTGCTGGTAGTTGTCCGATTGTCGTAATTTTTATCTTAAACGGTAGATGTGTTACCGCTCTGCATGAGACATTGCCGTTTTTCGAATTCGGTTGCGGTTTCTTTTCAGGTTGCGACATTTGCTACGAGCCACGACGAAATAACTGATGAAACTTGTCAATTATTTTCAACTGTTGAAATTAGATGCAAAGTGAGACCTGGTTTTAAGTACCGTAGTTCATGTACATCACAACGCAGTTTTAAGTATTTCGATATCTATAATCGTTGCGAAGTTATAGAGAATTTAATATAAATCGGAAAAAAAAATTATTTCCGACTTCGGCAAGCTGTAGCGAAGCGGGGAAACAATGTTTTAGTTATAGTTAGGTTTAGTTAGAACGGCACCGAATGACTCTATCTAATGGTATAACTTCCATTTTGATAGGTTAAATACTTCAAGAGCTAGTGGTATGCTGAAAGTACACATTTTCGTCAAGGTGACTCGACACAAGTTCACTCACATATAAAGCGAGTGTGTAAGACATGAAATAGATTCCATGTTAAAAGTACCTAATAAAATAATTAGATTTTTCATAATTAACCTAAAAATGAATTTTCCCATAATTATTTTTGGAGCGCCATGAATATTGCCACGGAAAAAAACATACAGCAGCGCAGCAATCCTCTTAAATTAACGGAAAAATACCAATAATTACTTAGTTATAGGTGAGTATACAGTGAAACATTGCACTATCTCTAAAGTTCGAATTGAGGAATTATACTTGTCACAAGATCATAGCAAAATCCGGGGATTTATCCAAAATCCTAGGGATTTGACCAAAATACAGCCGAAAGCATTTCAAGATTATTGTTATGCTATCGTCCTAAGATTTTTACAGAAAACCGTATAAAATAATCATGTTATAAATAACTGTAATACCTAACTGTTATGAGTTTTTTGAAAGTAAACTTACAAGTTATTATTATCAGGTTCTCATTCTCCATATCTTTACATTGACTCCGAATAATATCTTTTGCTTCCAATGGAACAAAAACATAATCATATTCCAAAAAAAATGTTATAAAGGGCCATTAATTCATTACTTATGATAATATTTTTCTCGCAATACCGAACTTCATGGAAGTTAGGTTAACTTTTTATTTAATGTTTTTATTACGATCTGCGAATGGAAGACGCGTCGAGATATGAATTCAGAGATTTATTGAAGAACTTTTGCAATTTGTGTACAAATACTTCATAAACATTTTCTTTGAAGTAGGTATTAACATACTGAGATACTGAAGCATCGAATGCCTCACGGAAATACACCTGTTATAAATTGGAATTGACACCCAAATCCTTTACCGTAAGTGAATTGACAGCTGAAATTGGGTTTTAAGGAAAACTACGAATGTAAGAAGGAAATGAATTGTAGCATAAACAGATTTTTAAATAAAAAAGTACTTACAAAGTTATAACAGTAATGTAACAGTATATAGTCGTAATGGCGGAGTCGCTGCAGGACCTTCAAGAAATGCTGGACAATCTCAATGCTGTTTCACGACGTGTCGGTCTCGGGATGAACTTGGACAAGACTAAGGTCATGTTCAATGACCATGTCGTTCCGGTACCGATTATCGTCGATGGTACGGCCCTCGAAGTTGTGCAACAATACGTCTACCTCGGGCAGACTGTGCAATTAGGTAGAAACAACTTTGAGAAAGAAGCCGACAGAAGAATTCAGCTGGGTAGGGCAGCATTTCGGAAGTTACGTCACAACTTCTCGTCGCCCATACCTCAATGTCTAAAGACAAGAGTCTTTAACCAGGGCGTCCTACCAGTAATGACTTACGGAGCCGAAACGTGGACACTGACGGTGCGACTGGTTCACAAATTAAAAGTCGCTCAGCGTGCTATGGAAAGAGCTGTGCTCGGAGTATCTCTGCTGGATCGAATCCGAAATGAGGAGATCCGGCAATGAACAAAAGTTATCGACATAGCTCATAAGATTAGCAAGCTGAAGTGGCAGTGGGCCGGTCACATCTGTCGCAGAGCCGACAACTGCTGGGGTAGACGAGTTCTGGAGTGGAGACCGCGTTTGGGCAAACGTAGTGTGGGACGCCCCCCTGCTAGATGGAGCGAAGATCTGCGCACGGTGGCTGGCAGTGACTGGATGAGAAGAGCCGAAGATCGGGCTCAATGGCGCGCCCTGGGAGAGGCCTATATCCAGCAGTGGACTAGAGTAGGCTGCTGATGAAAGTTATAACAGATGACTGTTTAAAAATATTCCACTAATAAATCTAAATTAAAAATTTAAGAAACCCCCGACGTACCATTGTGGAGATCCCCTTACTTTTTCCTGGTCATCATCTGGTCCTTAAGGTTCCAGATGTGAGATGGTCACCAGGGTCATAAACATTTGAACTCAAACTCGAACCATCTACGACGTAGACCCTCAGGTCTTCTTGCTCCTTGAACCAAACTTTCACATTTAATTTTCGTGGGATTCTTTAAATTATAAAAATGTAGCCCATTTTCGAAGCAAATTGCAAAGTAGTTCTTTTTAGCAATTATAACACGAAAAACACGCGACAAAAAACTATCAAAATTCCTTGTAAAAGCTCTTTGTTGAAACACTTCTAACATGCAAAAACAGTGTTACTCTTCCGAGAATTAATTGCATGCCACATTTTTCATATAGCTAGTTTAAACGCTAATAACTACCACTAGGCACGGCTTACAGATTAAGTAATTATGCTAGTAAAGTTAGTCTCGGTCTGAATTTTACTAGTTAATCTAAAACTGTAACGATGTCGACTTCATCGTCCATATCAACCTCCTTGCCATCAATTTCAACCTCATTATCGTTTATCTCACCTCATATCGTGTTGGCATCTTCATTTCTTCGTCTATATTTTCAAAATTCAAATCATATTCCCATTCCATTTCTAAATTCCATTATTCAATTAATTTCATTGTTTTTACTTTCTCTCTGCATTTTGTCCTGAACGGATGTTTCTCCGTTTTATAAAATTGTCTCCTACTACTACCCATTTTCTACTAATTTGTTGTTCAGTTCCTGATAAATATAATATATACTATTACCAATTTTCCTCTATTACTTCATCTGCACACTGTCTTAGAACCCTGCTAGCCGGCACCTAGAGGGCAGATTGTAGCAAAACTATCAGGTTAATTAGTACCAGTGTATAGGCAGGTTTAGAGAACAGAAAGAACAGTATACCTGCGTTGATAAATCATATAATTACCAAAATACATAAACGAGGTAAATTTAAAGTACTAGCAACACAACGAGAATAAATGATTGCATAAAGACAAAAAAAAGTCGGCAGTACGCGTAAGTCGTCAATAAGCGTTTAATTGCATAGGAAATTCCAAAAGTCGGCACTCCGCTATTACCAGTATTGAATATTGGAAAAGTCGGCAAAGTGCGAAAGTCGGCACTCCGCTCTGAAATCGAAAATATTGCGACATAGACAACTAAACAACTTCAAATAAAAATAACATAGTATACTGAGAACAAAGGACGAAATAGGATCCTTTATATTCACACAAGCGTATTGTTTTAGTAACATTTACATTTGAAATACATTGAAAAGTTTCATTGGAATATTAGTTTTCAATTTCCCGACCCATCTCATCGGAGGTACTTACAATGAAACATAATAAAATGTTTCACTCTAAGAAATTGGATGACATTTCGGCAACATAGTTTTATACGGTGTTTTGACAGGTTTTGATTTGAGAGGATTGTGAATAAGAGTAATGTGATGAACAATGTCTGTTTTTTATTTGCAAAGGTATGGAAAATCTGATTTTTATCAGAAAGATAAAATTATTACATTGTTTCGTCTGAAACATTTTACAGAATCATATGTAAAATAATGTCAATTCGTTCGCAGGGAAGAATGTTAGTGGCATTTGTGACTAGGCTGCAGAATACACTAAAGAGACGTCGGGCGTAGACGTGGCGCAGGCCACTTGCGACTTCGACATTTTTTAATTTAGATTTTTAGAAATTCTAGATTTTCTAAATGATTGTTCTTACGCCGAAGGAAGACACGAGTGCAGGTTTAGAAGACTTTTAAAATGAACTTATCATATGGAAGCTTACTTTGCGACAAAATAGGTAAAAGTCTTACCTCTAGGTTCTGGACAGTTATACCACCAGAAAAATATGAAGGCTCCAATTAAAGTTAATGTGGGTAACATATAATAGGCTGATAATGATCGATCGTTTATTTTACGTTTAAGACAATGAAAAGTTCAAAATTTCTTCAAACAAGCTGGTAAGCAGAGAGAATGGAGCGCCATGAATTTCTGTCCTAGCACGCCTCTCTTGCTTCCTCTACCTACAGTCATTCAAACAAATTTATTAGATAATATTAAGGTATTAGTTCCAAAAATAAAACAACAATTATATTTAGGTCATAGTTAGATATCGCTACCTATGTAAGCTTCTTCCTAGTCCAAAAATCACGTAGATCGAATTACGGGTCAATTGAGCATTACTTTAATATGTAGTTGGGCTAAATATAAAATTGCTATCGGCTGATCGAGCAGAACTTGGATATTTGGCAATTTGCCAAAGTTAGTACTGCACAGTCTTTTTGCCACACGACACTTACGTTCAAAGGCTTAGTCTTCACAGCGATGCATCTTCGTGCATGGTACAACTAACAGTGAAGTAAGTGAGATTATGGTACCTATAAGGGATTTGAATATACAATACGATGTAGATCACAGAGAGTATGGAGCATCACAACAGATATTATAATTTGTAGATGTAAAAATGATGAACACATGAAGTAAATGAACTCTGGATGGTACTTACATACGAGTATATTTTTTGCTCAAATTATTTTTAATAGATCAACCGATTTGTTGATCAACTATCCTTCAGGGATCAACACCTCGAAGGGGAAAACGGAACCATTACATATTGATGTCGCTAGTCCGTCCATACATCCGGCCGTCTGGCGCCGGACACCAGGGGCCCAATTCACCTAAATTACAACGTTTGTAGTTCTATTTCTATCCAATTTCAATTTAGTTTTCGTACCAATTCTATTTGGACACCAAATCGCATTCTGCTGACGCATGACTCTACCACTGCCACCTTTCGATTAACTATCGATCGGGCAAAAGTACCTAAGTGCGATAAGGCCGCCTTTGTACACTTATTCTATGTTTCGTTTCCTATGTAAATTTCTAGTGTGCAATAAAGTATTTATCTATCTATCTATCTATCTACCTTGGGAGGAACTTATGTTCGATCGTTATATTTGACAGTAGAAGCATTTTGTTACCGTTCAACTGCGATTCAGTATAAACTAAACGTTTTATTAGAACGCACAAATACGTTACTGTTCGATCGATCGTTGACTCGATCGGAACTTAACTGGATAGCAGCATACGAAACACGTCAAAACGATGCAGTTTAAATTCTATTTAGTTACGTTGTATTTAGAGGAATCGATATCCAGTGCTAGTACGACTAAATCATGAAATCATCTTTGTTTATCCGATATCTTATTTGTTTGTAGGTAGTAGTGTATAAGTACTAAATACTAAGTAAGTATTAAGTGTGTTTTTAATAATCGTTTGTATTTTTATTTCTACAGCCTTCTTACATGATACAACAAATCCTAAAATTTCGAATTCATTCGCCACAATAAAATTATAGTAAAAACAGCTCACCTATGTATCATGAATTAGTATAATTTCTAATGCATTTCCCTGCTCGTGTTGTCAATTTTCACTTCAATGTAGACCCGCCCTCGACTGGCGATGGGCAATTTTAGCGAATTTTACTTATCATATTTTATTGCTTGGCTCAAATACTCACGATTCGGTCAACTCTCCACTCATGTTTATTTATTAGGGTTTATAGGGAAAATGAGGTCTAGGAGCTTACACATCTCTCGATAAATTTGATGGCCCCCATATAAATTGAGTCTGTTTGCGAATCCCAATAATATAATAATATGTACCCACTTACTTTGTGAACGAATACATGGTGGTTCATGTTTGATAATTATACATATTTACGTATTGCAAAAATCTGTTGGGGCTGTGTCGGGGCGCACGGCCGTTTGTTTAACGCGAAACGCGCCAGCATTAACCACTATAGATGTAAAGCCGGTTTAAAACCAATTAAACCAAGATTGGTGGTTTAAAATAGTTGAACACTTTTTTTAATATGAGCCCTGTAATATCTACGTTATCAAATAAGGGGATCATCATCATCATGTTCAAAATCACAAACGATTTATTTAAATTCTTGTTTCTTAGATGTTTATCATTGCTGAGATCCATTGATATTCCTCCTGCTCATCACTAGACCCTCAAAATTCAGGATCCCAGAAGTACTCAGGGCCAGTCCTTCTTAAAGTAATTGAAATAATTTTTAAAATCGGTTAAGTAGTTGCCGTTATCGTAAAAATTAAACACCGAGCTCACCGCCGCGTTACCTTTGCAACGCTCCCGAAACCGTTTGCTCGCTCGGCGCTGGACATTAGGATACCTGTGCGTGGCCCATAACCTCCTCTTTGCAACGATATACTTGATCTATATTTGCGACTGGCTCTTGTTCGTGCTAATATTGATTTATTTCAATATTTTGCAGACTTACTTTAAGTTTCTGCATAATATTGTTCAAAATACACTTATTATTACTTAATTCGATCAAGTTCGACAAACTCTTTACACGGACCCGAATTACCGCGCTATCACGTCCGAGTCATGAGCTACACTTAATAGTAAAGAGCGAGAGTCTCGGTTTTGGCCATTCGTTCTCCGCGCCCCTCC
This sequence comes from Hofmannophila pseudospretella, assembly GCA_947369225.1. NCBI lineage: Eukaryota > Metazoa > Arthropoda > Insecta > Lepidoptera > Oecophoridae > Hofmannophila > Hofmannophila pseudospretella. The sequence goes on along the minus strand of OX376328.1, from coordinate 5,167,702 downwards.
TCGCCGCCCCGCTAGCCCGTGACGCAAACTCAAGATTGCATTTGCGAGCTAACTATATATTGAATTGAAATTGAAAATATTTATTTCCAGAAGCACAAAACATGGTCTTCTAATACACACACACATTACAAATTAAGATACATTAAATTAGATTAAAGCTTGTTAAAACAATTAAATTAACTTAAATGAAATTTATAATAATAATAATGCTACAATAATATATGCTACACAACGACACCGCGGTTACGTTTCTGAGGCTAATAGCTAGAGAGTTATTACACCAGGACGATATGTATCGGTGTGATTTTAAAGACGTTTCACGTCAAAAGGCATATGAATTATGGCACTGTTTGTTCCTACAAATGGGTAATTTTAAATTAAAATTGAAAATGCAAGTGAAAGTGTAAGTGAAAGTGCAAGTGCAAGTTGAAGTGCAAGTGAAATTAAAGTTGAAGTTGAAATTAAAAGTGAATAAAAAATTATTAATTCCAAGCACGTCTGTGCTTGTATAATGTCCAATACAAAATAAACATAAATTATTTAGACACAAATTAAAAATTGAACTTGTCATAAACTTACCTTAGGGCCTTAGGAAGTACGAGTAGCTGCCAGCGTAGATGAATATCTGAAAAAGATTAAAAATAATAATTGAAACTACAAAATGATCGACCATACACATATACGACTAATCGATATTCGTGTTCGAAAATGCGTATTTTTCTTGTATTTTTTCTTCTTCTTTTTTATTGTACAAAAGTTAAAGTATTTCTATCTATCTATCTATCTATCTATCTATCTTGTTTCTGGAAAATAAAAAACTTTAATCATGTTACCCCGGTCATTCCCAGGCGCATAGAGAATAATTTCCGTATGCCTAATTTCCGTCACGTCAAATTATTATTAATTTGAATTTGAAAATCGTGACGGAACAATGCTTGTCGGTCATTTAGAAGCAGGCTTGTTCTCCGCATAGTTTTCGTCACGATTTTAATTTTCAAATTAATAGTAATTTGACGTGACGGAAATTAGGCACTAGGAAATTACCCTTGAAATATTTACATCTAAATAAAAAAAAACTCCTCGTAAATTTATCTACATCTACATTTTTAGGTCGTCCCTAAGAAAATATTATGTAAGAAACATTTACCTAAAAAGAACCCAAAACATAAAAAGTCATCATAAAAATTGCTTATAATTTTTTCATTCCAAGAATCCACCAATTTTAATTCCCAATAATGGTTCCGTACAGCCCCCGTCATAACAGTAACCCTCTAAAAGTTCCCTAGAGGTCGGGGAGTGTAGTACCACGTAACGAGAGTAAGATTTAGTAAGTATTTGAACACAGACTTAGATTCCTAGAAAAACCTACCATCTGTTTGAAAACAAGATTGTTACCTCACAATGTTACTAGTAAATATTTACCTTCAGGAAAATATAGCTTTTTATGTAATCCAATGACAGCTGAAACTGACATAAACTAATTGTTTTTGTTGAGATTCAATATTCAATATCATATAAATAATATGTCAGTAAAAAAAATACATAGTAACAGTAACAGTTTGTAATAGGCGCTATGACAAATTACCTTTTTCGTTACTTGTTTCGCTTCGGTTAGACGCTGAATTAATTTTTAACTGACACTGAATTGTAAAAAAAAAAAAAGAAAATGAAATGAAAACGCCCTTATTTATTAGCTTTATTTAGGCACTGTAAACACCAGAATATATCAAGTACACAATACAGAAACAAAACAAAAACAAACAACAAACATAAACAAGTAAACATTAAACTATTTCTATCTACATAAAGAACTTTAAAAACCAAAATCAAACCATTAGGAAAATGGTGTCTTCAAAACGTTAAGATTATCTAACAAATTCTTAGAATTCGTGAATTGCAAAATAGTCTCGAAATTTTAAATCTTTTCCATCATTTCAAGATCCCTGGTAACTCACCTTATGCTACATCTTAAGGCTCAATAATAAAGATGATGTTTTATGAACCCTGTAAGATTTTACCCCCCACCGCTGCGTTGGATCCCCAGGGCAAACTTGATTGGGGAACACTTATCTCTACGCCGAGGCTCGGCAATATTGCATGTTTCGCCCTTACAAATAGATTTTTTACGAAGCCTGGGGTTTAAATGGGAATAAAAAAGGATGGGTCGCTTAAATATTTAAAATGTTAAGTGTAATTGAAATACTGGAATTTGATGGCTGCCTTTTCCTTATTTAGCAGCTTTTCCTTTCAGTTTACCATGAAAAATGTAAGTAAAATTCCATCGCAGGTATATTGTGGAACAAAAACTCAAGTGAAACATTTTAAATTATTATTAGATTTAACGGGTGAGTAACACTCACTTTATGATTATTATTATTAGATTTAACGGGTGAGTAACACTCACTTTATAATCATCGCCTACGCCTCCTTGAACTGGCAGGAGGAGGAACCTACAGGAGGATCTCGCAAACGTGGAAGACCCAGGGCTACATGGAAACGTAGTCTTTAAAAACACCTGGCGGCGGCTAAAGTATCCTAGGAAACCATAGTCTGCGGCATCGGACAGAGCGCGGTGGAAGAATATTGTCTCAGCTCTATGCACCACTAGGTGCTCTAGGACCTGAAGAAGAAGAAGACTCACTTTATAATAATCGCGGAGGTTGCTCCGAAGTTTCGGTCTACGGTTCTGTTTTGTTTGTTTATTTAATTGATAGTGACGTCACAGCAAAGCTATCATGGCGACAAGCGTTTTCGCGGGAATTTTAAATGATTAAAATTTAAATTCTGTTTAAGACTATTTAGCGACTTTATTTTAAGGAAATAAAAAAAACTAGTAAAGAATGCGTATGATTTAAACATTTTAATTTCCAATAAAGTGTCAAAAACCCTATTAAAAGGGTGTTTTTGTTTCATTGGAATTTGTTATCGACCATATTTTGGGTACATTATAAATATGTCAATCTTAAAAGAAACGATATCAGATAGGATAGAAATATTTCTACTATGAACTATAGTGGAATATTTTTTCCCATTTATTTCCAAGTTGTTAATTAAAATTGATAATTTAAATTGCCCTATTAAAATGTTGATTGAGGGTGTAATCCTTCATGTTATCAAAGTAAGCAAACGGTGTTGTAATTATTAGGAAATGGGTTGTTTACCTATTTAGATTTAGGCTAGAAACAGTTACGATGAAATAGATACGTATTTTAATATTCAAGCTGTTTAATTAAACTGAGAAAAAATATCTTGGATATTCAAGAAGGTCGACGACTTCCAAATATAAATACAAAAATACAAATACAAAAATATTTATTAACACAAACAATATTCAAATTATAATCACTTAACAATAGTGTAGTTACAATGTATAAGTAAATATCGGTCTCTACTACCTGCACTGGCCTCATCGGCCGTCTTGCAGCGTAGTAGATAGCAAGTCTAATTAATGGCCTGGGGGATACACTTATATAAAAATAAGATAAATATTATTATTATTTTTAAAAAACCTGTTGTGAGAGGGTGTTTGAGGGTGAGTGTATGCGTGTGGGTGTGTGTGTGTGTGTGTGTGTGTGTTTGTGAGTGAGTGTATGTGTGTGTGTGTGTATGCACCTGTTATTGTTAGTATGTCTGGCTACTTTTTAGTCTCCATTAAGTACTACTTTTTAGTCTCCATCTTGTTAAGTAATTTTATGTTTATTGATTTTACAAGTCCAACTTGTAAGAATGACCGGATTCAAAAACTAAGTTGTTAATTTATTAAAAGGATTGGTTGTATAACCTACATTCTTGTTGAGTTCAACAAGTTTTTGGTTAGAATTTCTCTCAATGAAAGTGCATATTTTTCTAGTAATAAAATTAATTAATACTTTTATTAACAATTAGTATACCGACCTACTTATACCGTAGGTAACTAAGCTTAGAAGAGAAGTATGTAGAAATGGGTAGTAAAATTTATTACAGAAATGGTTTTAACAGATTATCCCAAATCATATCCCAGGCTAATTATTTCTGGGCCTAATTTAGCGTGTAAAATTCTAAGTTAGCAGAATGTTATTCAAAATATTTCAGAGTTTAATATCGAAACATTCTAGTATTACGTTAGTTTGAAGTTATCGGAAAACAATTATTTTGGATGACTCATAATTTCAAATAATCTGATTATGTATAAGTGCCTGTATCCACCCACATTGGGCAGAATAAATATGTTTAAGTACACAATTGTCAGTGATAGTAATGATCAATTATATGGTGTTTAATTTTATTAGCCTGTTTAGTTATTGAATGCGCGTATACTGTATCTTGTCTGCGTAATAGTCAAAAGGCTCAAGAATAAGTTGGACTTCTACCAACCACGTGAACAAGCCTGCTTCTGGTCAGGATTCAGCACTAACGATCATCTTCAAACCCTGAAAGCTGTTATTGAGAAGTGTCATGAATACAGGAAGCCAATTATCTTAACGTTCGTGGACTATGAAAAGGCGTTCGACTCTGTCTAGTAGTGGGCAGTAGAGACAACATTGACGAACTGCAGGGTGGATGAATGATACATTCAGATGTTGAATTATCTTCATGAGTACGCAATAGCTTGTGTCAGCCTCCACAACAAAACTGAAATGTTCAAACTCGAACGTGGAGTTAGGCAAGGCGACACAATATCACCGAAACTGTTCACATCAGCACTGGAAGGTATACTTAAGGGTTCCTTTTTTACCATATTGGTACCGGAGCCTTGATATTGTAAATGTATCATGGAAGACAAAATAAATTCCAAACAACGCATGTAGGCACTCACACGTAAAAGTTTCAAGAAACTAATTTAGGAGACACACCATTTGAGGAAAATTTCAAGACGCGAGTATCAACGAGCATGTTTTCAGAAGTGGATTTTATTATTAATCTCCCTTTGCAAAACTTTGTCAAACAAACTTTCGTCTGCGTTTCTGCCAATATAATAATACTGTTGCGAAGGATCTGTCTTAATTTTTGATTTTAATAAGTTAAGTATGACGAGGATGGGAAGGAAGGAAGGACGTAATGGGCAGTTAAATACACTTTTAAGTCAGCCATTTTCCGAAACAACGATCAATCCTATTCACACCTACGTATATCGGGCAGCTGTGAACAACCTCAGCCACTACTGAGGACCTGTGTTTTCTTATGAGGCCGGCACGGGCCAAAGTCTCAGAAAACGTATTAAAAAAATTAGGTAAGTAAATGAAGTTTTTAATCATTGATTTTTTTTTTTCAATCGACAATATAAAATAATTTTACACAAGTAAGTACGTGTCTTTGATAACTACGATTCTATTAGGTGAGGTACCTCGTAAAATAGTTCAGATACAATCGGATAAGAAGTTGTAGTTAAAAGTATTTATGAATTTTAAAAATCAGTTTTAGTTGAATTTACGCTATGTAACTCTAAATTAAAAATTTAACTAACTCCCGAAGACGTACCATTGTAGAGATCCCCTAACTTTTTCCTGGTCATCATCGAGGCCCTCAAGATTCCAGACGTGGGAAGGGCATCATGATGGTCGTAAATATTTGAGCTCAAACTCGAACCACCTAACTGTTACCATTGCAGAGATCCCATGATACTCCATTATCCCAAGATACTCTAAGGTCTTAGAACTACTGATCCAGTTTTCTTCTAGCATTGTTAAGAATATTGAAGGCTCCGGGATTTGCCCTACCCAGAGCGCGACCTTCGGCCTTGCCGTGCCATGCCATGGCTGTCTTAAAATCCCTATCTATACAAATATTTTTTTTTATACTTTTGGCCGCCATCTTTCAATATATATTTTTCTTGAAAGGTCTCCGGATTCGCTACAACTTTAGTTCGAGAAGACCCTGTCTAACTGTTATGGTTTCGGCAGGCTGATAATCTTCAAATTCTTCAAGTTTCATACTGTGAAATTGAAGTTCGCTTACTTTTCCTGGTCATCACAAGATCCTTAAGGATTCAGACATCGGAAACGCACCATGCACCTGAATATTTGAGCACAAAATCGAACCATCTATAGCAATTACCGTTCCAGAGATTCCACTGACATCAAAGATATTCCAAGATCTTGGAAACCACTGGTCCAATTTTTATCAGACCTAGCTAAGGACCAAATTCGCTATTAAATAAAAAAACAGGGTCCAAATCGGACCATCCGTTATTAAGTTATGATGCCACAGACAAACAGATCGACATACAAACATGTCTATCTTATAATACCACCTCCCTCGATCGGTCGGGGGTTAAAAATAGGTACAAGAAGAGGATATCGCAGAGAAACTAAATACAAGCACTAATATAAAATTGGTGTTCCTTTACACAGCAGCTGAAATTAATACGAAACCCTGAAGCAAATATACATACTTATTTATTAAATTGGTTACAATTGCGGCTTCACGTGGTGCTGTAACAATTATCTTGCTTTTATTATTTGTCTTACAAAACCAGAAAAACAAAATATTAACATGTCCAGTGTATCTTGACCTCTGTACTTAACCCCTATACTTTTTCTTTTTCTTTTATTTTCACTTAACCTAAGGTTCCATGTTTCTTAGTAAACTGGTTTCTTAAATATGGTGTCTTTTCGCGCCCCCCACTGTTTGGTTTACGACTACAGTATTTCCTTGCATTGCTCGAGTTTTATTCATGTTTTATTCGTATTCACTGAGAAAAATATTTCTTTTTTTCTCCGGTTCCGAATGTGTTTTTTATTGTTTTAGGGGTATTAAAGCGATTTGGATTGTTCCGTCTTGACTATCTACTTTTGTAACAACAGTTTGTGGTCTATAAACGTCACTATAAAATACTGAAAGTGAATTATTAGAAAAGTATAGCGTTGCTTGTTTTGTACAGAGTAAAGTTTGTCGTACAAACAGTAGTTACGAGCACTTGAAAGAAACAAAACTAACTGAAGTGAAACTTCTAGAGCACTAGTTTGTCATATAAATATTGTGAAATAATTGTAGCTAAACAAGAGAAAAATATAACACACAAAATTTATTAACTGGATGTTTCATTTCCGTTCTATAATTTAGTCAAAAGAGCTTTCTTGATTTACTAGAATTGATGAATTATTTAAAGTCATACTTAACTTTTAAGTACTCAACTCAACTAAGTGTTTACAAGATTTACATATTTTTGGAAGTTTTAGAACATATATTTTTTTGGTTTGAATGGGCAGACTTTTATTTTTTTCAATATATTTTGTATGAAAGTCAAATTTTCACTAAAACGGGGTTCTAAAGATATGTTTTGTTACTACAGGTTTTGGGAACTAGACGTACAGAGAACTGGCCGTTCGGGGAACTGGACGTGGAAATGGATGACGGGACCTTCGGAGAATTGGACGTTTAGGAAACTGGACATTCAGGGAATTGGACCAACTTGATCATCATCCAACTTTCCGTAATCCACAACGTATATTCTTTTCAGAATATGACCGAAAGGACCGAAAGTTTTTGTACGATCTGTGAGGGGTTCTTTGCTAAACAAAAGTATGCAAATTACCTATCTATTGAAAAGGGTCATCTCTTTAGTACCAGGGCTGAGAACAAATGAAACACACAAACTTCTAAACTCCCTTCAGGTTCATTTGGTTCACTTTCCCAAAAATTCCACTTCTCAAAAAGTCCACTTTCCGAAATGTTTACTCCCAAAATATCTACTTTCACCTGTCAATCTGTTACCCGCCACACAACTCGCTAGGAACCATTGGTGTGTCCAGTGGAAAGTCCATTTCAAAATGTCGATTTTTACTGCCAAGATATTCTCTATTGACAGTATAAAATGGTAACATAATGTTTCTATAAGGTAACCTCGGACCTATTGCCTACGTGCATACTACGGTTGGCTTTGACCCAAAACTCGTTATCTGCCTTTTCAAGGAAGAGACTTAGAGACTAGTTTTAGGAAACTGAGATGAAATCAGCATTATTTAGGTGACATTCTGCACTGTTAATGAAGTACCCACCTGACATAAAAAAATGATAATGTTAAATGTTACTCGTATAGGGACGCGGCGATATTACTGATATTATTATGTATAGGTATGTTAATCTTAAATTTTAGGTAAATAGTAAACGGAGATGGCTGTATTATTAGGTAAGACAAAATTAAATATCTACGTTGAGAAGTTGACCCGAAATATTATATGAAACAAACTCTCTGCGATTCGTTCTTCTAGCTATCTGCTGGTGGTAAAAAGTATTTTAGGGATTTTTAGTTTATTATGTACATACCTATACATTTATCTGCAGGTGCTTCATTGGACCACATTTTCTTACATATCGAGTTCGTCGAAATTATGCAAGTCAATTTCGATCCAGTTTAGCTTGACCTATTGATCCGACGGCTAACCATGACCTGATGATCTTGACCTTATGTTCATGCTGCAGCCAGAATAGTTAACTCACAACAACAGAACTCCTCAACAGCTAACTTGTCGTGCATAAGTACTCGTACATCCATTTTGCTCGTATAGATGCGGACAAGTATCTAAGTTCTACAAGTGTGCCGAATTTCAAGTCGATAGCATCAGTAGTTCCAGAGAAAAACAGCTGTGACATACAGACGGACGGATGCCGAAGTCTCACCATAGGGGTTCCTTTTTTACCATTTTGGAACTAAACCCTAAAAAGCTTTGGTTGAAACTTTTTTACGTCATTGTCTAAAGTGTCACATGGTTGGAATTGGGAACAAATGCCGTGTAGTACGTCACTCACGCTGCCTCATGAATGTTGTCAGCGAGTCAGTTGTGCGGATATTACGTGTGAGGGCCTGACGGGCGAGGGCGTTTAGCAGGGGCGGATTCAGAAAAAAAAAGTACATCTTATTCGGTCACTCTTAATAGAGTGATCCTGGTTATCGATTGCTCCGATGTCTCGCGCACGGCCGCTTTAGCTAGGTATGTGTCTCCATCGAAAGAAAGTACTAAAATGTGGTCAAGAGGGCAGTGGACTCTCGCGTCCTATAGGTATCGTACAGGTTTTAGGGGAACATAAGGACATGGTCCCCTAACCCCTAGCCCCCTCCCTGGATCCGACACTAGCGTTTTGGGATGTCGAAGCTATGTGATTCACACGCTTTTAACTTCGTATTATCGCAGCTGTTCTAATGTAAGCTGAACTGTTACCAGATAAATCTTCAAATTCATCAATCATTGAATTCTCATAAGACCTGGGCCTAATTTGGAAGCTCATAATCTACATTCTAGTAACATCAAAGATGGTCCAAGATATTGGTAATTACCTATATACTGAATTAATTTTGATGAGACATGGAAAGAACCTTCTTAATAAAATACTCTTTCAAATACATAAATAGTATCTAAATCAGATCATGGGTTTATGAGACACGAAGCCGCACAGACCAAAAGACAAACATAAACACACAAGAAGGTATAATAAATTTTTTGACACAGAAAACTATACGTCCGTCGCTTTGGTGTCGAGGGTTCAAATGTCGTTTCTTATGTTTCAAAATACGAACGAACGAATACAAATACATCTCAATATTATTTCCCATGTCAAATACCTGCTCCATGTAAGGTATTTCTTGGGAACATCGAACCCTTCCGAAAGGAAGGTTTGTTTTCCACAAATGCGCAAACCGGAATTACATACCTTTCGAGAGAACCTCGCTAAGAGGTTCGTGCAAAATGCGCTCCAAGCAATGGCTACGGGCTATTCTGCCGTACCTGCAATTATTTAGGAGGAAGTATGAAGCTATTACTAAACGGTAGACTATATACCATCCAACTTTCGGAGTATAGCTCATGCAGATCACTTTTCACTGCGTCTTTTCATCGATATCTGGGGCGACCTACTAGGTCTTCGACTTCTTTATTTTTCCGTATCCTCCAGCTGCCATCTTCCATCATTGTGGAGGTCACTCGAGATAGGGGTAGTAGCGTCTCTTGGTTGCGGAGGTAACTACCATCAAGTGGCCCGTTTGCTCGTCTACTCTTCTTGTTTGATAAATAAAGTTCTACGTAATACTCGACTTACATTTTAAACTCATCATCATTTACAATAATATTTTATAAAGTGGCCCGACCTCCTACTACCTTTAACATCTTCGAACGTGCACCTATACATCTAGCTTCAAATAAATCTTACCTTGAAGCGGTAATCCTCAAAGAGCTGCCTTCGAAATGTTCTTAGCGTAGGCAATAATTTTGCCCGAAGGGACCTACATTGCCCGGGCACGCGTGAAATAGGTTTATCTGATCCTTTTGTCGACAACCGCCAGATTTGAAAATGAAATGCTATTTGCTTATTGATGAATTTCTGGTATAGAATCTTTGATAATCCGGGTATTTACATAATTGATTCACGCGATAATTTTCACGAAATAGGCTGCCTCTTGGTTCGATTGAAAGGGTTTGAATGCACAAATCTTAATAAACGGGCAATAGAAATGGCACCTGCGGAGTTTTGGTCTTTATCCACTACTTAAATAAATAAATAAATTACCTAGGTTAAACATTATTCACGCTAAGTGTACTAAATCACTATCTACGAGTACGTAGTCTATAATGAGAAATGTTAAAGTGACAGAATGAATAATGTTACTACTGAAGAAAAATACTTTACATAACATATAAGGTGTAACGAAAATGTATGGAGAATTTAATTTTTTTGCGAAGATCAAAAATTCGCAGAATAAAGTTTATTCAGTTATGGATATTCTAACCCCTCTTTTGGATTTATAGGTGGGTTTTTGATACAGCCTATTTTATTTTTATTTCATGGCGCACACCTGATAATGACCAAAATTCAGCATAGGAATGAAAAATAAAATCTTTGATTTTATAAAGACATAGAAATCTTAAAATAAATTAGATAAAGGGTGAAAAAAACAGATATCTTTACTACAAGTTAGTAGAACAACCCGACACTTATTTCCTTCATAAAACTTAATATTTGAACTACAACGTACAACACAGAGGTACTTGGTTGATCCTCAGACTTTTCCTCACTTTCTTTTGTTGTCACAAGTACACTAGGGGCAACAAGAAACTTAGCGAGAGTTAGGCGTGAAGTGGATGGGAGGCAAAAACTATAGTGGCATAGTGGAGTTAACCTACTGGTACTGGCGTATCATTCGAAAGTATGGAAATTTCCGAATTGACCTTTGTAGGGTTTGGGTAAGTCTTATTATACCACAGGTCTTAGATTAAAATTGGATAAGTACCTTAGTTGAACTCTCCACCACGATACGCTTGACAATTATTCCCAATTTTTTTCTCCTTACATTTTTTCAAGATGGCGTGAATTAGGGGAGGCCTATGTCCAATACTGAACCCAACAGGGCTGCCGATGATGACGATTTTGAAATTTATTTTTTCAAAAACGGCTCAGCATATTTAAAAAAAAAACTAAAATATTTATTGAACCAGAACATTCAAATTACAATCAAGTAACAATATAGTAAGAATGTATCGATAATAAGATGCCTTATCTGTTTCTACCACCTGCACTGGCCTTATCGGCCATCTTGCAGCATAGTAGATAGCAAGAATATAATAGCTTATACACTAGCTACTATTAGGGATACACTTCTATAAAACGTAAGTATTTATCTATTCTATTCTATTCTATTGTTCATACCTGTTGTGTGATTTTATTCCAACAATCACGAATGCAAGTGTAAAACCACCTCAACACCAACAGACTAGGTGAAGCCAGCAAACGGATTCTCGCCCAGCTATCACGGGCGATATTTTTTGCGAACCCCGAGACGCAGCTTGGACTTACGCGAAAAATGTGTGACCGAGATACTCGCCAGATAGTGTGCTTTACGGCTGTACCTATATATTGTAGATTCGTTTACGTGACTAGAATACGGTGAATATTTTTGTTCCAATTTTATTGTAAGCTTTGACGCTACGATGTATTATGTAGTTATAAACGAAAAACCGTTATAATAGCAGTCCTAGTAGTTGTAGTAGAGCTGTTAAGCTTAGTGATTGTGCACTTTGTGAGAAAAGCATGAACAATCTACTATAGTTAATATGTTTTATGTGGAGCGAAGTCAGATTTGACCTCCGAGGTCGATTAATGGTAAAATCATACATTGTGACCTTTTCATCAGGGTTTATGGATACTTAATTTTTGGATCAAATAGAGCTGAGATGCACCTAAGGTGACCAGCTCTTTAATTAGAAGACATCAGAGATCTGTTGAAATAAAAATAATATGTTTGTGGTAGCAAGGTCAATCAGACGTCAATAAACTCCAGTGTAGTTGTATTTTTATTTTTTTTATTTTTTATAATAGCCTATAGACTGTCCCACTGCTGGGCAAAGACCTCCCCTCCTCCTTCCAAGTTGTATTTATTATTTAAATATTAGTTACATGTTAATCAGTTATATTATTTACATTTTAACAATAAATATAATTACACTCGTTTTTTACACAAATTTTTGTGGTCTAAAATTGCGTCCATATTGACCTTGCTTCCACAATAAAAAAATATATGTTAACAGATCTCTGATGTCTTTTAATTAAAGAGCTGGTCACCTTAGGTGCATCTCACCTCTATTTAATCCATAAATTAAGCATTATCAAACATTAACCCTGATGAAAAGGTCACAATATAGTATTTGACCTTTAACGACCTCGGAGGTCAAATCTAACTTCCCTCCACATCTTGAAATAAACATTGTGATACATACTAACTATAGGATAAAGTTCACGCTCTTCTCACAATGTGCACAATTTCAACTTTATATTTACTTCAACTGTTCCACTATTGGAATACTTCTAGAATTATTTTCGGTCTAAGGTTGGGATCCTTTAGACCCAACTGATTCGATAACGCACATTAGGTTTGAAAGGTCTAACAAAAAGGTATTTACTTATTTGATACTTATTTTAATGCCGTCCAGCTGTGTACTAGGATAAGCTGCTGATGATTTTGCGTCACTTATAAAAACAAAATCAGAATGGTTTTTTATTGTAAGTAAGTACCTTATAGTACATTTTTACAACGTCATTCTTTTTTACTCTACTACCGTTTCGTAAGGTGCTGTAGCTGAAAGGGAAGAAGCGGTAACTTATAACCTATGATCGGAGTAGGTAGGGCTGTTTTTGGTACTTGCCACATACGGTCATAATATGGATAAGTATGCCCAATAATCCCGGGATTTCCGGGATTGAATAAATATATTATTTAGATTTTTAACGTTATATTTGTTTTGATACACATTTAAGATTGGTGGCGAAATAATTTTTTTTAATATTCATGGCGCTAGTGTACCTATGGTAGTGTTTTAACTTCTTCGTAAGTTCACAATTTTAAAAAAAACGTAATCCGCCGAGTAAGGGCGAGGTTTATAAAAGTAATTTACAACATTTGCTCGATAACTTAAAACGGGATCCCGAAATCATATGCATATTAATATAACCTTTGAGGACATTGACCCGAAAGAGCCCTACCTACTCCGATCAGTGCTTATAACATTAAGTATTTTTCTGTATTTGTTATGTCTCATATTTCTGAGCAGTAAATTCGTGACGTATAATCCCAGGAAATTGTTGAGAACTATAATACAATGCTTTTCATTTTATGGTTCGAAGAGTATTTTAATTTGTAAAGGAATTATAAGTAATACACACAGGCCTAGGCTTACAGTTTTCAGGAGTGGTCGTTAGAATGTAATTATATTCGAAACAAAAGCAGCGACAATTCAGAACCTTTTACAAACTAAATAACCATGTTTGTCTATTTTCCGCAAAAACACGATAAGGGCATTTCGTGTCCAACTTTTATTCTGGAGTCATCGGTGCGGGAATGATATAAAGCAGTTTATCATCCTCTCTTGTCATATTTAGCTACGTTGTTGTAATATTTAGCTATGTTGTTGGGCTCAGAAAATGTGTGTTGAATACAATGTGTGGTGGGTTAGAAGGCGTGACGGGTGGGCCTGTTTTTCATGATGGCAACCCTAATAAGAATTTGTAAGTAATAAATAAAGTTCTAGGTTCTTTTACATTTTATGTTACAATTATAGCATTTAGGAAGTGTCCGTGTTGAAAATGCATTTTTCTACTCCCATTTCGTAATTTGTTCATTAAGAAACCACCATCAATAACATATAGAGGTTCATTCGTCATGGTCGTATGACAATAATGTTTTAATGAAATATTAAATAACAGTTTTCGATTGTAATATGTAAATTTTTCTTTGTTGTATGGCACTGCGTACAACAACTCTTTCGTATTAAATGCACTACATTTCACTTTCAACTACTTGGTACTACAGCCATTAAAAAAAAACTAGACACCCGGCCTGCGCGATGTCGACAATACGTCAAACATATCTACGGTTTCCTTAGTTACCAATAACATGTTAAGCTGTAATGGCGTCTGAAGTCTCCGTAATGGTTTGTATTTTCTGTTTATAAGTTTCATGGTCGTAGAAAAAGTATTGTATGCAAGACACGTAATGGCGATTTTAACACTCGAACGATCTATTATTCGCTTCGTTCGTAAACAGTTCTCATTTTAAAATCGCTATAATTACGTGGCCGTTTCTTAAACAACTATTTTTCTACTCCCATTTGGTAATTTGTTCAATATGAAACCACACAATCAGCAACACAAACTACGTGTTATGTACATATTTCATATAACAAAGGTCTGAATGATAAACCCGCCTTAAATATTACACAAAAACTATTTTACGGACATAACTTTTTTATGTTATTGTCGAGATCTCAATTGTAATATGATATTCTCTTTTCGGCTTTACGACGTAGTTAGGGAAGGTTTATCTCTAGTCGTAACATACGAGCGTTTAGCTTGTTGTTAATATATGAATGAATAGATAAAAATATATATCTTCAACTAGGTATACTTATTACGAAAGGGTAAAACTTTCCTTATTAATTTACTTTGACTACTTCTCCGTTTTTCTGAGAACTCCCAAATAGTTTTGGGTCGTGTTTTATTTATCTATTTTTTATATTAATTACATTTTCCACAGACAAATCTAAATTTCTTGAAACAGAAAATTGTCTGTCTGGTGAATAAAACCCACCCAAAATAATGTAGAGTTTCGTGGCGTTTATTATTTCTGCCTATCTTTTGAACAATATCCATAAAGTTAAATTACCAGCTTATTACATAGACACAGAAATTCATAAAGTTAAATTATGATAGACACCGACGTTAAATAAAATCTGCCCTCCTTTTGAGTCTTTTGACCTTTCAGATAAAAAATAATTTCACTTTCATTTTAATGAATTTAATATTTTGTAAACAACCCTACACAAACAATACTCGTAATAAAACAGTTTATTGCTATTCAATTAGTAACCCCAAAGACCGCTTTCTCCCTAACCAAAACACTACTTACTCCAACCCCTTTGTATAAACTCGACGACATGTCACCCTGGGACACCCTCTACATGAAACAGACAAAGGGTGAGCAGAGTGTCTGGTCCTTGTCTCACTTAGTGAGTGGAAAAATTTTTTTTGCTCATTTGCTGGAGTGGAGCTTATTTTCCCATATTGTGAGTGCTAAATTTTTGTGGTCTAAAAAATATTCGTTTTTGTCCTTGTATCTTTAGAGCGCTTATTAGGTACAGGATGGATCCTAAGCTATTTAAAACTGACTGACATAATGCACTCAGTAGGATAGTTGGAAAGGGTCAAGTTGAAAACCAGCGTCTAATACATCTGGCGACACTCAGCTTAACTTGGTCCTTTTAATAGATCATATCATATGTTATCACTTGTTAGAATGGAAAATTTGGTCAATTTTGCAAGACAGCCGTTGGCTACTGCAGGTGCCAGGATTTGATTTTTATAAATAGATACCTACCTACTTGTTTTAAATTATATTGTATTGTAGTATTATGTATTATATAAGCTTTGAATTTCATTTTGAAAGTCATTTCGTGATATTTCTTACATATTTTTTGTCATATGGTCTATTAATAAAGGATTTTCTATTTTCTATAGTCTGTGATTTACAGCCCATAAACAAATGCCTATTATTAGTTGACTGAATTCATGAGCGATTTCATTCGGCACAGTTAGTCTGCCATTTACAGCCTGTAAACTGAAGCCTGTCTAATTAACTAAATCTTTGTCTAATTTGTCGACTGGATATAGTCAATAAGCGCTTTATACTACATTATACTTGTAAATATTGATTTTGTTAAGAGTACGGTCCCGTAAGTATATTTTCGTTCGATTGTGACCTTTGGGTCATTTTTAACCAGTTTCTCCTTTGACGTCATCGCGTCTGATCTCCGGGGAGTAGACACCTTACCTTTTGAACTTTTTGACTATCTAATAAGAATGACATAATGAGACACTATATATAGTGAAACCGCGTAACAGGCGGATCGCTCGCGATGCAAGAGGGGCGCGGGGCGAGATGACAGAGGGCGAGCATACGGCGTGCGGGAGGTGGGGCCTGCCCGCTCACCCTCTGTCATCCCGACTCGCGCCCCTCTAACGTCGCGGGCGATCCGCCTGTTACGCGGTTTCACAATAGACATCGTAATTGTAATAAAAAAGTCAAAAGTCAAGTTTTATTGCAAGTAAGTAGGTACCTACCTACCTTGAAGTACATTTTTACAAAGTCATCTTTTTTATTCTACTACCGTGCTATTACTGAAATCAAAAAGCGGCGCAGAAATAATAGTCTGATGGTCAGATTTCAATTCAGTTTTTAATAGCTTTAAAAATATACTTATTTTATATATATATATATTAATAGTTGAAAAGGTTTTAAGTAAAACATCTAACTTTCCATAAGCGTCCATTATCATTGATAAAAATAAAAATAAAAGAAGTAGGTATTTTAAAAATCCAAAGCTTAGCAAAATTCAACATACCATGTGCCAACTCTTAGGCATCCTTATAAGATTCTCTTTTGTGATGGCTGCCCCTCAAGCTGAGCAAAGTAGCGTGAAATCGCCTTAAAGGATCTCGGGGATGGATTTGCGAAATCTTCAGAATAACCCGATTAAATTGCATTTTAATTTATAGAGTCCTAAAAAAGTGCCATTAAAAATAGTTATTTATATATATTGGTGGTTTTTTTCCTTTTTAGGTTAAGTTTAGTTTTAGTGTGTTTTATGATAGTATAGTTGTACTCAAAAGCGGAGATAACTCTACGCTTTTGAGTACAACTTTCTTATCTAGGAGACGTTAGTGTAATTGAAGCTGTGACTTATTTATGTTAATTAATGCATGTATGTACATAATTAGCTTTAATATTATAAATATATATTAAATAAATATACCTAGATATATAAATGTATATATTTTATAAATTTATAATAGTCATAAAATCTCATTAACTTAAATTGTAATTTTAAATTCTAATTCTGGAATCTGAATGTTAGACTAACACTGTAAAGTGGTTAATATGTGTATCCATGTAATCTCCACGACACAGGCAATGCCAAGTGTGGAGGTTATAGTTTAATGTGAAATGTTAATTAATATGTGGTGAATGAATAAATTGTTTCACGTTTTCAATTTTTAACTTAAGTTTTCCTTTCTATAGCTATTTCGCAGAATATAGAAGCTACGGTTTACATCTATCTAAACAACCTTTGTTGTCTCTAAAATTCAGTCTGAGGAGAGGCTACATAAATTAATTCAGTTAGTACTTATACTTTCCAGTACCTAACAAATATTAAATATCTCGGCTAGGTTTTGTTAAGGCTGCGTTACCGTTGTGAGAAAACTAGGACACGAACTGCTCAGAGTAGATATATTTTTATAATAGGTAGAAGATAGGTTGCTTATTCAGTCAGTTTTTAAGGGTGATTTCACTTAGATGAATCCTGGTGTTTCAGAATTTAGCGCCGTTTCTTTTCTCCACTTTGCCTTTCTATTAGAAGTTTGCGTTAATTATGACTTCATGAAAACAGCATAACTAATGTCAAAGTATATAAGTACTGTTTAATATGGTTAATGGTACTTGGTGAAACTTGTATTACATTAGATTCAAATAATATACTGTTTCACAGGTTTTTACTGTATTTTATTAATTACGACCGGTTTCGTTTACACATCTTCAGGTATTTTGTTTTTTATAATAAGTACTAATTTGTTTTTTATTCTAAGTAACTGTTTTATATAATAAGTAAAATAAAAGAGTATTTATTCATCGACACACACACACAAAGTAATAAGGTGCAACACACTTATTATATTCTGATTTTTAACTCATGAACAAAAGAAATACATGTAAAATACATGTGCCTGATGAAATGGTCAAGGCCTCAGCGATACCTGGTTTTCAGAGAATATATTTCAGCAATCAAACTATGCAATTGTGATATATCTTTGCTGTAATCAATAGGAAAAACTAACGGTATACACATATACAGGGTGTGGCTATAGTTTTCGCTACCTCGACGACGATGTAGGGGTATCATTATGTTCACAGTCGTTCAGTGAGACCGCAGCCTTACGACTTAAGGTGTGAGTATATTCCCGGAGGCTGGTCTGGCTGAAAGCCAACTGGGCACGAATTAGAACAACCATATATCTTGGGGGAATTCAAGAGGTATCAAGGTAGGAAAACGAATGATTTAGTACAAGGTTATGGGGTAAAACTTGTCTTTACGTTCAGGAGTGCTGTACGTAGAATATTCGATAGTTTTGGTAAATATTTAAATTCAGAAATGGCAAATACATCTATACCTACACACACACACACACACACACACACACACACACACACATATATATATACTCGTATTGAACACTAACTACACAGATTTATATTTGATTTTCTGTGTTAAAACAGTCTATAATATTCGTGGTTAATTGATATGATTTCACTTATTATTATTATTATTATTATTGGATTAGCAGGCAGGCAGCTAATGCTGGTTAGCCTGTTTCTTCACATTTCGTACGTGGCTGTCTAATCTGTCATCACTTGCCTACACTTGTCATCACATTATATAATATGAAAGTTTTCAAAACCATTCTAATCGTGGTTTGGTGTGGCCTAACAATTTGCATCTGAATTCAACTCTTTTTAACGAAACTGTAAATAATATTTTAGTAGATAGGTGTATCCAAAAAAATATATATAAATATCCACCACAGGCAGGTATATTCTGTTCAGTAGGAATTTTCCATCACGTTAAGAGAGGCTGAAATGCTATGGGGTCGAAACTTCAAGGTATACTTTACGTATTTTTTATTCGCCGATTGATAATAAGTAACAACAAAATTATCTACTTCGATTGTCTTTAACTATACTTTGCACAAATATTTATTTGCATTCATTGCTATGCTTGAGAAATTTTGGGCTCACATTAGTTTTAATTCTCCATCAACGTCAGTACTCACAAAGAACAACGGCGCACCATAACTTATAACAACTATTTTACTCCAACTTGTACAGGCTACAATCAATTAGCTTTTTTGATTTTCATTATTCCATTAATTTCATTGTTTTCTTTGTATTTTGCACTTTCTCTCTGTATTTTGTCTTGAACGGACGTTTCTCAGTTTATTTTTGTTTCCTACTACTATCTACCTACCTATTTTCTACGTTTACTATTTTCTGTGTTCTGTTCCTTAAAAATATAATATCTATTACCAAGTTCTTCTATAACTTCATCTGCACAGTGTCCTAGAACCCTGCTAGCTGGCACCTAGAGGACAGACTGTACAGATCAGACAGAATAGGTCTCTCTTCCCAAAGTCATAAAAAATTGTATGGAAAGTCGCCACCTTTTTTCTAAAAACCCTTCAACCAACACTGAATCACAACGACGACCTATAGAGAAAACCAAACTACTTTCCCATAGGTATACTGCAAGATGGGAACCATGGAAGCCTATTGTGTGAAGCATTCAAATTGACCCAATAAACTAGCCGGGACATCGCAGTCCGGTCAATTTAAGACCTCAAGCTGTCAATAGCAGTCTTATCCATCCCACAGCACGAACGTACGAAGCTATAACTAACTCTTTCGATCAATATGGTAATGAAAAAGACAGCTAGCTCTCGCTCTAGACCTGAGATTACCTAGGCACATCACATGAAGCTGACAGTGCGGAAATTACGGTCCTTTGAGCTGTGGCAGAAATATACAACCATGGTTAGATCATTATGTGTTGGAAATAAGCGTATCAAATAGACTTTTTTTTTCATTAAGGTTCTGTTTCTGAATGACTCTTGTGGTAATAAATTAAGATTATTTATTTGATGTTGATTTGAGATGGAATATGAAACTAAAAGTGTGTACTAACTCCGACAGTTATCAATACTTTCAGCAACCATAGCACATGTAACTAAGGAGAATAATCGAGAACTGAAAAGGTACAAATCGTGTTGAAAATCCTGGTTTTGATATGCCTATTCGTTTGCATGACGATCGATAAAAAATATTAAATTACTCTGGAACTATAAGTCCATGTAGCTAGTATGATATTGTTTCATTCTAACCGGCATACAATTCCATTCAGAGCCAATTGAATTTTTAGTAACCAATAGGGATTGCAATCCCGCAGCTTCGTTAATCCTGCGGGACCCCCCGTAGTTAATATAATTTTATAGAACTACATTAAAACAACAATATGTTTTTTTTATTCACAAATCAACTTTTATTAGACTTTTAAAATAATCAAGTATCAATAGTTTGTTTTGAAACATATAACAGTTTTAAGTGAAATATTAGTAATAATTAAAGTGCTTTTTATTAAAAAATAATCAGTCAACTCAAGAATAAGCAGGTAAGCAAAGTTACCTGATAACCTGAGGTGCTTCACTAAGGTATTTTGACTCATTTTAGATGCTTTTTTTGGTATAAAATAAAATAATCTACTCTTGCTTAGAAGAGAAGAGCCTTTGATACTCGTATTTGCTTGCTCAATAGTATCTTGTTGTTGCAATTTTTCCAAAGTGAATCGAAATGTTGTGTCCGAAGTTATAAGCGTTGACTCTCGTCTACAGAGTGCCTCAACGCCCAATTTAAAAGACTGTAGGCTGACTATGAGATTATTAATCATGATCCACTTTTCGTCGTTGAATTTCGTGTCAGATCCGATATCGATCAACGCTTTATCGATACAATTTTTCAAGTTGTAGAACCGTTCTAACATATTTAACAGGCTGTTCCAGTGAGTACGACAGTCAAGAATTAAAGCCAAATTTTCTCCAGTCTCTTACTGTTCCTTTAGTCGTACATGTTTTGTAAAAAATACATAATTTAATTTATTCTTGGTTGGTGACCATTTTACGCGGAATATTTGGTGCTATTTTTCAAACTTGCGGGATTCGCGGATCCGCGTTAACATGGTGCGGGATCACGTACCCCAAAAAATGTTGCGGGATCCCGTTTTGCGGAATTGCAATCTCTAAATGTAACTATGATAAAGGTAAAGTTATGTCGAAACTGATTCTACTGGTCGACCATGTACAACTTTAAAGCATATCGGATATCAATCCTGTACTAACGATTGGTTTCGACGTGTTTCAGTTTCAGACTGCAACGTCACGGAAATTGCACGGAGTAAATGCACCTATATTCCACATTGAGAACTGGAAATATGAATGGAACACCTGTCATTTCTGTAAAATAAAAGCTTTGAGTTTATTGGGTATTTTATTTTATTTATTTCCTTCCAAAGTAAAAAAAACCGTTACGTTATAGCACAGAGAACCCTATAGTCACGTACATTGTTACAAAAGGGCATTTACTGGACAAAGAGAACATACTCGGAGTTAATTTTATATTTAGTAGAATACATCTACATCATAAAACTGCACACAAATGACATCCACAATTGGTAAGTAGACTAGGATTAGTTAGTCTATGATATCAATTAATATTTAGAAGAGATCTATACGATTTATGCTGCCTGGTATATTCAGGTGTACCAATGTTGTTATAGAGCGTGTGCTCTATAACAAAAGAAAAGAAAATCGAAACAAAATCTCTTCAATCTTTTCTAAGGTTTTTTACAAACATACAGATGGACGCACCGAGGGACTTACTATGTAGTGATAGGCAAAGAGTGTTCTTTGCCTATCACTACATAGTAAGTCCCTCGGTGCGTCCATCTGTATGTTTGTAAAAAACCTTAGAAAAGATTGAAGAGATTTTGTTTCGATTTTCTTTGATGTGATGATTCATTTGCTTTTTTTTTAGCTTTGATTACAAAATACCTACTTGGGTAACTTCAGCAGCCCGACTGATATGCTGGCTTCACTGTTTCCTACGTAGGAAATCACAGAGCTAATGTGATTAATTACCTTGTTTGCTGCAGCTTAAACGTTGAGAGGGTCTATTTTTATATATATTTGTAATTTTCTATGTATTTTATTGATTGACAGGGCACGTGAGTAGAATGCAGGACGATAGGTGGCCCCTAAGACTGCTCGAGTGGCGACCCCGAATGGGGCGCAGAACTGTCGGTAGGTAGCCCGCGAGGCGGACCGACAACATTGTGAAGACGGCGGGGAGGATTGCGTGCACATGAAGAGGCCTATACCCAACGATGGGTTACGATAGGCTGAAAAGAAAGAAGAAGAAGATCTATTTTATTATAGCAAAAATAAATAATATTTTCAATTCCATTTCATGTCAAAATTGATTCCAAAGAATGGTCTATTACCCTTAAAAACTGCGTAAAGCAAGGCCGGGGGCGCTAGTATAGAATAGAGTACAGAACACAGAAGTAGCAGACATATTTCGCATGGTAAATAGGCTGGGAAGCCAAACAACGGCATGAAAGAAGTCTCATTTGCAACGGGCGTATCACTCGGCGGCGTCTAAAGGTCCCATTTGTTGCTACGATGAGGTTGCTGAAGCGACTACTTGGGATTGAGGCACAATGAGATATTTATATAACTTTTTTTAGATATGTTTGACAGTCGTTCGAATGTTCGAATGTCGCCGTCAACATTTTTCACTCCAAATACGTCGCAAATAATATATATAGCAAATAAGTCGAGACTTATTTTTGGAAGTAGCACGTATATGGAGTGAAAAATGTTCTTTCGCCAAAGGATTGCTTGCTTGCTTATCGTATGGTTAGTGACCAAACTATTTGTCAGATTTGTTCAGATCTGCCCGTAGGGCCTCTGACATGGTTTAACGACTGCTGTCGAACGACGACAGCCAAAATATGGGCAATTTTTAAATAAAGTGAAATGACTCAAGATGTAACATAAAATACACTACAAATTGTATGCACTTTTATTTTGAGATCGAGCTATATTACCTATACGCAATTCTATATTTTAAGTTATAGAACCCACGTCTGAACACAATATTACTTGACAGTAAACGACGATGACGACTCTAGCATTGACATACATTGTTTGCCTTTGGCAAAAGAAAATCCTCACTATTTCAAAAAATATAAATAAATCAATAAGTGTAAATATGTATCTTGTTTTATCCTATGGGTAAGTATTGTTTCCTCTATTTATTAGCAAGAAACAATAAAGAAACATTCTACGTACAAGCTTTTTTCCCAAACGCATATTTACTAACGTCAAAGTAATATTGTTTATTTTTGCACTCGCTACCTCCAGAACTTTACGTAAATAATGTCCCGAACATTTACTACACGCTGTTCCCTTTCACGCCGGTGCCTTTGCCATGGAAGCACGAATGAGTGAATATGCACTTTGTACATCATGACGTTATCCGGACACTTGCATTTTAAAACGGGTTAGGAATCAAGGACAGTTGGATGTCAGTAAAAAACTCAGGGGCTACTCGCCTGAATCCGTAAATACTTTCTTTCAGGTGAAATTATTGAAACGACAGAGTTATGCGTTCACCAAATTTTTTTTCCTTCATTTTTGTCCTTCAGCAGTTAGAAAGTTAATTCATTCCCCATTCTGCAAGTAAGTAAGTAATAATAAGTAAGTAAGCTATCCACGCACCTACTTTATAATTTTTACTTTATATTTTTATAGGTCGTAGGTATTTCAATAGGTATTTTTTTATCATTACATTCATTAGTATTTTTTGGTTTCCCAACTCAGTTTTGTACAACAACCAATTTTCTACTTCCTAACCATGATGTGTTAACACGTTGAGGGTTACGACCTAGCTCATAACTTTATATTGATTTTTCTGTAATTTCTCTGCTTGTAATATGTTGTGTTTACCTAATAATTAAATTTAATTAAATTGGCACGTTTATTACATTAAATGGGCACCGTTATACACACAGCAAAGACTGAAACAGTTATCCGTGCACATCATTCATGCGGATACGACACAATTTTAGTTTTTTTTTAATGTTGGTCCTCTTGACATTTTATGACTAGTATGGCAAAAATAGATAGATAGATAGATAGAAACACTTAATTGTACACAAATACAGGAAAAGTAAAAACTACAGGAATAGTACCACTATATGTACAAAGGCCTTATCGCATAAAGCGATCTCTTCCAGGCAACCTCTGAAGTTAATTGGACATTAAAAAGATTAGCGACAGTGTAGTAAGAAGATATGAAATAGGTTACTATTACTTAATACACAGTAAAGTTAGTAAAATAAAAGTAATATGGCAGAGTAATATAAGTATATGTAATGTATCGAATTTCTTAATTAGTATCACTCATTATGACAGAAAAAAAAACAAATGAAAAATAGCTTGAAACAACATTTAACTAATTTGTTTTTTTAATGTAACCTTTTTAATGTCATCAAAACCAGCCATAGTACAGCCATACAAATAGTACAGCCAAAGAAATTTTATTACAAGTTTATACATACAATATGCGAAAAGTCTTTTCCCCCGACCTTATATATAGAGCGTCCTTACACCTGTAGAAACGATTTTAAAATCTAATGATTTTATAATAGTTAGTACCTATAAGATTTTTTTAAGATGTGAACAAATATAACAGGATATATTATGTAACCAACTCTCTATCCTATTATAGGTACAGTAGGTTACCTGAGTTATCAGACTCCTTTCGATACTGATACGTCAGCTAACTGGTCGAACAATTCAGGAATCCGACTACATATACAGTGCGTGAGCTTTTAGTTAAAAAATCAGACCTTGAAAACTTCGGTGTGCTTCGGTTATTGTTAACGATACGCGAATGTGCTACGACTGTAGTAAGAGAGAGACAGGGACAGAGGGCGATTTTACCCGATACCCGAATGTTTAACTAAAAACTCACGCGCTAACAATCAACTAACTGCATATTTTTTATTATTATTAACTCTTTATTGTACACAAAAAATATAATACAAACTTATACAAAAATATGTGAAACACAAAGGGCGTGACTTATCTCTAAGAGATATCTCTTCCAGCAAACCCCATAAAATTACAATTTGATTCATATCAAGGCAGGCAAAGTGTACACCTATATGCTAAATAAATATACCTACTTAAAAATAGAAAATACGTACATAAATATACTAATAAATAAATAAATACTATATACTAACATAAAAATATAATTATAATATAATAAAGATAATACAGCGATGACAAAATAAAAACTAAAGGACAGAAGTTTCTTAAAGATAGGAAAGGATTGACTTAGTTTTAGTCCAGTGTTGTTAGAGGAAAATATAACAGAGTAGTAACTTTTACGAACAAATCTTTTAATCGGATTAGGTATCTCTATGCAGAAAATAACATTTTTAATAGTTGAGAAACAATGGAGAAATAAGCTCTGCTTGGTTTTTTCTTTGAAATATTCTACAGCTTAGGAAAATGCTGAAGACTTAACGGCAACTACGTCTTCCTAGAATTTTCTTGTCTTTAATTTAATAAAGAAAACAAATAAATGGAATGGTTTATAATTCGTAAACGTTGTGACCGGGAGAGATGGATAATTTTCATGTTATCCACTGCTGAAAGTTAAATGTGGAGTAAGTATAGTACGATAATGTGTACACTCGCTCGTTTCGATGTTTTTAGGGATAGGAAGTACAGAGGAGCAGCGGCAGTGGCTGAATATAAACCTAGTCTTAAAGCAAAAACAATTGAATTCGAAAAAAAAACTACTATCCAATTTCTCGCACCTGTGAAACACATCGAAACCGCAATTTAATCAAAAAAACCGGCAAGTGCGAGTCAGGCCTTACCATTATCTATAGGGTTCCGTACTATTTATTTATATTTGTAAGTATCGAGTGAAATAACTTACAAACTATTACAGTTTTAATATTTAATTTTGTTGTACAAATAGAGGATATTGCCTATATTCTAGCCAAATTTTAAGTTCTTAGATAATAATGTTTATGAGAAAGACGTGATAAAATTTCTCTAAACATTTTCAACTTTTTGATAAGCTCTAAACACGATGGGTATATACTTTTTTTATCGAGACTCTTTACTTGTATAAGACCCCATCTAAAATATCATTATACAAAATTTTAAAGTCGATATTCGGATTTCGGTCAAGGAAATACCACGACCGACTCATCGTCACACCAGTTCGTCACAACGTTTTTGAATTCTGTATCTTGTCCGGGGTACCAGCTAGAAGCACGTTCTTATCTTATCTTATGATAGGGGGCCAGGATTAACCCCAGCGGCACTTCGACCCTTGAGGATCTTTTGTGCCTACCCCATTTTACATACTGGTCATGTACAGGTTTCCTCACGGTGTTTTCCTTCACCGTCAGAGCATTCGGTAAATGTACGTAAGTCTTCGAAAAACACGAAAAACTCATTGGTACATGGCACTGCACGGTTTCGAACCCGGACCACCCGCATGTGAGTCCGGTGTCCTACCGCATGTGAGTCCGGTGTCCTAGTCACTAGGACACCGACGCTTTTAAAAGCACGTTTCAGGCAGACTGACGGCGGAGCAACATCAATAAGATTCCGTTTTGCCCTCTGGAGTACGGATCTCTACATCGAAACGCGAGTCGTGTCGAAAGTTTAAACCATAATGTCCGCAAAAGGTCTTAATTTGAATATGTAAATTAAAACTAATGTATTCCTATGGACTCGGGGTAATTATGCTGATTCAACTGACCCAGTTCGCAATTGCACCGAAATGAGGAAGATATTTGAGTCGCCGAGTTACGATATGACAGTAAGTTTATCGCTCTACTATTAAGTGTATTGGTTGACGAAGTGGTGGATAATGAACTCTATCTAAAGTGTTGAGGGGGCAATTGAACCACTTTATAAGAGTCGTTCGCTAGTAAAACTTTCATTTTAAATAGTGGTTACCTTTTACGCATTACTGCATTTAAATATCGACCATCGTGTCCTGAAGCTTTCATTTATACTCGTACTTTTAATGTTAATATATTGCTTGCTTGCTTGCTTATCGTAAGGTTAGTGGCCAACCTATTTGTCAGAGTTGTTCAGGCCGCCCGTAGGCCTCTGACATGGCTTAACGACTACTGTCGAACGACAACCGGGACCGACTGCTTAACGTGCTTTCCGAGGCACGGTGGAGCTCAGATGAAATATGTCACTAGCGGTCACCCATCCAGGTGCCGACCGCGCCAACGTCCCTTAACCTGCACGATCACTTTCGGACCGTGCTCGCAACTAGGCTATCAGCTCATCATGTTAATATTCATTCCCATGGTATCGGCTCAATATATTAACATATATTGAGCCGATACCGTGTGAATGAAAATTCTTAAAAATCTGTACTTATAAGTTCCTCTGTCAATAGGTAGGCCGACCACAAGCTAAAGTATACCGCATCTGTCAATGTCCGCCTAATATGGTATATTTCAGTTTTAAAATAGAGGTTACGGGTTAGTTTGATATGTATTCGACTGTACAATAAAATAGATACCTATGTTTTATATATAAAAAAATTGGTTTTGAGATTTTGACACTTACTATTCATAAAACTGCCTCAGCTCCAATTTGCTAGTGAAAAGAAAATTCATTGACGTACACTGAAAAAAAAGATTGTTTCATTCATACAAGCACTTGTTTCGTAAGCCTGCCAAGTAGGTGTGTTCACTTAAACCAAGAAATAGTTCACTTTAACAATTTTATTAATTAAGCGTTTCGAATTTTCGATTTTTTTGTATACCAAGTACTTTATCGTGTCTAGTAAATAATGTTTCCGGTTGAATAAATATGTATACCTATGCCTTTATATACTCAGAATCAAACAAGCAATTTTTTCGGTGTATTAAATTTGTTTGTTTTACTCAGCTCCCACTCAGATTGAAGGAGCTTCGAATGGACTAAATTCATCCCGCAGGCTCTTACAATGTTTACTCCGGATTTAATACTAAAACTCACGCAAAATAACCATCAGGATTTACCTGTAAAAACAATTTGGAGATTAGGAGTTACTTATTGCAGGTTTCCTAAAATGGAGTACCTACTTTCTACTTGGTTAAGCTTGATTCAATAAAACCTTCAACTCGTTTAATGGTTTCTAAGATAAAATACTAATCTAAAAATTTAAGCCACCCCCGACTTACCTTTATCGAAATCCACTACCTACTCAAGATTCATATGTGGGAATGGTCAGCTCAAACTAGATTATAACTGTGTAATAGACTTCGATAGACAGTGGATGGAGCTGGTCTGGTTCTTCCGTTAGGCGTTTCCAGGTATTACAATAGACCATAAGAAGTATACCACTCACCTTGACTGGATTTGAGCTGCGTTTCATGCAAGGAGATGGACTGGTGTCCAACAGTGCACAGCAGTTTTCTCACTAATCACAAAGTATTGTCTAGCCAATTTATTACACAAACATAGTTCACATATAATAGCACACAAATCAAAGAAAATTATCCAAAAATATTGAGAGAAACCACATAAACCGAATTTCTTTCTTTCTTATACAAAAGAGCCGAAAAACTCCTCTCCATCCTAAACTGTTCAAGGTATTCCTGCAAAGAAAAGGTTAAAAATTGGCTATTGACACTTGATTATTTTAATACTGAAAAAATATTGTTACCAATTAGTTGAGTCCTATGGACGCACACTGACCCTTACACCTACCAACATACACCCCCTCACACACACACACATCACATACACACACCACACATCACACACACGCCATCTCACGCACACACCCCTCACACACACCACATACACGCATACTTAACTGTTTAATTTAGCATTGCCTTATGTTTTTTCATAATTTATTTATCGGAAGAGACTGGCCCCCACAACACAGGGTATCCTAGTGTGGGAGCCAGGGAAATCTGAGAAAATGTAAAAGATACTGTCTGCATTAATAAATTATTATTATTATATATTTTTTTTAAATGTCCGCCGTAGATTTCGTGTGGTCGAGGCAAGATGACAGCTTACCGAGAGTCTCCCACCACTCGCACGCCCGCATGTCGCGGATATTGTAGTATACCCACTAATAGGTAAATTATTATGCCCGAACAAACTGTTTGTGTTTGTGTTCACAAGACGGTTTTGCGTCGAGCGTCAGTTATGTATAGAACCACTAGGAGGTCTGTTCATGACGCCGACACTGGTTCATCAATTTCAATCAAATATTCATAAAAAAAATGCTTTATCATTTAAAACATCCGCATAGAAATTATTGTTCTCTTAATTTTCGAGATATACTTTTTCGTACAAACAAACGTCCAAGTTGAATTCCTCAACTCTTCGGTGGGTGGTTTATTAATAAACTTACCTAAGATTCTCCTTGAGAGATGAGTTACGAGGTTAATTTAATATGAAAACCCAAAATGTTAAATCGGCTCAAAATAGCCCACGTACTGCAACTTGGAATTTGTTCAGAAATAGTACTCGAACGTTCCGGTTTTTTTTTCTTTAGAATTAAATCTCCGTGGAAAATTCTTTTACATATTTTATTTTCAAATTTATAATACTCAAAATCTCGGTACTACAGATTTCATAGGTCTATAGACACATAGAAATGATACTCAAACTATTTTCCCGATTAGGAATCGGAACCCCGTCATCACTTGCACAGAAAACTGAGTTACACATACTTACGAATATAATCTTTTACCATTCCAGAAAACCATTATACTCTCATAATTCAGAAACAATTTACTTACTTATACTTTCTTCAAAAACCGGAAAAACGTCCCAAGAGTCTCAAGTAGAAGAGCAAAAGTTCCTCGGCATGTCAAGCGCAGTTAACTACCCATGATATATGTTTGCTTTTATCCAGTGTACTTAATGCAGAGCCGTGGACGTCTCCGACCCTCGTCAGTGGTGTAATGGCGAGATTAGTTGTGTTTTCCGGTGATAAACATGGACTAAAAAAACATTACGTTTAATGGCATAGTTTGAAGCTTTTTTGTGTATATTGGCCAACACATCAGCACCTTGTCGCTTTAATTTATTTGATACATTCATGCGAATGTTAAGAATTCATGACAAAGACTGCTGTGACAGGGTTCTACAGACCTATGATATATTTTCCACTGTAAGTAACAATAAGAGTAATTAGGCTAAGAGAACTTGCAACACCAAGGGTATTCAGATAAGTTTGATATAGAATCTAGTTAACGTTGCAATAATCTAAGGTAGGCTATACGAAATTACTAAATAATTATAATCTTTTTAATTATTAAGAAACATTAATCACTACCTACCTATAGGTTCTTTTTACCGGCTTCACACGGGTGTATTTTCCCGTAAAAACCTAAAAAGTGGCCTAACATATAACCTACGAAAAATAAAACCCCCATCTAATTCGGTACATCGTCTGTTCTCGAGATTTATATATAAGAAGATTTTAACAAAAAGTACTAGAAATAATCAGAATTTCGGTATTATTGAAGTGATTGATTCGCTATTTTGAATCTAATCAACGGTAACGGAAGTGATTTTTTGTTCAACATTTTTTGTTCCCAGTAAGTTGGATATCATTGATACTAAAAGTAAATATCGTTCTCCTCTTTCAGACTTCGTGTACATTAAAATTCATGTTTTTACGTGTCCAAATCAGACGTCGTCGCTGTAGAAATATTTTCTTTTCTAAAAGAAAAATACACAGAAAAAATTAAGGCTATATTTTCGTTTGCAATGGGTGAGATGGGATGTTAGATATTTTTTTATTAAAAATGGAGGTTTAAGTACAAAGAAATGGCTTAAAATATTTTTTATCCATTTTGGGCGACCGATGATAAATCCTACAAACCTTTCATATGTTTTCTAACAGCCTGACACTGCATCACAAATAGGAAATTCTAAAATAAAATGTCTCTAATGAGAAATACTACATAATTATAATATATAATAACACTAACTACATTCTACTCGTAATTTATTACTAAGTAGAACCTATTTGCGCGTAATAAAGAGATATTGCGAAAATACGCCTCTTTTAGCTTCCTATACATTCGGAATTGGAGTGCTTTCCATCAAAAATGAGGACGAGACGTATGTTGACATAAAACAAAGGAATGAGAGAAAAAAAGTAGACGGTAGGCCGTAATTCTTTCATATTGCGCAGTAAAAATGCATGCTAAAGAAAGTGGGAGTAAAATCTATACGAGTATGCTTATAGCTTGGCCTAATTAAATTATAAAATTTGTACCCAAGTAAAATCGTACGAGTAATACCTTATTTAAATATTATACTAACATAGGATATTGTATAGGTTTTTACTGGATGTCACATCGGATATTTTGCGTAGATATTGGGCATTCTACGTATGGCCATTTTACGAATTGGATTTTTGTGTACCCATTGGATGTCTGCTAAAGTTCAGTTTCGCCTAATTCAAGCAAGAAGATGGTATCTAAGCAAAAAAATATGTACCTATACACATATGCTCAAGTTCCTACTGGTGTATGGACTGTGAATGCTTTGTAATCTAACCGCACAAATAAACTTATTCTTATTCTTATATGTACTAGTCGACATTGTCCCACCACTGGACAAAAGCAATTAACCCTCCGACTGTTATTTAGGAAATTCCTATCAAATTATTATGCTATTAATAGGTATTCCTCAATCTCGGTCGAAACCGCCTACTAACCACAAATGCAATTGACATCACCGTCATGTACTGATTTTGACGTCACTGTATAGACTATGACGTCATAGTGCACAACATAATCGACTACCTGGCCTTTACCATCATAGTATTTCAGTGCATTCTGTCTTTACGTCCCTTGTCGGCTTAGTTCACAATCATAATTGCATTCTGGAGCCAATTTAAGGGGGAAATCTTGTATTGTTTTTAAAAACTTGTAGGTTCAATAATTTATGAGGCGAAAGGTCATAAAGGTATAAGTACCTAATTATTTGATTACAGTCTGTACATTGAGTTTAGGGCAGTAAGGAGAAACGATAGTTTTTAAATTATTATTTCTTATAAAAAATTAAAGATTAAAATAAATAGATTGGTAAAGATTCAAATATTCATAAAAGAATCAGATAATCCGACCACCGATTCTAATTACGAATTAGCAACGTTGGCATAGCAGTCTCGACCCAAATCTAAAGAGTTAATCAAATCGTTTAGTAAGACATCAAACAATTCTAGCGTATAGGTAGTACTTACTGGTTCCCAATGTAGGTATGGAATCAGTAATATGGCGTTAAAACCAGACGCCAGAACACACGGTGACAAAAAGCGAATATCCGGCAACGTCCCATTTTCAACCAGGTCTATTTTGCTACAATATTTTTTTTGGACATGTCCGCATTTTCATGCCGTATGAACACGCTTCGACATTGGAAAAGAGAATTTTCAAAATAGTCCGGGTAAAATAATTGTATTTACAGAACGGTGGTTGTCTTTGTAGGTAAATAGACTATTTTTGTTTTGTATTTAGGGCTGTAGCAGCATTTTTTGATATTAACGTTATAGAGACTTAGTAAAGTAAACACATTATTTATGGGTCACTGTATACGATATTATAATAATGCCTGATACTGTAATAAATATGACAGAGAGAAAATTTAAGACCCATATAAGACGGACCTTATGTAAAAAGGGTTATTATAAAATAAATGACTACTTAAATGATAAACAGACTCGGTCCTAAATTCAGCTCCAGCTCTGCACATTGTGTACATATATGATTGTATTCATAATAACAATAATAATAATAACTACTGGTGCTTTCTAGTACAGGCGTAATACCCAAACATTTACATCACAGTTTGCAACTAATAGATCTCCCCAAAAATACATATATCACAATGCAGAAAGCCGCAATCCTGAACACTTGGCGGATCGTACGAAAAATTTTACAGGATGAACCGTCAGGTGAAACAACTTTAGCAAGTGAAGCTCACTTGGTCCTGGACCCGTGAGCTTCGCTCTAAACTGACCCCAGAAATGGGAACAAACCTAACAGGTAAACATATAATAATAATAATATATTTATAGACAGGCAGCATATATGCTGATGCATCTGTGTCATAGTGTTAGAAAGTTATATGTTCTTAGTTTCATTTTATAGATATCACAGTTCACTTTTTATTATTGTAAATTATACTTATTTCAAAAGATGTGCTGCTGAAAGTTTCTTGCGCCGCTTCTTTCCTTTCAGATATAGCACCTTACGAAGCGGTGGTAGAGTAAAAAATTACGTTGTTAAAATGTACTATAAGATACTTACAATAAAAACATTTTGATTTTGAGAAATGTACATTATGTACGTAAAATTACTACATCTAAATTATCATTTTATGCTATTGCGGATCTCCGGTACCAATTTTGCAGCTCATTAGGAAGTCTTCTCTCACACATCATCGGTGTCACCTTCGGCGGATAAAAGATTGACACATTACGAGCGTGCTTCGTGGCGGAAAACAGAGATGGCGCTGTTATGCAATTGAGAATAGGGGGAACAGGAACTGGAAAATTCCAGGTTATTCAGCTAGTTCAATCACACCCCACTTCACACACTGCACCGCCACACTCGCGTACACACTCCGCTGCATGCTCCTCCGTCGTCAAAATGATGATAGGTATTCCAAAAATACCGAAGTCCGTACTCTATTCCTGCAGGCGCCGATAACCCGACAAGATCGTAGGTCCCCGATGTACCAACACTCGAGGAGCGACAACAGGCACTAGGGGACCGATAGGGATGCAAATTACTGCGTACTTTATACTCTAAATATTATAAAAATAAAAAAAATCGCAGACTTATTGTTGTCCCGCCAATGGCGGTAGGAAAAAAAAACATGCTATTTAACAATAAATATATTTATCTTGACCTCTGATTTTCTTCATACTCGTAACTGACATTTTAACTTTATGGTCAGCAGAATCCGATGTACGAGTATGTTGGAAAGTACACTTATTATTAGGTACTCTACTCGTGCAATTTTGTTACTATTGCGCGAAGCAGATTTAATCCGAAGCGAACATTCCCATCATTGTAGTAACGAAATCAAAGGTTCAGTAGGTACTTACTCATCTGTATAAAATAGCGATCCCACAGCACAAAAATAAAATTTAAAATATTTAAAAAAATGCACTGCGAAGCGAGTCACTATTCAATAGTTTTGTTGACTCTGGTATACTTTCATCGCACCGCTGCAAACAAAAAATACATTTATTTTCCGATCAATCTTATACCGTGTTATCATTCGCAGCTGACTTACAGTTTCCGAAAATAAATTGCGCAATAAATTGTTGTAAACGCCACATAAATAAAGCCTACGATGCATGCGTTTTAAACTATTTTTGGGTTACGACTTTATTTATTGAATTGGTCAGTTAGCTATTTTACGGCCTTTTGTGGCTCCGATGTAATATGAAATATGAAGTAATAATATTATGTTATACATATCAAAACTTAAATTTATTCCTGATTGATTAGCAAGGATTTCTCAGGGTTAGTCGTGCATCGAAAACCCCTTAATAATATTATAGTGAGGTGAGATATGGACAACGGTGCCCACTTACCATCAGGTGACAGCTTTCCTTATCGTCATCATCAGCAGCCTACTCTAGTCCACTGCTGGACATAGGCCTCTCCCAGGGCGCGCCATTGAGCCCGATCTTCGGCTCTTCTCATCCAGTCGCTGCCAGCCACCTTGCGTAGATCGTCGCTCCATCTAGCAGGGGGCGTCCCACACTACGTTTGCCCAAACGCGGTCTCCACTCCAGAACTCGTCTACCCCAGCGGTTGTCGGTTCTGCGACAGATGTGACCGGCCCACAGCCACTTCAGCTTGCAAATCTTATGAGCTATGTCGATAACTTTTGTTCTATGCCGGATCTCCTCATTTCGGATTATATCCAGCAGATATACTCCGAGCATAGCTCTTTCCATAGCACGCTGAGCGACTTTCAATTCTGCTTTCCTTATACAATAAAAAATATATAAAACAAAATGGATGAAAATTTTGCATTCGCCTTCATCAACACCGCAAAAATCACCACGAACATGGGTGAATAAAGTTTACTTTAACCCTCTATGCGCGTACAAGCTATTGCGCATCGTGTGATTGCGCGCTGGTCTGTGATTTTGAAAAAATATATGCTCGGAAATATGTTCAATAGATTCAATTTTTTGAGTTTGGATTGGAAGTAGAAATTAAAAAAATAAAAGAGGACAATAATGGATTTTCATACAAAACATTTCTGACTTAGGCCAGAAAGCCTTTTTGTTTTCATCTAAGGAGATTTAATTGATTACATACCAGAAAATTAAAAAAAGTGCAAGACTATATTTTTTGCATAATTTGTCGGCCTAGGAATTTATGAATACTTGCTTTAGCTCGGCCTTCAAAAGGCAATAGCCAATTTCATGACCTCTGCAGTAATGTACTATTTCTCTTATGAATTGTGATAATCTGCACTGCCATCTTTAATGAACACAAATAAAATTGATTACCAGTTAATAAATCAAATGTAGGTATTTGAGTATTATGTCGGATGTTAATTTCGGAGCGTCGGTGGCGTCGTGACTAGGACGTCGGACTCCCGTGCGGGTGGTGCCGAGTTCGAAACCAGGCAATGCCATGTACCAATGAGTTTTTCGTATTTTCCGAAGACTTACGAACATTTACCGACTTCTCTGACGGTGAAGGAAAACATCTTGAGGAAACTTGCACACTGAGTTACCAGTGTGTGAAATGATGAAGGCAATGGCAAACCATCCCATTAAATCTGCCACGAGAGTCGTTCTATGTGATTAATTCCTTAGAATGATCACGACCCTCAGCAATGAGGAATACGACTTAGAAGAAGAAGAGTATTATGTGATGGTATTTGCTTTGGCAATATCCGAAATTCTCTTGTGAGCACAAACGAAACATTAAATATCACATATATTAAGAACCTCCATAAAGACTATATTATCATGTCATACTTATTTCATGAGTTTACCATGACAAACAAATTTTCCCAAATATTTTTGGAGAAATATATTTGGCAAAAGCATTAAATTTCCGGTGGCGGCCGGAACCTACGACCTTTAGCCCGGCTGACAGATGTTTTCATGCGGGATAACCGGGCATGTTGCGCTACTCGTTTTACACGAGATGTTAAAGGTGAAATACAAAATAAAACCGTTATAAGCTGGATGAAAACACTTCTCTGTAAAAAAGTAAGTAAGTAATATGTTTATTTCACACACAGCAATGACCGAAACTGTTATAATAAAATAATTATGTAGTCAAAGGTAAACATATTGAAATCATGTCTGATGGTCTGCTGTTGATGTGAAAAGGGCCTCAACTCAGCTTATTGCTGCAGACAAGAATGCCTACGGCGCTGGTATTCTGTTGGACCATGACCGATGGCTGGTGAAAACCTGTCCAAGAGGACAAAGATACGACACAAATAAGTTTAATTGAAGATGGGTAGTATTAATAAGTGAAAAATATATATACCTACATTTGCCATGACATATAAATGATAAAAATATGTACAATACAGTATGTTCAATAAGCTAAATAATGATAAGATAAAGGGAATAAAGGGAACAGATCCAGACTAGGGCAACAGTAATTGCACCGACAGCAAGTTTGAGCGAAGTCTGTTTTTAAAA
This sequence comes from Hofmannophila pseudospretella, assembly GCA_947369225.1. Lineage (NCBI taxonomy): Eukaryota > Metazoa > Arthropoda > Insecta > Lepidoptera > Oecophoridae > Hofmannophila > Hofmannophila pseudospretella. The sequence continues at coordinate 5,130,801 of OX376328.1, read as the reverse complement.
GCTGTACACGAAATCATATTTAATTTGTTTACACAGACAACTAATTGTCAACAGCTGTTTGTGGATCCTCATGTCTCATTCATTTCATTTATGAACGGACCTGGCCTCTGGTGTGGCGATGATGGACCAGAAATATACTGCAGCGACACTAGAAGTGGTCCCGAAAATTTGTTAGGTCAGGATGATCTTGTGAGCGTCTACTCTACAGGCCTGGAATAGATAACGGACAGAATAACGCTACCTTCGGACTACAGCAACCCTTTTTTTACGGGGGGAAACGCTCATGCATATCTCTTCGCCGCAAGGGGGAGACGAAGAGGTTATGCCGGACTTTTACCCCCGATGTTCATGCACACCGCCTAACGGCGAAGCGAAAGGAACGCTTGCGCATAACTTCCGTGACTTCTCCAGCGGGTGTCCGCATTACGGACCCAACTCTGGAGACTCACGTCCCCATTCGGCTTGTGGTGGCGTGCCGGGACTACAGCAACCCTATTGGGAAGTTGATCGACCACCCACGAAACAGTGGAACCCTGCCACAATTTTTCCTGATCGAGTTAACCAGCAGCCGTAAAGTAGTTAAAATTATTGCCAGCATTTACACTTAAGCGTTAACTAGTTGTCCAAAATTAAGAGTTTTATATCAGAAAAACCTGTGCCGTTACTATACGACCACAAAAACATTAAAATAGGTAATGACCTGTAAATGTCGGTGTATCAACAACAAACTTTTACTGCTACATAAACAATATTATATCGGTGTAAGCGACAAATGATAGGCGAATCTTACTTTCGTCAAAATAGTTTTGCGAAATTGTTTCTGGACAGGCGACCTTTGTGGTTTATGTCTATTTGGTGTTGGGCAACTTACCTATGGTAAAAAAAAGTAAAATTTAGACGTTTCTCGGTGTATGGACCGATCGAACCTTAATTCGTTGAAATATTTAAATGGTGTCTGTTTTAATTATTATAGTGATAAAGTACTGTCCAGCTGCTGCTACTACTCGTCGGGGGGCCCCAACCAAAGAATCAACGACATGCGCTGAGTGATCCCAGCATTTTTACAGCTGTGAGCGGCAATAGCCGCTACACTTTCGAATTTCCAATTGTCATACAGGAAATTGTTCAATATCTAATTTATTTTTATAAAATGAACTCAAATACATCTGTTAAGCTACTGTAACATTTTCGTACTATTTATAATGGCACTTAGGGAGATGTTCATAGCTGAAGTGGTGATTCCAGAAGAAAAAGTTTCCATTTCTTCTCTCTGAAAATGATAGGTAGCACTCCACCGAGAAAAGTTCGAGCTAAGCTCGAGCCGAGCCTATAAGGCCCGCTAATATCACATAACATTTTATACGCACATTCACGTCAAACGAGCGGCAACTGAGGGAGAAATGATTGAATTCAGTGCCACTGAGCAAGTTAGCCTCTGAATTCAGTCAAGTGTAATTTCATTCAGTACGGTAAGTCGCGTTTTAACCTGTAAATACAGCAGCTCGTTTAATTAGTCGACTGACTTCAGTCAAGAGAAATAAGCGCTTATCTGATGTGGATCGGCTTGGTGTAGTATGAATTATCCTTAAGACAGACTGAAAATGGACTCAGCTTTTACTATCAAAGATTTAATACAGAAGATTAACCCAATAAAGACCAGTGACTTAATATACTCTATCAATTTGATATTCCTCCTCATGATTTGTTCCCGTGGCTGCCCTGGCGTCAAATTAGACTCCAGCCTTTCAGATCGTTCGCCACTTATAAATTGTTACGTCACAATGACATAGCAGCAGTGGGAGCGTTAAATTTACGGCGGCCATTATGATGACGTCACCGTAGGCGGTGTCTCCGACAAACGACTTTTGTTACGGACTGCAACCCTGCGTTATTGTCTTAAGGTTATCGCACACTTATCACCCCGGCACCTGATCAGTGTCGCCTCAACTCGAGCCGTTCAGTATTCTTTGTATGAACAAAACTCCATACTGCAACACACGAATCAACTTCGTAATGGCATTCGTTGCCGTGCCGACACCTCGGAGGTGCTGAGCGCCGGTTACGTGCCCGCGCCGGGTTGACGCCTGGTTGACCGCGAGGCGGTACGGAGGCGATCCGGTGCAGGGTTGATATCTGTGTGACAGCCTTTAGTCGGAGTGGGATAGGATAGGAAAATAGTGGGATGACGCAAATTTTATTATATTTCTATGGTCTTGGACTTTTCACTTTTTTGCTTGGAAAAGTTTTTCATAGGATTTTTTTAATAGGAACAAATGAGGTATCGTTGAATAGGGAATCGATACATTTAAGAAACTTAAAAATGCAACAAGAACTTTAGAAGTTGTGCGTCAATGCAGTTTTGAAATCAGTCATGGTACTGTCGACCACAAGCTTTAGCCACCATCTGTCAAAAACCTTCGATTAAATCTCAATCTTACGACTGCGCAATATGATACATTTCAGATTCTCAAATTTACCCAGTAAAAGTCGAGATTTGAAGAGGGATGCATGAAAAATTGGCGCAAATAAAGCTAAAATAAGAGAAAAGGAGAAGAGGCATCGATTGACACAAACATTATGCAAATCGTCCCGCGGGAAACCCGTCAACGAGACCTCCGAAGTTGCGGCGGACGGTAATTTGGAGCCGCAGCCTAGTACGAGCGGGATTACTCGTACATCATAGAAACTTTGTTTCATTAAAATAAAAAATAAAGAAATAAAATGAAAATTTATTCATGCCGACAGTCTCTTTTACATTGTCTTTGATTTCCCTGGCTCCCACACGAGGATACCCTGTGTTGTGACGGCCAGTCTCTTCCGATATATCTATATTATGATGACACAAAAAGGTTATGCAATTAATTAAACAATTTGGAATGCGTGCATGTGTGGGGGGGTGAGAGGGTGTGTGTGCAGGATGTTATTTATTTCTTAGTTTTTCCCACTGTCGCCCACTTCCCGCCGGTGCTCGCCAATTGACGCGTATGTATATTTGTCTGTGGCATCATAACTTAAAAATCGATCATCAGATTTGGACGCGGATTATTTTATTTACTCGTAAAAGAGAATTTTGTCGAGAGTGTTAACCCTTCTTAACCATGTCTAATACAGTGGCCAACACATCAGGCAGTACAGTATTAAAAAAACCGGCCAAGTGCGAGTCGGACTCGCACACCGAGGGTACCTTTCTATATATTTTTTAAACAATAATATCATATTATTATTTTTTGCTCAAAAATCACAAATACTTCGTTTTATTTTCCCCTGAATACGTATGGGTAAGGACGCGAAAAGTTGTACATTTTGATTATTTTTTTCGATATTTACATGACTTTTAATGGAAAGTTATATTCAAGAATAATCGTTACATCCTTAGAATTATCCAAAATATGTTTATGATTCCATTTAGCATAAAATATTAAGGTTGTTAGTAAGTAGTAATTTTAGTCTCCATACAAAAATGAAGTGTCTTCTGACTACCCTGAATTTTAAAAAAATCATAGAAAAAAAAGTATGCTGGCATTTTGCCAGCCAAAATCCCCAAAATTACTCTAAAAATACTGAAATGGTTCCTGAGTCAGAATGGAAACATACTGTGGAACCGAATTGTCCAAAATTTGAAAACCGAAAGGCGAGACAACCAGGTTAAAATAACAACCAGTTTATTTTCACGCGCGGTAAGGATTATAGCTTCATGAGCAAAGATAAATTCAGATTGTTAATTGGATTTTACCGAAGTTCTGTATGTTTTCACCAGTACAAATATAAAGTTAAATTAAAATCAAAATAGGATTCAAATTTCCAAGAATTTGTTGTGCACTTGACTGAGAACTGAGGTTGTTTTTCTTTGTTCCTATGTTTAGATTGAAGCGTAAGAGAACCAGCGTAATTACGTTATTATTAATGAGGCACAACATCTAAACAAACCTTCAAGGAATATAACGCATCGAAAACCCTCTAATAACATTAAAGTAATTGCATTTTTTTTATTTTTTATTATTGTTATTTATCTATTTGAGGGTAGTATCTGTTTCATACGCCTTTTGCACCCGTATATTATGTATCTTATGATTTTTCCATCACCTGAAGGTTGCCTGGAAGATATCGCTTAAAGCGATAAGGCCGCCTTCTGCACATTGTATTGTACCTCTCTTTATGTTGTATGTTTTGTTTTTGTTCCGGGTGTGCAATGAAGTATATTTGTATTTGAACCAGGGCGTTCGTCTGCTATCCTGTCTTCAGACACCTACAATAAAAAAGGCATCATGATTATATTTTTCTCAGTTTTCAATTTGCTCACAAACTCCGAAACTAAATACATAGATAGTTTTACGATAAAAGCGATAAGTATGTAACATAAAACTTCTCGTCAATATCCTTTACGTTGTCACATCCCATTATCCGGATCGCGGTTAGTAACCTCAACTCGTATCTGAAGCCACATAAAGGTACCCACACGAGTGCTTGCTCTTTACTAATAGGTGTCCGAAATCCCCCGTACGTGGCTAAAATTGAAACCTATCCGTTCAAGCCTAGTGCTAAACAAGCAGCCGCTGTGTTTGACATGACTGTACTACGAAGTCCGTTTCGGTAAAGGGCATAGAGTTGTACTGAGTTGATTTTGTAGGAGATATGTAGGTCAAAGAATTGTTTCGTAAAACTTTGTAATGTTCTCACGATTTATCTCGGTAAATCGTCCGCGAAAAATGCGTAGAGCATTCATGCTCATGCTCATGCTCTACGCATTTTTCGCGGACGATGGTGAATCGAAGGTTATATAGGGTCCTATTTTATTAGCGGCAAATATTTCTAGGGTGTCATCTATAGGTTATAATAATAACGATAAGGTAACAGATTTTTTTAACTTATCGAATTTTCGAGTTAAACGACTAAATTGTTTGTTTGAAAATTCTTCAAATGAATGAATTATTGCTATTCTAATACTGAAATAAGAAGTATGAATGAACTAGTTTCATGGTGGATGAGTTTATGCCACTAAGGCGCAAAATAATGGGGTTTATTTGTCTTTAGAATGGAACATGGGTTATTTTTTCGTGTAAAGTGGTACAAAGGACCAGCACATACCCCCTCCAAATATTTGCTACTAATAAAAAAGGACCTTACGTATTGACAGCTATAAAGCTGCTATTATGATGTCTCTAGTTCTAGTATTCCTGCTGTAAATGTCTTTTTTTTCAATTTAAGTAGGTAAGTACTTACTTATTTATTATTTTGATATTTGTATCAATTATTAGGAAACTATGGGTGTTAGATATTTGAAATAAATGCGAATTAATTGTATTTGCATCAAAAGTCGTAACTCAAAAAATTAAACTATCAGCCTATACAAATGCCTTATTACTCTTTTAGATCTAACTATTTAGGTTAATAACATCTGCTTTTCTAAAATTATCCCATGACGCAAACTTGTCAAAAAATCTAACAAGAGGTCATTTTGTTAAAATAAAGGTTCATTTTCATTTCGATTCGAATCGCACTTGGTCGGTTTTTATTAATTCTGTACCGAAAATCTCACGATTGCAACAAAATATAGATTAATGCCAAAATTACTAACATTTTGACATTTCACAGATTTTGATTACTGGTTGCCAATTAAGCTCTTAGAAGAGTGGTCTCGGAAATTGGTCTTGGATCAAAATTTAACTTCCGGTAGAGAACGCTCTAGTGAAGTGTGTTCCAGCTTTACAGCGGAAACGGGTCAACATATTGTGCGACATAAGGCCGGACGTTTGAAGGGACCGAAATATACGAGTATATATCGTGTAACATTTTGAGAGGGAATTATCTTATTTGACGATCCTATTTTCCTTCACAGTAATGAGAAAAATGTTTCGTTATGTAATCAAAGATTTGTCTACATGTAACAATGTTTTATTTCTTCATTCTTCGCTGCTACAAAGCAATCTGCAGCCTTGACTGCATGAAGCTTCTAGGGTGACCGTATTACTACTGGAACATTTTCCTTTTTGTAGCAGAGAGGGATCCCAGCGATCCCTTATGTCTTCTAGTGTTTATATCAGGACCGTATGTAACAATTACTTCAAAACTACTGGTAACATGTAACCAAAGCTCCTTTACATTTGTAGTAAACCATTTTTGCATACTTCAAATGAAATAGACAGTTTTGTTATTTCTAAATAACCGAGGTAGTTTGGTTACATCGTATGGTTAGTACGGATTCTTAGATATGGCGAGGCCTGACTCGCACTTAGCCGGTCATTGTCAGTGTATTTAGACAAGTACCTACTCGTTGTAGGTGTATTTTTTAATAATATCACAAACATCTTTTATACTTTATTAATTTAAACATTTTCTATCATCACTCACTATTAACATTATTTCTGCACAAATAAACCTTAAGAGTGTGATCTGCGGGTGAAAAGTCGTGAAATGTTCTCCCGCCATAAAATCAAAATAAATTAATATTAAGAAATGAAATTTTATATCCCTTATCGGACAGTTAATATGAATGTTTGCATAAATTTACTTTTTCAGAAAATTTATAGATATAAAGAAATTAAAGTAAGTAAAGTAAAACTAAATTACACTTTATTGCACAGATAGAAAACGAAATAGTGAAGTACAATTTAGGCGGCCTTATCGCTAAGAGCGATATCTTAATTAACAATAGAAATTTCACGATTTTTCACGCGCAGACCATCACCATTATCATCACCATTTCATCTTAAGAATCATTGATTCAAACCTGTCATTTTACAAGACGATTATTTACCCGCATTAAACACTAACACAGAGAAATCTTTAAAAAGCTCCTTTTTCCACCTCAAGTCATTAAACCGCACTCTCGACGCAAACTGTGAAGTCAAGAAGCGGAAGAAAAAGGTCGCAAATCGCTTTAATTCAGCAAGTTTCGACGCAGACCTCGCCAGGAAGTCAAACAGGAAGGGTGCTCAGAAAAGTGGAAATATGAGTGTCTCTAATTCGCGCGAAACTCGCACACCGAGTGGCGTCTGGATGGTTTACTCCTATCTCTACCACTTAATTTCAAATCTATTGTAATTCTTCTTCAGACACCCTGTATCCACTTTTGTCAGACGGTCGACCCTGACATAAGTGGATTACCAAACCACTTCGGTTAATTCAGAAATAACGAAACTTTGTCAAAGTCATTTGAAATTAGCAAAAGTGGTTTACTAGATGTAAATGGGTTATATGTTCCAGTAGTTTTGTAGTAACTGTTTTCACTTTATAGGTTGACAAACTTTTGAATACATAATAATGAAACTCTCTCATATAACTACAAATTGCTTATCGTATGGTTAGTGGCCAACCTATTTGTCAGAGTTGTTCAGGCCGCCCGTAGGCCACTGACATGGCTTAACCGACCGACTGCTTAACGTGCTTTCCGAGGTACGAAAGAGCTCAGATGAAATATGCCACTAGCGGTCACCCATCCAGGTACCGACCGCGCCAACGTCGCTTAACCTGCACGATCACTTTCGGACCGAACTACAAATAAAAACTACATGTTCACCGTCGGATCAAATTCTCTAATCTATCATCAATTTAAACTATGTTACTCTGTGATTTAAAATACAGACTCGGTGTACAATTTTAGATAAAATACGTTCCTACCGCGGAGTTATTTTCCTACAGCCTTATTGGCAAATCCAAATTATTGTTTTTTTCTTCGAATAATTTCGTTATCATAATTAGTATGATCTTTCTTGCAAATTGAAACTTATGTGTATAATTTAAATTAATAATTCAATTTCAAAGTTATGCTCATATTATCTAGGTACTGCAACATAATTTATTTTATACAGTCTTCCGATACCTATTCCAGCGGGACATACTTGTACCTATACCTACTCACCAGTAAGCAATAAATTCTCTTATCATAATATTCATTAGTGAGCGTTGGTGGCGTCGTGGCTAGGACGTCGGACTCCCATGCGGGGAGGTCCGAGTTCGAAACCAGGCAAAATTCCATGTACTACATGTTATTCCCGGCCCCCAATCATAAGATAAGATAAGAAATGGGAAACAGAAATATATTGATTTCCGATCATGAAATCATGATTTTAATTTAATAATATAAGTTTAAAATCCCCTTTTTTAATCTGTATACCACGTGACCTGAAACGCTATCCGCCATTACGCTATCACGTCTGATCATGTCTGTGACGTCACTATCGATTAAACAACACATCGAATTTAAGGCGATTAGTTTTGTTTTGTTTGTTTATTTAATCCATCGTGACGTCACAGCAACACAATCGCGTTTTCGCGGGAATTTTAAATGATTAAAATTTAAATGCTGTTTAGTACTATTTAGCGACTTTAGTTTGAGGAAATAAAAAACTAATAATGAATGGCCATGATTTAAGCATTTTAACATACTTTTCAAAAAAGTGTCAAATACCCTATTCTAGGCTATTGTAAATAAATTAGAATGCGGGGAGGTCTGAGTTCGAAACCAGGCAAAATTCCATGTACCCAATGAGTTTTTCGGTTTTTTCTAAAGACTTACGTACATTTACCGACTGCTCTGCCGGTGAAGGAAAACATCGTGAGGAAACCTGCACACTGAGAAAACCAGTGTGTGAAATGGGGAAGGTAATGGCAAACCACTCCATTAAATCTGCCACGAGAGTCGTTCTATGTGATTAATTCCTTAGAATGATCACGACCCTCAGCAATGAGGAATACGACTTAGAAGAAGAAGGATATTCATTAGTACTTCCAGTCGTAAAAGAAACGGTCACCTTTTTCCTGACACCTTGTATAGGATTTCCGTGCATAAGATAAAGTGTAGATGGAAATAAACCATCAGGAAGAGTCCCAGAACGGAACCAACACGTACCGCCTTCCGCGACATTCAAAATCAGCAAGCTTTGAGTGCAAGTTTCAGTTGTAGCCTCATGAATAAACTTACAGGTTGTTTTCTGACGAATTGTCGCTCTTTGGTGCACCACGTACTTTGACGTTGTATCGCGGCAACACAAAGAGAAAACTGTGGAAGTGGATTTACATTTCACTTTATTATGTACAAATAGACGTCGGGAAATTTTCTGTGTGCGAAAAGGCTTCAAAATTGTTCGGATTGTTCCAGTCTCTTATACGTAACAGTATATAATTATAGGTAGTACCAAGAATTTACTACTTGCTTTTTAAACTGAAGATCCTTTTTCATAAATCACTACTTACATATAGATTAAAACAAATACAAGGTTCGCTACATCGAACAGTAGTACCTATCCTTCCTTCAGTTTCATCTTCATTGCTTGCTTTATTTTTATTTTATTTTTTCTCTATTTTATACAATAATACCTACATACATACCTTCCTGTATTCTAATGTATAATTTAAAAATTAAGTACCTTCCTTCGTTTATATGATCCGGTAGTGTATAATTAGGGAGTGATCCCTGGCACTCAGGGGATGCCTGAAAATCAGCGCCGCAGTGCTAAAAGCGCTACGGCAACAGGTTGAGGCAGTTTCCGGTGCTGCACACCACCTTCATCAAACTTAATTACTTTTACTTATTTATTTTTATAATATATTTGTTTAATATTATTTTTATCTTCTGTACCTAATTGTTTGTATGTGTGTATTGGAAATAATTCTTACATTCTTTCTTTTCTAATATATGAAACGGTAAACGGATTTTGTTCCGGATTTCACTCTTATAATAATATTTTGATTCTTGAGGATAGTCGTTTTTATCCGCGCAAAGTTTTGTACGCATACGAATGTGACAAGATAAACTACAGTTATGTAAATCGATGTTAATTATACGTAATAATTTTTTTTTAAAACTATTTTTATCAAGGAAACGTCCAGAGACTCATTAATACACTTAAGGCGTTCATACACTGCAGCTGTAGCACGCACCTTCTCGTATCTTTACACTTAACAAGCTTGAAGCTCATAACGGCCTATTTATATTCTCATAAGGAACATAATAATCTCATACATTATATGCCTCGTATCATAAAGATACTTTTCCTTATTATGATACTTTGTGTCTCACATGTAGCCTTATAAAAAGCTAAGGCCTTTGATGTTGTGTATTTTTAATGAGGTTATTAGAAAAAAAATGTTTGTATTAACTCGTGTTGAATTGGAATGCTCTTCCGGCGAATGGGATTTTTTTTATTGAACCACTCAATTCCAGTCTTTTGTATTTACTTTACTTCTTTGATTCTACACCTAGTAGACGGCGATAGCCTCGCCACATAACGTTTGTTCACCAAATCTTACGGCGAAAAGTGAGAAATACCTACCTATAATGAAGGTGGTTCCTCTGTCTACCCCCTCAGGAATTATGGACGTGAGAGTTATGCTATGCTATACTTCTTTTTTTTTTATTTACTACTAAACCCGCATTTGACCTCGATCTCGCCTGATGGTAAGCGACGATGAGGTCGACGATATTGCATGCGGGTCCAGTAAATGCCTATTCACTCTGGCCTTGAAGATCCCAAGGTTGTAGGTTTCGGGAAATACAGACGCCGGCAGGCTGCTCCATTCCTTTGCCGTTCGCATAATGAACGAAGAAGCAAATCGCTTCGTATGAGCAGATGGGATATCAACAACATAAGGATGGAACCCCTCCCCGCGCCTGGTAGTACTTCTTTGATAGATTAATACTTAATTGCACACATGAAATTTACATAGGATAGGAAACATAGAATAAGTGTACAAAGGCGGCCTTATCCCTCATAGCGATCTCTTCCAGGCAACCTAGGCGATATAAGAATTATTAATAGGTTACCGGTACTATAGTGCAGAAAAGTGAAATATGAAATATTTATTAGTTTATATACTTTTAATACACAAGTAAAGCTCGATATGAATACCAAAATACTATGGCCCTAGCCAAAAAACAATACATATAATATAAATACAAAATTATTGGTCAGTACATAATAATATGTAAAAATGAATGTATAAATATATAAGTATACAAAAAAGTATACAAAATGAATAAATAATTCTTTGATTTCCATTTAATGGTTTGGCCGTCGCCTCAGGGAGAGGGGCTGTGACCCTCGCCCCGGGTCGTACCTGGTGCAAAGGTTGGCCGTAGCGATACAGCGCGGTAACGCCGCACCGGGGACAACAAGGGGCGGGCTATTTGATTGACTATAATTATTTCATTATTTGAAAATTATTATTATTGTTAAGTTGACATTATTTGTAATCTTATTTAATGGTCATATTTGGTTTTGTCTGTTATTAGTGATAAGTAAGTTGTTCGTCTGAAGTGCTCACCTTATATGATTTGCAGTTCAACTGAGAAAAGGGTTTTTTAGTTGTATAAGGAGAGCAGACCAGCAAATGGACCACGTTGTGGTAAATGGTCACCGTCGCCCATAGACTTCTTACTTTACTATCATGTCAGCGTTTTTTATACGCTGCTACTTTCCCTTCAAACCGGAATACAGCTATACAAGTATTGCTGCTTTGCGACAAAAATACTGTTAATTTTTCCTACATTTTAAATTAGATTGTGCCTCAAAAAAGAAAGACATAATTTTTTTTATTGAGAAATGACTTGGATGAGGTACAAAATCCCCTACGATACAATTGATTTTTCAGATATAGATAATGAATAGGCTTCGTCTTATCTCAGATCAAGGATATTGTTTTATGGTGAATACTGAAACCCAGTAATGTCACTCATGAGTGTTTCTTCACTCATGTCATGAACGATGAAACCGAAGGATAATTAGAAAACATTACTACTAAAATTATCATCATCATCAGCAGCCTATTAATGACCCTACTGTTGGGGCATATGCCTCCCCTTGCACAAGGGGGTATGGGCCATGATCCACCGAGCGGGCCCATTGTGATTAGTAGATTTCACATATCTTCGGAAACTTTTCATTTCCTCAGATATGCAGGTTTCCTCACAATGTTTTCCTTCACCGTTAGAGCAGTCGGTAAATGTAAGTAAGTCTTCGAAAAAATCCGAAAAACTCATTGGTTTCAGCATTGGCTCATGGCATTCAGCATTGAAAATTGAAATTGAAAACGTTTATTTAGCGCTGTAAACACCAGAATATAGAACACAATACAGAAGTATACAAAGTTTAATACATGCAGAACAGAACATCTGGTGTGGTACAGTGCCAAAAAGGGTACACCAGCTCAGCATAATGCTGAGGAAAGCCACAGCGCTGATTTTCAGCTGGCCCCTCGGTGACTGCACGGTTGCATGCATTGAATTGCATGGTTTCGAATCCATTGCGCTCCCATGTGGGGAGGTCCTCCCCGCATGGGAGCCCGGCGTCCTAGCCACTAGGCCACCGACGCTCTAATTCGAACTAAAATTGTAACAGGACCATATGTGGTAGTAAGTACTTAATACAAACGTTTTATACAGAACAACCCGGTAGTAGTTAATCAATAGAACCATTTAGTCAGTCATAGTCCAAATGACAAAGGTCATTTTGATAGAATTGTGGCAAAATTGCACCCTGCGAATCAATCCATTCACAACCAGTAGTCACTGGTTAAGACATGTTTAGATGACTATAAGACTAGAGCAAGTATTGTCAGCAGCACTTACGAAATATATAAGTTTATAATGTAAGTGCTTTCTTTATAATGTAAGTTTCGTTTATTAAGCATTAAGCTTAATAAACGAAATAAGTTTATAATGTAAGAGCTGCTTACGATACTTGCTCTAGTCTTATAGTCATCTAAACATGTCAAGTTTAGGGTATTTGCCATCATAATCAATAAATTATGAGAATATGTAAATAGGATAGTTCAAGTAATGGAAAACATTGTATTCCGATCATGAAATCATGATTTTAATTTAATTATTTAAGTTAAAATAGCCCTTTTTTAATCTGTATATCACATGACCTGAAACGCTATCCACCATGACCCTGTCAAGTGTGACGTCACTATCGATTAAACAACACAACGAGTATAGGGCGATCAGTTTTGTTTTGTTTGTTAATTTAATCCATCGTTACGTCACAGCAAAACAATCATGCGTTTTCACGGGAATTTTAAATGATTAAATTTAAATGCTGTTTAAGACTATTTAGTGACTTTATTTTGAGGAAATAAAAAAAACTAATAAAGAATGGCTATGATTTAAACATTTTAACATACTTTTCAAAAAAGTGTCAAATACCCTATTCTAGGCTATTGTAAATAAATTAGTAAAAGAAAGGGAATGAGCCGCAATAGCTCAGTTAGTTAGAGCACTGCCGCGGATCAGCACGCAGATTCAAATCCTACCCGCCTAAAATATTCACCCTCCTTCTAATTTATTTATATACCTACATTAAATCAAAAGCTTAAGTTCACAGAGTTATAAATAAACCTTTATTTTCTAAAATAGAAGTCGAAACAAATAGGTATCAAATCTTTTATTCCCTTGATCATTAGACATCCGATCCTATTCTATCTATCACTGCTAAGTTATGTTCTCTGCAGTTTCAAAATACAAAATCTGCAGTGCGGAAGACAGTACCGAAACTTGCTTGATGTAAACGGGACATTGCAGAACCGATTAAGCACAGTTCAAACGCTGTAATTGCCAATCCATTGTCGAACTTTGATGGCCGAACTGCAGTATTACTTTCAACTATTACTTACCTCAGTCCTCAGTAAATAGTTATTTTACTGTCCGATCAATTTATAGCATTTTTATACGACTTTTATTCGACTTTTGAAAGTTATCTCAACATAGTAACGTTGTAAAAATTTTATTGGCTAGTTAAAACATTCTGGGTTACTGAAGTTTAGAAAAATCTTTTACAATTGATATCTTAATGATTTTAAACCTACTTTTATATCCCTGTTTCCCAAATACTTATCTATAAACTGGAATTAAATTAAGTTACTACTTATTTGCTATTTACACAAGTTGATATACGATTCTTCTTCTAAGTCGTATTCCTTATTGCTGAGGGTCGTGATCATTCTAAGGAATTAATCACATAGAACGACTCACGTGGCAGATTTAATGGGGTGGTTTGCCATTGCCTTCCCCATTTCACACACTGGTTATCTCAGTGTGCAGGTTTCCTCACGGTGTTTTCCTTCGGAAGCCACTCCCCCACCCGATAGTAGTTCACACACAGCACCTACATAACGCCCGCGCCGGCGCGGGCGGCGACCCGCTTCTGGCGCTTACACGCGCTATCGGCGTATTCCAGGCCGCTTCTCCCCGACCCCTCCCTCCCCAGCGACGTCCTAAGCCGAGGTCTGTACCCACCTGGGTGCCCTTAGGCAGTCGCTTCTTATAGTAGTTTTTAAGTCCTCCGTTCTTATAGTAGTTTTTAAGTCCTCCGTTCTTATAGTAGTTTTTAAGTCCTCCGTTCTTATAGTAGTTTTTAACACTCCGTCAGAGCAGTCGTTAAATGTACGTAAGTCTTTCGAAAAAACCGAAAAACTCATTGGTACATGGCATTGCCTGGTTTCGAACTCAGGACGTCCCGCATGGGAGTCCGACGTCCCAGCCACGACGCCACCGACCCTCTGCTATACGATAGGTACGAATAAATATGGCTATGTTGTCTTTGCCTTTGATCCGTTTCAGTGTTTACAGTAAACCTTCCAAAGGCTTACTTAGACAGTCGGTTAGGAGCTAATCATAACATTTCAAGGAATACAAATCAAACTTGACTTAAACTTGACTTAATTGTAAATTCTTAGAATGGTCCTATATTTAATTTAGGTACAAAAGATCAATCTATGTTCTAGGTAGATATTAATCTATGTAAGTCCTGACTTTTACATCGTCTGTACTGTGCCTGCATATTGCTTCTCATGACGTTGAGGATTTTCTGCCATAAGGGCATAAAATGACGTGAGCGGCTCCTCAAAGCAAATTAAGTTACGAAGCTATAAAGTTAGGTAAAGTTCAAACTATATATAACTTTGCGGCGACTCCTGTAAATAGGTTGATATATTGATGTCTTCTCCGAATATAGCTAAAGGGTGGGTTTGACATTTCCATCCAAAATTCAATTCCTGAAACTTAAAAAGTGTGACCAACATAGATAATTTCTGTTTTGCGCATGTAAATCGTGAATTGCATGAAACGTCCTTAAAGTTAAGCATTCATGCTATCCCTTTCTATGCCATAGCTCTGGATAGAGATGACACGAGACTTAACATTATGAACAATTCTTGCAACTCACGGAAAGTCTATCAAATTACACACCTGCCTATGTAAGTACTTACCTATTAGTAAAAACCTTGTCACATAGATTCACATTGAGTACAAATAGACAGAGTCACAAAATATATTTTTTATCTATGGATATACCGGAATAAAGAATCTCACAGACATAGGCGGTAGTGTTCAGTTGTAATTGTTTGAAATGTACTGAAGTATTCAGATACGCGCGGCCATAGATGCCTTAAGCCGTAGACGGCCGCTTCTGTCTGTGAGATCCTTAACGCTGCCTGCTAAAAAAAGAAACACACACACACCCTACCACACAAAGACACACAATCGCACCCGCACTACACCACTAACAATATCTTTCATTGCTATACTAACCTAATTAGTGTTAATACCTGAAAAACATAAAACAAACCAAACTTCATAGTAGAAACGGTACCGGTAAAATACCGGTAGCAATACCGGAAAGTGTCTGATCAATCATCTCACCGGATGCAACTGTTGCAAATGACACGCAGTTCAGTTGTTAGTAACAAACTGGAATGTTTGAAAAACTATTTCGATTTCTGATTTATTTTTCATATGAATATGTTAAGAAGAAGTCCATGGGAGATTTTTTTAACCAAGGCGCAACTGGTAGCAGTTAATCCACGGGTAACATACCAACGAAACGACATGCGTCGAATTGATTTCTATGAAGCCGCAGGCAGCGCCGCGTATACTTTTTTTAATCGACCAAATCTGCATTGGACCCCAATCTCCCTGATAGTAGGTGACGATGATAGTAAAGTCAAAGATGGAACACGTGATTTAGATGCTAAAGAATCTTCTAACTCTATGAATCATGGAGTACAACACGTTAATTGTTAACCCCATGTTGAAACGATATGTGTCACATTCGGCTTGCGACATCTTGACACTTATTTATTTCATATTCTTCATTACTCCCTCTCTTCTAACTCTATGAATTAAGGAGTACGATAGTAGGTAGGTACCTCCAAAGCTAACCCATAGAAAAACCACACTAAAGTAGCCATTGCAATACCCATATAACTTGGTTTGGAAATCAGCTAGATTAAAATCATAATTATTTTCTTCGACAAATTTTTGTAACAAAAATCGGAGTTTTTATAAGGATTTTCATTAATAGTTCTTAACTTACGTTACAGATATAACTGGCCAAATTAAAAATATTATATTTAAAAGGGATGTAAGGGGGGTCACCAACATCTAGACCTCCAAATGTCAAACTCACCTGCACGTGGTGCATCCTGCCGATTAACGAACGAGTCCCTGGCGACCGACTAGTGGCGGTATAACCACTCAAATTATGGCTGGGTCAAAATATCAGAAGCACGATGACGGGCAGCAGCGTCATCGGGGCAAGCGACCCGGCTACTGCGATCGCCAACCCGCAGGCCTAGCGTGGCGATTATGGCATCACCTCTTATGGACAGCGCAAAAAGTAAACGGCCTCCAGTTCCCGGCCGCCCCACTATTCCTGGTCACGGTGGCGGCCATGGTAACGGTGGGGCAGGGGGTGCGAAGAATCCCCGGGCTACGGTAGGCTACCAAAACAAACTGACACTGGCGACGTATAACGGACGAAGTTTACGGCTGGACGAGCACATTGCGCAGCTCGAGGTAGAGTTGGAGAAGATACGATGGCACGTTCTGGGGTTATGTGAGGTCCGAAGAGAGGGGGAGGACACATTAACCCTTGAATCAGGCCATCTACTCTACTTCCGAGAGGGTGATCAACTTTCCCAGGACGGTGTCGGGTTTCTCGTCAATAAGTCCCTCATAGACAATGTTGTTGAGGTCTCCAGTGTGTCGACAAGGGTAGCGTATCTTGTCCTTAAGTTAACCGAGAGATATTCTCTCAAGGTTGTACAAGTTTACGCACCGACCTCGACACACTCGGACGACGAAGTGGAGGCTATGTATGAAGACATAGCCAAAGCCCTAAACAACACCAGTAAGGCACATTTCAATGTTGTCATGGGGGACTTCAACGCGAAAGTGGGAGTACGGACTTGCAGCGAATCGAGGGTTGGGCCATACGGCTTTGGAGGCAGAAACCACAGGGGGCAAATGCTTGTTAACTTCCTGGAGATGGAGGGCCTATTCTTAATGAATTCTTTCTTTAAGAAGGGACCCCATAGGAAGTGGACTTGGCAAAGCCCCGATACTGTGACGAAAAATGAGATCGACTTCATTATGACGGATAAGAAGCACATATTCAGAGATGTCTCAGTGATCAACAGGTTAAAAACCGGTAGTGATCACCGACTCGTCCGAGGCACTCTGAATATTGACTTCCAGCTGGAGAGACGCCGTCTAATGAAGCCCACGCTCCGACCTACTCTGCACCAGGCCGTGGCAGGCTCCGACCGGTTTCAGCTAGAACTGAAAAACCGATTCGATGCCTTGGAAACCACAAATAACGTTGACGAGAATTTCCAAAACGTGGTGAGGACTATTAGGGATGAAGGAGTAAGGTTTTGTCGGTTGCAGCGCACAGGCACGAAGTCGAAACTCTCGGACGGGACTCTGGCACTTATGAGGGAAAGACGCGAAAACACACAAGCCACATCGTCAGAACAACGAGCACTCAATAAGAGAATAAGGAAGCTGACACGACGCGACCTCCGAAGCTTCAATACACGTCTCATAAAAGAGGCGATCGAGAAGAATAGGGGGTCAAAAGTGTTCGTTCAGCAACTCGGGAGAAGCCACCTGACGAAGCTCAAAATTTCTAGTGGCAGAACCGTCACCTCCAAGCCAGAGATACTCGCCGAGATCGAAGACTTCTATGGCCAACTGTATGCTGCTCATGCTCCGCGGCCTGATCCGACAATCGAAGATCATAGAGCCACGTTAACCCGACACTATACCGATGAACTGCCAGATTTTAGCCTAGGCGAGCTCGAGCTGGCTCTCAAACAGCTTAAGAATGGAAAAGCCCCTGGTGAGGACGGTGTCACTTCTGAGCTCCTTAAGGCAGGAGGAATCACTGTACTGAGGGAACTTCAGAAGCTCTTCAACTCCGTCCTACACAGTGGGAGAACTCCGGATGCGTGGAACAGGAGCATTGTAGTTTTGTTCTTCAAAAAAGGAGACAAAACTCTGCTCAAAAACTACAGACCCATCTCGCTCCTGAGCCACGTATATAAGCTGTTTTCGAGAGTCATCACAAATCGTCTTGCGCGGAGATTCGACGACTTCCAACCTCCGGAACAGGCCGGATTTCGGGGAGGCTTTGGCACCATAGACCACATCCACACTGTGCGGCAGATTATACAAAAAAGTGAAGAATATAATCGGCTCCTGTGTCTTGCATTTGTGGACTATGAGAAAGCCTTTGACTCCGTCGAAACCTGGGCTGTTCTGGAGTCCTTGTAGCGTTGCCAAGTCGACTGGCGATACATCGAAGTGTTGAGATGTCTGTATGACGCCGCGACGATGTCTGTCCAAGTACAGAACCAGCAAACAAGACCCATCCAATTGCGCAGAGGAGTAAGACAGGGAAATGTTATATCTCCGAAACTGTTCACGAACGCATTGGAGGATGTCTTTAAGACCCTGGACTGGAAAGGACACGGCATCAATATAAACGGTGAGTACATCTCACACCTACGTTTTGCCGATGATATAGTCGTAATGGCGGAGTCGCTGCAGGAACTTCAAGAAATGCTGGACAATCTCAATGCTGCTTCACGACGTGTCGGTCTCGGGATGAACTTGGACAAGACTAAGGTCATGTTCAATGACCATGTCGTTCCGGGACCGATTATCGTCGATGGTACGGCCCTCGAAGCTGTGCAACAATACGTCTACCTCGGGCAGACTATGCAATTAGGTAGAAACAACTTCGAGAAAGAAGCCGACAGAAGAATTCAGCTGGGTTGGGCAGCATTTCGGAAGTTACGTCACATCTTCTCGTCGCCCATACCTCAATGTCTAAAGACAAGAGTCTTTAACCAGTGCGTCCTACCAGTAATGACCTACGGAGCCGAAACGTGGACACTGACGGTGCGACTGGTTCACAAATTGAAAGTCGCTCAGCGTGCTATGGAAAGAGCTATGCTCGGAGTATCTCTGCTGGATCGAATCCGAAATGAGGAGATCCGGCATAGAACAAAAGTTATCGACATAGCTCATAAGATTAGCAAGCTGAAGTGGCAGTGGGCCGGTCACATCTGTCGCAGAACCGACAACCGCTGGGGTAGACGAGTTCTGGAGTGGAGACCGCGTTTGGGCAAACGTAGTGTGGGACGCCCCCCTGCTAGATGGAGCGACGATCTGCGTAAGGTGGCTGGCAGCGACTGGATGAGAAGAGCCGAAGATCGGGCTCAATGGCGCGCCCTGGGAGAGGCCTATGTCCAGCAGTGGACTAGAATAGGCTGCTGATGATGATGATGATATTTAAAAGTTTTCTTCAGTGATTAAGTCTACATGTTCGAATTTTGAATGAATGAATACACAAAAAAAGATAAATAGAAATGAGTCTCAAATTGTGAATAAACTTAGAAAAAGGTATTTCTTGACTTGAACATACTCATCATCAATCATAAAAGTAGCTACCTGTTAAGATTATAATCTGTGTATGTAAAGAGATGGTGAAGAAACATTTGGACAGAAATCTGTTCTATAAACCCTTATGGTGACGACATAAACTCTTTGTCACGGTACATTAAGCAATTCAGCCTAAATTGCGTAATCGTCTATAAGGAACTCATTGTGAATTTAAAATAAAGCCACGAAGACTGATATTATCCTATAAGATCGATTGTGGTCAATGATCAAGATTTTTATACCAGAAGTTCCTATAGAGTTCCTATTTCTTCAAATTTCAATTTGTATTCGTTAGCTGTGTGTTTTATCAAGTAATCGTAAGTCTAAATTAAAATTTTAATTATACCCCCCGGCTTATACTAACACTATCTTTCTGGTCATCATCAAATTCTCAAGGTTCCAACCGTATGATATGGTGTTTTAACGTTAGGTAACAGTGCCATAAAGTGCCGTTAAATGACTATCAGGAAATGCGGTCATAATATAAACCATTGTTTAGAAACCAAAACAGCCGTCGTTTAATTATTCATAGGCAAGGAAATTTTAAACCAAGCACCTAACTTGTACGTATAGTACTTAATCGTAGGTATACTCAAACCAACTAAAACTTTCTATTGACAGACAAACAGACACACGCGTCAAACTTATACCTTATACCTAGCACATCTTCCATTTGATAGGGAGATCAAAATACCTATAGGAACGTACCTACTTAACAGAATTAAATATAGGACGTTATCGTTATCCTGATGGTAGTAACATGTTAAAATGGATGAAACCTACGTCAAAATGCAAAGCTTTCTAAACCCAGTTTCACATGCAAAATAGAAACAAAAATCGAAATTAAAAGTGTCAATGCCAGAGGCGGTTAGGTTTCGTCGACACGGCGTACGAGCTAGTGTCGATTACAATATAAACGAAACCGACCTTTGTATTGGCAGAATTGGCGTCGAAACGAATCAGGCATTCGATTCGACCGTTTTTGACAAAGACCAAACGGGGGTTTTTCGATTTAATAATACTTTTACGTGTATCGGTTTCAGGCTAATTGGTGACGTCAACTCATTCGGCTTTTCATTTCATGACTTTGTGACACTTTTAGTTTGCCAATTTGTGGATTCTATTCACGTTAAACTATTTCCGTTTGCTCGAAGACTTATCTCTTTGCTATTCCACCATAGTTAAGAAGAGAGGTTAGTCCCCGGTGCGATGGTCCGATCGGTGGTGATGGTTATTTTTAAAGGCTAAAGATCATTATCATCCTCCATTATTCCATCATTATTATCATCCTCATGTCCGTCCGTCCCCCTCCCCCACCTGTAAGATCACTAGACGCGAGCCTCGACTCGGTTTTGAACATTTTCTAGTAAGTACTTACTATTTGCCGATTTCAGCAACCGAATCCTCGTTCCCCAATTATTATTTTTCTGGACCGCCTCCGATCTGCCCATGGGCATAAGACTCCTGCCCTTCCTACCTTCACCTCTACATTCTATATTATGCAATTGACCTACCTTATACGACGCACAATCAAAAGGCCTTTACCTTCCTTTCTTTAGTTTGAAACTAAAATCTGTCATTTTATCTCAAAAAACATTACGACTATACCCTTACTGCCAAGTCAAGTCAATGTCCAGACACAAAGAAACCGGTCAATCCCAAAAGTTATTAAGTACATTATTTATCTTTTTTTCAGACAGCGCCCTGTGATAAAACGCCAGTAACTGAAATAGATGACAAAAGCAGCAATGTTGAGTTGTTATTCCTATCTATATTTCCACAAAGAAAACATTTTTCTCAACACAGGACACTTGAAGATGTTTATGTAACTGTTTATTATATGTTTTCTCTTTTTTTCTTGTGAAGACGACGCCAAACAATTGCGGCATTTATGGTATGTGACAAACAGTGGAAGGAGAGTAAATATGACAGTAATGGGGAGAAATGGGGTCTCGATGGGATTTAGCTGCTACCAGCGACATGCCGTGGCTTGACGTACAAATCTTTCGAACGTAGAAACTTAAAATGTTTTAATATAAATGAAAACATGGAACCTTACGGTGAAAAGTGGAAACTACCTACCTGTGATGAAGATGGTTCCTCTGTCTACCCCCTCGGGGATTATGGACGTAAGTGATATGTATATGTATATGGTATGGTACGAAAACATGGAAAATTCAATTTTGAGTACAAAATATTGTTATCTGCATTGAAAAAATCTAAGATTTTGAAATTCACTGAATGTAGATCTCGCTAGAGAAGTTTTATATGGAAACCGCGTCTGCCAATTGACGCATGCGATGTGTGCATTTTCCCATACATTAGTCGGGCATTGAAATGTCAAATGCTTGAAACTATAAGTGCATTTGCGCAAAACCTTTGACTCGCTGTCAGAGCTCACATCATCATTCTAGAGGAGAGGGTGCTATTGGTCCGATTTCTGTGGAAAAATCATTTATCAGAATAAAACAAATGGCGCCTTTTAATAAATTGCGTCCAAGTGTTAAATATTTAAATGGCATTGGTGAAAGCTCTCGTCAATATTAAAACGTGTATAATTATTGATGCCCTCGTTTTTGTTTAACGTTAATTAATAGTCTATGAGTGGGCAATGCATATTTGCACTCACTCCTGCCAATTCACAGCAAATATTTCTCTACTATGCTAGTGAATCGTACCTAGGAATTTTAATAAACCTTTAATGTTATATGATTTCATAATTAAATAATGCTGACATATGTATAGGTAATAACAACTCGTTAAAATGATGAATAATCACGGATAATGATAATGGGAGGTACTTACGCACATCGGAACATCTGCCACAGTAATAGTGGAGGTCAGAAAGTTGTTACCACCTGTAACTTACACAATTGCAAATTTCTCTAAAACTACAGAATTGACAATGTGCTTTATAGTAGCAATTAGGACTACATAGATTGGGTAAGCTAGTAAAAGCATATTTAAATCCATTCAATAGTGTGCAGTAATGTGCTTTTACTAGCTATTAGACTATTACTAACTACATTAATTAATTACAACGGCAAATGCATAACTATTACAGTAATTAATTAAAGAATATAGCTTAAAATTTACATTATGTATGAAGTTATAATAAATTTTCATAACATAGTACTACATTCATACCTCTCGCTCGCAGAACCATTGACATACTGAAATAATCTTGGATCCCTGGGATCTTCAAGACCAGAATGAGCGTTTACTGGACCCGCATGCTCCATCGTCGACTTCATCGTCGCTTACCATCAGCCGAGATCGAGGTCAAATGCGGGTTTAGAAGTGAATAAAAATAAAAATAAAATAATCTTCGACCATCCATCCGCAAATACATCGCATTCAAGCCATACGTCCAAGAGCGCGTTGAGCGCGGTGAGCATGCGGCACACCGGGGACTGCGCGGGCGCCACCGTGCGGCGCAGCGGGCCCGTAAACAGACGGTGGAGGCCGCTCGGCCGGTGCACAGTGGGAACCCTCCAAACAAGAGCATATCGAAAATGGTTATGGTGAAACTCGTAATTTTAAGGAACTGTCGATGGTTTTACCTAATAGAATAGACCAGCTGATCGGCAAAAAGGCTTTTATATTTTTCAATTTAGTTGAAATTACCTAAAATTATTTTCAAACATAACACTTCGATAATTTCATGTTTTTCAAACTATGCATGGTGACAGTAAGACGTCAATTTCTGCTCATGTTGCTATAGACACTATAGCAAGATTATATATTTTTGGAAAGCTCAAGATCTCTAATTTATAATGCTGCAATTAATATTTGATTTTCATTTAGAAATAAAATGTTAAAAATTTATTCGTGAGAGAAGTCATTTTAAACATTTTATTATTTTCACTTGGAGTTTTCTCTGTTGCCGAAGGCTGCCGAAGTTGAGTAAATTGTTGCTAAAGGTTCATAAACTATTCAATATTGAGAAGAAAAAATAAAAACTTGCGCATATTTGCGCCATTTTAATTTAGAGCAAAAAATATTAGACAAGTAAAATTCTCAATATTTGGGAATTAATAAATATTATTTCTTATTCTATAAACTGTTGAGTAATAATGATGAATAAGTATTTTATTTGACAAATGACTTTAGGTTACGTGCCAAATAATTAATTTTAAAAATTTCAAAATTAAAATATTTTAATAAAAAATTTAAAAAAAATCCCTGTGATAAAAAAATATCTTGCGGTCATCGTTTAACCATTAAAATGATAAACATATCTGTATTCTATATCTATATTGGTTAACTGATAGATAACAATGATGGTTGCATTTATTGCTTCGAATATCAATTAATTTAATTATAAGTTTATAAGATATAATGAAATAAAATTTAATTTATAAGTTTTGCGCTAGACACTAATCTTGGAGTACTCTAAAAAGACCATCCAATCATTAAAGTGATCGGATCTTTTGATTCGTCTTACAACTTTTACATACATAACAAAAACGAAATTACTGTGCAACATGAGTGAATTTGTTTGCAGTAGACGTGTCTTGTGTACTTTATTAACTAGAAAACTACTTCTGAAATTGAACAGTATTTAATGGTCAATTTTAATTTATCGGCATCAGAAATTAGTACTGTAGTAAACAGTATTCAAAAAAGTTTGGCCACGTCATGTAGACAAGAGTAAGGGCTAGAGATGTGAACGAAAACTCTTTCCAATACGGACTCTACGTTACATGCTCGGATCAGATGTATGGAGAATTGGAGATGCTACTACACATTTCATACAATTTATTTTCTCAATAGTGGTCAGCGTCAACACCTGAGAACAAAAGAAGTAAAGAAGAAAAGAAAAGGCTTGTGCAAAGACGTTTTCGTGAAGAACTTGGCTTGCATATAGACCAACCAAGACAAGGTACTGGTAATAGCAATGACGTCAAGAAGAT
Source organism: Hofmannophila pseudospretella (assembly GCA_947369225.1). Lineage (NCBI taxonomy): Eukaryota > Metazoa > Arthropoda > Insecta > Lepidoptera > Oecophoridae > Hofmannophila > Hofmannophila pseudospretella. The sequence continues at coordinate 5,106,159 of OX376328.1, read as the reverse complement.
TCTTTCAAAACTATCAATGCTCTGCAGAATAACGGGTGTTGACGAAGAATTAATAATAAGAAGACTATACATAACTCTTCAAACTATGTCCTCAGGACTTCCGATTAATCCCGTAATATTCATGGCGCACAAATTATAGAATACTAAGTAGTTTTGCCAATTGGTCAACTTTCTGAAGACGCCCAAGAAGCAAGGAATAAAGATTACAAGAGTTTTCGGTTGCATCATGCCAGAACGTGTTCCCGGTCAGCTACAAGATGAAGACGTCTTCCACGCTTTGCTATGTACATCTGATCCATACATATCGAGCCTCTACAGACGAAGTTTAATAATATAAGAATTATTTGACGAAGCTAAAGAACTTCTAGATATAATTGTTCTCGAGTAGAGAAAATATTTATTATAAGTCTTAAAAATATACAAGGTGGTTCTTTTTATATTTAAAAGTATAGTTTTAGTCATAAAAATATTATTTTAATAGTGTAATAATTATTCCTATTTTTTAATTAAATTTATGGCAATAAAAATGAAGATTTTCATGTTTGATATTTTTAAATTAAATAATTAGTTGTGTTATAACCATGAATTTTTATTCAATTGATAGCCTATGTATTCTAGTATGTGTGTGTAAAATTTCAAAATAATATGTCAAGAAATAAAGAAGTTATAGATTTATGATATGGAACGCACCGTTTGGGCCCACTGTGCGGTGCCGCGTGGCACGTACAGTCGGTACAAATGACATAGATTGTGTTTGCTAGTGAAAGCATTATTTAAATCCATTCAGTAGTTTCAGAGAAATTTGCGATTGTGTAAGTTGCAGTTGGTAACAACTTTCTGACCGCGACTGTACAACTAATAGTCTTTACAATTTTTTCGCTGCCTATTCTATACCTTCTATTCTAAGCCTCTACGCGCGAAGCACACCACTTGTCTTTATTTATGACCTGCCATTTTCCCTCTAACATCTTTATTTTTCCTCCTGTTAAAGTGCCCTCAAGGCAGTAAAGTCGGAAATTAGGTAAAAGAATAGGTGGGATTTAGATCTGGTGATTTGTAAGCTACGTGCGTTTATATACCTAGTTTTTAGCGTTTCGTTAACGGGTGATTTTGATATTATTTAGAAACAAATCACAATGAAATTAGATCAATAATTAATAACAGAGAATTCTTCTTCTCTTCAGAGAATTCTAAGGAATTATTCACATAGAACGACTCTCGTGGCAGATTTAATGCGGTGGTTTGCCATTGCCTTCCCCATTTCACACACTGGTTATCTCAGTATGCAGGTTTCCTAACGATGTTTTTCTTCACCGTTAGAGCAGTCGGTAAATGTACGTAATTCTTTCGAAAAAAAACTAAAAACTCATTGGTATTGCCTGGTTTCGAATTCGGACCTCCCGCATAGGAGTCCGACGCCTAGCCACGACGACAACGACACTCTTATTAACAGAGAATTACCGCCAATAAAATTATTCTTAAAAAAAAATCCAACGCACCTGTCTTAATATATCTGAATTAGGTTAGCGGCAGAAAATGTCGTATGGCATCAAGTTCCCCTATGTACTATCTTTGTGCATTAAAGAATTAATAAGTAATAAAGCAACATTAGATAATTTTTGAAACAATGCATTGTATGTTGAATTAAATTAAAAACACTAGTTCAATTTCACTGTTATACAACGACGTTAGTCCATCTTTTCTATTTAAGTAGCGATTACGTTTTCTAGCAAGCGAAAATGCGGACATTACATAGCAAACAATTCAAAAAATACATCCTAATTGACATGCAACCCCGCACAACGCGATAAAAGCAAAATTCTCTTCAAATGTCAAAAAGCAGCCCCGACCCTGAAATCTAATTACACTTTTGTGAGCTTTCCACTGTATGACGGATTTCCGTTCCCGGCGCCGGCCTTAAAATGATTTCGCGTCTTGAAATCTGTCTCAATTCCGGCCCGTTTCAGCTCTCCTCGCAATTTCGTTCATATTATATTGGATAAGGCGCCATTGCAGGCGAGGAAGGGAAAAAAGAGGGTTTAAATTCTTGAATATTGAAATACGAGGCACTGCAACTCTTTTCCTACACTCCCGCTATTTAATCCTTGTGTATTGTGTATTTAAATGAATGTTATTTACTAATATTTACTATTTTCTAAAAACGCCTTTAAAATGTTCTCTGACCCTGGCTACGCCTTTTTTCTAGAAAGAGAATAATAGTACTCTTACATTGTTCGATTCGAACTTTATATATTTCATTGCAACCATCTTTCCTCCCAGCACTGATGAATTTGGGTCGTAGTTCACGGGGGTGAGTTTGGACACAAAGTCTACCTATAATACTGACGTAATACTGACTGAGGTTTGGATTACCTACCTGTATTCTATTTCATAATGCACTAGAACAGTAAGTAAGGTTCAGGATTATAATTATCCTTCCAATATAGGTACCAAAAGGTGACAGAAAAAATCTTAATTTACATAATTAGCTTTTACACAACTTTTCATAGACTCTCCACTAGATTTTTTCCTGGTTATAACATTGTAAGGTACCTAATGGACATTTTACCTAATGTTCTATGTGGAGAAGAGATGAAGAAGGTGATGACCATTTAATCTAAACACGCCACCGTCACCGTCTGAGAGAAATTGAGAATTTATGACCGAGTGATTTTGTCTTGTCGCCTGTGTGTTGAATCGTAGGCTATTTTTAACATTTTAATTTCACCATGTTTCCAAAATGTATCTTGTTTGTAATGTGATTTCGGATGTCTTTACCGGATTAAAGGGCTCTTTCAAGTCAATGGTGCCATTTAATTATATTTACAATGTAGATATGTTCCTATGTTAAGAGCAAGGAATAAGATTAGCTTGCTTCCTTGTCAGTTATTAGACGAAATGGGGAATGAAAATCGTGAAGTTGAAAGAAAAAGGGGAAAAATATAATTTTAAATCCGTGAAATGCGAAGCTTCTGTTCTTAAAATATCCACTCGTTTTCTTCAAGTCTGTGAAAATTGTGCTGGCTATAAACTACGTCTACGAATAACATTCCTTATTCGTATAATTATGAAAAAAAAAACCTTTTAAATACGTAGTTATTAAATAACAATTTAAAACGTTTCCGTCAGTTAAAAAATGCTATGTTCCAAAGTTCCATTCTGATCATAAAACAATAATTATTTACACCCTCACCCTCACCCTACAGTTACAGATTTTAAATAATCTATACCCTGACCAGAAACTTACATATTTTTACATAGTGAACTCTATAACATAGATTATAAAACTACCAGTGGCGTGTTCTTGACAGGGTTTTTTAGTACTTGGTCAGGGTTTAAATTCTAAACGGTCTCATACATATGTTATTATTTTAGTTAGAATTAGATTTCAGTTAGAATACTCATTCAAATTCAATTTTATTTCACACAAATGTAAACTAAAGTAAACATGGTACACAAACAAGGCTCAATGTCCACCCAAAAGGCACCATTACAGTTTCATACCACAATTGATGACGTTAATCCCCAACTAAAGAAGATAAACGGTTACAATAAAATAACAAACGACATTTTTATTGCCATTTCAATACAAAAGTGAGCCGTTAAGGGCGTCTAATAGCCAGTAAATGCCTTTAGCGTTTTCAACGAATAGGTAAATCGACAGTTGTGGTAAGTTACCGTTTAAAAGGCAAAAATTTTCGTATACTGTAGACTGGCGACTATTTTCTATTACAAACTTTAAAATGTTCTTAATTAACGGTAACAAAGAAAGTGTATCGTGAACAAAGGTCTTTTAACTAAGATCTTTCTCTCCTATATGCCTATTTCATTTTGTCATATTTTGTGATCGTGAATATGTGATCCATATTTGCAACCAACTCTGTACTTCTTAACTCGTAAATATGCGGGATCTTATAAGCTAGAAAACAGTGATCGAATATGATACTAGCTGTTAGTTAGCTCGGGACCGTTTTGAATTATTATGAGTCTTGATTTTAGGGTTATTTTTTGTATTTGGCTGAAATACCATATCTTGACACTAAAAGTTCGCTATGAAAATTTAAAGAATTTCTGTTAGGTTAAAGAAAGTCAGAGATGATGTATTAAAGACGATACCTACGTTATACTGCGTAACAAACTGTATAACTTTAACACTGTGTGTTATAGAGTTTTCAGTTTTCAGGGCGACAAAGGCAGCACCAAAGGAAATGGTATACACTACACGTAGTGCCATAATAAGGCTATTTTCTCCTAACTTGACTGGTAAACTCAATTGAAAACACTTGCTACGAATCAAAGCGGAACTACGTGATAGGAACACCTATACGGCTCCTACGCGTATCGTACTACGCTGAGACCCGGACGTAGCACCATTGTAGCAAAAGTGCTACAGACTTTGACATGGAATTCTTTTGGAAGTACAATTTGGACAAGAGAATAATAGGGTACGTGACTAATTTTTTTTTATTGCATCAATCAACTTACATGGACAAACTGAAGATGGATCTGAAATCCGTTTATCGATATCTCAACTGACATCAGCGATATTAATGGTTAAAGTTAGTAGTGGGGGGTATGGTTAGTATTCTCCGTCCCTTTCTAGCAAAACAGTCTTAATATGTAGCCAAGGTCCTGCTTGTATGGCGCTACTTAGAAGTGACGTCACACTATAGTAGGGCCATCTCTTTCTTTCGTCTGATTTTTGATTGCCTGTAGCTATTTTATTTTTCAACGAATTTTAATTCTGTTTTCACATTTGACCACCATATCTATTTCTTAATTTTTATGAAATGCATTTAATTTTAATTTTAATATTTGATACTTGTCATGTACCCTATTTTCCAACGTATTTATTATACGTATAGGATGCGTATAGGTACACATACTTGTACAAGGTTTCCTGAGGATATGCATTAACTTCGCGAAACACTTCTGTAGCTTTTACATAATATATTTCACAATGGAAGTAATCCTCAATAACGCTTCGTTTTCGAGTTACAATTTTAGTTTACTAAATTTAATTAAGTTATACAATGAGTAAGAGTCTTTATTTATGCCGTGTAAGAAAACCTCAAACAAAACAATAACAAACAAAACCTCAAAAAAATATTTGCCTTTCGTTTGTACATGTCATTAATAACTTATGTCATAATTGTCAAGTTTAAATTAATCAAAATGCGACGTTGCCAGCTCGGATAAAGAGTATGGCATATTAGGTAACTTAATACTAGGTAATAAATAAACAATAATATTTTTATTAATAAAATTATTCTGAAATAAATTAATTTGTTCCTGAAATAGATTAATTTGTTAGTTGTATCGTTTCCTGGTGATTATGTAAATCTTATATATAAAACTATATTTTTTTTAAAATATTAAAAAATGTGACAATATGAAAAATGACTACTTCAATGTTCTGAGTACAGTGTCGAAGTTCAAGCATAACCAAAGGAAAACCTTGTATAGTTTTCCTCATAGGTATATATAGGTACTTACCCAATTTTCATTAGTATAATCATACAAAGCTTACTAGACCTTTGAACGAAATTACGTAGAAACGGCTGACTTGGATTTGACATTCCTATTTACTCTAATTCTGTATTATCTAACAAATCTTTTGTATAACGTCGAATTAGATTTCTTAATCCAAAATTATTTCGCCAACATTCCATTTCATATTTTATCCAGACTTAGTATAGTCGGACACAGAAATCTCATCGCGCGGCGCCTCGATGTGTACATCTAATTAACACGTCTGTCCTTCATCGTGACATGTCTCTTTCCATTAATCAACGTTGTCGACTGTACACGACTTAATCAGCCTCTGTCGACTACGATTGTCTTTGTCACAGTTGATGTATAACAGTAGGCAACAAAAAATGACATGACATAAGAATAAATAATAAATAAATTACACACATACAATAAAGAGATAAACATGGTAACAAAATATATATTTTTTTTATTTTTTTTTGAAATCAACAGCGTACATTCTAGATTTAACAGTGTGAATTAATGATAATAAGGTAAATAACAGACTGCCTTGTAATCGTATTTGAAAAGAAAACAGACATAGGAACAAGCAATAGTGGGCTTTATTTTTTTTTTATTGTGAATTAACCATATTTTTTTCTTTCTTACTTATAATTTTAAATGACCAATTTGGTTGGCGCTTACGTCGTTATTTCATTACGAAAAAAAATGTATTCGTAATCTACCTACTTGATAATGATAAGCTCTGAACAATGATGCCCCAAATGATAAGATACTAATACATACGAGACCCCTTCCAAAATATAATTCTATAACATTTTTAAATCGATATTCGAATTTGGGTCAAGGATATACATGCCGTATTATAATCTCAAAGAGTATTTTGCGAATATTTATGACTAATGTTACAATGGTGATAATAATATTGTAATATAGTGGCCAACCTATCAGGCCGCCCGTAGTCATCTGACATGGCTTAACGACTGCTGTCGAACCACAACAACCGGGACCGACTGTTTAACGTGCTCTCCGAGGCACAGAGGAGCTCAGATGAAATATACCACTAGCGGTCACCCATCCTGGTACCGACCGCGCCAACGTCGCTTAACCTGCACGATCACTTTCGGACCGTGCTCGCAATTAGGCTACGAGCTCCTCCTAGACTTTACTGGTAACTATGTATGGTAACTGGTAACTATATGTGAATTTCGAATGTTATGTTTTAAAATTGAATTGTTATACTATTTTGCACGGACAACAGAAAATGGGCAAAATGAATAAATATGAAAATGAATACATGTTATGTGAAAATAAATCTGTATCTTATCCCGTTTACGAACTAGAAGCGCGTGACAGACGGATGGGCAGACGGATGGACGGATAGCGGAGCGACAGCAATGTGGTTCTGTTTTCCCTTTCTGAGTACAGATCCCTAACCAAAACTAAGCATGACCTTGAAATATTGCTTATAGTTAGTATTAAAAGCCTGATATTTGATTCCAACTTTCCTAGAAATCAAAAACTAAGTATAAGAGGGTAGTATCTATTTCATACGCAATTTTCACCCGTACATTATGTATCCCTATGATTTTTCCATCATCTGAAGGTTGTATGGAAGATATCACTTAAAGCGATAAGGCCGCCTTCTGCACATTGTATTGTACCTCTCTTTATGTCGTATGTTTTATTTTTGTCCCGGCTGTGCAATAAAGTATATTTACAAGACTATCCCATCAAACTTTAGGTAAAAATGAATAATGAATTATGAAATTATGCGAAGCCGTTTTTTTCTCACTGAGCTAAAAAGATGTCCTGAATTTTTCAGTACTCTTTGTAATTTACCCCTGACAAAGCATAAACAAGGTTTCCAGTATATACGTGCTCACAGCAATGAGGACAAAGCTTAAATTAAATCTCATTCTCATAATATAGAATCCAAAAGAGGAACCGAAGAGCGGCTAGCGACAAAACTTGCACATCATAAACGTCGACAGCCCCACGACAAAGGTATACAAAGGATTTACTTCCACACAAAGGGGTAAAACACAATGAAAAGAAATAAACCGTGAATGGGAACACTAAGTTTATCTTCACCAACAAAATTACTTGTTTCTGGGGACCGATTAGAGGTAATTTTTGGTCTAAATCGAAAAAAGACCCGAGTTGTAAGTAATCAACTCGAAATTGTTTCAGTAATTACTATCTAATAGTTACTTAGTTAATTAAATAACAGTTATTTAAAACGGCGGTGTCACCACTTTAGCTGATAAGCCTAGTTATAATGAAACTCCTTGTTGAGTGTAACTTCTCTACACTCAACAAGGAGTTTCATTATAACTAGCCTTATCAGCTAAAGTGGTGACACCGCCGTAGAAGGAAGAATAATTTATTTACAAATGTGCTTATATATATCGTACAAGAAAGACTCTAACCTAGTGACTATATACAGGAGTGAATTACCAATGGATAACATTTACAATATAAAGAAAGGCTCTGCGCATGCGCGAGTCGACTAAAACGCTGTATAACTTTCACCGGCGCTCGGAGCAAAATTCCGCCCTTGGTCAGTTACTATGTGCGATACCATTCTGAAGGTAGGCAGCTACAGTTTAATGTTGATTAGGCTCACTGAATCATTAGTTACTAGAATTTCGTAAAAGTTAGTATTACATATATATTAGAAGATCAATGGGCGAATAGTTTAGTCCATTACTGGAAAATGGTCACACCCACCGCATCACTACTGAGCCCGATCTTCGGACGCCAGTCTTTTTAGAATAGAAGCTATAGTGCGTTATTTGAAAAATATTATTAGGTAAATACGGATTACTCACTGATGAATTCCGAAGTCCTCCGAATAGTTTCGGCCTATTTCGAAAGGTCACTAAAGGAGCAATGTGCGAGGTGAACCTTTGAAATAGGCCGAAACTAGTCGGAGAACTTCCGGCTTTCATTTGTGAGTTATTTCAGTTTTAGTGTTGTTCAGTCATCTTAATTATTTGTATTGTAATATATGTATATATGCGTTTTATATAACTGTAATAATGAAATTATTATATTATGTATTATTGTCATAGAAAAGTTTTTTATTTGATAGCAATAATAAACTTTTGATTGGTAGGGAATATTCCTTGTTATGGATTTTAAATTTTAGAAGTATCTTACGACAAAAGATGTAGAATCTTCTCCGAAAGCAACCGAAACCGAACTCGAATAAGAACCGAAGATTTCGTGAGACCCTACTTGTTTTGACGCTACTTAGTGAGGGGGACGTGACTTTGTTTTATGGTAACCCCTTTTGTTAGACATGATAAGCATTTTGACGAGCTCTCTAGCAGAAAGAGTAATGTTAGACCATCATTTCTATGGCTATTGTTGTTTTAATTATATTTCGTAGGAATAGTTCTAGACACCTACGAAATTACAGTGTCTTTTTCACACTGGAAGGCACGTCGAACATTTATAAAAACTTAAATAAAATACGGATTCTCACCGGAAAGTCCGAAGTTCTCCTCTGTGTACTCTCTGTGACACAGTCGATACTGAATTCATCAGAGAGAAACCGTATTTTATTTTGATTCATAACAAAAGTTCGACCTTCCTATATGCCTTCATATGTGAATAACTCTAAATTAAAAATTGAAAAACCCCCAACATACCATTGTGGAGATCCTCTTACTTTTTCCTGGTCAACATCAGATCCTCAAGGTTCCAGATGTGAGGTCACCATGGTCATAATCATTTGATCTCAAACACGAACCACCTAACTGTTACGGTTCCAGAGATCCCATCATTCTCCAACAACCCAAGATACTCCAAGATCTTCAAGACATTCAGCAGGTTAGACCTGCGACGCCTGAAGACGGGGGGACGCTCCGGGCTACGGAGCCTTCGGATACGGGCTACGGAGCTATGTAGCTACTGATCCTTCGGCCTCGCCATGGCTATCTTAAAATAGCATTCATTTATTTTTTTGCCGCCATCTTTAATTATTGTTTCTCTTGAAATGTCTCAGGACTCCTTACAACTTTAGTTCGATAAGACCCCATCTAACTATTATAGTTTCGGCGGGCTGATAATCTTCCAATTATTTTTTCCTAGTTACACTTATTTTCTCATAGTCATCATCAGATCCTATGATAACCTAAACATCTGAGCACAAATTCGAACCATCTAGCTATTACCGTTCCAGAGATCCCACCTGACATCAAATATACTCCAAGATCTTGGAAATCCCTGCTCCAATTTTTATCAGACCTATCTAAGAGCACTCTCGACATAATCCTCTATTAAATAAAAAACCGGGTCCAAATCGGATCATCCGTTGTTAAGTTATGATGCCACAGACAAAAACACAAACAGACAGACAAACGTGTCAAAATTATAACACGCCCTCGATCGGTCGGGGGTTAAAAAGACTATAGTGGAAGTTTCTTATAAGAAAAAAATTAGAGGATTGATAATTAAAACTAGACTACTTGGGACTAAAATGGTGAAATATTTAAAAAGAAATTGAATAACCGGGAAAATTGAAAATATCCTCTTAGATAAGTTTTTAAGCTTTCGTGATTATTATCGTCAGTCAGTCTGTGTACCCGAGACCAACAACAACAACAACAACGACAACAACAAACAACAACACATACAACTTTACCGAAATATCGGGAGCTCGAAAACCACAAACCATGATAAGAATCCCGTGTCTAACTATAGTATCTTAATGTCCTTTGATACTTGAATTATCGCTGATATTTATCGCTGAGTTTTTTTCTTTAAAATGGGTTGAAAAAGTATCCTTGAATGTTTTAATTGTAAAAGGGGAGCGACCTGACCATCTGATGGTAAGTAGTCACAGTCGCCCATATAGACATCTCACCTCACTTTAATGTTATTACAGGGTTTTCGATGCGCTACTATATCCTTGAGGACATCATTATCATGTGGATAGTGCCGATAATTGCGCTGGATTTTGTTGCATTGCTGCTTTGCTTTACAGTATGTTTACTTACGTTTCCCGATAAATCGACGTGTAACAGATCCTTCAAACCGAAACAGCAAAAGAGTGGTACCATCTCAGACTGACTGCACGGATTCATACCACCTTGAATTAAAGTTGTTGTCACACATTTTGGTTTATTGCTATGAAAGCGAAAAACTTATAGGTAAACAGAACTATAGAAATAATATATATCTACACAACAATTGACATTTCATAGCAATGTACTCTATTAGATTAAATCCTACGTATATTGGATACCAATATTGGATATTAGATGTATGTTTGGAATCCATACATAACATTCACTTTATTCTGACATAAAGCTAGCTTCCGGCGCTTTTTGTTTATAGGCAAATAACATGATGAGTATCATACTGAGTCCTCTGATATTTGTACGAGTATATATGTAGTTTGTATTTATTAAAATATTGTGAGAGAGTTTCGTTTCTATATTACGTGGGTGTTCCGCGTAACATTAAGCATTATTATAAATTGTATTTCAAATTAAAATAATCAAATACTTAAATATATTATGTAAGTAGCACCATAGACTTTAGTACCATCGTCCAAAATAAATATCCGATCACTTTTTGATCTGTGAATAGATTTCAAAGTGAACTGCTATATTTTTGGACGACAGTATCTACATAGTTCATAATTGTTGTATTATATAAAGAAGCTTGGGCATTTTGTCTCAAGTGCGACAGTCTCTACTTCATATTGTTGTATAAATTCCTGCTCTTTGTCACTCGAGTTAATTCTCTCGGACATGCTACAATCTAAGCTTCAATATTAAAATATCTGATGATACTTCAGTGACTTAATTTTCTTTCAGACCCATTAATACTTGTCATCATGATTTCATTGGCGACATCGCGACCGATCAATGGGCCATAATAAACAATACAAATTGCACAATAACGAAAAATCTGCGGGGAAAGTTCAATAGCTAATTTATTTTTCGATCAATCAATCATTCCGATTTTTGATGAATCACCTTAGGTCGAGTCAGCGCATCGAATATTAATACGGTTTATATTAAATTAAATTCCTGCAGAGGTGAAAAGAAATGGAGCGATTTTAATTATTACAAAAACAAAAAAAATTTACTCCTTAATCTGCAATTTTTGATATATTGTTCTAGTTTCATATTTAAATAATTTAATAAAGAAACTCGAAACGAGTTATGCTACACCTTTTGTATATATTTTATTTTTTCGTTAATTAAGTTGTTTCTGTATTTTGTCTATGTGTATAATAAAGATTATAATAATAATTGTCATCTACAGGAGTAATCCCAAACACACTTCACACCGGTCTCAAAACACTTGGCATGCACGCCCTCACATACAGACTCCTACAAAAAGCAGTTAAAATAATTTAAAAAAATAATAATATAATAATAAAGATGGATAGAACACTCTTTCACACACAATAAAACGTACGCAAAGAAACATACATACACAAAGGCGACCTTATCGCCTTGAAAGACAATGTTACGAAGTAATTAGAAGCCAATATTTAAAGAATAAGAACCATATAAACATCGACAGGTTATAAAGTATGCAAAAAATAAATAATAAAATAAATTAAATTAGAACTTAAAACTTGAAAGTGGCATGGAAAATCATTCCTTGTCTTTATCCCTGGATATAATGTCTGATCTGTCTGGAATCAATTGTTTCGAGTTAAAAAAAATACGAAACTTGCTGTTCCAATGTGATTTTATTACAGTTTTTAAAAATGTTTACAACCTCTGTAAATGGGCGGCTCCAACCAAATGAACTCATTTGCCTCAGCTAAATACTTTTTCGTTTAACCGTCACATTTCTATAGATGTTTAATCTTTTATTTATTCTGTAGCCAAAAAATATTTTACTACATTCATTTCTCTGTTTAACAAGGCCAGATGTCTTTTATTGTTTTATTAAAATGGTAAAGACGCATTTGCGCCAGAATTATTTGCCCCAGGGTAATTGCGTCTAACATACACTTAATTAAGAAAAAAATGATTAACGTGTAGACTACTTCGTCTACAAATAAACGAGATGACAAATTCTAAACTATAATAAACACACAGACCTGTAAACTTGTCAGTATCATAAAAGTATGACACTGACAAGTTTACAGGACTCTGTTCACGACTACCAAAGGGTAGCACTAATATCTTCTAAATAAAACTACTTTCTAAAAATGGTACGCTTTTGTACCGGTTCCTCCGCCGCCGCCAGGTACTCTATGAACGGTAAGTAGCATTGCCTGAAGTTAAGAAGGTTATGTAAGTATAGCTATTTAATGGGAAGTGAAGTGAAAACTAATTTCACGAAACTGACATGATTATGGTGGTTTGACTGTACAGGTCAGCCATGGGTTGTGTCACCCTTTTACATTTTTCCGCAAAGTAGCAAAGCATTTCGGGTTGAAGGGTAAGAGAGCCAGATTATTACTAGTACGTAATAAGAAGGTACGTAGTAAGAAAAGAAAACGATTATTTGAGTCAAATAAATGTGTGCTTATTCCGTTTAAATTATTTTTTATTGTATGTGGAAAGCAGACAAGCAAACGGCCATCCTATACGGGAAGTTATAGGGTTTTCAATGCGCTGCTAACCTTGAGGACTTGGATGGAGTGGCTCATGTCTCTGTAATTACACTACTCGGATATCCCTTACTCCCTTAGTTGGTTACAGCTTGACAGTTCGACATGGGGTAGTGAACTGACCATCTAAGTGAACCCCATCCATAAATCCATCTAAGTACCTTCTCGACAGATTCAGAAGTTACCGGAGTCCATAAATAAATAAGTAGTATTCGTAACTAAGTTCAAACTAATGATGACAATAACATTACATTATTTTACCACGAGGACAAACCCTCTTTAACGTAATTCGTGCTTAGAACGAAATCCTCTGATTGTATGTAGATTTTGTACACACTTATATCGAGATTCGAGATTAACTTCGGTTATTACAGAAATAATAAAAAATTAAATCATTATCAAAGTTAATCTGAATTAGGTAATGTGGTTTACTGTATGAACATGGATTGTACGTGTTGTTGTAGTATACCATAGTTTTGTTGTAGTCACTTTTTTCACGTTACATATATATAAATTAGCTACGACAAACAGGCAGACGGGCCACCTGATGGTAAGTAGTCACCGTCGCCTAGAGACACGTGCAGTACCAGGGGTATTGCTTGTTGCTTGCTTGCTTGTACATGATTTTTCTCAGTGTATAGCAGGGGATATACGTCGAAAGTACGTGGTATCTTATTTACGGATCATGGTTGTTCCTAAAAAAGTTACTAAAAGTTGTTTTCTATAATTTGATGTTAAAACCAAATACATCTTTCTCCTTTATTATATCGCTTTCTCGTAGCATCAAGCCTAAACGACGTCGTGATGACGTCATTACAGTATTATTTACATAATCGTTCCCGTTCAACGTTTTCCAAAAATGAATTTCTAAATTCTGTCCTATCAGACGTGAACAGGGTTGAAAATGCATTGCTGGGTTTAACAAGATGTTTGTGTCTAAAACGCTTCTTTCTACTGGAGGCCTAATATTAAGACACTTTTACATTCAAAATGATAGGTAATGTAATGATAGTATCGCAGCGCAGTTAAGGGAATTTCCTTGATTCTTTGGGATTTATTTCTGTGACGATTCCTGATTTCTTGTTGCATTGTGTTCGTGTTTTATGTTTACAAGATCTCCTCTTAAATAATGTTTTTCTACTCTACTTTCGTAATTTGTTCATTTAGAAACCACAATCAATAACATAAAGAGGTTCAATAGTCATGGTCGTATGAAAATAGTGTTTTAATGAAATATTAAATAACAGTTTTCGATTGTAATATGTTAATTTTTCTTTGTTGTATACAAGAACTCTTTCGTATTAAATGCACTATATTTCACTGGCCAACTACTTGGTACTATAGTCATTAAAAAAACTCGACACCCGCGCCTGCGCGATATCGACAATACAAACGAAACCGTCAAACATGACGGTTTCTATAATAACCATAACATGTTTTTTGATTTGATTTAATTTGACAGTTCTTATCGCTATCATTGCATAAACTACTATTGTGGTAACAGTCTTTTTTTTTTCAGATGCGTAGGCATGATTTTTACGTCAAAGGCGAATGGCATGAATAAATTAATACCATAAATTAATATACTCTGAAAGAAAAGCTTGTTTACTTCAAACAAGAACTTGTTTCAATACGAGCATAAAGTCGGCTTCTTAACTTCATCCAAGAAATTATTCATTTCAACAAGATCTAGTAATTTATTCAAATGAATAAAAAATACTTTGTATGCTCTAAATCAAACAGGTTTCTTTCAGTGTACCAGCCTGAAGGTAGAACTTAGCCGGAGCCCAGAAGCACAGCCAGAAGGGTGTGGGATGTCTGAAAACGACATGGCAATGCTCAGAAATACAGGAAACCGAAGCCTACAAACATGATATGGTAAGAGCTGGAAGTCGTCGCACAGGACAGAACCGGATGGGAGACATTGTTGCGAGCCTTATGTCCCTGATCAGGATTTACAGGAAGATCATCTGACCTGCTTTTTTATGTAGATTGCCACGTGGAATATATTATGTGTATTACCTGTACACTAATCCATGTTCGACCTCAATCCAGTTACAATCGTAACTAATATTTTTTTGCAGATGCGTGACTATCATTTTTACGTCGAAGGCATTCGCCATCCGGCTTGAATAAATTAATGAATCTTTTTATACCTACCTGATGGTATTAAGGTTACGATAATAATCTAGTACCTTCAACTAATCAACTGAATCGTCAATCTTTTATGTTGATTGCTTTTAAGTGTAGACTAACCTCGTGTTTGACCTTAATCTTGAGGTCACAAACACGACACGTCAACACGTAATATTGAGGGTTTCCAGTTACACACGTAACTGGAAAATGGAAATGGAAAATGGAATGCTCGGGTGTGGTAAGTGTATAGAAAAATGCTTTTGGATATTGAATAATGGTAAACATATCCGAAAACATTGTACCTCTGGCTACGTACTTCGCTAATGGTCTTTGTAACACCTGACTTCTTAAAGAGCCGGCTCTGCGGCCGCTGCTGCAGAAACCCTCAAACGGCGCAAATATACTAATCTGGGTGAAACATTTGAGCCGTTTGGGGTTGAAACATTGGGACCCTGGGGCCCGGGAGCGCACCGCGTCTTCAAGGATCTCGCAAAGTGCCTGGTCGACGCGTCAAAAGCCCCAAGATCTGGCTCCTATTTGGCCCAGCGGATTAGCTTAGCTATCCAACGGGGCAACGCAGCAAGTCTCTTGGGTACACTGCCGGATGTGGGGGACTTAACCCATTTTTTTTATCTTTAGTTTTCTTAGCCTTAGTTTAGTTTTAGCTTTAATATTATTTTAGTGTTATTTATATTGATATAAGAGAGTTTAGTAGTAAATAAAATATACAAATGACAGAGATAAAAGTGGGTGCAATTACTGCAGTCACAACAGGTGAGATTAAGTAAAGGACTAAATACATACATATACACATATATTCGCGCTATGTTCATAGCGGGGTAGGCAGAGAGAATGGATCACAATGAATCTCTGTCCTAACGCAGAGCTACAGTCATTTTGTCTCTTCACACATTCTTGCCTTTGGGGTCGTGTTGTATTTGGGTTTTGCACACTGTATAATAATAATTAATTATTTTATTATAATTATAACTGTTTCGGTCATTGCTGTGTGTGAAATAAACGTATTACTTACTTACTTACTGTCAATCTATCGTTAAAAGTCAGTCAGTTCTACTTCTGCTTATCATTCCATTCTTTCTATTTCTTTTTATTTAAATTTAATACTTATTTTACATAATTTGTCTATTTTTATGTCACCTTTTTAAAGGTTTTCTGACAAAGGTCTGTTTTCCTGACACCCCAAGTTCGTTCGTATTCCATGGTAGATACAAAGTAATCGATTTTGGCAAACTGTAGTAGAACTTTGGCACAGACGTTCGCCGGAGCATGCGGAACTTGATGGTTTGACTGTTTACAAGTAGGTTAATTCAGTTCTGTGGCAAAGATTAGCCTAAACTAGACAGAGATAAGTTTTGGGTCTGAGGCTGTTCTAGAACTTAAAGTGGAGTATTGTTTTACTTTAAACACGTAATTCCGAGTGTACTCGTACTCTATAATTTAATGGCCAACTGTATGAATACGACACCCTAACGCTAATGAATTTTCTTTCTTTTTATAAATATTTAAAACTGGCCATTTTAAAAAGTGGTTATTTCCAGAAGTGGTAATTTTAAAAGTGGTCATTTATTTACCGACACACAGGTTTACGTTTCTTTCTAGCGCGACAATGAGGGACTTCTCAGCTCAAGACGCGTTGTGGATCTAACGATAAATAGTTATACATCTGTCAGGGCGTTTTTCCTGTCACACGGATTTTTCGCCGCGTGACATACAAGCACAGATTCTCAAGAATACGAGTATAATGAGATTGTCTCTGCTATGTGGGCGGTTGTGTGGTTGTCTAAGTTCTTTCAGACTCAAAATAATTGTTTCAAATTTTGCATAAACTAATCCTTCAACCAGAAAGGCAAAAAATTATCATCATTAGCTACATGTGTGGTTTTAATTCTTTTCAGAATTTCTTCAAACTTTGCTGATATAATCCTTGAATTCCAATTCAGGTCACGTTCGTATTTAAACCAGACTGCTGGAAAAAATTCTAGGCCTGTAAAGTAACCATAAACTAAACGGTTACTATAGTCTTTTTCACATAGGAAGGCGCGTCGAACTTTTATAAAAACCTTAATAAAATACAGATTCCTACTGATGAAAGTCGGAAGTCTTCCTGTCATAAGTGAGATTCCTATAATCATAAAAGAGTATTTTATTTAGGTTTTTATAAAAGTTCGACGTGCCTTCCTATGCTAAAAAGACTGAACAGATTAGTTATAATATTTTACTATCCGCATGGAGGACGTGAAAGACCTAAGAACCTGGAAACATTAAAAACGCCCTTAGACTCGGAAAATGCATAAATATTCGAAAAAGAGTTTCAAAAGTGTAGTTCATTAACATCAAACCACAGTATAAATCCGTGTTTTTCACAGGGTTTTCACAAAACAAAACTGACCCAAAAATCGTATTTAAAATTCATAACAACCAAAGCATTCCACAAAACATTTTACCCGGCTACCTACCGAATTATTACCACATCTGGTAACTCGATTTGCCGAAACACTAAAAATTTATGAGTAAACAAACCTATTTCCAGTCACGCACCTCTCGTATTCAACATTTATCAAAATAAATTGGCATAAATCTTGCTTTTTTAGACAGGGCCTTACTAAACCGTTTGTTTTCGATGCTAGTCGTTATTTTTTTACCTTATTCAGCTGCTTGTATCCACTCGTATGAAAATATTATTCTGAAACATTCAGGATATACCGCTAAGAGCAAATAAAAACTAAATCCCGATTGGCTAGAATTCTGGATGTGCATACTTACTTTTCTAGATAAAAAAGCGGTTGAAGATCTTGGAGAAATGTTGCCTTCATTTGAAAACCAGGACCTAAACCTTGGTTTCTAATAAGGGTCTAACTAAAACAAAGGTTTTGGTTTGTTTAGGTCAATAAACATTTGTTTCTAAAAAAATTTATGACTGCGGACGAAGCAATAGACCAATTTAGGCTGGTTTTTTCGACCTTCCGGAAGAACAGTTTTTCACATGTTTTGAAAGCTGGGTTAATCGAATACACTTAGCATTGATGCCACAGGGGAATACTTTGAAAAGTTGTAAATAAATTAGTAAGATTTCTTTCATTTTATGGATCGCCCTAGATACAATAACGTTATTTACAATTCTTCATTCAATGTATTAACTGTATTAGAATACATTAATTATGATAATAAACATTTCATTACATTCATATGTCATGATTGTTGGTTAAATCTTCAATTAGGTATTGATGAGTTATTTTTAAAGGCTCCAACTTCGGGTTCATCGTCTCTTACCAGCAGCAGAAACTGAATTGCGAATTTAATAAAATAAAGAACTACCTATTCGAAAAGCTTAAAATGCGAATGAATATTTTCAATATCGCTAAAAACAGTGCAAAAATTATCATCAATTGCAAAACTCCACAGCTAGACTTGAAAGTTTTAACCGAACCGCGCAATATTTTCGCACGCTAATACCGTGTAACTCAATTACCGTTATTGGCAACCGACAGAGAAGTTCGTCCCACTGTTCGAATCAGCTCTAGGGTTGCCAGAATACTTCAGATAATTTATAAGAGAAATTAATGCAGGGTCGATCAGGGTAGTCATTACTGATCTCAAACGATGAAATAATATCATGCGATGGCGTGCAAAATAGAGACAGTAGTATCGCGTTGGTATAGTGCTGTCTCTGTTTAGCACGTCAACTCGTTACAGCTGTGTTATTACTTACTGTAACTTGACCCAACACAACGATATCTATGTACTAGATCTTATTACCCGACTCCGGAACACCGAGGAAGTGTATTGTATTGTTTCGTATGTTAAGTCAGATGTTATATAGTAGTGGTAGATCCTAAAGTGAAGGATCGCCTGGTACCACCCTCTTATCTATTTCTGCCGTGAAGCAGAAATGCTTGCATTTCTGTGTTTCGGTTTGAAGGGTAAGAGAGCCAGCGTAATTTCCGGCACATGAGGCAATCCATCTTAGTCCTCAAGGTTAGCAGCGCATCAAAAACCCTCCAACATTAATACAGTGAGGTGAGATGTCTATGGGCGACGGTGACCACTTACCATCAGGTGGCCCGTTTGCTCGTCTGCTCTCCTTATTTTAAAAAAAATGTTACCTCCTAGAGCTCAGACGATTCAACCGATTTCGACAAATGAGATACTTATCGCAATCGATTCGAAGGTACCGTCGTTGTTCTCTGGATGACATTATCCATTGTGTCGCACTTGAAAATTGTTTTTCCTTTACACTATATCTATATGAGTATCGAATTGATGGTTTTGAGACGATTTTAATGCCACAAGGTGAGTTTAATGAAGACACGCAACGCGACACGCAACGCTGCACGCGACAGCTGCACGCGGCATTTGCTTTCGAAGTGTCGCTGTCGCCTGTCGCGAGGAATCAAAGTCTACCTTTAGCGCAGTCGGGTTTTTAATTTCAATTTTATTTTTTTGTCGACAACCCTAGCCTCGCTGTTCGCTTCAGCTCAGAAACTAGTTAGCTAATAGCTGAGATAAATGACTATTGTGGGTGGATCTGCCTCGTGGAGTTGCGGAAAATTTTGTTTTCAATTCCAAACTTGTTTGTTGAAAAAAGTGGTTGTTTCGGACAAACTTTTTCGTTTAAATTTCGCAACCTTTGCCTAATTGAGAGTTAATGAAGTCAGTAAAATGTTCCATTAAAAATCTCTAGCTGTTTTCTATTAAAAGTTTGGGAATGAATTTGTTTGTATTTAATTTATTTTAAAGCTTACATTAAAATAAAGGTACAATATTCTTACTCTGTCTAGTGCACTATATGTATATGCGCAGTAAACGATAGTGGATATTTCTTTTAACAAAACAGTATTAGATTAGATAGTACTTATAACACGCTGAACGTCTAATACGCGATACTCAGATTTTCAATTTATATAGTAGGATTACAATAAAAGTAAAATAATGCTAAACCAAAATAAAGATTACTCATTTTCAGAATATAGTAAGACAGTAAACAGATACTCAATAATCCTAAAATAAATTTGAAAATAAATAACAAATCGTAAATTTTGAAACAATTCTTCAGAAGAAAAATATTGAAATCTTGCTGCAAATCCAAATCCTTGCGTGAAACATGAAACGGAACGCAAGTGGTCTTGGAAAACAAACTCCACTCCCTTCCACATCTGAGAGTTAGGCTACAGCCTGTAGTTGGCGAAGTACCAATCAAAGAACAGATTGCGCTTCGGAAACAGTAATCACCCTTTATCCACGATCATCTGTTGTTACTTGTTTCCGATTGGTCGCCTTTGTGCACACCTGCGCTGCAATCTTACAACAAGTTCACGACATAAGGAACTAAGTCCGATAAGTCCAATAAAGTATGTCAGTACACTAGCTTAGAATATATGAAGTAGAAGAAGAAAAAGAAAAAAAAATTATTGCCACAAAAAAAACATATTTAGTTCACTCCATAATACAATTGGCAATAGGCACCTGGCTCAGCTAATGCTTGAGTGAATACACTTGCGTGTAAACACACAGCGCTGACTTTAAACCATTTTCATTTTATATTCTAAGGTCACTAGTAGAGATTCTTAGGAGATTTAATTGATCAATAAAGGAATTTGTATAATATACTCGTACATACAGCGTCTCATGTTTAATAAGATTAGAAATAGTAAACATAAACCAGAAACTAAAGTTTGGAAACGAACTCTCTGAGATGATGTTGTAGATGTTTTACGTTGCCAAGAAGTTTAGGAAATTTAGTTTGGTAGAAATGCTTAGAATATGATAAACTAGAGAAGTTACATAGGAACATGACAAACTTGTTGAGTAGTGACTTGACTAATGAGTTGGTATTGATGTTACTAACAAGTATATTATACGAGTATATAGATATATGGTGAATTATGTATCTAAGTATACCTAATTACCAAATTAGGCCTCTTGGAAGCTGCTCGCCGACATAACGTCTGCTAACTAATCAGATCAAATTCGCTTTATGCTTGATCCACTTATCCAATAATAAATAGCTATATTTTAGTTAGGATGAATCAAACGATCACAATAAAGTCTATGACTACTTTAAGAATAGAACAACTTATACCAAGATATGTTTTGAAATAGAAAAATATTCTTCGACTCTTTACAGTGGCACAGACAAGCTGGCAAAGAAGATGAAAAGTGAGGCTCAGCGATTTAACTTTTTAATTTGCAAAAAAATAATCACGACATTACAGAAGAAAAGAAAATATTTATAATACGATAGCCCGAATTAAGATAAACACGCTGATATCTTTATTATTTCTTAAAACCTAAAATCATTTTGTAAATAATAAAATTTCAGATGTGAGTTTCCCTTGACCTTGATCGACAATCGTATCGTATTGTATTTTGTCAAAAGTTTAGGTTTCTGGAAATAATGTATTAGTGCATGAAATACTAGAAAAAATTACGTGTTTTTTAATGTATTTCTTGTTCTCTGCCCTTTTGAAACTAAGTAAAAAGTTTTCATATGTGGCAGACTGAATAAGAACTCTTTCATACTGGACCTGGGGGAGGTCATGTCTTTTGTAGACAAGATATGAAAACAGGTCACCTGCTGGTAAGTGGTCATCGTCGTATTGAGACATGTTCACATCAGGGCCATTGCTAGCGCACCTTGAATTCTCATCATAATAAAAAATTCTAAATTAAGACAATGTGTTGCGTGATTTCAACATATCAAATACCTGAATGCTGTGAACTTTGCTGAGCATCGTCGTGCAGTGTATGGCACATTAAAATAACACCTACACTAAAGCATGGAGAACTTAGAAGCACGTACACAAGTTGCTTTAGCCCGTTAACTACAGCAGTGAGTGCTTAGCCGTTAAGTATTTCGTGAGCTCTTACTGCTATTCCTTACCTTGTTATAAAACTTGCTGAAAATCCGTTCCTACAAAGTGTAAGGTGCAGGAAATACTTTTCTTTACACTTGGTGTACACATTCAGAGTTATAAGCTGTATATTAAAAGTAACATTTAATGGGGTTCTGTCACGGATAAATATTATGTGCATTTATTTCTGAATGGTAAGTATGTGTAATAGAACAGATATCATCATCTGCCATAATTTCTGTTTGTTTGACTTCCAATTATACTTCATTTATATTTCTCTTCACCTTGAACAATAGTTCTATACTGATAAATAATTTTCCTTCATTGGACCCGCCTTGCGTTGTATTGTCTATTGGAATTGGCTCTTCTTCTTTACATTGTTCTGATGTGTCATTATCATGTGACTTAGCTTTACAGATAGAACCCTAGAACACTTAAACATATTATATATGTGTTTTGATTGAACGATTTGTATATCTCTAAATCATTGACCACGAAAAATTTACTGAGTTAATTATATTTAAGCCAAGACATAACCTGAATAACTGAGCATCAGCTGAGAAAAACAGCCATCTTAATATACAAAACAAGCAGACCAGACACATTCGTTAATTACTACTACAAATAATTCGCGACCCAAAATATACGCCTCGCTTCTTAGCATGAAGAGGCCGTTGTCTTAATCTTAACTCCCGCAATTCGTCAGAGAGACGGTTTTAGGGTAAGCTTTAAACAGCTGTATTAAAGAAGTACTCCTAGCTCGATCATGTAGCTTCAAATAGACTTAAAGTAAGGAGACCTAACGTCAGACAAGAAATAAACGACAAACGGCCCCACCGATACTTCATAATTCTAAGATAGGTCACGGTACCGCCGCCGAATGACGCAGCAACGTATCATCGGTTTATTTTATGGAGTTCAGTTTCTGCACGAATCGTAAATCACAAATTATATATTGTGACTTTATAACTCTGCTCTATGCACTGCATCTTGGTGTTGACAGTGAAAGAGAACGCAGGGCATTGGCGGTGAGGTGTAATATGTTGGCCCGTAGGTTTGCTCGTTGTAGTGATCAAGTTAAAATCACGCTTTATAAAGCCTACTGCCAGACTTTCCACACGAGTAGCTTGTGGAGCAATTACACCAAAAAATCGATCAATGCCCTGCGTATACAATATAATAATGGTTTCAGGATGTTGATGGGGTTGTCTCGTTTCTGTAGAGCCTCCGGCATATTTGCGCACGTTCATACTGATGGTTTTCACGCCATTATGCGCAAGAGAACTGCGTCTCTGCTTTGCAGGCTTCGGAGCAGCTCCAACAGCATCCTGAATGTGATAGCGGATAAATATGATTCCTCTATCCTTAAACACTTCGTTCGGGTGCTGATCGAATGATGTTATCTTTGATCAGCATCTGATCGAATTGTAAAAACTTTTGTTTGTAAATATCGAAATCATGTATACTACTAACATAGTTTTTAAGTACAACTACTAACACAATGGATCAAGTTATCCGATAAATAAAGATATTGAATTGAATTGATCGTTGTGTAACTAGGAATACTTCACTAGACTGTAAAGTTTTCAACACCTAGTTATAGTTACTGAGCTTTCGTCTAGGAGCAATAGGCGAGCCAATTAGTGTAATCTTCTTATTCAACTCCTCATTAAAATCCGTGCTTGATCAGAAATTGAATCGTGGTTCGCTTCGTGAATTAATTGGATCTTAAAGCGTTGAAGCCTTTTATTTTGGTAGATTCTCGTTTAATTAACCTCATTACTGAGAACTAATTATATCACCTGCAAATTAGAAGATTCATCACCTCAATAATCTACTTAAGCTGTTACACGGCCCTTCACTTTACTAAGATTCGTGTCCTTTCATAGCCCTTTACCTATTTTCTACCAATGGGAGATAATCCTGCAATGTTTTACCACTTGAGGCGCCACTAACACAGTTACAAAAAACATTCAAAAATTCGACGTACGTGTACGACTTAAAGATGATTTTGTTCTAAACATAACATAACCTAAATTTATTACTTTCCAATGACAATAATTTGATAAATAAATAATGATTATTTTGATTATACTTGAAATTAGCACATACGTAAAGCCAAGTATCAACATGTAGATACATACCTTTCCACCAAATTTTACTATAGCTTTGAGAAATTAAATGAAATTAATCCAAATAACGAGAAATTTGTGATATCTTCAAGAATGACATTTCGTTTTGCTTTTCTGATTACGGAGTGTGCTCGTGGCTCCATTTACGCAACGCTTTGCGTTTTATGTCCTATTCACGCATGAAAACTATGATATAATGATTTAAGTATGTCTGGCTTCAAATTTATCTCAACAACCGATGATTCTAATTTGGATACGTTTACGTTTCAAATAGCATTTTGCAGAGTATCCATGGATGAAAGAAATATCAGTCTCCCTCCCGTAGTGCGGGCGTTCACACCTTAATGACAGTATCCTTAGTGACTGACTTCGATTTCAGATAATGAGAATTCGGGAACGGTAATATTTAGATGGTTCAAATTGAAGCTCAAATATTTAGGATTATGGTTCTATTAATGGAACCTTGAGGTCCTGATGATGACAAGGAAAATATAAGTGGATCCCTTAACGGGGGTTTGAAAGTTAAGGGCGCGGTCAGAACCAGGATGGGTGACCGCTAGTGACACATTTCTATCAGCGCCCCTCCGTGCCTCGGTGAGCACGTTAACCTGTCGGTCCCGGCTGCTGACTTTCGACAACAAACGTCAGGTCATGTCAGATACCTATGGTCGCCCTGAACAACTCTGACAATAGTATGTTTTTGTAACGTAAATAAAATTCTCTTATATATCGTTTTCCATATTAATTTGCACACCTACTACCTCTTTCTCGAAATCATTTCCTCTGCCAGAAGCTTGCCTGGAAGAGATCGCTCTTAGCAATAAGGTCGCCTGAATTGTATTTCGCTATTTCCTTTTCTATCTTTTGTTTGAATAGAAAACATCTATTAGTGCAATAAAGTGTATTTTACTTTTACTTACTTTACTTACAATAGGTTGGCCCACTAACCGTATGACAAAAAGGTTGGCCCACTAACCGTATGACAAAAAGGTTGGCCCACTAACCGTATGACAAAAAGGTTGGCCCACTAACCGTATGGCAAAAAGAAGAAGAATAACAGTAATTCGTGAATTTCTTAAATTTTTAACTTGTTTGTGAATTACTTTAAATAATGAAGCGATTCGTCAAGAGGCCTACTTAAGCATTCGCGCTGTTAAGCAGAGACAGGCTAATCGTCCAAAGTTGCTCGGGTTGATGTCTCTATGTCCGCACTTTGTCCTGGTGATTGATCGATCTTGGTACAATCCCGAAAACATAAATTCCTGAGTTGCAAACAACCAGCGGAGGATAATTGGATTATTTTTAAATTAACAGAGTTAGTCGAAAGGTTTAGACGAAATTGTTATAACACAATAATCTGATGATATCTGATTAGAATATGGCTATTATTGGAAATATGGAAATTACACTAGAAAGGTGTTTTACGGACGCACAAATGATTTGAAATTTCAGAAAAAATTGTCCATAACTTTCTCTCTCAGTTGAAATTAGTCACAGAACATCTACCGAGATAGATTTAATAAAATACCTATTTTTTCATATTGTTTTCACTATTATATAGTCACTGATTACCTTAGTATGTAGGCTTCCTCACGAGGTATTCCTTCACCGTTTTAAAATATGTTTTAAAATTTATATATAACCAAAAGAATTAGTATGTATTCACACACAGTAAATTCAAGCTCGATGACATCTTGAGGGATAGAAAAATACCACAATGCCTGAAGATCAAACTGTTTAACCAATGTATTCCGCCCACCAAAACTTACGGTGCCGAAACATGGACGCTCACAAAAGAAGCTGTGCACAAAATAAGGGTCGCACAAAGGGCCATGGAGCGTGCCATGTTAGATATCACTCTAATGGACAAGATCCGCAACACAGCGATCTGACAATGAACTAAAGTTCTAGGCGTAGGAAAGCGGGTTGCGACGCTAAAGTGGCGATGGGCGAGACACTTGGTTAGACGTGGTGATGGCCGGTGGACCAGAGCCCTCACTGAGTGGTGGCCAAGGTTGGGGAAAAGAGGAGTAGGTCGTCCAGCAGCCAGATGGGCGGATGACATCACCAAAGTCGCATCGAAAACCTGGATGCGACTAGCACAGGATCGTATAGGGTGGCACAAAAGAAAGGAGGCTTATACCCTGCAGTCGGACGACATGGGCATGATGGCATGATGATGATGAGATTCAAACTCATGGCGTGGCGTCCTAGATAGACAATGAATGCTCTTAAATCTTCTTTGATTTAAGAGGAATAATATGATAGAATGATAATTTTAAGACATCGCTTGACACTTGGACTATACAATTAGAATCACAAACCCTTTTCAATATCGCTGGCCGGGAAAACAAGTTGTTAAAAAAATTGAAAGTAACTGAAAAGGCGATAATATTATTTTGTTCTCTTCCCCTTCTGCTGGCATTGATTTATTAATGTTGACATTTTTTGACCTTCCTCTTAATGTTCCGGAATAAACAACTTGTAAAACAATAACAATTTTATTGCAAGGGTTGACAAATTGTCCTACTGTGTTGGATGTTTTGAAGAAAAATAGATCACACTCTATTTTTACGAGTACGGCCTAACTTTTATATTGAAATTGAAATCGTTTATTTAGCGCTGTAAACACCAGAATACAGAATACAGAAGTATACAAAGTTTAATACATGCAGCACAGAACATCTGGTGTGGTACAGTGCCAAAAAGGGTACACCAGCTCAGCATAATGCTGAGGCAAGCCACAGCGCTGATTTTCAGCTGGTCCCTCAGTGACTGCACGGACGAAGAAAGCAACAGTGTGTGCGTGTGGTGTTGTGTGATATTGTATTATTTACAGACATTAAATCCGTAATTACCTGCTTTTGACCCTCGATCAAAAGGATGTTATAACTTTGATGCGTATATCTGTATGTCTGTGGCATCAAACACAGCAACCGATTATTATTTTATTCAACAGAAAAAAAATTCAAGGCTCTGAGTAAAATTGAATCAGAGGTTTCCAAGATATTGGTGTATATTTGATATCAGATCTCTGAAACGGTAATAGTATGATGGTTCGAGTTTTGAGCTCAAGTACGAGATCTAGGACGATGGTGCCCTTTCTGGTGGAAATCTGGAATCATGAGGATAGAATAGAATACACTTTATTGCCCTTAATATAAGACCTGCGTATTATAGTTGTCTAAAAAAATTGAACTTTGGAATTTAGGTTCTCCACAAGGCTTCCTTTGTTTCATATCATACCAGTTAACCCTCTGGAAAATTTGAGCGAAATATAATTATATTTAGGGGTCGCTATGATTTGACACTTTTTAAAATGGGAATAACATTAAGAAAATTTTATTTGAATGCATTTTGTTTATTAAATACAGGATATAAAAGTATTATAAACAATTGAATATAACTAATCAACTTTATAATGATTTTTACATAGAAATATAATAAAATTATAGATACGATAATAATAAAATTAATTGACAGGTCCGTTAACCGTCTGTGTCTTTATCAAGACACTAGCTGACCCGACAGACTTCGTCCTGTCAAAAAGATTTGTAATGTGGCAGTTTTTGTGCCTACGTATTTTAAAAAATTCTCCTGAACAGAACCGTCACCCTGGTGATAGGGCGTTGTGATTAAAAAATAATTAAATAAAACATATATAAGGATTTAAAAGTAAGTAATCGCTTTATTGTTAATCATGTGAATCATAATTATTATTATTATCATTGTAGTGCTTTGTGATATACGATGTTTTTTGTTTGATTACCTGGCGCATAGACAAACAAATCTGATGGTTTTCCAACACGGGAACAGGCAACATACAATTGACCATGTGAGAAACATGGGTTTTCTAGATTAATACCACAAACACTTAATGATTGCCCCTGGGACTTGTTTATAGTCATAGCAAAAGCAAGCCGCACTGGAAACTGTAGTCGTTTAAACTCAAATGGCACATCAGTCGGAATCATTGGGATGCGCGGTATGAGAACATCTTCTCCTTTATACTTTCCTTTGAGTATAGTTGCTTCTATCACATTGTTTAGTAATTTTTTTATCGCTAACCGTGTACCGTTGCAAAGACGCGGTTGGTTGATATTTCGCAACATTATAACCACCGATCCAACCTTTAATTGAAGATTGTGAGGTGGCAATCCTGGCAAATCCAGCGAGTTTAAAAATTCCGGTGGATAGTTGACTACATCATCTTGATTAGTAGCCGAATCAACTTATTTATATATCCTCGATTCGCCTGTAATTTGTTCTTGAATTTTGAAATTTAATTCATTTACATCTATGTTTTTTGCAGCCAGTATAGCTCGTTCGCTCAACCAATCATGGTTTCTGTAATTTTGAGAAACATCTGGAAACACCTTCTGAATAAGTTCATCTTTTGATCGAGTTAACTGACAAAAACTTTGAGGAAAGTTAATGCAGCCAGTCAACATGTCTATAGGAAATTTGCCATTACCAATGTCAATGAGTTGTTTAGAGAATATGTTTCCAGATTGGTCATTTTGCAACTCGACACGCATATTCTTGCTTAAATGAAGTACTTTGACATGTTTCCACAAATTGGAGGACTTTAGACATGCATTGAGTTCATCAGCTGGCGTTGATCGTGGAATCACTGGCAATGTTTGACGAAAATCTCCTGCTAATAAAATCATTGCACCACCAAATCGGTTATTATTGCTCCGTAGATCTTTTAAGGTTCTGTCTAAAGCCTCCAAAGATTTTTTATGTGCCATCGTGCATTCATCCCAAACAATCTATTTACATTGCTGCAAAACCTTTGCCATTGCAGCCCGGACGTGGAAACTGATGCATTTTATCTCGCGTGCCGAAACTAATACAAAAGAAACGCGAGTTTCGGAACGCGACATTAAACTCCTCCAACTATGTATTCTGTGCTCCAACGCACACACGCACATTGTTTTGATAGATATGATCTTTGACGTTAGGAACACACCTACATTGCTTAGACAACAGTGAGTGCTTGTAATTTAATATGAACTTTATACCATAGCAATAAAGCTCAAATTGACTACGTTTTAGTTACAAAACGTTTGTATGGGAAAAAGAAAAGGGCCATTTTTAGGGTTTTTCCAGCAATTATTCTAATTTTTCTCGCCGTAAAAACCATCCTTGAACTTCAACGAACATTTTAAAAAAAGATTTGGCCAAATTGGTCCAGGCGTTGTTGAGTTATGCGCTTACCAACACATTTTGCGATTCATTTTTATATTATAGATTAGATTTCGAAATCACGGGGATGTTTTTCTATGAATGACGATAATACGGAAGAGATAATGTTTTTGTTGTGCATTCTTTGTGATTCTAGAATTGAATTTGGTGTCTGAATATTTTAGACCATTTTTTTAAACTCGAGATTCACTCTTAAATTGAACATAGAAATTTCCACCAAATAACTACTGTAATGTACTGAATGTTATTATACTTGATGACTTGACTGAATCAGTCGACTAATTTATTTAGCCAGACTGAAATCAGTCAAGTGTAATAAGCCTTTGGTAATTTTTGATTTGAGCAAGGAAATTGCGTCATCTTTCGGGCTAATGGGGCTTTATTCCAATAATATCTGCAAACAAAACATCCAAAAAGGTTTAATTCCGGGACGGATTGGGTGTCTGCTGCTGTAGGTTTTGAAACAGACAGGAAGGAATTAATTTTTTTTTTTATTAAACAGATTAAACAGATAAAAGAAATTATGGAAGTAGATGTTTTTGTTAGAATTGGTGATTTCGTTATATTATTTTACGAACACATCATATCGACCTCTAAATAAGCTTGGAATAGTCTGATTTTTGATATTCATACTATTTTTGGATACTAGAATAAGAAGAAACTTGTGGAGCGGTTAAAAGAAAAGAAATAGCTAATAGTCGCTTACCATCAGGCGAGATCGAGGTCAAATGCGGGTTTAGACGTAAATAAAAAAAAATAATATATATAATATTATTTTCCATACAAGTGTGGACCACCCCAATGTGTATGAAAATTATAGAATACAATGTAGGTGGTGTTATCGCTCATCTCCAAAATGGTAAGTCGGGGGTTTCTTAAAATAATTTAGCGTCTAACAACATAACGGCCCAATTATTTAGAAATTTTGGTAAGTAGTTAGAGCTCAAAAGTGTTTGTATACTGTACTACTTAATTAGACATATTCTTCCATCGATATTTCGTTTTATTTTCATATTGCTACTCAACAGAACTAGTTAATACTTGTGGTTATCGGTACTTGGTGAAACATGGTTGTAGTACATGATTAGACTTAAATAATATACTGTTTCACGGTATTTTTATTGTATTTTATTACGACCGGTTTCGTTTACAAAATAAATACCTGAAGATGTGTAAACGAAACCGGTCGTAATTAATAAAATACATTAAAAATACCGTGAAACAGTATATTATTTAAGTCTAATCAACAGAACTAATTTATTCGACAAACTAAATTGTTTGAACTATCAATTAGACTAGATTAGGAGCTCAACAGACATTTAAAGTGCATTAAGAGACAAAACCTGCTGTGCCGAAAATGGAAAATCGTGAATTCTGTACCACGAGCAGCATAATTTTTGAAATATTATATTAAGAAAGTTGTGTCGAGCTCAGTGGGGTTTCATTATTAGCATAGCTGGAAAGTTAGCTGATGATCAGACTACGTTTGTAGATGAATGAACATAGCGTTTTTAGCATGTCCCACGACTTTGATGACAATTTTAAAGTAATTTAGCGTAGTTATGGTTTCAAACTATTTATTGTTAGCAAGCTAGGGGACTAATTATTTTAATTTGCAAAAAAAATAAAGATATCGCTGAAAGATTTAGTTTTACAATTATTTCTTTACAAGAAATTAACGATTTTTCACATGTCCCATGCCTGGATGTCATATAATTAATTACGAATCTTACGGGACAATTTTTATATTAATGAAATTCAAACTGTACTACGTTGCCAAGGATCTAAAGTTTTAGTGGATTAACCTTTTTACGCTCTTTTAGAACTGAATTATGCAATAAAAGGATTTTATAGAAAATAGAAATAGAAAATCCTTTATTAATAGACCATATAGGTACATATGACAAAAATTATGTAAGAAATATCACAAGATGAGTAAGATTCTAACTTGACCAAATTTTCCATTCTAACAAGTGATAAGAGTAGTAAATAAATGATATGATCTATTAAAAACAGTTCAGCTGTGTGTCGCTAAATGTATTAGATACCTAAACATTTTAAATCATTTTGTAGAAAATGGTCACAGGTGGAATTCCAGACACCGTTACTGCAATTTTAGTGTTATGCTGAAATCTGTTTTATTTTTATTTTTTTGGAAACCCTTTAAAACGTCATCCAAACTCAATTTTGAAAATTCGTTCAGCGCGAAATCGATTAATTACGTTACAAAGGTCGAGGTGGTCTGTGATGCATTTAAGATTCCTATATCCACGACCAACATTTGGAAGGTAAATCTAATATTAAGTCCATTAAAAATACTATACACTCGAACCATATTCTTTCACAAAATCATTATATTTGTTATATTCATATATAATCGAAAAAAATCAGATATATTTGGAATTTAGCATTTCTGTTTGTGAATCTGTTACTTCATAAAGTTGTATAAAGTTGCATAAAGTTGTAGGCACACACAGCCACACTGTGTGTGCCTACTGTGTAAAGTTGATTCTTCGGTGTTTATTACCGGTTTGTACAAGTTTTCTTTATTTAATTTTTTAGTTTATGGTACTTAGTAGGTACTACATACAATTTGAGTAATAAGTTATGTTTACATAGCCAATTTTTTGCATTAAAATATATTATATCCCTTTCTACGCCATACTCTAGCTATAGATGGAGATGATACGAGATATAAGGAAGCCTTAACATTAAGGACGGTCTGCAACTCACAGTTAGTGTAAGGTCAGGGCCCTAGTTTGCGTAACAAAATCCTTGTAATTACAAGCCTAATACATTTCCAATTCAATTTCCACATTAACATAAATAGAACAGAGTGATCCATACAAAATAGCGGAAGTCAATGTTGTCATTTAAGATGATGTTTCGTGAAATACGGCCTCATGTTCCTCCTTTTTGCAATTGAAAATTCAAGATTATAGTAAGGAAAACACCATATTTAGAAAACTGAACCTTTGTGCAAGTAAGAAACACAATGGAAATGGATTCAATACGTGTTCAAGTGTACATTGTGGGGGATAATTTGTAAATCTTTATTGATAAAGTGACGTCACGTACAGATCCAAAATAAATAAAGGTGTTTGAGAGCAAAAACAAAACCTACGTATATGTCGCAGCCGAATTGTATAACCCGCCGCATTACATAACGCCTAGCTCGTTTACAAAATGGCGCCGTTCTGTAAAACGGCTCACTGACGTTCAGCTGTATTGTAATAATCGACAATACGCCGCATTGTAATCGCGCTTCGCGTTCTGCAATGCGGCTGATTAACGCGTCGCCGTTTTGTAAGGCGAGCCATCAACCGCCGCTTTGTCATTTTAGATAGATAGATAGATTAATACTTTATTGAACACAATAAATTTACATAGGAAAGGAAACATAGACTAAGTGTACAAAGGCGGCCTATCATTTTAGTTCAAAATTTCACCACCGTTTTTCATTTCCGTGGCGCTGAAATTGAAATTGAAATCGTTTATTTAGCGCTGTAAACACCAGAATACAGAATACAGAAATATACAAAGTAACATAACAACAAAAATGGCGTTTCACACGCAATCTGTGTCACAACAAAGTGTAAATATTAATAGTTTAATGAGTAAAAATGTGTAAAATACGAGTATGTGTGAAAACCGTGATTTTAAAGACAAGACATTTAAGACATTTTAACTTACAATCAGCAGAATACTATGAATCTCAATGCGGAAGACTGATATTGTTCATTTGATCGATCGATTTCGATCATATTATTGATAATTCCATAAATCATGGTCACCCAACATCGTAACCTGTTTACAATCTGTCTAAACGTTGGCCCCCGTTTTGTTGAACGTATTGCAACTACAATCCGCCTATACTTCAGTTAGCCGTTTTACAGAAGGGCGGTGTTTTTTAAAGTGGCTAGGTGTTTTGTTAGGAAAATAAAAAACCTTGTCATGAGGACCTGTACTATAACTGCTTTACATACTTCTATTATTTGTGTAAAGGAGGTCGCAATGAAAAAAAAAGATTATTTAATTCCGCATAAAGGAAATGAGAAGGTCTCCCACCTTCTCATTTCATATTTCTGGTAAATTTTAGTTGGAATACAATTAGGTAAGTATAAAAAGCACAATGTGCCTCAGCGACGAGCTCTTGTTTAACGGCCATTGGTGGGAGCTGAAGTGGCCTCGTCATAGCATATCATGGCTTTTATCTCATAGTTAATAAATTCGCCATCAAAAGCGGAGTCATTAACAACGCTAAAGCTCACACTAAGCTCACAATACCACATCATGCTGGTGTTAAAACTGCCAGGCCTGCGACTGGACAGATTCTCTGCGAACTTTGACAAACGGAATGGTGTAGTTCCGGGTATGATGAAATAATAATCACGATGAATGAAACTAAAACTAGTTTTAATTAATTCAGCTGCGTAAAGTTTCGGAACAATTATGGTGGAAATAGATTTTATGGGCTTTGAGTGGGGCTTTTGTGCGATTATTTTTGACGTGATGCGATTTTCATTTGTGTGAATTATTATTGTGAGATTGGTTTTAGGCTATGTGAGTATTTATTTTCATTAGCCTGTGGAATCTGTGCAAACCTGATGAAATTCTAAGATTGAAAAGGTATATTAATGGTAATACCAGATTTATTCTGTGTTTTTAATATGTTTGTTTTTTGAGACTTTCGCCTATTATAAGACAATGGCAGCCTCATAGGGAAACACAGGTTCTCAA
The DNA here is from genome assembly GCA_947369225.1 of Hofmannophila pseudospretella. Classification (NCBI taxonomy): domain Eukaryota; kingdom Metazoa; phylum Arthropoda; class Insecta; order Lepidoptera; family Oecophoridae; genus Hofmannophila; species Hofmannophila pseudospretella. The sequence continues at coordinate 5,071,978 of OX376328.1, read as the reverse complement.
TTACTATGTTTTTGACAAACTTTAAGATGGTATACTTTACAGGACACAATGGCGTTTACTACACCGACAAGAGTCTGGCTCCTTAATTTAAAAAGATACTTTTGTTATAATCGATCGACTGTACATAATATCCCCAACATAAACAAAGTTTTTGCAATTAGAATTCAAAGTATTTAGCAAAATTCAGCCATTAAATACATTATGACGGCAATGAAGGGTACCCAACATACAGTTATGTGATGAAACTTCATTTAATTACATAAAGCCCTTGTATTAACGTGTAATTTAACAAGAACAATTCTCGTTAGGAAATGTAGAGCTGTAATAAAGGCCATAGATGTGTAACAGGAACAGGGTACTGTTGTGTGTTTATGCCGCATGTGTAAGGTTATTTTAATTTTATTGGAAAGCCTACAGCACTTAAGACAACATATAAACCAAACTAACAATAAAAGGCCAATTACAGGTCTTCACTTATAGAAATAACTTAATTAAATAATTAAGCAAATAGATGCCACTTTAAACACACACACACACACACAGATTATGAATTAATAAAAAAAACATTTGACCCAGTAGCTTGTCTCACCGCCACACTACCGGTATTGAATAGGTCCAGATCTTAAGACCTTACTTAATTTATTAAAGTTATCACTCGCACGCCAGAGATATGTGTTTTGTCTATAGTTAGTGGATACAAGCGGAATATGTAGGGGAGGATTGAATGTCAGAACGGTGCACAACCTACCTTTTTCCACCAAAATTACTCCACCAGAAGGTTGTCTGGAAGAGATCGCTTTTAGCGATAAGACCGCCTAGATTGTATTAATGGTTTTGTACGCATTGTATCATACTAATTTTGTGCAATAAAAAGTATTCATTCACTCATTCATTCATTCAGAGTTATCCCAGGGGCATTTACATAAATTTTTGACAGGAGCTCAGGGCAATCTATGCAGTTGGTTGGTTATCATGCGATGTGTGAATCTAGGTAGGGTTATGATACAGGTGCGAACCTAGCTCAACGTTTTGGGGGTCACTTACTCAAATCAAAAGGGTCGTCCACTCGAACCCTGAAGGGGGGAGTGGGAGCGGGGGGGGGGGGGGGGATGAACGCTGCGCTCCGCGCACAGTCTTCAGTACTGTCAAAGTCATCGCGGCCCGCACCTACCCCACTTTCAACCGCAGCACAGTTTATATGACGAGTTAATTTTGGACAATTTGTAATCAGTTTATTTCTATAATTAATTTATGTCGTGACTAAATTATTGTAGTATATTTTATTGGTTTCTGATTTACATCGTTGTTTTTACACAGATAAAATTAAGTAAATATTTGAAATAGTTTACATTCGAATAATTTTTTTTCGCGAACTGTAATCTCTGTTAGTAATCACTAATCACTGTTAGTGTTGTTATGAAATATGTAAATAAACAAATAAACAAATCTCGGGCGAATTTTGGAGGGGGAGATTTGTCGATTTTGGGAGGGAGAGTCAAATTTGAGTTATTTACTATGGGATTTGAAGATTTTAGTGGGGTAATGACCCCCTGTGTCCACCTCCCCCTGCGACCACGACTGTAATGATAGGTAAATTAGGTATTCATTCGATATTAGACTTGTAGAAATATTTAATTTGCTTACCTATTTGTAAAACCAAATTAATTTCGTGACTATTTTTAAATATTAGCTGGAATTACTTACTTCCTCTTTATATTCTCATTTTGATAAAGAACTAAGTCATGTTGTTTTTCTCTCGCAATAATTACCAACGGCCGCTCTGTGACGAATAATACATGACTTCATTGATTATGTATTAGTTTCTCGACACTATTAAGACACACGTAATCTTACCGTAAGTTCCGAATCGTCTTTATTTATTTTATTTATTTATCTGTTTTGCAGGAAATCTTACAGCTTAATAAATTATACATAGTAAATGTTCTTTAAATATTTGTATGCCAAATCAGATTCCACTCATTAAATATTTTTTTAAATAACAACATAAGAAGGACAGAAAGGAGAATAATAATAGGATAGTGTGTGTGTGTATGTGTGTGTGTGTGTGTAGTGTGTGTGTGTGTGTGTGTGTGTATGTGTGTGTGTGTGTGTGTGTGTGTGTGTGTGTGTGTGTGTGTGTGTGTATGACTAAGAACATATAATCGATTAAGTATGATCAAATCTGATCAGCTACTACAAGCCAATGCGTGAAAAATAACTAATCAGATCCGAACAACTCCACTGTTTGCTTCCTAAAAGAGCCCGGCCTTTAGTGAAATATGTCTATATCGGAGAACTTTAATATTAAAGCTTCCTTAAGTCTCGTGTCATCTCTATCTAGAACTATGGCGTAGAAAGGGATAGCATGTATTTTAATGGAGACTTAACTTTAAGGACGTTTCGTAAACTGGCGGTAAATCTCTATGTGATACAAAATCTCTGAATATCTATTTTTTTTTTCACCGTATGATAAATATGAATTAAAAATAAAATATTCACATAAACTCTTAACGAAACAGAAACCGCAAATTTTGTAGCGTTCTATTACCCGTATAAAGTTCAAGTTAGACTACAGGGTGTAGCAAAATATAAACCGCGAAAAGAATTTTTATTTTTTGGTCCCCGTACTAACTTAACGATAAACACAGCAATTGGTATGGAAAATTGAAAATGAATGGTTTAATTTCTTCGATTTAGACCTAGTCGTTTTTATTAAATAGAACTACCTACTTACATACGATACACTTAATCAGAATATCCTGGTAAGAATGGAAAAAACGTGGGCAGCAACAGTTCGACCTTATACCCGAGCAGGGGAAGCAGAAGAAGTACTGTATACGGAAAGTAGAAAAAAACAAGACAAAATGTATGAATGTGCTCAATATGAGAATTTCCAAATCTTGATTCATAAAATGGAATATTTTTTAATGGTATCAATACTACAGTAATTTTATCCCTTCATCTACAGGTAACGTTCCATTGAGCATTCATATCGTAGAGGTAGAGTAGATCAAGCACCTACGAGTAAGTACCGTCTATATTTTCCACCATGACGGCTTAAACTGTGTTATGGTTTAGAAAATCCAGACGCCGCCGCCGCGGCAAGCCTTTATTTGTTGTAATAATACATCAAGTACAACTTAATGCTTACAAACTAGCATACACACAGCAGCACGGCAGCACACCTATGGAACTCACTTCCTCGTCGAATTCGGCATTCGGAATCCCTGGCTTCGTTTAAAGCGGATCTCACTCATCATTATTTGTCGTTGTAGTTGTGCATTGTATTATGTATATATTATCTAATTATTTATATTATGTATATCTATGCATTTAACTATTTTAGTATACCTACATATTTATTTATGTATATCATATTAGTTTTATTTTACTAAATTTACTGTATATTAAGTAATAATAACCTTTTCTTTCTTCACACTACACTGTCGCTAATCTCTTTAATGTTTAATTAAATTCAGAGGTTGCCTGGAATAGATCGCTTTAAGCGATAAGGCCGCCTTTGTACATATCGTGATATTATTCCTGTAGTTTTTACTTTTCCTTATTTTGTGTACAATAAAGTGTTTCTATCTATCTATCTATCTATCTATACACTACATTATATAATTTAACAACGTTATTATATTGCTGACAACAAAAAGGCACTGACTCAACATTATGCTGCGACCACGCGATGGGACTCGCAAAGCTGATCTTCCATCAGTGCGGTCTGCATGACGTCACGGCTCGTCATCGCATCATCGGTGACGTGATGTTATGTTTATTTTTTTTGGCGGTGGCGTGATGTTATGTGTGTTGTGTTCTAAAACCTAATACAAGTGTTTTGTTGCAGCCTGTACACAAAAGAACCAATGCTCACTGTTTACGGTTCATTTTAATATTGAGGTTCGATTTAATGGGATCGTTGGAGGCAACGAAAGGATTTTGTTTATAGGCCATTAATGAATTCTCTTGCGCAATGATTGCCCCAAACCCTCCTTTTGATACTGAAATTTGTGAGCGAATCTGAAATTAAACGTTGATTTCTTCTTTGTCCTTGGTGTAAAGCAGCCTTTCCCAAAGTGGGCGATAACGCCCCCTTGTGGGCGCTGCAGGCCTAAAGGGGGGCGGTAAGAGACCCAGAAAAAAAATGGGGGCGTTGTGTAGAGGCTTGGGGGGTGATTTGTAATTTCATTTGGCTAAGAGGCCTCTTAGACACCGACTGCATGAGCTCTCGACTCTCAACTACAACTTGTGAACATCAACTAATATTAGTTAAGAGATTGCTCAAACACGGTTCGCTATTTAAAAGTCTCGTTTAGAATTAATGTTTAATCTCCGCTAATATAGCTCACAATAATTAATTAATTTAATTTGAAGTTATAGTCGTTTTTAAGTAGGGGAAAAAATGGGGGCGCTAAAAAATAATTTATTCTCAAAGTGGGCGGTAGACAAAATAAGTTTGGGAACCCCTGGTGTAAAGTATAATTTGGTTGATTTAGGTTGATTTCGTAGAACGTTTGCCTGATTTAGTAAATTGTAGAGGTTTTTTTAACTATTAGCATTTTAAATGAGCTTTCAGATACCACAGTTCTAACTTATTTCAAAGTCTTAATCGATTTTAGTTATTCAGATAAATTTTTATTTTTTTAAGCATGTAATAATTCAAATTAGATAAAGTCAAATTCAGTTAAATTAAATTTATTTTGTACTAATCATACCTCGTCATTAATTTAGGTAAATAATTGTATAACAATAGTCATATTATACCCCATAAAAAAGTTAACATGTCAACTTAAGTGATATAAATCTTATTAAAACACTTTCTAGTGCACACAACGAGGAATTCTATGGTTATGGTGGTTGCTTATACATGGTGATTATTATAGATAGCTTAAAAGGTCACGTTGCAGTGTATAGGAAGCGAGTAAAAGAAATTAAAGCTTCATATCCTAATGGAAAATGATGCAGTGGTTCTGATTCAGCCTCTCGGGCTACGCTGTCAGCGCGAGCTATGATCGATGGACCGGGAACCGTTTGAGCTATTCATAACATTATTAGTTCGAGTGAGTTATTGTTGTGTTACGGAAGAGCTAATAACGTTGTTCACTTTTCGCGGCTCCTGAAGGAGGTTACCCTCCTACCAGTATACCTAAAAGGAAACGATGTAAAGGGTGTCTCAATAAGAGTGCACTATTTAAATTTTATGTTGTATTTTTTCGTGCAAGTGGCAACTCTTAAATTTGACAACTGTCACCTATGATTGTTCCGATTATTAAAAATGGAGCGCTACACAAAATAAGAACGCGTTATCATTGTGAAAACTCACTACAAAAATGGGGAAAGTTACGCTGAGACCGCTCGCAAACTTCGCGATAAACATGATAAGGGAGTTCTTGTGGCCTCAACTGGATGACATGGATCTGGACGACATGTGGTTTCAGCAGGACGGCGCCACCTGCTACACCGCGTATGAAACAATCGGTTTATTGCAGCAACGATTTCCAGATCAAATCATTTCACGAAATTCTGATGTCAACTGGCCACCAAGATCATGCGATTTAACGTCGTGCGATTTCTTTCTCTGGGGTTTTGTGAAATCTCGGGTTTATGATAATAAACCAGAAACAATAGTCAACAAGTAGTCTAAACTCTCCTTAATCAAAGGTTGGCTGGAAGAGATCCCTACGGGATAAGCCCGCCTTTGTACATATTTTAATGTTTTTAATTTCTGTGTATATATTTTTTTCCTATGTGTGCAATAAAGAGACTACAAACAAACAAACAAACAAACAAACAATTCCTGAGCTCAAGGACGAGATCTAACGCGTCATCGGTGAGATACAGCCACATCTTTGTCAAAAAGTTATCGAAAATTTCATGAAAAGAGCAATGGCCTGTCATCAGAGCCGCGGGGGCCATTTGCCGGATATTTTATTCCATACTTAATCGGAACTTGTCTACTTTACAATGCAATAAAAATATCACAACTCTCTCAAAAAATACGTGTTTTTGTTTTTAAATAAAATAATAATAGTAGTCCTCCTCGTCGAAACCGACGACGGCGACCCCCTTCAGTTCCTAGCATGCGCTCGAATGTGGCTGGCCAATCCGAACTTGCTCTAAAAAAATGCATTCTTATTGAGACACCCTATATGTGTCTGTTATTCAATCACGCCTCGAATATATTTAATGTCGAAGTTATGAGTAGTTTAGGTCCCTAAATGAACCCATGCCCTAATTCTGATATGGTTTTTGCTCTCCTTATTACCGGTAATTCGGAGTTCTCTTTTTAATTTAGATTTATTTTCGTTTAATTACTTGCCTAAAGGTACATAAAAATGTTCGATTTTTCCAATGGGAATTGTTCTTACGAAAAACATTCCTAGCGTCTTTATTCAAAATAATAAATTATACCGAATTACTGGAGCCCTCCAAGCAGCAATCACAATTTACCTGACCTTTTTTTATTCAGAGCCAAGATTGTGAAAATTGAAACAAATTAAAAGCACTAATAACTTTGATATTACCCATAATCCATTGGCATTAACAGAAATATTATTTTTTCCCATAAATTCGACTTCGGTAACTTGTTAAAAACAGGCCTCTTTACAGTAACGATCGTCACTTAGAGAATTGTCAAGTTTTAATGTTCGGAAAGTCTACTTAACGGTAATTCTGACTGTCCATTAAGAAGTTTAGGATTGTCTAAGACTTGACAATTCGAAGCTTTCATTGTGTTACGTGAGTTTCGGAAATTACAGTTTAAATGTTCTGGAAACATTAATTGACTGAATTTCAGTGGCGATGCTTTTGAGTGTGCGTATTAGAAAAAGTTAATGCCTTTGTGTAACTTTACTATCTTCTTATAATTTACCATATCGTAACTTTATAGGGAGTGACTTTTTATTCCGTATAGATAAAATAACTAGGAAGGTTTATTTTATTTATTTTTATTTGCTACTAAACCCGCATTTGACCTCGATCTCGCCTGATGGTAAGCGACGATGAGGTCGACGATGGAGCATGCGGGTCCAGTAAATGCCTATTCACTCTGGCCTTGAAGATCCCAAGGTTGTAGGTTTCGGGAAATACAGACGCCGGCAGGCTGTTCCATTCCTTAGCCGTTCGCATAATGAACGAAGAAGCAAATCGCTTCGTACTAGCAGATGTGATATCAACAACATGAAGATGGAGCCCCTCCCCGCGCCTGGTAGTCCGAAGGCGGAATGGAGATGCTGAAATTAGGTCGTGCAATGTAGGTGTAGGTAGTTAGACGTTGCTTGATTAAAAAAAATCACAACAACTGTCACGTGATTGTTTCTGGATAAAATCTGATTACATAAAAAGTCGACGTGTATGTAAGATACACGTTGATTTTTTATCGTAGGTTAAAAACTTGTTTCATATAAACTAGTTTCTTGTTTTTTGTGCAATAAAGAGTATTCATTCATTCATTCATTCATATTTTTCTTACGAAGTCTTGGTCCAGTCCAATCGTTACTATTGCAGAAGTAATTTACATAAGCTATTAGTAACTTCCCGAGTTTGCCTTTGACATTGACAAACTGCTCTACAACTAATCCTACGGATAACCTTCAAGTTCTACCCTAGGATAATTAATTATGCATATCGAATGCCATAGTGAAAATGATCTACTTGATGGATAGCTGCAAATGAAGACGGCAAAAACTGTATCAACATTGATGTAACTGTTGGTGACATAAGCGAGTGAAATGACAAGTAAAGTAGGTAGGTCATCATCATCATCAGCCGATTAATGTCCCCACTGTTGGGGCACAGGCCTCCCCTTGACCAAGGGGGTAGGAGCCATGATCCACCGAGCGGACCCAGTGCTGATTGGTGGATTTCACACACCATTGGAAACTTTTCATTTCCTCAGACATGCAGGTTTCTTCACGATGTTTTCCTTCACCATTAGAGCAGTCGGTAAATGTACGTAAGCCATCGAAAAAATTCGAAAAACTCATTGGTACATGGCATGGTTTCGAACCCGGACTCCCGGCATGGGAGATCGGCGGGCGTCCAAGCCACTAAGGCCACCGACGCTCTTCTATTAGGTAGGTACTATTAGGCCAGAATATTTTTTCTTTCATTAAAGGTAAGTACATACTGTTTTGTTGTTTTTAAGTTGTATTTTCAATTCAATGAAACACACAACATGGACTTTCCTTTAGATCTGATATTTGAGATCTAAAGAAAGATTCCGAGGTCTTTCATTTCCATATTGAGTCGAATTTTATATACCCTCGAAATAAGTCACGAAGCTTAGACATCAAATAGATCAAAAGGTTTAATCCAACTCGGCTGTCTAGGAACGATAAAATATTAAGAACTTACCGTGAGAAGCAAAAAACGTCCTTAATGTTAAAACGTCCTTAAGTCTCCTGTCATCTCTTTCTAGAGCTATATAGCGTATAAAGGGATAGCATATGCATTTTATTGAAGATTTGAGGAACATTTTGTACAACTGACGTTTTAAATATCTTTTATTTATTTAAACTAGGCAATATTATTTATTTATTTCACTTTAAACTTAGTATCTGTATATAAAATAATAACATAATTATTTATACATACAATAATACGTTAATAGTGTGAATACCTACATTCCAATTATCATTCTAACTATCGTGCAAATTACAAGTAATTTTAAAGTAAAAAATAAAATAAACGTGCAGTGTTTGAGTGTAAATTAAAATGTTTCGAGTGAGACACATGGATGGATTCCTGATATCCCACACACAGGGAAACCTAGTCGGGAGTCAGATAGCTAGATATTAAATAAGGGTGAGTGAGTGCATCTTTTGAGCCCTGCGTCAGGTTACATCTTCAAATACCTCTTACTTGTACTTACTTATGTAAGTGTAAATAAAAATAAATTTAAATTGAAATTAAAATTAAAATTGATAAAGAGCGTCACGAAACTGACAATAAAAAAATAGATGATCACAGTGGCAACAATAATTTACACCTGAAAAAAACATTACATCGAATAGGGAACATGATTAATTTTTTTTATTTCATCGCAACTTACATGGACATACTGAAGATGGATCTGAAATCCGTTTATCGATATCTCAACTGACATCAGCGATATTAATGGTTAAAGTTAGTAGTGGATGCTCCGTCCCTTTCTAGCAAAACAGTAGCCAAGGTCCTGCTTGTATGACGGTACTTAGGAGTGACGTCACTCTATAGTAGCGCCATTTCTTTCTTTCGTCTGATTTTTGTTTTTCTTTATATATAGGTTACTACAAAGAACATTGCCGATAGCTATTTTATTTTTAACGCATTTCAATTCTGTTTTCACATTTGACAATCAATTTATGTCTATTTATTAATTTTTATGAAATGTATTTTAATATTTGATACTTGTCATGTATTGTCGGGATATTAAGTCAATTTTATTAAGTTGATGTTATATTCAGTGGGTAATATTTTTCTTTATTAAATTCACAGAAGGTACAAGCTATATTAAAAATATTATTAGCCGTTTGAACAACTACGCTTTCTTTGACGTTAATAAATGACTTCCGGGCTAAACATCTATTCAGATCAGAATCGAGACAAATTAAGGAAAATGAAAGCCGGAACGTAGCCAAGGTTATGACAGTGAAAGGAGGTAAAAATAAACATATTTTTATAACCTCTCAGATAATTATTACTTTATACTTAATCAAGTTAAAATGAAGCTTATAGAACGCGTATAGAAAACTTGTGAAAAATAATAAGTAGATCGAATGATGGGAGAGGCTACACAGCGAGCTAAGCTTTCTTTCTTTCTTGTCGAGTGGAAAACCTATGGTCAGCGTTGTTCAGGCCACCCGTAGGCCTCTGACATGGTCTAACGACAGCTGTCTGACGACAGCAGCCGGGATCGACAGTTTAACGTGCTCTCCGAGACACGGTGAGGGTCAGTTGTAAATGTGCCACTAACGTTCAACAATCAACCTGACCGTGCCTGACGTTGCTTCACATACACGATCACTTTCCAAACGTGCTCGCAAACTAGGCTACGAGCCCCTTACCTAAGTTAATATGCAAGGAGATAATTCAATCAGTACAAGAAACTATATTTTAAGGTTCCGAAAACGTCGCGGTCACTACGAGCAACCCTTCAGCACAAGGTTTGTTGGTTACTTACTATCTCTTTTGTGGAGATACCCAGTTAATTTTTTTGTTAAAGTACACCTGGGGTGTTTGTATATCGAACTATGCACACACTTTTACCAGATTAAAGCCTGTCCGACCCCACAACACTAGATAAAAGGTTTATAAAAAATATAATCCTAAAAAAATAACACCTATTTCAGACTGAAGCCATAAAGCCCCTCGTACACAAAGCCGCTCGTCACAGAATTACAACATCATGACTCTTGGTGTCTCGCCACGTTGATTTATGTTAATGAAAGCCGCGAGCGCCACCTCGCGGAACAGATTGGGTATTAATAATGGAAACAGTCTCAAAAAATGTTGCTGGGTGAGGCATTAAGAATGGCTCTAAAATCTGTCTTACCTTCCTTACTTAAGTTTCTATTTCTAGGGATTTATAAGAGGTTTTCGATGCGCTGCTAACCATGAGAACTTAGATGGACCAACCCTACGCTGGCTCTGTTACCCTTCAAACCGAAACACAGCAATGCAACCATTGCTGCTTTGCCCACCACTGTAGCATAGTAAAAGATACTCTAGAGTGATTCTACACAGACTCATACCAACTTTAAAACTTATAGTGGGTTTTTGTTACACCTCGTATAAAAATTATAACATACTTCTCTATAGTTTCCTATACTTACTATTTCATAATAGTCCCTTGGCTCATGGACACTGATTCAAAACTATCGGATACTACCTCGATTCTAGCCTATAACGATAGAGCTTGATCAGAGCATTCCGAAAAACTCGGCCAGACCAGATGCAGAGAAGAACTTCTTTCAGAAACAATCAAAATCAAATCAGTCAAATGTCTTCGCTTCGACCTTGATGTGTTCCGGCAGTGTTTACAGAAGAGCCAGTACTTACTAAGACCGTGTGCTCCATCTTCGGCCTCATCGTCACTTACCTCCAGGTCTGATTGAGGATTGATGTCAAACGCGGGTTTAGGTGTAAGTAAAAAAAACAGACAGCTGAACATGACTGACCAGTTACAATAGAATCAATCAAATTAGTAATTACATTTTTTTAACCCTTTGTACCTCAGTACGACTCTGGAAGTGACAGTCATTAGAACAGCACTTCTGATGTTTCCAGTTCTGCGAACCCGCAACACGTAACGAGCAAAATATGATTGGGATGAAAAATTGTGTTTGTTAGTATACCGTCAAAAGGAGTTACGAGTTCTGTGCCTTCTTAACTTGGTTTCATAATACCGGAGACTTTGTTGTTTTTGTTTTTGCTATTTTTCAGGGTTCCGTTCTGTAAGTAGATAATATTTATCTACTGAAATTATAAAATACATATTTGGTCTCTTTGTCTATTAGCTACTGAATGAATCAAAATGAGGCCAATCAATCATAGACAAAATCTATAGGTATTTTAGACGTTATATTTCTTATTTGATTCCATATTTCATAACCGTTATAAGTACTTCTTATTTGGATCATAGATACAGATTACAGGATTACTAACACAATGCTATATCGCAGGCCACACCAAATATGTCGGGTGCACAAGTGGCGCGGGCGTTTACCTTTAGTGGGTACTAAAGGTAAACTACCGAATTTTGAACTGTATGCTAACGAAAATAAAGTTATTTTTTATTATCTACCAAAAGAATGACAGCACATGTTCTGCCTCGTTTCTAAATGTTTTACGCCAATACCAATTCATACAATCAACTTTATAAACGTTTGCACACAGTTCAAGACAGGTTCAAAATTCAAATATCGCATGCGCGCGGCATCTCTTGGTTTCGACTTACACCTTAGAAATCCAATAATAGAAGCGTCAACGCGATTAGATTCATGCAAGATCGACAGATAAATGTAGCTTTAATTTTGGGTCGGTTTGGAACTAAACGCAGAAAATATGTAAGTAGATCAAAAGCAAAATTGCGGAACCCATTTTCCCTCTGTTACATTATACGCTTTGCCGACCTTTTATAAGAGAAAAAGTTTGCAGAATAAATCGTATTGTAGAAAGTTATTGCCGTTGTGTGGCTTTGAATACTTTTCCGAAGGATGAGATTATAAGGAATGTAGCAAAACGTTACAGGTTGTTTTTTTTGGATCCGACTGTAGATGACGGTGAATCCGCTTTCGGAAAATTTTGGATACATTGTGCGATGATTACATTAAAGTATAATAACATAGCGGAATGTACAGTATGTATCATTTCAGGACCGCGTCGCTTAACCCCGCCATATTCTACATGAGCATGTCGGAATCAAATTACACAACGTTAAATATAAACACGGCGGCCATTCTAGGGTCATCTATTATATTGCTGGGTTAAGTGACGAAAAATTCAGTTGAAATACGAACTGTATTTTAACTGGATTTTTAAATATTAATAATATTTTTGTATTTTATTACATGATTTGCTCGTTTGTTGCTATTATGTACTAGAGTTTTTCATTTGTAGAAAGAATGGAAAACAAAGATCAAACATCAAAACATTTTCCCTGAAACCATAAAAGATAGCGCAAGAAAAAATAACTAGAAATAGATGTTCCGAGAATTTACTCGACGATTTGTAACTCTCAAGTTCTAAAAAACCCAGTTTGGTACCAAACAAGTGAACCGCCATGGATTCTATAGAATATTAAAATTCCTGCGGATTCTAGGAAACTTTCCATCAAAGTGTCGCTTGTATCCTGGGAAGCTCTTCAAGCTACTTACTTTAGAATACACAAATACTCTGGAAAGCTCTCACTTGAAATATTTGTCTCCCACAAAGACCTTATTTCTAGGAAAATAGCGTTAGTAGTTACCTGAAAACATTTATTCGTCCTAGACGTTGAGATAACGACATTTTCTATTTACATATTTATATTTTTTATGGTATCTTTACCTGTGTTACTCTTTTTCTCGTAACCACTTCACGTTTTGACTATTTCTTTTGATATTTTCTTCTAATAAAATGTAGGTTTACTTATATAAAATTCGAACGCTAAACAGAATTCTAGAATGGCACATAATCTTTTGAATTTTCTATTTCTGGAATAGCAGAACTCTGCTGCTGTAATATTTGAATTATGTTTTTGATATTGGAGAAATACTGTATTGTTGGAGGGGTTTGCTATTTTGTTAGGCGATTTTTGAGATTCTTATAAGTACCAATTAATTAAAACATGGGTTTTATGTACAATTATACTTAGCTGCGTAATCAAATTGTATCAGTTTTCAAGAGAGAATGAGTCATTTAGGATGTACACTGATCCATTTCTAGACACTAAAAAGGACTAACCCGCCACACACAATAGACGCGACGTTCGATTTTTAATCTATCTTGAACTCTATGCAAATGACGATAAAGTTCATTTTTATTTTCAGCAAAAAGCATGACAGCGCCCGTTTCGCTTCGCTTCTAAATGTTTTCACCAATCAATAGTTAACATTACAGGCGTTGGATATAGTTCTGACAGTTCAAAATTCGACGTCGCGTCCGTGCTGCACCTCGTGTGTCCGCCTACGCCTAAAGGATCCGTTTATTTCGTTGCATATTTTCTCTTTACTTTACTTTTTTATTAGGCGTCACACGAGAATGAAGGCATATTTTTAACCTAATCCTGAAGGTTTCATCAAAATAACTACTTTTTTAAATGATTTAACTTGTAACAAAAATCACATCCATCAATCAAACAGACAGAATCCAACGCGAATATAATACTTACAACTTATTTCACTTGTTTACCTATGGCAACTTAATTCACTTGTTTAATAATGAAATAATAAAACAGATAGATAATCAGATAATATACAACTGTGTTATCCAAAGTTTATCTTCCTGAAGACAGTTTAGGGAATAAAGTCCTGGCAAGAATGATATATGGTAAAACTTTTACAAAACACATCAGTATGATATAATATGAGAAAATTCCTTTTCTTATTCCTAACTTGGCAAGTTTTTACATGCATGTTGTTTTGTGGGAGTTTCCCATCTTCTCTGTTACGGTTTTTGTTTGTTGCTAAATATTTATAAGATTCTGTTATAATCTTGAGAGTTTTAGCTATACCGGATAAAATATTGTTTGTAAGTAAATCAAATCGAAGATTTTCTGATTAAACTTTTAAGCTTTCACGATAATCATTTTAAAATTTGAATTCAGAATATTAAATTAAATAATATGAGTGTATTTTACCTTTAATAAAGGTTCGTCGTCCGACTGCCGTCGTTGGGCCATGTCATAGGCCTACGGACGGCCTGAACAGCTCCGTCAATAGGTTGGCCCTAACCATGCCTCGAACTAACAAACAAACCTTAAATAAACCTTGTATGTACAATTTATCTTTCCCGAATTATGGAACATTTATTTTTCAAGAATCATCTAACTAATACTTATTCTACGTAGTTAAATAATGATTCGTCTATGAAAAACGTAATATTATCAAGCTAGTGCAAATGCAAGCTATGGTAAGCTCAAATTTGTGACGTCGCATCGGTACATAACTATCACTGCGACAAGTTCAACTTGGGACACAAGTCACAAACTTGAAGTATGTCTTTCTTCTAAGTCGTATTCCTCATTGCTGAGGGTCGTGATCATTCTAAGGAATTAATCACATAGAACGACTCTCGTGGCTGATTTAATGGGGTGCTTTGCCACACTGGTTATCTCAGTGTGTAGGTTTCCTCACGATGTTTTCCTTCACCGTCAGAGCAGTCGGTAATAACGTAAGTCCTTCGAAAAAACCGAAAACTTATTGGTACATGGCATTGACATTGGTTTGGAACTCGGACCTCGGTCCGTCGGAGTCCGACGTCCTAGCCACGATGTATATACTATAAGTATATACTTACTTATAAAGATAATGTGTCTTTTTACAAATTTCTAGAAGTCTATTCAATTAAAAAAGCTCGTTACACCCAGTTGTATTGCGGGACTGCGGGTTAAGAAATTAAATAATAGACAAATGGAATAATAGGCAATCGGCAATCTGTGTCCTCTGTTGTCGCAGCGGCATCCTTTGACTAGCGCGAGTGCGGGCGGTAGTTTCAAAGAGCGAGCTTATTTAAGCGAATGGACTTTACTAAGTAACGTCCAATTGCATGAAACATCTTATAATTAAAGAAAATTAAAAGAATTGAAAGGACTATTTTTCTTGTTATTTTCAGACCCTCAAGTGACCAGATGGACACGGCACCTCGAACCTAAACATATCGAGGTTCCTGATACCACAGAATTCAATAATAGCTGGATTTACTAAGTTCAGATTTACCAGAGACTATCTTCCACCTTAATTGCTGCGGCACCGGTACGTAGAGTTCCATTGTCACCCGACAAAATTCCTCAAATTTTTAAAAAAACCGCATTCATTTCCGTGCACTCATTCAAAAGTTCATAAGATACAGGGGAACGGAGGTACAAACAAACTAACCAATGTAGGCGAGAAAAGCATAAGTTAGCTTTCGTTGGTCAGGGTTTCCAAATTCTGGCTGCCCTAAGTCAAATGTCATTTCTTTCTAGAACTATGACTCTCAAAATCAAGTTCAAATTATTTATTCATTCATAAATATAGGTTGTAAGTAGGTACAAGTTGTAACATAAATGTATGGTCCTCTATGTTTGGCTATAACAGCATACGAAATTTTCTTAACATAACAATTATAACAATAGTAGTTTAAGTAATATTTAAGTAACTAAATAATTTTTTTTTTTTCGTACTGATAATTGCTGTTGGTCCTAATGACCTTTACAGCTTCACCGGGGTTTTTGGGGCGAGCGCTAAGTGCGCTCCAGCCTAGAGGAGGACTTAAAAACTACTATTAGAAGCGACTGCCTAAGGGCACCCAGGTGGGTACGGACCTCGGCTTAGGACGTCGCTGGGGAGGGAAGGGTCGGGGAGAAGCGGCCTTGAATACGCCGATAGCGCGTGTAAGCGCCAGAAGCGGGTCGCCGCCCGCGCCGGCGCGGGCGGTATGTAGGTGCTGTGTGTGAACTACTATCGGGTGGAGGAGTGGCTTCCGCGATGGAGATCGTGATGGCGTCGTCGGGGTCGTCTAGGACGTGTCTAGGCCGACGTCGTCGACGGGATGTCGGTAAACCGTTAGTCGAATAAGCGGCGGCGCTTACTACTAGAGGGTTTGGGTGGTGGGGAGCTTGCTCGAAGAAGCGTCGAGACGCTAACTTCACGTATTGAGCGATCGTGGGGAGTAAGTACCGTGATTCTTACAAGATTCTGAATACAGTACCTAACAAAAAATATTGCAAAATTATCGTAAGAAAACTCACCTTATTTGTTTTAAATGTGTTGATTCTTAATCACGGTTATAGTTGCAACCCACCTGAGGGGTTAGACCCTCAAGGCGGAAATCTGAAAAAAAATTAATGCACTTCAAACCAAAAATACAACATTATGAAATACATGAAACTGGCCTGGACTACACGCGTCCGGTTCCAGCCCCGGTTCGGTTCACTGAATCCAATCACGAAGCGCTGACTTCAAGTTGGGAATGCATGTAATTGGTTGCAGCGAACCGAACCAGGGCTGGAACCAGGCGCGTGTATTCCATGCCGAAACATAAACAAACGAACAAATACATACTTATTACATATTCAAATAATAACAATAAGAGGAAAACGGTCAACGACTTATGTTAATTACAAAGTCAATACTTATACCTGTGGGCTAATTATTATTTTTTGGCATTCGAGTAAAAAGATTTTGTAACTGACGGACAGGTATAATTCTACTGAGCGCGTTTTGGATATAAAAAAATCGGGAGTGGCGCGAAGAAGCTTCATAATATGCTCGCTTTATCTTCTACCTTACACCAACTCCCATTTAATCCGTGCCTTCAGACTACAGAACAAGAACTAAGGCATTTCATAACTACAAATCTGACGTAAGCCGTAGGCAGACACGGTCTTTAGTCAAATAATAGCAGACGCAACTAGGGGTCGTATTTTGGTATTGTTCTGGTCGCATTCGAGGTTTACGTATGTCAGCTCTTTCCATTTATGTTATACTGGAACATGTCTAGGTTTAAGACCAAGATAGATAGTAATGTAAATAAAAACGTAATTGAATGATCATTTTCGATGACAAATGGCGAAGTAATAAAATATTGTGTCAATTCAAATATTGAAACTAGTTTCCATCGCCAACCCTTCCTTTGCCTACAGGCGTGTCTTACGTTGTGATAGGAAATTACCAATAGGGTACTGAATTTCTAAATCAGACTGGAAAAGCAGGACTGATGTAAGCTGTAAGTAAGTAATAAGTAGTTTATTTCCCAAACAGCTAAGAAATACTTAGGTAACATCGACATTACCTTAAAAATATTTAGGTAATACGAGTACGAGTACATACCTTATTTTTATGATAGATTTAATGATAGACAGAAGTCTTCAAATCAAATGCACTGTTTAATTTCTCAGGCCAAAGTCACTTCTGCTTATTTTAGAGTTTATAGGAACTTCATCTCCACAGCGAGTAGTGGTAATTAATTTCATTAGGGACTAGGAGTCTTAGTGGAGCTAGTTCCTCAGGGAATTCCCATTGTCTGGGTAACTCCTGTAAATATTTTCTTAGTCAACACGTTGTTTTGTGGGGATTTTAGTGGTTCAAGTAAAATGTTTTGAGAATATTTAAGCCATATGTCAAATTTAATATTATTGTAGCATTCAGTTACATAATAGTTTAAGTAGCTAGTGGGGAAAGGGTCATATTGATTATAATTTCGCAATATGAGCCATAGGCGAGTGTTGGGGATAAACGAAACCGACACGATATATTTTAATGTATTAAGTATATTTTAATATATTCAGTAGCAACTTGATTTTTGAGTACTTCCGATCGCGGCAATAATTCCTACACTTGGTGTGGCAATGTGGCACTTACCGCATAGTTTTCTATCGATAAATAAGAATAAGAATAGTTTTTTTTTTAAATGAGACATGAGGCAGGTGTAAAAAAAGCATTTTGAGAGTTCTACCTGCACTAAAACATTCCTACTCATTGTATCAAGTTACATTCGCGTTCTACTTACTATACCATTCTATCAAGATGTTTTAGTCAATGCAGTACTACTGCTTCCTAAGAGTGATTATCTATTCAATATTGACGTTGCAATCTCTACTCTAAGCCATTTGTACGACATAATGCATCCCTTATACCAACATATTCCTATTATGCTTCTACCGCAGTGTAATATTCCATATCCGTGATGGAAACCATCCAACGCCCAGCTTTATTCCAAACTTACTGGAGCTGCAACAAGCGAAGTGACCCACTTTGTCTCCACTGTATAACATATATATTGTCTCATACAATGTAAGACGCAGTGAAATGCTTTGAGCTTAAACTAAGCACAAGATGCTATGGAATTAAATTTCGCTGCTGCTAGGCGGTGTCAGCGAGCGGCACGAAATATGTTCTAGAGTTCTAGAATGATCTGGAATTTGCCGGATGCAGCCGGTTTTCTCTGGTAGAAAGCGGTTAAAAGCAATTTAAGCCCTCGGCGCCATTTTTGGATATATTATCCTTTGAATATTTTCAGAATGCTCATAGGGCCTATTGAAGGGTTTGTGTGTATTATATTATGCTGCAGTTCAAATTATTATATAACACATGTATTCGTGTATTATATGTTGGTAGATACTTTATTTTTACAAAAAATAAATATAGAACCGAAAGAGGGGTATTCACTATCCATAACTGACCAACTTTCACTATGGGACCAACTCTGAAATCGCGAAAAAAAATCAGCTATTCCATACAAAATCTCAATACCTACACGGCCGAAATCTATGAAACAGCTGATCTTTTTCCGCGATTACAGAATTAATGAACGTTGTTCAGCTATAGATACTGAATACCCTTTCGGGTCTATAAGGATTTTTTGTTACACCCTGTAATATGCTGCGGTTCAAAGTATTGCTTAATACAAGTAGGTACTCGAATACATTTGTATATGTTGGTAGAACTATCTAATTATTTACGTTTTATTTCTCCATTACAAGTCATAAATATATATGGGAAACGGACATTATGAACCTGAAGGTAATATAGGATATGCCTAACATATCCAGGTATTTATTATTGTTTGCTTTTCTCTGTTTATATAAGTGAGTCCTGAAGATTTCTGTTGATTAAATTGTCTCTACAGTTCAACAATTTGCATAAAGCTATGCGGACATTTTTCATTCTTTTTTTCATCAAGTCCATTGCCAACATCGTTAGGGTTCTGTTAATTATGAAAGGCGAGTCTATTATTCTTTTTTATATGTTTGGCAAGCTTGAAATTGGTACCTACTTACTTTTAGACGGCAAAAATATTGTCTACCTAACCCAATATTTTTTATTTATGCTGGACTATAAATACGCCTTCATTTACAGCTTCTAGTGTCATTTAAAATATCAAGTCTTATTATGAAATCAAAAATCTTATTTTTAGCCATAACCATTTAGTTTACATGTCATTTAAAGATTCACAAAATGTTTTTTTCTGTCTAAATCAAAGACACTATAAAATGAAATTCTGCCGACGACGGTTAATCTTACAAACGCTTTTAGGAGTTCAGGACCACACGGATGTTACACACTGACAGGGACAGGCCTAGGGCGCGAGTTGTCAACAAATGTATTAATGTGAAGTTGAAACATTAACCATTTTCCACATATGGCAGGATTAAATCGTATATTTCATATCTAGCCTAAAAGACGCTCTTTCTGAGATTTGTAAAAACTGTACTCCACTACTCCACCACTTCTCTTTCGGGGAGATTCTTCTACTATTCTACTTTGTGGTATTACTTCTCCATTGGTTGTGAGATAGGATACCTTGGGGTATAATTACACCACTGGTCCGGAAAGTCTTTTTAAGCTCATGACAAGAAATTTAATACAGTACCTACTATATGTGTGTGAATTAATAACCATCAATGATGTAGCGACTTGCAACGTCTCCACATACCGAATACAGATTCTGTATACAAAAAGGCTAACATAGAACACGCTATTGATATTTTCAATGAACCCCCTCTCCCTATATAAAACTTCAATCATCAACGAACTGATCACTGGTCATCACCTCTTCTGGTGGAAGATTCTCAAATACCATTTTCATTACAATTGACATACTGTCATCCCATGCGGTCTCACAATAGAAAGATAGTAGAAAGACAGAGGGCGCAATGAGCATAATAATATTTTAAGCTTGGGGCTATTTGAAGACTAAATCAGGCCCTGAACACTGTCTCCTGAGCAACTTGGGGAGGAAAATTGTATCCAAGAGAAGCGTCGACCGCATTTATTTAACTACGAGTAAAAGTGTACGCTACGAATTTCATTTCGCTCCCGGGCTGAATTTTAGTATTAAACGTCAGAGCGATGTCGTGTTAAAATACAGTAGATAATTTAGAGATATTTTCGTAAATTAAGGAATTATTAATTAGCAACAGAATACCAGCTGTTTTGCAGAGCTATTCGGTGTAGAACTTAAATCTGTAACATTTAAAATGCATAGTAAGCTATGACTGGGCCATTTCGACTGTCATCTACAGCCGTTAAAAATCCATTACGCCCGCTCCCCCATCAGTAACACAGTTGTGCTATAAAAGGATAAAATAAAATGTCACCGAAAATAAAGTAACTAGGTCCAAAGTAGGTATCAATATAGATGCGGTGGGTTGTATGTTATGGTACATATAGCTTTGCAACATATAATTTTCAAGAAAGATTTATGTGTTTTATGTAAACTTATTAACTTGGAAGGGGCTAAAGTCGAACAGAGCGCAGTGGAAGAACATTGTATCAGCCCTATGCACCAATGGTGCTCCAGAATTTGAAGAAGATGTGAACTTATTACGAAATCATTGGAATGAATAAATGACTGAACTAATACATTTTTTTTAAATCTCAGTTTAGAGGCTTTGGTACACGACAAGGTGACCATGTCAGCCTCGTTAGGGTCATTAAGAAAAGGGAAAGGGAAGCTCAAGTATTATTAGAGTCAGCCCTCACTTTGAGAGCTAACTTAGCAAACAACAGTAAGTGTCTCATATTATCAGATAAGGGCTGACTCAAAATAATATTGAGCCTCCCATTTTGTAGCCTATTGAGGCCAAATTTTTTCCTCTCAATTTTCCCCAATTAATACACTTTATTGCAAAAAAATGGTGTAATACAGTGCGTACGAAACGATTAATATATACAATCTAGGCGGACTTATCGCTAAAAGCGATTTCTTCCAGACAACCTTTTGGTGGAGTAATTTTGGTAGAAAAAGGAAGGTTGTGTACCGTTTATAATAAATGGACTCTAATGCTCTTCTTAGGATCATATTCTATCTGTCTTTAAAACGACTTCCTTATTTCGGTGACATCTCCAAAACCCGTACTTACTTGCAATGAATCCGAACCTTTCTAAATTAGGTTGCGAGGGGTGCGTTTAATTTAACGTCAGAATACTAAATTGCCTTCTTGTTTAGACGTGAGGTTTCCCATTTATGTGTTTTATGCCGGCACGACTTCACATGTGGCTCAAATTGTATTAGGGGCGGATTTAATAAGAAGTTTGTGTTAACATAGTAGAAAATTGTGAGGAAATTGTGTTAAATCTATATTTGAGATACATCTAATCGAAGTCTTCGTTAGTGAAAATACAGACAATAAAGTTCAAATTACCCCGAAATTATTAACAGAGAAATTGACGAGGCGGAGAAATTATCAAGCACTGTTCATCTTCAATAGATTTCTTTAAAAATAATGTGGTAACTTAGAATCTTCGATTACTAAAAGGTTTTCTCTCGCTCCAATCACAAGCTTTTAGACCGGCTGTACATACTCGCTCTCGGCCTCTCGCCGAGGGCACACGGGCGACATTCAATACAACTCAGCGAATATAATTACCTATTACTCGCGCAACTGTGTATGTGAGAGAGAAATACGCTAGGGCTGCCGCCGTCACCGCAACGCGTCACCGCCGCGCGTTCGGACTGGCGAAACTTGTAAATCTTGTTTAGACCAATTATTATTGTTTTCACAAAAATTCAAATAAAAATTTATTTCTTTTTATTTTACCATTATGGTGTTTATGGTCGGTTGCTTGTGATGAAAAAACAAATTACAACACTTTTTAGAATTTATGTGAGAGTAGGCAAGGTGGGTGTGTTTGAGGACATAAAACATGAATTACTGCTCAATAGTGACCCATTATAATAATAATTGCGTACGTGATGCATTCATTAGTAGACGTTTTGTAAACTTAAAATTATTGTCATTGTATAAATTTTAATGACATTGTCCCTTTTTTTATATTCTCAAAATCTGTATAAACATTATTTATTTGTGAAAGGTAAAGTTTGGTGTGACATGTTTTTGCAACTATATCTGCAATATCTGTAATTCTTACCTAAACTTTTACACAATAAATCTTATTCAACTCAACTCAACTCAAAATTCACAAAACGTGAATGCACGCGGTGATACTCAGAGACAGCGTACTACTGATCGTACTCACAATCTGCGGGGAACTTGAATCAGGTGGGGGGCGGAGAGTGTCGCTTCTGTACGTAGTACTATTTAGTATTCTGTGCTCGGTTATCATTTGAAATGTAAATGCTCGCCAAGATGGACGTGTTAGGCTACTGACAACCGTCCTAAGCTAGAGGCGACCTTTTAACATTTAGTTGCAATTATGATGTACGGAAAATTCCGCTTCTACTGACCTGACCCGTTTTTCCAGATTTCCCTCTAATCCTGAGTAATGATAGTAATTTAATGCCCGCTGTACACACTCGCCGAGATACTCCGAGACAGGCCGAGGACGAGTGATATACACACTCGTGTAAATGCTCTCGTATAGATAGATGTAAAGCGCGATAAAAACGACAAATAAACCGGTTTTTTTTCATTCTTTTCCATAAAAAACCAGTTTGTCTCGGGGTGTCTCGGCGAGTGTGTACAGTGGGCATTGTAATATGTCTTCACAAATGAAATTACCGCAGTTGATAGTAATCATTTTAAATGAAGTTTTTATTTTGTTCAAACTGATTATTAGCCCATACGGTCAATGTACTGGTATGGTATGGTGGTATAATGACAGTTAATTCATGTCTCTACTATTAAAATCCGCGGAAAACCCATGAATTTCAACAGCGCATATACAGGGTGTAACATTAAGAACGGTCAGTATGGGAAGGTCTGAAACTATAAGACATACGAAGATCTGTTCTTAGGAACCATGTCATCAATTTTAGTAACAAGAAAAACTGTATTCATACATTTTTTTAAAAACCTGTACTCAGCCTGGGAATCGAACCCGGTTGTTTTGAAAAAAAATCCAACACTATTTCTGTTTAGATATCGACTGTGTAGGTGTTAAGGAATAAATGTTAGTATGAAACGTGATGTTTAAAATTAATAAAACGCATTGTTTCCATATCTTTTAATTTATTTTAGTAGGTGTTCGAAATGACTACCATTTTGTACAATACAACATTCAACTCGTTTAGGTAACGATCTTACTATTGAATTTTGTATCTTCAGGTGGTGAATTTGCGTTAAAATTGTCTCTATGGCTGCTTTTAGGTCTTCAATTGTGTCGTAGCTTGTTTTGTACACTTCATCCTTAACGTAACCCCACAAGAAATAGTCTAGTCTAAAATAAATTAAAAGATAGTAATTAATAGTCTAGTCTAAAATAAATTAAAAGATATGGAAACAATGCGTTTTATTAATTTTAAACATCACGTTTCATACTAACATGTATTCCTTAAGACCTTCACAGTCGATATCCAAATAGAAATAGTGTTCGATTTTTTTTTCAAAACAACCGGGTTCGATTCCCAGGTTGAGTACAGGTTTTTTTTTTTAAATGTATGAATACAGTTTTTCTTGTTACTAAAATTGATGACATGGTTCCTAAGAACAGATGTTCGTATGTCTTATAGTTTCAGACTTTCCCATACTGACCGTTCTTAATGTTACACCCTGTATACCACACTACGTATTATTCACTCTTTCAAAGTTACGCAGGAGTAATAAATAGTCTAAAATCCTCAGTCACCCATCGTGTTTGATGAACTTTCATTCAAAACATTTCCATGTTTTTCAGAATTTGAATAATTTATAGGAAACGAAACATTCATTTCCCAAGAGGCAGTGAAAAGTGATATCTTTATCCAACTAGAAAAAAATATTACAAAATGAGATGTTAGAAAATAATAAGCACGTCCATTTAACCTCATTAGATCGCAATTTTCCTTAAACGTTAAAAAATAAGGCGTTTAAAACTGACTACATAAACGTCTCACTCGTCTTTGAGACAACTTTGAAAGGTTTCTAGGCAGTCCTTTCAATTTTCAATTAGCAGGTTTCAGTGTAACTTCTCTTGATTTATTATTTTCTTTTCTTTACATTTAATAGATCCCGAGTTTTTAATAAAGGACGAGTATGCTCCAAAAAAGCAAAATTTGAAACCCTTTTTGTAAGACATCGGTTAGATACGGTAAACGTCTGTAACTTTCTTCAAACTTCTTGTTAGTGAGTAAATATCGTGTAAACCGATAATCTTATATATTCAGAGTGCGACTATTATTTTTGCTATTTATTGAACCTAAATTTCTGACCTCACCATCAGATAATATGTGACAATGGGATCTATGACGAGTAAACCGCATCACAGTCACATAGGCAACATGAAGGAACTCGTGAAATTACACACATAGAAAGGATAAGGCTCATAAAGTGATTTTTCACACGTGAAATGATCCATTTGTAAATGCGTTGTATGGAAAAGTTACAATAGTATTTTATACAACTGTCACATAATTACATCCACTGAAAAATGAGTTTTTAGTTCTTGATACGAGCGCAGCGTGTCCTAATGAACAAATGGAAGTAGAAAAAAATATTTGAGTAACTTATTCCAAACATAAGTTTAAAAGACAATTGTCAAGTTACACGCATTTTATAAAAGCCTCCCATGGTCGCAGTCTGTTCCACAGCTTGGCTTTCCGCCGATTGCGACAGCCCAAGCCAGTGATACTCAATTACCGGACCGCTTGCTTAGTTGCTTCACATTTTATTATTTCCTTGCTTTTGTTACGTTCGATAATAAAAATCAATACTATAGTTAGACATGGGATTCTTACCACGGTTTGGGGTTATTTTGAGCTCCCGATATATCAAAGACTGTAGACTCAATGTTCCAGTGGTACATTGTAGTCTACCCGCGACCACATGGCGTATTGCATAAAACATCACGAACCACACATATTTGTATTCGTGTTAAACAAAAAGATTCCGTACTAAAAAAACCCTTATACGGTCGGCCTTTTTCCAAAACCAAGTTGAACAGATCTGACCCGAGGGACTCAGACGAATCTAATTTGACTATAACGCAATTTGTTGGGTCGACTTAATGTCTTGACTCAAATAAGGCCTGGGAGCGGGAACAATCAGTGACTAAACAGGCCACCGGTTGACGATTAGCGTAATGTTTGCTTCTAAACGTCAGTTTTATTTTATTACATTGCCGTTAGGAATTTACATCTTCTTCTTCAGGTCCTAGAGCACCTAGTGGTGCATAGGGCCGATACAATATTCTTCCACCGCGCTCTGTCCGATGCCGCAGACTCTATGGTTTCCCAGGATATTTTAGCCGCTTCCAGGTCTTTCTGAAGACTACGTTTCCATGTAGCCCTGGGTCTTCCACGTTTGCGAGATCCTCCTGTAAGTTGCCAGTTCAAGGAGGCGTAGGCGATGCTTTTTGAGCGACGTAAGGTGTGCCCTATCCACAACCATTCCCTACAGCGGATCTGTTCAGATAATGATAGATAGATAGATAGAAACACTTTATTGTACACAAAATCAGGTATCACAAAAGTAAAAACTACAGGAATAATAACACGATATGTACAAAGGCGGCCTTAACGTTTAAAGCGATCTCAGCGAGATAATGGTTTTTCACGCCCACAAGTTAATATAATATTAGAGATTGTTTGCGGCCAAAATATCCTAACGCATGGACTTGTTAATATACACTTGCAGCTTGCTTTCCAATTCCATGATATACTTCCAGGTCTCACAGCCAAAGAGTAGAACGCTTTTAACGTTGCTGTTAAAGATCTTCAACTTCAAGGATCTGGAGAGTGTGTTCGAGCGCCAAACGGGTCGCAACATGGCATAGGAATTTACATACTTTTATAAAATAAGGATTAATTACGTTTTTGTTTACCAACCTCGGTGTGGTTTGCATAATTAATGGCGATAACATTTTACACACAGTTTTGTTGCTCTGTATATATATGTAGATAATCGTAGTAGTGCTACGTGTCTTCTACGTCGTAGCACGACCAGCGTAGCAGCTTTTGCCCGTTGCACGTGGAAACCGCAAACCATATCATATTTTGCGAAGGTGGTATTAAAAATGTATCTCCATTAAATTGAAATAAAAGTGAATAATGTCTAAAACCGCATTGAAATTGGTCAAGCGGTTTTGAAGTTACGAGGGAACATTAAAAAGTGCACAAACTAACAAACACAACCTCTCAATCTAAAGGTATTGTAGTTGCTCGTCTGTCGAAGGCACAGAAAAGCTATAAGTATAGGTGTCGTGGTACTTACAACGGTATACGCGTCATGGAGGAACGAATGCACACACATTGTCAAAAGGGAAACATTCCGGAATCTGGAAGGATTTCAGTAAGTCTCCTTTTATTTCCGAAATATGGGTCGGAGTCCAAATATTATCTGGACAAAGGAATATATAGAGGCATATCACATCAAATAAATTTTAATTCATTCATTCATCTCGCAGAGTTCGACTTGTAAATGTCGAAGTGTTCGCTCACGAATGTATCTAAATGTTTGAGCGTAACAAGAAATTCGTAGCGCTCGTCTTTTGCATGTTGAACGTGCCAAAGTCGCCAGCCCGATCCTTCGGTAAGCATACCTAATTGTCAAAAGGGAAGCGTCTCGACGGATTCCAATAAGTCTCCTTCCGTTTCCGAAATAGGGGTCCGAGTCCAAATATTATCAGGACAAAGGGTTACCAAGTAATTTGGGGTGCGATTTTCCTTTTTAACCGACGTTTTCATATAATACTATTGGTAGGACAATAACGACACCTTTTTTTTATTTTTTCGACAATATATTAAAAAAGCAAATAGCAGAATGATGAACATGATCGATGTTTGAGTGTTTCGGAGAGATAACTTTTAAAATCAAAGTTTTAGAGATCGCTATAAAAAAATAGTTTCATTTAATTCCGAACTCTATTATTATCACCCGTCAGTAGACCATAAAAGTATATACATACATAGGCCCCAAGTCGAATATTTAGTATTAATATCGAAAAATAATGAGATTTAATTATTTTTTTTAATGAAATATTTTCGGTATCGGTAAAACCAGTCAAAGCCCGGTATTTTAAAAGTAGATAACAATCTAACAGCACGGACTGATTCCACTAGGGCACCTATCTAATCTATACAAAACATCCTCAAACACATTACTCCATTAGTTCATTGTATTCAGGGAGAAGTAGATAAAAGAAACTTTTCTCCCTTGAAAAGAATTCCGGATTTCCTGCTCTAATAGTCGGAATAAATTTGATAAAACTCGAGCGCAGAACTGAAACTAGTTTATTTGGGAGTCCGTGGAAAATGTAGGGAACTAATATACTTGAGAACCCCTTTAAAAGTTTGCCCATTGACCCGCTATTGAAGATAGTATAATCAGGACCTCCATCTTGATGTAATTCTTAACTGTATCGAGGAAGCACACTGTAATAGTCACTTTGTAAGTATTGAATAACAACTTTGTACAATTCCTTGACCGTAAACTGCATTGTGTTCGGGCTCGTTAGACCTCATATACATTTATGAGTCCTTTGGTGGGAGGGTGTCCATGATCCAACCATGACCTAATGATGGAGCCAGGAGTGCCAGTACCCATAGGAACATACTGTTCCTTTATTCTTTAATGTTAATTTAATTCTCAACGGGTTAACGTTTCTACGCCAAATTTTGCACTACGTTAACTCTATTCCTATGGGAAGTTTCACGCAGGCAAAGTTGTTGACAAAAGCTAGTTTATAATATCAATTATACACTAGTTGGTAAACTAAAGATAAAAAATTGGCTGCGTTGCCCCGCTGGATAGCTAAGCTAATCCGCTGGGCCAAATAGGAGCCAGCCTCTTGGGTACACTGCCGAATGTGGGGGACTTAACCCAATATTTTTATCTTTAGTTTTTTTTCCTTCTTAGTCTAAGTTTAGTTTTAGCTTTAGTATTATTATAGATTTATCAATGCAGATACTTGACATTTTGTAATATTTATGTGCATATGTTTTAAATTGATGTATTACGTACATAGTGGAATTTGAGAAGACAATGAATTAACCAGAGGCGTTAATTCATTGTCATCTTCATTATACACTAGATATAAAATCAACGATGGCTTTCAGTAGGAACCTATCTATTTATAGAATGGCTGTCTTACAATTGGAACAGTTTACACGCCAATTAAACCTGAAAACACAGTTACCGGTTCTTGCGAGACTTATTTATAGACGATAGCAAGTCCCGAGTTATTTCAGAGCATCCATTTTCATTTCGATCTAGATATTTCCTGTGACCAAATTATTCTAGGTATTAGTGTTCGCAGGATATTTCCTTTGGAGCAAAAACTATTTTACTGGTTTCCAATCTCTCTCATTACCTATTTCGATAGTAGACTAATTGAACCAAATAAATTTTAAAATAACATTAAACATTTAAAACCGTTCCATAGTACGGTTTTAACACGTTCACAGTCCGCATTCAAAATGTTTGACAACTTCACAAGTCCAACTAATTTAAATCTATTGTTATGTGACCCAACAAAGGAGGCATGAACTCCTTGGATAGGCACTTGGTTGCCCAGCGTGGAGGCACTGGACTGTGAATGTGTTAATTTTTTATTTTATATTTATAATGGCAATCTACAGCAATTAACCATTATGAAATTACATATGTATTAAACTTAAAGAAGGCCAATTACAGATTTCCTCGTTTATAATTGACTTGTATACCTATAGAACGCGGTTAACTTTAGAATAATAATAAAGAATTTGACACATGTAATATGTTTATATTATATTTTAAGGTTATTACTTATAAATTAAATTTTTAGACATTTCAAGTATGTATGGTTTATCTACTTGAAATGTCTAAAAATACTTGAAAGGTCTTATGTATTTGTATGATTTCAAGGTAGGTAAAAAAAAAAATTATAACTATATAGAATTAACATGAACATTTCATTCATATTTACCACGAGTATTAACTGTTATATGTAAGTACTTGTTAATCAAATAATGCTGGCTGAGTGACTAAGATTAATATATGGTGGCGTGAGACATGTTAAATGTTTAATGTTAAAGTGTGTTTAGTGTCAAAGTGGAGGTTACCTCCACTTCCGATAACTTATTCGTCTTCAACGATCAAAATACATATTCAAAACATGTAGAGCAGCTCAGTAAGCGACCTCAAAGAAAATACGTAGGTTAAGCTGTATTCTTCCGCAGTAATGCATAATACATCCACTTTATCGTGGATATTTTGCGCAACTAAGGCAAAATTTGACAACAGAGGAGTAAACTAGAAAAAGGCCAATATCACCAGTTTAATTTCACTGAAAGCATTTGAATATTTGTTATACGTAACAAGCGAATAAATCTTTTGAACGTAAGTCCTCATCACAGCTGGAAAAATTGAGAGATTTCTCTGTCGTAGGATTTTTCTAAAAAAAATACGTAATGAATTTTTTTACCTAAATGTTGAAGATGTCTAAAAATCGTCTATGTCCAAATAAAATTTCCATTATCTACAAATTTTAAGATTTAAAAAAAAATTACAGCACAATGTTTCTGTCATTGATCTGATTATAATACCATGAATAATTCCATTTTCAAACCTCGGTCATCGTCACTCACCAAAGAGTCTTTGTCTTTGTTTTATGAGTAAAACAAGTCAAACGAACCCAAAGATGATCATACTGCAGTTTTCGACTAAGAAGTTCCTATGGGTACACTCCAGGATCCATCATAAGGTCGGGAACATTCTCCCACCAAAGGACTCGTGAAGACGAATCAAACGAGCCCAAACACGATAATACTGCAGTTTACGATCAAGGAGTTCATATGGGTACTGTCGCTCCTGGCTCTCCATGATGAACACCAAAATATCGTATTGTCATACGTGTCCAAGATTTGAAGTCAATCGTACTTCTGGAAGTGAGTGAAAATGTGTTGAAAAGACTCAGGAAAACAAACAGAGATATTAATAAAAAGCGTATTAAAAATATCAGAATCTTAGTGTTTGCTGCTGGCAACCAGCTGCAGACACATTAAGCTATATTTTGTGGAACCCTGTCGCAATAGTTTTTTTTATGAATACTTGATATTCATATAAAGTGTAAAAAAAGTTAAAGCGACAAAGTAAGTACTAAAGTGTATAACCTGACCTGTTGTCCAATGGAACTCGTTCATAATGTAAACAAACCACCTTAATGGCGATATCGATGGTTTGATGAATTATCCATGCTTTATTAATATTTAATCGTATAATGTAGTTTAAGAGTACAAAAAAAGTGAATTCCACGTGAATTGATCGTCTAATGTGATAAATCTAGAATAAGTTTGTTTACATTATGAACAAGTTCCTTTGGTTTCAACATTATACTACCTGCGATGAACCGACAAACTAAAATTCCACTCGTGTAAACAGCCCATACCCGTGGCCAAGTAATGTTACAAAACCGACCACTACGTTCCAGTTTGAAAACAAAGTCGCATCTCTGATACAGAACACCGTTGACACTTGACTTTGGGAATTTTACGTGATCCCAACCATAGTAAGGCATCCAGTACACTTAATTGTGAGGCGTAACCTTTCAAAGGCATGGTTGAGCTGGTACAATGTCTCTTGATTAAACTTTCGAACTATTTGTCTAAATATGTTTAGTCTCTATAAATAAACGACGTAAAATGGATAGTCCATTACATTACAGTACGCCAAAAAGATAACGCTTCGACTGAAATATCTACTTCAGGAAAACAATTACGTTGCCGGCTGTACCACTTGAAGGGTGATTGATTACATGTATAGTTAGCAAACTATTCAAGAGCTTCTAGACCTCATTTCTTTAAGTATATTAGCTGCAAGTATACTAACATTTGTAATCTAGATAATAGGTCTCATCTCACATGGACATCTGTATGACTGTTTTTCATGCATTAAGTAGAGGAATATCTTATGCTGTGTTATCAGTTCATTTTACTCTGGATTATCTTCAAATTGGAAATGGAGTTCCTCTTCTTGTTCTTGATGTGTTCAAAACATAGCCCTCAGAGTGTGCACGGGAGCGGGTCGTTATGTCAGGAATGACGTGATAGCCCGCGACGTGCAGATGGAAACCATTCAGGTGTTCGTGGAGAGGTTAGCGAAATCAATGTATGATCGCGCCTACACCGGTCCCCACGAACACCTGAGGAACATCGCCACCACTACACGCACACGCTACCCGCTCCTGCGCGAGTTAGTACGCCCTCAGTCGCCCCGTGGCGACAGGGTGGAGCAATGTGACGGTGCGCGGTGAGCGCGGCGCTGAACGCTGCGCTCACCGAAGTTCAGCGCCCCCTCCCGCACCCTTCCACGCAATTAATTAAACTAAACCTTAAGCCCGTTTAATTTAACGGCACCAAACACCGGTGATGTAGTGACACCCCGAGCTTCTGTCCGGGCACGAGGTTCGCCGCCACCGCACCCACTCCCCCCTTCAGGGTTCGAGTGGACGACCCATTTGATAGATCTTGACGTGTCGTTAGTGGCCAATTTATAGTCAGAGTGGTTCAGGCTGCCTTTAGCCCTTGACATGGATAAACGAACTCTTCAAGACATGGAAGGGTTCAGTCAGAAGTAACTTTAAACCACCCGACATACCGTTGTGGAAACACCTTACTTTTTTCTTGTCATTATCAGATATTCAAGCTTTCATATTTGGGAATGGCACCATCATCCTAACTAAACATTTGAACTCAAACTCGAACCTTGAAGCCCCAACAACAATCAAACACTTGTCTCAATTTTAACCAGACACGGCTAGAAACACTGTTCAATAAAAAAAACGCGTCCAACTCGAATTATGCGTTATTGAGATATGATGCCACAGACAAATAGATATACGCGTCAAACTTATAATACCTCTTCCTTTTGGTCGAGGGTTTAAATATGCAACTAGCATTCAGATCGGAGTAAGACCTAGCGCGCACTACGATTTTTAATAGTGCTATTATTTTGTCGCAGAAATGCAACGTACGCTTTTAAAGAACTGCGCGCACATGCGAGAATAAAATCGTAACCAAAATATATACACGCGAAAACCAAAATCGTAGTGCGCGCTAGGTCTTACATTAGTTAATAGAGAAATTATTACTCAGTCTATTTAAAAATTGAAACTATATAATAGTGAGACATTTTAAATATGATTAATAACTAGGGATAAAGTAGGAAGTCCTCCGACATTGCAATACGGAAGCCCGCCGTGTCGACAGGCGCTTCGCACTCTCCGTGATCAAGGCTTTGGAAACAGGAAGTCCTCCGACTTTTATCAGTGAGTCATCCGTAATTAAACACCATATTGATGTCTTGTCAGTTAGTTATTCTATGGTTTATCGTCATGGACGTTACATCAAGATTACCTACTAAGTTTCACTCAATTGTGATAAACTTCACAACTTGTAGAATATATTGGCACTGAAAATAAACCAACATCACTATGTTCCTTTTAAACATTTTATTTACTTATTCTTATGGCTGCTTCTGTTACATTTCTATTGCTAGTTCCATTTAGAATATCTAAAAACGAAATGTTACCTCACCTACACACAATGGAATAACATTGTGGAAATTCAAAAGGAATACAGAAACACGGGAATCGCTTCGGGGTGTAGCAATGTTATACAATTTTGCCGTAAATTCTTTTCATAATGCCGCTATACGGTAGTGGCAAAGTGGAGTAACCCACATTTTATGTAAAAGCAGGCAATTTTACGAATAAATAAATATTTTAAAAGGGGTTTTTAAGTGGAGGGAGAGGCTTCAATAAATCGTGTGCTGTTTTTTTTCACATGTAAATTTAGGTTGTAAGTTTGTGTATCTAGAGGCATTCGTAGATGTTTTTGAGGTTTAATATTCTTCCTTAAACTTTTCTCCAGTATCCTTCCTTATGAACTAATGTTCATTCATTTTATGAACTTATGACAATTTCAATAATTTTGAATTTCTATTAGGCCTATTATGAATCTCTGACATAATTTATGGATTGTGTTCTCGAGAATCGTGTATTGAATTCCGGGTATTTATTATAAACTGAGGGCTTATCCGACAACGGGTCTCAAAAACCAAGCTCCATATACAATAGCGCCACCAATAGTCTGTAAAATAATTTCAGACTAGTAGGCTGGGGCTGGCTATCAGGCGCACACAATGGATGGAGGATTGCACAAGCAAGTTTTCAAATTATACATAACAATTAGTAATTTTATTTTTTAAAGTACCTATGGTAAATTTTTTTTTTTTTTTTCAATCCGGGAATTTTGATGTCAAAGATGCACCTCGCTCTGGTCGCCCTGTTACGGATAAAATGGACGCCATTTTTGAAAAAGTGAAGCAAGATAGGCATATAACATTTAGATTCTAAATCTTAGTTCAGATTGATAAATATCTTTAGGAACTGGTACTCAAAATATAGCACTCCTACTATAATAATAGTAATAATAAAAAATTCTTTATTCAGGCATAAAACCCATTGGTTTACAAAATAATAATAATTAAATTATAAAATTATAAAACATACAATGAAATAAGAATAACAATGTAAAATAAAATAATATAATATAAAATAAAACGTAAGGTACATACATCTACTTTCGATTCACCATCACGCTGCACGGACACCCAGTGCCTCAGGATGGGACAGTTCAGGTACCCACTCAGCGTTGCGAAGTATTTGTTGGCTACGGGCAGATAAAGGATTTCTGTGCAATGAATTCTGTCTGGCCGTGGGTGAAGGCTGACAGGAAGCCTACGGAGTCCCATCGTTAGGTATCCTATTCTTAGTCAGGTCTAAATTCCATATCCTCTTTTATTTCAGCTCTGAAGGAGGCAAAATCCGGCGAAACTGCATGACAATTGTATAATGTTATCTATCATCCACGGCCGGCAACACACAAGCAATGCCCTTGGTATTGCACGTGTCACGTGACTACTTACTTTCAGGTGGCCCGTCTGCCTGTTTGTCGTAGCT
This sequence comes from Hofmannophila pseudospretella, assembly GCA_947369225.1. Lineage (NCBI taxonomy): Eukaryota > Metazoa > Arthropoda > Insecta > Lepidoptera > Oecophoridae > Hofmannophila > Hofmannophila pseudospretella. The sequence goes on along the minus strand of OX376328.1, from coordinate 5,037,494 downwards.
AATTTATAAAAATAAAAAAAAAATATTGCATTTATTTTAGGTGTGCGTTTGAGCTAGAAAAACAAAGATCGACTGCCTCAACAACCTGCACCAGGACCCCGGATAAACAGAGCTAAGTTACATATTTCTGCCGCTACTTATTTCTTAACCTTGTCGTTATGAATTATGTTCTACGTGTTTTTAGGTATTTCATTTTCTTACTTGAGCGTTCCGTTACGTTCTCTACGTCTGATGTCTTTTCTTTATACAACGTGGGTCCTGTTAGATTTTCTAGACGATCACAACATACGGCCATAATAGATATTTTAGGGTAGGTAGGTCAGCTAAGTAGGTACATTTTATTTTTATTTATTTATTTTATTTTATTTGGGTAGCTTACAGCCTTATTTGCAAGTTACATATACATATATAAAAACAATAGCCATTTATAAGCTTCCACAGTTAATTTAAAAAAAAACTCTTAATCTAGCAACCATATACATTTACAGATAGGCAGAGGAAAATTCGTTAGTGAGTAAGGATTTTACGGAATCAGGACTACTGTTGAAGATAGCTATTCTTTCTGTAATTTGTGTGACACTTAGGGACGCGAAGTAACCTGTTACTCCGTAAATTTTGATTGGGAACCGTCAATGAAATTTTACTAAGGAGCTCAGGACAATAGTATGTACCTACTATTTATATACGCAAGTATATAGATAGGACAGTTCGCTTGCAGCACCTGTGCTGAACTGACTGACTGGTTGACTGAATGTACTGAATTAAACAGTTCAGTTCACAACTCATGGAATGAAAAGTACAATCATGCTGACGGCTGACTTCGAACGCATTGAAGAAATTAGTACTAAATGAATATATAATTGTGCATATTATTATTCTAAGTATTTGGGGGTTTGCGTAGGTATTTGGGGTTTGCGTAGGTAATTGGGGTTTGCGTAGGTATTTGGGGTTTGCGTAGGTATTTGGGGTTAGCGTAGGTATTTGGGGTTTGCGTAGGTATTTGGGGTTTGCGTAGGTATTTGGGGTTTGCATTATCATGTTTATTTCTCGTCAAACTGCGTTTATACTCATATTAATTTTGTCGGCTAGTCATGTGAATTATTGCTTATTCGTATATTGTGAGAGATTTACTTGAACGCTGAACTTTTCAGTACAGTGGATAACACATAATCAGACTATAGTACTTTAGTACTTTGTCACCTTAACGTATTTGTCACATGCATACAAATGTCATGAAAGCACAACAAAAACTTACTGTGACAAGTTTCCACCGAGTATTTGTTCCGAGAGTTTGTTTACCTCTAGGGAAAGTTTATCTTATACGAGTATTGTGTAATTTCTAGACACTACACGGATATGAATACGGATTTAAGTATTCTCTATTAAAAAAATAGAACAGGCAGGCCAATCACAGTAGAGCTTTCATGACGTCATGCAAGCACTCATTTAAAAGCACTTTAAAGTTTTAAAAGTACGCATTAAAAGCAACCATTAAATTCCCAGTTTCCGAGTGCAAGCACGTATTAATTTGTGCAACTCGGAGGAATGCAGTATTACTCTTTAATAATGTGTCAGAGCCTTTATGTATTTTAGTTAAAAAAAACATTATAATATAACATTTAACATAACATTCATAACATTTTTTTTAAATCAAACATCGTTTAGATAAAACGTGAATTTAATTTATAACAATTCCTAAAAATCAAAATCTCAGGCTATCGACTCTTACTTGTAAAAACAGCTTTAAAACCCCTCTAAAAATAACTTTACAACATTTTAAAGTCGATATTGGTCATGAAAATACATAATATATGTATTTACTTAGGTATTCTGTACCAGAAATGAATAAATAATTCAAGCTAATTTGCTAATTTAATTAATATATGTGTATTATGTAAGTATTCGTATTTATGTACTTAAAATTGTTATGTAGTAGCATACGTGTAGGTATATTTTTATATATTATATGAGTAGGTGTTTTATAGTATAGTAAATAATAATAATTAGTAAATCTCTTCTATTTAATTTATTTGCACCTGCCTTGCAATATCTGTATGACCCAATGGTTAGCTGGTAGAAAATGCCGCATGGCATTAAGCTCGCCTCATGTACTATTTTTGTGCATTAAAGTGTTAAATAAATACTTTGGAGCAAATTAGGTAGCTTGAACTACCTATTTATTTTTGGTATATAAGTGGAACTTTCCAAATACTTATGGCTAACGAGCACAATAAGACATCGAATAATAAATTCCAGAATAATGTCAATAACACGTTAGCCTTTATGAGCTCCTCTTGACATAGAGAGACGTATGAATTCATTTAATATAATATTCATGGTATTCGCGTAATATCACGTTATTACCTACCTAATATAGGGCAGAAAATGTCCTTGAGTAAGTACGCCTTTTCTCATCAGAAAATTATAGTCTGTTTGTCATGGCGTCTTAGATAAAGTACTCTATTAGTGGTAGAAGTATGTATGTTAGGAAAAAAAGTAATGTAGAGAATTGTTTGTTGTACAATATAATATTAGTTAAACATAGGTTACTAAATTTGAGGTCCCTTCAGTCCTAACTCACTGTTTTTGTTTGTTTATGACTGAATCCCAAATTTTTGATACTGGTCGAGTATCGGAAAATAATTGTGTGTGACGTGTAAGGAGATGAGCCAACACTACAGACGAACCGAACGACATTGTTGCTCTCTATAGCTATAAGTTGGAAAGGGTCAAGTTGAAAACCAGCGTCGCTAGATGTATAGGTATCTATGCATCTGGCGACACTCAGCTGAACTTGGCCCTTTTAATAGATCATATCACTTGTCAGAATGTAAAATATGGTCAATTTATAATCCGACTCATTTTGTGATATTTTGTACATATTTTTTACAGATATTTTTTTATATATGGTCTATTAATAAAGGTTTTTCTATTCTATTCTATTTATTCTTCTAAATTACAAGGCAGAACTATACAGAACAGGTAAAGGATGATTACTGCGTAATAGTACCTGCATAATAGCTTGCTGGCATAACATAGTACATATAATTTTAGCCATTACTGAGGTTCAATATTCACAAAGCGGTAAACGATAAGTGGCATAATGTTACATCAGAAACTCTATTTTTAATTATATTATTATGAGAATGACAATGTAAGTAAACTTACCAAGTATTGTAAGTAGAGAAAGAATAATTCACCTATAGTTAAATGCAACGCTTGCTTTGTATGGCTTTATGCTGTTGTGTATAAATTGATTGTATACCTACTTACATAATTGTATTTTGAGGTGGTATGATTCTGTGTGGAGTCAGCCTGGGGTGGTACCTACCACACATTTACCTATTCCTGCCACAATGCTGCAATGCTTGCATTGCAGTATATCCGTTTGAAGGGTAAAAGCCAGAATTACCGCATTTGAGGCACTCCATTTCTCAAGGAAGGTTCAGGTGGCACCAACTTATATGGAAATGAGAATGTGATCTAGTCACATACAAATATATACCTACCTATATCTATGAAGTGATTTTTTTAGGGGTTTGAAATCAAATTTTAAAAAACATAGTCAGCGAATTTTGCAATCAGTCCTAATGATTTGATTTTAATAATAATTAATTTCGCGTCATTTATCATATAATATATAGAGCTTAATATTATTTGCTTCAGCATACCTTCTATCTACTTTATAATATGTTGTACTAAAATCAAAACAAAGAGCTAAACGATATTAACGAACCTTGCAAGTGAATACCTAACACAACATCGATCTTACAAGGTTATTTAAATCTAGGAAATAAGTATTTTATTTATAATCTAGGAAGTACAAGTAAGTACTTATAACCTCACGGTTATATCACGGTTATAAAGTAAAAAGTTAAAGTAAAGTACACTATATTGCACAAATATAAAACAACAAACATGAGATAGAAAAGGAAATAGTGAAGTACAATTTAGGCGGCCTTATCGCTAAGAGCAATCTCTTCCAGGCAACCTAAGTGAGTAAGTGTTTTCTAAGTTATCCGTTATTATTACGTCCCAATGTATTTTACAATGATTATTATATTGAGCTCGAGATCACCGGTAATGTAGGTATTTTGTCGACGTTGGAATAAAAAAACTTAGTGAAAACGAGTGCTCTAACGGTGAAGGAAAACATCGTGAGGAAACCTGCGTGTCTGAGGAAATTAAAATGTTTTCGAAGACGTGTGAAATCCACAAATCAGCACTGGGCCCACTCGGTGGATCATGGCCCGTACCCCCCTTGTTCAAGAGGAGACCTGTGCCCCAACAGTGGGGACATTAATAGGCTGATGATGATGATGATAATGAGTGAAAACAATTTAATACTCTTACAAAAAAATTCAACTTATATAACTTAATAAAATTTTATCCCACATTTAGGACAACGTAACCCACAGGTAGAAAAAAGGCTTTAAAAATCCGACGTAACCCTTTTATTAACTTAAAGTTACTTAAGTTAAGACAGGGTTTGCCTCATGATAAAAGTAAAGTTTGTGTTAGTACATAATTTATTAAGTAGGGGGACCACTTACTGGGAGTAAGTTTGAATCTTGTTGAAAGGCTAAGCCCGTGGCTAAATTAGACTAGATTTTTTTTGTCCGTTAAAAATAAATGAAATATTTGAAACTTTGCAATTCCTCAACCCTAACTAAACTCCTTCGCCTGCCGGTCTTCGGTGGTCTATTTTACACGAACTCTTGAGTTATAAGTCACATCCAGCTACCCTTATCTCTGTACCGACCCCTTTAAGGAAGGTACTTAAACTGTCAAACTTGGTGCCATCCATTCCCTAGTTACAAGGACACTTCTTCACGTACAGCAAGTTTTCTTTTAAGCTTAGAAATGTTCTTTGTAATACTAACCTGAACTTGTTGTACTCGTAAAGAATCACAAGCTAATTATTTTAGTTGTAGGCGCCTATCTCTTTATTAGTTTTAGTATATCGGATAATTTACAAATCCATAAATTATGAATCAAGTGTTAAACAGTTTCACGTCTGAAAATGAACAATTTTATTTAAAAAAATTATAAATGGCAAAAAAAAATACTCTCCGTATTAAATCGGTCGCCGGTAAATCGTATTTTTGCAAATTCCAAATGTTTTGGTGAAATTTGTTTAATTTCTGACAAAATTTTGGCGACTGGTTTCGTTAACATCCTGTATAGTTAGCCTATGTGGATTAAAAGACTATTTTTATTACAGACTAGAAACATATTATAATAGTATTTAAGTCTTTAGGTAGATTTTAAATAGTTACATCAGGTTAAGACCTAAATCTAAATAAGTAAGTACCTATTCGCAACCACATTTACTCAAAATAATGATGACTGATGAATAATGGATGTTCTAACCGCAATATTAAAATTTCATTTTAGAGACCTTAATAAAGGAAACCCTGAAATTCGAATAGGAAATCTGAAAGTTAAATTTTGTTCTAAGAAAGTCTAATAAACCTAAATAATATTATGGGGAAGTACTTGATAGAATTAATAATAACACTCGAAAACTTATCCTCGAGTAAGTTATTTTAGTACCTTTAGTACCTTACTCGAACCTTTTGCAATTTCAAGAGCGAAGATTTTAACATATCAGGCTGAGTAGCTTAATCTATTAAAGTAGGTTTATATTCGTATACCGTTGCCTACCTATATCAAGATTTCCTCTGTCAAGGGGAAAAGCCCGTAAACCAGATAATGTCAATGTGTTATCACTAATCACAGCAATATTGGTGGCCAGTATTTCACAGTTGTAGGAGTAATAACTTTGAAGATTTTTCAATATGAAATTGTACCTTCTTGAATCTAAAACCTACTTTTATAATACTAAAGTAGTAACTTAGTAATCCGATAAAATGGCCTCATCAAAAGTTTCTTACTGAGAATCTAGAATTTGCGTCATTTTCAGATCTTAGATCTTAGACTAGACTTAGACCATAATCAGCAGTCTAGCCTATATAGTACACAGCTAGATATAGGCTTCTTCCCAAGGAACGCCATTGAGTCTGATTTTCGGCTTACTGTATCTAGTCACTGCGTATAGGTAGTATATTCACGCTATTTCCCTTGCGGGGTGGGCAGATTACAGACGACTTTATGGCCAAATGTTATGACCGATTCCAAATTATAGTTTATGGTTTCTGCTATACATACCTATATGTATACTAAATAATCTACTCCTATAAGTACTTCGCAGCTAAGTCACCTTTGTTCTAAGGACATCTATCTTAATTATAATTAAATCTACGAAAACATCAAGTTGATTATTTTAGGAAGTTAACTCACTATTCCTTCTTTAAATTCAGTTAGTAAAATTATTTCAGCAACGCTGTTTTTCCGCCGTCTAAACTCCTAACACATAATCCACTAAGCCGGAGTACAAACTGGAATGCTTTTAAAGATCTTTTCAGTTTCCCACTAACAAAGGGGATTCGTGGCTTAGTCAGGGTTGCTGCCTCTAGATTGCCGGCACTCGCCTGAATTACCCAGATATTTTATGCGTTCCCCAAAGACTTGACATCAAACGTTATTTTCTGTTAAAATTGGACCTTGTCCAAAACCCTAGTCTAAGACAGAATTGAAAAAATGTCACGTTTCGTTTTTCTCTCTGACTTGAAAAATTGTATAGAAACAATTTTTTAAAAGACGAACATAGCGTATATTTATTATTATTATACATATATTAATTATTATACAAATGACACACGAGAAAAATAGACTACAAATAAATTGACGGAGTACCTTTTTTTTACAAGTGTCGGTCAATCTCAGTCATGGGCTACTGTAACGTATATATAATATATATAATTTTAAAGTATACCTTTTTTCCTTAGATACTTAATCTTATTTTGTATCTATACATCTGGCGACACATCTGAACTTGACCCTTTTAATAGATCATATCATATGTTATCACTTGTCAGAATGTAAAATATGGTCAATTTAGAATCTTAATCATTTTGTGATATTTTTTACAGATATTTTTATATATGGTCTATTAATAAAGGTTTTTCTATTTCTATTTAAAACATTTCGTCATTTGAAGTTTATCTTTTAGTCTCACTGTCAGAAACTAACTGTTCATCTTGTACATTTTAAATCTATAGTATCTACTAGTGATTATAAAAAAAATGAATAAAGTGGCTACTTAGGTAGGTACTAATTATTTTTAGTATCGTTATTTATTGTTTTCAATAGGTAGGGCTAGGGTAACTAAAATAAATATACTTTATTGCATACCCGGGACAAAAACATACAACATAAAAAATACATTAGGTATTTATAAATCAACTTTAATTTTATAATTTTATGCGCGTTGTATATCTAAGATTTTCCAGCCCTAAAACTTAGTCTGAAAATCCGACCCATGTGTCGTACTGTGGGAAAACGCTAGAGTTCTAGTCCGAACTTGTTTACCAGTCCACGAAAAATGTTACAAAATGGCTTGGAATACATTTTGCTGCATCTTAATTTTTGCATTAATTAAACTATCAGTCTAAGAAGGAAGAGATGTGACTGGGTTGGGTGTGTGCGAAATAGTCAATGCGTCAAAATAAAATAGTCAATGCATCAAAATAAAATAGTCAATGCATCAAAATAAAATAGTCAATGCATCAAAATAAATAGAGAAGACAGCGGAATATTTTAATGGGGGTAAGTAACACGCGATTTTCAGATGTAAGAGAGGACGATTCATGCATTCTACTTATTCGGAAATATAGCCAAGTTCTCATTCCGCTAAGCTTTCTCTTTAAAGTTCAAATGAGTTGTCGGTCCGCGAGCTTAATGCACGCGGATTCACTGGGAATTGTGCCGTCATGAAAAATGAATGCAGACGCCAGTGATATAGTTTAACGCAGATGTGTGTGAAAATTGTTCAGATAAGTACTTACTCGTATAAAGTGGTTGGTTTATTTTAAGTGATGTATTTATATATAGGTAGCTATATTTACTAAAATTTTCAAAAATAATTATCAAATAACCTTAGTTCCGTAATTTCAAGATTAGATGTAAAACACTGTATTACCTCTCGTAGTTATTTTGTGTTACGAGATTCATTTTATAAAACAAAACAGTAAAATATAACAACGGAAGTACTAAGTACAGGTTGGCCCAAAATACATGAAATTAAGTTATAAGTAATAAAAATTCAACTATTTTTGATCAATAACGTTTGGTAAAATTAACAACAATTTTCCGCACCTCCTCCACTGATATTTTGTCCCATTCCTTCCTCAGCGCAGCCTTCAGAGAGTCTAAATTTCTGTGACGCGTTGCGCAGGCCTTCGCCTTTATGATAGACCAAATACTCTAATCCACCGGATTCAGATCAGGCGAGTATGGTGGTAATTCTTGCAAACTAATGAAACCTCGGAATTTCTCTTTCCACCACCATTGAACAGTTAAGGCCCTGAAAGAGATCGCCATCAATGAATAAATTGATAAACAAATAAAAGAGGAATACGACTAAAAAGAAAAATCTACCTCGTCTTCAACACTCAAAAGATAAGTAGAAAAGTAATCATGAATAATGTTTAGTTCCCAATTATTATAGTAGTAAGTACAAAGTAGAACACAAAGCACAGTTAAGGTATAGATAGGGTATATGTAGTTCTCTTGCTAATTTACCCTGAAAAGCGGAAGCATGAGAAACGAAGCGAATTCGCAAACTATTCGCATATTATTAATTCGGTCGGGGAGCACACTCCCTTGCCGTTTATTTAAATGTACTCTCTACGAACAACTCAAGCGTGTAACTTAATTTCGAACTCGATATAATTACGTTCGTCATAGAAGTGGAGTTCGTGGAACAAATTGGTGTCTACGTGGAATCGTCAGTTGCCATAACTCCGAACATATCAATTCTAAAGATAGTTCTAAATTAACTAGCTTTGTAACTCTATGATAAATGGACGTAGTAACAGACTTCGGCGTAATCAATTACTTTTGTTATCGATGACTCATTAAATTATCTTATAAATCGAATTTGTGTAATCACAATTATATTGGATACCAGATTGACGTCGAAGAATATTTTTAGTAGAAAATATATAACGTCCGTATTTTCTCTGTATAATTCCTTAGAGACAGTTCTTTTTACGGTTATGCAGACTGGACCTAATTGGAAACAAATAAGAGGGGCGCTACCTCGTGCCCCTACTGGGCTCTCCTACTGGTAGAAACACGAGGACTACCATATCCTCGAGAGCTCAGAGCGGTCCGGCGAAAGACTCAGCATTTGTTGCTCCTCCAATTGCAACGACTTCTTGAAAAATCGTCTAAACTATTTATTAAAATTATTAGGAGAAGAAGACACGTCACTCACCCTCGGATTTGCCCTCCCCAACGATAACCTATTCCAGAAAGATTTAAAATCCTATTAGGATGTGATAAGGATTGAGGGAATGTTAAATGAATGGGACCAAAATTAATAGCAGTAACTTGAATTAAAATTCGACATGTGATTTAGTTATCGTGTGGAGGGCGCATCCGAAGTAAAGTGACGGGTCCTTCTTTCCCCAACAGCCTAATTAATTATGGATTTCCGCAAAGTAAGGTCAGATTCCATCAACCTTCCAAATAACCTTAATACTCGTAGATATCGAAAAGTCATGAGAGATCTGTGTATGGTTTCAACCAGTTCTTACTGTAAAAGAAAGTCACGAAAAGTCACAAAGTTTATGGGAGACATAATTGATGTTAAGACAATTATTTAGGACACATTTGGAGCAAGCAGTCAAGGAAACCCAGCCCCAAGTAGATAAGGGAAGGAAGAAGAAGACAATTATTCAGGACATAAACCCATATAAGATAATACCGAAGGCGAAGATGGAGCACGTGAGCTAAAAAAATATCTGACTCTTCTAAACATTGCCGGAACACGACAACACCAAAGCGAAGATACTTGTGCCTCAGACTTTGTTCTTGGAACTAAATAGCAGTGTGTCACACCACATACGAATTAAACATTAGCGAATGGTTTTCTGTTGATAATAACTTACGAAGCGAGAAAACATGGCGCACAGTTGTGTTCCTCACGGTATACGAATAGGTTGAATAAACAAGCCTAACATTATGAAGTTTCCTCTATTCCTGTACTGTATCATGTTTATATTGTACAACGTACACGTGTATCAAATTAGCTTTGATTATCCGATACAAGTAACTATTACTGAAAAGCAATATAAGTTAAGGAAAAATCGAAGAATGTCCTTGCTTTGAATATGTTTAGTGCCTAATCAACAAATATATAAAGAATATGATCAATCAATTTCCTACAACTCAGAATAGGATGAATAAAATAAGGCGAGAATTATCACAAATTCGACAATCTTTAATGGTAAAAGGATTTTTTTATAGTATTGTATGAGGAGAACGAGATTGGGCTCAATAGCGCGCCCTGGGAGAGGCCTATGTCCAGCAGTGGACTAGAGTAGGCTGCTGATGATGATGAGGAGAACAGATGAGCAAACGGGACAACTAGTGGTAAGTGGTGGTAAGTGGTAACGAGTGCCCATGGACACCTTTCCTCACTATAATGCTATTAGAAGTTTTTCAATGCGTAGCTAACCTTCTCAAGGTTAGCTACGCATTGAAGTAAGATGGAGTGCCTTCATCATCATCATCAGCCCACTCTAGTCCACTGCTGAACATAGGCCTCTCCCAGGGCGCGCCATTGAGCCCGATCTTCGGCTCTTCTCACCCAGTCGCTGCCAGCCACCTTGCGCAGATCGTCGCTCCATCTAGCAGGGGGGCGTCCCACACTACGTTTGCCCAAACGCGGTCTCCACTCCAGAACCCCAGCGGTTGTCGGTTCTGCGACAGATGTGACCGGCCCAGTGCCACTTCAGCTTGCTAATCTTATGAGCTATGTCGATTGTTTGATCCAGCAGAGATACTCCGAGCATAGCTCTTTCCATAGGAGTGCCTTATGTGCAGGTAATTACGCTGGCTCAGTTATTTTTGCAAGTAATGCGGCTGAAGAATGCGTCCCCCCCCCCATTAGGCTATATAAGAGTATACTCATCATTCTGTTAACGTTAGACTTGGGGGGGGGGGGGGGGGGGGGGGGGGGGGCAGACAAGATGCATATCGTGTGCACGATAAACCATTGGCTTTCTGGATCTGACGATTGGGCCTAGAAAATGTGTGTCACGGGCTAGATCCTGTGTCCAAAATTCAGCCTTCTATGTGCCGTAGTTAGGGAGTTATTGGAAAAAAAAATTGGAGGCTGGAGTAATGCGTTTCTGTGGCTTCCCAAAATCGAAATAAAGTATTTTGACAAATTGTTATTAAACTATCTTAAACTACTCATCAAAAGAGAATTTGTGTGCTATGTTGTGTTATCACCCGTGCTACCGTTTGCTAGATATTATATGTAAGTAACGACAGAATATTTAGTTATGCAGTATCGACTCAGATTCTGTGCATTATGGAAGAGAGTTTGTGCTCCAGTTTCAAATTATTCTGATCACCGGTTACAAAATTATTTAATAAAAATATTGGGAGGCTGGAGAAACACTGAAACATAACCTCAAAACATCATTTTTTTAAATTCAAAAAATCTGCACATTGTAGCTTATGCTTGCCTAGGACACAAAATGCCTACGATATTTGAAAATTCTTAATGCAAAATTTCAGACCAGCAGCATCAACCAGTAAAGAAATATAAGAGAATTCATAAAAGGCGCCGTAAAGGAAAAGAGTGTAAGTCATGATTTTAATATTTTAAGGTTAATACATAATTCGCGATTTAATCTAGGGTTAAAAGTTGGCGCAAGTTGACCTAAGAATCGTAACGCAACACACAAGAAAAACCACGTAAACATGTTTTCGTAAACAGAAAGTTAATAAATTACCTACGTCAAAGGGAGAGATGCCTCTAAATATTCCGGAGTGGGTATTGGACCGTATTTTGTATGTAGTACGATCTTATGCTAGGAAAAACGAGTTTAACGAACACGATTATGTTTTTAAAAACAATATTTAGAAAATGTTACGGAAATTATATGGCGGAGTTGTGTCTCTAGATCTAAGAGAATACCGTAGCATGTAAAATATCTTGGAATCTTGACACACGGCAGAGTATCCGCCATGTTCGAAAAAAAGGCGATGTGTCCAAACATCTTTTTAGGTTTCCGTACCGAAACGGTAAAAAAGGAACCCTTAAGGTGAAACTTCGGTGTCCGCTGATGATGACATGGCAGTCGGAGGTTTCTTAAATTTTTAATTTAGAGTTGAGTATAAGTACATACAACAATCAGGATATCTCCTATACTACAGTGCCAAGTGCTCTTAGTTTTTTATATAGCTACAGAGCAGAGGACTCCAACGGCGAAACGTGCCAAGTCAGAGATTCTTGGCGCTCTGTTCTCTCTACCCCGCAAGGCTCATAGCGTAAATGTATGTATGTAAGTTTGTATGTAGAGTGCCAATTCTCCATAGCTTGTTTCTGCACCTCCAAAATGTAATATTAACAAGACATGTTACTGTCAGGAACTGGGACGTCTCAATAAATGTTGTATCGTCGCAAAAGGACCCTCGAAGTGTACCCTTATCTTAAATGTTCGATAGCTCGACAAACAAGTTCTAAACTTGCTACGTTATATAGGCGCGAGTATGTGTTATGTCGACTATATATAGTATATTGGAAATAAAACTATACGTACCTAATACATATATATTTATACATACAATCATCACCGTCATCATTTCGCAGTCCTCCGTTATGTGGCTCATTGTTTGCACGGCCCCGCAGGAGCACGCGGGGTCAGCTCTAAAGCCCCATTTGTGCATGAGTTCACCACATCGTCCCTGTCCGACCCTCAGGCGGTTCAGTTTCGACCACAGTGATCTGGGCAGGTGAAAACCGTTCACTATGCTGTTTGGGTTCTGGATCAAGTGTCGATTAGGGACCGCCGAGATGTTCCATCTTTCCGTCCACTTCTCCTCGACAGTTTTACCCTCAGTAACAAGCCCATGCGCATAGCGGCCGAAAGGGTAGCGCGACTATAGTCGGAGGTCAAAAGTAGTGCACGATAGATCCTCGGTTATGGGAAGATGTTGGGAGTGACGCACTCTCTCATATTGCCTTCTTACTGCAGTCTCTCTGCGCAGGTCGGGTGGAAGTATGTGGCTGAGAACCGGTAGCCATTCCGTATGTGTAGGATTCACCGTTCCGGATATTAGTCTGATCGCAGAGTTCAGCTCAACGTCCACCAGGCCCGTATGGCGGCTGCCTGCCCACACCGGACAGAAATATTCTGCGGTGCAGAATATGAGCGCTAAAGCCGATGCCCTGAGAGTAGGAGCTCGAGCTCGTGGAAGCTTGCTCGTGAAGGTTGCCTCTGGTGGCTAGCTTCATTTTCATCTTCCTCAGGTGTTCCTTATAGGTGAGGGTTCTGTCTAACGTAACACCGAGATAGACAGGGAAAGGGTCGTGCTTAACGATCTTAATTGTTAATTGATTTTAGGTAATATATTTTAAGACGAAAGTGAAACTGTTGCCTTCTCTTATAATATATTACATTTAAAACAAAATATGATTGCGTGCCTCAATTTCAAAACACAATAATTGTATTATTTACACTCTGTGTCTTTACTCGGTAGAATTTCGTTTTAATTAATGGAAAAATAAGATTTTCCATTAATTACTCAATGATTCCTTATTTCAGTGTAGGTATTTTGTTACAGCAAGTCAATAAATTTCATAAACCTACTCGTGCCTAGGAAAATTTCTCGCTGTATTCTTTTATGACTTTTATAGTTTTAAATTTAGAATTTTCTTCAGAGGTTTACCAATAACTCTAAATTAAAAAAAATAACAAACCCCCGGCTTACCATTATGAAGATCCCTTACTTTTTCCTGGTTATCATCATGTCCTTGAGGTTCCAGAAGTAGGAAGGGCTCCGTGGTTCTAAACATTAGAGCTCAAACTCGAACCATCTAGCTATTACCGTCCCAGAGATCCCATCTGACATCAAAGATACTCCAAGATTTTGGAAACCACTGATCCAATTTTTCTCAGACATGGCTAGGAACACTTTCAAGAAATTCTGTATTAATTTAAAAAAACCGGGTAAAAATCGGATCAACCGTTGTTATGTTATGATGCCAAAGACAAACAGACTGACAGACATACGCGTCAAACTTATAACACGCCGTCCCTCGATCGGTCGGGGGTTAAAAAGTAGTTAACCGTAAAATCTTTTAAGAACAACCTTTTATTTCATCATCATCATCAGCCTATTAAAGTCCCCACTGTTGGGGCACAGGCCTCCCCTAAGGGGGTACGGGCCATGATTGACTGAGCGGGCCCAGTGCTGATTGATGGATTTCAGTCGCCTTCGAAAACTTTTAATTTCCTCACGATATTTTCCTTCACCGTTAGAGCAGTCGGTAAATGTACAAGTAGGGGAAGGTTGCTATGAATGGACCACTTAACTTTTCTACCTTATATCTCAAAAAGTATAAGTGATACAATAAAACCAGTTAATTATTTTTATTTATTATGACCTTTATTTATAATAATCTAAGGCACAAACAATTCGGGTTTACACTTTTTGATACAAATGAAGAAAACTAAATCTTGGGTTGTTGCCTTCTTTGGACCATGGGCACCTTCAATGAACCACCAGGTTGCCTTCAATGGACTTCGAGAAATTTGATCTAGAAGTCCAATTTAGGCAACTTATTTAAATTGGCAATATTATTAAATGACAACATATATGGAGAGACAAACAGTACTCATATACATACGACTAGCAAACAAACTAATAATAAGGTCGAAATTTTAAAAAAATATTGGCACATTTCATGAGATCAACAAGTCATAAAAATTAAGATACAGTCTAATGATACAAACATTTCTTCACACATTCGGTCACATTGGTCACTTTCGGATCCAGCTATTTGGACGTGTTCTTTAGCTTTTTGGTTGAATCCATCCAATCCTCTTTTTTTGTGTTGCTTTCGGTACTCCGTATATTGTGCTTGCCAACTTAAACCGACGCTTTGTTTCCTTACTGATTCAATAGCAAGTGGCATACTGATTTCATTCCATGCAAAATACTTTCGTTTTATCGGCGGCATTCTGGAATATTTATAATAAGGTTATCTGTGGGTTTATCCATTAGTAGTAAAACTCTATGGGAATATGTCCAAAATTTTACAATAAAAAGTTGCTATGATTAGACCGGTCCAATGGTGGAACTCTATAGCGGTCCATTGATGGCAACAAGGTACTCATTAAGAAAAAAAAAACCTAAAAAAATATGGACATTATTAGCCTACATTTAATATCACACATGCAATCATAATGAAATTGTATAATATTTTATATTAGTGCACGCAGATAAACATGAATACAAAGATACTTACATTAAATCGTCCTTATTCAGATTATTAGATTTTGCTCGCCGCAAACACACTTGCACACGTCACTCCTCGCCATGTGCCACAGCGTCACTGAGGTTAGAGGGGGGCGCGACTAAGACGTAGCGGACTCGTTTCGACTTGTTTGGGTGTTGCTAGCTTGCACAGTTTTGGAAATACCTTGGTGGTTCAATGAAAGCGCTGGTCCACTGATAGCAACCTTCCCCTACGTAAGTCTTCGAAAAAGTCGGAAAAACTCATAGGTACATGGCATTGCATGGTTTCGAACCCGGACCTCCCGCATCCTAGCCACTAGGCCACCGACCTTTTATTTCGTTCTTCGTTATTCGTTCCAAGTATATTACACAAATTGATTCTTAAGTGGTTGTATAAACATAGAACATGTTTCGTCTCGCTTTGAAGGTTAATCAAATTATTTTTGGAGATGGATGTTTTAGGCTTCCACGCCTCCTATCTTTGAAGTAGGCGTGCCTGGAGTACCTAATAGAGAAGCATCCCTTATTATGAAAAGTAAATGTTTCCATTTAATTTGTTTTTCGTCTAAAGAAAGAACTCGTTATAAAATAATGGAGATAAAAAATTTGACATTCAGGGCGTGTTTGTGTAAGCGAGCTCGTATCATCGAGCCCGGTCTTTTGCTGTTTAGGGATCCGTACCTAAACAATCTTTTATACATGTAGTACCTACGGATCCATATAGATTTGGCGAGGCCAGACTCGCACTTGGCCGGTTTTCATATAATAATAAAAAAATATAAAAAAACAGCCTTTAATTCTACCACTCATACACAATCATTGATAAATTAAAAAAAAATTAACTTGTCATTTTTCCATTCTTTCACTAAATTATTATAGGTATGTCAATATTTATTATATACATATTATTTTTTTAGTAGTTGCCATCTCTGGCACAGACCTCCCCCAATTTCCTCCAGTGTTCCCTGTCCCTCACCATTCTCGTCCAGGTTTTCATATATGTACGCCATAAATAAACAAAGATCTACATGAGGATTGAAGGTGATCAGTAAATGTTGTCATTATTTAAATTATATACTGTTTAAAATGAAACTGTTCATTATAAAGTCTGCTTTGAAAATACTAGCTACCAAAAATAAATTAAACCTAAAGCAAATTATACATTTCGTAGACTCCCTACGGTACAAAATATAGCACTAAATCAAATACTTAAACGAATGAAGTTTGTGGATTAATTCCTAAATTTATGTGCTTAACTAATCGCCGGTTCTCGTATTTAGTAGGTAAAGGTACAGCCGTTCGAATTACTTTAAAATCGGCTTAAATTTACCAAATTTCACTTTCAATTACTCCCTTTCAACGTCATCCGAGCATTTGCTGTTACAAATCAATTAATCTCATAATATTATTCATTGGATGCTCGACTAAGTTCAAAGAGAATCGAGGAGATTCGTGTCATACATAGCTAATGGGGCAATCGCGGGCTAAGACGTAATTAAATTCTCGGAATAATTCCCGGGGAATATATTATACCTACTACGATTTTAACAAGATCTGCATTTGTAATTGATATATAACTGTGTGACTGTATCTTTGGAATGTAGCTTACTTAGTAGGTAGGTTTTTTTTAAACCACAGTTCGGCTTTGGTACACGACAAGGTGTTTACGTGTCTTAATTATATACCGCCGGCGGATATGTTGCTCCCTTATTTTATTACAAATAATCATTATATTATTATACTTTTTGCGCCTTTTTATACTTAGTTACATACTTAACAGATGGTCACATAACCTACATCACAAATAAAAACACCTTATTACCTACCGTCAAATTACAAACTACAATGTAACACGTCTCATAAAAAAAATCCCTAATATTAACTTTGAAATAGAAATACATTTAATGCCAAATAATATAAATTTAAAATTATAGTACAAAGCGCTATACTAAAGCATTATATGTATGTACTTTGAGAGCCAACTTAGCAAACAACAGTAAGTGTTTCATGTTATCAGATAAGGGCTGACTCAAAATAATATTGAGCCTCCCATTTTGGAGCATATTGAGCCCAAATTTCTTCCTCTCAATTTTCACCAGTTCACACTCCATTAGGACGTGAGTGAGGTCTTCTATTTTATTTTATTTAATTATTTATGCACAAAAAGAAGTCACAGTGGAAGACACATCTATAATCGATGGAACCCTGTCGCAATAATTTTTTGTTATAATTCCTTGACATTCGTATTAATGTGTCAAATGAGTTAAAGCAACGAAGTACTAAATGTGTTGTTCACTGTACAGTCGACTACAAACTGTAGTATACCATCTGCCAAAAACCTTCGATTAAATCTCAACCTTATGCCTGCGCAATATGATTCATTTCAGATTCTCAAATTTTGACGTTTTGGGTAGGTTGACCTGTGGTCAACTGTACATGACCCATGCGGCATTTTCTACCAGCTAACTATTTTAGGTTCTACAGAAAATATTAAATTTTATCTTAAATTAAAAAATTAAATTAAAATGTCTAAACTAGTCCCATAGTATTAAAGTCAAATAATAAATTATCAATTAACAATTAATTAAATAAACTAAAACATTATAAATTAAAATTATTTAAATTTAGTATAATATGTATATACATTTCATTTTAAAATTTAATAAATTTAATTTAATATATAAATCTCGGTACACCCAAACTAATTGCGGGACTCTGGGTATTTAAATATAAAACAGGAAATTTAATAATACACAACCGGAAGCAATCGGCAGTCTACATCCTCTGTTGTCGCGGCGGCATCGTATGACAAGCGGCGGGGGTGCGCTCGCGGGCGGCATTTTCAAAGAACGAGCTTAATTAAGCGAATGGACTTTTTACTGTTAAATTAATTAACTAAGTACACATAAAAGCAATATTCGATATTTTGTGGCAAAAAAGGGAAAATATTCATAACAAACTTCTCATTTTGTAAAATGTGGAATTATGAAATAAATTCCTGCTAATAGTGGAAGATGGTCATCTGTCTGGACATAATATTATACAAAAAAATCTTTTGTAAGCACTACGTACGCTTCAAAAGCTAAATAATACTACCAAAATGTAATATGTAATCCTAAACCCTAGATTCAACGATTACGATTCAAATCACGTTATCAGCTACGTAGGTAATTGATTCCTTAGACTCTAGCTAGATTATTGAAATAACTGATGTAAGTACCTAGTTACGTATTCCGCACGGGAACATCAAAATCTGTAGAGCACATTACTGGCGAAAGATTCAATATTACTCTGTAGTATAAGAAGCTTGGGTATAGATTACACAGATCAGTGGCATATATTATTATTTTTTGACATGATTGTGTTTGGAAATAAATGTATCTAATTTAAATTTAATTTTTAATTATACTCGTACATGTTCGCAGAGGTAGATCTAACGATAAAAATATTGAAAACTAGTGCCAGAGTCCATCATCATAAGCGATACTCGACGGCGCCGGCGGCTCGATTTTCGCCCGCTTTTTCTTGAACCTTTGGGTGCCTACCACGACCCGTTTTATGCGAGCATCATAAGAATTCAAGCTCTATTAGAACTTATTATATATATCTCTCACTACGACTAGAAGGATAGGTAAACAGTTTCAAATGCAAATTGCCATTTGTCTTCCGAAATCGTTCTGAAGTAAGGAATAACTTTGTAACCTTACATTACCTTGGTATTTATAAGTATGTTATAAGCTGTGTAAATAAAATTATCTTATATCGTTTTCCATATTGATTGCACACCTACTACCTCTTTCTCGAAATCATTTCCTCTGCCCGAAGATTGCCTGGAAGAGATTGCTCTCAGCGATAAGGCTGCCTAAATTGTACTTCACTATTTCCTTTTCTTTTGTTTGCTGTTTTCTATTTGTGCAATAAAGTGTATTTTACTATTATTTTACTTCTTACAAACTTAACATTTTGAAAATCAACAAGGCCAAACCCCAGTATTTTATTATTAATAAAGTACAATCATCTAAACGTCGTAAATTTTCAGTTCAGGTATTTTATTACGTTGAGTGAAAAAATCTTTGTTTATGATATTATTGTTAAACATATTGTATCTGTAATAACAATTTACAGTTACATTTCACTCATTACATGTAATGTATTATGAGACAACAGGAACCTACTTAATCATCAGACAGACCTACAAATTGTATAAATAACTGACGAAGAATTTAATATGCATTGATACAGACAGCACGATGAAAATTAATCTTACTTAACCAAAGTTAATGTTTCGTTCTGAATTTTAATTGTATTTTTGCTTTACAAAATTCGTGATTGGAAAAATTTAATCTTCAATCTGAAAATCCCAGAAGACTTCAAATTTAAACTCAATTTTTTGGACTAACGAAACATTCCCCGGATAAAAAATACCGACGAGGTTTAGAAACTGTACGTAATTACAAAACCTACAAACATTAATAAAATCATCTTGTTGGTTGTGAATGAAATCGCTACACAAATTTGATACTTCCTATTTTGTTGAAAAAAGTTATTAAAAAATAATAAAATGTATCAATTGTCCTGTTGTTTCTTATTTACATTACATGTACCTTCCGTCTTTAGAGCAGACTATAAATAATGGTAACTTTCCTACATCGATGTCAAATTTCAGTGACATTTCGATACGATTTCACTAAAGGTAGGTTTTTTCACTCTCCTTAATCTTGCCGACGTGAAAATATTTTAATCTAAAGTTCCTTGGACCAAAACAACAATACAAACAATTATACCCGCAGATTTTATAAACCCTAAATTGTCTGATATATATCACTTATTATTTAGTTTCCATGAGAATACTTTTTTCAGACCGATGATTGCCTCAATATAATGTTAGGTACATATTTGAGGCTAACCTTGAGGACATAGATGGAGTGCCTCATGTGCCGGTAATTACGCTGTTCTCTTACCCTTCAAACTGAAACACAGCAATGCAATGGTGCATTACTACTTTGCGACAGAAATAGGTAAAGATGGTACCATATTGGGTTTTCCATGTGCTGCTAAACTGGGGAGTTAGTGTCTCACTCATGTGCCGGTAATTACACTGGCTCTCTTATTACACCTTTCAAACTGGTTTTCAAACACAGTAATGCAAGCATTGCTGCTTTGCGACAGAAGTAGGTAAAAGAGTGGTAATACTATAATGTAGACACTAAGTGCATGGGGAACCATGCACTTAGTGTCTACATTTAAAATCCAAAACCTTGATCACTAGAAGTAAATACTTATAAGAAAGGAAGTTCGTAAGTTACATAAAAAAGTGGAATATATTCACCCCGGAAATAATTTCCGTACCTCATACATCTCTGGAATGAGACTTTAATAAAATCAAGGGAATTGGAAAATTGTACCAAAACGGATTTCAGGGAATCCGATGTGAATTATTTCCTGAATATTCGCATATTTGAAACATTCATGTTCAATGTTGCCTGATATTATAATTTGACGAATAGGTTCTAAAGTGTACAAAATTGTAATTGAGTATTTTTTAAAATAGTTTCTGTATTCGAAAAGGAATCAATTCTCAGAAATGTACCACACATACGAGTAGATAGATAGATTGAAACACTTTACTGTACACAAATACAGGAAAAGTAAAACTACAGGGTTAGTAGCACGATATGTACAAAGGCAGCCTTATCTGACCGCTGAAGGTAATAGTTCTAAGTAGGTACTTGTTTAATACTCATGATATTTTATTATATGTAATAAATTAGATACGTATTTACCTTCTTTACCTATAAAAACAATGACGAATTTAACGAAATATTAAAGTAACAACCTTCTCTCTATGTACAAAACAGGGATCAATCCCAAAAAATATTTTGTTGGTTACTTCGGTATAATTATTTGTTTGTTTTAGCTAAGATAGAAAGGGTAAATAAATGCTTCTAAATGGACACAATAAGAAATCCCTTCAAACAAAAAATAAGCCTACAGACGGTAAATCAAACCGTGGGCATTAAAAAAACAATTTTAAGAACTCCTTTCAATTAAACAGAATAAACAACACTCCAAAACGGCTTCGTAATCCCAAAAAAATATCTTGAAGAATTCGTGAGGATAAACACACGAACAAACGGTACTCTGCCTCTTACAACTCTTAAAAGATGAGAGGAAAATTTCGTGTAGAAAAATTCCGCAAGAACTCTTATTGAATGAAAATCCTCTTAAGAATCTCCATCGTTTTTGCAGCGATTTTGACGATAAGGGAATAAGGGTCTACCTTATTGTAAGTACGTCTTTAAATCCACGCTGTGGTTGGTCGGCCTTAATTTTAGGGTACTTTTTCATAGGATATTTAAAACCGGCGATAAAAAAAATATGAAAATGAAATTATGCCCAGATTGCTGGCTTACATGGAGATTTGTCTTCAGACTAAGTATTTATTTTTAGAAGCAAAGAAATGCACTAAAAAAAACAAATAATAAAACTACAAGAAACCCAAAGCACAGCGTAGTTATAAATGCTTGATATAAAAAATGGACACTGTTTATTTATTTATTCAATGAATGATTACAAAGTAAGTGTGAAACATTGATGAATAATATTTTAAATATTTACATATGAATACCTATAACCAGATTTTCCTAACGTGGCAGGAGATTACGCTGCGTTTTGAACTACCCAGTGTGCAATATCACAAGTTTAAGAGCACACTAAATATTACAGAGTAACTCGTAGCAGAGTTCTTTCGAATTTGGCCGTAAAGTGGAGATTTTTCCAAGTGTTTTGATTAATGATCTCTCAGTCTACCTTTTGTGAGTCTTTGGAACTTAGAGACTTATAGAAGTTCACAACTATTTCGTTCCTCCGAAGTTTTTTCCACATCTTGATTATGTGGTATTCAGGGCATGGCCTCGTCACGTTTTTTGTCATTTCCTTTTAGTCAAAGCGGGAATATTAAATTGCAAAGACGAGATTACTTTAAAATCCTTAACAGACAAATAAAATGATTAGCATGGAGGTCAAATAGATTTTGAGTTAGATTTTTACAACCCTATGTAGTACAGTGGACGTCGCATCAGGCTGTATCCTTAATACTTTTTTACAACCCTATTTAGTACAGTGGACGTCGCATCAGGCTGTATCCTTAATACTTTTACAACCCTATGTAGTACAGTGGACGTCGCATCAGGCTGTATCCTTAATACTTTTACAACCCTATGTAGTACAGTGGACGTCGCGTCAGGCTGTATCCTTAATACTTTTACAACCCTATGTAGTACAGTGGACGTCGCATCAGGCTGTATCCTTAATACTTTTACAACCCTATGTAGTACAGTGGACGTCGCATCAGGCTGTATCCTTAATACTTTTACAACCCTATGTAGTACAGTGGACGTCGCATCAGGCTGTATCCTTAATACTTTTACAACCCTATGTAGTACAGTGGACGTCGCATCAGGCTGTATCCTTAATACTTTTACAACCCTATGTAGTACAGTGGACGTCGCATCAGGCTGTATCCTTAATACTTTTTTACTTTAACTTAACTAACATATTCATGCGAGTGTGAAAGAAACATAACAATAAGTTATTTCTACATAGTTCCACTGAGTATATCTTGATATGTTTTCCACTGTAGTAGTACACATAGTTAGGGGTGTGACACGATCTTATGTGTGTTGCTGTGTTCCAAAATCCATAACTTACTTCGACAACATACTTATAACACCTTTGACTATTAAGGTAGTGTGCACGAGACTCGATTGAAATCAAGTTATCCAGAAATGGGAAAACAGCACAAAACAGTAAAAACTAAAACAGAGTTCATATAGAAAAGAACCGACAAGCTATCTCAGGTGACTTCTATCTCAAACGTTGCCTTTTTCACCGAGCCAATATGTTTATTGAATACGGAAAGAAAGACGCTACCGATAATTGCTTTCGTATCGGCTTTTGCGAGAGAATATTTACTTCCATCAAATCAATTCCGATGGGTAAATTTATTTATTAGCATATAAATAGAGAGAATTCGTGAGAGGTGAAAGGTTCTTCCGATGTACTTCATTTTATAGGAAATTATTTTGATGACTCGACTTGATGTCTGGCGCTGAAATTTATTAAAAAGAAAATTGTATATAGAGAACTAAGAGCGAGTTTTATGTATAGATTCATCCATCAGCCGAATTACGTTTTGTTAGGAGCATAGATTATTGTGTAATAGTTTTATAATTTATTGAATACAAATAAATAATTAAAAATAATGAATACCGCGATGTAGCCCCGTTTTCGTATTTAAAAAAATCGGTTTTATCATGGTTTTATCTTTTCAATCACCATTTGAGAGCAATGAATAACTTTGTAAGTAAAGTGATAAATGTAAGTAATATTAATATAGCTTGGCTTTATCGATAGAATAACTCATACGTACATCAGATCTTACTTAATTAAAACAGATTCTGTTTTTCATGTTCATCATTCTCCAACAATCCAACATTGTTTCGAACTGGCATGACGTGAAATGAAAACTATACTGTTTTTTTAAGTTCTCTATATTTTTATTCTGTATATTTTTTTAAGTTCTCTATGTTTTTATTCTGTATTTTTTTTTAAGTTCTCTATGTTTTTATTCTGTATATTTTTTTAAGTTCTCTATGTTTTTATTCTGTATATTTTTTTAAGTTCTCTATGTTTTTATTCTGTATATTTTTTTAAGTTCTCTATGTTATTATTCTGTATATTTTTTAAGTTCTCTGTGTTTTTATTCTGTATATTTTTTTAAGTTCTCTATGTTTTTATTCTGTATATTTTTTTAAGTTCTCTATGTTTTTATTCTGTATATTTTTTTAAGTTCTCTGTGTTTTTATTCTGTATATTTTTTTAAGTTCTCTATGTTTTTATTCTGTATATTTTTTTAAGTTCTCTATGTTTTTATTCTGTATATTTTTTTAAGTTCTCTATGTTTTTATTCTGTATATTTTTTTAAGTTCTCTGTTTTTATTCTGTATATTTTTTTAAGTTCTCTATGTTTTTATTCTGTATATTTTTTTAAGTTCTCTATGTTTTTATTCTGTATATTTTTTTAAGTTTTCTATGTTTTTATTCTGTATATTTTTTTAAGTTCTCTATGTTTTTGTTCTGTATATTTTTAAGCCACACAAACGTGTCTAGTCAGTGAGTGTCGAATATCGAATGTCCCTTCATTTATTTTAACAAAAAAAACTAGTAGATTCGAGAGTGATAAAAGTGAAAAATCACACGAGTTCGTTGATTCCTCAAAACAACATCACACAAAATATTATGATTATTGATTAATGAGCAGGCAGCATTAAGCTGATGCGCCCATATCTAAGCTGGTGTATTGTTCATTCACTTATAGCACTTAGTCATTGTTCATAGTTAATTAAGTCCACCACTATTTAT
Organism: Hofmannophila pseudospretella; assembly: GCA_947369225.1. Taxonomy (NCBI): domain Eukaryota; kingdom Metazoa; phylum Arthropoda; class Insecta; order Lepidoptera; family Oecophoridae; genus Hofmannophila; species Hofmannophila pseudospretella. The sequence continues at coordinate 5,012,684 of OX376328.1, read as the reverse complement.
GCACTGTTTATGCACATATCTAGTCTATTTTTGAAACTGTTGACTGAAGATGCATCCACGACTTCTTGCGGTAGCTTGTACCATAATCTCACGACTCTGTTATTGAGAGAGTTTAGCAGACCAAGGTGTTTGAACGAGTGGTCTTCAGTTGCAAGTCATAGAAGAAATAGCACAGAATTTAAAATAATATTATTTAGATTTAATTTGTGGAAACCACCAATTAAATATCATCATTCTTTCTCCACGTCTACCACACACAAACGAATAAAATCCTTCGGTAAACGGCGACGATGCTAAATTTCATTTCCCTGTAAAATTATAACAGGATGAATTCGTACAAAAATCCGTGGGTAAATTCTATATCCCTTTCGTGAATCCGTGGTAACAATTTTTAACAATACGGGAATTTCCTATGGGAAAGAGTGGGAAGAGGGACGGAGGCTTTCGGGGACATCTTTGTTCGCGGACAATATCCAGTTTGACGGTTATTATTTTATTAGACGAAAAACGTCACGATTTAATTTTGAACGGCGGCGATAACCACTGATGGATAAAGATTTTATTTGTAAAGGTATTGGGTACATACAGTAAGTTACCATGGGCATTCAGTAAGTTCTTACTCCTTTTACATTTAAATGTAAAAGTGAAATACTACATATTACTTACTTACTTAAGTAAGTAAGTAATATGTAGTATTTCACTATCATACACCAGACACGTATTCTATGTAGGTATAAGAGTGATTGGTTGTAAATAAATATACACTTTATTGCATACAAGATATAAGTACAAACAGGAAAATACAGTTTTAAATTGAGATGTACACAGGCTCATCCGCCCTCCTACCAAAACTAAACAGACTTGTGCTTTATGTAATAGTATTATGTACTTACTTATAGTGGGTATGAACTGGGTATAAAATACACACGACACGACTGGTAGTTCTATGTATATTATAGTGATCCAATATTTGAGCAGATTGAGTTCAGTCTCAAAGAAAACACGGAAAACTTTAAAATTCTATAAAATTACTTATACGACACAGAATCTCGCGTTCGAGTCGAGCGAGAGAATGGAAATCGTCGAGAAAACACTGCTTGCTCGAGCGGAAAATATTTTTACATTTGTTCACTCATTCGTTCACTAGCTGGATTTGAGCCCAAGAAAGGTTTTTCGGCCTGATTGAGCAAACTGAGGGAATATCATTCGGCTTTAACCTTGAAATAGGTTTTGTGGCCGTATTACCAGGACGGTGAGGCTTCGTAATGATGTGACAGGATTTTTTATCATGGCAAATATTGCCAGGAAAAATTGTGAAAATCCAAGTTCTTCTTCCATTGAAATAACTGTACTTCTTTGTAAAGATATAATTTTTATAAAATGTTATTAGACAAACAGGCAAACGAGCCACCTGATGCTAAGTGGTCACCGTTGCCTAGAGACACGTGCAATAATGATAGGACGCTCTTTACGTTATGTTTGAAGCACCCCATATCGTAGCGCAGCGGAAATACGTCGGGGGAACGAGTGCTCCACATTTTGAATGTGCGCTGTAGAAAAGTGCGTATAGACCGGGTCCTGGTGGAGACCCAGGGATCCAAGAAATGCGGGTGAAAGGTAAGCCTCCGACGAGTGGTGCGATTTAAGTAGGCGGACGATGGCACAAAGTTGAAAAGTTCAGCAAAGCGCTCCCCTTTATTCAACGGTAGAACAAACAAGAGAGCCGATGCACCGGCCCAAAGATGTGAGCAGTACTCCATGTGTGGCCTAACCAGTGCTTTGTAAAGCGTTAGTCTCTGGCCAGGTGTGAAGTAGGTATCGCTTCGCTCTGTTTAGTACACCAAGTTTTTTGGAGGCCTTTGGTCTTGCCATCCAAAAGACCCCGGAATTGCACGACACTCGAAATGTATTCCAATGCTATTTGTGATGTTCAAAGGAGTGCCCTGTACATTTGGCGTCCGATAAATGGGGTTTTCTTAGCGGTGACGGCCCAGACTTTTGTCTTGGTGGGGTTGAATTGGTCTAGATTTAGTCTACCCCATTCAGAGATCTGCTCTAAGGAGCTCTCGATTTCGGACACATGTCTGGTTCTTTCTACCTTCCTCCACAAGTGACCCGTAGTGGTATGGCCCTTGTAGTAATTTTATTAATGGTTGGTATCAAGGGTTCAATTCTAAAGACGTATGTACCTAGTCAGCATTTTTATCATCTTCTTAATTTAGAACGCAATGAGATGAGCATTTTTGACGTAGATAGTAAATGACTAATAGATTAATATAAATTAGAAGTGCTAGATAGCTAGGATACCAAACCATCACATTCCTACGAAAATGACGAGTCAAATATAAGAAAGTAGTCACTTGACTTACCGAAACAGAATTTGTTGTACCAGCCAAATAAAGAACTGCAAAGGCATTGTCGAAAAAGCTTGCGTCACGACATTGCACCCTGCCAAGGAGTTCACTTACCAAGGAGCATACTAATAAGGCACCTGTGCCTTCCTTCGAAGCTGAAATGTTCACGACAAAACGAAAGTAGGTAGGTGGAGTGATATTATGAAATAAAGCTAGTTAATAGACAAAGGTGTTTTGAATAATCCATTTGGGTTTAAAAGAGTTTAAAATAAGAATATTGTAGAAGCATTCGCTCATAAAATACAGATTTACGCTTCCTTGCGATTACTAAACCTAGATGATGGACATATATTAAGATTGTGGGATAACTAATACGACCGTTTATGATAAGGACCTTACGCTCTTTCTTCATATATAGTTAGGTACGAACTTAGGCAGTCTCGGGTCGATGCTGTCTCGCTCGCCCGTTTTATACAAGTATGTACGACTGACAGTATTGCATTGCATTGACTCGAGGCTTGCCTCGCACCGAGCTGCCTCGGGCCAATCCAAAATTTATGTTTTTCAACCGCGCTCAAAGGTGCCTCGATGTTTGTGCGCGCGGTAGTGTGGACGCATACCCGGGCACATACATATTACATAAGGATAAGTAATTAGCATTAGCAAAAGTTGCGGCAAATGGCAGATCGACGCAAGGGATGTTGCCTCGGCGAGCTGCCTCGCAGATGTACCGAAACGTGCGCGGCCTCGATCCCTCAAGTTTGTACCTAGCTTAACATGTTTCTTTCTAGGAGACAATAATCCTCTATATGATGCAGTTTCTGACCGTTTCCAGTAATAAAGGAACCCAACAAGTTACTTAAAGAAAACAGCGTGTAAACAACAATACAAAGTTTTAGTTTGACACATTCACAGCTCGTGAAACCGGGTCTTAAAGGGGAAGTCAAACAACAATAGGGTAAGCTCGAGGCAAAAGTTTCGCTGCAAAACTTTAATTTTTCCGGAACTCCTAGCCGGTCTTGTGAGATATGTAGTCGGCATATTAAAATTAGAAATTGTTTCACTGAAGGATAAGTTTGCCAGCGAGTGTGCCATTAACAGCACAGAACATGCACAGAACCTGACGAAAAGTTCTGTGCTCATAATTTTGTCCATCTCTTTTAGACGCGCATTCCATTGGCAGTTGTGTCGGAACTCGGAACCTTGATTATAAAAAATATAAATAGCTAGCGAAACTTCAGTTCGCTGTTAAGCTCTATCTTCGAAACACAAAAGTGTAATTATTTCTCCCGCTGAAAATATATCCTAAACCTAAAATACGTTAATAACACATAGACATTGTCTAAGTACGAGTATAAACTACTTTGGACTGAGATTCACGCCCGGCCTATCTGTGTATTAAAAAAATGTATCATTGGAATTGCTATACATATAGACGATTAACTCTAAAATAATATAAAAACCCTGACTTAACTGTAATGAGATCCATTTATATCTTTTCTGTTGGGCGGTAAACAGGGTATCATACTCAGACGGATTCTTTAGCTTTAATAGGTTGTACAGTAGAGGAGAAAGTACAAACGTGAATAGTGAATAGATAGACTAGAGAAGACATACTGAGTGTTTTTCCGGTAATCAGGGCTTATTGCCAATGTTTTTATACTTGTCAACTGTGGATCAAGTTCACCAGACGCTCTTACAATGCCATCAGGGTGCAATACAATGACGCGTATCGCATCCTGATGAAACTGCCGAGGTTCTGCAGCGCGTCGGGCATGTTCGCCGTGGCCAGAGTTCCCGACTTCTACGCGATCATTAGATCACGTGTTGCGTCTTTTTGGCAACGTCTCCATGCCTCGGGCAATGGGATTCTCCGTGCGATGACTGAGCGCCTGGACAGTCCCATCTTTAGGTACTGGATATGCGTGCAGCGTGACCAGAACCGGAAGTAACGTTGTATATACATTTATTTTAATTTTTTATTTAGTCTAAGTATAATAGTTTATGACCTTCATTGTTTCATTGATTCATTTGTTATTATTACTTTTTGTATGGGTATTTACATGAAAATAAATAATTTATTATTATTATTAATACTAGTAAGTATACTTATTATATAATTAATAATATAATTAAAAACTTAATTAAATTAAAACATGAAGATGTGTAAACGAAACCGGTCGTAATTAATAAAATACAGTAAAAACCTGTGAAACAGTATATTATTTAAGTATAATCATGTACTACAAGTTTCACCAACTACCAACAACCGCAAGTATGATCCAATTAAATTAATGTATATTATTTAATATTCTATGATCAAAATTAAAGTGCTAAATTCATAATACGAACTAATACCGCAGACAAGTCTATACATGAGATCTCACAACTTTTTATTTGGCCCCTTTTTACTGGAAAAGGTTTTTAATAGGATAGATATTTTCACAGATGACATTATCTTTCCGCAGGATCTAAGCTCATAAAAATCTCAAAATCTCTTAAAAGGCCTTGTGCCAGTGCATTATTTAATGTCTTCAGTTTTATTATCCCGAAGCCCACGTGGGATATAAATAAAACAGTCTAAATCCGCCGTCTCCCTTAAATACGTTAAATAAATCACTTAATTCGATACTCTAAAAATCCCAACCGTAGGTCCATTATTATTCAAGGCAGCGTAAATACAAAATCGATCCAGTTGGCTTTGCCATCGCGACATTCTATTAACCGTGTTCTCAAACACATTTGCCTTTTGCGTCAAGGAAATTGGGTTCCTCCTCAGCTTATCTACCAAGGAAAAAAATATAAGGAAAGTGTGTGAGCTAATCAACTGCATGATCTTTTGTGATTAAAATCTGCATCCTTTGCATATTAAAGAGGTATTATTTAATACAAGAGTCTAATCAGTCTAATATTAAAAAGATACAGGTATATGATTGTTTAGTTTTGTATTATCTAACTTTATGATCGTGACAAAATATCAACATGTTAGATAAGTAGGTATGACATACTCGTATTAGTATAGAAAACAAAACCTTGCTGGTTTTAATAAGAATAAGATAAATAAACAAGCTGTTTCTGAGGATATGCATTAACTTTGCCATACACTTCTATAGCTTTTACGAGTACTTAACATATTCGACAAAGGAAGTGGACCTCAGAATATCTTCATTTTCGAGTTATTTGCTATTTTAATAAACTGAATTTAATTGATTTATACAATGAGTAAGGGTCTTAATTTATGCCCGTAAGAAAACCTGGAAACAAAACTCTAACAAACTATTTGGCTTCCGTTTGCACATGTCATGAATAACTTATGTCATGAACTCATGATTGTCAAATTTAAATTAATCAAAATGCGACGTTGCCAGCTCGGATAAAGAGTATGGCATACTAGGTAATTTAAAGCGGTATTTAGTTTGTATGAAAATAAAAAAATATTTTTTCAAAATTTACAAATCTGAAAATTACTATACTTCGGTGTTCTGAGTAGTGTCGAGGTTAATTTATAACCAATAAAACACGGTGTATAAATCACAAGTTGTTTCTACATTCTAGGTGGAAGGTTGATGGGCGCTCTTTTTTAATTTTTAAGGGCTAATAATGGGAGTTGAAATATCTCCGTGGCTATGGCTTTTAATTTGTAGATAAATAATAATAAAGTTCTTAAAGATATGAATATTTGGCAATACATGTATTTCTATATATATATATATATCAATTTTTTGCACAGATTATTCCAGTCTTTGTTGAGGTGTTTCTCTGAAACTTAGCTTTTGCCATGAACAATATCACAATAGGTACAAAATTAATTAGTGTTTATAGGTACTCACTCTTTTTTACCTATATAAGTTGCAATAAAGTTTCTAGAGCATAAGCTAATTTATAGAACACAGGTCTAAACAAATACTGAACTTTTAAAAAGTTTCCCACAAACTTCGTAGAACACCTAACTTTATTAATTGCATGCCAACAAACCAACGAACTAAAGCAGTAATGAAATCGGTAGTCCCCAAAAGAAAAAAAAAATGTTTATTCAAACACAGAAAGTTCTCACAACTTTTCCGCGCCCCAAAACACAGCGTGAAAACTAACGAATCTTATTTTCTCAATTCCAGTATAGCATTAAAGTAAATAAAATAAAAGTTGGGCCTTACACTAAGCGAGGCAGCTGATCGCTCTTATTTCCCGCTTTAGGTACAGCAAATGACAGATAAATAACTAAGTAACTACGTAGCTTTCAAATACAGTACGAAGTAAGACGATTTTCTTTGGTATCGGGGGCCAATTCTTACTAACAATAAGTAGGTATTTAAATACAAACTTTACTTGGTAATAATCAAATTAAATAATCACTTAACAATAGTGTAGTTACAATGTATAAGTAAATATCGGTCTCTACCTGCACTGGCCTCACCGGCCGTCTTGCAGCGTAGTAGATAGCAAGTCTAATTAATGGCCTGGGGGATACACTTATATAAAAATAATAATTAATACATTAATAATGTTCAAAAATTGCAATATATCTGAGTTTGACAAAGTTACAAAGACTTGACAAAGTTATATATATACCTAAATGTAAATGGGATTGTTAATGTGCAGTGTAATTTACTTATGTTATATATAATATATACCTATTGTTATTTTTTATTATCATGCTCTAATGTTTATAGTAGGGTTTAGCCTAATAAACTGTTCTAAATTATGTTACTTACACTTAGGAAAATTAATGTACACTAACAAGTGATTCTGTATTGTAATTCGGGCAATATAATCTACGTTGCAGGGACTCTCTAAGGGAATTGTTCAGGGAAATAAATGTTCTGACTATCGCGGGTCAATATATTTATGAAAATATTATGTATGTACCTACGCAAAAACGTTTCCGAAAAATTGCGATATACATAATTACAATACCAGAAACAAAAACAAACTTGTTGTCCCACGCTTTAGACTTCGTAAAGTATACACATCATTTATGGGTCACTGTGTACGATTTTATAATAAGATACTTGATACTATAATAAATATTACCGAGAAAAAATTTAAGACCCACATAAGACGGACCCTTATATAAAAAGGGTTATTATAAAATAAATGACTATTTAAATGATAAAAAGGCTTGGTCCTAAATTCAGCTCCAGCTCTGCACATTATGTATATATGATTGTATTATTAATTATTGTAAGATATATTTATTTCAAAAGATGTACTGCTGAAAGTTTATTGCGCCACTTATTCCCTTTCAGCTATAGCACCTTAAGTATGAAGCGGTGGTAGAGGAAAAAATGACGTTGTAAAAATGTACTTTAAGGTACTTACCTACAATAAAAAAAATGATTTGATTTGATTTAATAGATAAAAAGATCTTTTAAAGCTAACTAACTTTTAGTAATACATAAAGTAATAAATATATATGCTATTTCCCTGCGATTTTTATTATTGCAATATGTGATAGGACGCTTCCCCTTTTTTTAAAAACGTTCTTCTGAAAAGTTGCAAAAACTGAGTTACGCCTGTTAGTGATGATACCGACTATTTGACAGCTGCCAGGCGTAACATCGTAGAACGGACAGCCTTATATACCCAGAATACATTTTGGTAAAATTATTTTTTGATTTATTTACACTTTAATGCACAAAATAAAAAGGTGTACATGAGGCGAGCTTAATGCCTTGCGGCATTGTATTAAGTAATAGTAACCTTTTTCATATATTCACACTACACTGTCGCTAATCTCTTTAATGTCCAATTGACTTCAAAGGTTGCCTGGATGAGATCGCTTAAAGCGATAAGGCCGTCTTTGTACATATCGTGCTACAATTCCTGTAGTTTTTACTTTTCCTGTATTTGTGTGCAATAAAGTGTTCCTATCTAACTACTAAGCCAGTGTTTGTCATCAATTTCATTTGATGGTAAGTGAAAATGAGGCCGAAGATGGAGCAGACGGGTTTAGAAAAGAACTGTCTGACAGTTGCTGATTTTGTGGCCGCAACCGGAAAAGGGGAAATACTTGTAGGAAAACCTTTTGCAGATCGACTTCCGCAGCTGCGCAGTCTTGGCTGTTGTGTCATGCATGGGTTACTTTTACAGAGTTATACTCAGTGAGAGTTCCCCTTCTTTTTACTCTTCTTCTAATTTACCATCTTACTTACTTATCACTTACCATCAGGGGACCCGCTTGCTCGTCTATCTACTCTCCTAATTTTGTAAAAAACTCCTAATTTGAACACCAAATTGAGTTCGAATAAGTTATACTGAATAAAGAGTGGTTTGATTGCAGAAATTATGAATTGGGAGAAGGGATTTCTGATTGAATCAGTTCTTTAGCTTCTTGAACCTCGAACTGTGTGTTTATTCTTTTGTAATAATACTTCAATACACGTTTTAAGAAAACTAATCAATCACACTTTAAATGCGAAAATTAGTAAAGGACATCGTAGTCGCCTGATGTGATTTATTTTCTAGTAAAATCGAGAATTCATAAAATCTACTGTATCATGACAGACAGAAAGGAGGGACCTAAAATAATAATATATTTAATCATTTGTTCAGTCGCTGGTTTTCAAAAATCTCTTATCTGCCTTCTTTGAAGTTTGCACATCACTTTCGATAATCTGCGTTGCTAATGTAGGTTTCTTGGATTTCAAAAAAGGTGGACCCCGACCTGAATACGCCCCTGACAGATCAGATAAGGGAAGACATTGGCAATGTATAATAATCGATTATTATAAGCTTTACATGGTGCTTACATAAACATGTGGGATATGTGTATGTATTTACCGTCTTTTGGAACTCAGACACGTTTCATCAAAACAAATATTTACATACTGTTAGAACTTCATGCAGAGACAGGTAACTCTCTATATTTCCATACATCAAAGAATATTCGGTAAACATTGGCTCTGTTTTAACATGGTTGACATAAGAATACGAGTAGCTTTGATATGCGAGGTTTTTTGTATGTATCTGCAGTTTAGAATTTATTTTATTGATATGTTCTTCTGAAAATGTAATTTTATGCAAATGTTGTTATTTTCTTTTGCTTTTTGTTTTCTATTTGTGCAATAAAGTGTATTTTACTTTACTTTAGTTTTTGTGAATAATTGTTATACGGCAAATATGTTAGAATAGATTATTAACAGGACACGCAATACCCGTATAGGCGATGTTATCAACACTGAGAAAATATTTTGTTATTTATAGTATAAGTATAAGTATTTATAGTATAAGTATAAGTATTTATAGTATAAGTATAAGTATTTATAGTATAAGTATAAGTATTTATAGTATAAGTATATAGTATAAGTAACCAGAGCTTTGTCTACCTGTATAGTAACGTGAAAACAGTGACTAAAAACTATTGGCAACATGCAGCTAAACGCATATTTATACCCTGACCAGGAATATAAAAACCCTCGCCATATTGCGGAATTAAAGAATTTCGAGCAATGGTACTATTTATATTATTTTATTTTTAATGACTACTAAACCCGCATTTGACCTCGATCTCGTCTGATGGTAAGCGACGATGAGGTCGACGATGGAGCATGCGGGTCCAGTAAATTCCTATGCACTCTGGCCTTGAAGATTTTTTTTTTGTAGCGAACTCCGTAACAGATAATATATCTACAAGTGGTTTACACAGAGTAAACCAATTTTGCTAATTTCAAGTGAACTTTGGTATAAAAGTGAATATGTGAATATGATTTCAAGTGAATATGGAATAACCGAATTAAAAATAATTTGGTTATCCCTTTTTGTCAGTGAATTATTGCGAAGTCCAAACGTACGTACGACCGTTTTCAAAGTACATATTATTATTCAAATACTTATGTAAGTCTGTTGTTTAATCTTGAAATAAGTTTGTTTACAATCCTACTTTGCACGTAATAGTATTCATACTACAAATATACTCGGCGAGTCGTTTAATTAAATTAACTTAATTAGAGATGACATTTTCAGAAAACGTGAGATCCTCTCTTATTTACTCAGACGTCATAAACGGCTTATTCAGGAAGGATTTTAGAGAAAGACATTTCCCACTGGAAGGATTATCTTTATTATAGCACATAAAGCTTGACTTGGTAACGCCGACAGAAATGATATTAAAATGAGATCGTCCAAGGGTAATGGATAATTACTAATGAAATCTTGCTACCTTAGGCCCAAAACATATACAAGGAGCGTGCCGGCAGCACGCTGCAAGCGCAACGTCAGCGCGCCGCCTCTGTATGTTTAGCACCCGTCGCTTTCATACATTTTGTATGCAAGTAGATTAAGAGGCGGCGCGCCGGCCGTTGTGCCCAAGTCCGCCCTCTTCAAAATATTTTCATACAAAATATATGAAAGGAAAGCGGCGCAAAACATTCACAAGAGGTGTGCCGACCGTTGGCGTGCCGTCAGCGCACCGCCTGTTTGTTTTGCGCTTTAGGGCTTCCGCTGTGAATATCCATTACTGGTTATGATGTTAAAACATTAGTGTACAAACACGACAGCCAGCAATGTACGTATCAACTCGCCCCGGCTACACCTACGCGTCGTGTCGATCTCTAGCTAATGTATACTATCTGTCAAATTTCTGTTATCTGTAATGAACCTTAATGCATTCACCATAGACTTCAAATTTGAATTGTAGAATTTTGACAGATGGTATATATTAGCTTGACGACTGTACAGCGTTGGCTGTGTGGCTTCTTTTCGTATCCTCATTGATGACGGTCGTGATCTCTTGGCAGACTCTTGAATTCCCCATTTCACACACTGGTTATTTCAGTGTGCAGTTTCCTCACGATGTTATCCTTCACCGTTAGAGCAGTCAATATCTTATCTTAACTTATAACAGGAGGCCAGGGATAACCCCAGCGGCACTTCAACTCTCAGGGATCTTTTGTGCTCACCCCTTTCCTTAGTCTCCTTCCTGTTCCTTAAAGATGCTTTGCATCAAGGACGCTATACAGCTTACACGAAGGAGACTATAGTCCTCTGGTTTCGGTTAGGCTACCCCCATAAGACTCATACGCTTTCCAGCCAACGAGTTGGAGCAGTCAGTAAAAGATGAGCCTTTCGAAAAAAAACGGTCAAGTGCGAGTCGGACTCCGTTCTCAAAAGAAAAGTCACGTTTAATTTTGAAAAAATAATGTACTTATTGATTTTTTTCTCAAAAATTATAAATAATTAGATATTTTATTTTTCCTGGAATACATATTAAACCTCCTATCAGTACTAATTATTTGAGATTTTTTGTCGATAAAATAAAAAAAATAAAAAATTATAAATTATAGGGGACTGTAAAATGATTCAATTGACGCCCTTAGTCCCTACATCGAGTATAAAGCAATCTACGTGACATTCCGAAAATAATGTAGACATGGCCTTTACGAAATTAGAAGTAAACCCGTTTACCATATTAACGTATACTAATAGCTTAAATGCCAGAGTACCCTCGCCCTCGGCGATACGAGAGGTAAATTCGAAAGGGGTCTAATGACATTGTGGCATTCGGGATACGTGAAGGTTTGAAGGTTTGACACCTAACACTTGAAGGGTCAAGGTAGGTACGTTGGATTAAATAGAAGGGAATTTAGAGATTTTGTAATTATGTTATTACGCTGCAGTTACTGTTGAGATTTAATCGTCTGTATGGAATTTTTAGTAAAGGACCGGAAGGGATGCACGAGAAGAATGGGGTTATTGCCATCAGTAGTCGAAATAAATGGGGTATTCAGGGTAAAAAGGTATTCAGATATTTTGTGTGTTACAATGGCAGTGCTTGGTCAGGTTTAATCGTCTGTGCGTAGTGGCTAGAACGCAGGACTCCCATGCGGGAGGTTCGATTTCGAAAACATGTCATGTATCCGTGAGTTGGTCGTTTTCGAAGACTTACGGTACGTTTTCCGACTGCTCCAACAAGGGTAAAAGAAGACTTCGTGAGATAACCAGTGTGTAAAATGGGGAAGGCAATGGCAAAATAATAAATAAATAAATAAAATAAAATGTCTTTATTGTCAGGTTATACACCCATAGTGCCGAAGTTTTATAAAAACATAATTTAAATTAGAATAAAACATTAAAAAAATTAAATAATAAATTTTTTTTTAAAAGAAATGAAAATAACCAGAAAATTAAATTAAAAGTAGAAGTTAAGGAAGTGAATGAACACAATACAATACAATAAAATAAAATACATTAAACATAATAAAAACGAATTTAACCAAACCAAGAGCAAACCAAGAGAGTCAGGCAGTTGTTAATTTCATAGAAGATCATGACCCGATAAGGGTCATACGATTGATAATGATGTATACGATTTAGAAGAAGAAGAATGTTAAGTAAAGGAAGACCATAAAAAACAATACCCTCCATTTAGCTAAAGCTAAATGCTCGTTTTACCCGACTACGGTAAACCGTAGTCGGGTAAAACGAGCAAACAAACCGTCATGTTTTGATAGATGAATATTTCTGGACAAATAAGTACTCGTATAATCGATGGACATAGCCCAAAATGTCTTACTTTCAACTTTCTCACAGTCCAACATTTCAAACTTACAACTTTCTTTCTAGTATCCCTCCTATTTAAATTAAAAATATATTATGAAAGAGATGCCATCAAGAGGCAAACAAGAAACATGAACCTATTTTCTTCTTCATCCTAAAGTTTACTTGCATAATTTTCTTAACAAAATAAAGCCTTTTCATCTTAAACTCTGAACATTAATATTCTTTAGCCTTTATATATTCACTTCGCTAAATAAATTAACTCGCCAAATAAATGAAGAGTTCTAAAACAGCAATAAAGGCCAAAGGTCCTAAACTTTATTACTTTAAACACTTTTTCAAAGTTTAAATTTAATTTAAAGTGTAGAGGGGTCAAGTTTTACGTCTTAATAAATTAATTAATTTTTACTTTTACATAACTATTAAGTAATTTCTGTATTTTATCCTTCTTAATAAAAGGCCTATAGACGAGGGAGAGAATGAACTGAATAAAAGGCTAGAAGACAGTGGAAATAGTGATATTTAAAATGATATATGTGGTAGGTGTTTACAAGAGGACTGTGACAAAAGGAAAAAAAAAGACAAAAATATGAAAGACAGGCAATGAAGTTATAAAAGGAACAGAACATAAAAACTAAGTTGGCATAGCCAGTAACAAATTAAGCCTAAATTTTATAAAGTACCTAAATAGGTATCATTCCATCCATCTATTCGCCACATAGTTTGATCAAACAGAAGGATATGTTCTTTCAAGATCAGCGTTTACACAAGTTTTTTAAAAATCTATAAAATTCTTCAACTTAGAAGATCTTCAACTTCATTATGTGGCAGCCTCTTACACCTAAATGTACTAAAAGGCTAGAACATCAATTGCAACAAACCTATCTGTAAGAAACCCTCGATGTATCATGGTGATCTCCCCCTTTACTTTTTCCTAGTCAACATTAGATTCTCAAGGGTCCAGATTTAAACATTTTAGCTCTAACTCGATTTACCAAACTGTTGCCGTTCCAGAGATCCCATCCGAAATCAAAGATACTCCAAGATCTTGGAAACCCCTGAACCAAAGACATGGTTAACCAGATAGTTAACAAAAAAATTCGAGTCCAAATCGAATTATCGATTGTTAAGTTATAATAAACCATGCAATGTCATGTACCAATGAGTTTTCGGTTTTTTCGAAAGACTTACGTACATTTATCGACAGCTTTGACGGTGAAGGAAAACATCGTGAGACAACCTGCACACTGAGATAACCAGTGTGTGACATGGGGAAGGCAATGGCAAAACACCACATTAATTCTGCCAAGAGAGTCGTTCTATGTGATTAATTCCTTAGGAAGATCACGACTATCAGCAATGAGGAATACGACTAAGAAGAAGTAGTTATAACCCCAGACAAACAGACATACACAGACGAATGCGTCAAATGTATAACTTCCTTTCCTTTTGTTCGGGCGTAAAATATTTTTTACGCGTAGTCCTATTGAACTACGCTCGTGAAAGTCACGGACCCGCTATCATTTTACGAACTGCACGTTTCTTACCTAGAACTTCAATCGTCTTTTTACTCCTTAACTTTTCCCAACTCCCATTTTGCCGATATTACCTTCTTAAGCGGTTGTTTTAATTAAAAACCGGTTTTAATCAGAGTCGTATCGTTAAGAATCCTCGAGAGCCTTAAGCTGGTGTCACACTCAGAAAGTTTAAATAAGAATTAAACTTACTGTTTAATGCTCTATTTAAGTTTATATACTGTTTCCACATAAATGCAGATAGATGTCGCGGTACGTTATTGAGACGCGCCAACTATCTGGATTTGATGTGGTCTTTTAAGATTTATAATAAATTGTACTCTCTGAATGGCTTTCGTTTCTTCTTGATATAGGTGCCCTCTGAGCAACCACTTACATTTTACTTTTATAAATCTTTTCGAAGACTCATCAAGCCCATTTTCTAATACCCTAAATGTAAGCGTGAATTACCTTGTCTCTATTTCGAGTTGCAGAATTTCATATTCTGTCAAAAGCTAATTATATCTTATTTTAAGCGACCTTTCCACCCATGTTAGCTAATAGAAACCTAGTACCCTAATTCACAGTTAGAGTACGAATAGATTGGTGAATTTAGTTAAGAGTTACTTGTACTTTCGGTATCTGTGACAAGATTACCAACTAAAGTAAACACAAAGTCTCGGTGCTTTAGAGACATCTTGGCTCAAGATGTTCTGCGCAATAGAACCGACTGACATTATACAGCACGTTTCATCCTCAGTGTGTCTATAGCTGTATGAACCGAAGTATTAAGAAAATTTTTAAAAAAGGTCATGCTTAAAAATTCAGATATAAAATTAAATTTTCTCGGTTTTGTAAAAGAAAATAATACTAGAAAATCTAATTAACACAAAACTAAAACAATTTGTGCCTATGAATGTATAGTAGGCGACAGCCTCGGAATGCCGCCGTTGCCATGGACTTATTTATAGTTGCTAGGCAAATTAAGCCAAACAGAGCGCTTACGGGGTTCCTATCCGTCATGTCTGACTAGAAACGGATCTTGACGTTAGCTTTAATATCGAACATGCGTGGTTCGTAAACAAAGGTTTATTTGGGTACTATGCGACAGTGTTCAGTTCTGAAAATCTATTGACGTAATCTAAATTTGGTTTATTTTGATGACAGATCATGACTTAAAAAAACGCATAGTTTGTTGTAGATCTAAGCATGGGGATGGGAATTGTATCGAATATTCAATATCGATAGATTACAATTACAAGGCACGAGGATCTTAGCGAATGTACTCACTTCTTCTATTCTATGTTCTATTTGCAATGTGAATAGACTTTCTATGCGAAAAATGCCCGTTTGAATGGAAAGTTCAACTTTGGGCACTCTTTATATTCTATACAGAGTAAATAGAATCCCGTGAACGGCAGTCACAGCGTAGATATAGAATAGATACTGATAACGCGATAATTCCTTTATATCATAGATCTATGCGATAGATAATAACATGTATATTTGTAGAATAAATATTTAATATATCTATTTATATACCTAACGTATTTGTCACATCACTAGAAACCGGCATTTCGGGGATGTCGCGTACTATATATAAGTCGAGCTACGTGGAGATATATAGTACAAAAGTAAAGTAAGTAAGTTTATTTTGCCTCACCCATTGTACAATTATCACAAATGAAGATAGGAGAATCAAGTTTATAACACAAACAAATAAACACATATAGTGTATGGTGTTATAGAGGCAGAATGGTGCCGTAACCTGGGGTGCGACGCTGATTTTCAGCAATGGTTTGTGTTTTTGACAAATAAATGAACCAATTAATCGATCGAATTAATCGATTTAGATTTAGATTTTTATTTCTTGTAACGTATTTAGCGAATGAAACAGAAGAAAAACAATTATAATAATAATATTATAATCGTACCATAACTTGAGTAAGTATACTTACATCAAAAGCATGTAAATCTGTTTGATGAGTCATTACAAAATTCTAAAACGTTGAAATTCGTAATTGGCTTTATTTTGCCTGAGCAAGCCGCCACCATCAATTTATAACCAACAATTAAACAATGAATTAGCACTTTTCTAGAACCCTAATTAAGACGCAGTGGTACGAAAAAAAACATTTCCACCCAATTTTGTTTTTCAGAATTAGGCTTTAATTTTGCGCCATTTGCGCACCAACGACTATATTTGTCACTTTTCCGCCTTTTGAAATTTGGAATGAAAAAGATTTGACGGAGTGAGAAGGAATTGTTGTCGGGCGGAATGCTACGGCCTCAGCCATGTACCCTTTTTTGTCTGAATCTGGATAAATTAGACCTTTTGTTTTAGAAATCGGTCGGGAATGAAAAAGTTTGGTTTCCAGGATGTTTGCGTAGTCGGACAAGTGGGACGTTATTTGAAAAGGGAATTAGAAGGATATTTTAAAATAGGATATTACGCATATGAAAACGCGAATTTTAATTATTTCCAAAAAAAATGTTTTTCAAAGATTTTTTTTTGAATTCTACTCAAGCATCAAGAACGAGGATGGAACGATGTTTGGTTCTCATAGCATGTGTAGTTCGACTATACATTAATTAGGTACAACACTAACGCTTACATTTCTTATTCATTTTAAAACCACAATTCGCTTATCTGATACCCTATTTAAATATTCCAACGATTAACATCGCTATAATTTTTCATAGACCTAACCCCAATAAGGGTACGTACATAATAAAACCGTGACCTTCCCAGGTTAAGGGGCCGTCCATATCAATAGATCAATTTTCGATATTCATGGAATCCCATCCCTTTTTGCTTGCTTACTCAAACTTCGCAGGGTTGCTACTTTTTGCCAATAAAACATTTTTATGGCTTAGCCAAGAATTGCATATTTTCGTAGTTTGGTTTTGTGACTATCCAATCCACTAAGATATCGGTAGGTATACTATACCTAAATAGATACTAAATCTTTGTATATTATATAGGTAATAATAATCTATAAAGATCTCTCTCTCTTCTTCCCGTTACTCCGCTGAGGAATTTGGGCCTAGTAAATGATGTCTGAATGATACCTTTCTGTTTGGCGTCAGGTCGTGAAGTTCATCCCAGGTCTTTCCTGATGTCTGCGCCTACATCAACACAGAACGTTTCCAAGTATGTCCTGGGCAGCCTGGCCATTCACAAGCTTACATTCCAGTGTCATCTCAGGGACTACTCACTGTTACTGGTTTAGATTTATAAAGATAAATTGACAATGTCAAACCAAGAAAACAATTCTTGTGTTTAGCATAAATCATAAGAATACATTTTTTAATTAAAGAACACAATGCTTTCAATCAAGTGTAGTTTCACTTCGGTCTAAACAGAACTAATTTGTTGAAAGAAATAAAAATTCAGTGTAGTATTCTCTCATTGTAAATTAAATACCGATAAATTTAAATTTTTAGTCACATACTTATGAAAATACAAGTAAGTAACATTTTCAAACATTGCAAAACAACAAAACACAAACATTTACATTAAAAGGGCTTTAACATTCTATCTTCTATAATACCTACCATTGGATTCGGTAAGTCATGACACGGCGAAAGAAACGATGGAGGAAATATTATTTACTTTTACTAACAAGGAGTGACGTGATCACTAAAGATTTATGGTTTAATTTCGCCCTACGAAGGTTTCTTCGTCGCCTCGCGGCAAAAAAATAAAGCTACTTTGTTACACGTGCGCTGAAAAGTTAGGTAAGTACTTATAAAGGTTAGTTAACTCCAAGACCATAAATTAATTTAAAAATGTTCGGTACATAAACAACTTTTTAGGAAAAAATAAATAAGCTGCCCGTTTATGTACGGATACGAGTAAATGGAGAAACGAGTGATCTCATAAACGTGTAACTTTGCTTTGTAAGTAATTACGTAACGCTGGAAATATTATTATACTTATAATTTAAGGAAATTTGAGAACCTCTCGATGAATATCAAACATTGAAAAGAAAAATCGTATTAGCTTGGGGAAGACTGGATGATTTCTTGGGTGGACATTCTGTACTCTTTACAGATATACGTGTTTTATATTATTGAATCAAGTAACTACGATTATATCCTATAATATAAGTAATACTGTGGCAGACTGATAACGCACTATTTATAGACACAACCTGTATTTACAATCACTGTACAAAGTCACGTAAAATTCTAAATAAGGTTTATTGTAATATAATAGAGTTAGACACCAGTTAGATTAGATTGGTCTTCATTTATTGGAAGGTAAATGTGATGCCAAACCCTACGACCATTAAATCGCTTCAAATATTCAACACAAATCCCAAAACACAATAATCATTTCAATATACATCCCCGAACCATTCATAATGCAAGGAACATCCTTCTCGTTTTAAACCTTCCAATCTGAAACTAGGGTTAACAAATTCGGAAAACCAATATTGGGTTTATAGCTGAATTCAAAACTATACGGTATTTTTTTTAAATAGCCTATAGGCTGTCCCACTGCTGGGCAAAGACCTCCCCTCCTCCTTTCTACGGTATTTTACAAAATAAATATTTTGTATATCTGATTATTTTTCATTTTTATTTATGTTAAGATTATCGGTGACTACTGATTCTAGAGGGCTATGCAACTATTTACGTACAGGATTCTGTTATTGATATTTTATTTCTATATTCTGTGTTATGGATAATATTCGATTTTCGCTATCTCCACACTTTTTGAGCTGTCTCTCATAGAAAACAATGGTGATGGACGGAATGCAAAAAAATATATTTAGATATGTTACTATTATTGACTATAGTCGTAAGCTCGTGACCTTTTTCTATGATCACGCGTTCAGAAATATGAACTTGACTTATATTTGACCCTAATGATAAGGTTATGCAAAAGAAATACAGTTGATATTAAAACCATACATAAGTACATAGAAATAAAGGCAATTTCATTTATACACATTCTAGATACTAATATTGTAGGTGGTTATTCCGCAAAATGTAAAGTTTTAATTAAAAGGGGCGAAACCGCTTTTTGATTCCATTCTAGTTACAGTCTCTAGTTGAAATGAAATTATAGGGACACCCGAGATAACAGAGGACGACCGTAAAATAATTGTAAAGCTATCTCAACATAAGCTAACTGACTTCATTTTTTGTCAAATGAAGTTATTTCAACTACTTTCAAACGAGATATAGTTGAATACAGACTTTTATCTTTTATAAGGTAACTCATAAAATGAGATTTTTTTCCTAAAAAAATAATCTCAATTTTTTGTGTGTTTCTTCTTCTAGCGGATAGTTATAAAAAAGTGAAAATAAACTGCATTATATTTACTGGCTTCTGTTTATGTTTATTTGCTGTCTGTCAGTTACCGATATGAAAGTAAAAATGAAAAGTATAGTGACCCCACGTATGTTCAGCAGCGCTAAATAATATAATTACGTCACAACTTTACGAAAAGCTCGTAAAATTTAAATGTTACAACAAGAACGTGTTTATTACTGTATGTTTCTATTTATAGATAAAAAATCGTATTATAATATTGGATTTCGTAATAAAGTATCCCATTTATCCGTTATGTATTTTGGTAACGTTGTTACATTTCTTTCTGTTTATCCCTTTCTACGTCTTTGTCTTTCGCACACTTGAGAGGGTAATCGGTTGTTTGGATTTGGGGCACAGCATAAAAAATAACAGTATAGAATCTTTATACCAATCGCTGAGCGGGCACTCACATAATTGCACGCCGAGTTACGGGCGAGAGACGACGGCTTCTAATACCCGTCGCTTTCGATGTGTTTAGGTTCTTGTATAAGGTTGTACTGACACAAAGTACACTAAGAATATGGTTCCGTTATATGTAACGTAAGATTTATCTACATATAACGTGAAAACAGTGACTACAAAACTATCTGAAACATACCAAAGCCACATACATGTATTAAACCACATTTACGAGTACTTATATTTCAAGTGAACTCTGATAATGTTTTGGCGAAGTTTTGTTATTTCTATAATAACCGATAAGGAGTTTCGTTATCTCTTTTTGTTGGTGTATCAATTTTTCATCGCGTTAAAGCTTTTTCCTTACTGAAAGTGCTTAATAGCTACACGCTATCACTCGTGTCATCGGCTTTCAAGTAAGTTAACCCAGTCCTCTGTGTCGTCTTCATTCACTCCCGTTCTACTTGTGTTTGTAAAAATGAGCTCAGGACTTTTGGCATCTTCTTTAAACTCTGCTTAGTTTAAATTGTACAAATAGCTTGCGTCGTGTGAATAATATACAGGTATTAATTAGAGGTAATCCTTGCGCAAGTACTACGCTGCATATCATGTACTACGGGCACTAAACGTAGAGGCCGGGCGCATGGCTTACGAGTATGTTAGTGCAAGTACCTCGGGCGGCGAGCGCCGCCGCACATCTAGTAATGAAATTCTATACTTACTGTTCTTGTTATGCTATTTTTAAGGCGTCTCAAATATTTTGTTCATTTCGCTGACGGGAGCACTGAAGCAAAACTTTCACTCAAATCCTTCACTCTACACGCGATTCGGCATCATGTGAGCATGAAAAGGATAAAAAAAAATTCAAGTGGGGCTTTCATAACGTTATTTGAAAATGTGGCCAAGGTTTAGCAGTAGAGAGAAAGGGATTTATTCAGAAATTGGCTTCGTTTTTATCGTTTTCGCGTGCCTAGATTTTTTCCAGATTCCTGCAGGTGCTAAAGGAAGATAAAAGGACCAAAATTTTTAGTAAATAGAATCCTGAATTACATTACAAAATAAAAAAACTGCAAAAAAATATATGTATTAATACACCCCTGTTCCTATAACCAAAAGTAAGTTTTTCTTTTTAAATAATAGGTCCTATAAAGAAGAAAAACGGTGTGATACCCGTGGATTAACTGGAAACATTACCTACTCGTATTTTATTGGTAACAAGTAAAACCGTTTTCAATATCAAGTCAACTATAAGTGCCTACTGCCACTGTTAAATTAATTGTGATCTACTACTTAATTTAATATGTAATTACTTATTTTTAATCTTATGAGTAGTAGGTAAATAAAGGCTTATTTTATTTACTACTTAATAGACATGTAAATCTATATGTATAACCTATTTACTTACCTATTGGGTACTTACTTTAGCACAAACTTTTATCTTAGAGAAGCCTGCAGCTTATCGAATCCTAACCGAATAATGACAGTATCCCGTCGCCACCTTACTCGTTAATAAAATAAAAGGGACTTAGGGTAAAGGGACCCTTGAGATTCTTTTCTAAGGCCAGATTAAGGGCCCTCCCCTTCGGAGCAAAGCGACCGTGACGCGATCATTGTGCTATATAAATCAGTACCTTTGTAATACCTTCCTACATATTATGTAGGTACATACTGTAGTTGTTCAATTCAAATGTTATGTGCACCTTTGCGCCAGGAACGAAGGAACGGGCTCTATTAGAAAAAGCTTAATCATTTTTGAGTTTTTTAAAAAAAAAATTGTATGAAAAATATTCAACACAGTACGATTTTTTTTCTTTCGTAAATCATAAAATTACGAATTTTGTTCTACGGAACAAAATATATTCAGTTATGGATAATAAAATCCCCCTTTTTGTCTTTGTAGTGAGTTTTTGTTGCACTTTCCGCATAGCTTTTACTAGATCACGATCTGGATAACATAGTTAACGTCTTATGTTATAGTTAACTGAATTCTCTAGTTTTCTGTATAGGGTTCCACATAGAGGGGAAAATCACAATTTGTCCTGACAAATGCAGTTCCGTCGATTGATTAGCTTCGTTTGTTGAAACTGACGAGCTTTTTCGAAGGTAGA
Organism: Hofmannophila pseudospretella; assembly: GCA_947369225.1. Classification (NCBI taxonomy): domain Eukaryota; kingdom Metazoa; phylum Arthropoda; class Insecta; order Lepidoptera; family Oecophoridae; genus Hofmannophila; species Hofmannophila pseudospretella. The sequence goes on along the minus strand of OX376328.1, from coordinate 4,990,486 downwards.
CATCGAAATGCTTTCTTCTTTTGTGCAAATGGAATGGGCATTAATGGGGACAAGTGAGTTAAAGAGGGTTGAAAATGCATTTGGGCGAAATTTTCTGAGTTTTACTCTAATCCTACTTGTAAGTTAAAGGAGAGGTATGTGCACTCTCAATAAAAATCAGTCTTAAATGTAAAATCTTGAGAGACTGATGAGGAGTCGCAATTTTATTTTAATATTATGCATATTTAAAAAAATTAGAAAGTTGTTCATATTCATTTCTTTTAATTATAATGGTGAAAGTATTCGTCAACGCCCTTTTATTGAGTTACTTTAATTTCAATTCAAAAAGGTTTTAATTTAATTTAGTCTAATTAAATTTATTTGTTACAATGTATTTTCATTAAAATTTCACTGAGGCCTGCGAGTAGTGTCAGATAGAGATCGTGCAAGTTAAGCAACGGTATGCGCGGTCAGAACAAAGGTGGGTGGTCGCTAGGGGCATGCATGTCAGGGGCCTACAGGCGGCCTAAACAAATGCCATAGCTTGGCACCTAACCACAAGATATGATTGACTAAACACCTTTGACAATAGGTTGGCACCAAACCACAAGATACTGGACGATTTGAGACACTGGGCGTATTGACACACTGGACATTTTGATACACTAGTCATGAACCTGAAGCATAAGATATCCATACGAACATAATTCACGCTATGTCCCTTGCAGGGGAGCGCCACGAATCTCTGTCTTGGCACGCCTTTCTTGCTTCCTCTACACCAGAGGTCGGCAATCTTTTAGCAGGCAAGCGCCACATAGTGGTAAAATGAAATAAATGCGGGCCGCACTTATTCATAATTTTGTTAGTAGGTACCTATATCGATGATATTAAAAATGCAAAATTTTGCTTTTTAATTTATTATTATTTTATTTAAATTTTAACATTTTATTAGGAACATGTCAAAAAGAAAATGAGAAAAAACAGAAAGATTTAATGAGAACTTCGAAATAACTACACATGCGAGTTAAATCAAAATTTAATGTTCTTGTTTGTTGCTGTCATTTGTCGTTTCACTCATGCTCGCCGTTAGGGTTGTCGGCTCTGTATATTAAAATCTATGAGAACTCTTTGAGCATATACCTATTTTTATATACGAGTACATACCTATTTTTATGACATTGATTATAATTATTGATTTAGACTCTTTTTATATTCATTTATTGCTGACATTTATATTTGCAGTTTTCATGACATTTAATTAATTAATAATAATTTTAGTAATAAATTATTGTAGTATAAACGAAACGCATTGAATAATTTAGGTAGATAATTAATGATTTTGTAAATGATATGATAACTGATCCATGCTCTGATTTTATTATTAAGTATTCTAGTATAAGAATTTGTCTATATGCCTGTATAGGTAAAATTTAGTGGCACCAACTAAGAATTCCTCAATATGCAAATTTACCTGCAAAATGTACCTGAATTTGGATACAAAATAAAACATTATCTTATCTTATCTAGAAGGTTAAAATTACACACGGTCTCAAGTTTGACTATCTACAGTAATTAAGTATAATAACAGTGCGGACCACTGTTTTAATCCTTTGAATCCTCGACGATTTCCTTTATATTTTAATGGGTGTTATAAAACAAATTAAGAACAGCTTTGTTAGCGCGAATCCGCAGAAAAGCTGTCGGATAACACTAAGCAGAAGTAAGAGGGAACAAGTCCGCCCGCTCGGAGTGAGATAGTATCATACGCTTTATTGAGGGTGGTTGATGGGAGAAGCAAGGAGTATTCGTTTACAATTTCACGCTGATCTAAACATTAGGAAATCCCCATGTTATGGTGATCGACGTAAGTGAGGATTTTATTCAATTTTATGTCAATACGAAAAACTATGTAGTTCAAATTTCTATCTATCTTTTTGCTCCAATAACGATTCTATTCTTATTGATAATGTTATTATCTCCGTGTGGAGAAGAAATATGAGTGTCAATGTTGGTTTCGTAATAGATTTTGGTATTATTATTATAATTAATTTAAAACTTACATTAATTAATTAGCTAATCATGGGGACCTTTGCCGGGGTCGACACGGGGCGGAATTTTTGACTAAGGCTTTTCATAAGTCTTTTTTTTTTAAATATATATTTTTTATTGACGAAACCTAGGGATTTGACATGTACTTACGTAATTTAATTTAATTATTTTTGTAATAATTTATTTGAATAAATGAAGTAAAATTACAAAAAAAAGTTAGCTAATTATCAATATCATATTTATAACTCATAATAACATAAAAAACATTCATCTCACACTCTCACAGTAGCACAGACAGGCTCTTCTATACTGGTATACAATTTGCTATCCCACAATGTCCACAAAACTGTACTTCATATTTTTTCCATCACCAACGGTGGCGAATACATTTTAACTTTACGAAGTAGAAGAAGTGAGATCGAGTTTCCACTTCCAAGCGAGCGCCTTCGGGCCAGTGGATATTAAATTTTATTTGCTACGGTATCAACGATAACAACACGTCTACGAGGCGTAGCACCTGCTACGAATTGTAGCTGTAGATTTCCTAAAACGAATAGTGGCCATGGGTTTCTGTTATATTTTTGTTTTGAATTATGATCGAATTGTTGTTGTGACATTTATGCACATGAAGGAAGGAACGTCCGCCAGACTACTATTTCTTTCATCCAAGTTTATAGCAGTATTTGGTTACTTGAGCATTATTTATAAATATATTATACTCTGTGATTATATTTATTGAAGCAAAAATGCTCAAAGACTGTGTCACGAGACGGTGGCGCAAGCGTCGCCGGATTGAATCCAGCTTTGGACCACTGTGGATGATCACTCCTAGCAGAAGCATATTAGCCTAGATGTGGTTAATGAGGAATATTGGTAATCTTTGTGGTTAACTCATAAAGAAATAGAATTGTGTACAAATAAACTTAAATAATTGTAATTGTTATTTTCATGGATTGTTCTGACTACTGCACCATTTGCGTCGGTGACGTAACTCCACTTGTTCCAGTTCATCCATTAGAAAGAAATAGAAAGAAGATAGAATCTTTACAAAGAGTGCATCTCTTTGTATAGATCTTCTTTCTATTTCTTGTTGTCATGCAGAATACATAATGTTCCGTTCTCTAGAGAGGACTTTGAGAATCCGTAGTAGGGTCTATCAAGTAACACTAAGTAAAAGAAGTAAGTTCAAGTTCTGTTTCCACTGGGTATCGGTAACATCGACAGCAGCGCTACGAAATGTAGCACCTGCTACGAATAGCAACTATACCGATTTATTTATTTGATCGAAACTAAGGATATTGGGTGCTAGCCGGGTATTGAAGCTCTAGAGATTTCTTCGTGGTTTTCTTTATAACACGAAAATAAATTGTACACTGTGATTTTATTAAAACCGTGTTAAATTTTTTTCAATCATTGTATGGAGAGTGAATATTGTTGTTTGAGCAGTTTCTATTCGTTTCGTTCCTAATTAAAGTTTTCAGTTCTCAATATGGTGTCGCCCTATAAACGCCCCGTTTGTGTTCAGCAGGTATTTCATTACAACCTGTGTTACGTATGTGTAATCGAATAAAGACGTAATAAGGAAAATTTTGAAGGTTCCTAATTAATAATCCATATTATTGATATTGAATTCGGTTACCTACCAATTAATTTCCTTTCATATAAACTTAATTAGCGAGCAAAGGAAGCCATAATTAAGCGGCTTGCTTTGCTGGATTAATGTGTTATATAATATTACCCAATTATACAAATAGGTGTTATTAATCAGTTGTTAGTCACCCGTGATAAAAAGAATAGCACTTGTACTCTCACTCATTTATTGCATTTCAAGTGTTACAATTGGTCTTTAATAGTAAGTAGATTGTCTAATGCGGTAAGGACCAAATTGTCACTAGGACTGTTAGTGCTATTTCGCAACACGACAAGAGCCAAAGGCGAGTGATGTTGGGTGCTCGTATGTGACGCGTGGTCTTCCCGCACTTGATAGACACGATTTGTTTTGTAACACCTGCGATAAAAGAATAAAATAAAAAATAATGAACTGCTTTACTGACGCGTGCCATTAGCTACTATTTATTTAGAAGTAATTACATCGTCCTTAAATATTTGTAGCCGATTCTTTTAGAAATAGGGGAGGCCTATTTCCAATACTGGACTCAACAGAGCTGCAGCTGATGATGATCTATTATCATAGATAGTTGGTCTATGAGCCACTGTGTACCCTATAAAGCAGGAATGTACAGTTAAGAATAGAAGTCTGAACACATGCCCTTTTTATGTTCATGTAGTTTCACGGCTCTCCACGGGCTAGAATGTTATGTTATTTTTATTTATTTATTATATAAGGAGAACAGACGAGTCACATAATGGTAAGTCGTCACCATCGCCCATAGACACCACTCCTCACTATAATATTGTTAGAGGGTTTTCCATGTGCTGCGAACCTTGATGACTTAAATTGGGTATATCAATGTGCCGGTAATTACACTGGATCTCTAACAAAGCAGAAAAGGGTGGTATCACCCCAGACTGGCTCTGAATTTTTGTGCTCCCTTCAAAACCTAAATTGTTTTAGTACGATGTCTATAAAATTTCATACCTATAGTAAGTACATAATTGTTCTTGGAGTATAATCAATTATTTGATATTATTAATATTTTCATACCTACAAGTAAGAAAAGGATTAATGTTTTATTATAAACAACTATGGTGTGTAATATAATACCTATAATAGAACCATAATTAGGGCTTATTCTAGAAATCCCGTGTGGCGAAATCCCCTGTAGGTACATGTACATGATATGAGTGAGACATGATGAAGCCTTAAGTTTAACGACGCCCCCAAAGGTTTACCTTAACGACCATATACAACTATGTACAACTTAATAACATGGTATATTCAACATAGTGTATCCTGCGATTAATTCAAGAAAAATATTTCACGAATATGAATATAATAATATGTAATTCAAAGTACAGGTAGGGTTCATTATAACGACCGTATTTAACTAGGTACCAGTTTAAAACATAGCCTAACGTGGGAATACCACAGTGAAAAGATCTGTGGGAACTAGGAGGAGCGTGTTTCGCCCTTAGTAGACCGAGCTCGGTCCTACCCATGAAAGCAGTGCGCAACTGCTATTTCTCCACCGTGCAGTCAATTCTGCAGTATGGTGTCGGTCTGTGGGGACGCGCTGCCGAGTGGCAGCGAGTGTTCAGACTGCAAAAACGCGCCATACGAGTGATCGCACGTGTGGATCACGACGAGCCGGCTAGGGAGCTGTTCGTGTCCTTGGGCATAATGACACTGCCGTACCTGGCCATCTTCCAGGTCGCTACCTATGCTAGGGAGAACCTAGACCACTACTCGCGACTCGGCGACCGCCACTCCTACGGCACCCGCTACGCCAACAGGCTCCGACCGCCGTCGCACTCCCTCGCGAAGACCTCCAAAACCGTCCAGGCTATGGTACCTGCAGTGTACGATAGATTGCCCAGCGATGTCACTGGCGCCCCGAGCCCATTTGTTTTTAAAAAGAAATTACGTGATTACGTCAAGCAATCGTTTTACTCATATGACGAATTTCTAAAATTAAAATAAATAAATCATTGCAATAGGTACCTATCTTTACAATAGGTACCTGCTATTATAATATATTCTTATTTTATTTTATTTCATTATTGACAGTAGGAAGTGATTGAATAATTTATTTAAAAGTTTTTACATTGGAAATTATAATCATTTCATTTTTATTATTTTTATACATAAATGAGTATGTTGTATTGAAAAACGACCTGTAATGACCTGTAACTTGTTGTTATCAATAAAGGATTGTATTGTATTGTAAAAATAAAATTACTATTATTTCTAATATATCACGTATAACCTATCGTATCACGAATATGGTAATTAAAAATACAGACTTTGAAGTACCGGTACGTAAATAATGTGTCAGTTACGAAAGCAAACCTTAGACACAAAGGCAAACTAATCTAACTTACCTTTCCCAATAGTTCAACACTTCAAACCTTTCCGCCAGAAACACTTGAAAGTCCAATCACATTCACAAAACATTTCGTATCAAGTTCCATGTTTTCGTTAAAAACACACGATCGCGGTGTCACAGAAACAGGACGCAACGGTCTCCCGTCGAGTCTATTGTACGACTGAACGCCCGAGTACCAGACTTCTGTGTACGGTACTGCCGAGTAGAGAAGTGGTACGTTTATCTAAATGTATCGGCGGAACCACCCCTAGATTCTAGAGCTGCGACTGCCGTCATCTGCCGGGCGTAAACTTGGACATTAGTGTAGCTAGGGATTAAAAAGTTTCTCGAATTGAAATTTGAGTAGTACTAGGTGGTACTTAGTAGTCTAAACTATGGCTAGTCCAATGTAGACGTACCTAATGTAAATGTAGACGTAGGTAGGTTAGGTATGGTACTATCCCGTCCATGGCGCATCGGCGCGAGCTAATTTGATTACAATAAGGTATTATGTCTACGGGAAAATTGTCAAAACCTAGATTGGTTTATGTTACACTGTTCACGTAAAAAAATTATTTAAAAAAAATTAAAAACTTGGTAGTGCGCGTGTTACCTAGTATGTAGACTTTGACCTAGACGTATTCTCTATTCACAAAAGAGTTTTATATTGAATTGCGTAGCCGTGAGACGTTCAATTATAATAACCTTATTATAACACTTTTTTTAAACATTTTTAAAACACCTTGTACAATAAATTGTTTGAAAAGAAATTCCTATCCTAAGACAGAATACAGACTCTGATTTGTTTAAGTACTCTAAAATAGAATTTTAGCGTAGAAAGTAGGAATTTTGTGCAAGTTTGTGATTTGCTTCAGTTGAATATTTAGACATGCCTTAATTAGGAGACATATTTTGAATTACATAGATAATTTTGAAGATAAATATTTTGACAGAAAATTGATGTTTCTTGAGCTATTATAATTTGTTGTAAATTATTTATATCCAAGTATCTTCTTTAAAATTTTCCTGTCTATTTCATAAAGAATTATTTATATACAGCACGCCTACCGTAAAAATTCTTATGGCCGAAGTCAGAATGGGGTAGACAGAGGAACCACCTTCATTATAGGTAGTTCTTACTTTTCGCCGTAAGATTTGGTGAAGTTTGTACAGTTAATTAAATAAAAAACTAGATTAAATCACCAGGTCCTTGTTCAAGGGGTCAATTACTTAAAAAATAAACTTCTAAAGGAGTTGTATCTTGGCCGGAATCGTCCCCAAGGGGGGGGTTTTCGGAGGTCCTAGAGGGATGTTTAAGGAGAACTCCTCTTCGCCCATCTAACGACCTTTGTGTGCCTCATTAATTAATTCGTCGGCGAATCCTGATAAATAGGGAAGGGTATTCGAGCTAAGGAGGCATCCTTTTCGCTAAGTACCTTTTTGTCTGTTTGGGATTTTATTCCAGCTGTGTTGAAAAGGGACGACAGGTGAAATGAATTGGTTCCTGGGTGTTCAGAAAAGTCAAGTCAGTATTATGATATTTCTCTAAAAATCATGGAGAAATCAGTACCTACCTTCTTGTCAAAAGAGAAAGCTTTCTCCCATACAAAGAATTATTCAATTTTTTAATATTTTTATCAAATAAATATAATTTTTATTTATTTATATTTTATATTATGCCTCTACTGTGAACTACCATCCACACACATAATACCATGTATATTTACATGGTATTATGTGTGTGGATGGTAGTTCACAGTAGAGGCATAATACCCGCACCATGCCATCACCCCTCCCACACACTCAGTACCTCACATACACACTAATATCCTCATTCATACAAACAAACACATTCATACAACACGCACACACTGTTGCTATCTTCGTCCGTGCAGTCACTGAGGGGCCAGCTGAAAATTAGCGCTGTAGCTTGCCTCAGCATTATGCTGAGCTGGTGTACCCTTTTTGGCACTGTACCACACCAGATGTTCTGTGCTGCATGTATTAAACTTTGTATACTTCTGTATTCTGTATTCTGGTGTTTACAGCGCTAAATAAACGATTTCAATTTCAATTTAAGATTTATTTATTTAGATTTGTTTTATGGGTATTAATAATTTTATTAATATTTATGGCCATGATTCCTGCAAACTTAACTTTAAGTTCAGGCCGTCTGTCTCTTTCATTATCGATAAGAAAAGGATAGAACGTGTCATTTTAAATTTAGACCTGTCAAATTAAGCGACGGCCTACAATTTTAGGCGGCATGTATTTGTATCGGATCTAAATTTCTATGGAGCTGCCTTAATTTGACAGCTCTGAACCTAAACTTACACCATCTCCTTCCTTTCTTATTGATAACGAAAAAGACAGACAGACTGAACTTAAAAAGTTTAGTGGACATGCAGGTATTGTGGTCATTGTTAGCCTAAAATCCAGCAGTATAAAATTATGTAGTTGTAATAAATGCATTATATTTCCGAAACTTAATTGACACTATTAGGATAGAATGTCGTTAAGGGGCATAAAAAGTCCAAAAAATATTAAAAAAAAGATTTAGCATTAAAGTGTCGTCAAATATCTAGTCCTAGTTTACTACTGTAGTAGGTAGGTATACGAATAGTATAGCCATCTACAATTTTTATATAATATGAAAATATCATTTGTAAACCCAGCCATATTTAATCAAGTATTCATTTGGTATTCATTGCTCAGTTTCATAAACCAAACTCCTTATTCCTTTCCTTCAGATATTTTTAATATACATCAAAATTTTATGTAATCTTCAGCCACAAAAAATACCGTTCGAAAAGGTGCGTGAAACCTTTTGGGTCAATCACGTAAAGCTGCGTCTTTTAGATGGAACCAAATATTTCTTTCCATTTTGACAGAACAAACGAGTTGGAGTGATTTCTCTGTTTTATCATTAAAATATTTATTTCCTACGAGAATGTTATTTATTTACATACATGAAAAGATAATAAAAATCAAATAGTTTTATTGAATTTTACTGTTTGACTTATTTTGTGTTTCACATTAAGAAAATAAAGTCCTAATCAAACTCAATTGTCCGCGAACATAGTAAGATTATAGCCAAATACCAAATCTAGCCTCAAATCATGCCTGAATGGTCTGAGCCTGTCCGACTTCCAGTCTAGTGTGATCTCTCACACTAGCCTGGAAGTCGGACAGGCTCTGTTGTCTCTCGACAACACCATTTTCTCGCTCTTTTCGGTACATACGGTGCGTATAGAGTGCGGTATAGGCCACTTAAGTCTGTCCCTCTTTTATATTTGCGCCTAGGTGGCGGAATTATTATAAAAGCAGGAGCCGCGTGGAGTTTTTCAATTACGTAATCACTATGCAGAAATGACTGGAAGTCGGACAGACTAGATAAATACTCGTATCACTTCGACTGAGCTTGTCCGACTTCCAGTCTAATGTGAGACGTGTCTATTATCGCATAGTGACGATAGCGAGAGAGGGATCATAGCGCCCAAGTGGACACACTAGACTGGAAGTCGGACAGGCTAGACAAATAATAAGTAATTTTTATAATAGGAAAAATGCTTATATAGTGGGCGACACAGGGCCCTTTTATGGCTGGGCCCTGTGTCGCCATCCTTCTTTCATGTTTAAATCGTGCACAATCAACAACACTAAGAACACCGCCTAAGGGAAGAAAAGAATTGCGTCTTTAAAATGAAAAGCAATGATTTAGAAGATTTCTTACGAACTTTTCCTTGTGTTTTTGATTTGTTATTTTTAGGTTTAACGGGAAATATAATTTCTTATTTATTTATCACCATGAGAAAGTTAGTTCTTTTGACGTGGCATATCTTTCGATACAGAGTAGGCCCACGCAAACATTTGTAAGTGAAATTAAATAATTATGTATCTCGATATACCAGTATCCTAAACTGTTCAAGGTATTCCTGCAAAGAAAAGGTTAAAAATTGGCTAGTGACACTTGATTATTTTAATACTGAAAAAATATTGTTACCAATTAGTTGAGTCCTATTTGGACGCACACTGACCCCTACACCTACCAACATACACCCCCTCACACATACACACACTTCACATACACACACCACACATCACACACACGCCATCTCACGCACACACCCCTCACACACACCACATACACGCATTCTTAACTGTTTAATTTAGCATTGCCTTATGTTTTTCATAATTTATTTATCGGAAGAGACTAGCCCCCACAACACAGGGTATCCTAGTGTGGGATCCAGGGAAATCTAAGAAAATGTAAAAGATACGGTCTGCTATAATAAATTTTTATTTTATTTATTTTATTCATTCATTCATTCAAAGAATTTTGCTAGGTATATCTAGGCCAATAATATTCTTAAGAAATTAAAATTCCCGTGTTTTCCTAATTAAAATACCCGTGTTACCATGAACCTAAACTATTTATGCGAATCACTGTCTAACTAAACGATTTCTTTGACTTACGAAAAAGTAATTACCATATTATCAAAGTCTTTCAAAGCAATATTATATTAGATATAAAGTCAAAGCTTTCTTTACTTGTCAAGTAGTCTATCTAATATCAGTCTGGGTCAAATAGGGTATCTGTAGGGCAGACAATAGTAAATACCTATTATATCCCGCCATATATTTACTGACATGGTTCTTGATATTTTCTTGACATTCACACTGAAAAAAATCTGATCCTGTAACTATAGGTGAATCGCTTAACTGTGGGGTCGCCTGGGCGGGGCGGGACGTCAGAGGATGAGCCCGCCGCATGCTCGTCCTCTGACATCCCGCCCCGCGCTCCTCTTGCTGCGCAGGCGACCTCACAGTTAAGCCCCGGGGCGCCGTGGATAGTAAATAGGGGCGCCGCGAGGCATTTCATTGTGTCACTGTTTCCGTACAATGACTTGGTCGCTAAATTGAAGTGTTCAAGCATGTTTTTCTGTTACTGTATTTTCATAATTTTCTGTCAATTTTGAATTTTTGTTTGTCAAAGCCTCACATTGAAAAGTTGTTTTTGTGCCACTGTACACATATTTTAACTAGGACCCTGGGACAAAATACTAAACCTGTAAGTGCGTCGCGAACTGATTAAGTTTGGGAACCCCTATGCTATGCTACTTAACTGTTGGTTGAAGTAAACGAAACCGCCTTAGTAGATAAAAATGGAAACAATGGGCTAGTTAAATCAAAATTATTTTTTTCAGTGCTTAATATTAGTGCTTATTATATATTGCTTATTATTATTTTTGTTACGGCCTGGTATAGTCGATAGTGAACCTGCCTTGTGTTAGGGGTTAAAATTCGATTCCTGGAGAGGGTGTATACGCACAAAAAATGTAAATTTTTAACTTAGCATTTTTTTTCTGCCGAGTAATTGGACCTTTTTCATTAGATGATCTAGTGGCAACTGAATTGAAATATTTTGAATATCAAATAATCGCCTGTAAACAGTTAGCTGTTCCACCCTATACTTATGGCTACGACGATCACAGACCGATGATGATAAATTATAAAATGATGATGATGAAATGATTTTTTTGCAATATTTAAATGCATTACCCAAGTTTTGAACACCGAACGAATAAGGCTCTTACTACATAATATTACTTAATATAGGTACGCAAAGTTTCGGGAATCCTAATTACATGCCATTTACTTACGTATGTTGTGTGAGTGTGTTTCTGTGTTGAAAACTGCTCAACGACTTTAGACGATGGCTGTACTTCGTGTATGTGACTTATCCCGAATGGAGCTAAGTTCCCGTCAACTTTTAATAGGCAGCCATCAAAAGACGTCGTTTCATAAAAAAATGTCGCCGCTAGAGAAGTTTCATTGGAAATATTATGTCCCAAATGAGCGGTAATTCCAGACGCGAGTGACGTATATAGGAAAATCGAGGAGCTGACAAACTTTCAGAAAGGGAAACAGACTGAAATCAGAATTTCTATTGAGCATAGAATATTAGCAACTTTAGTGCAACAAATTTTGGAAACATTTATTAAATTAGTACCGACGGGAAACAAATAAAATGGGAGATTAAACAAAAGACGAGCGAGATAATTAGATATCCGAAAACAGTTGGCCTTACCAGAAAAGCAATAATAACAAAATTAAAAATTTAAGTAACACCCGATATACCGTTGTGGAGATCCCCTTACATTTTCCTGGTCTTCATCAGGTCCTCAAGGTTCCAGATGTGGGAAGGTCACCATGGTCATAAACATTTTAGCTCAAACTGGAACCACCTAACTGTTACCGTTCCAGAGATCCCATCATACTCCAACATCCCAAGATACTCAAGATCTTAGAGCCACTGATTCAATTTGCATCTGACATGCAGAACATTCAGCAGGTTAGACCTGCGGCGCCTGAAGGCGGGAGGACGCTCCGGGCTTCGCCCTAAGCGGAGCTCGGCCTTCGGCCTCGCTATGGCTATCTTAAAATTCCAGCATCATCATTTCACAGTCACAAGTTCACAGATAAAGTCATCATCAGACCCTCAATTTCAGATGTCGGAAACGCACCATGAACTTGAATATTTGAGCTCAAATTCGAACCATCTAGCTATTACCATTCCACTGATCCCATCGAACATCAAAGATACTCCAAGATCTTGGAAACCACTGATCCAATTTTTATCAGACCTAGCTAAGAACACTGTCGTCAAAATTCTGTATTAAATTAAAAAAACCGAGTCCAAATCGGACCATCCGTTGTTAAGTTATTGCTATAGTCAAACACACAAACAGACAGACAAGCGTGGTTGACTTATAACACACCCTCCCTCGATCAGTCGGGGGTTTAAAATATTTTCTTTTAAACTTGCAGCCTATTTCAAATTCTATTATGTACCAGGAGTATAAAAACCCTCGCAACATGGCCAGGGTTTATAATCCTGTTTCAAATTCTGTGGTTTAACTAAAAAAATAATTAACCATAGCATTAGTTTTGCTTTATCAGATTGGATAATAGGATAATAATCACGTTGTACAACTTAAATTGCATTTTAAGGTTTTATTGTGAATAAATAAATTTGTAACTAAATGATTTTCGTTAAAAAGATCACAAATACCCCAGAAATGAAATCCAATAAAAAACTACTTTGCCCATTCAAATCAGTAGCTCAAATTAGGTGAATTTGAGCTACTGAGCTTTTGTCCCTTTGGATGAGTAGAAATACTTATGTTTTGTAATATCAAAATTTTCTACGCTTTAAACGTTCTTATTCCTGAGTGCAACTCCTAATACATACATACATAAACTACGTCTACATCACAAAATATATAGATATATATGTTCATAATCCCCAAGGGGGTAGACAGAGGAACCACCGACAGGTAGTTCTCACTTTTCGCCGTAAGATTTGGTGGACAAACGTGATAATGTATTAGCAAAACTTGCTAAAATATTTAATGTTTCCGTGAGCATCCTGTATTTCCACTAGTGGACAAGGGCACCAGTCTGTAATCTCCTGCCAGACTGGTAGCCGTGGTCATCTGACGTGGTCTCTAATAACACCGGATTACCTTACTGCATAGCCTCTATTTTGATTCCATGGTTGAAAATTGTCCTTTTGCCAATATTAAAAATCAGTGGACGTCAAACCAACACTATATGAAGCTTCAACGGTCTAATCGATTTGGATACAATTTATGTAAGTACTTATGTGTAATAAATAACTAATAATCTTATCACTTATATATAGAGTGAAATTAATAGTGGTCAGTTCCTTTTTTGGGCGTTAGTAGTCGGATCTACAGATAGTTTTAGTTGGCACAAAAGATAAATAACACTTAGTTTGTATAAGTATACTGTTTAAAAGAAGTTTGATAAAAAATTATAATAAGTATAATTTAAGTGTTATGTAGATTTTAAAAATCTTATTAGTACTAACTTTATATTCGTCTAGAGTAAGTACTCTTATTTGCATCTTCTTAAAAGAACACTTAGATCGAAATTAATTTATATTAATTAATTAATAAAACCCTTCAATTTCTAAACCAGATTTTCATTTACAATTATCCAATATAGTCGGTATTTGTAATTTAAATTAGATACTCGTAGGTGTATCTCAAAGAGTTAGTTTGTTGTTTTTGCTTACAACACAATGGTACCTATTTCGTATTTATTCAATCTTGGATGAATTAATAACGTTTATTTCCTACGAATCCGTTTAAAATGATAATTTATTCATTCACGAACTTGAGCAATTAAGTTTTCATTGAATATTCTGAACAAAGTCTTGGGTTCGATTATATCTGAAGTTTAGAGCACCTCTTTACGTAGAAATACCCTAAATCGGGATTTCGTTCCATTCGTACAATCTGAATCTAATATTATTCATACAAAATTATGCCATCAAATTCACTGTTAATTCAAAGCTTAAAAAAACTCCTAAAAAGCAAAAAAATATATTAATTTGAATAGTGTTAAAAGTATTAAAGATATTATTAGGGGGTGCTATTTTATTAGATGCAAATATTTTGAGGGGGATATATCCTAGTTATTAGTACCACTACACATAAAAAAATAACCGTCTTATTAAAAGTAAATTTTCCATATAAAAATGGACATTGATTTACATTGGCGACAAAGCAAAAAAAAAATTACGACAAATAACGTACAAAAGTGTCAATGAGCAGCGAAATGGAAATCCATTTTTGTTTTTCTCGAATAAATAATTTTAAAAAAATGGTTTTTAGATAAGTAACTAGTAGAATAGTAAAGTTCTTGTTGTAACGTGTAAATGCTACACTTGAAATATTTGAATCTAAATAAAAATCATTATATATACAACATATTTGGGAAGCAGACATTAGGGAATCGATTTCGAAATAGATTGTTGTTTCTCGAAATCGATTCGATGGTTTCTGGTCGTAATTCCCGTCCCAACAATCATGAATCTTTCATCTGATCCTTCTAATTTCTACATCAAATTGGTCCTATTAATATTCCCTTCCAGACTACAGAAGTTACATTTACTATTCATATACCCAAGCTAGAATATTGTTGAAGGTATGAGCCTAGGTCAGCCTTTCCCAAACTGGGGACCGCGCACAAAAATATATAAAAACTGGGGTCAGAGCGCAAAATGTAAAGATACAGAAGGCGCGACATGCGGAATGCGGGCTCTGCGAATAAGCGATGACAGGCCAAGTTAGGAGAAACACGACAGGCACTCGCTATGTGTCTATTTAACACGAAACATTTCAAGCATTTTTTCCTCACCCATAACTTACATTTTTCGTTTTTTTTTTCAAAGAATCCTTGACGATCATACTTGATCTCCTAAGGGTATGTGGTTAAAAAAAGTTTGGGAAAGACTGTTCTATGATATAATCAATAGAAATCAATTCGGCATTTCGCCTCGCTCACCTAAATAAAATTGACGATCTCCGCACACATGCCGCCTCACTATTTCGCTATTTACACGTCTACTTAACTGATTAAACATCAACACAGGAGTGTATACGAATTAATTGTCTTGTTTTCTTTGCGAGCGGCCATTTGCAATTCAAATATGGCGGTGGAAGGAAGACGCCATCTTGTCCGAAACTCCTAACTTGTCACAGAGACAAATTCATGAGGCCGGTGCTTGTCTGATTATTAGGGGCTGTTGCATCTCTTTTTGAGCGGAAAGACATTCACAGGGCGAATAATTACTACTATTATTCTGAAAACCACCATTTAGACGATAAATACAAGGTTATAAATATATCGGACTAACTTGACCCAATAGCCTCCTGAAAAAGGTCGAATGACCCGATGTACAGTGGAAGACACATCAAGCTATACCCTGTGGAACCCTGTCGCAATAAGTTTTTGTTATAATTCCTTGACATTGTATGAATGTGTCAAAGAAATTAATAGCGACAAAGCACTAAAGGGTATAGCTTGATGTGTCTTCCACTGTACTAATATTAGAACTTATTAATTAACACGGATAGACCCAGACCAAAAAATGTTTATATCTCAGTAACTACAATCAATTTTGTTTTTATTTTTAGAGCGGGGTTCTATTTTGAGTTAAGGATGTCAGACGACAAAAAAATCTTCAGAATTATTTGTTTTCAAATTCAACACAGAACTGTTTTTTATGAAATATAAAGTTAACAATCATCATTGGTGTCAAAATTATTTTGAAAAAGAGATTTCAATCAACTTGAAATCTACTTATACCTAAAAATTTACACCATTTCTTCTTGACAAAATACCGAATACACCCCTCTCTGTCCCTCGAGAACTGTGTTATCACAATAACAAACATTACTACAGACAGACCCAACATACGCAGCCATGTGACGTGGCGCGAAATTCAAAAGTTTTAAACGCCTCTAAATATTATGTCCTAGTATTAGTACAGTGGGTCATAGCTCCAACGCACCTGGTTACCAATTTGGGTATAGACGAGATAATGTTTTTTTCCTAGTATTATCACTTTTATCACGCGGGGTCTTAGGATAGGGTATATTTGACTTTTTTATTACATCAATCAACTCTCACGAACATCATGCTAAAGATGGATCTGAAATTATTTTAGAATTTAATTTAATTACTTAAATAATTTTATCTGAAATTGGGTTTTTCGATTCATAATTAATACCAGAGATATTAATAGTTAAGGTTAGTAGTGGGAAAATGCTTTATCACTTTTTAACAAAACGGTCGTCGGTACGTCACGTACGAGTAGCTTGTACGGCGGTCGTATGTCTGTAACTATTTTATTTTTCTACAAAATTATATTTTTCCTTTTGACCATCATCATCAGCAGCCTACTCTAGTCAACTGCTGGACATAGGCCTCTCCCAGGGCGCGCCATTGAGCCCGATCTTCGGCTCTTCTCATCCAGTCGCTGCCAGTCACCTTGCGCAGATCGTAACCAGGAATAGTGGGGCGGCCGGGAACTGGGGGCCGTTTTATTTGTGCGCTATCCATGAGAGGTAATGCCATAATCGCCGCGCTAGGCCTGCGGGTTGGCGATCGTAGTAGCCGGGTCTTTAGCCTGATGACGCTGCTGCCCGTCATCGTGGTATTTTAACCCAGCCAGAATTTGAGTGGTTATACCGCCACTAGTCGGTTGCCAGGGACTCGTTCGCTAATCGGCAGGATGCACCACGTGCAGGTGAGTTTGACATTTGGGGGTCTAGATGTTGGTGACTACCCTTACATCCTTTATGTATGCTTTGACCATCAATTTATATCTATTTTTTTTAAAGTTTATTAAAGGTAAGTATTTAATTTTCGATACTCGTTAATTATTGCGACTTTAGCGCCATATTGATTTGTATGAAGTCGCAGTATTAATAGATAGACACGGAATAAAGATCCTGCAACCTTTTCGATAAAAACGACAATTAATATCGAACGTAACATAATTATCGAATCTCGAGTCGAATCGGAAAGTAAAATTCGCCCACTCTCGAATTTGCAATGCAGATCCAACCGTTTTCAATTTACAATCAACAGAATAAAATTAATTCAATAGGCCCTGTTAAAGAATGTTTCTTGAATAACACAAAGGAGGCTTTATTCAGAGAGCAAATGAATTTATAATAGGGTACAGTTTGAACGATTTATAAAGTGTAAGAGTTCATGGGAACTTCCGTTTGTGGTTTTGTTTAGCGAAGTGATGAGATGATTCAGATACTTATACTTACTCTGATCAGGAATATAAAAACCCTCGCCATATTGCGGAATTTAATGTTACTATTTTTTCATAGTGAACTCCATAACAGATTATAAAACTACCAATGGCGCCCTTTTGACAGGTTTTTATATTCCTGGGCCATTATATACTTAAGTATTGGAGATATCTCCGATGACTAAGGGAACTGTCGGTTGAGGTCTCGTTCCAAGGCCTAGTTGCGCCAGCCGTTAACTGTCAGGTTAACACTAATCCGAGTTCAATTTTGTATGAAACAAGAATAGACAATTCGCGTGCTATCCCAGGGTTAACCCGTCAAGTGTTTTTCGTACTTCCGGGAGTACACTATTCTCGTGCGCGCGAAATGTTCACCGTATACACGTGGATACACTAATTGTCCGCCGTCATTGGTCGTGTTTATTGTTTGACGTTTGTTGACGTTTCGTTCATAGCATCGCCATTCGCTAGTATAATTTTTTGTATATTTTTTGCTATTTTGGCCTATTAAACTCTCTAAACTAATCTGTGATTTTTACATAGATTTTTACTATGGATTTTGAGATGGAGAGCGGCCACGATAGAATCTATTAACGTTTCTGGCCTTTTTCCTCATCTCATCACAAAATTAACGAGATAAAACAACTATTACTGAGAACAAAACGTAGATTAGAAGTAAATTAAAACAACATGTCTGCGTATCTCAGTGTCCAAGATGGTGTGTATGCTTTATTTTATATTATGCTTATCCTTCAGTTAGCGGGTCATGGTAACTAGGTAGGGTACAACAATCCAATTTTCCAAAAACCCTTTCTAAATAGTTCTACTGGTATAGAAAGCAACTGCAGTAGAATCCTGTAACTAGCAAATATTTACATGCTGTAGATTCAAGTAAATAAAAGATAAAAAATAAAGATTGAACGTATAAGTTTACTAGGTACTACAATTTAAGATTCTTACCGCATCTTATACTCAAGTATTTCCGTTTTCAAGACCCACGAAAGCTCCAAAACTTATTCTTGTTCACTATACATGTACAACGATTATAATTTATTGATAAAATAAATTCAAAATCCAGTCTGTTTTCACAATAAACACTTGTAAACGTCGAACAATCGCGCCCTAAAAGTTGCCGTCAAAAACAATTTCAACGCATTTGGGCGGGCATTGAAATAAACTAAATAGGCTCCCACTCATCCCGGTCTGCAAGGCGGGTGCTATTCGATAAATTGGAAGAATAATTCATTTTTCCACTCGATGGCACATGAAAGAGCACACTGCGTCGCCCTCAGGCTTTATTTGACAACATACTGCGTAGGATTGCGTCAAAGAACGTACATTACTGCTGGCAACCATTTACCCTCAAAATACGCGCTGCGCATTCTGGTCCAAGATTTATACACTGCTGCATAGTACTACGATGTAGAACAGAAAAAAATAGGCTAATCTGGTAGTGCTATGGTACTGTGTAGAGGACATGCGCAGCGCAGTTAAAAATATTAGCTTGTTGTTCTACTATTAATTACGAGTACTGAGACCAGTAGGTATTTACGAAAAAATTGTCCGTATTAAAAACTCCTAAATTGTGCCGATTTTAAGAAACTTTGTTCAAGTTAAGTTTTGAGTAATATATGCTATCCCTATCTCCGTCATAGCTCTAGATAGAGATGACAACGGGACTTAAGTAAGCCACATTATGGACGTTTCTTCCAACTAACTGTAAGAATGAAGACTTGTATACAAAGATCCAGTCTATGGGTATGTACGTAATTTCGAACCATGAGTCGCCGCTTTCAACATTGATTGTTCTAAAATCACTACCGCACTTGATATCTTTTTTTTTCAGTTCGACGAATTTCAAACCCGCTTTGAAACTAAACCTTTGTGGATTAGTTTTTATTCTCTCTTACTTTATTTTAAACTGAAATATAGCCAGTTTTATAAAAGTTCAGCTGTAAGTTTTTTTTTATGTTTGTTACCTGTATCTCTGTCACTTGTGAATCGACTTGTATATGATTCTTTTTTTATTTAGTAAGGTACACCTCCAGAGTTGTCCATAGACATTTGGTTGAGATCTGATCACGCACTTCGGAGATGGATAATGGAAGGTCGGATGACAGCACGTTACCTGTAATTAGACAAATGTAAAAGTCCATTCCCCAAAACGTCCAGCCCCAAATCGTCCAGTCTCAAAACGTCCATTTCCCAAAACATCCAGTCCCAATACTTCCAGTCACAATGTGTCCTATGTAATATATCCAATGTTATATGGACGTCCAATGTTATGTGACCCGGAGACGAAACGGGGCCGACACGGAGACGACGCGGTGACGACACGAGGATGACACGGCGATACGGGGATGACATTGCGACACGGGGATAACAACCCCTGAACTGCCTTGTCGTCCCCACGCCGTTTCCGAGTCGTCCATATGACATTCGACACATTGCATAGCACACATTGTGACTGGACGTTTTGGGAAATTGACCTAATGGGAAATGGACCTAATAGGAAATGGACCATTTGAACCCAAACAAATTGTAGGCGAAGGGAAACAAACAAATAGCTAGTTCATAATAAAAATCCGATAAAAACATCACTATCAGAGGGAGGTGATTACCGTTATCGTTCGTGGGCATTAATTTTGTCTCTGAGGCTAGAGCAAATACTTACTTCACCTATTTATATTATTAAGAGACTGGAGTAATTTCTAGGTACTTCGACTGGAGATCATTGACCTGAGATTTATGTGAACGTATCATATTTTTCAGTCGACCTTTAAACGATATCCTGTCACTTCTAATTACCTAATAACATTATTTATACCGAACTTGACGGTATCAAGTTATTTTCCTGAAATACTTTAGCATATTTTCTGTAAATATCTGCTATTACATAATTTATGTGACGGGCAGAATTAATAGAGCGCCTCTCTCCTAATAAAACTCATGTTTATTATACAAACACATTATAATATAAAAGAGGAAGGGTCTCTAAAGAAAACGATCCACTTGTAAATCAATATCCGTTTGGTCCTCATAAAAACACACTACCATGACAATGCCAAAGATCGAGAAAAGTAGGTCGGTTCCGAGGACAAGGAAAGAATCAAAACAACACGTTCCCCACGTACGAAATCACAAATCTACAATGCGTTTTATTCTTATAGTGCCCGTTTTGTAATAATAATATTTATGTGAGAGGTAGGTAGTAACTATTAAGTAAATGGCAAGACACCAAATTGTGTTTGTGAATAAAACTAAATTCAATCTTCTATAAGAGACCAGAATCACAGATTACCTTATAGTTGCCAGAACATCGTCTGAATGGGATCTAATAATTTAATTTAATTTATTTATTAGGTAAACACAACAGATTACAACCATAGAAATTACAGAAAAATCAATATAAAGTTATGAGCTAGGTCGTAACCCTTAACGTGTAAACACAGCATGGTTAGGAAGTAGAAAATTGATTGTTGTACATAATTGAGTTGGGAAAAAATACTATTGAATGTAATGACTAAAAACCTATATCTATTTGAAAAATAAAAATAATAAAGCAAAGACTATAAAGTAGGTGCGTGGATAGCCAACTTGAGGACATCCTCAACCTGTTTTTTAAAAACTAATGTCCTAATCGAATAAGTCTAACGATGGCTTATTGTTGCTGTGCGAAGAGCTTTCGTTAAACAATCTACACAAACCTACAACATATAGAAGTGAACATGCCATGATGACCAAAAAAGACGGCAGCTAGAAGAAACTAGTCGTAGACCAGATGCGGAGTCTCAACTAGACCAATAATGTTAAGAAAAAACCAGACGTATCTATTTAGTAGAGACCAAGTGCAGCCTCAGAAAGAGACCAGTGCCAGACGCAATGTTTAAACTTGAACTAGACCAAATAGTAAGTCAAAAGAGACCAGATGCCGAGTCTGGACGAGACCCTACACAGCGTTTAGAAAATACCAGATGATATGTAGTTATATAAGTTAGAAGTAAAGTGACGAAAAGTAGAATTTGTACGAGACCAAATGTAGCGTATGGGGTCAATTCATATGTTAAAAGAGACCAAAATTCCATGTAGGTAAATGTAGTTGAATAGTGTATTAAAATTCCTTCTTCCCTTCCCTATTTTCACAACTATAATAAAAATTTCTGATACTCAAAGATGGACGTAAGGAAAGTGGTCTTTATGGGAAAGTGAAGTTTTTGGGAGTAAACATTTCGGGAAGTGGACTTTTTGGGAAAGTGGACCTAATGACCCTAAACGATCTTAATGCCCATACACCGCATCCATAAGGTTTTCGGTTAACTTTACAAAATGAATAAAATAAATCACGTCAATATTAATACCTCTTGGCTTTACTAATTTAAATTGATTTTCCTTTCATTTCCGGATACATTTCGTTACAAGGGAGTTTGACCGCGGGCTCAATTGCTTCAGTCCCACATAATAATTTGCACGTGTTTGTTTACAAATCCTAAAATTCAATTAAAACAGTAGTACACAGTCATTTGTGGCCGTACGTACATTCTGTTTCCGCTATCATTGTAGAAAATGGCGGTGGTTCCGGCCGTTTGTTAGTTTATGTTCATCTACCCATCGGTTAATGGGGCGCTTGTGTAATTAATTTCTAGTTTACGCTTTAGGCTATTGTTTAATTATGAATTTATGACAACAAATTACCGATCATCGGATGTTGGAGTATCATGAATCCATGATAGAATATTTAAATTTTAGGCAAGGTTACAAAACAATAATTTATACAAAGTTGGACGAAGAAATTGACGATAGTGTCTTGTAACTTATTTTGCTTCAGTATATTTTCATATATAGAAATAGAAAAAAATTATTTGGTGTCTGCGGCACACATGCAATTCCACTTATATATTAGAAATAAATATATCTAATAAGCGAGAGAGGGACAGCACCAAATTTCTCAAACGAATTCCGAGCCCCGCACAAAAATCTTGAAATTCAAAGATTTCTAAACAAAGTAAAACCGACGCGAGGACACTCGCTGTCGACACATGATACACGGCGCTGATGCGGGTGCGAGCGAGAAGACGCGACATTCCCAAAATATTAAAATAATTGGTCATCATCTACTCATCTCACCTGCACCTTGGAGATTCCCATCAGCATGGTAATATATTCTTAAACTAAATTATTAATAATGGACGGCGTACATACTGCAGCACCAAATAGGCCTCAGCTCAGCATAATGCCATACTCTAGAGTAGTCTAGAGTATCGATATAGATATCGTACTGTACTGTATGTTAGAATGCTCCACAAGTATCATCATCAGCCTATTAACGTCCCCACTGTTGGGGCATAGTCCTCCCCTTGTATAAGGGGGTACAGGCCGTGATCCACCGAGCGGGCCCGCTGCTGATTGATGGATTTCATACGCCTTCGAAAACTTTTAATTTCCTCAGACATGCAGGTTTCCGGTTTCAGGTTTCAGGGGGCCGGGAATAATCCCAGCGGCACTTCGACCCTTGAGGATCTTTTGTGCCTACCCCATTTTACACACTGGTCATCTCAGTGTGCAGGTTTCATCACGATGTTTTCCTTCGCCGTTAGAGCAGTCGGTAAATGTACGTAAATCTTCGAAAATATCGGAAAAACTCTTTGGTACATGGCATTGCATGGTTTCGAACACGGACCTCCCGCATGGGAGTCCGGTGTCCTAGCCACCAGGCCACCGACGCTCGACACATGTATAAAGTCCATAAAAAGTCATAAATCTGTAAATAGACGTCTCCACCAACTTTTCGTTTCGTCACTTATGATTGTCAACGGAAAATTGAATTTTCGGTAAATTGACGTTTATTAAGACAGAAATAAGGGTTGGACACACTCGTCGTATTCACGTCCACATGGCGGAGGGCTAATCGATTTATTGAAAAGTTTTATTTAACTTTGGAAAACGGAAAATATGGCAGAAAAATAACTCTTTCCTAAGAACTTGCTTCAGTTAATTCATTTATTATATTAAATTAAGAGTAGTGGTAGATTCTAAAGTGAAGGATCGCCTGGGGTGGTACCACCCTCTTATCTATTTCTGCCGTGAAGCAGAGATGCTTGCATTTCTGTGTTTCGGTTTGAAGGGTAAGAGAGCCAGCGTAATTTCCGGCACATGAGGCAATCCATCTTAGTCCTCGAGGTTAGCAGCGCATCAAAAACCCTCTAATATTAATAAAGTGAGGTGAGATGTCTATGGGCGACGGTGACCACTTACCATCAGGTGGCCCGATTGCTCGTCTGCTCTCCTTATTTAATAAAAAAAAAAAAAAAAAATGCGATAATCTGTCATAAAAGGCACAGCACCTGTTTCATATTTTAAAAATATTGACAATCCTTGTCATACTTTCACCCTCTAGTGAGAAAATAATAATGATTTCGCTAAAAAGTATAGTTACCTACCTTATAAAAGTATGATACGAAAACAGTTAACTTAATTTAAACCTCCTTCTTCCGACCTCCATAAATACAGTAAAATCGACTCGCCACTTCACAGCGAGTGGAAGTTTTTTAATAATTTTTCCATCAAAGCTGTCACTGACATAATCTAAGACCTCGTGGCACTCAATACCAACTTTTCTTTGCTGATGGCTAAATAGGAAACTAACAAATTTGTATGGATTTCTATGTTTGATTGCTACTTGGGTTCACCAGTAACGCCACCCCTGAACTGCAAATTTAGCTTGGTAATACGAAATACAAATGCCAATCATAGTGAAATGAGCCCGGTTCCAACAAGCAGTGTAAATGCGAAATGAAACGTAGCGCTTTGAATTTATTGACGATTTTATAAAGGATAGATCATACAACTACAAAACAAATTACCTATACAATTAAATTTCTATGAAATTAGGAAGTACATTCCCTGACGTGGTGACGCACGACACGCTACTACGATTAGTACCTACTCACATCGGTGTAGAACGCGCTATCGAAATTTTGCTGGGACTTCGCATATATACACGAGTTCCAAACATCTATAGTTGGACCAAGACATCTGGTCACCAGGCACAACTCCCCGCCTGAAGATCTTCCCTTTTCCTTTTCCTACAACTGACATTACGTCATTCATGTCCTCATATAGCGCGTTCCTACACTGACAAAAAGGCAATTAGTTTGTTGAACAAATAAGCAAAACTAAATAATAGGTATGTCAAGTTATTTCCAAAGTTTATTTGAAATTAGCAAAATTGGTTTACTACAATGCAAAATGAGAATGGCCACTCTCTGCCCCCCACCTATTCCACTTCCCATACGTCTAGTAACTAACCAGTGGTCATAGGTAGTGATGTAAACACTGAACTTAACGGATCGAATTTACTGTAAGTACATATATTTAGTTGTTCATTTAGCTCAGAGATGAACGCTGCTTAAATAACCTTATCATCACCAGTAGCCCACTCTAGTCCACTGCTGGACATAGGCCTCTCCCAGGACGCGCCATTGAGCCCGATATTCGGCTCTTATTTTGTGCGCTATCCATGAGAGGTAATGCCATAATCGCCGCGCTAGGCCTGCGGGTTGGCGATCGCAATAGCAGGTCGCTTGCCCTGATGACGCTGCTGCCCGTCATCGTGCTTCTGGTATTTTAAGCCAGCCAGAATTTGAGTGGTTATACCGCCACTAGTCGGTCGCCAGGGACTCGTTCGCTAATCGGCAGGATGCACCACGTGCAGGTGAGATTGGCATTTGGAGGTATCTAGATGTTGGTGACCCCCCTTACATCCCTTATACATATGGATAATACATAATATAATGGCCTATGATAATGATTTAAATGTTATAGAGCAGTGTATTGAAGCTAAAGTACAAATAGCGACAGTCGCGGTTACACAGATTTGTACAGAGCCGGTGTTTGAATGCGTGTTTTTATAGAATATAAAACAGCTATCGTCTTCTATCCACACAGACTTATAAAGATGTCTGTACGTTCGTACGGTGAAAGGAAATTATTTTTCCACGTCGTTTCACGTCGCATACATCGGCTGCAAGCGATTCTGTGTGATTGAACAGTGTGTTTTATAAGGTTTTCGATTTTCGAAGTCTTACTATTCTGTATCTATTAAAATGAGATGAATAAATGATGAAAGTAGGTACCGGAGAAAATTCATGAAAGTAGTTATAGAAAGAAGCGGACGAATGTGGAAGGAAAAAGAAGGGAAATAAGAAAAACAATACACACTGTAGCAAACCGAGAGTCTCTACTCAGTCTCAGTTATAATATCAGACACAGTGACTTAATTAATAAAGGGGAAAAATCGAGAAGACGAGACAGATAGATTCGAGTATAGGATACATTGAGCAGTTGAAGGAGTGGAGTAGTGTAAGTGATACTAAAAGTGTAAGGGGAGGGTTATGAATTTATGGAGACTATTGCAACGGTAGAGGCCTGCCCCTTAATACAAGCAAAAGAAGAAAACTAGAAAGAAAAGAAAAGAAAACTTATGAAATTAAATGGAACCAAAAGAGAAGTAGAGCATGGAAAATAGAAACTAATAATAAAAATACAATAAAATGATCTATCCTACTGATAAAATATTAGATAATGTAAATATCTCTCGTTTGAAACGGCAATCATAATTATATCGCAAAAGATTTGTATTTTCGAAACCGTACTGGTCCTTAAGTGAGCTACTAATTCTTCCCCTTGTTCTTTTATTTGAACAAGGGGAAACTCATCTTGTAAATTTATTGAAAAATGAACAGGAGAGTATCAAAATGGAAAAATACCCGTGCGCTCATGTCGTTATAAGTTCGCGGTTCGGCGAGGCGGAAAAATAAATTGCTCTTCAACTTTTAATAGCCCTTTTAGGACACTCTGTGGTTAAGAAATATTGTGTGGATCAGCGAATAGCGACTTCTGATCACTTAGATAGATCTAATAAAAAAAATCTCTTTTCTTTGTCTTCACATACCATCTTATCTTATGATCCCCTATCCATTAAAAAATCTGCCACGAGAGTCGTGATCACGACCACGACCCTCAGCAATGAGGAATACGACTTACTCGTATCTTATCTTATCTTATGATAGGGGGCCGGGAATAATCCCAGCGGTACTTCGACCCTTCAGGATCTTTTGTGCCTACCCCATTTATACACTGGTCATCTCAGTCTGCAGGTTTCCTCACTATGCTTTTCTTCACCGTTAGAGCAGCCGGTAAATGCACGTTAGTCTTGGAAAAATAAGAAAAACTCATTGGCACATGGCACTGCATGGTTTCGAACCCAGAGCTCCCGCATGGGAGTCCGGTGTCCTAGCCACTGTGCCACCGACGCTCTATTCTTCACATACCATACCTACTTATATAGTAAAGTAGAGGGGAAACACAACCATGATTGCCCGCTAGCAGCAAGTAGCCACCTAAGCCAATATTGTCAACGTAAAAAAACTGCCACTCACTTAGTATTTCATGAAATTTATGTAAGTACCTTCTTATCAGTTTAGTAACTTCCTGAATCTGAGCGGGCAATAGCTGTAACTTACAGTGGATAACGACTTAATATATAATTTATTGTGGTAGTTTTTAAAGCGGGATTTCAGTGTAAGTATGTAAGTTTCCACTACCTATACCATTATCTCAGCGTTTAAAATGATGTAACCTACCCATGTAAAAGTTTTGTGTAATAGCCTTCTTTCTCTATATGTAACCTATCTAAATTGTAAAGCTGCGACTGTCGACGGTCTGTCAGTGTTCTTAACAAACCTAGATTGTTTTTTGTTACACTGTGCATGTAAAAAATTTAATATAATTATGTACATTTTCAATAAATAAATTAAAATAAAATCTGAGTAGCTATCACCGTTCTTAAAACGACAAAAAAGATAGCATGGGATGCCGTGATAAACAGAGACAGCGCTGTACCAACGCGATAGCATTGTCTCTGTTTACCACTTCATCTCATTGAGTCATTTCATGATTTTGAGAACGGTATTATCTACCTAGTTCCGTTTACATAGTATATACTAGAAAACTGCAAAACCAAATCCACTTCTGCACGTCGATCTTGTACACAAATTACAGAGTCGAGATCCTGACACTGATAGGTACAAATTGACATGGAACAGACACTGCATAAAGACCAGAATATCTCAGTTGACTAAACCATGGTCAATCGGATAAGTGTCAGTGATATGCCTGTTTCCATCTACCTACATAGTGAAATTTGGATCATCAAGAAACGCTGTCTTTTACTATTTCTAGACTACTAGATAACTATATCTGAATTTGGGTACATTTAATAGCGATAACACCTATCACCGTTCCCCATTTAGATAAAGGTCTGCATCTGATTCCTATCAAACTGTTGAAAAACTTGTTACAAACATGCCGATATCAAATATTCACGACAAAATCTGCACAAACGATGAAGTAGATGTTCTCATCTGAAATAATGTAATATTCCAGATCGTTCTGTCAAAAAACAAGTTGTTTTGTACCACATGGTCCATAAGTACAACATGGTATCTATCTATCTATCTATCTCAGGCACTTGTGGTCCGCCTTCAGACATAGGCCTCCTCCAACTTCTTCCACCTCCGACGGTCGCAGGCGGTGCGCATCCAGTTGTGGCCCGCTATTCCCCGAATGTTGTCCACCCATCTCATAGGTGGGCGACCCTGTCCCCGCGTGTTTTGCCGTGGTCTCCACTCCAGCGTTCTTCTGGTCCACCGGTCCCTATCCATCCGTGCAATGTGTCCCGCCCATCACCATTTCCGGCTTTCGATGATGTCTACCACGTCTCTAAGCTCACAAAGAGCGATGGAAAGGGCTATGCTCGGTGTAACACTACTAGACCACAAACGGAACGAGTGGATCAGACAATGGACATGGTATCTACTATTAGTAAAATGTCAAATGGAACACACCATAGATTCAGAAAAAAATCACAAAGTTCTAGAACGTCTATTCAAATAATGTCCCCGCCGTCGCCCCACATCATGCCATAGAAAAAACACCGTTGTTGTTTTGTGACACAAAACCAATACGGTGGTTGTCACCGTGTCAGTTTGTACACCGGCCCAAGTTTATTTAGGATGTCAAACGAAGCCGCAAATCAAACGATGTGCTGATTTTGTGCTTTTAACGCAACGAGTATACTTTATTATATGTATATACGTAGATGATGAAATAGTTGCCGTATAAAAGTTTGAACTATAATGCAAACTCCTACAATAACTAGATTATTGTATTTTTATTGGAGGCTTTGTCGAAATATATGTAAAATACCTAAAGACGTAAAAAGAAAATTTCGGTAAACGTAATTTTGTACGTGAGAGTTAAATTTATATATGTATATAATATATATACAGGGTGGAAAGTTTCGGCGGGGCACCAAGGACAGCTACCAGATCCGTTGGAGCTACGAGAATATTTTCTTAGGAGACCCTCCCTAACTTTTGAAGCTATTGCAGACATGCAGTACAGCGGCTTAGGGCACTTGTTGTACATTATGTTAGGGGTTCGTACTAAATGTATGGGAATAGTTTTCTGCTATTTCTGGGATTTCTAGTACTCAAACCTCGGTTGACCCCATAGAGTATTTTGTTCCTGACACGAAATAGAATCGATTGGCATTAAAAAGAGTTTTTATGAAAAATGGCATTATCTCGCTGACTGTACATTTTTTTCAAAAATCGGTGAAAGCAGTTTATATAGCTCCAAAAGTTAGGAAAGGTCTCCTAAGACCATTTTCTCGTAGCTCCAACGGATCTGGTAACTGCCCTGGGTGCCCCGCCGAAACTTTTCACCCTGTATATGGTAAACGCTTCTCATCTTTCTGACTTACCTTTACCTACTTATTAAATATTTGAAATTTTCAAATCAACATACACATGTAAATAAATGTGATTATTTCAATTAATCCAATTACAAGTTCTCTGTAATTAATTAACATGACGTGATTTGTTACAATCTAGAATTTCATCTCTTATTTTAATACTTAAGTACGAGTACGTTCATACAAACATTAATGAATTATTTCCAATGAGTAGGCACTTATTCAACCTTATAAAGCTTTGTACTGGAATAATCCAAATATTATTTTTCTATATTGAATGACAGTGCCCTGAGGTTTAACAGCCTTTGTGTAAACACAATTCACTTATTCAATATCTGTGAGGCCCTTCTATAAACGGATTTATTAAGGGAAAGAGCATTAAGCTCACTTACCTATACTGTTTTATAGAGCAGGTTTTATATAATAATATTCTCAGCTAGAGTATGTCTAATTAAAAATTTAAGAAACTCCCGACGTAGCATTGTGGACATCCCCTTACTTTTTCTTGGTCATCATCAGATCCTCAAGGTTTCAGATATGGGAAGGTCATCATGGTCATAAATGTTCTAGTTCACACTTCAACCCCCTAACTGTTACCGTTCCAGAGATCCCATCATACTTCGACATCCCAAGATGCCCCAAGATCTAAGAACCACTGATCCAATTTTCATCTGACATGGCCGAACATTCGCCCTACCCTATTTATATAAGTAAATATAAGTTTTTATTTTTATTTTACTAAAATCCCAAGTAAACTGACATTTTAGACAGATTCTATTTTCGTTGTTAAGGAGAATTTAGGGAACACCTGATGACTCACCGCACTAATCCAGATTTGCAGCATCGGCGTCTCCGACTGGGTGGCTGATCTTGGTCTCTGTCTTCGACCTCAACACTTCACGCATAGGCACAGGCTCGAGGATTAACAGTTCACAATCCGGGTGAAGAAGAAGAAGAAGACTCTAGAAGGTATTACTTTCGTAATTGCACAGCGAGGTTATGCGTAGCACGTCAAGCCGGCGGGTGTAGACCGTTCGAAGTGATGGGAGGTTCAAATGTCAAAATGCGAAAAAATGCATTTGCAAATCCACAGGTACCTTCATGCCGATCTTGAGTGACCAGTTTGGATTGTCATCAGGTTAGAGAGGCAAAAACTTGTTTTGTTCAAATTGTTTTGTCTTCGGTAGAAATAACAAAAAAATATTATTTGTATTAAATAAATCTGTTCCAGTACCTACAGAACATTCGAGTATTTATTTTGTGCCTCACGAAACATGGAATCCCAGTGTAAGGGTCAGAATACATGTTAAAAAGATTTGCTTAGCTTAGACTACTGAATTACTAGTCACTCTTGGTAATAATACTTTGATCTAAATAAAAAACTACGTAGTGAATTATTAGGTAACTTATCTTACTTACATATTTACTAAGCCGCAGCCGGCGGAGTATAAATATGCAAGTAAAATAAATAAATTGGATCTTGGCTTACGATATCAAAAATGGCTAAAAGTATTTTTTAGAAAGCAGGGACTACTCCCGATATTAATATTTCGGGACTCTATCATAGAACGTACTACAATTGCAAACGATTAATTGTAATTATATTTTTTTACACCATAACAATAAATACGCAGAAATAACCTAGGTCAAGGGTGACATAGACGATATTTAATCACAGATGGAAGATATTTAATGAACATTTGATCAAACAATCTCCCAAACAGTAATCATGATAGAACAATATCGCATCAAACGCTGTCAAATCAAATATTTGTCAACAAAAACAAATGTTTAGGTTCGTTTGATGTCGTAAGTAAACAGTGCGGTCAGGGTTTGATCAAATGCTGGTGTTTTGATGTGAAACTAGCTGACAGCCGCAAGGGTTCCTGTTCTATTGACAGTGTTGGCGGAGTTACAGAATCAATACACTGGTTCTTTCCTTCTTAACAAGTAATGACTAAAACGCAGTGAAATAAGTCCACTGCTCTTTTTATACCACGCATGTATAGATAAAATGATTACTTAGTACTGGTCCTTACTTGTATAAGGAAGACAAAAAGGGAGAGATACTTACGTATTATTGTTTAAAATAACGTTAACCAGTTTTAGAGAATAAAAGTATCTCTAAAATCTACTAAAAACTAAGATTTAATTTAAACTAGAT
Source organism: Hofmannophila pseudospretella (assembly GCA_947369225.1). NCBI lineage: Eukaryota > Metazoa > Arthropoda > Insecta > Lepidoptera > Oecophoridae > Hofmannophila > Hofmannophila pseudospretella. The sequence goes on along the minus strand of OX376328.1, from coordinate 4,958,849 downwards.
ATATGAATTTTCCTTCTATGTTACAAATAGGTAAGTCAGTTGGTTGGAATTCACAAAAAAAACATTGAACAATAAAGACAGCAAACATATATATAAACATATATTTATAAACACTGTTTTCCCGTAGAAAGAACTCCGGTTTTACCTATTTATTTGTTTGCAAAGAAGACATTATTGTTTGTCTTACAAGCAAAGATAATTCGTTCCCAATGTTCTGTTTGTTTCTTATATACCGAATACGTAGCGTTGAGTCTTCCGCTTACTTAAAGCTATAGATAGTTTAATAAGTGATTTTGGAAAAATTGACTTAGGAACGTAGGAACGTAGTAACCCGACCGATCGAGGGATATAATTTTGACAATTATTGTGTAGTTTAGTAATTGTGTTATAAGTTTGACACGTTTGTCTGTCGGTCTGTTTGTCTGTGGCATCATAACTTGAGAACGGATGGTCCGATTTGGACCCGGTTTTTTAATTTAATAGAGAATTTCGTCGAGAGTGTTCTTAGCTAGATCTGATAAAAATTAGACCAGTAGTTTCCAAGATCTTGGAGTATCTTTGATGTCAAATGGGATCTCTGGAACGGTAATAGATGGTTCGAATTTGTGCTCAAATATTAGGTTCATGGTGCGTTTCCGACATCTGAAACCTTGAGGATCTGATGATGACCAGGAAAAAGTAAGTGAGTTTCAATTACACAGTATGAAACTGGAAGAATTGAAAGAATATCAACCCGCCAAAACTATAATAGTTAGATGGGGTCTTCTCGAACTAAAGTTGTAAGGAATCATTAGAAATTACAAGCGAAAAAAATTAAAGATGGCGGTCAAAAAAGAAATGAAAATGATGTGGAGCTAGGAATGTTAAGATAGGCCGAGGCCGAGCTCGGCGTAGGGCGAAGCCCGGAACATCCCCCCGTCTTATGGCCTAACCTGCTGAATGTTCTTAGCCATGTCAGATGAAAAATAGATCAGTGGTTCTAAGATCTTGAGTATCTTGGGATGTTGGAGTATGATGGGATCTCTGGAACGGTAACAGTTAGTTGGTTCGAGTTTGAGCTCAAATGTTTATGACCATGCTGACCTTCTCACATCTGGAGTCTTGAGTACCTGATGATGACCAGGAAAAAGTAAGGAAATCTCCACCATACGTACCATTTGACGTCGGGGTTTCTTAATTTTTTTATTTAGAGTTATTCATTCAGATTAAATAGAATATTAACAATTATTATTACAAATATTACGATTACGAAAACATGTCATAGAATATAGAATCAAACCATGTCAAAGCTCGAAGAATTAGAAGTCATAACTAAACCAAGACATGTTTGCCTTTCAATTTAAAACGGTTATTCAAATCTGAACTCTATTTCCTCTAAGTTTAAAGATAGATTACATATCCCAGCATAATACATAATCGTGTGTGACCAATCCAATACAAAGATACTTTTGATTGTGCTAATTGAAATTGTGTTCCAGATTGGACCTTAATCGTATCGACATTAGAGTCGGTGAGAGGTTTCTGTAGTGCTCAATCAGTTTGTTTCAGTATTAACTATGAGCGTTCAGTTCGGATCCGTTCTGAAACCCAATTTACATGTAAATTTGTGGAAGTCACTTCAGATTAACTTCAGGAGTTAGTCAACTTCAAGGTTTGTGTGACGTATTCATTGTTGATTTTAAAAACTGTGTTATATATGATTTGCAGATATAGGCACAGATTACCTAATAGATATATAATCATGACAGAAACGGCTCTAATTATTTGTTCATACCCTACGCGTCAGCCATGTCTAAAGCTGCAACATTGCATTAATTTTGTCTATCTATATCAATATTTTAATTTTATAATGTCTTATGAAGCGACATATTATACCCTAGACGAGTAACTTCCAACAAAATCCCCGTAAAAGATCCTACCAAACCTCACGCCACTGTGTGCGAATTGAAAATAATGAAACACATTTCTCACACAATGAAACTCAAATTAATATTTGAACAAACCATCTAAGAATAATCCGCACCAAAACCGCAACCAACGTCGCATATCACTTTTTAAGTAACAGAGTAGTCCAGGCATAGAACCAGCTCTCCGATGATGTTGTGTCTGCCCCTTCAGTGAACTCCTTTAAAAATAGACTAGACAACTGGTTTAAAAAGCAGTGATAAATAACCCTAATTTTAATCTTATGACAAAACAATGATTTAGTGCAAACATTTAATTTAAATAAATAACAAGGACTGACTGTCTAAAAACTGTGAACTGAAAATGAAATCTATAAAAAATCTAATACCAATAATAATAATATAATAATTTTTATAGATTATCTATAAACTGAATCTATAAAATGAAATTAAGAACTTATAACTTTCCAATGCTGCCGGTCTATAAATATATAATAATATAAATAGATCTTACGGCGATGTCACAAAGGCGAATATCCGTCTACGTAACTCTTACATAGGATCGTATGATGCACAGATCGATTTCAAAATTCGAAGTCAAACACAAGACGCGACTGACTCGCCGCTCGCAATCATTTGTGGCGCCACTCGCGTGCTTCAATTACATTTATAGGTGTCTCAACAAAAGTGCATTATTTCATTTATAAATAAATACATGTATTTTTTTAGTGAGTTGTGATATTATTATTGCATTGTAAAGTAGACATGTTCCGATTAAGTATGGAATAAAATATCCGGCAAATGGCCCCCGCGACTCTAATGTAATGACCATTGCTCTTTTCATGAAATTTTCGATGACTTTTTGACAAAGATGTGGCTGTATCTCACCGATGACGCATTGGATCTCGTCCTTGAGCTCAGGAATTGTTTCTGGTTTATTCTCATAAACCCGAGATTGCACAAAACCCCAGAAAAAGAAATCGCACGGCGTTTAATCGCATGGTCTTGGTGGCCAGTTGACATCAGAATTTCGTGAGATCATTTGATTTGGAAATCGTTGCTGCAATAAACCGATTGTTTCATACGCGGTGTGGCAGGTGGCGCCGTCCTGCTGAAACCACATGTCGTCCAGATCCATGTCATCCAGTTGAGGCCACAAGAACTCCCTTATCATGTTTATCGCGAAGTTTGAGCGGTCTCAGCGTAACTTTCCCCATTTTTGTAATAAGTTTTCACAATGATAACGCGTTCTTCTTTTGTGTAGCGCTTCATTTTTAATAATCGGAACAATTATAGGCGACAGTTGTCAAATTTCAGAGTTGCCACATGCACGAAAAAAAAATAACGCAAAATTTATATAGTGCACTCTTATTGAGACACCTTTATTTTGCTTGTCATGAGTTTATTCACTATTGAACATTGATTAATTTTTGAAAAAAACATTAAGTTCCATCAGGAAATGTCCGTGACTGGCCCGATATAGAAATTGTAATTATTAAAGTGCTCCTCAATGACACCATCGACCAATGTAATTAGGATGACAGGTGCTAAAAACTGTAAAGATGGAATTGAATTATTTAAACTTTGGCGCTGCTGGGAACAGAAGATTGACAATCATTTCTCCATCTCCCAGAATTTGGTATTATCAATGGTTAATTATTTGAAAATTATAATTATAATTGTACTTATCTAAAATTCAAATTTAAAACTTGTTATTATTTTATTATTGGAAAATTATATTATAATTGGAAATGTAATTTATAATTTGTAAAATTCATATACATATTATATAATAATAAATTTAAATAATTGTAATGTATAATGTTTTATTATAATTAATTTAATTAATTATTAATTTATTATTTTATTTTTTATTATATGGGACTAGTGCTTGAAAATATAGACATTTTAATTTAATTAAATTTTTTGTAATATAATTTATTTTTTTAAAACTTAATCTAGCTTTCTTCTAGATCTGAAGAATCCTTTGAGAGAGAAACAGACGAACGCTTTCCGGGGTCTTTGTTTTATACTACGTAAACTATTACTCTATTCTAAAGATTAGATGCGAAGGGAACGAAGCGTCAAAGGAACATCAAAACTCTAATGGAGTTAACTGTTGATATCAAGTTACCCCTTTGATAATCAGGTAGGTAGTCTACGCTTTCGGAACTTTGAAATGCACAGCAAGTTTTGAATACAGCTGGAGAGTATGATTAGAGTGTTAGCCAGATAACAACTGTACGTATTACGTACGTAAGGTGAGAATATAATAGCTGTACGTATTACGTACGTGTACGTAAGGTGAGAATTATGTTCTGTGATGTTTGTTCACTTATTCCTCGCTGGAGAAAGTAAGACTTTTAGGACAGAAAATTTAGAAGATTTAATTACTCACTTTACAGTTTTTAAAAACATATTTCGGCCGTGCCTTTATCTTAAATTGGTTTGGTTCTTTCAGAACAAAAGTTTGTCAAGTTATTACCTAAGTTAATTTGAAATTAGCTAATGCGGTTTACTCGCTGGGTTTACTAGAGTAAATGTGGTTTTGGTTACATGATAGCAATAGTTGTTTTAGTTACTGTTTCCACATTACAGGTAGACAAAGCTTTGGTGTTTGATAAATGAAACTAGATTTTGTCAACATGGAAAGAAACTCGTATAGCTCTATATACGAGTAGGGTATGTGGGCAACAGTGAACCACCAAAAATGTATACCTACGGTAATATTTCTGCCGTATGTATTCTGATTTTTTGACTAATCAGTAGTTCTGTAATGTCTTTCCTGAGCATTGAAATTTCACCTCTGAATTCAACGAAACAGGATTTATTTGCCGTTTTCCATAAAATGGTAAATGGCTCACTGTGTCCATCCATAGGTATTCGCTGAACTAGGATAGGTCTACAGTGAACAGCATAGAATTAGATTTTTTTTAAATGATTATGAAGTGTAGATTATGTGAATAAATCAATAGTCATCATTACAAAATTCTATTATTCAAATCTTTTCTAAAGAATCTCTCAAAGTATGACACGGCTTTTACTTGACAATAAGACACATACCTTGTACTCACAACTCATCTAATATTTTTATTTATTTCTCCCAAAAATTATAAAAAAAGATATAAATCTCCACAATAACAACAACGTTTTTGTTTCTATGAAACCAAATAGTCAAATTCGGTATTAACATCGGCTTCCTCCAAAATCTCACGGTGCATCAATGCATGTTGATTGCACAATCTGGCGACATCGCGTTTTCAATCTACGAGTAGTGGTTCATTGAGTACTATTGGTTCCTTGTTGCCCACCTGACCATACCTATGCAACACGATTATTTATAATATTAAAGTATACAGTCCCTCTCCCCAACAATAATATGACATGGAATACGCCCAGCTTAGCAAACACGAGGGGTGTTCGGAACCCCATACCTTTTATATTGGTTTACTGAGATTTGCTGACTACCGTCCTTTTGACGTGTGATATAAATAATTAATAAATGTTAGATTCTTTAAAATATAACTATAATATATATATCGAAAATTTTTCATTTTTCAGTAATCCGCGTTTGAGTTCAATATTACTTGATGGTTTAATTTTTGTGACCGTGAGAGTGAAATTGAGTATAATGGATTAAAAAGGTTACAAAGTTCTTAAAGTTGGCGGCAGGTGAAAATCCATTGCTGGTTTTGAAGTTAAAATGTCGGCGAAAGAGCACGAGCACCCAGCAACGTATGTCGATATGGACTTGCCTGCGTCCACCGCGTAAAAGCCTACAATAGCGAAGGCAATTACTTGTATCGTGACATATAGACTATAGCCTGGTTTTTAAAGTAAGCGAAGTGTCAGGCTCAATATGCCCGCGGCTGCTCGGTATGTGGGTGAGCTTGATGATAACATATATGGTTTGGAGTAGACACGGTGATCTCCTATTATGGTTTTAGAAAATCAACCAATGGAATTGGTTTAAACAAGAAGTCGAGCGCCACACGACCTTACAGTTAACTAGTTACAGTTGTACGAAAATATGATTTACACGAGATATACAGAACGACAATGTCCATCATATTATGTTGGCCGGAAACACCATAGGAACATAACATAACATAACACAACAACACAACATAACATACATAGACAGGACTGCAGGTATCCTTCCTGGTTGGCCAGGGACATCTTTCCGTCAGCCTTAAATCTTCAGTCCATCACATGGATAAACATTGAAATCACAAAACCCCCCAATCATTTGTCCCGTCTGAAACAAATCAATTGCACTGCTTTACCCTCTGACTGCACCTACTTAGAGACACATGGTGCATGTCCTTGAAACATGACCTTCGATGACCATGTGGTTTCCGAACAAAGACAAATTGGCAGAACTTGGGGAAAACCTAATAGAAACACGATTTAGATTAGATTAGAGCAATTTAATATGGAATCTAAACGCGAAAACTGAATAAAATTACTACGAGAAGTGAAAATTCTACATGACTTTATACTGACCTGTACGGGCTGGTAATTTAATACTTCATGGCTGTCAGTTACAGAAAACGAAGGGATAGCCTTCTAAGAGTGCTATTCTTCATTTTAAAGGCAAATTCCTTCAAAAATTCCTCCTTGGAAAAAGCGATGTTATCCGTCCCAAGATTCGAATGAAAATAACTATAGACAATATCGGTTTTTTTTCGATGGCAGCTGTGTTTTTTACAATTCATAATGAGCTACCAACGTTTTCTCAAACAATCGTGGAAGTATTATGAAATAAAGGCCCTATGTCACAGGCAAAATCATTCTCGTGCTTTGTGCGTGTGTTTATATTTGGCCAGAGCCTAGTGGCTTGTGCCATGAAAATAATTAAAAATCTAAATGTCAACAAGAACATAAACCGACAGATAATGACAATTATGTGGTATTTAAATATAAGCTTTCGTTATATACAAATACCACATAATTGCACTGTTTTACATAGTTTTCACCTTAAAGTTGAGAATGTCTAGGTTAACTGTCGGTTTGTTTACCGTTAAGCGTTCCGTTACAAGACCCAGGATGTACGACCCTTTTTACCCGACTATGGAGGGTACTGTTTTCAGTTTCTGTTGCAAGGCAGAAATGCTTGCATTGTTATGTTTCGGTTTGAAGAGTGAGAGAGCTAGCCCAAAGGTTAGAAGTGCATCGAAAACCCTCTTCATAGTGAGGTGAGATATCTTTGGGCGACGGTGACCACTTACCATCATAAATCTGATTGTGCAGTTTGGACACTGATTTTCTCGATACGAAAATATAAAAAATAAAAGATTAAACTTATATCTTCTTAACAAATGTTTCTATTCACTGCAGGAGTTTTTTGATGATAAAACCAATACTTAACTCAAAATCAATAATGTGGCGACGCACGACGCGCGCCACTACGATACAGTACCTACTCACATCGGCGTAGAACGCGCTATCGAAATTTTCCTAGGACTTCGTATATATACGAGTTCCAAACATCCATAGTTGGACAAGCACATCTGGTCACCAGGCACAACACCCCGCCTGGTGGAAGATCTTCCCTTTTCCCTTTCATACAGCTGACGTTACGTCATTCCATGTCCTCTCATAGCGCGTTCCTACAATTGGTGACCCCTACTACGAACACTTAATTGGATTGGATCGTCCCTACAATGTACAACTTATAATGACATTTAATTTACTTTATCCCGTTAGCATTTATTACTATTATAATTTATTATAATCTCTTATTTTATATTGCGGGTTACTCTACTCAGGGTTTCATGTATGATCATATAATATATACATTTTTAAGACCAATTGTTACACATGAAAAGCAATAAATGGTATGAGTATGAGTATAACTCTGAATTATTCTGAAGCTAGTGAAAGAGCCAATTAAACCATCGCGTCAATCTCAGTAAGTTCCTCGTAAGTACTAGGCATATTATTCATTGCTTGATACTAATCTACAAATCAAATTTTCTTCTCAGTTCCCTTACCTGCTCGAGAAATAAAATAAAAATGCTTCATTTCCTGTAAATATAACCTTTATAAATATGATTTTACGTGCAATTGACACCCTTTCGATGGGGGTAATGAAATTTGACGTTTCTCCCGAGGAAAATACGATATATGAAAATATTAAATCTGCACCAAGTGCGAGTGGAAATATTCTGGGTCTGTGAAGAAATGTAGATAAGATAGCGGCGTGTTTATCTATTCTACTAGAAATTATATTTAGAATAGAATAGAACATCTTTATTAGGTCAACATTCTACAACACAGAGGTACATGTTAGAGGTAAATGTTAACACATCGCGAGAATACATAAAAATAAGAAAAAAGTCAATGTAATGCAAGTATGCAATTTTAAGTACAAGGTAGTGAATACATATGCTATCTAAGCGCTTACTTACTTACAAATAAATCCTTATCCTTATGTGTAACCTTACTTTTCACAGAATATTTCGAATTATTTGTCATAGACTGAAAATCTCGGTAGTACATTTCTACCGTTTCCACATTATCGTTTCAGTTCGATCCTTGAAAGAAATCCTCGTTAGACACACCACATTACAATTCAAGTTTGAATTAAATTCATATGTAATGTGAGTTACAATGAAATAACCTTGTGTGAAGTGAAGACTGCTCGAGTGGCGACCCCGAGTGGGGCGCAAAAGTGTTGGTAGGCAGCCCGCGAGGTGGACCGACGACATTGTGAAGACGGCGGAGAGGATGTGGATGCGAACGGCTAGAGATCGAGGAGAATGGCGTGCACATGGAGAGGCCTATACCCAACGATGGGTTACGTTAGGCTGAAAAGAAGAAGAAGAACCTTGTGTGCCTTCCTTCAAAAATCAAAATAAAATAAAAATTGACAAAAAGTATAAATTGGCAACAGACTCAAGCTATACAGCAGCGATCTTTAGCTTTAGAAATGAAGTTCAAAATAAAATAGGTACCGATCCTTTTATATATTATATAACAGACAAGTTTATTTTATTTTTATTTTTAATCATGGCTATGTGTTGTTGGGAGTTGAAATCGCCCCGCAATAGTTTACTATGGCTTTCAACTCGTCATAGACGGTCAAAACAATCGAAGATCATTCTCTGTTACAAATACGCAAGATAAACTAAACCGATGAGACCAACTGCCCAGCTAATTGACAATAACTTAGAAAACTTTCTCACTTCCCAAAAAATGGTCTTATCGTTGCTTGAAGGTCGACAAGGGTGAAGCAAACAATCGTCCATCATTCTGCAGCAATCAAGAAGCCAGTATTGGATACTAAAAAGTTATTATGGAAAAAAGTGTGGCCAAGTTTAAAGCGAGAAGAGGTTCACCTGAAAAGAGCAATTTTGTCGACGAAGGGACATAGTCTAAAAATTGATAAAATAGGTATTTTTTCACTAGGCGATCTAGTAGCAGTATTATTTGAAAGAATGAATACTCAGTGACGAAATAATAGCTTGTAAACAATTAGTGCCTATGCACACGGCGTGTTTTATAAGCGCGTCAAACGAGATTCAGACGCAGCCAGTAACCCTTTGCACTGCTACAGTCTGTCCTCTATTGCCGGCTAGCAGGGTTCTAGGACAGTGCGCAGATGAAGAAATAGAAGAATTGGTTTTTAAATAATATATTTTAAAGAAAAGAACACATAGTAGGTAACACAGGAAATAGGTAGTAGGACGGGAGACGTCCGTTCGAGACGAAATACAGATCAAAAGTCAATGTACAAATAAAACAATGAAATTAATGGAATAATGAAATTTAAAAATGGAATTGGAACATGATTTTGAATTTAAATGAAGAAATGAAGATGCCAATACGAAATGAGATGAGATAAACGCTGACGATGAGGTTGAATTTGATGGCAAGGAGGTTGATATGGACGATGAAGTCGACATCGTTACAGCACATGTAGATCCGCGTTTGTAACGCGCGTCTGTATCGCGTCTCTGCGTGTTTCCTTCGAAACAAGCACACCTTGTAATAACGGGCTGATTTCTGCAACTCGACGTCTTCAGCGCCTATTTTGCGTCGATAAACGCGCTTCTTACGCGCGTTTGTATCATTCATGTTTTCGTCGATACAAATACAAACAATCTGCTTTTTTGAGTTCTACGGCGCCGTAAACAAAAAAAAACAAAAAAAAAAATACAATACCCGTATAAAATACGCGGTGTGCATAGGCCCTCAGCTGTTCCAACCTATGTACGGATGTCTGGGTGAAAAAAATTTAGTCTCCGTGCGTTCCTACCTTCATGTGTGTACCTAACAGAGATCAAAAGATAAACCATATATTTAGTATACTTTATAAGCAGTCGGATAATAAAAACCTATTTTACAAACTCAGTTATTGTAAATACAAAGGAAACTGTTCCGACTTGACTCAGGATGTTCACGAGTTCAAAACTTACACCATGCGTAAAAGAGAGAAAAACAAAATGCGAAAAACAGTGATTCCCGATCAATTATTGCCATTTGTGTCGTTTACCACTTTGCAACTACTTTCGGTGGGAAAATAAAGAGAAATCTATTTTCCTGACTTTTCGATAAACACTTTTGCGGGCGAAAGTACTGCTGTGATTTATGTGGCTGTAGTTTATTGGACGAGGTATAAGGAAACACAGAGAAAGAGTGTTTTTTGTTTTGTCGTTTGCGAGTTCACGTACAAAATGGGTGACTATTTTACATAAACTAGTTTACGTAATACTTTTTCGGACGAGTCCGGAAACTCAAATTCGGGCGAATTTTTTGGGATCAATCCGCCGAAATAAATCGTTTTTAATTACTTACCTAATAATTAGAGGCGCAGGCGACACATAAGAGACGTGCCTCGGACGGCGCACGGCTGCGAGATTCGTATTTTGTACTATACGCCAACGCCTATAAAGCTCACTATTGATAGACGACAACATTTAGAAGCAACGTGGAAGATCATTTCATTTCATTAATTTGCCATAAATTGTAATTATTACAGATAAAGGCGTAGCAAACGCAAACAAATGTAATTTATGAGCTCTAGTTTTTCGGATTTTTTCGAAGACTTATGTACATTTACCGACAGCTCTAACGGTGAAGGAAAACATCGTGAGGAAACCTGCACACTTAGATGACCAGTGTGTAAAATGGGGTAGGCACAAAATATCCTCAAGGGTCAAAGTGCCGCTGGAGTTATTCCCGGTCCCCTATCTAATGAGTCTGACGAAATGAAAAGTTTCCGAAGGCGTGTGAAATCCACCAATCAGCACTGGGCCCGCTCGGTGGATCATGGCCCGTACTCCCTTGTGCAAGGGGAGGCCTGTGCCCCAACAGTGGGGACATTAATAGGCTGATGATGATACATGCTTTTGCTGATAATCAAAAGTGAACTTTATCGACATTTGCTACAGTTAATTTGCTACAGACGAAACGTGGACACTGACGGTGCGACTGGTTCACAAATTGAATGTCGCTCAGCGTGCTATGGAAAGAGCTATGCTCGGAGTATCTCTGCTGGATCGAATCAGAAATGAGGAGATCCGGAATAGAACAAAAGTTATCGACATAGTTCATAAGATTAACAAGCTGAAGTGGCAGTGGGCCGGTCACATCTGTCGCAGAACTGACAACCGCTGGGGTAGACGGGTTCTGGAGTGGAGACAGCGTTTGGGCAAACGTAGTGTGGGACGTGGAGGTGTGCTAGATGGAGCGACGATCTGCACAAGGTGACTGGCAGCGACTGGATGAGAAGAGCCGAAGATCGGGTTCAATGGCGCGCCCTGGAAGAGGCCTACGTCCAGCAGTGGACTAGAGTAGGCTGCTGATGCTACAGTTAAAATATAAACGTCGCGTCTGAGCCCCGTCCACGCCACATCTCTTTGATGTGGCTTACGATTAAGACATATTCAAACACAATTCCAGTATTGTTCTTTCTCGTACCCACTTATACAATCTCCTTATTATTTACACCATTAAAATCTTTTGTCCACTTTCATTTAGCTAAATCGAGTTGAGGTCCAAGAAAACAGCAAGAAGGAGCTTCACGTTGTCTTCATCTGTCAACGGTCAACCACTTTACCTTAGCAACTTATTTCTTACCAAAAACATACTAAAACTCATCTAATTTCCTTAGAAATAAAGCCCATCTCGGCAGCAAAATCAACTTTATTGTTGGACAGAAAAATGTTAGACGTTGTATGGCGCTGTGAACTGTACATAGAGGTAATAAGGATGCTATTTGGTTTGGATTTCGAATATTTGGTCCTTAAGGTGATAAGAACTGAAGATAAACGGCGCTTGAAGCCAAACTCCAGCTTTTGCTAAGACCGATAGTTTGGATCTATGTAACGTAGAGTAAGTACCAATATATAGTGGGGCGTCACCCATATTATACAAGGTGTTCCTTTGGTTATGCATTAACTTCGACACTGTACTCAGAACATCGAAGTAGTCAATATCCATATTGTCACATTTTTTTAATTTTAATAAAAAAATACATTTTTATTTTCATACAAACTAAATGCCGTGCTTTAAATTACCTAGTATGCCATACTCTTTATCCGAGCTTGCAACGTCCCGTTTTTTTGTATAAATTAATGGCCTTTGGTATTGTGTTTAAGGCACAATAATTCCGCCAATTCACGTTGTAAGGGAGACACATCGTGAAAGTGACCGGTTATGAAATTTTTGATTAATTTAAACTTGACAATTATTACATTACATAAGTAATTAATGACATGTGCAAACTAAAGGTATGTTAATGTTTTGTTTCAGATTTTCATACGGGCATAAATAAAGAGCCTTACTCATTGTATAACTCATTTAAATTTAGTAAAATAAAATAGCGAGTAACTCGAAAACGAAGCGTTTTTGAGGATCACTTACGTGGTCAAATATATTATGTAAAAGATACAGAAGTGTTTGGCGAAGTTAATGCATATCCTCCGGCACACCTTGTATACGGCAGACATGTGTGCGATAACCTTAAATCTGTTTGATTGGCATTACGTTAATAATGTCATATTATGTACGCGCGACAATGAAAACTCGCATGGCTCTCGTACCCAGAAATTTGAAACGCGATCCGGGATGGGATCGCGTTCTTTCATTAAACGTCAATTACATCAAACATTTCTCAAAATTCAGGGTGAAAAACAGAGTGGTTGATTTCTTATTGAAGGTGTTGGGAAAAATATTATTCTTCGGCGTAGTATTGGGGACACCCTAATTAAGTTACATACATAAATGCATTCATAATTTCACGCTATATCAATTGCGGGGTAGCCAGAGATAACGGAGCGCCACAAATCTCTGCATGCCACTCTTGCTTCCTCCTCAGTCATTCGTCGTTTCACGCATGCTCGGCGTAGAGGTCGTCTGCTATATTTTAAAAGTAAATATTAATGTAACATATTTTTTAAATCCTTAAGTAGCCGACCCATTAAAATTATGACATAAAATATAACGTAAACGTTGTTAAAACAACATCGTAACGCGACATAAAGTAACGTAAACATACTTCCACGAATGGGACCCATGTCAAAGTTGACGTTAAATCTAGGACATGTTCTGAATGAGGTAGTTAAGTTGCTAAGGCGTGTACGGTTGACACGTTTTGGGACGTATGTTGTTGTTTTCTAATATATGAATAATACGATTATCACACTTACACTTTTTTTAGAGCGTCGGTGGCTAGGACACCGGACTCCCATGCCGGAGGTCTGGGTTCGAAACCATGCAGTGTCATGTACCAATGAGTTTTTCGTATTTTTCGAAGACTAACGTACATTTACCGGCTGCTCTAACGGTGAAGAAAAGCATAGTGAGGAAACCTGCACACACTGAGATAACCAGTGTGTAAAATGGGGTAGGCATAAAAGATCCTCAAGAGTCGAATGTACCAATGAGTTTTTCGTATTTTTCGAAGACTAACGTACATTTACCGACTGCTCTAAGGGTGAAGGAAAACATAGTGAGGAAACCTGCACACTGAAGTGACCAGTGTGTAAATTGGGGTAGGCACAAAAGATCCTCAAGGGTCAAAGTGCCGCTGGGGTTATTCCGATAAGAAAAGGTCACACTTATTTAAATAATATTATCTACTTACCAAAAATCGGAATCTCCCAAAAACAATTCATCTAAAAATGTAGCCAAGTCTCGTGTATGGGAATGGGAATATAAAAATATAAATGGAAAATTAATGGGAATATTCCCATGTAGTCGAATGCTCTTACTATTACGTACCTCTATTTAGTTTCATTAGCAAGTCGCTTCAAGTCACTACATGTTAAGTTTAAGAACTTTCGGAAATGTGTTTATCGTATTAAAATTGACTTCTTGTCCCACATATTAAAATAAGTGAGATAAGAAGGACCTACCTTCTTGTCTCACTTATCTTCTTGTCTTACAATCATCGTTAATATGGACAATATGCATTATTGTACTGAATTTTGCACACATTATTAGAAGGTCAAGGTTAAACAGAGTCAGTCTGGGGAGGTACGGGTGGTCCCTATTTCTGCCGCAAAGCAGCTATCCTTGATTGCTGTGTTCCAGTTTGAAATGTAGGTAACTATGGCATATTTTGTCGGCTTGTATTTTTGGGTCTATTCACAGCCGCCAGCCATTGCAATATAAACTTTTTGTCTATCGAGAACTTACGACGATGTTTGTCACAGCACAGTTTTGAGGCATATTTTAAAACACTCGTACTATTTCCTATAGATAATACAGTGAATAAAAACAACCTTAAATAATTTACCAGGCCTCCATCGACACCAACGCCACCTACTATGAGCTTGTCAGAATGGCAGGTCCATTTAGAATATTTGTACTTTTGACCAATCGCTACCATAACCCGTAGTGTCATTACGAGTAGGAAAACCAATAAACCATAACAGTAATAAAATAAATAATAAAATTCCTAATCTAGAGACATGCGGATTGCCGTAAACAAACGACCGGGTGACTATTCTAGAAGCGCACGATATCGTGAGATGGATGTCGTCGATTTATCTTGGCGATTAAGATAGCTTGTCGTGAGGGGCTATTACGTTAGCTTAACCCAGGATTGAGCAATCGACAAATTACCCTTAAATAACAGACGTCCTATATTAAGTTTAATTCAAAACCTTGGACTGAATTGTGTTTTAGTCTATACCACTGACGCTGTGCCCCCATCAAATGCACATACGTTCCCATTGTTCAGACACAAGTGTGTGAGCAATAAATTGATTTGAATTCGTAAAAAAATGACTTTTTGACATTAAAGAACAACGAACGAGCGGATTGGCGAACTTATTTCTTTTTTAATAAATTAAAAAGGCCCATAGATATATTGTAAATTGTATTTATTTCATCTGAAAGCAACAAAACCCATTGCAAGATAAGTCGTACAAAATAATTAAATAATAAATTAAATTAAATAATAAATCAAATTATTAAAAATTTAAACTATTTATATTTTAAAAAAATACCTATAATAGTACAATAGTGTACAGTCAATAAAAAATAAAATAAAAGTGCGGATACAATGTCAAAATAATGTTAAAATGTCACAGAGGCTAAGAGTCGTATATATGTCAATTTCCCGGGTCATAGCAAATATATATACCTTATAGACTAACATACATAACATTATATAAGTAAAAAGAATTCATTTTGGTGCGGCTTGAGATGATTACAATTTTTTCGTGGTCGCCTTTCTATGACGACGAAAAACCACCCTTTCAATGAGGAATATTTGTTGGTACTCGGCGGGAACGCGAATTTTGTATGAGTTGAAACCAGACTAAACCATTATCTATGATATGATATAGCTTTCAACTCATTATTACATATTCTTAATAAGGAGCTCGTAGCCTAGTTGCGAACACGGTCTGAAAGTGATCGTGCAGGTTAAGCGACGTTGGCGCGGTCGGTACCTGGATGGGTGACCGCTAATGGCATATCTGAGCTTCTCCGTGCCTCGGAGAGCACGTTCAGCAGTCAGTCTCGGTTGTTGTCGTTCGACAGCAATCGTGCCGCAGCCATGTCAGATGCCTACGGGCGGCCTGAAGAACTCTGACAAATAAGTTGGCCTGACTAATACACGAGTCGCAACCAAATAATTATCAATTCATACTCTGAGAAGATAATGTGTATGACATGATGGGATTTCAAACCCAAGCCTGTGGGTGGCATCATTGAAACCTCTAACAAACAGAGTCCCGTATGTTAGAAATAAAAGCGTCACTCCAAACGGGACCCGCATAATTTTCGTGTATTCTTTGTAAATTTAGTGGTGGATTTGCAATTCTGATCAGCACCCTCACAGGATAGCTGCTAGCTACAAATTGGGACGATTCTGATTCGTTAGTGGTAAAATGTTTTCTTTATTACTGTAGGTAGATTTGTTCAGGCTGAACATTTTAAGGGGGTCACTTAAAGGTATCTGTCGATTTTGGGGGTCATATTTTACTAATTTAATATAAAAAATGTACTTTTTTTTAATTTATTTTTTATTTTTATTAAATAAGGAGAGCAGACGAGCAAACGAGCCACCTGATGGTAAGTGGTCACCGTCGCCCATAGACATTTCACCTCACTGTATTAATGTGGGAGGGTTTTTGATGCGCTGCTAACCTTGAGAACTAAGATGGATTGCCTCATGTGCCGGAAATTACGCTGGCTCTCTTACCATTCAAACCGAAACACAGAAATGCAATCATTTCTGCTTCACAGCAGAAATAGATAAGAGGGTGGTACCACCCCAGGCGATCCTTCACATTAGGATCTACCACTACTAAACTACTAACTTTAAGGTAGATACAATAAAAAAATATTATTTAATTTGATTTAATTTAAGGTAAAATTAGGTTAAATATAATTTGCAGAATATTAGTTATGTATGAATGATCATGTGCCATATTTATGGATATATCTACTCGTACTTAGGTTCCTACTCGTAAGTTAAAGTAGATTTCACTTAAACCAATATTCAAAATTTATAGATAAGTCGTAAAAGTGAGTCTTTATAATTACAACTAATTACGAGGATTTAGAAAAAGAGTGGTCAATTCTTGTTCCAAACAAGCGTTCAATATTTCTTCAATCGGCTATAAAATATCAACGAAACAACGTGTCAATTTGTCTATAATCCCCTCTAGAAGAGGAAAACTACAGAATCTTCCGCCACTTTCATCGCATTACGGTTTCCTCTCCAAAAAAAGGTCTGATTAGTCAACGAGCGAACTACGCCAAAACCCAATTTCATCCTCAATTTTCTCACACGGAGATGCGTGGACAGTCATTTACATTGCGTTATTCGTGTCAAGTAATTTTAGAATCAGTCGTGACAGGAAAACTATCACCAAAATGATCCCACATTAAAAATGCGTATAATTTTGACGATAGACTCATGGTCATACTCACACCGCTTTTAACAAAGCAACACCTCAATTACGATGTTGCGATCAAAATTGTAAACAACTACACTTCTGTATTATTGTATTATTAGAAGGTTTTCGATGTGGTGTTAACCTTGAGGACTCGGATGGAGTGTCTCATGTGCCGGTAATTATGCTGGCTCCATTACCCTTCATACCGAAACACAGAAACGGCATCATTTCTGCTTTGCGATAGAGACATGCAGGATCAGGATCTACCACCTGTAAAACTAGCTTACAATTGTGTAAGCTAGTTTTACAGGTGGTAGATTTTTTTAAAATGGTGGTAATTTTTATTTTTCCACTTCAACACACGTCAGGATCTTGTTTTAATAGTATCAATATACTATTAAAACAAGATCCTGACGTGTGTTGAAGTGGAAAAATAAAATTTTACCACCATTTTTTTTATCTACCACCTGTAAAACTAGCTTACACAATTGTAAGCTAGTTTTACCTTTTTTTTATCTACCACCTGTAAAACTAGCTTACACAATTGTAAGCTAGTTTTACCATTTTTTTTATCTACCACCTGTAAAACTAGCTTACACAATTGTAAGCTAGTTTTACCATTTTTTTTATCTACCACCTGTAAAACTAGCTTACACAATTGTAAGCTAGTTTTACCATTTTTTTTATCTACCACCTGTAAAACTAGCTTACACAATTGTAAGCTAGTTTTTCAGGTGGAAGTGGATAAATAAAATTTTCCGCATTGCCGCTGCAGTGTGCTTGTGATATCTGAACCGTACATAATGAAAGGCTGCCATTAATAAATATAGCATATATTTACGACAATGCTCCTTTAAATCGATTTCCACATTTATTTTAACGATTCAGACAAAGGAAAGGAAACAGTTAAACCATGAATGTTAATATATTTTACCTTATGTAAAAGCTCCTCGAGTTTCTTTTATATTGCGGGCCTTGAAACGTTATATAATTAAAAATAAATAAATAAAAGAGTATTTATTCATTCACACATTAGTAAAAAGGTACAATATTGTTATTTTATTCTAATTCTTAACCTATAAACAAAATATATATATAACACGCATTGACCTATGTGTAGAATGAAATGGTCGAGGCCTCTGCGACACGCTGGTTTTCAGGTCTCGCCTAACATGCTAGATGGAGCGCTGGTTGCGGGACACAACACGATTATGTGGTCAAATCTCCATTATAATTTTATATTAAAATGGATGACAATATGTAGCTGGCTTTAGCTTCCTTGTGACGTTACGAGTTGATTTTCGTAAATTCACTATACTTATAGCGCTATACATAATTTTGGTACAGTCTGTAAACGAAATAAAAGTAGAAGTAAAACACAATATTTTTTAACTTAAGATTGAACGATGTAATAATATCTATACTATCGTACAATATTTTAAAACTATCTTTTATTAACTCGAACTCTCTCATGAAACTTAAAATGTACCTATCTACGGTTTTGTCATGGAATTCCATAAAACTATTTTAATGAACATAACTCTTAGATTCAAGACGTCTCTTCGATATTGTCTCTTGTTCATTTATGCTACTCGTACTTCGTAACCCAAGAGGAAGATCAAGTGAGGATCAAAAGGCGTTCTTCTGTACCAATTAAACACGGCAAACTTTCCGTTCCCACGAGATATTATTAAACGGAACTATTGAAAATGAATTTCTGGCCAACGGAGCTGTCGTCCTAAACCCTTTAATGTCAGAATTCGTTTGATCAACGACTTCCCAAATGATAATCCTACTGTCCTTAGGGAGACATATCATAAGTAGCAGCCGAGAGAAACTGACAAAGGATTTAGTCACTTTTAGTCGAAAGGATTTAGAGCATTTAATAATTATGCACATCGCGTTTTTATACGCGTTTCAAACAACATTCAGACGCAGCCAGTAAATCTTTGCACACGTAGATCCGCGTTTGTTTTGATACAAACGCGCAGGTAACGCGTGTCTGTATCGCGTGTTTCAATCGAAACAAACGCACCTTAAACGCGCTTCTTGCGCGCGTTTGTATCGCGTTTCCATCGATACAAACGCAATACGATACAATTTGCTTTTTTGAGTTCTACGGCGCCGTAAACGAGCAGACGACGTGCGTTCTGGAAACGCGCATCGTCAGCGCGTATAAAATACGCGGTGTGCATAGGCCCTTAATCACTATTAATTTTGAGGGTTTCATAAAATCATTGAAAATGTGACTTTTTTTCAATAATTATTATAGACACGGGATTCTTACCGCGGTTTGAGGTTGTTTTGAGCTCCCGATATTTCAGCAAAAACAACCCCAAACCGTGGTAAGAATCCAGAGTCTAACTATAGTATTGACAATAACCGCGCAGTAAATCCATGAAAAAAAATCAATTTCTGTCTGTGTTAACCAAGTATTTTGTTATAATTTGTGGGTAGGTATATACTGAAAAGTTGCAGAGTTCATGCCATGCGTTAAACCGCACTCAGTGGTTCTGCCTAACTCTACAGTCTAAAAACATGTTTGGCGCCGGAACCCTACATTATTTACTTATTCACTTGTTATTATGTAAGCATATACGTATTAACTATTGATATAGAGATATAATTTGGACCACCACATTATATATGAAAAAAATATGTTTATTCTCCATACATTTTACATCAATAAGCTGATCGATTTGTATGAAAAGTAAAAACTATTTTTGCGAATATCAAAAAGCCGTAGAATAAAACTAGTTCAAATAAAGATACATATACTCGTAGTACGCGACACCCCCGTGTGTCGGTTTCTAGTATCGGTACCAGTACTAGAAAACGGCATTCCAGAGATGTAGCGTACTATGTCTTACCTCCCTTTCGGTTTCATAGGAAACATTACTCTGCGAATATCATTTCGATACTTCGTGACAAACCTAAGACAAACTGACATGACAACTTAATGACTTTTCCAAACATAATGAGAGGCATGTTTTAAAAATAAATTTGCATGCCTAAAAAACCCTTACCTAACCTCAGACCGAAGAGGCCTGAGCTGAGCCCTAATAGTAGGCCGTAGACGTAACAGCAGACAGACGGTCATGATGATGATTTTGTATGCAAACTCAGTGTTTTTACACAGGAAGTTTGGGAGTAAATCGGAATATTTTAAAATTCAAACCAAAAAATAACAACAACAATTGCCATCTTTCGAAAACATAAACAAACTTTATCATAACAATAAATACCCATCTACAAAATACTTAGTTTACTTAATGTTAAAAGTTCTGGATTCCAGCGAATTAATATTTCACTAGTGTTGTCCGAAATCCCTATCGATAGTTTCGTTATTTTAAAACTTTATTTAATGTCAAAATATGTAACATGTCAGATTACAGCTAGCCTTAGTCTAATAAACCGCCCCGAGTCGCACCTGGCGAAAAGATGCCCAACACGCTGGCAGCGTTTCCGCGCTGAATGGCCAGCAGGATGCGCTGCACCAGGTAGCTACGACTCCGCTCGGGGGTCACCTGAGCGCTCTCTCAATCGTATTTTGAAATCTCCTGAAATAACTAAATTAAAAATTACGTACCATTGTGGAGATCCCCTTACTTTTTCCTGGTTATCATTAGGTCCTCAAGGTTCCAGATGTGGGAAGGTCACCATGGTCATAAATAATTGAGCTCAAACTCGAACCACCTAACTGTTACCATTCCAGAGATCCCATCATAATCCATCATCCCAAGATACTCCAAGATCTTATAACCATTGACCAATAGGTAACTGTTCCGTAGCGTTGCCAACATAATTTGGTCGCAAAATATCGATACTTATCTTCTTCTTATAAACGCATCCTTATTGATGAGGGTGGCGAATTATCGCATGGTATATGGTTTATTTCATATAATTATCTATGAAATTAACCATATACCATATTATGTAGAATAACTTGGATAAATTAAATGTTATAAATATAAAATTGAGTCCCCATTTCAAACACCCTTGAGTATCTAAGTGTGCAGGTTTCCTCACGATGTTTTCCTTTACCGTTACCAATATCGATATCTATAGGTACTTATACTAGTATAGGACAGCACAGATTTGATTGTACCATCGGTTTCGGCTCAATATTATTTTGCTGCCGCCTCGGATACGTTTTGCGGGTATGAAATTAAAATTTTAATAAAATTACTGTGCTTCGCAGAGCGTTAAGGAATCAATGAGGCGGCTTTTCCAGATGATAGAAAGACAATATAAGTTATAGTTCAATTAATTTGCAATTTTACGATCGTTATAGCTTGTTTGTACGATTGTTAAGGTATAAATAATAAAACACAACGAATTCGCACGTTTTGTCATCATTATTTTCAGAAATGACTATAGCATGTCTTTATTTTTCAGGTGAACGTTTTCGGTGGGATAAAAAATTTCTATGCACCTTTCTCGAAAACTGACATCGAAAAGACTCGACTGTGCAAGAAAAACTTACATCTGCGTGCTGTCGAGTTTCATAAAATCACTAAAATTCATTCAATAAGATCGGGTCTGTACTACGCCATATCCTGAGATTTCGTGAAATATCTAAAGATTTCAGCCAAGGCACTGTACATGTATAAGTATAAAATGTTTCTAAAATGTACCGAGCGACATAGTCGCACATGCGACTAAGCTCATAAAATAAATGAGTTTACACGTTAAGGGTTACGACCTAGCTCATAACTTTATATTGATTTTTCTGTAATTTCTATGGTTGTAATCTGTTGTGTTTACCTAATAAATAAATTAAATTAAATTAAATAAAGATAGAAAAAAGATCTAAATATTTCGCGACATCCCGGATTTTATTAAATAATCAAATTATGAGCGAACGAACAAAGTACATTATCAGAATTTGTATATTGCATAGAACAAACCGATACAGTTTTCAACCCGCTTCCGGATCTTCAACTCTTATTCAGGGCCTATGCACACCGCGTATTTTATACGCGTAGACTACGCGCTTTTCGAGAACGCGCGTTAACGGCGCCGTAGAAATCAAAAAGCAGATTGTTTGCGTTTAAAGTGCGTTTGTTTCGATGGAAACACGCAGAGACACGATACAGACACGCCTTACCTGCGCGTTTGTATCGATACAAATGCGGATCTACGTATGCAAAGATTTACTATCGCGTCTGAATCTTATTTGAAGCGGGTATACGCGCAGATGCAGCGCGTTAACGCGCGTCATCTGCGCGTATGAAAAACGCGGTGTGCATAGGCTCTTATTATCTACACACAGAATAAGTAAAACGGGTCCCGTAGCTAAATTTCGACTATAGAAATGTTTCAAAGCGACTCCTCTCTGTACGTAATTGCTTCCGGACCCCAAAAAATCTTCCGCGTGACTGTCATATGTGTGATCGATCAAGTACCTACCAAAAGGGCTATTTGTGTAGCCAGTAGGGGACATGTCACATGAGATAAGGGTTTGGGTAGAGCAATGTTGAAGGTCATTTTTGACCGAAACATTGACATTTAATTGAAATAATGCGTGAGTGTTCATTTTCGAAAAAGCTACGGACATAATCTAGATTTGGTTTATTTTGATGACAGATCATGAATAGATTAGACTATAAAACGCCTAGTTTGTTTTGGCACGGGGATGGGAATTGTATCGAATATTCGATATCGGTAGATTACAAGAGGATCTTCTCACTTTTTCTATTCTATGATCTATTTGATAGAATCTATGAAATAGTTCTATGTGAATAGGCTTTCTTAGAATGGAAACTTAACTTTGGCACTTTTTCTATTCTATACAAAATCGAACGGCAAATAGAACCCTGTGAACGACAGTAGACATGCGCGCCGCGCCTCCGCCACGTCAAACGGCGCGCCGGCAGCGCACCCGCATCGCGCCCTCTCGACGCCTCTTCAATGTATTTGCATACAAAATATATGAAAGTGAAGCGGTGCAATACAGACAGCAGCGCGGCAGCGGTGCGCCCTCAGCGCGCTTCTTTTATTTGTCTTGCGCCTTAATTGATTTGATTTCGACCACACTACGGTAAAATGCTAAGAGAATATATATTTTTCGATAATACACCCAACGTATTTGTCATATCACTAGAAAACGGCATTCCGGGATGTCGCGTACTATAGTTACTTACTCAGAAATTCAAGTAACCACTTTTTGGTCACAGAGTCGTTCAAGAACTTAAACACAGAAAAACGACATAATTGGATATTGTCTAACATAATAATATTATTATATTATATCCCTTTACTTCCATGAAAGCTTATTAAGCTTAGCTTACAGTTAGGATTGCGCCATGCATCAACATTATGAATACTGCCTTTGTTTCACGTAACTAATTAGCTTATAGTGGATGAAATTCTACAGTTACAATCTGCTACTAAAACCATTGTAATAAATAATAGAAACATGTTTTAAAATTGCGATAACGATAATAGATAATAGATTGATAGCCAATCACAAATTTTTATATTATATCTATGCTCTATTAGCGCACTATACCGCCGCCGCCAGTCGAAAAAAAATACGGTTCAAAATGATGTGCCAATATCTAGAGGGCGGCGACAACCGGGGCATGCGTGGAATTCCAAGGTAGCTCGTATTTTGATACCTTAAGGTTTAGTTTAAATTGTTATTGAAGAAAGTCGCTGCGCCTCCACTAATTAACGCTGGGCCTTACGGTACGCATTTCTGCCAAATGCGTATTATTGCGCCGTTAATACGCGCGGACATGTCTTGAACTTTATGCCCAAAACCTATAAAGTGCACTATTGATTGTCGCAAAATATTTAGAAGCGACACAGAAGAGCGCTCTCACGTTTTTGTATGATAATAAAAATGAACTGTATCGTCGTTTGTATACAGTTCAAAATTCAAAATTCGCTTGGTCCGCCGCGACGCGTCTGAAGTCTCTTAAAACCTACTGAAAATTACCTCTATGAGTAAAATAAAAAGTGGCAATTATAAAAAATGGCCTGTGCCTATAGGTAGAGTTAAATAAAAACGAAAAGTTATAAATTGGTTGGCAGGCCTGATTGATTGATTGATTAAAAAAGCTATCGCGGGCAACTTATAATTGCCTTTGCATCGGCCCTTAAAAAGAGAGAGTTCAAACTTTTAAAGTCTGTATAAAAAGTATTTATAATAGGTATTTCAGTCTGACATAATAAGATTTACTTATATACTTATGTACCAAAATATATTTATTCTGTTTACCTATACACCTGGACACGGAGTATAAAAATGGACGAACTTCGATTATAAAAACTAAGTGGACATAACATAAAATAAGTAGGTAACTTACCCAAAATTATGATTCTTAGGCAAATACAGTTGTAGTCACTTCGTTGAACGTCCGTTCTTCCGTCCGTCTGTCATGGTCGTATAGCTTCTAAACAGAATCAAATACTTACAGGTTTGCATAATTATTGTGTTTTCCCTCGCCTCTGTCGAAAATAAACATTTAGATTTTTTTAGAAGTATATGTAGGTACTCACTTATAATTAAGTATTTTAAACCTACCTACCTTGATGATAGATGACAAAAATTTTAAACCTTTGTGAAAATTCGTCGAGTTAAACATTAATTTTGTTGTGAATTTAAAACGAACAAACAGAAATAAATTAACTTAATCCTACCTCAATTCAACATCGACCTTTTGTTAGAACAATAGAAAAAGAGTTACGAGAAGCGGTATTAACGGTATTACACATTTTTCAGAACAATACCAATATTTCATTCTCCAAAAAAAATGGACTTCTTATGTTTATTTTCCAAAATTGAAATGATAATGCATTAATTAATATTTTTACATCAATTTTTGTCAATATATTTTGTCATGGAATCATATGACAAGTCTTACACACTTGCCTAATACTTAGTAGTTATTTTGTATTGTTTACGTGAAGACAATTTAACGGTTTTAAAGAGACAAAGAGGCACAATTAACTTACCGTGTTTAAAAGGTTTTTAGAACCTTATTTGGCTACCGATTTTCAACGAATTAAATTACAATTAACTGAATTGTCGTTACGATGAAATAAATTAAATATTGCTTAGTTAATTGAATAAATAATATTAATATATTAAATAAATGGGAGTTTATTCGAAATAAAATAATACTAAAATAACACTAAAATACAACTAACTAACTATTTTACAAGTCTTTTACTTGTAACCTGGCCCAGGTCGCTCCCTGCAGGGAGTATCCCGAGGAGGCTGGCGGCGTTGCCCCGCTGTATAGCGAGGCTTATACGCTGAGCAAAGTAGAGGCCAGCCTTCTGGTCCCGGGATGTCTCTACGAAGCGCTTGGCTATTTCCCCGTAGAGGCAGTGGGCTCCGGGCCCCTACGGCCCCAAGGTCTCCACCCCGAACGGCGCAAATATGCAATCACCACCCAGGCCCGCATATTTGAACCGCTTGAGGTTCTCCGCAGAAGCCGCTGCTGACCCGGCCTTCGCCGCCGTGGCTGGAAGGTGGGACGGGGCCAGGGTGTCGATGCAGGTAGCGTCTTATTATTAAATAAATTAAATATTACTAATTTTGATTAGATTCAGTTCAAAACAGAGGTAATAGAGAATGAGCCACAAAAACAGTTTAACGAAAGGGAGGAGGTAGAAAATCAGTTCTTTTTACTCACTCCCAATGAATCTGACAAGGAACAATGTCATCACTCATGTGTTCATTCTACGGCCACACCATAACCACGTGAAGATCACTTTATAAATGCCGTACTTCCCACAGTTGTATAACTTCAGTCATTTGACGGAAACTCTAACAAATGGTTAGAGTTTAGGGACAATACTTCCTTGATTCACAATAAAACGTACATTGATGACATTACTAAATTCTAGTAATTATGGTCTTTTATTCCAATAAAAATGATTTTTAGCCACTTCATGATGTACGTAGATCTAAGATGGATAGTGTAGAACTCGACTATCGTAGTATCTGTATAATTTTTTTTATTACTTTGTGAAGTGTCTACGGCAACGTTTCTCAAATTGGGGTACGCGAACCCCTAGGGGTTTGTTCACCAGTTGATCGTAGGGGGTTCGCGAGATTTGAGGACAGAGGGGATTTTTGGGCAGCTAAAAAGGAAGAATCTCTGCAAAGCGGTGAATTTCCTTTTGCCCTTCGTGACAACTTATGCGAGAGTGGGTTTTCACACCGTTTTCAAAAACAAAATACAGGAATCGACTGAATGCTGAATCTGTATTAAGATTGAAATTAAGCAAAAGTGCTCCTAAAATAGACTCAATTTGCGACAAAAAACAAGCCCCGCCCCATCCATCACATTAATTAATAACGTATTGCTCTTTGTATAACTTTTCTTAAATAATAATCCATATTTTAAAAAAGGCAATTTTTAAGGCGGCTCGCCATTGTCTGGGATTTTAATAGCGGTACGTGGTGATATAAGTTTGAGAAACCCTGGACTACGCTGTTGCTACTATTCTTAATACTAAGGAGTGTAAAAGCAATTTATTTTTTATCTACAGTTTAAGGCACATTCCACTTTACAATTCTATTTTCTCACAATATCCATTTTTAACAGTTTAATTTTTCTGCGTCTCGTCTAGGGTTGCCAGATCTAAGTTTATCAATTACTGGATATTTCTCGAATTACGGTAATAATTTATTTAAGTACATACTTGGCTTATGGGGCTGAAGAGCATTGTTTTTTTTTTGTTTTCATTGGACCAGAATAGAACCCGTAGTGCTTGGTGAGCCAAGTGATTAAAAATATTTCCAGAATTCTGTATTTCATTAATAATTTTTACGATAGGAAATAAGCAATAAATTATATTAAAATCAATCACCTCATAATATTATTTAGCAATTTAGTCCTATATTCATATAATATTTCTGATCTAATCTAGCCCTTTTCTTGAATTCGATTTAGCCCGAAAGCCTGACACCAAGTTGCCAACACTGTTTCTTGGACAGTATCGTATTATAACTGGACACTAGATAAGACACAAAATTCCTAGACAATCTCGGATTTCCCCGACATGTGGCAACCCTAGCCTAGTCAGCGTCCGCCTCCGCACCCAATCACATATATGTATCGTAAATGTCGCGTCCGTGCCCCGTCCGCACCTCGTCCGTACCCGACGACGTCTCTTTTAATGTTGCTGCTTACTTACATTATAGTTCGTAATAATCACACGCGTGTAAACAAAGACTATAAATTAGTAGAGTTGTCATTCTGATCAGCGTACGGATCATAACTCTCTTTGTTGTCAGTCGTAACGACTGATTCGACCGGCAAACCCCAAAGACCGCAAGTCGTCGCAATTATGAGTTTTGCGAGTCAATGAAATTCGAGAATACAGATTTATAGATGCGACATTAGTGCTTTTGTGGCCGGATAGGTTAGCACAAAGGAGTCGAAGAGTCGCTAAAGGACCTGTCAGTTGCAATTATTAAAAAATTATAATTATATAATAATAATAAATAGTAACTACGATGCAGTCTGTTGTTTGCCTTATTATCATTAATTCACTCTGTTAAATCTATTATGTACGCTGTTGATTTCCCAAAAAAATATCAAAATAACTACATAAAATAATTAATACAAATACAAATATACTTTACTGCACACCGGGGACAAAAACAAAACATACAACATAAAGAGAGGTACAATACAATGCGGCCTTATCGTAGCTTTAAGCGATATCTTCAGGTGATGGAAAAATCATAAGATACATAATATACGGGTGCAAAAGGCGTATGGAATAGATACTACCCTCAAATAAATAAATAACAATAATAAAAAATAAAAAATGCAATTATTTAAGTAATAATTGAACTTTTAAACACATATGCACTTAATTTATATTATATATATTTATATAGAGACTCAATTTATTATCAACATAATACAAAATAAAAATTACAAATAATGTCAATTAATTAATAACTAAATAATTATAAATAAACCCCCCCCTACCGCTCCCGATGCAAAGGTGCTCATAACGCTCGCGACGTTACCGCGCTGGATCGCTACGGCCAACCTTTGCACCAGGAACGACCCGGACCGAGGGTCACAACCCCTCTCCTTAGGGCTACGGCCAATCTCACCTACAAATGATTTTGCTTCCGCACTCCAGCAGTCCGTAGTCTCCACAGCAAAAGGTACAAACATGTAATTGTGCTGGAGTGCGGAATATTTTTCATTTTTTCCTTTATATTGATTCTCAATTGATAATTATGTTAGCATAATTATTATTGACAATTTAAAATGGACTTGTATTGTAACACATGTTATTAATAAATTTTTCATTTTCATTTGACAATTAAAGAGAAATAGCGCAATACAAAGAAGCGAGAGGCGCTTACAACCTTCTCACTTGTTTGTATCACGAAATCCTCTTTTTAATTATCAATCGTAGTTGGACGTCTCTGTGGCCATAACAGACAGGATCTGGTCGCATGTCACTGATTAAATTATTTTAACATAAATAACACATTTTGTTACCATATCAGAGTTAACAATTAGCACACAGTATAGCATAGCATAACTTTCACGTCCATACATCCGAGAGGGTAGACAGAGGAACCAACCACCTTCATCATAGGTATTTCCCATTTTTCGCCGTAAGATTTGGTGGACAAACGTGATAGGTGGCGAGCAAAGATTTTGAAATTCACCCCTATATAGATTGCTCGTTATTTATAAGGAAACCCCATCTGCCAATTCGCGCATGCCATTTGAGCATTACATTAGTCGGATACTGAAATGTCAAATGTGTAATGTAAGTGACCTATGGGTCAAAACCGTGGCTCGCTGCCATTGCTCACGACATTGTTCTGGAGGAGAGAGCGCTAGAAGTCCGTTTTTTTTAATTGACTTCTAAACCCGCATTTGACATCGATCTCGCCTGATGGTAAGCGATGATGAGGTCGACGATGGAGCATGCGGGTAAATGCCTTGAATATCCCAAGGTCCGATAGGAATCCGATTTCTGTGGTAGCGAGCCTATCGCATATAGCCTAGCACAGAACACAAGAAGCACAAGTGCTTGAAAAAAAACGCACCTATAAGAAACAAACAAAATTGAGCTAGGCACTCAACTGACTGATATTTGTTACCCACTTATAATTTCAGTAGTTACTTCTTTTATTCATAGTATCCCTTAGCGACTCTACAGCCACTCTATTCTCCACCCTTCGCATGGCACATTACCCTCGGCGGGTACTATTCGATAATATTCTCATTTTATTTTATTTAACCCCAACCCCAAAGGTTTCCGATCCAACGGCGTTCCCTTTTCATGCTCTTTTGAACGGGATTTTGACACATAATTTGTTGATTTAATGAACTATGCTCTATAGTGTCGTTCTGTAGGGAAGTAGAAGTAGGTCAATGTTTGTTATATCTTTGATTTATTTATGGAGATTAAACCTAGGGGGAACACAAAAGAGATAAAATGGTTATGTATGATTGTCCATAAAATGGTGAAAATACAGACACATCAAGCTATACCCTGTGGAACCCTGTCGCAATAACTTTTTGTTAGGATTCCTTGACACTCGTATGAATGTGTCAAAATGTTAAAACGACAAACTAGTAAAGGTGTTGTCCACTGTACAATCTCACTTAAAGTAAATGTGTAACAAGTGCGGTACGAGCAACGTTGTCACACCGAGCCGTAGGCGAGGATTGTATTACACGATTTCGACACATGGTCTTCACACACGTTACTTTACCACCACCACCAGACAATGGTCTATATCGATCGTTATTAGAGTAGATACGGTTGCTTGCTTGTCGCTTGGTTAGTGGCCAAACTATTGTCAGAGTTATTCAGGCCGCCCGTAGGCCTCTGACATGGCTTAACGACTGCAACAACCGGGACCGACTGCCTAACGTGCTCTCTGATCCAGGTACCGACCGCGCCAACGTTGCTTAACCTGCACGATCACTTTCGGACCGTGCTCGCAACTAGGCTACGAGCTCCTGTCTGATTGAACTGTCTAATTCAAAAGATAATCGTAATCTATAAGAAACTTTCCACAAGTAGTTAAGTACCTAGGTATATTTTTTAATTTAATTTGCCCCGCGCCATATTTTATCACACAATGGCTTGTCGGAATCCACCCATGTCCTTTGTACCAAAACGTGCGGCCATACTACATTAAACTTCTGTTAAATTAATTAAATTTTATTATTAGCCTGCAACTACGCGTGGAAATTGCAATGTGCCCGATGAGTGAACACGTTAGTAATTGAGTTATCTGCCATGTATGAAATCATAGCAAATTATAAAGTGTATTTTATTGCAATACATATTTATTTATATCTATGTTAAAATAGTCGCTATTTTACTGATTATTTATAAATGTTTTGGATCTAAGAACCTATCTATAAAGAGCAATTAATACTTACATGAAGGGTTTTTTAACCCCCGACCGATTGAGGGAGGGCGTGTTATAAGTTTGACACGTTTGTCTGTTTGTCGGTCTATTTGTGTGTTTGTCAGTGGCTAAGTATAGTTAAGTTATGATAACTTAACAACGGATCATCCGATTTTGACCCGGTTTTTTTAAAATTAAAAAGAGAATTTTGTCTAGAGTGTTCTTAGCTAGGTCTGATAAAAATTGGATCAGTTGTTTCCAAGATCTTGGAGTATCTTTGATGTGACAAATAAATAATAATTTACAATTAATCACTTAATTTTGTTAAAACAAAATTTCGTCAATAAATGACTTGTAAGACGGGCTTAGTCAAAAATTCCGCCCCGTGTCGCGACCCTGGCGCATAGGTCCCCATGACGCTCGCGGCATTGCCACGCTGAATCGCCACGGCCAACCTCTGCACCAAGAACGAACCGGAGCGGGGGTCACAACCCCTCTTTCTCAGGCGACGGCTGACCCTGATAAAATCCTTTGCCTCCGCCCCCCAACAACCTGTCGTTTCAACCGCAAATGAGACAAAAAACGTTGTTTGTTCCAGAGCGGCGTACTTCTCCCGTTTTCTTTGAGCTGCTGATTCGGCTACTGCCCCGGCTGCCCGCGCAGTCCGTTTGAGGTGACTAGCGGCGTACGTACTAGACACACTAGATATTAAAAATGCAATAAAAAAAGGCTTTTGAGTTTTTTGACACTATTTGCGTAGGTACTGAAAGTAAATAAATTAGCAGCTGCTAGCTTGGTGAACAAAGCAGTTTGGTAAACTAAGCATGAGACTGAAGTAAATTCGCTAGACTGTAAATATGCTTCATGAACTATGTAAGCGTTTGTTCGTCAGACTGTAAAAAACTTTGGCGTTTAGTGCCTACTAGCGCATCGGTTTTATTCAGCAGGGTCCTATTGTAATTTCTTTTGCACCCGTACATTATGTATCCATATTATTTTTCCATGACTTGAAGATTGCTTGGAAGACATCGCTTAAAGCGATAAGGCCGCCTTCTGCACATTATATTGTACTTCTCTTTATGTTATATGTTTTGTTTTTGTCCCGGGTGTGCAATAAAAGTACATTTGTATTGTATTCTTTGTCTGAAATATTTTACTAGGTACGAATACTTATTTACCATTCGACGAGAAAAAGCTTTGTTGAACTTTAGTGGTTGTTTATTTTTGAATAGCATTACAAAAAGCTGTTCCTTGTTTTTTGTACTTATATAAAAACAAAAGGTCCATGAACATATTTTAATGAAATGTCTTATAGTACAATTTCTACAATTTCGATATAAGTACCTATAATCAACCCCTGAATTGTTTTTTTATTATCAAAGGAAAATTACAAATTTCACCCCTAACTTTACCGTGGGCATTCAATTTAACACTATTCTTAACCCTTCAGAACAATTTCCCGATCCAAAAACCGCCTCATCGTTTCGCCCCCGGAACTAAATTGTATACGAAATTAACCCCCGGAATAAA
This sequence comes from Hofmannophila pseudospretella, assembly GCA_947369225.1. Lineage (NCBI taxonomy): Eukaryota > Metazoa > Arthropoda > Insecta > Lepidoptera > Oecophoridae > Hofmannophila > Hofmannophila pseudospretella. Next base: position 4,926,675 of record OX376328.1, on the reverse strand, counting down.
TTAAGGATCCTATTGTTCGACTGACGTAACTACAGAATGATTCGGGCAGGATTTAAATACAAAAGACCTTAACAACAAAGCTATTTCTAATTCATATACATAGGTAAGTATATGTAGGTATAATTGCCAACAACAGAGTATTCTTACATAAACCTAGATTGGTATTTTTTTTACTTAGAATATATCAAATTCGAAAGAAGATATTGCAAACATTAGATATAAGCGTGTAACGATGTCGACTTCATCGTCCATATCAACCTCCTTGCCATCAATTTCAACCTCATCGTTAGCGTTTATCTCATCTCATTTCGTGTTGGCATCTTCATTTCTTCATTTAAATTCAAATCATATTCCCATTCCATTTCTAAATTTAATTATCCCATTAATTTAATTATTTTATTAGTATTTTCACTTTTTCTCTGTATTTTGTCTAGAACGGACGTTTCTCCGTTCACTTTTATTTCCTACTACTACCTATTTTCTACGTTACTATTTTTTGTGTTCTGTTCCTTCAAATATAATATTTATTACCAAGTTCTTCTATTACTTCATCTGCACACTGTCCTAGAACCCTGCTATCCGGCATCTAGAAGACAGCATGTAGCAAGCGTAACAAAGAAAACACCACTGGTGGGACTGAACCCACATCTCCGGCTTATCCGTAGCCGGCGCGTTTTCCAATTTCGCCACAGGGGGTTAGTTAAGTCAACTGTTGAAATTTGGCATCGTTTATTTCTTTATAGGCATCTCTGACCATGTAGGTATTAGATTACATAAAGAGAGTATACCTAAGAAATCATAACAAAAGCAACAGGGTTCCACAGAGTTCCTATAACTTGATGAGTAGGTATAGATATGAAAATCTGTAGACATGGTTGTCAGTCACGTAAAAAATAAGGAATTTGGAAACTTTGAATGCGAAGATGTCATATTATTATTATATATTATTATATAATATATTATTATATTATTATTATTAGATTATCATATTATTGACTTTCAGAGCAAAGATAGATAATTAACTACCTATTGTTTGAATTCTCATCACATTCCCTAAGTCTCAAATATATATTCAGGCGATATTGAAGATTTTTATTTGACAAAAACTTAAAGAGGTTACCTATAATAAGTATATATATGTATGTGAACTTATAATACTTACACAATTTATGTATCAATTGTTACAATTTTGTAAGCAATTAGTTTATTTCATAATCCAAATTGACTGCACGAGTTCTGGCTGATTAAGTCACGCGCAGAAAAAAATGATCCAATATATAAGCCGCTCTCTGGTCACGCGATCAACGATTCGAGCTCCCATATATCTTCTGTCAGAGAGACGATGTATACCCCGCCCTTTAGGTCTTTTAACGGCCTAACCAAATGTAAAGTGAAGCTCTTTTTCCTCAATAAATATACTGTAAACCTGAAATATTCAAATGCCAATGAATTGTCTTGAAGTTTGTTTTGTAATTGCCTTTGTTTTCCAGTGGTTACTCTCATTTACTTAGATAGTAACTGATTGAGGTTTGTTGACTTCAGTTTCAGCTTCGATGAAGAAATATTAGTGTCCCCTAAGGCGCGCGTTCGTTCCTTTATGCTCAGGGGCAGACTCGGGCGCGTTAATTCCCTCATGAGTTTCAGATTCTTCATTTAAATAGTATAATAATTGGGTAATACTATGTCATATTCTTACTATGTCATATCTAATGTTGAAATTAGTTATTGTTGAATGGCTTGGTTGAAAGAAAAAAATAGGCCTCCTCCCTAAGGCGCGCGTTCGTTCCTTAATGCATAGGGGCAGACACGGGCGCGTTAATTCCCTCATGGGTTTCAGATTATTCAATTAAACAGTAAATATAATAATTGGGTAATTTTATCTTACCAATGTCACATCTAATGTTCAGATTTTCATGGTCATCGTTTATTGGTGTGAATCGAGACCGTAATGGTATGTCTGCCATTGGATTCAGTTTTGCTGTAGGTGTTCCTGCTTCTTGGATAGGTATGACACTCCGTTTGTTTCCTTCTTGATTTAGTCTGATCAATAAGTCATTGGAGTTTGTCCGAAAATAATGAATTTATTTTCTTGTGTTCACTGAATTTTTGACTAAGTGTCTATTAGAGGAAAGAAGATAAATAGCACAGTCGGCAATTTCTAACTTCATTACATAATGTAACTTTCAGACAACAAAGCCAAAATTATAGTAAATGTCAAAAACGGACGTTTTCAAACAAAACCTATGTTTAACTTGATTAAACTAGTCCGTTACAAGTTAAACCGGATATCCAACCCTAAATAATAATAACCCTTTAACCCTGCGGTTTGGAAATGTCACACGATGGAAGAGAAACGGGTAAGGAGTAAGCCCTTGTGGAGCCCACAAAGTTGATCCGATGCAAAATGTGACCGTACCTATACTAGTACCTATGGCTACTCCAATGAAAATAAACAAGAAACTTACTTAGGCATGAAACTTAATTACTTTTAAAAAAAAATATCTAAAGGTAGGGTGTAGTGTGTAGGGTGTGTGTGTGTGTAGTATCTCTGCTGGATCGAATCCGAAATGACGACATCCGGCATAGAACGGAAGTTATCGACATAGCTCATAAGATTAGCAAGCTGAAGTGGCAGTGGGCCGGTCACATCTGTCGCAGAACCGACAACCGCTGGTGTAGACGGGTTCTGGAGTGCAGACCGCGTTTGGGCAAGCGTAGTGTGGGCCGCTCCCTGCTAGATGGAGCGACGATCTGCGCAAGGTGGCTGGCAGCGACTGGATTAGAAGAGCCGAAGATCGGGCTCACTGGCGCGACCTGGGAGAGGCCTATGTCCAGCAGTGGACTAGAGTAGGCTGCTGATGAAGGGTAGGGTGTATCCCACAAGCCACTGCGACCTGAAAGATCTATTGTAGTTATCCCTTGTTATGTTATAGTTAAAACTCATCCCTAAGGGCAACGTTCTTTAAGAACCCTATGATGCCTATTAGGGTTTGAGTTTTAAAATCCTCAGGTGTAATAATGTGACCTCCAAAGGAAACAGGAGTAAAAGCGTTTTCTCCTCCTCACAGCAGAATCTGCAGCTTGTCGGCGAGACCTTTTCAGTAGAAAAGGTAAGTTTAAGGTTACCTTACTAAGTATAGTAAGGTTTAAGGTAATAATTAGGAATTATCTTCTATTTAATTTATATGCACCTGCCTTGCAATATCTGTATGACCCAATGGTTAGCTGGTAGAAAATGCCGCATGGCATTAAGCTCGTCTCATGTACTATTTTTATGCATTAAAGTGTTAAATAAATAAATAAGGTTTTTGTTTAGCTTGTAGTGTTATTAATATTAGTCATTATTAACACTTAACTTACATTTTAATGCTACACCTATTGGAATCATCTGTTGTCTTTATTATTGGCAAGTCCTCCTACTATATATATCGCTGGGTCTTCGGAATCTTCTATCTGTTGTAAAACTAATAGGTACTTTTATTAATTTTCTATTCCTTTTTTACCATGCAGATGTAATTTTAGTCAAACCTAAGAATTCGCTACAGTGCCATCTATTATAGACAGATGAAACTTGAATAAATGTCACAAGGTTGAGCAAAATGTTGAGCTTTCTACTGGTTTAATAATTCTGTAGTTTATCACTAGATGTCGCTGACTATAATATTGTGTAATAAGTATGAAATAGATAAAAGGTATTTAAAATTAAAGTAAACCTGCAACTACTACCTGAATTAATTGTGACAGTAGAGTATAATCGGAAACACGACCGTGGTGCACCAAGTTCGGAAAAAGGGCTCAGTTTTCCCTTTTGGCGTACGGATCCCTTAAAAGGGCGACGACGCACGGATTCGTACACTATATTTCACAAAACTTATGCATCGGTGTGCAATTATTATTGGTATTTTACAGCTTAAAGCAATCTCTTTCAGAGAATCTTTCGTTAGAGAAATTGTTCAAAGGAAGCGGTAGGCTGTCCAAGATAAACTAATAGCTAATTGGAGTATGTAAATAAAGTCACAAAAATATAAAAAGGTATTTATTTTAGTATATTTACAGTAATTGCATATATTCACTAAAATGGAAAGCCGAAGACGATGGATATACTCGTAATAAATGAATCCCTGTGAGTTCCAAAATGTGACATACCTATTGAAAGAAGCGCCGCCGTCTCGTACGAACGTGAAGATTACAACTTCACTAAGACTTTTAAAGTTTATTAGAACTACGATACTTTAAGAATGAAATACCTAAAGTTACTTTACTGGTTTTAAACTCTGAATGAATGTCGAATGAAAGCTAATTTTTAAAACAATATAAATTCAGTAGGTTTCCCTCAATCAATGTTTCAAACATAGGCTTCTTATTTTATCATGGTGACCGAGGATAACATTCTGAAAATATACTTCTCCATTAAAAAAATTATTATAACTTAATTGTAATATAATAATAATTAATAACTTACAAAGTATAATACAGGTTGACACAAAATAACGTTGACAACTAATTTTACAAATAACTCAAGTAATAGTTACTTGAGATACATGAAACTTAGTTATAAGTAATAGTTACTTGAGATACATGAAACTTAGTTATAAGTAATAGTTACTTGAGATACATGAAACTTAGTTATAAGACTTAAAGTAAGTAATAAAAATACAACTATTGCAACTAACTGCAGCCGATCCGGGACGTTCAGAATAATAGATCCTGTCATACTGACGGTTAAGGGTTTGATCAATCGAAAAAAAAGTCTGAAAAGACGACGTTTTTCCAGTTCTCAGTAGCGGCGCGTGTAAGCAAACCGACACCTATTAAGGCATTTTTTTTTATCTTTATCTGTGAATAGCTGTGCTTTTCGTATTCTGTATTTAAATTGAAATCATCTATAAACAAACGCTGCACTGTAGACCGACTGATTCCGAGATCTCGAGCCATATATTTTTTCACCTTGACCTGTTAAGCCAACCTTTGCTTGATGATATGCCGCGTTCTAAAAGTCTTAACAGTTCTTTTTTTTCTGTCCCAGGACGGTCGGCGATGTTGCCGAGCTCCGTAATTCGTTTAATCGTAGAAGAAACGAACTGGCGACTAACGTATAGACTCCGAACTAACTCACACTGTCGTTTTCCACTGTCGTTTTCCACACTCGTGCAACGCTATAATAGCTACACGCTTTAAAAACATAGCAAAAGAATTATAATTAACAGACTTAGTAACTGAGAATCAATGTTAAAATGACGCCGAGATAAGCGAAATCAATAATAGAAACAAATGAAATCACAAAACTTTTCATTATTGAAATTTCGACTTTTTAATTTTGTTAACGTTATTTTGGGCCACGGTGTACTTAAAAATAATGATGTAAATGTCCCTGTCTATTAAATTATGCCTCGTAAATACTATTAAGTTTTCTTTTTTCAAATAGTGAGTAAACCCCGACCAAGCGTTTTCATTTTTGCCATGAATTGCGTGTACAGTGGATGTCAGAAAGTGGTTACCACTAGCAACTAACATAATCGCAAATTTCTTTATAACTACTGAATTGATTTAAACGTGTTTTCACCATTTATTAGAACTTCATACATGAACCTGGTGAAAGCTAAAAAACGAAAGCTTTTGTAAGTTGCCCGTGGTAACCACTTTTTGACCCCCACTGTACATTGTAGGTGTTATAAAACTAAGTATATACGAGTATATATTATAGCATTGAACACAACATTACCTAATGTATCAATCACAACATATTCAATTATTATTTTTCGCTTTTATAGTGTTTCAAGAGCATGTCACTGGTACTTTTATATAATATGTATTTATGTGGAGATCGCTATGAAAAAATTTATTCATACATAATGAATGGCACACCCTAAATAAACACTGGTCAGGCTTTACTATCAAAAGAGTGAATTGTTTTTTATTACCATTAATTATATTTAATATACTTCTAAATAAATTCAATTCTCACTCTAATTTTTCATTTAGTTTCCAGAGGCATGTCAGCACTAATCAATCAAAAAGTGCATTATCAATATGCAAGTAATATTTGCCTATGATTTCGAACCTTCTATTACATAACCTAATCTTAGAGAGGCGTACTTGATGCTTTTGCTACTTTCTGAACTGTATTCTCCATACTACGTAAATATCTATTCAAATTATCTGATGTTATCTGTAATATGCTCAAACCGAGTCTGTATTTAAATTGTATTAGACGTTTCAGAAAAGTGAAAAACCCACCCTCTTGGTTGAGAGGGGGATAAGTTAACACCTCTGGATTGTTAGTGGAAGTAGGTGTTATGCTTGGAGTGGTAGAAATTGGTAGTTTTGAATCAGTTAGCGGTGATGGTGAAGGAGGCATTGTTGATGTAGTTTCAGATTTCAGCTCAGTTGTAGTTTCAGTATTCATGTTTTTGTACTGTGTTGTCGTTTCAGCCTTCAGTGTCTCTGGATTACTCTGGTCTGTCGTATCCAGAGGATTTATAGACGAAAAAACTTCGTATACTCTGAACATTTTTGTTGTGGTTTCCAAGTCGTTCGATATATCAGATTCGGTTGTTGATTTTTCTTGTCTGCTGTTATCTATTGGTAGCGTTGATACGCTTTCAACTATTTCGTTTTTATCTGTTGTTGTAGGCATAGCTGTTGAAGTTATTTCATCTTTAGTCGGGTCTACTGATACTGCATAGACTGGCATAACAGCGTTTTCATTTTTCATTGGTCCTGTTTCTTCCATCTGAGCTAGATTATTCATCGGTAATCCAAGAGCCTGATCGATTTCATTGCTTATATCCTTATTATTTTCCTTTGCTTCTTTTAAAAGCTGTTCAATTGACCCGGAAATACTGCGTTTGCTACGAACAGTATTTCGTTTTCTTCTATTTAACTTTCTGGGGCCATGTTCCGGAACTACAGCTGGTGTAGCAGTATCTACTAGCTCTTTAGGCACATTACCAACTACAAATTTGTTATCAACAGAACTGCCATTGGTGTCCGGATTTTCACTATATTCACTCTCTTCTTGTTTATCTGATTCATCATTTGATCCTAAGTACATAGATGTAGGTGGGTAGGTCAAGGGACTGCTTGTCGTGGCTTCACTATAGAATTGTCCTTCAAAAGGATATACTGGTCTAAAATCTGTTTCAGATGATGGTTTGACACCATATACAACCGAATTTGATGTGTCACTTCCATATGCCGAAAGTCCAGTAGGTCCTGTTTGTGGTGCAGCATAAATAGGCTCAGCAACTGGATGAGGGGTGTAAGCAGTTGGACCTTTATCGTAGGTGTACTTGCTTTCTGTTGTGTATACGTGTCTAGTCTCATATTGTTGAGGTTTATAGTTTACTGGTTCCGGATATACTCCATGTGCTATTCCAGTTTTCTGCTGGGGATAATGAAGGCTGTAATTAGGTTCATACTTATTAGCTACATGACGATATCTGATGTCCTGTTCTTTCTTTACTGGGTACCTATTAACATTAGTAGTTTGACCAGCATAAGGATTCAATTTATGTTTAGAATGAGCTGGCATTCCAGCAAGAACTGTTCCAAGCATTTCTTCTTCGGCCTGCCCATTTCCTTCACTGGCGTATTCCTCAGCATTATGTCTGTATATGTCGTCTTTTTTATCAACTTCGAACGTTCTCCGAACCGGCGTTGTAAAAGGATAAAGAAAGTAACCAGCTATGCCAACTAAACTGGCAAGACCAAGTACACCAACTCCAACTGACGGCATTACTTCTCTAGAGAAGTAGCTGTAAATCTGTGATGTCATAGCACCAGTGAGGCTAGTAGCTGGCTTCTTAGATGTTTTATTTGATTTTGTTTTATTGGTGGATTTAATTTCACTGATAGCTGTTGCTGTTTCGGGCTTGGGTTTTGAAGTTTTACGTTTCTTGGTCTTAGTCTTCTTTCTTGTAGAACTTCGTTTTGGCTTTTTTGTTGTGGTTGCTGGAGTACTAATTTCTAACTCAATTTCTTGTTCCTTTGGTTCCAGTGGTAAAAGTGCTGACTCTTTATCTATTGGGGATAAAGTAGTAGTTGTAGTTTTATGTTTATTTTTGATTTTCTTCTTTGTCGGTTTAGAAGTTACTTTAACGACAGGAACAGATACTGTACTGGGAGCCTTTGTAACAACTTCTTTCCTCGTCGTCAAGGCTTCAGTTGATAGAGGGGCTGTTGTAGTAGTGACAGTAGTTGTACGCTGAGTAGTTGCATTCTTATTCTTCTGAACATTTGACAAAACTGTATCTTTAATTTTGTTGTAAACATTCTCATTTATCGCTGAACCTCCAGCTACTAAATCAGACTTATTAGTACTGCCGATAATAGGACGCTTTCCTGTAGAAATTTTATTATTCTGAGGACGTTTAGTCTTGTTTTTAGAAGCACTCGGTTTCTGTTTCTTATGGGGTTCTTCAATTTTAGTAGGTTCAGTAGTTGCGTTCTCCTTGTTAGCTGTGTTACTCAGTAGGATCCAAGTAGAAATGCCTTCATTAGACGTAGAAGATTCATTAGATATTTCACTTAACTTGTTTTCAGTTTCAAGTTCTTCCATAGTAACTGGAACGGCTATACCAGCATGAGAATTTTCTACAGGTTCATTTCCATCGTCGTGTCGTTTGATTTTGTTTTTATTTGCTAGTTGATTTTTCAATTTCGATGGGATTCTTGTGTCAGTAATGATGGGTGCTTCGGCTGTAGTATTTGAAGGATTTTCTAGCAATTGACTGGTAACCATTTTGATTGATTCGCCGATGACGGGACTTTTCGTTTTAACATTTCTTGATGCATTTGGTACTATTGGTGATGGGGTAGTTGCTTCGGTGAGTTTTAATTCGTCTGGTCTCTTCTGACTTGACGATCTGAAAATAGAAACGTAAATTTTAAGACTAGTGTTCTAGTTCCATAAAAGTGCAAAGACAAAGTATTCATTATGTTTAGATATAAATCAGTAACTGATACCATGGATATCAAAGTATTCATTTTACAAAATGACAAAAGTAAAACGTGAATAGAAAATTGATTGTATTAAAAATGTAATAAATTGTATATAATCGTGATATTTAATAAAATGTTACAATTAGTTATAAGCTAACATCAAAGTTCGTCAGACTACTCGGTGTAAAAGTTGATAACATGACAATACAAAATGAAACAAAAAGCTACATACCGTTAAGTTTATTTTATTTAGTAAAATCAAAATATTACATCCATAATTTTATTAGCAATCTCAAGTAATAATTTTATTTGATAACTTATAATAGGCTACGTGAAAACGCATAAACATTTACAATTCAAATACTTCTAAGTACTTGAATTATTTATAAATATTATTAATAGACTTTTACAGTTATTGGCCAAGTTACTAAATATACAAAAGTGATGTATATAAAGGTACTAAACGAACTACGAGTATATTAAAAATAACAATTATCTCCCAAAACCTATAAATGCTTGGCCTCAAATTGGCTTCCATCATTAGATAAAGTCACTTACTTAACTCTCACTATTTACAAAATTGTATTAATTTAATATATAAAAAATCTTTAGGATTTCTTTGTGTTATAATATAATTGTTACATGTAGTAATCGAATTATGTAAATCGTTTCAAATTGCAAGTTATTAATACAAAGTCACCTATAGTAATTGGTTTACAGAACTTTTTAAAATGTGTTTTTATTTCAATTTGATCTGCAAGGAAATCATGTATGTCCAATTATGTTTTGTTAAAAGTATTATTTCATTAGAAAATGATAATATTGAGCACTTTAGCAACCGTTCGTTAAATTATTTACAGTTCGTTGGGCTTTTAGTGAATTCGGGTATCGGGTAAAATCTGTCTCTTGTCTTATACAGTCTTGTTTAAATACTTACGCATTGTATCCAGAAATCAGACTAGTACTAAATATTTGTGTATTTATTTATTCTTTCGTATAGGTAAACCAGGCATTGTGTTAGTTATCTATAAAAATATATATATTGTGTGTATGAACTACGAATGTAACATATCAAAAGTATATTACCTACGTATTAAATAATACTGACCGTTGTATAAATTATTAATCGTTAATTAACTGCTACTTTATTTTTGTTGTCCAAGTTTCACGTTTCTTTCGTTTATGTTTCCTATTTTCTGGCTCTTTATTTTTGTCTCTTAACTTCTTTGTTAAAGCCTTCATCATCTCCTTTACTTTGTAAAACCACGTTGCTCTTACGGACCCTTCCTTTTCACTTACGGATTCCTTACTGTTTCTGGGTAACCTTGGCCTCCACCTTCTATTATCCGGAAAGGAATGTAAGTGCCAAGTCTTATGTTCGTTGTCCCATGCCCAATGAGGTCTATAAACGTGAACTATTTTTGGAGCCTCACGGGCAGATAAACCTAAAGGAGAAAGTATCGCTGCTATACCTGAGTAACCAGCAAATAATAAAGCTAAAGGTATCGAAAATATTGATACCATTCCAAAACTAAGCGGACTTACGGCTGCTAACCAACCTAAAGCATTAAATGCCGGTTGGAAGTACTTTACTAAACCCGAAAAACTGAACGTATCATCTTTATCTTTATGTGGACGACCAGGTTTGTGTAATGCAGATATTGGTGAGCTGGGAGAGCCATAGCTTCCAGCTTCGGCAGTGTCTGCCTGCGCAGCCCCATTCGCGGCATTATAATTCGAAAATTGGGTTGCTTCAACTGAAGCACTTTCTGGTTGCTCTTCATTTTCCTCTGATTCAGAGTAGTCATCGCTATCGCCAGCTGTATCGTCACCTGCTGAATCTTCTCCTAGTGGTAAACCAAAAGTACTAGGAAATAAGCTTTCGACTCCTCCTTCTTCTTCAGACTCTATGACTACATTTTTGTTTATAACATTAGTGTTTACTGCAATATTTAAATCAGGACACGCTTCTTTTGCTTGACCTTGAAAGGTATTGTTTAGTGTAAGGTATATGGTAGGACAGTCATCGGAAGAGGCACTGTATTCTTCCGGTCTTATTACAATTCGCTCAGTGTACGCTGTTGATGGTTGGAAAGTTGTGGCCTCAAAATTATTGTTTGAATACTGTGGATAATTATGTATGGAGTTATGACTATTATATTGATCTTTTAACGGTTTTGTCACGCGTACTGGCTTCTGCGTAGTCGGTCGTCTGAATACCGTTTGTAAATTTTGTTGAGACCAAGGTTTAGGGTCCCCTAAATTCGTAATTATAGGTGTTGGTGTCGGTGTAGTGAATATGTAAGTAGGTCTTACACTTGGAAACGGATATTCTTCTATAATGTGTACTTTGTTTGAGTGTATAACAGTTCCTTTGGGGTACTGTGACCCATGGTTATATTTGATTTGATTTTTTACTTTATTTGCGTATTTATTATATGTTTGTGGGCGAGGACGTTTTTCAGAAACTTCTGAAGTATCTTCGATTGTGTTTTCTATAGTACTATATCCAATATGATTCACAGAGTTAGTAAATGTTACTGTATCTTCTTCACTTTCAGCGGATGTTGAAGTTTCATAAGAAAATTCTAAGTCTTCATACTTCGTTTTGTCAGTCCATTTTGTAATTACTTTTCTAATTGGCGGTCTTCTCTTATAACCTGCAGGTATGTTTTCTTCGCGTTTAGTATTTACATTACTTGCTCCTTTGTGATACCTACTTCCATTTCTTATCAAGCGATTTCTTCTATCTGTAAAGCTTCTCTCACCATTACTATCTACACTAAACAACGCCTCTTCATTTTTAGTATTATTTTCTGGTTTTAAAAATCTTAATGCTCTATTACCTTCTTTAAAAGAATTGTTTGTCAAACCAAAGACTATAGGTAACTTAGACTTATTCAAACTTAAACTATCCTTATATCTATACCTTATAGGATTTTCTGTTGCTTTATCCGTAACACTATTTGTTGAAGAACTGATGATTGGTTGTTGCGAAGATGTCTCTTGAGGTCGCGGATAAACATATGGACAGAATACAACTACAATTAAAACTAAAGTCCACTTTAAACACACACTTTTTCGCCGCGTCATTTTGAACACGATTTCTACCTGTAAAGAAAGAAAAATATACATTAATATAGGTTATAGATACTCAAAACATTAATAGTTAATTGGGAGGTCAAATAACGACTCTAGTGAAAGGTGGATAAATAAATGCAGAACCGCTTATTCATCGAATGCATTAAAAAAGGAACCAATCCGTTATCTCATCGTTAACCTAAGACACGATGAGAAAAGACCGTTATAAACGTGGAAACAAGTTAATAAGTATTGATAATGGAAACATAATGTCAGAGAAAATGATAAATAACTACCTACTTATAAAATAATGATGTTAAAGAAACATCAAACAACATTAATGTTAGTGGAATTAGAAAGACAAACTTTGGTGTGAATCATACGTATTGAAAAATAACGTGCGGTTTTTGAGATAACCGCAAAAGTTACCTACCCTTTTTACAATATTAGGTACCATGAATAATACAACAAAATATACATTCTTTTGCAATGAGAAGGAACAAAGATAAATAAAAAAGATAATTCCAGTCACGTAACAATAAACAAAGGATCCTAAAAAATATTTGGAAAAAAAAAACCCATGACTGTTATTTTATATGATGCCAGCCATAAAGCAAAATAACTAATATTGACAAAATTTATAGATAAAACCTATACAAGAAATAAGCGACAGGATTTCGTAAAAGAATGAGACAGGTAGAGTCAGGTGAATGACCCGGCGGCCATGACCATCGCCGAACTGGTCCGTTCTTATTTATCCAAAGCATTACTGACCTGAATAAACCAAAACAGGCTTTTTTAGGTTTATCGTCCCGTTACAGTGACGTCTCCGTGCAGGAAATTGAGGATAATATACAAAATATTGTGGATTATACTATAGAATATAGATGTAGTATTAATTTAGTCGCGATTTTTTTATTGGAGAGCAGGTGAGCAAATTGATTACCTGATGGGAATTGTCACCGTCGTCCATAATAATGTAATATAATTCACTATAATGTTTTTAGAGGGTTATCGATACTCTGCTAACCTTGAGTTCTTAGATGGAGTGCCTCATCTTCCGGGAAACTTGGGACCTCTTACCCTTCAAACTGGAATACAGAAATGCAAGCATTGCATCATGAAGCAGGAATAGGTACAAGGGTACTGACATACTTTGCACAGTCATACCATCTTCAAAATAATTTGTAAATTATCCCTAAACTTTGGATAAAAAATAGCAAAATAATCTTTAAAAAAGTAAACTTGATTAATGAATTTCAATATAAACACTGGTTCACGGAACAGGTACGGTGACAATAACTAGGTAAGAGAAATACTAAGTGCACAACGAATATTTCATGATAATGAGCAGTCATAGGAAATATTGTAAATACCTACTAAATACTGAAAGAATTGAGTAAAATACTATGATGTAAAAATAAAAGAGTGCAACCTACATGCTTCCTTTTCGAAATTGGTTGAAAATGACACGTTATGGCGCATCGTAACATAATAACGGTGAAAAGCAGCGGAACATTTCATATTGCGTATGAGACGATTGTAGCGCCTTCGTTTCATAACAGGTGATTCTTGAAAATTGCTTGATTCATATGATTACCTTGGCGGTATTTTTCTCTCGTATTTTATAAATTCCAATATTATTCCATGAAAATAGATGTTATTAGAAACATATATACCACACTGGCCCTCATTTTTCCATAGTCATTTCAAAGATATTCAAGTCTGAAATTTTTACCTCCAGGGGAATCAGAAACGGAAGGCAAGGGAATAAATAACCAGAGAAATTTATTTTATTACAGGTAAATTAAGGTAAAGATATGTTATTGATATAATTTCATTTATACCTTATTATCACCGTTTTTTGAAAATAGTCTGAACAAAGCTAAAATAAATGTTCAGTTAAAAATAATGTTAATGTTCTGTTCCAGGTAAATCATAGGTCAAGCTGTTATATTAAAAATATTTGTGTTTCTACATTGTGTAGTTTCAGACAAATGGGTACCGGACACCAAAAATTAAGTGTCTCAGGAATGTATGTCAGTATCTATTCTTAACTATTTTTCCCGTTTTAAGGAACACACAGAATAACAGATAACAGAACAGCTATTGCTCTACTTTTCTTTTGTAGAGATAATTAAAATTCCATATTCAAAATATATGGACAGAGGTTAGAGGTGGTTAGTTAGAGTCATTATTATTTATGGTGCTATTTAAATCCCTGCAGCTCAAACGGGTAGGCAACTTGTTACTTGTTATATTACACAGGCCATAATGTACCTGTGTAATATTAATAAGGCACCTCAAACCACCTAAGGATTCAAGATTAGCAGTGCATCGAAAACTTCTAGTAACATTATAATGAGGCGAAATATCTTCTAAATACAAAAAAACCGTCTGCCAATTTTTCCGTCATTCTTAAGTTTTATGATTCCGGCTCGCTCATACTATAAAAATTCTTGTCACTCGATAACGGGATACTAACTGATGATTACAGAATTTCGAAACTGAGACATATCATATTGTGACATTATCACAATTATAAAAATTATATTTAGGACTAATAGACAAATTATTAAATTTACTACTAAACTCTCTTATAACAATATAAATAACACTAAAATAATACTAAAGCTAAAACTAAACTAAGGGAAAGAACACTAAAGATAAAAAAATTGGGTTAAGTCCCCCACATCTGGCAGTGTACCCAATTGACTGGCTGCGTTGCCCCGTTGGATAGCTAAGCTAATCCGCTGGGCCAAATAGGAGCCAGATCTTGGGTCTTTTGACGCGTCGACCAGGCGCTTTGCGAGGTCCTTGACGATGCGGGCCCCAGGGTCCCAATTTTTAATTCGTACATTATCTATCACAATTAATAATGGTTAATATCATTTAATGACTATTTGATCCACAATCTTTTGCCTAGCGCTCTCAAGATCCGGCCTTTGGCCCGAACCCACTTTCCCATACAAGCTCTTCGACTTTTCTTCCTTCCTTTACTTTCCCGGTCTTATGTTATGATAAGTAATTAACGTAAGAATTTATCAATAAATCATTATTTCTCGGCACAAAATTGTTTTATTTATTCATTAACCTTAAAAGCAATTTACTCCTAATAATTATTCGCAACTTAAAGTAAAAGCCTTCTTCCTGCAATTGACAACTTATTTATACTTATAATGTAAGTACATGATACTTGACCGTAACATTCAACTACTTAATTACAACTTGTATGGTGCGTTAACTCCAACGCCTAAGTTATGAATGAACGCGTTTTCTTCACTTTGTTTAGTATCTTTGTGTAAATTGTGTTGTGTTACTTATTTTTTGTGTATAAGTATCCTTAGTTCCTGCTGGAACTTTAGAATTACTATGTTTTTAAGCTCGATTTATAACTATTTCTAAAGCAACTGCGAGTTTGTCATTATTATTTAAAATATCATCAATTAATCTTCTTCATTGTAGGCAGGGTTGGAATTATTTAAAACAACTGTTTAAAACACCGTAAAAAATCAAAAAACAAAATTTAAAAGACATTGTTTTAAACATGTTAAAAACACGATATTAAAAACAGTGTTTTGTTCAGTGATAAACAAATATTAGCAACTATAAAAATAAAATGACGAAGCGCCCGCCATCTCTTTCCAACCAACGTTGACTAAGAGTCGCTTGGATGTCCCGACGAGAAAATCCTTTGATATTTTGTTTTTACATATGTTTTCCGAATATAGTGTTTTATTTCTCAAAAAATTAACAGAAGATATTTTCGTTTATTTAAACTCGATCGATTTACGGATCAAACGAAACAGGGTGATGCCTGAGGTCATTGATTTCCAATCTATATATATTAATAATTGTTTTAAACATGTTTTAAACACCTCATAAAAAGTCAATTTGGTTTTAAACATGTTTTTTTTTCTGTTTTGAAATAAAAAATGTTAAGAGCACTAAAAAATAGCTTGTTTGATTTAGACCTTAAAAAGTAACTTAATTCATTTGAACAAATTACTTGATAGATACGGCTAACATCTTGGTTGAAGTGAACAATTTCTTGGTTGAAGATACCAAGACCGACTTTATATGCTCATATTGAAACAAGTTCTTGTTTGAAGTAAACAAGCTTTTCTTTCGGCAGATAATGTTCCTTATCTTTACCGATTATCATATATGCGATGAATCAATAGAGTAAATTAAAAAATCTGCATCTTATAAGAAAAGTCATTAATTCATTTTAAAAAATCGCCGTTTCTCTTAGCTTAGATGTTTCCACAGACAAGTTGCACATGATTATTATGTTAATGATATAACTGGAGACGCGTGCGCATCGGTATGTGTTCTCGTTTCCACTTCGAAGCGATCTGTGCTTGTTTTCCAACAAGAAAGAGAGGGACGGAGGAAAACGTCTATTTCTTTAACTTTATAAGGAAACAGTAGTCTAGTAGGTTTAGAAAATCACGTAAATATAAATTTTCTATTTTGTCACCCTAGTATTTTGCTAAAATTACTTGCATTTTCAATATTAGATACCCATTACATTTAAATTCTTGTCTATGGTCAGAAAAAAACATTCTAAGTATGTATTGCGTTGAACTTGCGTGTATTAGTGGTGCAAAAGTAGCTTATAGTATGATAAATGTACCTACTTATAAGGAGGTACCTACTTATGATAAATGTACAAAATACTTACTCATTTATTTAGTTACTTGTTAAAGATTACTTAAATTACTATAGTTAGAATACTTATGTTAAAATTGTTAAGAAAAATTTCGTATGTTGTTATAGCTAAATATAGCGATCCATACTTTTACGTAAAACTTGTGCAACCTATATTTACGAATTAATAAATAATTTCAATTTAAAATCAAAGTTAGCAACTAATTTGAAAAGCTTCTTTAAGCCATGAAATTAAATTCTCCTGACCAATTTAAGTAGTTAACCGTAAGTTTGTAACAATAGCGTTTAAATCAATAAAAATTAATAGAACCTACCACGCAATAAAAACGTATCATAACACAACAAAACTCAAGTAGCGCTATAATAGACAGTTTTGGACGACATTCAATACACGACAACGAATAGCAATTTGCGTGCAACGTATTGGTTCATCGCAAGCGGAAACACTTTCCAGTTTATGTCACTTTATGGTTGATGTGACTTGACAAGTGTAACGAGCGTTTAAAAGAGACATTATGGGTAAGTAAGGAGGACCCGATTGTCACAAACAGAAATTACAACCGCACCTTACCAACAAGAACGTTACAAGAACCTGTGGTAAGGGTAAAATCAAATAAAATTTAAAAGATTCGGTCGTGGTCTTACGTTTTGCGTAAAAAGACTTATATAGACAATATTTCTGATTCGGTTTGGCCCTCTAACCCTTAGCGTATTACAGACACATGGAGCATCCCCATGTTGTCCCCCCCATCATGTCCCCACTGTTGGGACACAGGCCTCCCCTTGACTAAGAGGGGTTATGGGCCATGATCCACCGAGCAGGCCCAGTGCTGATTGGTGGATTTCACACGCCTTTGGAATTTTTTATTTCCTCAGAAATGCAGGTTTCCTCACGATGTTTTCCTTCACCACAAGAGCAGTCGGTAAACGTACATAAGTCTTCGAAAAAAGCTTTTTTCGAAACCATACCATGTACCAATGTACCTATACTTACCATCAGGTGGCCAATTTGCTCGTCTGCTCTCCAAAAAAAAACCAAGAAAAGCAAAAATGGCTCAATTCATATCATAAAAACGGAAATGGTATAATAAGTAAAGTGACTTCAAAACAGCAGATACCTACTTTTTGATGGTTAGATACGAGTACAGGCCTATTGACACATACTTTGCCGCCAAACGCAAAATTAACTTACAAATACCCTCTAATGAAGTATATTTAGTTCAAAATTGTGGCACGAGCTAGTATATAACTAGTACCTACTTAAAACTTGTAGAATTTGCACCTTTGTGATAATTCCACATGACACCTTTTAACTAGAATAGTGAAAACACGAACTTTTCCACTCAGTTACCTGTTTATGAAAGTGTTAAAGAGGTTCAACGCCTTGCATGTAAGGTTTTAGAAATGATTGAGGATGTTACACCAAATTCAATGGCTTTTGTTATATTTTAGATAGAGTCATTCATCATGTCATATTATGAACTGTTTATGGTATGTTTTTGAATCTACGACCGCTTCGTAAGGTGCTAAATTATTAATATCAAAGAAGCGTCCAAAGAAACAGTCAGCACCACATTTTTTTAAATAAATAAATTTAATTTAATTTATTTATTAGGTAAACACAACAGATTACAACCATAGAAATTACAGAAAAATCAATATAAAGTTATGAGCTAGGTCATAACCCTTAACGTGTAAACACAGCATGGTTAAGAAGTAGAAAATTGATTGTTGTACAAAATTGAGTTATGAAAAAATACTATTGAATGTAATGAGTAATGACTAAAAACTTATGCCTATATAAATATAAAATAATAAAGTAAAGACTATAAAGTAGGTGCGTGGATAGCTCACTTGAGGACATCCTCAACCCGTCTTTTAAAAACTAATTGTCTAGGATCAAATAAGTCTATCGATGGCTTATTGTTGCTGTTCGAAGAGATTTCGTTAAACAATCTACACATTCGCACAATAGGGTTATAGAACGATGTGTTGTTCTTAAAAACATTTAATACAAAAGTTTTAGGATTGCGAAGTTTAAATATTCAATAATATAACAATTTTATAAAATACTTTGAAATACGATTAACTTAAATTCAAATAAGTACATAATGTGCTCATCTGAGCAAAATGTAGGACCAAAGCGTCTTTATCATTTACATAAATTATTTAATTCAATTGTATTATTTTTCCTTTAGCTATGACAATTATTAATACATTTATTTTATCTGGATAAACATATGTACAACACTTACATTAACAACTGAACATAAATTTATTTATTAAGTATTACTCGTGCTAGGTATACTTGAATAAATTAGTAAAAGGGTGTAAAATTAGTAAGGGTTGACTAATTTGAAGCCAGCAGGATGAGCGATAGCTCAGTATTACCGGTATATGGGGCACTCCATCTAAATCCTCAAGGTTAGCAGAGCAATGAAAACCCCCTAAAAATTCATATTGAGGTGAGTATAGATGTCTATGGGGGAGAAGGATTTCATCAACTGAGCACTGCCACGAAACGGCAAGGTCGCAGGTTCAAATCCAATACGCGTTTTTTTTAAAATTAAATATAATTGTTACTTACTTACAATATATATACTATAATTGACACTAATGTCATACTACTGCACAAATTTTCTTAATAATATCATTTTAGAGGTATTGTAATTGTTTTATAATTTGCAAGGTTTGAGACCATATTTTTGCTGTATATTTGAAGATTTTCGAAAAATACAGAAATTCAAAGTCTAATTAATAAAGAAATGGACATAGTTAAAAATTGTGCCTTACAAGTTTCAAATTGTGCTTATATCCTATACGACCTTAAAAATACTGACAGCCATGGATGAAAAAAATAAGAGCGGGCGTTACACGCACAAACACACACGCCCACGCACAAACACACACACACACAAACACACACACACTCACACACACACACGCACCGTTAGCACTCAAACATATCGTAAAGCCTGTTTTATTTTCTGTTTTATTTCATTTTTAATTTTTTCTCTTTCATTTTGTAACTACTTGCTCAATTACCTTTTTAAATAGCTTTGTAACAGTTTGGTTTCGTAACTGGCATCTATAGATTTTTAATTGTTTGATTTATATATTTAATGTGTAATATGCTGTGAAACTGACAAATAAATAAAATATAAATATATAGTTCCTTCATGCTGGCTGACAGCAATAAAATAATAATGTACAGTTCTTTCTTTAAGATTAATATTCCTTTCCTAACCTCAAAGGAGTTCAACAGATACCCAGATAACATCTAAGCTAAACTTTGCCGCTTCATTGTTTAGATTCATCAAAGTCCCGTTGTACGATTTGTTTTCATCATCGGTATTTGGCACACTCCGCCTTAAATATATACGGTTTTGTTCAATAACCGAGTTACAGCTTGAAAGGACGTCTTATTCTATTGTTTGAGTCTTAAAGTTAGTTGTTGAGATGTAGGGCTGGTACAATGTCAGACCGACTGTAATGTAAAGAATCATAACCCTCCGTTCTTCGGTAAGTGGTAAAAAAAAAGAAATTATAAATTAAATCATGATTGACAACGATAATAATTTCGCATGCGGTTTGTTTTATAATAAGTTAAAAACCATAGCAAGTTTTGGCAGGACTCCCATCCACGGCCATTAAAAATTAAAAAAGCTTGCCCATTCTCTAGCTTGTCCTTCTTCTCGATATAAATAGTATTATATAATATCATTACAATATTATGGGCGAAATGTAATTGTTGTAGTGCAAATCAAAGTTTCCCGATTGTCCATGACGGTCAAATTGTCTGCCTTTCTTCTTCATACGTATTTAAAATACTTCACCCATCATCATCATCGTTCACTTATCAAAAATTTCACAATGTCATCATGTCGTGAATATAGAACTCTATTAATAAAGTAGAATGTCGGTGCCCTAGTGGCTAGGACGCCGGATTCCCATGCGAGAGGTCCGGGTTCAAAACCATGCAATGTCATGTACCAATGAGTTTTTCAGATTTTTTTCGAAGACTTATGTACATTTACCGACTGCTCTAACGGTGAAGGAAAACATCGTGAGAAAACCTGCATGTCTGAGGAAATTAAAAGTTTCCGAAGGCGTTTGAAATCCACCAATCAGCACTGGGCCCGCTCGGTGGATCACGGCCCGTGCCCCATTGTACAAGAGAAGCCTGTGCCCCAACAGTGATGACATTAATAGGCTGATGATGATTAATAAAGTAGAGTAAAGAAACTACTCTACGGTTATTTATAAACATTTTAGCGCCCAAAGAAAGTGCCCTTAAGACATAGTACTATAAATTTCCAAGAAGCGAAAGTGACCTTAATTTTGTAGAACCATCGGGAAACACTACACCGCCTTCGACCAGGCACATAGTCCTAACAAGTGCACAGATATGACTAACTTTCACATGCAGCCTATAAGGGTAAGTAAATTCCTGAACTGATTACTATAATTTTCCGTAAGATTTATGAAGTGGATGATATATAGACATACTCGTACTTTTTAATGTTGATAATAGTGAGCAAAATCATATTTAAATATTATATTAGAAAATGTGATTCAGGACTTGTCTATAAGGTTTGTTATGTGTAAGTATTCTAAATTAATTGTATTTATGGGAGTTGATAAAGTCAAATACTTATATGAAGTGTTTTTTGGAAATTTGCTAAGACTCAAATGACAGTGCTTTGTTTGTAGCCTTATAATTGAAACAACACAACAACTGTTTTCAATTAAATTATGAAAATAGGTAATCAAGTAGATTTTTACATGAAGCTCTTTACATGAAGCACCAGTGTAAAGCTTAGCGCTCACAATTCAAATAGTGACATTACACAATTAGACCGGTTGCTTTTTAATATCTCATATTTTGCTTTCATCGCAGGATAACAAAAATTATTGCAAGTCTGCTAGCCTCATAACTCTCCGTCATCTCTCCCGTACAATGTCAAGAATCTCGCCAGGTGCGTGCGCGCAGAGGAAAACCGATTGGACGATACATTTTTGTTGGTAGAGACAGCTGTATTATGATTTGTTGAAGCAAATCTGTATTTATGACTATTGTTTCCGACAATATAAGCCAAACATAATGCGATAAGACCGCCAAAATTGTTCTTCACTTTAATGCCATTTGTGTAATTCAGTGTGTGATGAATATACGAGTATAATATTATTACGGATCAGATGATCTTCGAAGCAAAATGTTGCCTAAGAATGTAGTTAAACTTAATCTGCACCTTATTCAAGATTCTAAAGCGTTCTTCAAATTAAAAATTGAGGATTTATTTGTTATATCAATATCGAAGTAATATTAAAAATATGCTTAAACGTAAAGTAAAGTAAAATACACTTTATTGCACTAATAAAAAACAACAAACAAGAGATAGAAAAGGAAATAGTGAAGTACAATTTAGGCGGCCTTATCGCTAAGAGCTTAGCGTAAAAAGTTTCAAATCTCGAAATACAACTTGTCAAAAATTAAATCAAAAATCTAAAAATATTACAGTGTCAGTAAATAAGTATAACTACTTGTCATCGAGTACCACTACATATGAGTACTACACACTTGTCATCGAGATTAAATGCGTATTGGTGATCTGGAACTTTCATCACATCATTAATGACCATTCAATTTTATTAGACCTAGGAAGACACATCAAGCTATATATCTGTGGAACCCTGTCGCTATAAGTTTTTGTTATGATATTTTATGCCTTGATATTTGTATGCAAGTATCAAACAATTGTTAAAGCGACAAAGTACTAAAGGATATAGATTATAGCCTGATGTGTATTACCTATTGTTTATTAACAGACACGTACAAACAGAAATACGTACACATAGCAATCCCGTTACAGAAATAGATCAACATATTCTGACGGATCCGACTTACCGTTAGATCTCCGATAGCCTAACGATACGTTTAGTTAGGTTACAGTCATTCGGTTTAATGCTATGCAATTTATTAAACGGTTGGACTAAAGTGAAAAACCTTAAGTTGTAACATGTTCACAAAAAATAAATGTGTAAAATAATTTCTTGAAAAAAAAACAGATGCTGATTAGTTTATAATAAGCGATATATAAAGGTTTTTTTTGTTAAGAAAGGTTTCGTCGTCAAAATAATATATGAAGAGATTTTAAATATGGACGAAGCTTGGCAAAATCTACCCAATCAAAACATTTTTTCTACAAATTGAAATTTCATCATTAATTTCTTCATATTTTTTTTTCATAAATTGGTAATGTTGTACAATTTATTTTAGTTTAGTCAAAATTCAAAATTTACTTATTCATTGTACTTTTAAATATATATTTTTACTGTATATGTCATGCGAATTTTTTGTCATCTTTTTGTATGTGATGTAATTTTTAAGTTACAAATAATTATGGACTCTTTTGTCTGATTCAATAAATTATTTAATTTGAATTTATTTAAAATGAAAAGCAATAAATGGTATGAGTATGAGTATGAAAAATAAAATAGCTACATTTATTTTAAAAAAAAAATTACTTACACAAAATTTTGAATGTTTAAGTAATAAAAATTCGAGTATAATTAAGTAATGATTTTTTTTTATTAATAACTTTAAGAAAATTAAATTAAAAATGACGTCAATAACTCACCTTACTAAAAAAACTGGTGCGTTAACCCTAAACCGCGTTTAATTTTTGAACGCGTGAAAGTAACGCGTCGACCGCTGCGTTAACCGAACGATAGACTGGCGGGCAAACCCGACGAACGGTATGCTGTGCCACTTACTACGTGCTTTCTTGTACAGTCCGCCGTATGTTGTTCCTGTGTGTTTTGTACAGTCAACCGTAGGGCTGCACCTAGGAGTAGGAACTAACAGCTATACTATTAATACTTGCGGTGAGGCAGCTTATATCGCTTATGTCGCTTTATATCTTTGCTTGCGATTTGCTTCTTCGTTCATTATGCGAACGGCTAAGGAATGGAACAGCCTGCAATGTCTGTCTGTATTTCCCGAAACCTACAACCTTGGGATCTTCAAGGCCAGATTGAATAGGCATTTACTGGACCCGCATGTTCCATCGTCGACCTCATCGTCGCTTACCATCAGGCGAGATCGAGGTCAAATGCGACTTTAGTAGTCAATAAAAAATAAAAAATATCTATATATTAATGTAAACAAGTTGTACCATTATACCAATATACTTGGTTTTTTTTCAAATTTAATTACTTAAGTACCTAATTTGCTTGAAAATAATATTACTAGTGTAATAAATAACTATTTATTCCGAGTTTTGGGTTTATTCAAAATAAAATAATACTAACATAACACTAAATTACATACTTAAGCTAAAATTACAAAATACCTAACTATTTTACAAGTAAAAGACCTGGCCCAGGTCGCTCCCTGCAGGAAGTGTCCCGAGGAGGCTGGCGGCGTTGCCCCGCTGTATAGCGAGGCTTATACGCTGAGCGAAGTAGAGGCCAGCCTTCTGGTCCCGGGATGTCTCTACGAGGCGCTTGGCTATTTCCCCGTAGAGGCAGTGGACTCCGGGCCCCCACGGCCCCAAGGTCTCCACCCCGAACGGCGCAAATATGCAATCACCACCCAGGCCCGCACTATTCTAAACATGAAGGAACGAGAAGCTAGACTAAAAGGGAGTCATTCATCCAAGTTTTTAAATAAAAGTTCCTAATTCTGCCCAGGCGAGGTTCTCCACACACAAGACCCGCCCATCGAAAAAAAAATCATATTTGTTTCATTATTAGTGCTGGACTACATGCACCGGTTCCAGCACCGGTTCGGCTGTCTGAAGCCAATCACAAGCGTTCCGCTCTCCCCCACTTGAAGACTGCAACGAAACGAACCGGGGCGCTAGAACCGTCGTCGTATAGTTCGAGCCTTAAGTTTTATTTAAAAAAACGTACCCCAAATCTCTCCGAAAGGATAAGTAATGTTTTTAAGCTAGCATTAATAACCTAGTTAGCCCTAGTTGAAAACCTGAAGTTACTCGTACTGTATGTCTTATCGCCAAAAGTGACCGTTTTTGATTTTATTTAAATATGTTTTTTTTATTCGATTGGCGGCGCTAGTGTGCGGAGAACCTTGCCTTTTCGTAAGAAAGCGCCATCTGTTTTTACAATGAGAAAGTAAGAACATGATTATGTAGACTCAACTCCACATCGATGCTTAGAATGTGAGTTAACTTAAAATTACTTTCGTTGTGCACTAGGTGGCGCGCTTCTTTCGACGGAAAAATGACAGTCATAAATTTAGTAGGATGTCGCTTGTTTTTTTTTACCTATGTACCTTTTGTATGGTCACGGGTCACGTTTTTTAACCTACATACTATATGACTGAAATATGTACTTGACCTAGGGTTTCGCTCTACAAAATTTGAAGATTTTTTCTGTTGGTTTTAGAAGAAAGTTAGTTATACCACAGAATATTACACATATATAGGTTCCTATTTTATTAGCGGCATATATTTCTAGGATGTTATCTATAGGTTATAACTTAAGTTTATAACAATAACGATAGGGTAAAAAAAAAATTCTTTACTTATTAAATTTTCGAGAAAAACGACAAAACTGTTAGTTTGAAAATTCTACAAATGAATGAATTATTGCTATTCTAATACTGAAATAAGAAGTATGAATGAACCGAGTTTCATTCATAACGACATGGATGAGTTTATGCCACCAACGCGCAAAATAATGGGGTTTACTTTTCTTTAGTATGGAAATCTTTCATACAAGTAAAAGGGTTATTTTTGTGTGTACTGTAGTACAAATGACCAGCAGATACCCCCTCCAAATATTTGCTACCAATAAAAGGGACCTTATATATACTGACGTGTTATACAAATGACTGTAAAGGAAACTAAGAGGCATGCCAAAACAAAAGATTCGTGGCGCTCCGCTACATTCTCTCTGCCTAACCCGCAAGGGATATAGATTGAAGGTATGTGTATATATATGTTATATGATACACGTTAGTTGTAGATCGATCTCTTCTCATACATTTTTAGAGATACTTAAGTAGATTTTTTAGAGTTTTGACAATTTGGTAGACAAAACTTACCTGCTTACTTAGTAGGTATCTTACATAGATAAGTAGGTACACAACTTCACGCTATGTCCCTTGCGGGGTAGGCAGTAACTTAATCTGCATTAAGTAAGTAGGTACCTCCCACAGTAAGATATTTTATCACACCATGTAAATGCCATTTAAAATTCCTGATTCGCCTGTATATAAACATAACCAATAACTCGAAAACTAAATAATACAATATTAGGTATTAGTAGTAATATACCTATAGTAATATTCATGGGTAAGGCAATGGCAAACCTCTTCATTACAAAATCTGCCACGACAGTCGTAATCTCGACCACGACCTTCAGCAATGAGGAATCCGACTTATCTTATGATAGGGGGCCGGGAATGCCGCTGGAGCGGAACTTCGACCCTTGAGGATCTTTTGTGCTTGCCCTATTTTACACACTGCTTATCACGATGTTTTCCTTCACCGTTAGAGCAGGCGGTAAAGTACGTACGTCTTCGAAAAACTCATTGGTACATAGCATGGTTTTGAACCCGGACCACCCGCATGGGAGTTCGGCGTCCTAGCCAGTAGGCCACCGACGCTCGGAATACGACATAGTAATATACCATGCCACCGATTTATTCCCGGTTCATCCTTTTTACGAATCTACAATTCCTGATCTGTCCAGAAAAAAATTCCGGATTGGTATCAACCAAGTACCAAGGAAGTACCGAGGCAAAAAATGAAAGTAATTGTAACTAGGTACTAGGTACTCGTAGATGGTTATTGTCACAATGATTACACATTTTTTTAAAAGCTTGTTCACGTGTTTTCGTCTCCGCATTGTGACAGTTAGGGGGAACGTGCCATAAATCGCGAATAACTTCATAAGAAAGCGAGTATAATCGGTCCAGAGCACTTTCCATGCGATAAAACTGGTTTTATTGGAAACATTACTGTTTGCTCGATTTTCCACTCTATACGCCGCATTACTCTAGAAGCTCAGTGTCAAGTGGTAAAAAGCTTACAAAATTATTGTGCCCATAAAATTTAGGTATTGGAGCGATCGAAAACATTTCGTACTTATTTTGATTCAAATCAATTCAATTTAATATTTTTATTTTTCAGATAACTAGATCCATTGTGTTAGTGTACTTAAAAACTATGTTAGTAAATATATTCAGCAAAAATTGTTTGATGCCGCGTCTAAATGTTTCACGAGTCTAAATACCTCCGTAGGTACCTACCTAAGTGATTAATAATTGTTGAAACACATTTTTCGCTCTCTCATACTTAAAGCATCGTTTTAAATAGAGATTGTGATAGTCCACACTTTTAACAAAAAAATCTTTCGAAACTATTTGAATCGAAAAATTGAAACGCGACTGAATTCCAATGCGTGAATTTTGACAGTTTTGTCGGTCAAAAAGTATAACAGAATCAAAATCAAAATGTTTTTTATAAGTAAGTACCTTATAGTACATTTTTACAACGCTATTCTTTTTTACTCTACCACCGCTTCGTAAGGTGCTATAGCTGAAAGGAAAGAAGCGGCGCAAGAAACGTTCAGCAGCACATCTTTTGAAATAAATATATCTTACAATAATTATGAATACAATCATATATGTACACAATGTGCAGAGCTGAAGTTGAATTTAGGACCAAGCCTCTTTATCATTTAAGTAGTCATTTATTTTATAATAACCCTTTTTCTATAAGGTCCGTCTTATATGGGTCGTAAATTTTTTTCTCTGTCATATTTATTACGGTATCAAGTATCTTATTATAAAATCGTACACAGTGACTAATAAATGATGTGTTAACTTTACTGAGTCTTAAGTGTGGGACTGCAGATCTGAGGTGGTAGGTACTGTTTGTCAAGTCCTTACATCACTAGTAATATAAAAGGTCTTTGTTACATAGATAATAATTTTGCAAAAACACTAAACTATACTACCTAGTTGTGCCATCGATAGGCATAGTTATATTAGGGATCATTTGTTTACAAGCTGAAATGAAAGAAGTACCTATCATCATCATCAGCCTATTAATGTCCCCACTGGGCGCAGGCCTCCTCTTGACCAAGGGGGTACGGGCCATGATCCACCGAGAGACTTTTCTTTTCCTCAGACATGCAGGTTTCCTCACGATGTTTTCCTTCACCGTTAGAGCAGCCGCTAAAGTACGTACGTCTTCGAAAAACTCATTGGTACATAGCATGGTTTTGAACCCGGACCACCCGCATGGGAGTTCGGCGTCCTAACCACTAGGCCACCGACGCTCATCTATAGTTACCTTTTTTTTTGAGTGTCTACAAGTTAACAAACAAAGTTATAAACATACATATGCGAATAAAACTTCTCTTCTTCTTCTAAGTCGTATTCCTCATTGCTGAGGGTCGTGATCATTCTAAGGAATTAATCACATAGAACGGCTCTCGTGGTAGTTTTAATGGGGCCGTTTGCCATTGCCTTCCCCTTTTCACACACTGGTTATCTCAGTATGCAGGTTTCCCCACGATGTTTTCCTTCACCGTCAGAGCAGTCGGTAAATGTACGTATGTTCGAAAAAACCGAAAAACTCATTGGTACATGGTATTGCCTGATTTCGAAATCGGACCTCCCGCATGGGAGTCCGATGTCCTAGCCACGAAACCACCGACGCTCGAATAAAACTTATATACCTACTAAATCTTGATGACGAAAAAATATATATAATAGCTTATTAACCATTAGGTGAACAAGACTGTCCCTGAAAATAAACTGACGTACAGAGCAAACATTGTCATTAATAACTATTAACTATTTTCCAATTGTATTAAATCCAATTGATGAATCCACAGTCAAGAACAAAAGTTAGTAATACATTGTTTGAAATCACAACACTAACAACCTCACGTTCCACGTGACCTGCCAAGCTTATCATTTTCATCTGAGTCTCATAATTGCAGAGGCACAGAGAGATAAATACTTTGAATCCTCACAGAGTCACAGCTGCTGATTTCTACTGATAAAATATTCGTGCTATTTCAATCTGCAAGTCGAGTGTAGAGAGGTTTGAATTAACTTATGAGGTAAACACTAAAATTAAGATTGTTTGTTCTACTTAAGAAGTGAGATACGTATATACTATTAGTCTAGGCTTTTACGCAAGACGGTATCAGTCATGAAAACATCAAAATCATTTCCTCTGCCCGAAGGTTGCCTGGAAGAGATCGCTCTTAGCGATAAGGCCGCCTAAATTGTATTTCACTATTTCCTTTTCTATCTCTTGTTTGTTGTTTTCAATTTGTGCAATAAAGTGTATTTTACTTTACTTTACTTTAAAACACTGGCTGACCTATTACGAAGTAGTGAAGCCAGATTCGAATCGAATGCTAAAGGATTCCTTCACAAGGAAGACGAAGATTGGGAAAAGCTGAATAAATACTTTACTGAAGAAGCATTTAACACTCCAAAACTCAACTGTCGTGATATTAATTAAATAAGTTACAATTTAATACCTGAGTAGTATTGTGAGCATGAAGGTAGGAACGCCCGGGAGGGAGTCTAATGTTTTTTTAATCCATGATTGTGAGGGATTACTTCATGCAATTGTCTGTAAATATTTGACATTAGTGTCTATTAAATGCTGCTATGTCACCCAATTTTTGCAAAGGAAAATAAAAATCGACAGTGAGCAACACTCAAACAATACTCTTTAACTTTTTACTAGACAATAATTGACAGAAGATATTTCTTTTATCTATGTTTGTGTTGCCATACATATTTTTCTATACATCGGTACACACATGCGGCTAGATTGACTATTGAGTCGATCAAGTGGAGTCTATCAAGACTTCACAAAGAATTATTAGTGTCTTGGTCCGTTGTTTTAAAGAAAACTCTCGCGAGAACAAAGTGTAGCTGTTCCGGCGTTTCCGGAAACAAAAATACAACAAACTCACTTCATTACGCGGCCCTTCACAAGCTGACAAGGGCTCTTTTTTGCTAAACAATTCCGAATGAACAAAAAAGTTCCTTTGTAGCAACGGTGAAAATGTGCGAAAGTTTGAGGCAAACGATAAACTAATGATCGAGGTAGCAGTAATACAAATACCTACTGTTTTTGCAATTAAATTGAATAATGGAACACAACCAAGTCAACATCAAACGAATATAAATAATTTTTCTCTCTTCATTCTGAAATTAGGAATGATTACATTCCTATAAATATATCATATTCATTTCCTTCTAAAAGTTTAAATGAAATAACAAAACAAATGAAATGTCGGTATCTAAACTGAAGAAGTAAGATGCAACAGAAATTCTAAAAAAAGCGAAAACAACAAAGAGAAGATTATTAATAAGGTAACTTACCAAATAAATTCATTTGTCTGACGTTTTGTTGATCTTCACAGTACAAATAACCCGCTGTGCTGCTTCCTTGGCTCACTTTACCTTTCAAGAATACTGCGGTATAGATTTGATTCACTTTCAACTAAGCCATAACTTCATTCCGTGGTCACGAATCTAGCAATTACTGCAGCTAAAGATATTTCTTTAAAATTTTATTACATCTCCATTATAATGATTTCTTCTCTAACCTTTGTAAAGGTTACGTCTAGGAGTACTTTCTGTACAAAATTGTATTTGCTGTCAACAAAATTGGTTGCTATTACAAATTCACTCCTATTTCTTTTAGAGATTCAGTTTTGGTCTGCAAATAATATCGTTGTTATGCACATCGGTAATGTATGAGCTTCTTTGTATCTCGTGGATTCCACTTTTCCTTTCTTTTGGGAGCCATGCGTTAGATTTAATAGTACATAATAGCAGTCTATTGCTACTCAATTGCGTAATATAACATTTTTATGTATGACATATGCGATATCATCAAAGAATATTAGTTTTTTTAAATTTATGTCTTATGTAATCCTTTAAATATCATTGGGTTGTTAAATTTTATAAACATCTCTTATTCCAACTTTAATTTTTTGCTTACTTTTTATATGATTCCATTTTCTGTCAAATTGTAATTTCATGTAAATTCGAGACGAAATCTGTACTTTAGTTGGTTGTTAACTCGTTCTAGTTCTTCAATGTCATCGCTTATTGCTCTATCTTTATCATGTAGATCTTAATAAAGTTTATCTCAGGTAGTTAGAAAGTATGGTGTAACATAGCAATGTCATTCATTTCCTTTGGCAATTTGTTCTTCGTCTTTATACCACTTTCCAAGGCTTAACGACGCTCTGTGACGTGTCCAGCTGAAAAAAAATGTATGTCAGTTTTAGTGTCATTTGCACTAGCATAATGTTCATATTAGCATTGTTTCTACATTCATCATGACTTAAAGGTCAAACAACGTGAAACTAAGCTTAATAACTATAAATAATTCGCGAAAAGTAAATAATCCACGTGAAGTGAGAGTTTATTATTACAACCTGGTGGTTAACTGGTTAGGGCTCATCTTGAGCAGACAAATGCAAGAACTCGATATAATTTAGAGAAATTAATTTCGTCACTTTTTGTCACTTTATTAGGCAATGAATTTCCATTTGCGATGTGAAAAATGACAGGTGTAGCGTAGAATTAGCAAAAACATAGTAAAAAATCGTAATCTATGTCACGAATTTAACTGAAAAACATGATGATGATTCATTCATTCGCTAGAATTGTCAATCCAATGCCATAAAAGGGTGATTTGAGCTTTCTATAATTCCATTCTTCGAAGATTACTTGACGTGGGAAACATACTTCGATGGCAACAAAACTGATTAGATCTAGCAATGTTGCTATTATTTTGTATTTTCTACTTTGTTGTGATTGTGTGTGTATGTATGATGTGTTTTAATTGTGTTTTAAGTTCTATACTAATGTCTTATTTCTATTTTATAGAGAACAAAGCTTAATAAACTTCAAATCCGAAATATTTTATCTTTATGTACGGTGAACATATTTTTTTTACCTACGACGTAAAAGGGAGGTTTTCAATTCGACGCGTAGTATGTGTATTTGTCTCGAATTTTCTCTTGATTTTGATGGAATGTATTGCGATTGTTTGAATTCGAGAAAATTATGAGTTAAAACAACGAAATATTTTTATTTATTAAGCATTTAGCCATACTGGGCGTACTTAAATAAATTAGAAAAACTGGTTGAAAACATTAAAACCTGCCACCTAATTAATTACCTACATTTTTTTAAAGTTAAGTTAAGTTTCCCAATTATAAAAGTTACATGACATTTTCACATTATGAGCATCAATGCTAAGAAACAAATCATCAGGATTTTCCAGCCTCCGCGAGTGGCATCTTGATACCTACTTGTCACTTTAACTTCGTAGAGTCGGTTTCTATTTATAATTTTAAATATTTTTTATTGATTCTGGTCATTTCTAATTCCTCGTCGCCATTAGCAGCCGTCGTGACTGGAGAGACCAGAGCATTTGATACAATTTCTTCAACCATAATCATTTTCTGGTTTTGTGCTAGTCGTGCGTTTGGTGCCCCAGATATTACTCGTATGCCATCAGACTGTTTTAATTGACAGAAAAACGAAAGTGAACTTATGTGAAGGAGTTAAAGGGAGCGAGACATTTATTTGCTTTAAAAGAGTTTCCGAAATCGCTACAATACGAGTATCGCCATTATTATGGGAGAAAGACAAGAATGAGAATTTTGTTGAGGTAAACGATTACAGTGTCTACTTTGTCTTTGTGCCGTGTCGTGCCAACACAAAGAAAAGCACCACCCCAACTCTTCGTTTTTGTAGATACTATTCTACGAGTACGTACACCTCTAGACGACGGCGGCGATAGGCTCGCCACCTAGTACGTTTGTCCACCAAATCTTACGCCGAAACGTGGGAACTACCTATGATGAAGGTGGTGCCTCTGTCTACCCCTACCCCTATTGTCTTTAACAAGTTATTAAAAAGCTCAACGCCTCTATATCTCTATCTCATGGGTGCAATTAATGCATCTAACATAGAGTAAAGAAAGGATTATTTTCTTCATCCAAATCATCTAATTTAAATCATTGCCAATCAAATTAACTTAACTAACTATGGTTTCTTTATTTGAATGTAAATTACTGTTATAACCAAAATTACTTTCTCGCCCATTTAACCATGTGGTATTAATAAATATCCACTCTTTACGTTCCTTTGGTGAAAGGGTGATATTGCACTATGATAACATATATACAAGCTTACGTGCAGCTTGCACCAGTGCTCCGCTGCACCGACCCAGTTAAGGACCACTTTCTATAAGGACAACAATGGACTATGTTATTAGTTTTTTGAAACCCTTTAAAGGCAGTTTGATGACTTTTCGATGAGACGACGGCTTTATTAACTCCAATTCTCGAATAGTTTTTTGTCTATGTTCCTTTGCCTTCAAAACCAATCTTAGCTAAAGCTAAACCACCTTTCTCTAGTTTTTTTTATGCAATCATTATCAGCCTGAGTCTACCACTAATTGGGTACGTCAATATGCCTCAGAGCTTGTGGTCTGCTTACTTATTTATTTTTTAAACTATTACAATTTGTTTCTTGGCACCCAAAAACCGCATAGTTGATTTATGTGGATGCTGCAAATTTCCGTTGTATTATTTTACAAAATTACTATTCCGACTGATTACATAGTATTTGGCACTAGCAAACTAAGTATTAATTTCAATCGATTTGGTGATAAATCTTTGTTTTTTTGTGGCAGTTATCAGCATCACCGTAACAAGTAATATTGCAAATTGCTTTATTAATTTCATCGTCAGCATATTTATGTCCTCACTGTTGGGGCACAGGTCTCCAGCGGGCCCAGTGCTGATTGGTGGATTAGACACGCCTTCGGAAACTTTTAATTTGCTCAGACATGCAGGTTTCCTCATGATGTTTTCCTTCACCGTTAGAGCAGTCGGTAAATGTACGAAAGTCTTTGAAAAAATCCGAAAAACTCATTGGTACATGAGTATTATTATTAAATAAGTTCACAGAGGCTGCTTATCGATTTATATCGTCCCGGACATAAAAGTCATTAAGAAAATTAATTTTCTTTGTATTTTTATAAAATTTTTGTGTGCTGTACAATACAATTAGCCTGTAAGTTGTAAACATTGTGTGTTAATAAAAATAAATAATTATCATGAGAATATGGAATATGGCTGTCCCTAACCAAACTTTTCCATCAGTAAAAGTTCAGTTCAGTTCTTTTCTTTTCTTTTACTTTTCCCTGCAAGTCAGAGGTGCTGGGATGACGTCGTTTGCAAGTTCATATCATCCAGACTCCTGAACAGTAGCTGCGGTCCAACCCGCGCCAGGCTGCTGGCCGTGGCCGCCAGGGAATCTGGCCACTGGCTACACGCCTACCCCTCCGCCAACACGGGCACTTTCATTAACAACGAGACCCTTCGCTTAGCGATCGCTCTCCACCTCGGTGCCGAGGTCTGCGCGCCTCATAAGTGCCCGTGTGGTGCAGATGTCGACCCCCTCGGTCACCACGGTCTGTCCTGCCAAAAGAGCGCCGGTCGCTTCTCCCGCCACGCTGCCTTAAACGACATTCTGCGTCGCTCTCTTGCCACCGTCAACGTACCGGCCATCCTGGAGCCGAACGGTATCATGCGTGATGACGCCAAGAGACCGGACGGAATGTCGTTAATACCCTGGAAAATGGGACGTGCCCTTGTGTGGGACGCTACTTGCGTAGACACTTTGGTTCCGTCCCACCTCCATAGTACGTGTAGGAAGGCCGGTCGGGCGGCTGAAGCGGCTGAGGGCCTTAAGGCCCCCCACAAATATAGGGACATCGGCAACCAATACAACTTTGTTGCATTTGGTGTAGAGACCCTTGGTCCTTGGGGCCCTGGAGCTTGGCCACTGTTCCGAGAGCTGTCCAAGCGTTTGTTCGATGCGACGAGGGACCCAAGGGCTGGCGGCTATCTCGCCCGAAGGATCAGTATAGCGATCCAGCGGGGCAACGCCGCCAGCATCCTCGGTACCCTACCACACGGGCCTAATCTAAGAAATTTTATAAGTTACATTTAATTATTTTTTTGCTTGCTTCTGTAATTGTTTGTGTAAATTATTTGATACATTCATACGAATGTTAAGAAATCATAACAAAATGTTATTGCGCCGGGATTCCACAGAGTCCTTGATGCATCTTCGACTGTACCAATTTAGTCCCCTTATTTACAAATATTATCACAAATTGTTGATGCATAAAAACAACAGTTCTTATAAAAAATGGCTATCAAAATTATCTCCTCGTTTCGGCTCGTTGGTCGCATATTCACTATAATTTCCATTCATCTTTCTTTGCTATAAGAAGATCAAATCTAGTAATGACTAACTATAGTAAAATTTTAATACCTATATCCATTACAGAATTTTTCTATAGTTGGATTAATATGAAAAGATAATGAGATATGTAATTATGAGGTATCATTATTATAGATGCGAAAGTTTATAAACGAGATATAAGTAACTTACCTACATGGAAAGAAAGTAATAAATAATTTCTAAGTTATTGTGTGTACCTTATTGTGACACTGAGGGACATAATCGTAGTAGTAAATACCGCTTCATACAGGGTGAAACAAAGTTAGAATAAGAATAAGTTTATTTGTGCGGTAAGATGACAAAGTATTCATAGTTCATACACAAGTAGGAACTTAATGTGTGCAATAGGTGAGCAAAAGGTAACAATAAACGCTGAACTCCGAACTAGGAAGTTCCTATACCTCGGAGGACAGATCTCTTCTGTGACCAGTGGAAATGAACATGTAACAGAACAGTCGTTGGCCAAGCCAAGAAAATATTAAATTTTGTATAGAAAAGTAAAGTATTTGTATAGACCATTCTTCAGATCTGAGAACAGAAAATTAGGACAAAGGTCACATTATTTTTTAATGCGGAACAAAAATGTTATGCTTTCATAATTAAATTTTATTTAGATACAAAGAGTGTTAGGTACAAATATTTTGGAGGGGGATTATTAGAAACAATATTTTCACGAAAATATCTGAAATCACTTTTGCTACATGGTATCATCGGTATAATCCAAATCGTTATCAACTTTTGCTAAACATCGGGAAAATTAAGAATGATCTGATAACAAATAAAGCAGTTTTCGCTTGGAGTTGTTTTATAAATCATCATAGAATATTTTTATTACATCCTGTATTTACCGACATATTCCTGAAAGCAGTTACTTTCTAATTTGAAATTTCTATTCCTAGTTAGGTACAGGTATATTTTCTTAGAAGCACTTAGCTAAGTAGAACAGTCCCTTAGGGTACAGTACTCGTACAACTGGTTTTCAACGATAAATCTTAATAGAATGTGTAATATCGTTTGTCAAATAATCATCATCACCATCACTCATTTCCCAATATTTAGAATATGCCTCCCCCTTCTCCCTCCACTTTCCTCGGTCGGTATGTCAAATAATTAAATCAGAAAATATTAGTTACATACTCAATCTGATTTAGTCATGCTAAATCTGTATATAGTATCTAAGTAGGAACCCTTACAGTTTCGTCACGTCTGTCTGTATGTCACTCTTTTTATTCAGAATTTCTACCCTACCGAATGCGTGCCCAAAATGCTCTAGGTCAGTTTTTTATTTTTTAAAGCTTAAAAAAATTAAGAGCGAAGTAAAAAATTGTATTACTTACAATAAGTACCAAAATATCTGCCTAAAATGAGATTTTCCAATAAAAAATATTCCTGAATAGCACGAGAAATTGAAAGCAGGCTTCTTTGTCGTCTAAATTGTCGATGATAAACGCACGTGCGCGTACGTTTAAAGATCACACCCCCCGACGAGCGTGTAATATGGCACAAATTGTACTGTATTGACCTAATATATATTTTTTATTTATTCCGGATTTGTGGCAAACAAAATTACCCGATTTTAAAATTTCGAAAAAGGTCCCTACTTACAAAAAATCACCCGAATTTAAAATTCCAGATTCGACACAAAAAGAAAAGCCAAAAAAATCTCCCGAATCTAAAATTCGGCCACAAAATACCTATTGCCATAATACATGATACAGTCGTCCAAATATTTTCCTGATTTGTGCAGAAAGCATTT
Organism: Hofmannophila pseudospretella; assembly: GCA_947369225.1. Taxonomy (NCBI): domain Eukaryota; kingdom Metazoa; phylum Arthropoda; class Insecta; order Lepidoptera; family Oecophoridae; genus Hofmannophila; species Hofmannophila pseudospretella. The sequence goes on along the minus strand of OX376328.1, from coordinate 4,889,866 downwards.
AATTTATAAATATTATAGGTACTTACTTACTTATTGATTTTTTCATCTTTGATTACTCGCTGTATGACCAATATAGATATCGAATAGTTAAGAAAAGCAAGAAAAAGTATACGATACTTTTTTACCTTTTTTCAATGCTGTCCTTTATTCAATTTTTCATAAAAGAGAATCAACTCTAAAATTAACAGAGGAACGATTCTTCTAAGTCGTGTTTGCTGAGGGTCGTGATCATTCTAATGAATTAATCACATAGAACGACTCTCGTGGCAGATTTAATGGGGTGTTTGCTATTGCCTTCCCCGTTTCTCACACTGATTATCTCAGTGTGCAGGTTTCCTCGCGATGTTTTCCTTTAGCGTCAGAGCAGTCGGTTAATGTACGTCAGTCTTTCGAAAAATACGAATAACTCATTGGTACATGGCAGTGCATGGTTTCGAACCCGGACCTCCCGCATAGGAGTCCGGTGTCCTAGTCACTGTGTCACCGACGCTCTCGTACGTCATTACTTTTTAATTATCGTCAGAGCAGTCGATAAATGTACGTAAGTCTTTGAACAATACGAAAAGCTCATTGGTACATGGCAATGCCTGTTTTCCAACTCGGACCTCCCGCATAGGAGTCCCACGTCCTAGCCACGACCGACGCTCTTTTAACGACACTTATCTAAAATTGCTCTACAAATTCTAAAATCAGTTGTTACAATGTCACTTTCGAGAACATTACATTATTTTTAGAGGTTGTTGCTGTTTCAACCCGCTGAATCTGGATCTTAATCACATAATGATTGTCATTGAGCCACCATAGTTATAGCACCATGCAATCTAATACCTCCCCTAACACAATGGAGCAAGGTATAAGATAACTAATCGGAATCTAATTGAAACGCCATGGTTTAGAATCCCGGTTTACATGGTAATTTAATCTTTATGTTTTTTCTATGCATGAGACCTAGACTAATGGTAGACTATATTGTTCTAGATTTTCAGGTAAACTGTCCTTGTACAGTTTTTGTAGACTTTACAGACTATAGGCTATTGATAATAGTAAAATCTAGTACGAATCTAAGTATTATCTTCAGATAATGGATGCTTTTTCAATTTTTGTTTGTTTAATTAATTTTCTATTTTATGTTCCATTTTATTATTGACCTAAGTATATATTTTCTGTTTACAATTCCTGTAAAGAATATTACCAGCCACTTATGATACAGTAGGCGAATTGTAAATAAAATACTTACAAATCCAAAAATATTCCGTTAAATTTCAACTGCATCAATGAATATTCGGAACTGACACTGCACTTCACACAACCAAGTTTATATTAAAAAAAATTTTTTTCTGAATGTAAATATTTTTTACAAAACAAACGACTGCTCGGTTCCATACAAGTAAACGTAATGGTTCGAACAAACTGACAGACTTTACCAACTTAACCTATGCTCTTACTGTCACTTTGCTCTTAAAAATCAACTCTTTAAGTTAATCTTTAAAGTCTATTTTTATTCAACTATAATTAACTCAAGGTACACACCGGTAAAGGTAAAAGTGAATAAGAGCACTTTTTTCAATGTTTTCAATGCGTAGGTTAATATTTTAATTTGATAAGTCAATATCGATAAAGAGAAACTGTTCTGATTTTTATTTTTAATTAATGTGACAGATTTTCACGTTTTACAAAATTTTTTTTAGTCTAACTTACAAAGCTTCACATTGGAGTTGACATTCAGGTTTTTTTTGCAGTTATTTATCTCGGATATAACTCTGAGATAAACTGTAAAAGACATATAGGCATCAATGCAGGATAAAATCTAAACCCATTGGTTACTGGTAATATTTAGCAATAGGATTTTTCGGGCGAATAAAGAATTTTAAGTTCTTGAAATTTTTAGGACTCAATTCAGGATTAAAGCTGTTTTCTTAAAAGGTACCTTTCATCATCACCCTTCCTTATTCTTGGAACACAGCAGGTGCGGTCCACAATGGGTGCGGTCACGTTCTAGCGTGCGGGCCTAGTGCTATGATTGGTGTATTTCACTGTCTTCGGACTTTTTCCTCAACCGTGCAGGTTTCCTCGCGATGTTTTCCTTTACCGTTTTTCTTCAGTGTCCTATATCGAGACAATAAAAGTCGATCCCATATTGCTTCTTCTTAAACCTAACCTACCTACTACTTTCCATCTTACAACCTCATTCAATTATCAGATGAGTCAGGGAAAAATCTAAGTATTTACCTTCCTAAACTTTTAAGAATTGAATAGTACATTGTTAGTAATGGGAAACCTATTAATCTTGATTCTAAAGCCAGCGATAGCACACAAATAATGTGAGAAACAAGTCTAGGCCATTGTAAGTGATAATTTGTAACGACACCATGGGAATTTACGCCTTGTGAGTGCGAAAAATTTAGTTCTGAACCGTTCTGCGGATTTGATAGAGGTAAGCGAACTCTCTTTGAACGACGTGGTGAAAACAAGAGTGTTAAACCTGAGGTGTCATAATAATAAGTAAGTACTTACTTACCTGTATATAAAAAAAAATAGATATCTACCACTACCCACTGTCGGTGACTACCCAATATGGCCTACTGGGTATACTGGTATTTAGTATAATCTTAGATTAGATTAAGGGTTAATAATGTATTAAGTCATATTATAGAGGGTGTAGTGTAACAAAAACCCTCTATAGTCCCAATAGGGGGGTGTAACTGGACAACTTTCACTATGGAGAAAACACTGATCTCGCGAAAATATCTGCTGGTATTTTGTTTTTAAAAATTTTGGACGTATATGGAGGTATTGAACATTTGTATGGAATAGGTGATTTTTTTTCGCGACTTTGGGTAGGCTCGATTGTGAAAGTTGTTCAGTTTCGGATACTAAACCCCTTTCGGGACTATAGGGGTTTTTTGTTACACCCAGTATAAAGTTAATCATCGATTAAAATCATTTTTTTTAACCGACTGCAAAAAAGGAGATCTGAATTAGATTTTTTTAAGTATTTACCTAAGTAAGTATTTTTTTAACCTCGAATCCTAGGTCCTTTCTCTTTAAATCCCATTGCAACCTAGTAATTAATTCTACTCACTAGTGATGGGTACGGATTGAATACAAGTATGAAGCTTTCACGTACCTACTTACTTTCTGCATAACAATTGATACCTATACCAGAGTGCAACATGGATACGTAACCAATTTTACCATTGAGTGCTGATGAGAGAAAACTGCTAGAGGAAATCTGCATAATATCGAGAAGTAGATTTCATAAGTGGATTTGATGACAGAATGAAAGTTTCGTCGATACTTACTTATACCGATTCTTATCGATTACGGATTTCGTATCATCATACATAACATAGGAGTTGAATACGTAGTAACAATTAGGTAACTCGTGGCTGAGCAATGACCATTTATTCTAGTGTATGGTAAAAAAGAATACGGAGACAGAAAATACAAAATAATATGGCATAATGTTATCTGATTGGCATTGGTGTCATTTGTGTTCATTCACCTTGCGCTCCAAGATTTTTGAGTATGATCCTTCTTCTGACATTTTTTTTCGGAAAATAAGAAAGAAAAAAAAATTTGGAAATAGTACCTATGTAGAAACTTTGGGTGATGGGCATGAATTTGAACCTACATTTTCCCACGCTTAGGCCTTAGCTAGAACTTACATTCGATGTGGTTTTGGGGTTTATACGTAAAATGAATATTGAATGATTTTAAGAGACGAAATCTTGGGGGTTTCAAAGGCTTCAGCCAAGAAACAGAAATATCAGAATAGAAACCATCCAACCAACAACCAATTCATGGGCAATACTGCGGACGGGAAGGCTGAAGAAATTCTACGTAGGTACTTACCTAGGTTCTAAAATTACACTCATGAATTATGTATCTCTGATATACTTAGGTTGAGATAGGTGTCGAAAAACTATCCATCTTTAGCATATACAATAAAAAAAATTGAGTCAAAGAGGTGCAAATAAGTTTACTAGTAATTAGAACTTCCTTGCAATTAAAATACCCTATTGTGAATTCAAGTTTCGTTGTCCAATTGTTAGTACAGCGACACCTAGTGATTTACAGAGGAACCCCAGTATGCTCTTGCACTGTAGTGTTGAAACAGCTTTGTAATTGGACGTTGTAGTTCCAATAATTTTGGATAGATCGCGCTGTTCTGAAAAATTATATATTTTTTAACTGTTTTATCGGGAAAACTGTCTCATCTTATGTCATCTCCCATCTTCTGAAAACATTATCATAAATACGTAACGATGTTGATTGATGTGACACTTAGTTACAGGTTTTCAGCAGTGGTATGGCTAAATCTAAGGCCCAACGCACACCGCTGGACTCACGGCGCGGCGTCTTACTTCGATAACAATTGAACGAAACCTTATCTGCACTGAAAACGGTTTAAAATGGAATGACAATAGCAAGCGAATCGGCATGGGGCGAAGCGGCTCGTAGCGCGGCGGCTCCAGGCTGTGCCCGGATGTATGGTGGCTTAGTAGGCGGCGTCCCCAGGCGCAGCCGCACAGAGCGCGATCCGCGCCGCGCCTCCAATCAATTTTTTTTTTAAAGAAAAAATATTAAAAATGGTTTAATAATTATTTAATATAAAATATTATTTATTTTAATATATATATATATATATGTATGTGTGTGTACGCTCATATATATATATATATATTAAATATTTAATGTATATATATAATCTAATATAAAAACCCCCCAATAAACTAATAATAACTCAAATAATATTAAATTTTAAACTAATTTCCTGTAAAAAAATTAGTATTCGTAAAAGTCCGTAACCCCCTAATTTTAATATAATTCCAGCTAAAATTATTGATCCAGAAACAGGAGCTTCAACATGAGCCTTAGGTAATCACAAATGAACAAAATATATAGGTATTTTTACTAAAAAAGCTATAATTATAGAAAAATATAATAAATATATATTTATATTAAAAAACTTTAAAAAATATATTATAATATAATTTGTATCTCTTAAAATAAAAAAAATCCCTATTAATAATGGTAATGAAGCGAATAAAGTATAAAATAATAAATATATTCCTGCCTGAATTCGTTCTGGTTGATACCCTCATCCCACAATTAACAATAAAGTAGGAATTAATCTACCTTCAAAAAATAAATAAAATATAAATAAATTATTAACTCTAAAAGTTAAAAATAATATTATTAATAAAAAAATAATATTTAATAAAAAAAAATTAATGTAAAATTTATTTTTAAATAAATTTTCTCTTGCTATAATTATTAAAATTCTAATCCAAATTCTTAACATAATTAAACCAAAAGAAATTATATCACATGAATATATATAACTTAAATTAGAAAAATTTATAATATTTACAGATAAATTTATAAATATAAATATTATTATAAATAATAATATTTGAACCATTCAAAATATATTTTTTATAAAACATAAAGGAATCATAAAAATTATTATAAATAAAAATTTTATCATTATAATAAATTAAATCTTTGAAAATAATCATTACCGTGAGTTCGAATTATTGATACTAAAATAGATAACCCTAAAACCCCCTCACAAACAGAAAAAACTAAAAATACTATTAATATATATATATATCATACTCAATAAAACTTATTATTACCAATATTAAAAAAAAATTCTTAAAACAATAAATTCTAAACTTAATAAAACAATTAATAAATGTTTATGTTTTGAAACAAAAATTATATTCCCAATAACAAATATAATAACTATAACTATAATACTTATCATTAATGTTTTTATAGTTTAAAAAAAACACTGGTCTTGTAAACCATAATTAAGAATACTCTTTAAAAACTTCAAAGAAAAAGAATTATCTTTATCTATAATCTCCAAAATTATTATTTTTATAAACTATTCTTTGATATTACTAAATTATTCTTATCATTTATATTATTATTAATTTCTTTTTTTATATTTTTATTAAATCACCCATTATCTATAGGATTAATAATTTTAACCCAAACTTTATTAACATGTTTATTATCAGGAATATTAATTAAAACTTATTGATTTTCTTATATTTTATTTTTAACTTTTTTAGGAGGATTACTAGTTTTATTTATTTATGTATCAAGAATTGCCTCTAATGAACTTTTTATTGTCCCAATAAATATAAAAATTATAATTATTTTAATAATTTTTTTTCTTTTATTTTCAGAATTTCATTTTGAAATAATTTAAAATGAATAAATTTTAATAATAATTCTGAAATATATAATTTATTTTACAATTTTTTATTTTTTAATAATGAAAACAAAATCAATTTAACTAAATTATATAATAGACAAACATTTTTAATAATAATAATATTAATTATTTATCTTTTTATTACATTAGTAGTAGTAGTTAAAATTACTAACATTTTTTATGGGCCCCTTCGACCCTCTTCAAATTAATTATTTAAATTTTAAATACTAATGATAAAAAAAAATTTTAAACCAATCCGAAAAATACACCCAATTTTAAAAATTATTAATGGGTCATTAATTGACCTTCCTAGTCCTGCTAATATTTCAACTTGATGAAACTTTGGATCTCTTCTTGCTTTATGTTTAATAATTCAAATATTAACTGGACTATTTTTAACTATATATTATACCGCTAATATTGAAATAGCATTTTATAGTGTAAATTATATTTGCCGAAATGTAAATTACGGTTGATTAATTCGAACTATTCATGCTAATGGGGCTTCATTTTTTTTTATTTGTATCTATCTTCATATTGGTCGAGGTATTTATTATGAATCATTTAATTTAAAATATACATGGATAATTGGAATTATTATTTTATTTTTATTAATAGCAACAGCTTTTATAGGGTATGTACTCCCCTGAGGTCAAATATCATTTTGAGGAGCAACAGTTATTACTAATTTACTTTCTGCTATTCCTTATTTAGGAACTACATTAGTAACTTGAATTTGAGGAGGATTCGCAGTTGATAATGCTACTCTTACCCGATTTTACACTTTTCACTTTTTATTGCCCTTTATTCTTACTATAATAACTATAATTCATTTACTTTTTCTCCATCAAACAGGATCTAATAACCCCTTAGGAATTAACAGAAATTTAGATAAAATCCCCTTTCATCCATTTTTTACTTACAAAGATTTAATGGGATTTATTCTATTAACATTTTCTTTAATTTTACTTTGTTTAATTAATCCCTATTTATTAGGGGATCCAGATAATTTTACCCCAGCTAATCCTTTAGTTACCCCCGTACACATTCAACCTGAATGATATTTCTTATTTGCCTATGCAATTCTTCGCTCCATCCCCAACAAACTTGGAGGAGTTATTGCTTTAATTATATCTATTTTAATTTTAATTATCTTACCTTTCACATTCAATAAAAAAATTCAAGGAATTCAATTTTATCCTATTAATCAAACTTTATTTTGAATTATAGTTATTACTGTAATTTTATTAACTTGAATTGGAGCTCGACCTGTTGAAGACCCCTATATCATTACAGGACAATTATTAACCGTTACTTATTTTTCTTATTTTATAATTAACCCCCTTATTAATAAATATTGAGATAATTTAATCTTTAATTAATTTATTCACAATTAATGAGCTTGTTTTAAGCATTTGTTTTGAAAACTTAAGAAAGAATAAATTTATTCTATTAATTTATACTAAATTTAACTAATTAAATTAAAAAAATTTTTAAGCCAAAATAAAATAATAAAAAATTTAACGAAATTGGTAAATATCCCCTTCAAGCTAAATATATCAACTTATCATAACGATACCGAGGTAATGTACCTCGAACCCATAAAAATAAAAAAGAAATTAATATTAACCTTAAATAAAAAAATATTCTAATATTAAACCCCCCTAAATAAAATAAAACAAATAACATTCTTATAAATAAAATACTTGAATATTCTGCTAAAAAAATTAAAGCAAATCCACCTCTTCTGTATTCAACATTAAACCCTGAAACTAACTCTCTTTCACCTTCCGCAAAATCAAATGGAGTACGATTAGTTTCAGCTAATCTTGAAGATAACCAGCATAACCCTAAAGGAAATATTAAAAAAATAAATCAAATTATTCTCTGATATTCAAAAAATTTTATTAAATTAAAATCCATAATTAAAATAATTCTTGACATCATAATTAAAGCTAATCTAACCTCATAAGAAATAGTTTGAGCTACTGCCCGTAATCCCCCTAATAAAGCATAATTAGAATTAGAAGATCAGCCCGCAATTATAACTGTATAAACCCCCAATCTAATACAACAAAGAAAAAATAAAATCCCTAATCTAAATCTAAATATATTAAAATAATAAGGAATTAATATCCAAATTATTAAAGATAATAAAAATCTAATAATTGGGGAAAAATAATAAGACATATAATTAGAAAAACTTGGATAAGTTTGCTCCTTAGTAAATAATTTAATAGCATCAGAAAAAGGTTGTAATATCCCAATAACCCCTAATTTATTGGGACCCTTACGAATTTGAATATAACCTAAAACTTTCCGCTCTAATAAAGTTAAAAAAGCAACTCCAATTAATACACCTAAAATTAAAATAAATATCCCTAATAAAATTATTAATAAATCTTTATTTATCATATACTATATATATAATAAATTATATATTTATGAATTCTAAAATCATCACATTTTTCTGTCAAAATAGCCACTTTATTATTTAATTTTCTTTTATATAAAATTTTAATTATTAATATTCATTCTTTTTAAAATTATTTTAAATATTTAATCCTTTCGTACTAAAATATTTTATTTATTTAAAGATAGAAACCAACCTGGCTCACACCGGTTTGAACTCAGATCATGTAAGATTTTAATGATCGAACAGATCAAAATTTTAAACTTTTGCATCTAAATTTTATCTTAATCCAACATCGAGGTCGCAAACTTTTTTTCTTATATGAACTAAAAAAAAAAATTACGCTGTTATCCCTAAGGTAATTTTTTTCTTTTAATCAAAAATTTTGGATCATTAACTCATTTATCTATGTTTTTATTTTAAAAAAAGTTTTTCTAATTTTTTTATCACCCCAACAAAATAAAATAATTAATTTTAATTTTTAATATTTATAAAAAAATTTTAATCAAAATTTTTATAAAACTCTATAGGGTCTTCTCGTCTTTTAAATTTATTTTAACTTTTTAATTAAAAAATTAAATTCTAATTTTAAATTAGAGACAGCTTATATTTCATCCAATCCTTCATTCTAGTCACCAATTAAAAGACTAATGATTATGCTACCTTTGTACAGTCAAAATACTGCAGCCCTTCAATTTAAATATCAGTGGGCAGATTAGACTTTAAATTATTATCAAAAAGACATGTTTTTGATAAACAAGTGAATATAAATTTTTGCCGAATTCCTTAAATTTAATTTTTAAAAATTAAATTAATTTTTTATTGTTATTTTATACTAATTTTATCATTATAACTAAATTTAAGTCATTAAAATATTTTTTTTTATAAAAAATTAAATACTTATTTATTAATTTTTTTTTTTTATAAAATTATTTATAATAAATTATAATTTTTAAACAATATAAATTTTAAAAATTTTATAATTATATCAATTTTTATTATAATAATTTAATTTAAAGCTTATCCCTTAAAATATAAAATTTAATTAAAAAAAAATTATTTAAATAATTTTTTTTTAATTTTAAATTAAAATTAAATTTTTTTCTAAAAAAACTAGATATATTTAAAAACGATTAACATCTCATTTCAAATTAATTATTTAAAATATTTTTGAAACAATAACTTTCATAATTAATTTTCTCTTTTAAATTCGAAAAATTATCCCCCAAATAATTCTTATTTAATAAACTCTGATACACAAGATACATAAACTTAATATTACTTTATTAAAAATTCAATTTTCAAAATATTTCAAAATTCTTTTACAATACTAATTTACTATAAAATTTATAATTTTTTCTTTTTAAATACTTAAACCCCCCTTTAAATATTAAAAATTTTTTTATTATATTTATTTTATTAATTTAACCCCCTCAAATTAATTGAAATTCAATATCTTTTCAATGTAAATGAAAAACTTTTTATCAAGCTCTAATTTGTTCTTTCTAGAAACACTTTCCAGTACCTCTACTTTGTTACGACTTATTTCAATTTATTTATGAAAGCGACGGGCAATATGTACATATTTTAATTATTAATCATTTTATCAAATTAAATAAAATTACATTTAAATCCACCTTCAATTAATTATTTCAAATTAATATTCATTTAAATAAATTTATTGTAATCCATTATATTCTTAATTATAATCTGCATCTTGATCTGATTTAATTTTATTTAAAAAATTTTAAATATTATTTATCCTTAAAAAATATTTTTTTAACAACGATATACAAAATTTATAAATTAAGTAAATTTATTCGCGGATTATCAATTATTAAACAGATTCCTCTAAATGAACTAAAATACCGCCAAATTATTTAAGTTTCAATAAATAATTATTTACTATTTTAATATTATTATTTTAATTTTTTATAATAGGGTATCTAATCCTAGTTTTTATTTAAATTTACTAAATCATATCTATTTACTAAATTTTTTTAAAAATTAAAATTTCACTTAACAATTTTTATTTTAAATTTTAAAATTTAATATTTATTAATTAATAAAAAAATTTAATTTAATTTTTGTATAACCGCAACTGCTGGCACAAAATTTGTTAATAATTATTATATTACTAAATCTTAATTTCTTAAATTTTTAATATTAATTACTATTTATATATATATTAAATAATTATTATTCAAATAATTTATAAATTAACACTAAAATTTATATGTAAAATAAATTTATAATAAATTTTTTAAACTATAATAATTTTTTTTTTTTTTTATATATTAATATATATTTAGATTTTTTTTTTTTTTTATATATAAAATGATTAATATAAATTATTAAATATTAAATATTTTCTTTCTTTCTTTTTTATAATAATCATATTAAAAATTAAATTCAATATAAATATGTTTAAAATTCATTTAAATAAAAAAGAATTAATATAATTAAATTTAATATATTAATATTTATATTAATATATTAAATAATTAATTTATTAATAATTATATATATACATTAAATATTTAATATATATATATATATATGAGCGTACACACACATACATATATATATATATATATATATATTAAAATAAATAATATTTTATATTAAATAATTATTAAACCATTTTTAATATTTTTTCTTTAAAAAAAAATTAAAAATAAGCTAATTTAAGCTTTTGGGTTCATACCTCAAATATAAAGGAAATACCTTTTTTTTAAAAATAAAGTGCCTGATAAAAAGGATTATTCTGATAGGATAAATTATGTAGTTTTCTACCTTTATTATACTTTATAGAATTAAACTATATCTAATAGAATCAAAAACTATTGTGCATCTTACACTAAAATATAATTATATTAGAACTTAAATTTCTTTTTAGATTATTATCTTATTTTATATTTTCTTATCTTTTAATAACTCTAACAAAATATTTTTTTTATTTATCTTATTTTTTAGAACTTTAATTTCTATTTCCTCTAATTCTTGATTTGGGTGCTGAATTGGTCTAGAAATTAATTTATTGAGATTCATCCCCCTAATCTCAAATTCTAATAATCTTTTAACTTCTGAAGCCTCCTTAAAATATTTCCTAACCCAATCTATTGCCTCAATTAATTTTTTATTTTCAATTTTATTTAAATTAATTTTAATAAAAAATTTTGAATTAAATAATTTTATTTCTATTATAATTAATTCTTCTTTATTAATAAAAATAGGATCTGTCCCCTTCCATTTTTGATTTCCTAATATTATTGAGGGACTATCTTGATTTAATTGTTTTATTTTAATGACTTGACAAAAAATTACCCCTATAATTCTTTTATCATATTATTTTAATAAAAATTTTTTAATTTTTATTATAATTTTAAATACTATTATTGGAGCTATTGGAGGATTAAACCAAACTTCCCTTCGAAAATTAATGGCTTTTTCCTCCATTAATAATTTAGGATGAATACTTTCAGCTATTTTAATTAGAGAAAATTTATGAATATTTTATTTATTTATATATTCCTTTTTAATTAGAATTATATGTATTTTATTTCAAATATTAAACTTATTTTTTATTAATCAATTATTTACTATTAATATAAATTCAATAATTAAAATATCATTAATAATTAATTTTTTATCTTTGGGGGGATTACCCCCTTTTATTGGATTTTTCCCTAAATGAATTATTATTAATTTTTTAATTAATAAAAAAATTTTTATTATAACATTTATTTTTATTATAATAAGATTAATTATATTATTTTTTTATATTCGAATTATTTATTCCTCTTTTATATTTAATTATATCAAATTAAAATGATTTAAAATTATTATAAAAAATAATATTATTACCTTTATTAATTTATTTTCTTTAATTTCTTTCTTAGGAATAATTTTTAGAACTTTTTTTTTTATTTAAATCTTAAGACTTTAAGTTAAAGTAAACTAATAATCTTCAAAATTATTTATAAAGAAAATTTCTTTAAGTCTTAGTAAATTATTTACCCCTTAAAATTTGCAATTTTATATCATTATATTGAATATAAGACCCCCAATCTAATTATTAAATATATATATAACTACCCCTCTATCCTATCTTACCCCTAAATTAATTTTAAAATTAGCCCTTCACCCCTAATTTTATATTTAATATATATATATATATATATATATATATATATATATATATATATATATATATATATATATATATATATATATATATATATATATATATATATATATATATATATATATATATATATATATATATATATATATATATATATATATATATATATATATATATATATATATATATATATATATATATATATATATATAACAAAAGAGAAAATTCCCGTTAATAAATTTACAATTTATCGCTTAAAACTCAGCCATTTTATTTTATTTTGCGAAAATGACTTTATTCTACAAATCATAAAGATATTGGAACATTATATTTTATTTTTGGTATTTGAGCAGGCATAGTAGGAACGTCTTTAAGATTATTAATTCGAGCTGAATTAGGAAACCCAGGATCTTTGATCGGAGATGATCAAATTTATAATACTATTGTAACAGCTCATGCTTTTATTATAATTTTTTTTATAGTTATACCTATTATAATTGGGGGATTTGGTAATTGATTAGTTCCTTTAATATTAGGAGCCCCTGATATAGCTTTCCCCCGAATAAATAATATAAGATTTTGATTATTACCTCCCTCACTTACCCTTTTAATCTCAAGAAGAATTGTAGAAAATGGAGCAGGAACTGGATGAACAGTATACCCGCCCTTATCTTCTAATATTGCTCATGGGGGAAGATCTGTCGATTTAGCAATTTTTTCATTACATTTAGCTGGTATTTCATCAATTTTAGGGGCAATTAATTTTATTACCACAATTATTAATATACGATTAAGAAATATATCCTTTGATCAAATACCTTTATTTGTTTGAGCTGTAGGAATTACAGCTCTTCTTCTATTACTTTCATTACCGGTACTTGCTGGAGCTATTACTATACTTCTCACTGATCGTAATCTAAATACATCATTTTTTGATCCTGCTGGAGGGGGTGATCCTATTCTTTATCAACATTTATTTTGATTTTTTGGACATCCAGAAGTTTATATTTTAATTTTACCTGGATTTGGTATAATTTCTCATATTATTTCTCAAGAAAGAGGAAAAAAAGAAACTTTTGGTTGCTTAGGAATAATTTATGCTATAATAGCAATTGGATTATTAGGATTTGTAGTTTGAGCCCATCATATATTTACTGTAGGAATAGATATTGATACTCGAGCATATTTTACATCAGCTACCATAATTATTGCTGTACCTACAGGAATTAAAATTTTTAGTTGATTAGCAACCCTTCATGGAACTCAAATTAATTACAGACCTTCTATTTTATGAAGATTAGGATTTGTATTTTTATTTACAGTTGGAGGTTTAACTGGAGTAATCTTAGCTAATTCATCTATTGATGTTACTTTACATGATACTTATTATGTAGTAGCTCATTTTCACTATGTCCTTTCAATAGGAGCAGTATTTGCTATTATAGGAGGATTTATTCATTGATATCCACTTTTTACAGGACTTTCAATAAATCCCTATTTATTAAAAATTCAATTTTTTATTATATTCATTGGAGTAAATTTAACTTTTTTCCCACAACATTTTTTAGGCTTAGCTGGAATACCTCGACGTTACTCTGATTATCCAGATGCTTATATTTCATGAAATATATTATCTTCTTTAGGTTCTTATATTTCTCTTCTAGCAGTAATATTTATATTAATTATCATATGAGAATCTATAATTAACCATCGAACTGTATTATTTTCATTAAATATATCTTCTTCTATTGAATGATACCAAAATCTTCCCCCTGCTGAACATTCATATAATGAACTTCCTATTTTAAGAAATTTCTAATATGGCAGACTATATGTAATGGATTTAAACCCCATTTATAAAGGATTTAATCCTTTTTTTAGAAATGGCAACATGATCTAATTTTAATCTTCAAAATGGGGCTTCACCTTTAATAGAACAAATCATCTTTTTTCATGATCATACTTTAATCATCCTAATTATAATTACTATTCTAGTTGGTTATTTAATAATAAACTTACTTTTTAACAAATATATTAATCGATTCTTATTAGAAGAACAAATAATTGAATTAATTTGAACTATTCTCCCCGCGATTACTTTAATTTTTATTGCTTTACCCTCTCTTCGACTTCTTTATTTACTAGATGAACTTAATAACCCTTTAATTACTCTAAAATCAATTGGACATCAATGATATTGAAGTTATGAATATTCAGACTTTAATAATATTGAATTTGACTCTTATATAATCCCTTCTATTAATTTTTCTCTTAATAGATTCCGATTATTAGATGTGGATAATCGAGTCATTCTACCAATAAATAATCAAATTCGAATTTTAGTAACAGCAACAGATGTAATTCATTCATGAACGGTTCCTGCCCTTGGAGTAAAAATTGATGCCAATCCTGGACGTTTAAATCAAACTAATTTTTTTATTAATCGCCCTGGAATTTTTTATGGTCAATGTTCAGAAATTTGTGGAGCAAATCATAGTTTTATACCTATTATAATTGAAAGAATTTCCATTAAAAATTTTATCGAATGAATTAACAACTATTCTTCATTAGATGACTGAAAGCAAGTACTGGTCTCTTAAACCATTTTATAGTAAATTAGCATTTACTTCTAATGAAACTTAAAGAATTAGTTAAATGAATAACATAAATATGTCAAATTTAAATTATTATTAATATAAAATAATATTCTTTTATTCCACAAATAATACCTATTAATTGAATAATTTCATTTTTTTTTTTTATTATAATTTTTATTCTTTTTAATATTAAAAATCATTATATTTTTTCTATTAAATTAAAAAATAAAATTAATAAAAAAAATTCTAAAAATAATAAAAATTTTAATTGAATATGATAAATAATTTATTTTCAATTTTTGATCCCTCTACTAATTTATTTAACTTACCATTAAATTGATTAAGAACCTTACTCGGATTATTATTTATCCCAATTTCATTTTGATTAATCCTAAGGGCTACTTACTTACTATTTTTTACCTATTAAATGAAATGAGCGCCGTTGGCGTCGTGGCTAGGACGTCGAATTCCCATGCGGGAGGTCCGAGTTTGAAACCATGCAATGTCATATACCAATGAGTTTATCGGTTTTTTCGAAGACTTACGTACACTTACCGACTGCTCTGACGGTGAAGGAAAACAACGTGACTGCACACTGAGATAATCAGTGTGTGAAATGGAGAAGACAATGGCAAACCACCCCATTAAATCTGCCAAGAGAGTCGTTCTATGTGATTAATTCCTTAGAATGATCACGACCGTCAGCAATGAGGAATTTTCTTAGAAGAAGAAATGAAATGAGGTATGAAATTTTCATAACTTTATCATCTATTTTTCCTATTCTATTGTTCCTATTTCATAACTAAGCTATTGTTTTGACTTCATCAGGCAAATAAATTAACTTTGTTTTATGTTATGATGTACTCGTACTTTGTACCTAAACCAATATATTGGTTATTTATGGAAATAATTTCAAATTTTAACTGTAGGTTAGAATTAATATCTTTTAATTAAAATAAAATATTTATAGTATGTATGGACGTAGGTTTTCAATTTACCAAGATATTTTTAATTCTGTGTCAACTGGTATGGATTAAAGTTTATGGAACTGTATGGACAGTTTATATTTTATCACCCAAATAGAATGGAGTATGTTTTGTTTCCATTTGTCACATAACTCAGTGCGTGCTCTATCTATGGAGCCGATCTTACGTACCTACTCATGTTCAATATTTGCAAAAAGAAAAATTCTTTTGGGTTGTTTGTTTTGGCTGAAGATGTTTTATCGTTTCTAGTATGTTTAGCTGTTATATGCTTGTCTTATACTTACCTATCTCAGGGAAGTATAATATACGAATAGAATATATACCTACTAATAATGATATTAAGAGTAGAATTCAAATTAATTAGAATTCAAATTATCAATATATTATATAATACATTGCTGGTTATCGTGTTTTTTGTTTGTGTACAATAAAGAGTTAATAAATTAAAATATTTTTTTTTAAAAAAGAGCTTTATTATGGAAATGTTATTGCTATTTGCCATTGATATATGAAATGTTGCCAGACAGATAGAAAATACTCGTATTTGTCCGAATAAAAATATCTAGATTAATGAAAAGAAAAAAAATTGCAAAGTAGCCTGATTGCAGGCTAGAGCCTGGATAACATTACGTATAAATAGGAGCCAATTAAATAGGAGCCTTTTCCAGAGATAATTTGCTGCGTAATAGTATTTCCAAAATTAGTTTTTCCCATTTTATGAGGGTAATAAACCTAAGTAAGATTGGGGCCTTAATTCGGTCGTTAAAGTACAGTACAGGTAGCAAGTTTGCGCTGGACTGAATTACATTTTTATGTGAGGGCGATAAGGAAATGTAAACGAAAGTTTTTATTTTTATTTTGGCGTATCCTTGTCTCGGAGAGCACATTAAACTGTCGGTCTCGACAGCAGTCGTTAGGCCAATTCGGAGGTCTACGGCCGAGGTGACTATATTATCCACCATGAAGGGACGAACGCGCGCAGAATTTTTCTTTCATCCAAGTTGGCTACTTATTATCACTCAACATGAAGAAGATTGGCAAAGGGTGAACTTACCTGAAAGCTTCAGATTTTTTAGTGATGTAAGTGTAGAGATTTTTTCCAGCTAGATCTTCTTTATTAGATAACCTAGCGGCCGGCACCGCCTTCGCCGGGTGCTAAAAAATGTTTCCCCATACAAAGTTTAACCCCTTTTTTACACCCTTAAGGGATTAATTTTGAGAAAACCTGAAAGACGTATTTCTTTATTTGTGTTATAGAGTACATATACTAAGTTACAAGTAAATCGTCTGACATAAAAAGTTTCCTCATACTTATTTTTAACCGATTGTTTATACCTTTAAGGGACGAATTTTGAGAAAGCCTGAAACACCTGTTTCTTTATTTATTTTATAGAGTGTAAATACTAAGTTTTAAGTGTATCGACTGAATTTTTTTTTATTCCTCTAAATGTTCACCCTTAAAAGCTAAATTTCCAAAAAAATCTTATTACTTGCCTAGGTCTTAAAAGGAATCTACTGTCCTAATTTCGTGATTCTAGATTCAGTATATTAGGCTCTGCGTTGATGAGTCAGTCAGTCAATCAGGTTCTGTTTTTATTATATTATTATTATAGTATATACTCGTTGTATAGATATAATGGGTACACAAGCCTCCTCCTCCGCAGTGTAGCCTGCGGATTCTGGGTTCTGATAAATAGTACACTCTCATGTCCATAATCCCCATCTCTCATGTCCTAACCACCTTCACACGTAGTTCCACTTTAGTTCCCACTTTTCGCCGTAAGATTTGTTGGACAAAAATATCCATCCACTAAGATCCTTAGTAGCCTCGTACGACACAGACGAGAAGAGTTGGGGTGGTACTGTTCTTTAGGGCCGACACCACATAGCAACATACCTATTATATATTTAGTATGTATTATTTATTATTGAATTTTTTTACGGGGACATAAGTCGCCTAATATTATATATCTTCTAAGCCGTATTCCTCATTGCTGAGGGTCGTGATCATTTTAAGGAATTAATAACATAGAACGACTTTCGTGGCAGATATAATGGGGTGGTTTGCCATTGCCTTCCCCATTTCACATACTGGTTATCTCAGTGTGCATGTTTCCTCACGATGTTTTCCTTCACCGTCAGAGCAGTCGGTAAATATACGTAAGTATCTCGAAAAAACCGATAAACACATATTGGTACCAGGCAATGCCATTTGCCTGGTTTCGAACTCGGACCTCCTACATTTTGGGAATTCCACTTTTTTAGGAATTCAACATTATGGTACAGAAGGCTTCCATTGTGCTAGATCTGTTGACAGAACAAAATTGGGAACATGTTTCCCATTTGTTCTGTAAACAGAAGTACTGTACTGGAAACAAAGTCCATTTATAGATGCCTCAAAACAGACCCTTAAATAGAAGTTTTCGCTGATGGTCCATTTACATTACCTTTATTGCAGAAGCGGGGAATTTAATTAAATTATTTGTTTTCAAGTTTGTAAATTATTCTTTACGCTAATGGAACGGAAATGTTTATGTGTTTTACTTTTGCCGAAATTTTTGGAAGATTCCATGTTTGGATGGAAGAGTGCATTTTGTATATTTAATGTTTACACAGAACTTATTAATTTATTCGTATGGCTGGTCGAATTATACACAATAACAGTACAGTGACATGTCTCAACTAAATAAAAAATAAATATAAAAAAGGATTTGAAATGTAGATTAAGAATCTGGATTATAATGACACTGAAAATTTAATGGAGACTAAAAAGTAGCCAGACATACTAACAATAACAGGAGCATAAACACATACACACACACACACACACACACACACACACACACACATAAACACACACTCTCTCACACACGCATACAGTCACCCTCAAACCCTCGCATACACAAACTCTCACAACAGGTATGAACAAGAAAATGTTCTGGATATGTGTTTCCTGGATACTTGCGATGTCTCTGCAGGAAGTCACTCTTGGCTCTACTGATGCCTTCAATATTCAATTGACAAATTCTGACTGATGGTCCGATGTCTTTCGTCGTGGGGCTCTTATAAGAGCCTTTTTGGGATTATATTGACATGTACTGTGTATAGAGGCTGCGTCTCTTTACTTTGGACAAGTGCAGCCGCCAAGAAGTTGGTTGCTCGTTTTGCACTACCTGGGGGACACGTGCAGGGATACAAAGGGTAATCTTCCTGCGGACATGAGCAACCGATCGTCCCCCTACATACAACTTGCTTATCGTATACAATACAATACAATACAAATATACTTTATTGCACACCCAGGACATAAACAAAAACATACAACATAAAGAGAGGTACAATACAATGTGCAGAAGGCGGCCTTATCGCTTTAAGCGATATCTTCCAGGCAACCTTCAGGTGATGGAAAAATCATAATATATATAATATACGGGTGCAAAAGACGTATGAAATAGATACTACCCTCAAATAAATAAATAAAAATATTTTTTAAAAAAAATATATGCAAACCTTTGCAAGCTGCCAAGCAGTAGTAATAATATTACATAAATACTATAATATATACAGAAATATAATACTTAATATATAATCAAAAATATAATAAATAAATAAATAAATAACACACATCATATGCTAAAGTGAAACTGCATTACAACAATTAGGCAGTGTATAGTTAGTAACCAACCTATTTGTCAGAGTTGTTCAGGCCGCCCGTAGGGCCTCTGACATGGCTTAACGACTGCTGTCGGACGACAACAGCCGAGACCGACTGCTTAACGTTTTCTCCGAAGCACGGAGGAGCCCAGATGAAATATGCCACCAGTGGTTACCCATCCTGGTACCGACCGCACCCAACGTTGCTTAACCTGCACTATTACTTTCGGACCGTGCTCGCAACTAGGCTACGAGCTCCTCATACAACTGAAAAGGACTAAACCTTTCGTGTTAGTGTAGGTAGTATAGATATGGCAAATAGTGATATTAAAAAAACCAGAATAAAGTGCTCACGCTTAATAGAGAGTTTAATAAATAATGTCAGTCAACAGAGTTCCTGAGGTCTATTACTTATTTAGGAGTAAGTATTCTGATCTAGGTCGGCCTAGGCCTGTATATAACGTGATAGAAAAAGCGGCTATAATTAAGTAAGTACCTCTAAGTTTTTCGTGAATGGTATCAACCTATTTTAATAAAAGCCAAAGCTTTTATTACATACCCAAAGGTATGTAGTTTTCCTGAAGGGTATCTCCGATTTCACAGTTGATCGAAGTTCAATTAATAAAATTGGTTGGCTCCCGTCAACTCATCACTTCCAGTATCGCAAACTCAATTAATTTCAATTGCCGTCTATCGATATTTTTTCAATCATGATATATTTTTTCACTAACTTTTAACAGAGGTTTTTGCGGTTCTCGAAAACCGGATATTTTTTCTCTATTTTTAGCCAATCTGAAATAGAGTATGTACCCTAAAATAAAAATAGGCAACATAATTTGGCTTTAGACTTAGTAAAGTAAACACATCATTTATGGGTTGTGCGTGTTTTATAATAAGATAGCTGATACTGTAATAAATATGACAGAGAAAAAATTTAAGACCCATAATAGACTGACCTTATGTAAAAAGGGTTATTATAAAATAAATGACTACTTAAATGATAAAGAGGCTTGGTCCTAAATTCAGATCCAGCTCTGCACATTGTGTATAATGTTTATGATTGTATTCATAATTATTGTAAGATATATTTATTTCAAAAGATGTGCTGCTGAAAGTTTCTTGCGCCGCTTCTTTTCTTTTAGCTATAGCACCTTACGAAGCGGTGGTGGAGTAAAAAAATGACGTTGTAAAAATGTACTATAAGGTACTTACTTACTTACAATAGAAACATTTTGATTTTGATTTTTGAATCGGTTATTACATTAACCATTGTATTTCTTTTAGTATTATAATTGTATTTTTTTTACCCCGGGAAAAAACACCTTCCCAAGAGAAACTCTAATATCTTTACGCAATATTTGAATGTAACGATACCTAATGACCCGGGCAAAACCAGGTGATGATTCTAGTAATAGGGTATATGTATGTATTATTAAATGGTTTTAGTTGGTTGTTCATCCAGAGACTGAATGAACGTCGTCGAAAGACAGGGACAAGTGTCCCTGGTTATCTCTAGAGGAGGCCTTTACCCGCAGAGAGGTTCTCATCTAAAAAGAAAAAAAATCTTAATATTTTTAATTAATGCAACTGACATGTAATATGATGAGAAATAAATGCCTTTTTTATTTTTTTATAGTTGATTGTTTACGTTGGTACATTACCGTAAGAAATATATCATTTATATAAATATGAATATTTATTTTAAAAATAAATATTAAAAAAAAGCAATCAAATCGGGCGATTTAAACGACTCCATTTTGGCACGCTTTCTGTGACGTCAGCGTCCATAACAGCATTGACATGTTGTGTGCTGTGGAGTGTTCAGCCAAAGGACATTACTTGTTTGTTGACAATCCAACATGGACGCTGACGTCACGTTACGGTCTAACCAATAGCGTTGCGTTTTGCTATTTTAAATTACTATCACATTTATTCCACTTTTATTCATTTAAATCCTTATTAAAAAGCGATTATATTAAAAAAATGGTATAGGTACAATTCTGTAGTAATAAAGATTACATAAAAAAATACTTGAGCTATATTTGAATCACATGCATAAAAATTAGTTGTCCTTCTGTAAAATGCTTATGACTACCCCTTCGGGACTGCGGTTTTGTATATTTTTAGAAAACCAGTGTGTGTCCCTTAAACATTTGAATAATGAATGTAAAAAGGCGAGGATCTCATTTATAAAAAATCTGGACACAGACTGATGTGTGTCCTTTGTCCTTGTAATTAATCGTCTTTGTAATAGCTTTTTGTTTGCAATTCTAGAGATATTTACTTACCTCCCGTTGCTGCAAAAAGTTATTATGGTTTTTGAATTTTTTTTGTATGTTTCATGTTTATGGTTCTTATGGAGGTTACCGTCAATTGCACAAAACATCCTTAAAGTTAAGTCTTCATTAAAATACATGCTGTACCTTTCTACGCCATAGCTCTAGATGGAGATGTTCCGAAGCCTTAATTTATGGACATTTCTTGCGACTCACAGTTAAGCTTTTTTTAGTCACGGTTATACAGATTAATTAAGCTTTTAATTTGTGTAAACAATCTAAACAATTCGCCCTGAGTCATCACTAGATCTCTGTTGGAATGGAAAGGCCAAAACATTTTAAAATAAGAAATAGCAACGGACTCTACTGAAATCTTCAGTAGCGATTCAATTTTTCGATTCGATTAGAACGTTTTTTTTGTGACAATCATGTCATGTCCTTTTATCTAAGTCGTTGGGCTTCTATGTTCTTATGCATACACTATTACAATCAATAAAGGTAAGATACCAATTAATATTACCCAATTTTCCATCCGAAGGTACCTATACAAGCTCGTGTTGTCATCAGCTCAGCTTCTCGGTGAAATTAGTGTAATCCACACTGAGCCGGCGTAATAGGTGCCTTCATTACGGCTCCGTTGTCTGAAACCGGCTTAAGAGCGGCCTTGAGGTGAGACTCGATGTCATCTGGGTTGAAGAGAGATTTCGTGTACAAATCCTATACAATACAGGGTGTGGGTATAACCAACCATTCGATTCGAAGTGTTCAAGTACCCATGAACTTGAACTGAAACTTCACCAGTAAAAAAATATTATTTTAATTAAAGCTGCATATGTCCTCCCCGATGAAGGTGACTGTCTCGGTCATTGTATGAACATGCACATTAATCGACTTATCTTATCTTATCTTATGGCAGGGGGGCAGGGATAACCCCAGCGGCACTCCACGACCCTCAGGGATCTTTTGTGCTCACCCCTAACCTTAGTCTCCTTCCTGTTCCTTAAAGATACTTTGCATCAAGGACGCTATACAGCTTACAGGAAGGAGCCTATAGTCTTCTGGTTTCGGGTAGGCTACCCCCAGAAGACTTAAACGCCCTCCAGCCAGCGAGTCACATTCGCACAGCAAGTGATCCATTGACTCAACTGTGTCACCACAGGCTCTACAGGTGGGATTGTCTGCCAGTCTCCTCTTCTGTAGGAGGCTCTTAGTGCCAAAATGGCCTGTGAACGCCCCTACAATGAGACGGGTGAGACTCCTGCTATAATAACTTTATCTTAATCGACTTATAGGGCATTGAATTTTTAATGAGGCAGTTTGCGCAGGTTTCCTTACAGTATTTTCTTTCACCGTTAACGCTGTAGCTAATTATTTGGAGTTGTTGCCAGCCAAATGCAACACGTTGCACTATATCATTTCACTTTCCACGCGACCCTGAGTCGCGCAGTGAAACGGGATGGGCGTGGCTGGCACCAACTCCTAATAACTAATAGTACCTGCTGTACCTAGTTTATAACTTTTTAGTATTTTCAATGAAGTTTTTATTTTTTATTAGCACTTAAAGTAACGACGTAAGCACACGTCTAATTGGTTGTTGCCAGATCTATACTTATATAGGAGCTTGAAAGTTAGCTATAATATTGGCCATAGCCAAACAAACAATCTTTAACAGTTAGATAAATATCTAACATCTAATATCTATCTAATATATATCTCTTACTATCTTCTATCGCTCCCACTAACATCTTGGGATAAGGGGGGAAATGAAAAACAGCGCTGCATATTTGGTACCCGAGTATGTCAGCATTTACTGACTTTCCCCCCTTTTGCCAAATATACATTACATATATTACATTATTATATAATGCTTTGTACTATAATTTTAAATTTATATGATTTGCCAATAAATGTATTTCTATTTCTATAGATACAAACTTAATTTGATATTACAATGAAAGCTTACAAACTACATACATTATGTATGTATGAATTTAACAAGTAAGTAAAATTAAGTTACAAGTTTAGTTTGTAAGTTGTGATCAAAAGAAGAAGGACCGATCTTTCAGCGCGAGGTCTGGTTCGCAGCATTGTGTCGGCTTTTCATGACACCTGTATGGTATCGTTCTATAGTAATTAATGAAATTTGGTCTGAAATAATAATCCCACCCACCACCTATATTGTAATAATGGCAACCTAATAGCGCAGAGGCAAGATTTATAGTCTGCCTGTATAGATACCCGTTACCCGTTAATATGTAAATAAACAATAAACAATAAACTACCACATTGGTAACTTCATATCCCACCTGATCATGGCAATAATACCTATGACATGAATAATACCACAGTCATCATGGCAACAAAGTTCATAATCTAACGAAAAATTTAGGTCTATAGATGATGGATAGAGTTAGAAATGAAGTCATCCGTCACAAAACGAGAGTTACCGACATATCTCATATTATTAGCAAGTTGAAGTGGCAATGGGCTGGCCATGTCTGTCGCAGAACCGACAACCGTTGGGGTAGACGAGTTCTAGTGGAGAACACTTACAAGAAAGCGCAGTGTGGGACGCCCCCCTGCCCGGTGCACCGACGACCTGAAGAAGGTTGTTGGCGATGGTTGGATGAGGAAGGCGGAGGACCGAGTAATGTGACGCGCCCGGGAGAGGCCTATGTCCAGCAGTGGACAGACACGGGCTGATAGATAGATAGATAAGATCGACTGAACAATTTTGTCCTTTTAATATTTAAGTACTAACCCTATTCATGTAATCGACCCATCATAACCATAATTGCATCCTCTGAAATACTTAAACTGAAAATTCCGTTCAAATTGAATTCACTAGCCATTTTACAAACACAATTATGAACCTTAATACGTCACCGTACGTCATACATTCAACAAATCTAGGTAATATTGTGTGAC
Organism: Hofmannophila pseudospretella; assembly: GCA_947369225.1. Taxonomy (NCBI): domain Eukaryota; kingdom Metazoa; phylum Arthropoda; class Insecta; order Lepidoptera; family Oecophoridae; genus Hofmannophila; species Hofmannophila pseudospretella. Next base: position 4,864,630 of record OX376328.1, on the reverse strand, counting down.
AGAATGAGTATGAGTGATTTGTAACTGTGAGCGGGGGAATTGAAGCTCTAAGGTGGAAGGTTTAGGGTGTAAAATTTTGAATTGAGTGGTTAAGGCGCACAGTTCCCGGGTCTCAAACAGGTCGGTGTATTCGCTCTCGAATAATCGATAGCTGACGTCTGGCCTTCCCTCCCTCTGCCCAGGTGTTCCCCTCTCAGATCCTCAGTTAAGGTGTGGTTCCGCTACAGATACGAAGTCGCAAGTGATTTTATGAAATAATCGCAACATGTTATGTAAATGTAGGTACACCTACATTATCTTATGATTCCCTTCGAACGATCTTATTCAGTATAATCTAGTCATTCATTTGAGTTATTATTAATTAAAGTAATCCAATACTTTTTAGTATTAGAGTGTTACTTAATAAACAGCTGCATTACACATCATTCATTCTGACTCTTTGAATATTTATTTAACAGGAAATAGATTAACTTTATTCAAATACTTATAATAATAATACTTCGGTATGGGCGTAAAGTCGTGTTTTTCGTCAATAAACGAGTCTTTACAAAGTTGTAGTAGTTAAACCCTCGTTTGACCTTATTACTAACGTCTAACGCCAAGAATAATTATCGCAATTGCGTATTATAGAAATTAGTCTTTGTGTGCAACTAGATTAACCACTAGGTATGTGAAATGGGGAAGTAAATGGCAAACCAGGGGATAAATCTAACAAAAAAAGTCTATTCTGTGTGGTTATTTCCATAGAATGATCACGACCCTCAATGAGGAATACGACTAAGAAGAAAACTGTTGGGAACGATTAAAATCGTACAAGACGAGAAACGAATCGCAGTGGTGGAACCGCGACTGAACTTTTATAGACAAGCGCGTCTAACGAGCCCCGCATGTGGGTAGGTATGTTGCAGTTATAGTAGGCTCTGTACTGTGTCATTACATTAAATACTATATAACTTGTAAAATCGCAGAAGACGGTCGCAAAATCGCATTAACGGAACCTCGACTAAGCCTTTGAACCTATAAACGAGCTTCTAATAATTAGTCTACGTCTATGTTTAACTAATGAAATCGCAAAAGGCAAGAAGTCAGTAACAAAATCGCAGTAGTGGAACTCGGCTAAGCCTTTACACATGAGCGTCTAACAAGCACCGCATTAATGAACTTGCAAACGTAATACTTCTGTAAGTAGTCTCTGTACCTACTATGTTATTAAATACCGTGTGTAACCAGTAAAATCGCAGAAAGCAGTCGCAAAATCCCAGTAATGGAACTCGACTAAGCCTCTACAGGCGAGCATCTAACGAACCCCGCATGAATGTACTTGCAGACGTAATACGTCCGTAAGAATTCTCTGTACCTAATATGTTATTAAATACAGTGTGTAACCAGTAAAATCGCAGAAAGCAAACGCAAAATCGCAATAATGGAACTCGACTAAGCCTCTACAGACGAGCATCTAACAAGCCCCGTATGAATGAACTTGCAGACGTAATACTTCCGTAAGTAGTCTCTGTACTATGTTATTAAATACAGTGTGTAACCAGTAAAATCGCAAAAGGCAGTCGCAAAATCGCAGTAATGGAACTCGAATAAGCCTCTGCAGACGAGCATCTAACAAGCCCCGCATGCATGAATTTGGAGACGTAATACGTCCGTAAGTAGTCTCTGTACCTACTATGTTATTAAATACCGTGTGTAACCAGTAAAATCGCAAAAGACAGTCGCAAAATCGCAATAATGGAACTCGACTAAGCCTCTACAGACGAGCGTCTAACAAGCCCCGCATGAATGAACTCGCAGTCGTAATACGTCCGTAATTGGTCTCTGTAGCATGTCTGCATTGTTTTGCAACAAATTCAGATGCTATGATGCAGGCACATAACAACCCTTTTAATTAGGTACACCTGTAGGGTTTGAAATGCCATACGTCTTTTATGTACTCGTATAAATAGGTAAGTACATGCTTTGTAAGTTGTAGTCGACTGAATAGAAAGTAGACTTTATGTCGTTGTTATTATTAACATATAATATATCTTATCTCTTGATAGGGGGCCGGGAATAATACAGCGGAACTCGACCCTTGAGGATCTTTTGTGCCTATCCCATTTTACACACTGGTCATATCAGTGTGAAGGTTTCCTCACGATGTTTTCCTTCACCGTTAAATGTCGATAAAAGTACGTAAGTCTTCGAACAATACTAAAAACTCATTGGTACATGGCACTGCACGACATCGAACCCAGACCTCCCGCATGGGAGTCCGTGTCCTAGCCACTGTGCCACCGACGCTCTGATATACCCAATACCTATCTACTTAGAGATACAATCTACCTACTGTATAATCATGACATTGTAACGAATCCTCTCGGTAAAGAAAAACTATCAGTTTAGGAATTACAATACAGTTGTGTCACAAAGGTTAAGGGGGGAGCAGTAAAACCCGAACTAAACTAAACTCAGATCTCAATAAGGGGGGGTGAGGAAGGGTAGCGAAGCTGAATTTTGACACATGCCTCAACGGAAGAGAGTCTTATTAAGCGTGTATTCCAATTGGCCACCGCCTGCTCCTGCAAATGTGTACTGATTCATTCCCAGTTGCCACCGCCTGGGGAGAATGGGTTAGAATTAGCCATAGGTGGTATGACCCTGCACAGCTTAGACTGGTGCCACCCTTTTACCTATTTCTGCCGCAAAGCAGCAATGTTTCTGTGTTTCGGTTTCAAGGGTAAGAGAGCCAGCGTAATCATCGCACATGAGGCATCCCATCTAAGTCTTCAAGGTTAGCAACGCATCAAAAACCCTCTCTCAATAACAGTGTAACTGGAAAATGGATGCCCACGCTTATCCCTTATGGCTGGCATTTAATAAACATGATCGTGAAACATTCAGAACCCGTCGGGCTGTCAGAGGATAACGAAACATTTCGAAAAGAAAAACAATTTCTGCGTACAATAAAACTGGAGCAATAAATAAACATTTCCATAAACACGTCCTGGGATATAGACGAAAGAAAATTAAAAAGCTTAATCAGTATCTTAAATTAATTTAAAGTAAAGTAAAGTAAAATACACTTTATTGCACAAATAGAAAACAACAAACAAAAATAGAAAAAGAAACAGTGAAGTACAATTTAGTGAAGTACAAATTCGGGCAGAGGAAATGATATCGAGAAAGAGGTAGTAGGTGTGTAAGGTTTATGGTTTAAGGTTTATTTAGTGTAAAATCAATTTAAGATATCTATTTGAACCTTTGAGTTGAAGTGGAAAACTGATTTTTAATGATTATATTACAAGAAGAAGAAATAGAAAATTAAAATAATCGTCGTTCCATACGTATCGCGTTAGACATAATTATTTTGAAAGCAGAAAATTAGAAGAAATACTTCATAACAGGTGCTCTTGCTCATCACCAAATGCTGTATTAATAAGGAATTTAGTAAGTACTATAATTTACACTATTTAAATCACATAGAAATCGACAAAGTATTACTTATAGATATTTTTATGATATATAAAGGTTTTTGTTCTTTCTCTTTCTAAATTCCGTTCTATAACTAGAAATGTCAATCTTAGCCTTGGTGCTAGAGCACACAATGCTGCGTCCTCAGACGTATTCCTTTTCTCCATATCCAACTCCGACACGTTTAATCCAGCATCATCAACAGCAGCTGTTGAGAAAAAAATTGTGGCAGGTGATATAAAAATACTGAAATAACTGGATACTGGGAGGTTGTAAAACTCCTTCATTGCGAATAGGCCGTAAAGAGAGCCGGATGCGCCGGACGACTTTAGATCAAGTGTTTCAGATGCGACAACAAAGGTTAAATGGCGGATGCTAATTTTTTAAAATATTTTTTTAAATTTACTTTTATACCCCCATTTCACCTCAATCTCACCTGGTGGTAAGTGACAATGAGGTCGAAAATGGAGCACACGAGCTTAGTAATGTACTGGCTCTTTTATATTGTTAAAATTAGGGTAGGGTATGAGTTAAATCATCTAAATCTTTTCAGTTTTGTCAAATGTTTGACAGGATACAGGCCTTTCACCTCCGCGATATACGGAGATTTCACTTACTATATGTTTTTTAATTAAGAGATAATAAAATATATAACTACCAAAGAAATATATACCCGTAGTTAGCAGAAAAGAGATCGATGTCATGTAAAGTCTATGCGCTAGCTTAGTAATCGTACACCCAAACGTAATTGTCTTATAGCAACCAGTCTGCAACTATTGAATTATTTGTAAAGGGTTTATTTGACTGACGATTAAGAAATAAACCTGGAACTAAACTTAATTCAATACAAGGGAACCTCCAAGACGGATAGACTTTACACTGATTGATTACATATAACCATCTCACTCACGCTCATTATATATGCTATGGATATCCTTTTTGCATAGCCGTGTTCTATATTGTAGCTCTTGTATCATTTTCTCCATACTAATTTTCTTACGTATGCGTTTTTTCCATTATGTACGCTGATTCCGTCTGCTACTATAAATCTGCTCTATTTTGACATTTGTGATAGGTTGTCCTATGCCCATTTGCTGCATAAAACATATGTCGCTGCCTAAAACCTCTTCTGTCCAAAACCTAATCTAAGGCAGATCTCCCCCAGGCTCTAGGCTATCCCCAGGCTCAACTCGAATAAGAGAGGGTAGTTTTACAACGCACGAGGGAAAACTTTACGTGCTAGGGGTAGCCTTTCTCTTACCCTTTATTTTGGGGTTCTATACAGTATTTTCATAGCTACTGAAGTGGTGTTTTCAGGAAGAATTTTTTGTGTTTCAATTTAGATTTGCACTTTTAAAGCACATCAAAAGTGATTAGAAAAAAAAGGTTTTTAAATTAATATAAGAGACTCTGCTGCAATATCTAGTGTGCAATGTGCATAGTAATATTAATAAGCTACAAAATTTCGTCATCATAAATCCGAAATTAGTTTTATACCTTTACCACACTAAAGCGATTTTCAAATAAAATAGGATCAAACCCATAGAAACTTATTTGGTTTAGAAAGAAAGAAAGAAAGAAAGAAAAGAAAGAAAGAAAAAACATTTATTCAATTTTTTTTTTTTTTTTTTTTTCATTTTTTCATTTATTTTTTTTACTAGATTTCTATGGATTCGATTCACTTTGGTTTGAAAATTCAGTGCGCTAAAGGTGTGGGATCCATAATATTAGGTATTGCAAAATAATGGAACACGTTATGTCATATAACAGTTAACCTCTTATAATTCGTATTCCTCTTCAATGAGGGTCGTGATTACTCTATGGAAATAACCACATATAATGTCTTTCTTGGCAGATTTAATGGGGTGGTTTGCAATTGCCTTCCCCATTTTACATACTGGTTATCTCAGTGTGCACGTTTCCTCGCGATATTTTCCTTTACCGTTAGATCAGTCGTTAAATGTATTTATGTGTTTCGAAAAAATAAAAAATAACATCGGTTTTTTTCGAAACTTCCCGCATGGGAGTCAGGCGTCCTAGCCACTAAGCCGCCGATGCTCTTATGAGTTAACAAAAGTTTTAGAGAATATAATGTCATAAACCATACAGATGATCAATAAAGACTCATTATAAGAGATCAGGAGTAATTAGGACAACCATTGTTCCTTAATTTGCGGAAAATCGTAAAAAAAGTTCCGATTATCAACAACTTCTTTTTTATATATGCTTCCAGCATTAAATAATTTTAACATACTTACCGTCAGTAGCCCGAAAACATGCTATTCCATTCTACGCCATAAGGAAGATTTAACATTAAGGGTGTTCACTCACGATAAATTAAGTAATTATGTTAAGTAAAAACATTATTTGTTAAGGTACCTGGGTAGGTAGGTACTCATTCCTATGTTTAATCGAAACCGAATAGGTTTCGCAAAAATGGATTATCCCTAAGGGTGAGATCATATGCCTAATGGAATCCACTCTCTTATGAATATTAGATGAAAATGTTAATAGAATTCTCTTGTATCGAACCCCGGCTCACCTCCGAGGTTCTGGAAAAATCTTTGTTAAAATAAAAAAAGTATTTCTGGGGATTCCAAATGTATAAGTAAGTAGGTACGACTCAAAAAGATTTTGTTCCTTACTTATAAAATACTTACCTACATAAATACTTACAAAATATTCAACGAATTCTTATGAGGTCGTTTTAAATTCCATATTCTCCCATTAATGATTCCAGATTCATACTATAATATCAGAAATAAAACAATCACGTAAAAATAACATACCTTTTACTTAATTCTAGCTTAGTAAAATGTAATTAGCGTCGGTGGCGTAGTGGCTAGGACGTCGGACTCCCATGCGGGAGGTCCGAGTTCGAAACCAGGCAATGCCATGTACCAATGAGTTTTTCGGGTTTTTCGAAAGACTTACGTACATTTACCGACTGCTCTGACGGTGAAGGAAAACATCGTGAGGAAACCTGTACATTGAGATAACCAATGTGTGAAATGGGGAATTCAATGGCAAACCACCCCATTAAATCTGCCACGAGAGTCGTTCTATGTGATTAATTCCTTAGAATGATCACGACCCTCAGCAATGAGGAATAGGACTTAGAATAAGATAATGTAATAAATTGAAAAACTTAAAGAAATTGAAATTGAAGGTATAAGACCCATATAATCACGTATTCACGTAACAATAGTCTAGTTATAATGTTTAAGTAAATATCGGTCTCTACTACCCGCACTGGCCTCATCGGCCGTCGTGCAGCGTAGTAGATAGCAAGTCTAATTAATGGCCTGGGGGATACACTTATATAAAAATTAGATAAATATAATATATATACAGGGTGTAACATTAAGAACGGTCAGTATGGGAAAGTCTGAAACTATAAGACATACGAAGATCTGTTCTTAGGAACCATGTCATCAATTTTAGTAACAAGAAACACTGTATTCATACATTTAAAAAAAAAACTGTACTCAGCCTGGGAATGGAACCCGGTTGTTTTGAAAAAAAATCCAACACTATTTCTATTTAGATATCGATTGTGTAGGTCTTAAGGAATAAATGTTAGTATGAAACGTGATGTTTAAAATTAATAAAACGCATTGTTTCCATATCTTTTAATTTATTTTAGTAGGTGTTCGAAATGACTACCATTTTGTAAAATACAACATTCAACTCGTTTAGGTAACGATCTTACTATTGAATGTTGTATCTTCAGGTGGTGAATTTGCGTTAAAATTGTCTCTATGGCTGCTTTTAGGTCTTCAATTGTGTCGTAGCTTGTTTTGTACACTTCATCCTTAACGTAATCGATATCTAAATAGAAATAGTGTAGGATTTTTTTTCAAAACCACCGGGTTCGATTCCCAGGCTGAGTACAAGTTTTTTTTAAAATGTATGAATACAGTGTTTCTTGTTACTAAAATTGATGACATGGTTCCTAAGAACAGATGTTCGTATGTCTTATAGTTTCAGACTTTCCCATACTGACCGTTCTTAATGTTACAGCCTGTATATATTGAACATACATTCGATTTTTCTAATTGGATTTTCCTTAAACAGCTTTTTTAAGCGTATAATCCCTGTAAAAAGAGTTTCAGCCGGTAGTAAAATACAAAAACTTCTCCCTTTAAAGTAAGCGAAAGCACAATATACGTCGGATAAGAAAGTACGGAGTAATTGTGCGGATTGATGTCGGCAATTTAACACAACTCTGGGCTAGGATTAAATGAAATCTCTCCGGGAGGAAAAAGTGGCTCTCCTTACTTTTTAGCTTACTTTATATCTCTCTTTATTTTCTTGAAGTGTAATTTACTTTGGATTAAATATTAATTGGTTAATACATATGAATATTCATATAATAATATGTGAATATTCAACCGTTGTGACCATACGGTGATTGCTAGAAACAAGAATAAAAGTAGGTAAAACAATAAATTATACTTACATTATTTATACAATAATTTATCCTTACTTAATGATTAGGTTTATAGTTTCAATATTAGAGATAGAGTCACATTAATAAATTACTTACCCACAAACCTAATTCAAGCACAAATTACCTTAAAGTGACGATTTTAAGGTTTTCCCACGGAAAATCCACTAACGGCCGGTGATCAAACGGGTTTCCGGTCACCGGTTATTTCTGAACCACATTCGTTCGTCCCTTTTTACTACCCATTTGTGAGGACAGTTTTATTTTTAGACGTAAGTTTTATACCTACTCTACCATGTACGTATGTAAGATTGAGAATTAATCGGAGATTTTTGACTGATGGTATACTTTTGCCAGTGGTCGATTGTACCTAAATTATTCATAGTTAAAGAAGAAGACGCACTAAGAAATGCGGTCTATTAAAGTTGTACTCGTGCGTTGTGTCATGGTATAAATAATATGGCTGTGTTCAGATTACAAAATTGATTTTTTGAAGTCTTCGTGAAGGGAAGTAATAATAACCACGCGCAAAAAAATGCATCCGACGTTTTAGTTTCATAAAACTGATGTATTTTTAGCCTTCTGAATCTGAGTGAGCAATAGATGTAACTTGTAGTGGGCAACTCCTACTCGATTGGACAATCACTGCACATTATAAGTTTTAAATAAGTAATAGGTTTGGTGAATAAATAATTGAACGCGTATCATATAATATTAGGCGGGTTAAATATTTTGTGTAAGAGTTTCTAAAAGTTGCAAGTCATTGCATACACCTTCTTACACATCCACTCATCCTCTCTCTCTCTCTCTCTCCTTATAGACACCTTATATTAACATTTGTTATTGTTCTTTTTTGTCTTTCTTTCAAATTTTGACAGTTTTATGTTTTTTCTTGGCTTGGCCAACGTCTGTTCTGTTACATGTTCATTTCCACTGGTCACAGAAGAGACCTGTCTTCCGAGATACAGGAACTTCCTAGTTCTCTATGTCTATGTGACTATGAATACTTTGTCATCTTACCGCACAAATAAACTTATTCTTATTGCATGGTACACTAGCTTCGACTTATTAAAACTGATTTTGGTCATCTAGGTGTCAGTCATTATCATGCAATAATAACATAATACATTTCTCGTTATTTAACATGACCTCTACACATCTCTTGTTATTGTACATTACGGAAAGAGACTCGTTTTAAAACCACCTTCATAAATGAAAGTCATCATCCTTTCCGCCAGATAACGAATACTCGCTCTGACGAAGGCAGTCAAAGTAATAAATTCGCTAAACTCCAGCCAACCGAGCTAATGGTCCGGGAGGCAACCGTAAAATGTTTCATCTGATTGAGAAATAGAATAAAACTAATTTCACATTAGGGTTTAAACTGGCAATTATGCGTCTAAACCTTTCTGGTTATGACGTATTCACCAGAAAGGTTTAGACGCTAATTGCCAGTTTAAATCCTAATGTGAAATTAGTTTTATTCATCATATCCAAGATAACATAATATTATATTTTGTACAAGAAATTTAGTTTTATTCGAAATACGTACTTAGTACTGACTGGAATTTATAAAGACTGGATTTTATTTGATGAGGTACTCATGCGCTGTATATTAATAACATGACTGAATGTTTAATAATAGTGAGGTGAATAATACATATTATAAAATGTTATATTAATATTATAATGATAATTGGGCGGGGTGCGCTAAAAGGCGGCCTTTTTGACTAAGCTTCTCACGTAATTAGTGACAAAGTTTTAGATTCATTGTAAGTTATAATATAATTATATTTTGTGACGATTTATTAATTATAATATTATACATTATAATACACCTTATTCAGTGATCAAATGTCGGCTTTAAAATGCAAAACTATACGTTATTTTGATAAATTACCATCAATATAATGATAATTAAATTCTTACATTTTAAATATTAATAAGTTATTAATAATAACTAAGTATAATATACTTAATAAGTATGAGTATGAGTATAATGTTGTACTTTTAGTATCAAACGAATTGTTCTTTTTAACCCCCGACCGATCGAGGGAGGGCGTGTTATAAGTTTGACACGTTTGTCTGTCTGTTTGTGTGTTTGTCTGTGGCATCATAACTTGACAACGGATGATCCAATTTGGACCCGGTTTTTTATATTTCATAGAGAATTTTGTCGAGTTAGTTAGGTCTGATCAAAATTGGACCAATGGTTACCAAGATTTTGGAGTATCTTTGATGTCAGATGGGATCTCTGAAACGGTAATATTTAGCTAGACGGTTTGAATTTGTGCTCAAATGTTTAGGTTCAGAGTGTTCCCGACATCTGAAACCTTGAGAATTTGATGATGACCAGGAAAAAGTAAGTGAACTTCAATTTTACAATATGAAACTGGAAGAATTGGAAAATTATCAGCCCGCAGTTAGATGGGGCTTTTCGAACTAAAGTTGTAGGGAATCCTGAGACATTTTAAGAGAAAAAAAATTAAAGGTGGCGGCCTAAAAATAAATGAAAATGGCGTGGAGCTAGGCATTTTAAGATAGTCATGGTGAGGCCGAAGGCCGAGCTCCGCATAGGGCGAAACCCGGAGCGTCCCGGCCTTCAGGCGTCGCAGGTCTAACCTGCTGAATGTTCTTAGCCATGTCAGATGAAAAATGGATCAGTGGTTATAAGATCTTGGAGTATCTTGGGATGTTGGAGTATGATGGGATCTCTGGAACGGTAACAGTAAGGTGGTTCGAGTTTGAGCTCAAATGTTTATGCCCATGGTGACCTTCCCACATCTGGAACCTTGAGGACCTGATGATGACCAGGAAAAAGTGAGGGGATCTCCACAATGGTACGTCTGGGGCTTTTTAATTTAGAGTTATTCACAATTCAAATACTACGATAAGGGTAGGATGTTATAAAATAATCTCTGCTACCCGTTCGGAAATATCTGTGGACTTGAGCGAGGCCAGTGCGAGAACAAAGCCAGTAGCACGTCCGACATGCAATGTCGAGCGGTTACGGAATGTATTGTCTCGCTCACACATTATGTCCATGTCTAAGGGAATGAATGAGGTGGAATAAAATGTAGTTTCGATTTTTGCATGTGGATACGTCCACCAAATAAAATGTGTCCATTCCATGCGGTAAAGATCTGGTGACTGGAAATACAGGGTTTTCCTAATTCAGGCATCAGTCTCACCCACACCTTCTTTACCCTTATATTAGTTGTTATTTATTATCTAGAAAATGAGAGAGCGTCGGTGGCACAGTGGCTAGGACACCGGACTCCCATTCGGGAGGTCCGGTTCGAAACCATGCAGTGCCATGTACCAATGAGTTATTCGTATTTTTCAAAGACCACATTTTACATTTACCGACTGTTCTAACGGTGAAGGAAAATATCGTGAGGAAACCTGCACACTGAGATAACCAGTGTGTAAAATGGGGTAGGCACAAATGATTTTCAAGGGTCGAAGTGCCGCTGGGGTTATTCCCGGCCCCCTATCATAAGATAAGATCTACAAAATGAACATTAGTTGATTGATTGATTCCTGAATTAATAGTAGTATTTAAGGTCAGAATAAACTCCTGGTCTATACAAAGGCCGTTCGCTTTGACCACCGCGCTTGCAGAATTTTTTCACGACCGTTATCAAAGGCTTTCACCTCCAATAGAGATAATATGAAAAGACAGCCTTGTATCCAATATTTTATTCGCGTATTATTTCGAAATATCTAATAATATATCGACAAACGTAAATCCTTTTTTTTTAAATTTCAATTCAAACTGGAACATTCGACATCTGGGAGTTCTTCTGGAAGCTCTAAAAGTTTATTAAAAGATACAACAGTTTTCCATTTGGGTGGAGGTATTATTGGCATTAAGCGATTTAGACACGCTCACTGAAACGTTAAATTCAATAACAGATTCCCGTTTGTGGGCTTCTCTTGAAAACTTTGATATTTTATTTTTGTCATAAAAATATTTTAATATCATGGGAATACGATTTATTTGTCTGTGGTTGTAGGAGTATAATGTCTTTAGAGGAGAAAAGGTCCTACTTACCTAAAATTACCCATACAAAATCTGTCTAAGTTCAAATCTTAAATAACTTACAACTCTATAAAAAGACATTTTTAGTACATAAAAGTCTGTAAAACTCCATTCCATTTTACAGACCTACGAGTACTCACCAAAAATTAGTCTAACGCCCTGAAGTAGACCCTTTTAATTGCCAGTATAAACCTAGTTAAATATATTTAAGTGGGTAGGTATACATTTTTAAAGCACTAATAGGTAGAGAATTCCATCGCCTCCCCTCGACCCTCTAACACCTCATCCTTACAATAAAACTGGTATTTCAAACATGTCAGGTAATAAACTTGAAAGTCGCGCTCCATACTTTATGTACAGAGCTATAAATGTTTTAGAAGGTACCTTTTCGAATAAATAAACTGACTGTTAGTCTACACGTAGCATTGGGATAGTTCCGCTATAGGTATCGCCTGTGCGGCAAGAGGGGCGCGTGGCGGGATGTCAGAGGGCGAGCGTGCGGCGTGCGGACGTCAGGCCCTTACTCTCGGCCGCCGCAAGCTCGCTCTCTGACGTCCCGCCCCGCGGTCCTTTTGCCGCGCAGGCGACCCCACAGTTAAGCGGTTTACCTATGGACTATTGAATTCTAATTCACTATGTTAATATGTTGTCAGTGCATATCGCAAAACATATTTTTTGTCATAGATATCTTCGCACTTTCCTTATTGCACAGACTCTAGAATATCCCTCCCAAAATGATAACTGTTAATCGAAACGTCACCCTCATTATTATACAATCTATTCTTATATGTATATAGGTATGTTATGTATATAAAATGGAGCGTTACAGTTTCATTTTCTTTAGAACTGGCGGCTAGTGACCTATCTTTCTAGAGCTATGACGTAAATGAACAGTAGTCGTGTAGGTATTTACAGAACTTTCATGACTTCATGCAACTTATAGTGTCTATTCTTTCTTCACTCTACGGCATCCTCGCATAACTTTTACCTGGAATGCGGCAATATTTCCGCGGCGAGCGAAATGTAATTAATCAAAAAGTTTTTAGAATCCCCCTGTAGCTCGCTCCCGCAGGGGTGTCAAGAATGACGTTAAACCTCCTTGTTTAGAACAATTTTTGCGGGTTTTGTCCCGTTTGTTTTCCAATTTCGCCAACCCTCATTGATCAAAATGTCAAATCTGTCCCAAGATTTGTTTTTGTCTGAAATTTTAATAAGCTAAGTACCTATCGTTGCCGTTGCCTACCGTTAAAAGGCCCCTTTGAATTAGCTCTTGTGAAAAAACTCATTATTTTGCATACAATTACAGATAATACCTACCACATACTGGTATGCCATATGAGAGAAGACAGCGTTAGGTCGGAGTATTCTCTAGTTAGGCACTCCTAAGTACAATAAAAAACAAAAGACAAACGTACGTAGCTCCGAAACTATGATTTTTATTACGTCGAATTCAACTTTCCTGACTCGTATTACTTCTATAATAGAACTCAATGAACAAAAAATGAAGCTAGAGCCGATTAGGAATTTTCAAATGTTTCCGTTTAAAATTACAAGTTCTGCATTAATATTCCAGAAGTGGCGTGCGAACTTAGTCTCACAGGTGCTGGCATTACAAGTTACTAGAGCAAGTTGGAGATCGGAGCAACCTGGCGGCAAGCCAGGCAGGTATATTCTGGAAGGCAACAATTATGGATGCTACTAAATAAGGCAAGGTCGACTGGGCTTATAGTAAAACTTGATCTTTGACTTACACATCATGTTATCAGTCACCCAGTCCATAAGAGGAAGCCAGGCATAATACCACCCCAGCAACGGATCGACTCCGGGTCAACCCGAGCCGTTTCGAATTATTTATAGAGTATGAAGTTCCATAGAGCAACGCACCCTTTCCAACCCCGTAACGGCACCGCCTCGCCTTGCAGCAAGCTACTGGTCTTCTCTTGTTTATGATGTGAGGTGATGCCGACATGTTGTAATGTGATGTTTTAACCATAAGTGTACGTGATGATAAGCTGTCAAGTAATTGACTTGAAGCATAAGACCGTAATCATGTGACAAAATGAAGAAGAAGAGATAAGTCCGCGTTTGTACATATTGTAATGTTTTTTATTTTCTGTGTATTATTTCTTGTGTGTGTACAAGAAAGAGACTACAAACAAACAAAAAATTTTCTACTTCTTAACCATGCTGTGTTTACACGTTAAGGGTTACGACCTAGCTCATAACATTATATTGATTTTTCTGTAATTTCTATGGTTGTAATCTGTTGTGTTTATCTAATAAATAAATAAAATTAAACAAAGACAATGTTCTTGTTTATTCGAAATATAAATTAATTTTCATTTCCTCATTGTCACTGTCACGTATGTGACAAGATGAAGAAGAAGAGAATATTCTTGTTTCAACAAAATATAAATTAATTTCAATTTCCTCATTCAGTCTTGAATCTATATTTAAGACTGTCACGTATGTGACAAGATGAAGAAGAAGAGAATATTCTTGTTTCATCAAAATATAAATTAATTTCCATTTAATCATTCAGTCTTGAATCTATATTTAAGACTGTCACGTATGTGACAAGATGAAGAAGGAGATAATATTCTTGTTTCATCAAAATATAAATTAATTTCCATTTCCTCATTCAGTCTTGAATCTATATTTAAGACTGTCACGTATGTGACAAGATGAAGAAGGAGAGAATATTCTTGTTTCATCAAAATATAAATTAATTTCCATTTCCTCATTGTCACAGTTACGTATGTGTCAACATGAAGAAGAAGAGAATATTCTTGTTTCATCAAAATATAAATTAATTTCCATTTCCTCATTGTCACTGTCACGTATGTGTCAACATGAAGAAGAAGAGAATATTCTTGTTTCATCAAAATATAAATTAATTTTCATTTCCTCATTCAGTCTTGAATCTATATTTAAGACTGTCACGTATGTGACAAGATGAAAGAGAAGAGAATATTTTTGTTTCATCAAAATATAAATTAATTTCCATTTCCTCATTCAGTCTTGAATATAGAATTCAGCTTGGATTGAAAAAAACAACATTGAAACCAAACCCTACCGTATAATAATTAAATTCGTAAACAACAATGCAATCTCACAAAGTGTTTAGAATAGGGGTGTTAGAAGAAAGAGCAGCCTGTGCTAACTTGCGCAATTTTGACAAGTTTAAAATTTTGTCTTCCCGTCTGTCAAACTCCTAAGTTACATGGCGTGACAGTTTATTTTGCCAGATTAAGGGAAGTTTAGGAGAGATGAAGTCAGATTTCGTGTTTAATTTAGGTATAGAGGTATACAGATAAGTATCACAATCTTACTTTATTTATTTATATGAGGAATGTAATCCATTTCCAGTTCTTATTGTTGATTTAGCTGATACTTTATTGTTAATTATTATTTTACTATGATTGATTAGTTAATTGTTATTATGTTTAATTTCGAACACAATTTATATTGTTAACGAATAAATTAAAATTGAATTATATGATTTTCGTATCTACACTTATCTCACGAACTCATCATTAATTAGTTTTTGGGATGGACAGTAATGAAAAAGCGATTGAGAAAAAAGAAGACTTGCGAACAGAACTCTAAATTAAAATTGTAAGAAACCTACTTTTGAAGAGATCCCCTCACTTTTAGCGTTGTGGAAGTCCTCAAGATTGCAGATGTGGAAACCTTGGTGCCCAACATTTGAGTCAAACTTGAACCACCTAACTATGTATTACCATTACAGAGATCCCATTTTAGTAAGTAATATGTTTATTTCACACACAGCAATGACCGAAACAGTTATAATAATGATAAAATTATGTAGTCAAAGGTAAACATATTGAAATCATGTCTGATGGTCTGCTGTTGTTGTGAAAAGGGCCTCAACACAGCTTATTGCTGCAGACAAGAATGCCTACAGCGCTGGTATTCTGTTGGACCATGACTGTTGGCTGGCCAAAACTTGTCCAAGAGGACAAAGATACAACACAAATAAATTTAATTGAAGATAGGTAGTATTGATAAGTGAAATATATAATATATACCTACATTTACCATGACACATAAATATTAAAAAAATATAAATATCGTAAGTAAATAAATATATATATATATACCTACACACAGTAAGATCTTACTGGTCCAATTTTTTATCAGACCTAGCTAACTCTCAACAAAATAAATTTTAAAAAATCGCGTCCATATCAGATCATCGGTTGTACGATATCCATACTCGTACTTATAGATAACTGATACCACAGACAAAAGACTACAAAAAGACTTCGTCAAACTTCGTCGGTAAATTCCGACTCATTGAGGGTTATTTCATTACTTATCCAGACGACCGGTTATGAGAAAATAATACTTTTGCAACTGCAAACTCCTTTTGGACAAATTACGTAGGTAAAATTTATTATCATTTCCATACAATGTCGCCGAGTCTATTATTCATTATCTCTTCATAATAATCAGGGTCTAATAACAACTAAAACCCCTTAAAACACTTCTCGGAAAATCACAATAACATCGTCACAATAACAGGTCAATTATTTCCCCACTCACCCTACGGAACCTAAATTAATATCACTTCCGTCGGCAACATCTGACGTGTCGTGGGGTAAAAACGACAATTACCGACCGGCCAACGGTCCGCGATTGACGAGTTAACCCTCACACTTAATGCCCAAGAAAAATTGTGTTGATAAATTAACCCTTTCTTGGAAGGGTGCATTGCAGTATTACTTAATTATACTAGATATTTGGGGAGAATAGCTGAAGTACTGACACATCAAGAAACGCTCGCCCCCATGCCTTGTGAAAATGTAAAGACCGTTAGACGCCAACAATGAAGACCTTTGGTAATAAAAACTATTCAACAATAGCGTAAAAGACGTATTGTCGCAGTCGCTATGTCGCAGTCGCTATGTCGCAGTCGCAAAGTCGTAGTCGCATAAACGCATACTTAATCGCAAAAACGCAAAGTTGCAGTCACAAGTCGCAAATCATTTCATGAAGTGCGGTCTAGAGCTCGCCACATGGTAATTCAAAACCTATAGTGCTAACTAGTGATCTGAATTTCACGAAGTGACTTTTAATCTTAGACGGATACTGTAGATTACAGTATCTGTCAAACTTATTAGCACTTTGTGAAGCGCCTACGCGCTTCGTGAAACGCGCGTAGGCACTTCACGAAACGTGTGACTTCGTGTCTTCTTTTGTTTATAAGTTGAGGTGATTCGTTTGTAACGTAACGAAGCGACCCGTGTATTGTAAAACTTCATTATATAATGGTACGGTGTACCGGACGACCATAGCGAATGTGTATAGGTACAGTACAGTAGTTTATTTAAGATACCCTCATTTCCTTCGGGTCAATGCCTCCTATCAAAATATGATGAATATCTCACTCTGAAAATTGAACGAAGAATATTTTTTTGTCTGTGTCTTTTCTCAAGATCTTTTAATTCGTTTCACACAAAACATAACTTTAAAAACATGTATTCATAAATATTGTAAAATATGCAAGTTTCATATTACAAAACTTTTGAAAATTAAAGAGGGTTCCGCACATGCCATAAATATCAAGGTTTAACTTTAAACAGAGCTGAACTTAGAGAAGGCATGATTTTAGTTTTTAGACATACTCAATAATTCACGAATCATGAGTTCTAAAAGATACACATTGTAAGTTTAAAGATATTATAAATGCCTACTTTTTACAAGATTCAAATAAAGATGTAAAAGAAACGCCCTGAATAAATTAGTTCTTAAGTGTATTTTATATATTGGGGCCTTGATTCAATATTCTGAGGTTGGACCGTTCCTTTCTTCAGTCGCTTGATTAGAGTGAAATAATACATTATTTAGTAAATTTATATTTAAATTATTCTCAATATCTTTTATCAGTTATTAATTTATTAGTACTATTTACTGTTAAAAGCATCGATATACCATTTTTTCTACGTAAAATTAAAAACTCAACAATGTCATTGTCAGCATGAATTAAAATTCAGTTGTATATATTGAACTATACTGGAAACTAGCATCAGTTGGTGATCAATAAATAACGATTCAAACCCATCGTTTTCTCTAAACTATGAATATAACAGATTCTTAATATGAATATAGGTAGAATTCTTGAACTGTGACAGAACTACTGAAAATCAGGAGTAAATTGTTGACCCCCCCTGCTTATATACATCCTGCTTTCGATCCTGGCTACGATCTAAGCCCAGGACTTACTGACGACATATTTATTATAGTTTGCAATGAATTTCTATCCCTCCGAGTAAACGTTTTAGGCACGGGTCGATTTCAGACTCTCTACAGCTAAAGGTACCCCGAAACTTAGATTTAATTTTTTTCTATGTATAAATTGTGGATAAGGTTTTAGTTTCTAAGTAGTTTATACATATGCGTGGTTGGAAAATTTATTATTCTTAAAATAGAGCTCATCTAGAATCCTATATGCAACGTACTTAATCCTGGATAATAAAATTGATTAAAATATACATAAAATCATTTCAAAAAATCAATATTATAATTTCCTCCCGATTGTAAACGAATGCAAAAGTTCTATTTTTCGCTCTAGGTCATGCCCACTTCATTTATAGACTTAGTTCTAGTGTTCTCCTAATAAACAATCTGGGTATCTACCTACCTACGTTGCTATGCCCAGCACTATAAAGATAAATTCGCTCTATTACAGAATAGACTTGCGATGGTGCGAGATTGATGGCAATTTGAGGAATTTATGGAGACAAATGCCTATCGTCCCGACCTGCCTACTGTCTGCAGTGGAAATTTATAGGGACACAGAATAACGAGATTTGGGTGCCTACTTACTTACTAAGGTCTAAACATAATTTACTAACGTACCAAAATTATCTAATAACATAATCACTTCGAAAGAATTGTACCTGTGTCATAGAATTAAAAAGTCTTTTGTTCGAGTTATTATTAGTGACAATATGGGTTACTCGCAGATTGATTGGTACGACACTTTCATCTTTTATTTTCATCTTAATTCTTAGACACAGTAGTTATAAATGTATCGTGAACTCATTCTCTACCTATTTTTCTACAAACCTGCTACAACAATAAAATAAAAACAATTCCAAGATAAAATTATTGGCTGACATCCAAATCTAAATCTTACCACTCGCGTAACATAATACCGGTAATATCGATACTGAACGGTAATTCCAAGGAACTCCGGTTACCATCCAATTGGGAATACCGAAAAAAGGTAAAAATTACTCTCTGTTTCGGTATCGGATATCTTTCAGAATTTAGAAGAATTTAATTCTCAAAAGTATTCAAATGTAAACAATTTTATACCCTGAACATGGAAACGAAAACTTTCCTATCCGATTTAAGATAGTCCATTGTTACATCATTCAGTGTCACAGTTACTTATTATTCTAAGTTCGTTTCAAACTAAGATCGAACTTAGTGCACAGAATCTATAGATTATCCCGGGACTAAATGCTATTAAGAACGATATTACTTCGTCTTTCGTTTTTACAACCAACTAGTTCTCACTACGACTGTAAGTAAATAAGACCTTAGAACCTACTAACTTATATATAAATAACACTTTAAAAGATTGAGCTTCCCTTCCCTTTTCTTAGTGACCCTAACGGGCTGACATGGTCACCTTGTCGTGTGACAAAGCCACTAAACTGAGATTTAAAAAAAACGCTTTGGAAGAGTTAATACCACAATTAAAAGACTAATGGCGCCAGCGTTATTGTGTGGTCCTCCTCAGAACAATAACGATTGTAAAAAGTCTCGGACGTTTATTGGCCGCAAGCAGCACGTCACCGCGTGATTCGTCAATTCACGACGAGACGTTTACTTTTCGCACATGCCACTTTGTCGGTTCTGCGACAGATGTGACCGGCCCACTGCCACTTCAGCTTGCTAATTGATAACTTTATCGATACTTTGTCTTTGTCGAGCTATGTCGACAACTTTTGTTCTATGCCGGATCTCCTCATTTCTGATTCGATCCAGCAGAGATACTCCGAGCATAGCTCTTTCCATAGCACGCTGAGCGACTTTCAATTTGTGAACCAGTCGCACCGTCAGTGTCCACGTTTCGGCTCCGTAAGTCATTACTGGTAGGACGCACTGGTTAAAGATTCTTGTCTTTAGATTTACGCCTGACGAGTTCTGGAGTGGAGACCGCGTTTGGGCAAACGTAGTGTGGGACGCCCCCCTGCTAGATGGAGCGACGATCTGCGCAAGGTGGCTGGCAGCGACTGGATGAGAAGAGACGAAGATCGGGCTCAATGGCGCGCCCTGGGAGAGGCCTATGTCTAGCAGTGGACTAGAGTACGCTGCTGATGATGATGACATGTCACTTTATGTGACTTGTAACTACGCCCTCTACACTCATAATTTGGAAGCTGCGATTTCTTTGCTTTAGTTATCGTTCCATATTTTATAAATTCGTTGTTTAGGATGCTTTAGGGTCTAGGTAAGGTTTGCTTTTGGGTCTAGGTAAGTACGTGTGGAACCTGAACAAAGAATCAGACCTAATCATAATCAGAATTTATTCATAAACCTAATTTACATGTTAAATGTCCGTAAGTATTATAAGATTTATAAGTTTACTCGTACAATGAGTTTACATGTCTAATATTATTAAATTTTTGTTTTCATATTATCTGCCTATTTATAGTTATATAATTCATTTATGTTGTAAAATACACAGCCTATTAACCACAATTTTAATTTATTTTCAAAAATAATTAGACTTTCTTAATTTTTACTACGCAACTTTGGACCAAAATATCGATTTTTTCTCTTAGCTGAACTGTTTCTTCAGAACTACTGGGAACAAGGCGTACAAAGGAGGGGCGGGGGAGGAACTTTAGAGGATTTTATAAATATGCAAGAGGCTAATCTGATCCCCAAATACCTTGAGGTCCTTAAGATAAATTTTAACAAGAGCTAGAATTTTTCTTTTGGTTTTATTCCCTCTCATACCGAGTCACAACCACTCTCACCGGAAATAAATATAATATAAAATAGAGTCGAATGATAAATAAATTGCAAATTTTAGCTAGAAAAAATATTTTATATTAAGATTATAAAAGACTGATATTATAGCTTAAAACTTAAATGCGACATGATCTTCTAATGTCCGCTAGTAAAAGATCAAAATTCTATTAGAGGTTTAGAGAGCCCTCGTCTGAACCTGCCTATGATGTGAAACGATATTTAAAAGTGATGAAATATATTACATTTAAAAAAATACGAACGAGAATTAATACTTACTAGGAACTAATGAATGAAGTATAATAGCAGTCATATTTTTTGACACATTTCAAACAATTTGCATAACAATTGCTTTTGTTCAGTGTGTGATCCCTTATTTGTTTATTTAATAAAGTAAGTCATTATGAACCTGAAAGGTTTCTGGCTAATTTTCAACAGTTAGTATAATATAAACTATAATACGCTAGAAACCAGTACTTAAAAACATTTGAAATGTGGTCATAAACCTAACCTATTTAACGCAGTTTGATTGGCAAAAAACTTTCATAATTTTCATACTCATACTCATACTATTTATTACTTTTCATATATAACAATTGGTCTTACAAAATATATAATATATTATATGATCATACATGAAACCCTGAGTAGAGTAACCCGCAATATAAAATAAGAGATTATAATAAATGATAATAGTAATAAATGCTAACGGGATAAATAAAATTAAATGTCATTATAAGTTATACATCATTGATTTTATAGTTTGGTATTGTTTTTATAATCAAAAAACTCCTGCAGTGAATAGAAACATTGTTAAGAAGATATAACTTTAATCTTATATTGATTATAGAGTCTTTTAATTCAATGTCGATGATTTGTGAAATATTGTTATTTATAATTATATTTTTATAGACATAATACTTTAATATTTAAATTTTACTTTAATATCGTTTTGAAACCAGTTTCTATATCGTTCCTCTAACAGTACACCAGACATATCCATCCAATCTAGCATTTATAGGGTTCCCCATACAACGGCTCTAGGTAATCTCCGATGCGCTGAGCAGATATCTCTTCCAGGTAAAGCCTTCTATAGAAATGGTTTTCAACGAGCTTTCAACATAATTTTCCTCCTGTGGACAATTCAAAAGCGAAAACTCGTCCTAACAATTTTAATTTTTTTAAGTCCACTAAATTTTAGTTAGTACTGAAAATAGTCAATCCGTGTTAGTAAATAAACAAAAATAACAACAATCTTAAATAAGCTTTTGCATTTCGCGGAAAGAGCTGCAACACCGTTTTGTACCAACTGCAACAAAATAGAAGACCTCACTCACCTCCTAATGGAGTGTGACCTGGCGAAAAATGAGAGGAAGAAATTTGACCTCTATAGGCTCCAAAATGGGAGGCTCAATATTATTTTGAGTCAGCCCTTATCTGATAATATGAAACACTTACTGTTATTTGCTCAGTTGACTCTCAAAGTGAGGGCTGACTCTAATAATACTTGAGCTTCCCTTCCCTTTTCTTAGTGACCCTAACGAGGCTGCCATGGTCACCTTGTCGTGTACCAAAGCCTCATTACTGAGATTTAAAAAAAATCAATATAAAGCTTTAAATTAAACGCGGTGCAGACATCTCTAAAGATTAGAAATTGATTTCTTGTCATAAATAAATTAAAAAGCCTTTTTAAATTTATATTCACAATTGAATAAGTATAGGCATTAGTAGTAACTAATTACAACCATGAGATCGCCACGTAAATATTTACAAAATGTTCATCGTTTGATGCTAGGTCTCGTAGGTAGCAATAGCGTATAGTATTCAAGGCCAACATTCTGTAATCAAGAAAATATTAGAAAAAAGATTTTTTCGGGAAATTTCCTTATCTATATCGGTACCTACGTGTCTGCCCTCAAAGTTTCCTTCAATTACGACTGCAACTAAATCCACTAATCTATACTCTTCAACTCGCCTGCAGCAGAGTACATATTCTAAGGCTTATGTAAAGCTTTAGAACGAATGGGCCGACCGGGGGCGGCTTAATTGAAACTTAGTCGTAGGGTGGTTGTGTCGACAAGTTATTTTGGGGATTTACGTACTCGTTCGGGGGTAAAGTAACGTTTTACAGGGGGTTGAGGTGTGTTTTTGGGGGTTAGAGTTTTAGAATCTGAGACCGTGTTGTTATTTTTGTTGGAAAATTCGTCCAGTACTTAATTGGTTGTCGTTAAAACTATGGTCTTAAAGTAGTTAATAGTGTATCGTATATTTGAATTTACAGTTGTATGTTATGTCTTGTTCGTCTTTCGGCTGTAATGGCGACAGCATGATAATAAAACACATAATTTTATTCTTTTGTTTTCTTTTTTTTTGCAATTATTTTGGCTAAGGCTAGTAGGCCATTATTGTGATTTATGTTTAAGTGGCAACATTTTGTACCTAGTAATATTTGCTTGTCAATTTCGGATTTCCGGCATTTTGTAAATTTGTTTTGCAGTTTTTTTTTTTCATTTTTACTGTAAATAAAAGTAAAATCACCAACATTTATTTGGTGCTTTGTTTGTTGTAAGTGATAATTATTTTTATTTCACTCTAAAATATAGTAATTAAATATCTAAAATTATCGAAAAAATTCAATACAACCTCACTGAAAGCAAAATACCATCAAATCGCACTCAAAAAGGTAAGGCTGGACTCACCTTTTTGATTTGACGTTTATATGTCATCTATTATGTCATGAGACGAACCGCAATACCATTTCACGTGATAAGGCAAATGTATAGGGAATCCATTCATTCATTACGTCATGATCTTGTCATGAAAATTATGTCATAAAATGATAAGATGGCCGATCGGTAATAACAAATTATGTCATTGATGATTGTCCTTATGTTAAAATTATACCATGTCGTCGATCATGAAAGAACAGTGATACTGCCCCACAGGTCTCTAACTCTGTTAGTATAAAAATTAATACGCAAAACATACTCGTAAATTTTCTTTCCAATGTCATTATTACTAAAGAGAGGATTTGTTACTACAAATCCTCTCTTATTATCTTAGTAGCTATTATTGGATTTATATGGATATGACCAGTGAAATGAAAAAGGAAAATAAATGTTATTCTCATGAAAGAAGTATTATACCACAAACATATACTAATTAAGTAACTATTTTGTTTTAATCATCGCCATTATTTCAACCGAAAGTCGCCCACTGCTTGATCTCCATTTTCCTTTTTTATTTCAATGTTTTATTGTTTGCTACTTACTTGTTACTGAATAACAAATTGCACTGGTCATATCCATATAAATCCAATAATAGCTACTTCAAATTATCTCTTTAATTATTACATATAATCATTCAACATTATGTATGCATCTTCATTTAAATCACAGAGGTACCAATATAATATTTCATTCCTGTGATTTAAATCCAATTTTGACGCAATGACGCAACCCAATCATATTACCCAATTTGTGTTAACAATCAATTATTCATACCAATTAACCAACTATTACTATCTGATGAGTTTGGCACGAGGTTGCCACTGTTCAATATTAGCATCAGTCTATAGATTTGTGGTGCGACCGATCTGTCATACTCCATTCGGTCCACAAATACGATGCTGCTAAAAGTTTGTCATGGCTTGCGCGACTTGGGACCGATCTAATAGGCCTTCCTTGAAGAAAATCTCTGAGATTTAGACGCGCCTGCTAGATTTTTTTTATTGACTCCTAAACCCGCATTTGACCTGTATCTCCCCTGATGGTAAGCGACGATGAGGTTATTTTACACATTTATTTTAATTTTTTAACTTTGACAATATTTGTAAGTAAGTAGTTTTGGACCGTATCCTGTTGACTTTAGTTTAATTTGACATACAAAATATTATTAATGTGTTTTGGAACGTAACTTGACATTTTATTAGTAATTGCAAAAACAAAACGCAAAGCTGTATTTATCTACCTGCATGTAGTTAAGAAAATTATTATAAACAAATACCTGAAGATGTGTAAACGAAACCGGTCGTAACTAATTAAATACAGTAAAAACCTGTGAAACAGTATATTATTTGAATCTAATCCTGCTGTTCTTAGTTTGTCTTACTGTCATCTCATGATGGTGAAAAGTGGAATAAACACAAACAGGAGTGGAGGCTAAAGGAACGCGGCAAACTCAAAATTAATTATATTACTTACCTACTTGTAGAGTCACTACACGTATGCTTATGGCTTTGGTCATTGGGTCCGCTAAGTGCAAAAAGTGATTTTTGAGAAAATAACAAAAATTGCATCAAAATTAGTTTGCAAAAAATATATATAAACAATACTAATTATAATTAATTAAATACTCAGGTATTCGTTAACATCATAAAATGCCTGCTCAACAAGCCAGTTTTTCAGTCGAAACTTAAAGGAGTTCAGACTAGGAGCAGAAATGATACTCTCTGGCAGGCGGTTGTAAACCTGTGGGGTCATAACGTGCGTCAGTTTGTCCTATTCTTTGATAATTCCAGAAAACTCAAAGAATTTCAAAAATCACTAGAAAACCAATTTGGCACGATTTTTGCCATTTTCTCGAAAATCACGTTCTTATTGCACTCAGCGGCCTTCTTTCGTACCAGGGCAGTAAAGGTCCACTGATCGAGCAGGCGTCTCAAATATTCAGTTTCGGTTTCTGCCTAGAAATGGCCTCAGCACACCTCTAGTGACACGGCTGTGACAACTTGGAGAGTTTATTAACTCGATACCCTACCTGCCTTACCAGCGTGCTCTGCTGTATGCGAGTTCACAATTTAAATGTATTACGGAAAGTTAAATGTTTTTGGAGTTGCGTGCGGAGGTACTAGGTACTTCTGACAACTTGTGTAAGAGGAGTAAAGTTCTCTTTCGAAACGTAAAACTTTAGAAGGGAAAAAATCTGGTTTGGTTAGTACCATACTACCTTCTTTAGAGAGCTTCGGTGGCACAGTGGCTAGGACACCAGACTCCCGTGCGGGGAGGTCCGAGTTCGAAACCGTGCAGTGCTATGTACCAATGAGTTTTTCGTTTTTTCGATGACTTACGTACATTTACCGACTGCTCTAACGGTGAAGGAATATATTATGAGGAAACCTGCTACCAGTGTGTAAAAATGGGGTAGGCAGACACAAGATCCTCAAGGGTCGAAGTGCAGCTGGGGTTATTCCCGGTCCCCAATCATAAGATACCTTCTTCTTTCTCTTAGTCGTATTCCTCATTGTAAAGGGTCGTGATCATTCTATGGAATTAACCACTTAGAACAAGTTAGTCTCTTGGCAGATTTAATGGGGTGGTTTAGCATTGCCTTCCCCATTTCACACACTGGTTATCTAAGTGTGCAGGTTTCCTCATGATGTTTTCCTTCATTGTTAGAGCAGTCGGAAAATGTTCGTAAATTTTCGTAAACCGAAATCTAATTGGTATAGACCATTCGCTTAAATCGTCTCGCTCTTTGAAAAGCGAGCGCGGGCGGCATTTAGCAATACTATATAAGCGAATGGACTTTACATAAAATTGCATGATTTCGACCCTTACCTTCCTCATGGGAGTCCGGCATCCTAACCACTACCGACGCTCTTTCAGTGTACCTAATACCTAAACACGTCAACACTAATTTTGCTATACATAGACTAGAGCTTGGGCTATTTTATAGACGCGTCGACACTATACCTGGAGCAGTTTTACGGTGGTATTTTGGTGTTTCTGCGTGTGAATTCTTTTCGTTTTCTTCTTGCTCTACCATATCATCAACTATCGTATCATTTGCAAAGATCGTAGTATGGGGATCGTAGCGAGGATGGGTATAAAAGTACAATGTGTGTCAATCTTAATGGCCGATCTGATTATAGGCACGAGTCGCCTTCCATCGTTTTTTAGGTGTCAGCGGGATGTAGAAGAACGAGGGATGAGTACGGGCCGCCGCGCGGTGTGGGCGAGAACGTGCCACGCTCCCTCGCTCTTCTAAACCCCTGACACCTAAAAACAAGTACTGAAACGCAACTCGTGCCTATATTCAAATCGGTCATAAAGATTGACGCGCATATCGTACAAGATAAACAACGCTGGGCACGGTCGAACAAAATGGTATACCGCTAGTGGCATAATTTTATCTGAATCCCTCTGTATCTTTGAGAGCATCTTAAACCGCCGGTCCTAGCTTCTGTCGTTCGACAGAAGTCACGATGCCATACTTAGATATCATGAAGGTAGGAACTCCCGCACCTAGGGGGAGACATTTTTTTCCATGTTAGATATAGACCTATGAGGAGGTAAGCGATGCTTAAAAATTGGATAACGCTCAAGCTACGGTTAAGCCAGAGGTGTGGGGTCAGGTCCCACAGGCAGCGACGTTTTATTTTTATTTCTGATATTTGTAACATTATGCCATGTTAAAAGCGTATAAGGCCTGAACGACAATACGTTGAATTATTGTCTAATGCCCTACTTTAGGTCACTTTGCCGACAGGTGTCGCTATACATCTATACCTGGCGGCATCGTTTGGTGACCCCAGTTTTATATAGTGTTTTTAAAGATTTCTAATAAATTGTACTCTTCGAAAGTTCATGGCTTTCTATTCTTTTTGATATAGGCGCCCTCTGCGCAACCATAGTGGTCCTTCGAGCCGGATATCATATCCTTTGCCTTTCTGCTAAGTGAGGAAGCGCTTTTCATTCCGATCCACTCCTCTAAACTTTCTCGCCAGGTTTTTAAGAACAGACTAATAAGAGTGTGATTAACCGTATAAAAAAATTGAAAATGGAAATTGATTTATCGTCAGCTATCATTCTTTCGCAGATTAATTGATCCATTAAATACCGGATCCATCTTCATCGAGAACTTTGAAGTATCTACCCCCGATACTTCGTTCAATTAAAAAACTTTTTCGTTTATTTCTCGAAAATTGATAGGGAATTTTGTTTAATTAAGAAAGGGTTTAGATAACTTGAAGTCAGTGTAGTCATTTTGTTTGTTCTAAGTATCGGTTTTTTCTCTTTTCATCATTTGAATTCTTTTATAAAGGAATTTATAGACCCAAGAAAAAGGGGAGAATATTAAAAATAAGTTCTAAAAAATATTTCATGGCAATATAGCAATGTCTATCGTAATAGTTCTTGCTATCTTTGAAGTGATAATGGCTCAAAGGCTTAAACTGCGATTTGAATTTACCTCTGGACGATTGTGGTGAATTATTGGTATACCCTGAATAAAACCATGTCAAAAGGGCCAAATTGGTAGTTTTATTAAAAAAAATGAAAAGTTTATTTACTTATTACAAGGCACTATAATAGGACCTCCGACTTACAAGCTACGTCGAATCCTGTATCTTGGAAGTCGGGACTCCGTTGTACTTTCCGTGCAAGTATATGACAATTTATAAAATTACGTTAGTAACTACATACTATACCTAAAAGGCATTTGGAACAATTCAACAAAAAAATTTATTTGTGTCATGGAGTTTACCATGAAAAAAATGGTATCATTTAATTCCGCAATACGAGGATTTTTTTATTCCTGGTCAAGGTATGATGTATTTTTTAAAATAAATAAATAATCAAAATAAATCTAGAAACATCATGCAGAATTCTTACCTCTATAATAACAACGATTCCAAATAATTCGTACCTTTTATAAACGTTTGTAAGTAGAAAAGATACTTATATTATCGAATGCGATGAACCTATAAGAATACATGGCAGGGTGCCGCCATAACGTTAACGCACTTATACCGCATGCACGTAGCTTTCATGGGGAACCTTAACGTTCCTTCTTAACCAAAAGTCATTGGACTTCGTTGAAATGAATCAACCTTCTAATACCCTATGTACATCCACTTACAAATAAATACTTCCCCATTGACTATCAGTATAGATTACAATACTACAATAGGACTAGAATAGGCTGCTGATGATGATGATGATAGATTACAAATTTCGTCGACACCCTTGCCCCGTCCCACCTTCCAGCCACGGCGGCGAAGGCCGGTTCAGCAGCGGCATCTGCAGAGAACCTCAAGCGGTGCAAATATGCGGGCCTGGGTGGTGATAGCATATTTGCACCGTTCGGGGTGGAGACCTTGGGGCCGTGGGGGTCTGGAGCCCACTGCCTCTACGGGGAAATAGCCAAGCGCCTCGTAGAGACATCCCGGGACCAGAAGGCTGGACTCTACTTTGCTCAGCGTAAAAGCCTCGCTATACAGCGGGGCAACGCCGCCAGCCTCCTCGGGACACTCCCTGCAGGGAGCGACCTGGGCCAGGTATTTTACTTGTAAAATAGTTAGGTATTTTGTAAGTTTAGCTTAAGCATTTATTTTAGTGTTATTTTAGTATTATTTTATTTTGAATAAACACCCTAGATTACAGTTTAAGTACAACATGTCTGTCATCAAAGCGTAGTTTGAATTTGATTCCCTTGCTTCAAAAGGCTAGTAACTTGATACAAGCCACTCGACACCGCAACGTCGACTAAGTGATTTCCAATCCTCTTTCCCTGAAGACATTGGGTACGGATGTAAAGTTCGACTGGAATTGAGGAAAATTTGCATAACTGTCGTTTTACAATTACCTTTGTCGATTTTAGTGTTTTACGTGTAAGGTACCTATAGGTACTTTCAGTGAGTTTCAGCTTCACATACAATTATTGTTACGTTTTGCCTGTGCCCCAACAGTGGGGACATTAATAGGCTGATGATGATGATGATATTAGTATTATATTTATAATGACTAATCGGTGATAGGTACATTTCCAGTGACTACTTCGCCATTTACTTTTTCCATAGGATTCATTCAAGAACTTGCCAATAAAAAAGAAACGAGGACTTGCATGTTTAGGTGTTTTATAAGTATTTTAGTTAGAGATAGGTATAGTTACTCTCTTCCGACTCCATACAGCTTTTTCGTTCACTTGGTGCTGATTCAAAAACGTGCCAAACAAAATACATATATCACACCTAATTTTTTTACGCTTTACGTTGAGTCACATATCTAGGGACTCTACCGCCTCCACTTTTGTTTCACGGTTCGCTTTGTCGCGCGTTCGGCTCGCTCGATCGAGCGCTTATTCGCGATTGCGCTCGTTTCCACCGCACCAGGTGACTCAGCGAGTTAACTCATCTCTATGTGGTTCTACCAAGCGTATTTACAGTGATTTTTTAAGCTTCAGGTCGAGGGGTTTCAGAATAAGGTAACTTAATTCGATTGACAATTAATGTTCGTGTTTTTCCTAGCTTTATATTTCGCCGCACCAGAAGGCAGCTACTTTAGGCGCTCCTTTTCTTGGCATAATATCGATGGTCCTAAAATCCCTTGGCATAACTCGCTTGGCATAATCGTCTTCAGCCATAATGTTCGTGTGGCATAATTTTTGTTACACATAATTATCGATTTTCCTAATACATTTTCGGCCTAAACTTTAGTGTCATAATAATTGTCATAACACCTAATTTTGTTTCGCATAAACATGCATGTCCTGATGCGAAAATTCGTCATAAATATTATTTTGTTATATATTTTTTTATAATACAATTCAGCGACAACGATTTGCTCACATGCATGCATGCATGATTCATGCTTGCTTGCTTGCATGCATGCTTGCTTGCTGGCGTGCAGTCGGAGCGGATCCGATACGGACAGGTTGGTTTTTTTTTTATTAGTTAGGTCTTTTTTTATAACAACCCAAAGACAAGTGCTTGCATGCATGCTTGCTTATTTTATAACAACCCATAGACAACTACTTGCATGCATGCTTGCTTGCTGGCGTGCATAAATACTCCGTGCTAATACTAGAATTTGCTTATAAGATATTTTGCTATGCAATAAGCGTCAGGAAGATTTGCAATGGACAATTTGTAGAAAATTATGACAATTAGTGATTATGACTGAGAGTTTTAGGAAGATTAAAATATTATGAGTTAGTATGATTATGTCTAAAAACTTTATGACATTTAAAGTCTCGTGAAATTATGACTTTCGATTATTATGTGACAAGAAAATTATGACAAATGATATTCGGGATAAATGATATCATGTCTCACGAAATTAGGCAAGTGATATTACTTACTAATGGCTTCTAAAACTTTACCATAAAATAATTCGACATTTTGACTTTTCTCTACTTTATTAATTTCGACAAATAAATCAACTTACGGACATATTTTAACGCTGCATGACTCCAGAGACGTTGTACCAGTAATCTCATTTATGAACTAAGTTTAACTCGTTATAGATATGTCCTTATAATTTATACCTGGTCTAATGCTCACGAAATTAATCTCCTAATTTACGTCACATCAAAGCTAATTCGGTCAGGAAAATTTTGCGGTCCCTTTTAAATATGGTCGCATAAATTTAGTCCCGTTAAATTAAGCAAAAGCGGAATTTATTGAATTAAGAAATACGCCGCAATGATTCGAATATGGCAATGTGATATGAGTTTTAAAGCTCCATATATGTGTAGGGACACTGTGTACAGACACAGTGCACACTGTGTTCTACATTGTGAATTAATATGTCAGCAGTTTAAAATGGCAGCGGCTGCGCTGCGTCAGGCTAGTCGTTTCTCTACCACCGTCATGTATGGTATACTGTTTGGAAAAATAAGTATCGGTTAACAAATCCAGTGTCTCATTGAAGATGACTCCTCGAAGACATACCCTGGCTAGGACGTAGGTATAGACACGTAAACCTCCTAGACCAGTAAAGAGGCACAACTCGGTTACCTCTAAATATGTAAAGGCAATAGAAGCATATTTTGGAATCAGACTCAGGTTTTAGTACTAATAAAGCATATGAGATAGTGCCTCATGTGCTGGTAATAACGCTGGCTAGAAGGGTAAGAACCATTCGGACCAAAACAAAGCAATCAATCATTGCTGCTATCATTGACAGAAATGGGTAGTGAGCCCAGAGTGACTATTTACAGAATCTTACCACCACCAACTTCAATGATGCCTATCAACCGGAGTTTTTGATTTATCAAACTTTTTTGACGTTTTACGAGTATTGTGTAGAAATAGTAAAAATAAATTCATAGTCAACTGTGTGAAATCGACCTAAGGGAAAACTTCTCATTTTATCCGGTTAAAATCGCTTTCTGAAGCGGTGGTTTATAAAAAGGTCCATATCCAATTTGGGAAACTCGTCTAACCGTGGTCAGGGGACTGAAATCTAAATTAGAGAAGATCGCAAAAAGATTTGGTTATATTATATCGTACTTACCTCTAATTCTTTTAGACCCTCGGAATAAGGTCTAAAAGTGGAATGTAATTTTATTGGGCGATGG
The DNA here is from genome assembly GCA_947369225.1 of Hofmannophila pseudospretella. Lineage (NCBI taxonomy): Eukaryota > Metazoa > Arthropoda > Insecta > Lepidoptera > Oecophoridae > Hofmannophila > Hofmannophila pseudospretella. The sequence goes on along the minus strand of OX376328.1, from coordinate 4,832,360 downwards.
GCTTAGCTATATTTATTTTATCTTGATGAATTATATAGCTTTATACAATAATACTCTGAATAATACAGTCATGAGGTCCGACTTCGAATCCAGGTAAGCCATGCATGTACAGTGGCCAACAAATTAGACTATTATGCCCTTTGGTACTTTGTCGCTTTAACTTTTTTGAAATATTCATTCTAATGCCAAGAATTATATCAGACACTTAATCCGACAGAGTTCCACAGAGTATAGCTTGATGTGTCTTCCACTGTAGGTACGTACTATTGAGTTTAACCGCTTCAACGGTGAAGGAAAATATCGTGAGGATACATGCACACTGAGATAACCAGTGTGTGAAATGGGGAAGGTAAAACCACCATTAAATCTGCCAAGAGAGTAGTTCTATGTGGTTAATTCAATAGAATGATCATGAATAATGGCTCAATGAGGAATACCGCTACGAAGAAGACCTTGAACTGTCGATCACTTTTGCAATAGAATAAACCAACTCTACTGAAGTCGGTTCTTGTGTATTAAATGCTTACTTTCTAGTCGGTTTCTAATTTTTATTTTTATTTAGTACGTTTTTTTTAATAGCCTATAGGCTGTTCCACTGCTGGGCAAAGGCCTCCCCTTCTCCTTTCCTTTTACGATTATTTTGCGATTTAATTATTACCTTTCAATCAGCCTATAGAAACAAAACGCTAACACCTTTGGCACGCAACCTGCAAAATATTCTGAAATATTTTATTTGTGCAAGTTTTAGCCCAAATGAAGCAGCATTTTCAGTGCTACGGAAATTCGTAGCGGCGTAGCATACGCGTACGCGTAGCACATTAGCATATGCTACAATAACTTCCAAGACATGTTTTCCTTTTCTAGCATTACCTCAACTCCACTTTAACAAACATTATGGCATCGATTCGGGGTGACCGCCAAATTTAGCGATAATCGCTAAACAAATATCGATAATCGCTGTTTGTTTAGATTAAGAAAGACTCAACGAGTCTTAGCGATCATATCCGATACTAGAGATGGGATGAAAATACCCGGTAGCTGCTATTGGGCTCTAAATCACACCCCTGGTCATTTTGGTCACCCAAATGTGCCCAGATGAAAGGTAAGTAGAAAACTAAAATTATTAGTAGATTTTTTTTTATTAAACGGGTCGTTCCCACCATCTGTTCTACTATTTGCACTTTCACTCATATGCTAGATTGTGTTCCTGTACAATCCAGCATATGTGTGTTCCTACACAATCCAGCAAATGTGTGTTCCTACACAATCCTGCATATGTGCGTTCCTACACAATCCAGCATAGATTTAAATATTATATACAACACTGAATATACCAGAGGCAATATAATACCGATGGAATGGATTTAAATTGTCTCATCCCTTTAGAAATTTGATTAAGAAATCTCCGCGAGAGTCGCAAATAGACGTAATAATAGATGCAAATGGCGTTACAATGCAATAATCTATTCGAACGAGTGGGGGTGTAAAGATGGTCTACACACTGGGTCTAACCGCAGTTCTTACAATTACAATAACCGTCTAACAGTGAATAATTTTTTTTAAATGGTATATAGCAGATATTTTTGTTATGTTGATAGGTGGTAGAATATTTCGTTCCGGAACACCTTCCACCAATTTCATTTGTGACAAAACTTATCTTATCTTATCTTTGGATGGGGGCCGGGGATCCCAGCGACACTTCGACCCATGGGGATCTTTTGTGTACAACCCCTTGAACCTATCCCTTGACCACATCACCGAATATGTCGTGCATGAGCAAGACTATGCGTCTTAGTGGGAGGGATTTGAATTCCCTTGGGTCCGGATAGGCAGAGCCTAGCAGACCCATCCTTTTTGCTGCGAAAGCGTCACATTCACATAGGAGATGTGAAACGGTCTCCAGTTGTTCACCACAGGCTCTGCAAGATGTGCTGTCAGTTAGCTTCATCTTGTGTAGGTGGGCATTGGTGCTAAAGTGACCGGTGAAGGCACCGACCAGTAGGCGCACTTGACGTCTATTCAGCCCCCAGATCTTGCTGTTCCAGCCTGTGACTTTGTCCCCAATGAATTTCTTAGAGTGTTCTAACCCCTTTAGGGTTAGCCACTCATGTTTGTGCCTATCAGTACTGTACTTCTTTAATACTGTTTTGATAGTACCCGACGAGAGGCCAACAAAAGGTTCTGGACCAATAAGCGATTGCTGTGATCCCTGTCTGGCCAACTCGTCTGCTGATTCATTTCCTAGTACGCCCTCATGTCCCGGAACCCAAACCAGGCGAACTTTGTTAGACCTGCCTAAACTGTTGAGAGTTGTGACACAGTTCATAACAAGTCTGGATTCCACCCTGCACGAGGTCAGGGCTTTTATGGCCGCCTGGCTGTCACTGAGAATGTGAATGGTCTTGTTGGTGGTGCCATTCTCCATGCACTCGTGGGCACAGGCAATTATACCGTATGTTTCCGCTTGAAAAACGGTAGCATACTGTCCCATACTCTGGCTTACACTGCAGCTCGGGCCATAGACTCCAGCTCCCGAGCCTGAGTCCATTTTGGAGCCGTCAGTGTACCAGATTAAGGTATTTTTATCCGGCGGTTTTAGGCCTTGGTCCCATTCCTGTCTTGTCGGGATGTATGTTTTGTATTTTTTGTGAAAAATATGCCTGGGTTGCATTTTATCGCAACCCATGCACATGACATCGTAAAAGTTAGGAGTCACATCCACATTGGTATGTCTGGTTTTGGGGGCGTGACCGCTCCACACACCATTAGCAATAAGTCTGTGCAGCGCCCTCACCGCCTCCTCCTCAATAGCAATGTGGAGGGGTTTTAAGTCCAGAATTGTTTCCATTGCTGCCGTCGGCGTTGTAGCAAACGCCCCAGAGATAGCCAAGCAGGCTGTTCTTTGTACTTTGTGACAAAACTTACATTGTGTTTTATAATTTTAGTTTTCTTCTTACCTTTCAATTGGGAACATTTTGTGACCAAAATGACCAGGGGTGTGATCAGAGCCTAATAGCAGCTATCGGGTATTTTCATCCCATCTCTAGTTATCTAGATCTAGATCGGTGGATTGATTATAGAGCATTCAAGTAGATTATTATTTATTTCTTTGTTCGATCTGTCATCTGTAATCGATTGACAATTGATCCGATGTCGATGCAACATCGATCGCGTCCATGTAATAACACCCTTAAATGCGAAATAGTGCTGGGAAATGAATAACCGTTAATCGGGATTGGAATTTGGAAGTGAATACAGGGGCATTTTCCAAAAAGACCAATCCCAAAATGACCGGTCCCAAAATATTTGCTCAAAATTGCCGGTTACCTGCGCTTTTATCACATTAATTGATATAGGTGTATACGTACGTACTTGTTGTACCTTTAAAGATCAATAAAGAATAAGAAATAAATCGTCTCTACGCTTTTTCTTTTCATCAATTGGCACAAATAACTATATTATCGCATAAATGAATATTTTTTTTGAAAGATATAATCCAGGTTTTTTATTTTTTAAATTGCATTGCAGCAGTGAAAAAACGCGCGTTTTCACGCCGTCGTCGGTGTGCGTCTAATGTGTTCCCAGTAATAAGGTATCATCTCTAATTGGATGGAGCGCATATTTACATATAGATTGCATCGGCCCCTTGTGGTGACACCGAGCTTCCATGGATCTTGGTATATTTTTTCCAAGAGGGAACCGATGGTACTTCAATGGAATGTGTATAGATTTGAATTCAAGAAGTCACTTTCAAAAGGGGCGTTTTTGATTGAAATAAAGAATAAAAGTCTTACATCATTTTAAAACTACTTAATAGCGAAATAATATTGCAGTATACAATATTTATACTATATAAAGCGGAAAAGTTTCCAAAAATCGATAAAAAAACAGCGAAAATTGCGACTGTCTACTATATTTGATGGTGCGGATGCAAATGTATGCTGGAGAATCGATTTTTTTCTGAATTTATTCGATTCTGAATCGACCTGTCGTTCAATACTTTACATCCTGTATTTCGTTACATCCAGAAACTAGGATCCGTTTTCTAACTAAATTCTTCATTTGTACATTGGACATTCAAGAATATTTATTGCATTACACTATAACGCCTTAAGATGCGCCGCAGCCCTGCACAAGGCTCTGGTGTCCAAGTTACTGAGCAGAAATACCAAGATCCGGATCTACAAAACTGTCATCAGACCGATCTTGATGTATGGATGCGAGATTTGGACACTAACCTTAAAGGAAGAAAACAGACTCTTGGTGACCGAGAGGAGGATATTGAGGAAGATTCTGGGACCAGCCAAGAAGGAAGATGGAGGGTGGAGGATGAGAAAGAATAGGGAGATAGAAGAGATGGTGAACGAGCCGAACATTATAGGAGAGACGAAAGCGGCTCGACTCCGATGGCTCGGACACATCACTAGGATGGGGGAGGATCGGGCAGTTAAACGAGCGTATGTGGGACGCCCTAACGGACGACGTCCGGTCGGACGTCCCAGATACCGCTGGCGCGATGAAGTGGAGAAGGATCTGCGGGAGCTCCGGGCGCCTGACTGGCTCGAGACTGCGCAGGAGAGAGAGCGATGGCGCTCTTTGGTATCGGAGGCCAAGATCCACTTCGGGTCGCTGCGCCAGCGGAGTAAGTAAGTAAGTAAGTATTACACTATAAATACTCGTATGGCATATAAGTCGAGAAAAAACAAAAAAGGCTCTTTAAAAACTTTCTAATCAACATCAAAAATGAAACCGACATCCAAATGAAAAAAGTTTCAGCCGGTACCAGCATCACTGGGAACCTGAAAAGGGTCTCGGTACTCGGCAGTTTAGGAAAGTTTCCGAACTATTCCGAACTTGGATGCTCCCTTTGATATAGCGCGCAACTATTGGCTGCGGGCAAGTTTCACCAGGCAGTCTAAGTTAGACGATGCTGGCTGCTGTAAAGGTATTTCTTATAGCTTAAGATAATTTCATTGAATAAAGATAGTCAGAGGACAATGAAACCGAGTTTTCCTGGATTTTAAAGGTGGTAGATCATAATGAATACACATAAAAAAAAAAAAAAACACCGCTGTGGCTTACCTCAGCATTATGCTGAGCTGGTGTACCCTTTTTGGCACTGTACCACACCAGATGTTATGTGCTGCATGTATTAAACTTTGTATACTTCTGTATTCTGGTGTTTACACCGCTAAATAAACGATTTCAATTTCGGCTAATGTATACCATCTGACATATTTCTGCAATCTGAAATGATCCTTAATGCTGTCGCTATATAATTCAAATGACTGAGAGTTTTGACAGATTGTATACTTCAGCTCGAGGTCGACTGTACCATCATCCTTACCTATTTATACTGCAAAGCAGCCGAAAAATTTGCTGTCTTTCTGTATGTAGGGTATAAGAGAGCCAGCGTTATTACAAGCACTTGAGGCACTCTAAGTCATCAATGCTAATAGCGCATCGAAAACCCTCTTATGACGTTATAGTGAGGTAAGATTTCTATATCATACTAATTTTATACGAAAGGGTATGTATTAGTAATACTGTAAAAAGAAATGCGTTTTTCTAGCACTGCATCATAATTTTATGTACATAGGTACGTACTGCTGAAATCCGTAATAACTAATTTGATTTGAAAAATCCGCTTTCATTCAGGAATTGATCCCGACACATAAACGAGATCAAAGCGCGTCGTCCACGACATCATTAAATGTCTACGACATGTACAACAACTCCTTTCATCTTATGTGACCCTTGTTTCCTTCGCATTTAGTTCTCTTTTAGCCTAAATTATTAGTAAGAAACGTTGGTAGAAGATTTCACGTATACCTTGGGAGGCATTTCCAGATATTTTCTTTTGATCTGTTAATAATAATCAGTCGTTATTGAACGACGGAGGTCGACGATATAATATTATATTTTGGCTATTCATATAGGTTGTAGTATATGTAATAGAAATTAGGTTGTATGTATGACTCGTATGTATCTCGTATATCGTAGACGCATAGCGTAATGGTGCATTTCACGAAGTGCGTAGGCATTTCACGAAGTGCTAATAATTTTAGACAGATAATGGTCGAGTTCTACACTATCTGTCTAAGATTTTTAGCCACTTCGTGAAGTGCGGATCATTAATTCGCACATGGCGTAATGGTATTGAATTTCATGCGGATCTTAATCACTCTTCTATGAAAGTAGCGCTCTTCTATCTGGTAGTTTGCCACTGTTTTATTAGGAGTGTCGCTACTTGATGTAAATTCATTAAATTTAGTATTAAATTAGATTTATAGCACTTAGATGTACAAAATTTATTTGTTTTATTTTCAAATAAAATCGCCGCGACCGGTTATTTACTAAATATTAACTATATTTAACAATATTCTCTAATATAACGTTTGTATAATGACACTTAAAGCAAAACAGGATAATGTTTTGGGAAAAGAGACTTACGCTATGTGCTAACTAGGGACGATTACAGTATCTGACTAACTTTTTTAGCACATCGTGAAATGCCTACGCATTACGTGAAACGCGCCATTACTCTATGTGTCTACGACATATACAATACTACATAAGACATCGTAACATTTCTTGAGAAACTTTTATGTACTTTTCTGTTTCTTTTTAAATACAAAAATATACATTTAAAGTGTAAGTAGGTACTTAGTTAGGGCCGACTTAGTAGATACTTACTTAGGGCCGGCAGGGGAATACTTTGAAAATTTGTGAATAAACATTTGTAATATTCCTATCGCCCTAGGTATATAGTATACTAAATGACAATTATTCAACCAACTCATATACACCCATTTCCGAATCAATGACACATTTGTATAAGACCTACATGGAAACCCGTTTAACCAAATCCAAACAGGAATAAACCGTGAAATGGGTCTGGACGCATGTTTACAATATCATTTCCCTGCCACAATATTCGTAGTGGGGCGTGACATGTGGCAGGCACGCGAGATAAAGGTTCTGCCGTTATTTTATTTTATTTCAATCTCCTTTTCGTGCTACAGCCTCAAATCTTATATCTATCTTATCTTAGAGAAAATTCTTTCCTATAGCTTTAACAACGAATAGCATAAGAACTTCCAAACGGTACATTTTATCGTATTTGGAGAGCAGACGAGCAAACGTGCCACCGGGTAAGCTGTTACAGTCGTTCATAGACATCTCACCTCACTGTTGTATTAGTTGAGGGTTTAGATGCGCCGTTAACCTTAAGGACTTAACGTTAACGAGTAGGTGGAGTGTCTCATGTGCCTGTAATGAGTCAAAAGATAAGACCGCAGCCAAAAAATTGGGCATCCTGAGTAAGGTTAGGCGGTACTTCACGCCGGGACAGCTCTTGAACCTTTACCAAGCCCAAGTCCGGTCGTGCATGGAGTACTGCTGCCACCTGTGGGACGGCTCAGCTAAGTACCAACTGGCTGCCCTTGACTCAGTGGAGAAACGCGCTAAGCGCCTTATAGGTGACGAATCGCTGGTAGAGGCTAGACTGCAAAGTCTGGAACATCGGCGCAAGGTTGCCTGTCTATCGGTATTTTATAGGATACATTTCGGAGAGTGCGCGTCGGAATTGCACGACCTAATTCCAGCATCTCCATTCCGCCTTCGGACTACCAGGCGCGGGGAGGGGTTCCATCCTTATGTTGTTGATATCCCATCTGCTCGTACGAAGCGATTTGCTTCTTCGTTCATTATGCGAACGGCTAAGGAATGGAACAGCCTGCCGGCGTCGGTATTTCCCGAAACCTACAACCTTGGAATCTTCAAGGCCAGAGTGAATAGGCATTTACTGGACCCGCATGCTCCATCGTCGACCTCATCGTCGCTTACCATCAGGCGAGATCGAGGTCAAATGCGGGTTTAGTTATACATAAAAAAAAAAAAAAAAAAAAAAAAAATCTCTGGCTCTTTTACTATTCAAACCGGGAACACAGCAATGCGAGAATAGCTGCTTTATGGTAGAAATAGGTAAGAGGGCGGTACCTTCCTAGACGATCCTGAACAGCAGGATTAGAATTTAAAACACCACCCTGTTTTCGGTCATAGGAGAGTAAGCGTTCACATAAATTCAATTTTCTTTCTACCAAGTGCCTAATCTCAATCTACCACAGCCTTCCCAACAAAAATGAGATCATAAACTTATTCCAATTTTGCGTAAACAGCGTGTTTACTACTTGTCGTGCTCGTGACACGACGTGACGACACGACGTGACAACGTGACAAGAATACGAACACTCGTTAGCACGACGTCATTACCACTTGATCCCGCGAAATAATGTAATAAAGTACGCGAATTCCTCAGTTATGATGAGTTTCGTTAACGACAGTTAGTTAACTATTCTTGCTGGTTATATTGTGAAGACAGGTCCGTTTCTAGTTTAGGGCGACCGTTTTCAGGCGTTATTATTTAGGAGCTACATTATGGATAATGTAGCTCCTCAATTTTTTTAAGTAAAATAAAGAATATTAGAAACTTTTCAGAATTCTAACAGAGATGTCTAAAGCATTCACGAATAGTTAAGAACCACTTTTTGTAGCAATAAATACAAACAGACATTGGTGTAGTGTAGACGAGTTTTTGGGTGGAGACAATCATTAGAAAAACATTATGTGAGGCTCTTTTCTGCTAGATGGAGACACGTTCTAAGCAATGTACTTGACAGTGACTGGATGAAAGAGCCGAAGATCGGGTTTAGTGGTGCTATATCCAGCAGTGGACTAATTATATGATTAGACCGAAAATTATATTATTATTCCTACTATTTCACGCTTTATTAGATATTTATTTAATATTAGGTATTACCGGTTTCGAAGCCAGTAGTCTAGTGAGGGATAATTCTTCTTCTAAGGGGTGTCATACAAGACTGGTGGCGCTAAATAGATATACTACAGACGCCCCTGGAATTAACCTAATTATGTGGTAAACATAGCTTAAATTTGCATGAATAAAGACCCGCAAATATTTCCTTGTTTTGTCACTTAACACGTTCACAGTTCACATACAAAATCCGTCGGCATCTTTCAGGATCCCTCGGGATTTGTCAGTATCCGCCGGGAGCAGGCTCAGCCGGAATCCGGTGGGATCCGCTGGGATCCATCGGGATCTGTCAGAATCCACTGGGACCCGCCGGGAACCCGGGATCCGTCGTAATCAGGCCGGGATCCGCCGCAAACCGCTGGGACACGATCACGATCCCGCTTCGTCTCCTGATCTTTGGATAACACTGCCCAGATACCAATCAACGTGTAAATTACTTTTTCTAGGTGAATAGTGAACAGGACAGTGAACGTGTTAAACCTTTGTTTATTAACAGTCGTTACTCAAGACAAAATAAAAAGTGATTCTTCACGACTTAAGTTTAGTACTTTTGTAATTTGTGCAAAATGAAGAATCATGCATGATCCAAGTCAAAAACTAATCAAACGGAAATTACCATATTAAAAAATATTTAAATTATGTAGTCTGTTTGTAGCTAAGTACTGTTATTTATTTTTCCGACTGTTTTACGTACGACATGTACAGTCACCACCATAGTGTCTAACCACCTTGGGATCTTTGTATTGATAGATAAATTGAAATTGAAAACGTTTATTTAGCGCTCTAAACACCAGAATACAGAAGTATACAAAGTTTAATACATGCAGCACAGAACATCTGGTGTGGTACAGTGCAAAAAGGGTACACCAGCTCAGCATAATGCTGAGGCAAGCCACAGCGCTGATTGACAGATGACGCACCCATTCTTTGAAATCAGCTATTTTTCCTTATTTGTTTGGAATATAATCTTATCAGAAATAAGATATAAACGTATCTACAGACACCAAAGATAGTTATAGATAGATAGATATATAAGTATAGTAAGACACGGGAATCTTACCAAGGTTTGGGGTTGTTTTGAGCTCCCGATATTTCAGCACAGTCGCATGCACCCCGCGACCATGGCGCACGCAACTGTGCCGAAATATCGGGAGCTCAAAACAGCCACCAAAGCTTAAAAAGTTATGTCACCAAAGATATTGTCTGAAAAATACATAAATATCTATAAATAGGTAGGTATCAAAAGTTATCAACGTCACGAAGACACTGACTAATGAGGTCCCTTCAGTCCTTATTCACTATTTGTGTTATTTTTAGTAGATTACGATGAAATCCCAGATTTTTGATACTGGTCGAGTTTCAGACAATAATTGTATGTGATATGAACGAATACGATAGACAAACAGACAGAACGACATTGTTGCTCTCTATACATCTAGCGACACTCAGCTCACCCTTTTAATAGATCATATGTTTACTACTTTAAATAAACCATATCATTTTAAAAACGTATTCAGATAATGTAGTAAATAATTTAAGCCAAAAAAAATCTATTCAATTCAAATTCCATAAATGCTTGAACAAAAGTCAAAGCGATTGATAGACAAATTCAATTCTACTTTGTAATAAACTTACGTATACCTACGTGCATCTTGCAAAGTAATAATACTGGAGTACTACCGAGCTAGCAGCTGCCTTTGTGTCTCAACAGCCCCCAATAACCCTGAACAGACAAGACCGTACGTGCTAGCGACAACTTAATAACTGTTTAGACGAGCAAGTGACTGGCATCAAAGTTATGAGTTCCTTTCCTACATGCGGGTAGTTATTCAACTCAAATCACTCTGTGCTAAAGAAAATGTGTTTAACGTCTTGTACGTCAAGGAGATGCTCAAGTTAGATCAAGCGGTGAAATGATTACGCATTGAAGTTATCGAAAGAGCGATTTGTTAATGTTAGATGCAAATATATATTGTACAATCTGTGCGTCATTAGATAGATAGATAGATAGAAACACTTTATTGTACACAAAATCAGGAAAAGTAAAAACTACAGGAATAATAACACGATATGTACAAAGGCGGCCTTATCGCTTAAAGCGATCTCTTCCAGGCAACCTCTGAAGTTAATTGGGCATTACTTAATTGCCTAATGCAATAAATGCTTATTCCACAATTACACAAATTAAGTCACCACAAGTTGAAAAGTTTAAAGATTTTCAGGTTACTCCCGAAAGTGAGATAAAAAGGTTGCTGTAATTTCTTCGATACCAAAAATGTAGCAGTGATTTATTGTTAGGTTCAGAGAATTTTAAAATTAATTAATGATATTTTTGTAGATATTGAGTTATTAAGAAGAATTTCAACGATTTTCAGTTAATTTTCCATTCTCCGGTTCGACGGAAATGGTTGTTAAAATCATAATCAAAGCTACGGCGACAAGATAATTAATAAGTACGTGCATTTTACAAATAATATATTAAATTAATATTATGTCGATAATTATTGATAATTTTGATTGATGCAACAAATTGTTTGATAAGTTTTAATTATAAAAGTTCTTCAACGGATTTGACGAACGAAAGGAAACGAAGTGTGATACGCTGGAGGGCGAAGCCCGATAGAACGGTGGGGGTTTTTTGCTAGCTTGGTCGGTAAAATGCTCTCGATAGGCGCAGTCTGTTGGAGATCGTTGTAGCATACTGTAGAAAATAAAGTGTTCAGTCTGAATTATAACCGTTTTATTATAATTCAGAAGTGGTTAGAATTTTCGCGCCTGCAAAATGATGTCCGAACGCGGCGGTTCGACAATTAGATCAAAATCACCGATCCTGAACAGACCTCGTATGCAAGAAACGCAGTCCACCCAGAGACACGCCGAGGAACAGGTCTCTGAAACACATGGCAGTGAGCGGCAAGACATCATGTCGGCTTCACCTATTAACCGACGCAGGAAACTAGTGCCAGCGGATAACAGCAGCTCCGAAGATATTTCTGAGGGCCAAGGACAAGTTCGACAATCCCGCCGCCGTATTCGTTGTCATGAACCACGGAATAAGCGACTTCGCCGCACGCAAGTGTCAGACATGCATCACAACGAGTTGCAAGGTACGTGTACGTGGCATGGCGACGAGCGGTACAGCACATCTGACGAGGATCAGGGCGCGTATAGCGCCAGGCCGCCCGATCCACGCCGCACTGCGCTGCCTGCCCCGCGCCGCAATGGGTCGTCCGCCACACGCAGCGAGGCGTCGCCGGGCTGGCGCCATGACGAGCAGGGCGCGTGCCGCGCCGGATCGCCCGCCCCGCGACGCGATGCGCCGCCGAGCGGGCGCCATGAAGATCAGGGCGCGTGGTGCGCCGGGACGTCTGTCCCGCGCTGCAACGGATCGCCCGCCACACGCAGCGAGGCGTCGCCGGGCTGGCGCCATAAAGAGCAGAGCGTGTGGCGCGCCGGGACGTCTGTCCCGCGCCGCAACGGGTCGCCCGCCACACACAGCGAGGCGTCGCCGGGCTGGCGCCATGACGAGCAGTTCACGGGCTGCGCCGGGACGCCTGTCCCGCGCCGCACCGGATCGCCCATCCCGCGCCGCACCGGGTCACCCACCCCGCGCCACGACGCGCCGCCGGGCTGGCGCCATGAGGTGCAGAGTGCGTGCCGCGCCGGGACGCCTGCCCTGCGCCGCGCCGGGACGCCTGCCCTGCGCCGCGCTGGTTCGCCTGCCCTGCGCCGCGCTGGTTCGCCGGCCTCGTGCCGCGAGGCGCCGCCTGGCTGGCGCCATGAGAATCGGGGCGCGTGCCGCGCCGGTCCGCGCCCCACCGATTCGCCCGCCCCGCGCTGCGATGCGCCGCCGGGTTGGCGCCATGAGGACCACGCGTGCCGCGCCGGTCCGCGCCGCACCGGCTCGCCCGCCCCGCGCCGCGATGCGCCGCCGGGCTGGCGCCATGAGGACCACGCGTGCCGCGCCGGTCCGCGCCGCACCGGCTCGCCCGCCCCGCGCCGCGATGCGCCGCCGGGCTGGCGCCATGATGAGCAGGGCGCGTGCCGCGCCGAAACGCCTGCCCCGCGCCGCGCCGGGTCGCCCGCCTCTTGTCGCGAGGATCCGCCGAGCTGGCGCCATGAGGTGCAAGGCGCGTGCCGCGCCGAGACGCCTGCCCCGCACCCTGATGCGCCGTCGGGTCCATTACCACTTCGGAGCGATGAAAGGTCACGTAGCCCTATCTTTTCAACTAACGACGTAGTCAATATTTTAAACTGTGTAAAGAATATGTCGTCACAGCCACAAACAAGCAATAAATATATTGATCATAAAAATGTTTTACCAGACTTCAATCCTTCCACAAGAAATCAGCGTATAGATATATGGTTGAAGAAGGTTAATGAGTGTGCCACTGTTTATGGCTGGGACGACAAAACTGTAATTCATTTTGCCATGCAAAGATTGCAAGGTCTGGCTAAGGTTTGGTATGAGAGCCTCGACTCCATTTTGTATACCTGGCAAGAATGGGAGGAAAAATTAACGAATGCTTTCCCTTGTGAACAGAATTACGGTCAAAATTTAGAAGATATGCTTAAGAGAAAAAGTAGGCTAAATGAGTCTATCGAAGTCTACTATTACGAAAAGTTAGCTCTTTTGAATCAATGTGCGATACAAGGAGAACGTGCTGTGGATTGTATAATTCATGGCATAAGTGACAGAACAATGAAATCTAGCGCTTTAGCACTTCGTTGTTCTCACCCTGATCAACTTTTGAAATTTCTGATGAGCAATAAAGACACTACCAACACTTTTGACCGATTCAAATTCAAAAATACACCTGTTACAGGCGATGCAGTCACTAATAGTAATACAACCAATGCTACTAACAAAAATAATGAAGCACATTGTTTTAATTGTAAAGAAAAAGGTCATGGGTATTTGCGGTGTCCGAAACCATTGTTAAAGTGCACACGTTGTTACAGAATTGGTCATAAAACTGAAAACTGTAGCTCAGCGAATCCAGTTAACAATAGTGAAAGAGAAGTTGGTGGATAGGCCTGTTCTCGCTGTATATGATCCCACGGCTGACACCGAGCTCCATACCGACGCGAGTAGAATAGGCATTGGTGGAATTCTGTTACAGCGTCCAACAGGCAGTAATGATCCATTTCGTCCGGTAGCCTACTATAGCCGTCAAACGTCTCCTGAAGAGAAAAACTTTCATGCTTTTGAGTTGGAGACGCTTGCGGTTGTATGTTCGCTCAAAAAGTTATTGGTTCCCAAAAATGTCCCGATTCGTTAAGAAGTAAGTCAGTGCCTGTATCGAATGTGCTAACGCCAAAAAGATAACACAGTTACACGCGAGGGACTTTTACATCCTATTACAAAAGTAGAAATACCGTTCCACACACTGCATATCGACCATCTTAGATCCTTTGTAAAATCCAAGAGAGGTAACTCGTACTTGTTAGTCGTGGTCGATGCTTTTTAGAGTACCAGAAAGGATTATCAGTGATAGAGGGGCTTGTCTCACTTCGAATTCGTTTAAGAAATTCTGCTCCGAGAAAGGCATTAAACAGATTTTAATTGCAGTAGCGAGTCCGAGATCAAATGGGCCAGTAGAACGATATAATCGCACAATAAAAAACTCCTTCTTGTATACATAGGTCCCTATCGAATCACGATAGTTTTGGGGAATGATAAGTACAAAGTGGCCGAAATTCCTGGTTTAAATTGTTCCAAAAATAAACGATCAACTACTGTGGCTGCTGATCGCATACGGCCCTGGATTCATGTTGCAGCATTGAATTTAAATCAAAGTGAAGGCGATCAGTCCGCCAGTTCTTGCGAAGATCAGTCGATTACGGAATGATAAATCTGAAATTAAAACGGTATAAAGTTAGGTGTATGAAATGTTATATAAAATATTTATTTACAATTATAAAAGCTATATTTCCATTTTTATTTCACTTAATTGCTGCAGTTGTTTCTCTATTGTTACAGGTAAAGGGCGTGAGAATTGATTGATTCACGCTCTCTACCAAATATCTACTCAGAGCGTGAGAACTGATTGGTTCACGCTCTCTACCAAATATCCACTCAGGGCGTGAGAACTGATTGGTTCACGCTCTCTACCAAATATCTACTCAGGGCGTGAGAACTGATTGGTTCACGCTCTCTACCAAATATCTACTCAGGGCGTGAGAACTGATTGGTTCACGCTCTCTACCAAATATCTACTCAGGGCGTGAGAACTGATTGGTTCACGCCCCTAAAGTTAAGTTTCTGATTACTGATTGTCACAAGAATCGATGGTTTGTGGCAACTCAGTGTATAAGTAATCACTAGTCATGATCATGATTAATGCTCGTAGTTGATCTGGATATGAGAATCGATGGTTCATATCCCAGGTCATGATCTAAGTTCTGAATACACTGTTGTCACAAGAACTGATGGTTTGTGGCGACATTGTAATAATAATTATTTTTGTGAGAGAGTGTTTTACCTTGGCCGAATGTTAGGTTGACCACTTGGTACGTGTATGGGGACATACACGGTGTCAGGATGGTCGAATGTTAGGTTCAGAGAATTTTAAAATTAATTAATAATGATATTTTTGTAGATATTGAGTTATTAAGAAGAATTTCAACGATTTTCAGTTAATTTTCCATTCTCCGGTTCGACGGAAATGGTTGTTAAAATCATAATCAAAGCTACGGCGACAAGATAATTAATAAGTACGTGCATTTTACAAATAATATATTAAATTAATATTATGTCGATAATTATTGATAATTTTGATTGATGCAACAAATTGTTTGATAAGTTTTAATTATAAAAGTTCTTCAACGGATTTGACGAACGAAAGGAAACGAAGTGTGATACGCTGGAGGGCGAAGCCCGATAGAACGGTGGGGGTTTTTTGCTAGCTTGGTCGGTAAAATGCTCTCGATAGGCGCAGTCTGTTGGAGATCGTTGTAGCATACTGTAGAAAATAAAGTGTTCAGTCTGAATTATAACCGTTTTATTATATTATATCTAAAATAAGAGTCCTCAAAGAAGTTATCTACTTAAGTAATTAAAAGACATCAACCCGATTACGAAATCATTACACAAGTAATTAATGGCCAACTTTTCCAACTTGTACCTAAATAAAATTACCCTTAGTTGTGTGCACAGTGAACTCCACATTAAATTACATCACATACTCCAGTAACTAAAGTAAAAGTTACCTACAATACTCTCCAGATCTTTGTTACCTACAATACTCTCCAATCTTCTCAGAATTGTAACGATGTTGACTTCATCGTCCATATCAACCTCATCGTTAGCGTTTATCTCATCTCATTTCGTGTTGGCATCTTCATTTCTTCATTTAAATTCAAATCATATTCCCATTCCATTTCTAAATTTCATTATTCCATTAATTTCATTGTTTTATTTGTATTTTCACTTTTTCTCTGTATTTTGTCTCGAACGGACGTTTCTCCGTTCACTTGTATATCCTACTACTACCTATTTTCTACGTTACTGTTTTCTGTGTTCTTTTCCTTAAAATATAATATTTATTACCAAGTTCTTCTATTACTTCATCTGCACATCATCATCAGCAGCCTATTCTAGTCCACTGCTGGACATAGGCCTCTCCCAGGGCGCGCCATTGAGCCCGATCTTCGGCTCTTCTCATCCAGTCGCTGCCAGCCACCTTACGCAGATCGTCGCTCCATCTAGCAGGGGGGCGTCCCACACTACGTTTGCCCAAACGCGGTCTCCACTCCAGAACTCGTCTACCCCAGCGGTTGTCGGTTCTGCGACAGATGTGACCGGCCCACTGCCATCTGCACACTGTCCTAGAACCCTGCTAGCCAGCATCTAGAGGACAGACTGTAGCGTTACTTACTCGCATGAAAATTAAATCGTCTAAACACGCCCTAGAACTAACAAAGTGTTTGTACCAAATAGTTACCTCAGCTCGTGAGAGACGCCTTAATCCTCAATGCCTGTCAAATAAAACTTCATAAAAGTCCAGAGATCCAGTACTTTATTGCTGTTGGCATAAGAGCTCAAATGTAATTACATCGAATAATAGTGCGAGTTTGTTTCCATTTGTAACCCCCGTCAAGGAAGCGGTGTTGTTATTTTGACGCGTTTGTTTGTCTGAGGCATCATATCTCAATAACCAGTGGTCCGATTTGAATGCGGTTTCTTTGTTTGAAATAGTATTTTGTCCAGATCTTATCTTGTGACAGGGGGCCGGGGATAACCCCAGCGGCACTTCGACCCTCGGGGATCTTTTGTGCTCATTTTGTCGAGGTGGTTCTTAGCCTTAGCCATGACGAGGTACTTAATATGAAAAACGCTAGGACATTAAAATATTCATGTTTTCTTCATTCACTCATAAAATTAAAAGAGCCCAACTATTCTTATTCTATTCTTATTCTTATTTATATGAGAAACTGAAGTATGAAACGGAAAACTGTCAACGAGGATTATTGCTTTAGAGATAAGAGGTTTCCGTTTTATACTTCCCTGTGTATTCCTTAGTGTGCACCCAGGGTTGCTTTAAGGACGCTGCCTCCAAAATATGGAACGATCTACCTCCACCTGTCCGTAGTGCATTGATAAAGTCTCGTTCCTCGTTCCAAAAAATGTGTTCGGGGTGGCTGTTGACAAGGCAATTCTGGGACGGTGGTGGTGTGCCCAAATAAAAAAAAAATTTTGTCCGGTACCCGCTCCCGCGCGAGCTGTTGTTGTCTCCGTCACCCGAGGGCGCCGCAGAGGAGCGACGTGCCGACGCACGGTGAATGCGACGTACAAGCCTCATTCCCCTCCCCCCCTCCCCCAGTAACTTATGAACTATATTTTTAAGTATAGTTCATCATACCATTAAGTCCGCTGTCGCATCAGCGGCACCCAGCACCGCTGAGCGGTAACTCGCCGAGATCCGTCCGGGCAAGAGGTCTCACCTCCAGGTCCGCACCCTTTCTCCCTTCGTAGATCCAAGAGAGGACGACCCCTCAGTCAGTCAAATTGTTGTGCGTTTGTTCTGTTTCTGTTAATTTTGTCATTTTGTATGTTTCAATGTTGTGTTATGTCGGGCCATGGCAGAATACCAGCGGCTGACGACACCCCGTCGTCAGCCATTATGCTGAGTCATGGACCCATTTGCCTTCATGTTTTTATTTTATTGCATTTTTATTGTATTGTATTATATTTGTATTGTACTGAGGGCAAACGTTTTTCATTTTCATGTCTGATCAAATTTGGTTCCATAGTTTCAAGAATAATTTTCGATGGTTGCTTGGTAAAATAATACATAAGTATTATTTGAACTTCGGCTTCCGATGCGGACCGTACGTCGATGAATCACTAATTTTAAAACGATGACGTTGTATGTTAAGTAAACAGAAATGTTCAGGATAAACAAAGAACTACAAACTAATCACACAAATCTCCAATTTAATTGCTACAAAGATAAATAAATTCTACACAAACTTAACTACGTCGAATCTCATTGTGATACTAAGGGTTGCTACAGACGCAACTACGAATAATTCATGTATTTTATTATTCAAGATAAAGCCCGTGTTTAACTTCAATCTTCCCTCATACTAAATGACGATTAAAGATGAAGCATAATTATTATGCTTATAAGTTTATAAACGGATTGATTGTTTTTTTTCTCTCATGTGCAATAAAGTATTTCTCTATCTGATTCTTCTAAACACTGCCGTAAGACTTAAAATTGGTATTACTCTGTGCAGAGTAATCCTGGCGTGATACTACATTTTAACAATTTCTAACCCAAAGAAGCAATGTCTGCATTGCTGTGTGAGTCAGCCTGGTATGGTACTGCACTTTTAACAATGTCTACTGCAAAGCAGCAATGTCTGCATTGCTGTGTTTCGGTTTGAAGGGTTAAAGAGCCAGGGTAAATACCGGCACATGAGGCACTCCATCTCCAAGTCCTCAAGGTTAGCAGCGGATTTAAAACCATCTTACAATATTTTAGACAGGTGAAATGTCTATGGGTGACCTCATATGCTTACATTCATTTAAAGTTCTCATATTTGACTGGTGTCGTAGGGACATTTGTCACCATGTGGTAATCTCCTCAGTCAGTAAGAATCTTCAATGTTTATAAAAAATCCTAATGTTTATAAATATATATTTTTTTATAAATTACCCGTGCAGCAGCCCTAACTAACTAACGATTGTGTTGATTCTGTGTTTATTTAGGACCTAATCTAATTGATAAATGTGCTGCAGCTCGGTTAATTGTGTGATTTCGGGCCGACCACGGGCTGATTACAAATACAAGCTATATACCAAGATATACCTACACATAGGTTGATTCTCTGAAACCCAATTACTAAATTATAATTAGGTAGCTTACACGAGAGCTGCATTTTATGAAATAAAATAGGTTCGAACTTTATAATGCTTTATACTTTATAATTATAAACAAAAAGTAAATGAAAAAAACGGTATCCCTCCATTTGACAAAAACAAATTACAAATTATCATTTTACAAACAACGATAGGCAAAAATATGGTTCATAAATTCATCTTTATACAAACTACTGGTTCTATAAACGTTATGGCGAGTGTCACAACCGAATATTATCAATTTCACTTGATTACGGCAGCATATATTTTAATAATTATACTATCTATGGAATTTGTATTTGTAAGAAATTACTACTTAGATAATAAAATAAAATCGATTCATATATGTCAGATCTGAGGGTAAGGGGATAGATGGCCCGCTATCATTCTACGGGTTGTAGACCCTGTGGTTCCAATTTGCTTTTAAAAAAATCTGCGAAATATAATTTAATAACTATATTGACTCAATCAACTTATTTTAGAGTTATTTAACGGCAAATTAGTTACTGCCTAGTTACTCGATACTAACTAGCCACGGGTCAACCGTCTCAATAGCAACCTCTAGTCACCTGTTAGTCATTCAATTGTAACCGGCCATACGAGACCCCTGATAGCGACCAGTTACGTTTAATTTTTCGGAAATGCAATATTCTCGAAAAAAATATCAAGTCCGACTGCCTCGTCGACGAGTCGCAAGAGAATGATCCCACATTCATTCGGGCGCCCGCTTTTATAGAGGCCAAGTAGTGGCGGGTGGCATGACGTGGATCGGCTGTTGTTGCGTGTTTGCTTCGTCGCAAGCGCAGGTGGATTATGTACGATATTGCACGTGCACTATGACGTCACTTGTTGTTTGCGCTTATATATATATATATATATATATATATATATATATATATATATATATATATATATATATATAGTAATGATTTTTATCTACCGACATTTGTAAAATCGCAAATTTTACTATCAAATTATTTGGTGAATTAAAAATATTTAAAATGATACATTCAAAACATTTGGAACGTGAAATATTTGCGAAATGTGTATTTGTCAAATGATCATTTATTAAACGATATGTTTGTGGAATACAGTTTTTGTCAAATGATTTTTTTTTAAACGAATTTTGATCATTTGTTATATGTTTTTTGTAAAACATTATCGATCCGAATAAAAAAAATTTTACGCATAGATTTAAACAACAGGATGTTACAGTAAATTCAAGAGTCTTTATTTCTCAGCTATCATTTTAATGTAATTTATGTCAGTATTTATAGTACTATGTGGTCATTTGTTAATATTTTACATAAATGTATCGTGTAAGTTAGGGTTTTAGTTTTTAGCAAGAAATCATTTTTCTATAATTATATTTCTCCAGGTAAGCTTGAAGGAACTATTTAACCCTCCGAAATCCCAAAAGCCCCAACGTCCATACAAAAATCCAAACAGTGACTGCTTCATTATCTATTACAAGACCTTAGAAAAAAGACCGGGTCTGAATTATTATGTTTCATCTCATCAGATAGTTTTTTTTTAATAAAACATCTCCGCCACCACTCTCGTTTGTTATGGCAAAACGTAACATGAATCTAGCACTGTTGTATCGACAGACCCCTCGATTAGGGATCCTCGGATCATGGTGTGCCCCGTGGCTAATTGAATGTC
The DNA here is from genome assembly GCA_947369225.1 of Hofmannophila pseudospretella. Classification (NCBI taxonomy): domain Eukaryota; kingdom Metazoa; phylum Arthropoda; class Insecta; order Lepidoptera; family Oecophoridae; genus Hofmannophila; species Hofmannophila pseudospretella. The sequence goes on along the minus strand of OX376328.1, from coordinate 4,811,490 downwards.
GATGACGCGCGGCTTGATGGGGCGTGACGTGGCCTAAAAGGGTTCCGTAGTCGGAATATTCAGGCGATTTTATCATAAAAACTTACAATTGTAGAGAGACGCAACGCCAAAATGTATTTGACAGATCGTAAAGAACTCGCTCCTCGCTCGCTCGAAATCTAAACGCAGGGGATCCCATCAGCATGTGGGGGACCTTCGGAAATGCGTTGGGAGACTGCTAGGAAATTTGATGTCTTCGGCGTGAAAGTATAGAAAGATAAGTACTTACATCTAATTGGTACAGTACGAGTAAGTATTCGAAAATGCCTGAAATAAGGATCCTCGATCATGCGAACAAAATGGCTAAGCAGCTAGGGAAAGTGTAGTGTGCCCTGTCTAAAGAGAGACTGTCTCTACGCGATATTTAGAATTCTCGCGAAATCAGAGAACAATTGACAAGTATCGAAGGTTAAATGCATTAAAACATAATTGATTCAGGCAATCAGATATCAGAAGATAGAAACGACAATAGAAATTTGTGACGTCACAATACTGTAGCGCCATACCAGCTACACATTAAAGATTGGTTTGCTAAAAAGGGTCGGAGCATTTCCCCACTACTATATACTCGTATAAACATTAATATCTCTGGTGTTAGTTGAGATATCGAGAAACGAATTTCAGATCTATCTTCAGGATGTCCATGTAAGTTGATTGATGAAATATATTTTTTTGTCAAATACCTATTAATTTTATTAAATATTACGCGATCCTACGCTGTACAACTAGTATGCATTAAATTAGCTTTTATATATAAATTTTACCTACCAACTTATACAGAACCCTCCGAGTTACAGACTTTTTTTTGTATTTTTAAAGCCACATGGCTAATATTACGGCATTTTTTCTTGTCACATGGTTAACATGATTATGCACGGCTCCGTCTCCATATGTCTACTTGTCAGGGGTGAATTTCAAAGGATAGTTACCCGATAGGGTTTTGCTAAATTGTGATAGAGAGAAATGTAGGTTTGTAGAAGTCAGGAATCACGATGGAATTTTAAAAGAAATATCCTGTCGATTTGATTACTAAATGCCTTGTCCAGTCCGAAATATTGTTTAATAAACAAAAATAATAAAGAAAAAAAAAAAAAAACTGACATACGGGATTAAAATTGTGACGACTATCTTTTGGATAGCGAAAGTACCTATATAAGTAAGGCTAAGGCTAAAAAAACTTTGAGGATTTTAATTATTTGTAAATTTCTCCCATTGGACAACCCTAGAAGCAGGCTATACAGCAGTAGCGCCCAGAGTTACCCCATTTGCTTATTTTTTTCTTATAACCCTCGTAACATTAGTGGTATCCCAAGTTTCCGATGCATTGAGCAATTTTTCAAGCACATGTTATAGGTGTAGTTCCCCATAACATAATACTTACTTAGTTTAATATTGCACTAATAAAGAATTCAAGCTGGCCTTTTCATCTGCCTTATTTAGACATAAAAAAATTGCTTTTTTATTGAACATTTTGATATTCAATTTATCATTAGAAGATATTACTCGTATTTATGGGAACACTAAATTATTTTTCCCAAAAAGACTAAATATAATAAGAATTTAAATCTATATTCACTTAATTTTTCTTGGAGTAAAAAGTAGCCTATAACCTTCATGGTAATCTACTCTATGAATAATAGTAAAAAACAGAAATCAAATATTATTTAAAGGAATCAAATATTATTACATTATATTGGTGACTCTGTGTAGAAAACCCATCAACTTCGTTTCATCGGTTCTCGAGTTATAAGCGACAGAACATTAAATTTTATACTCAATTAGAAGATTGTGAATAACCATTATAATATAACCAATATAATTATATTCCAATATAATCACATCTAGAGCGTTGGTGGCGTCTTGGCTAGGACGTCCGATTCCCATGCGGGAGGTCCGAGTTCTAAACCATGCAATGTCATGTACAAATGAGTTTGTCGGTTTTTTCGAAGTACTTACGTACATTTACCGACTGCTCTAACGGTGAAGGAAATCATCGTGAGGAAACCTGCACACTGAGATAACCAGTGTGCGAAATGGGGAAGGCAATGGCAAACCACCCCATTAAATCTGCCACGAGAGTCGTTCTATGTGATTAATTCCTTAGAATGATCACGACCCTCAGCAATGAGGATTACGACTTAGAAGATAATCACATCTTTGCATAACTGTGTTGCGGTTTGAAGGGGAAGAACTAGACCTAGTCACAGACCTAGTCCTCAAGGACTAATAATTACAGGTGCATGAGATACTTTTTTTTTAAAAAAAATATTGTCTACCAAACCCGCATTTGACCTCGATCTCGCCTGATGGTAAGCAACGATGAGGTCAACGATGTACGAGTGTGCGGGTCCAGTAAATGCCTATTCACTCTGGCCTTGAAGATCTCTAGGTTGTAGGCTTCGGGAAATACAGACGCCGGCAGGCTGTTCCATTCCTTAGCCGTTCGCATAATGAACGAAGAAGCAAAGAAGGTACTTCGTCTGAGTCCTTGAGGACTAGGTGCTATGAGGTTAACAGTTCATTGAATATCCTGACCAGAAAAATAAAAACCCTCGCCATTTGCGGAATTAAACGAAATTTTTTTTGCATAACAAACTCCATAGTCCACAACGCGGACGCCTTCTTGACAGGGTTTTTATTTTCCTGGTCAGGGAGTGCTGCGAGATATCTATGAACAACGGTGACCATTTACCATCAGGTTGCCCGTATGCTCATCAACTCTCCTTATACAATAAAAAAACCGTCAACCACAAGCTATAGTATACCATCTGTCAAAAACCTTTGATAAATTTCAACCTTATGTCTGCGCTTTAGGATATATTTCAGATTCTAAAATTTTGACGTTTTGGCCCCTACCCAAAACGTCAAAATTTTAGAATCTGAAATATATCCTAAAGCTAAAACCTGTGGTCGACTGTACACGAAAAAGGCTCAGCTTATACCTATATGGGCCGCTTGCGCGACAGTGCGGGTTAAATTTTCTTAACCCGGGTTAGTTAACCCTGGTTTAACTCGCGAATTGTCTTTAGTTTTCTTACAACATTCTTTTTCTTTTTCATTCAACTTTCAGATTAAAAATCCAACGAAACCTGTCCTTGGGTCTTGATATATTAAAATATCTGCTGAAAGGACTGAAAACGGAAATTTACCTGCGAGTTCTATGTAGGGTATCCAAATATTTGGAGAAAATTGGGGCCAATAGACTAAATAAGAAACTTCGAATTGGGTATACTTCGGTAAGTATACCCAATTCGAAGTTTCTTTTTGTCTAATAGAATTGTTAGTTTAGGTAACTTGTTGCCACAAATGATCTAAGAGCCCAATTATAAGTTATAGTAAGATAATAAGTACCTAAGTACTTTTTGATGAAATCTTGTCAAATTCATCTATTCTTAATTATCGAATTCTTTGTTCATTATTATTATTATTCTATGCCAAAACCTTGAAACCTAACTAATTACCTACTTACATAAAAATATTGAAAAATTAAAAAAAATCACTGTGTAGACGGACTTTGTACTTTGTACTTTTTAATTGATTATACGGAAAAAACCCAATGACACGGGGTCTCTACTCCACGAGGCACTGGAGGAAGACAAACAGACGCTTATATCCTGCACCCACCTTGTCACCTTGTGGAGGATGTCATTTCCAAGGAGCGTTGTACGTACACCCTATGAATTCTATACATAATGAATTTTATATATTCTATATACTACTTTGGTTGTGGGTGTGGTGATGGTGAGTGATAAGTCCAATTCCACTTCACAGTTTTAATTTGAACAACAGTACATACACACAAGCAGATAGTGTACAAGTATACGAAATTGTTGTTTTTTTTAAGGCAAAGGGAACTGAGCCCCTACAGCCATGTCTGATGTAAACAACTCTTTCAAGTCTTCATTAAAATGCTGGTGTGATACATTTCAATGCTATCTGGGAGAACCTTCCACGCTTCTGCATCACCCGAACCAAAGAAGTCTGTATGTATGTAAGGCTTCATTAATTCAGTTAACGGAATTTCACGCTTTTAATCTTTTTTCTATGTCACCCACACATTTGCTGATGATTTACCGTCCCTGGTGAACAAACTCCGTAATATACGAATATCTTATTAAATAAATTAGAAAAAAGGGCCAAAAAAAATTCCGCGTACAGGATTTGAACCTGCGATTTTGCCGTTCCGTGGCAGTGCTCTGACCAACTGAGCTTTCGCGGCTCGTCCTGCTGGGTTCACCCCTTTTTTTAACCACCCCTTAATTTATTTTTTTACCTAGCATTAGAAATGCATAACAAATAAAATATCTTATTTATTTCAATCCGGTTAGCGATTGGTTTCTATACAACTTATCATATCAGTAAGTATTTTATGGATGATATGACAATGTAAATCCTCAACACCTAATGACGGAAGTCTTATCCGAAATCAATAATAGTGTGTCAACATTAATTTTAAAAACTAATTAACAGTGATTCATCATCAGTCTATTAATGTCCCCACTGTTGGGGCACAGGCCTCCCCTTGCACAAGGGGGTACCGGCCATGTTCCACCGAGCGGGCCCAGTGCTGAATGGAAACACGCCTTCGGAAACTTTTAATGTCCTCAGACAGGTTTTCTCACTATGTTTTGCTACACCGTTAGAGCAGTCGGTAAATGTAGGTAAGTCTTCGAAAAAATCCGAAAAACTCATTGGTGCATGGCATTGCATGGAGATGGAGCGACGATCTGCGCAAGGTGGCTGGCAGCGACTGGATGAGAAGAGCCGAAGATCGGGCTCAATGGTGCGCCCTGGGAGAGGCCTATGTCCAGAGCAGTGGACTAGAGTAGGCTGCTGATGTATGTATGTATGTATTGCATAGGTTAGAACCCGGACCTCCCGCATGGGAGTCCGGCGTCCTAGCCACTAGGCCACCGACGCTCACAGTGATTATAATTAAGTACTCACTAAAATAGTACTTATCTACAGATATGGTGGATCTGCTAATCTGCCCATTAAATAAGCTCCAATCTTGTCAATGTTCATTTGTACGCCAAAATTTAAGGCAATCACAAGTTAGATAGTCATGATAACTAAAATGTGGTTCGTAGTGTTGTATTCGATAGCATTAACATATGCTCAAGAAACAGAAGACCAACCCACAACAGTAGCTCCAATCGCTCCAGTGGTGAACACAAATCAAGGATGGATCCAAGGGACCTATGGCAGTGATGGGAAATATTATGCATTTTTTGGAATACCCTACGGTGGCTCTACTTCTGGAGAAAATAGATTCAAGGTAGACTATTCTTATACAATCGATAAACTATCACAAATCTGATACTTAAATCATAAACATGACACCAAAAACGAAAATTTACAGCGATAATAATAATTATTATCTTATCTTTTCGAAAATTGATTCATAATTATTTAAAATAATTCCGTAAAATAAAGTAAATGACATAAAACTGACTGTTCTAGGTATTTCAGAAGATAACAATCACATAAATAAATAAATAGCGGTGAATATCCAATAACCAGATTTAACTTTTTAAGCTTTCGTGGTAAAGGTACAGATACACATGCTACTAACTAGCATGTGTAACCTGCTAGTAATGAGCATGCTAATTTTCGGCATGCTACTAAAACAAACCGGTTGATTTTCGAGCATGCTACCTGTGCGGGCGATTTTGTTGAGTTCATTTCGCAAAAAAAACTGTCATTAATAGAAAATTTATCAGTTGGTTCACTTAAAGGAGTATAATTTTCAACTTCGTATAACGTAATCTCGTCTATTTTGACGGAAAAGCTATATAAATAGCATGCTAAATCAAAGCAAATGTGAACTCGCTATGAGCATGTTTTTTAACATTGTTTTTGAGTAGCATGGGTATCTGTACCTTTATTATCAATACTATAGTTATTGACACGGGATTATTACCACGATTAGGGGTTGTTTTGAGCTCCCGATATTTCGGCACAGTTACGTGCTCCATGGTCGCGGGTAGACTCGTAGGCTACGAGTTGTTATTGTGTGTTCGCGTGTGGATACAGTGAGTTCTGTGCATCATGAGTTGGTGACAACGGATAATGGTAGTGGTCGTAGCCGGCGGCGCATCAAAGGAGGGTAAATAGATTCTGTGATGTCTACCTACCCACAACAACAACTCGCAGCCTACGTTAGTTCACCTAAGACCATGGCGCATGCAACTGTGCCGAAATACCTATCGGGAGATCAAAACAACCTATAGTATTACCAATAAGGGAGCTGTGTAGCCCATTTGGCTGTTTGTACCTACTATCTACAGCTATCTATTTGTTCAACTATACTGTTTTACCGGTGTACCGCTAATGAAAATATTACAAATTTTAACTTTCAGGCACCAACACCTGCACCTATCTTCGAAGATGTCTACAACGCCACTGATGATAGTATCCTGTGTGCTCAACCAGGAACCAGTGGAGCAATCGGAGTGGAAGACTGTTTGAGACTCAGCGTCTTTACCAATGGTCTTGTGTCTCACAAACCCGTGTTTGTGTGGCTAATTGGAGAGGAGTATACAACGTCAAACCCTCTACAACATTCATTTAGAAACATAGTCGAAGAAGATTTAGTCATTGTCGCTTTGAATTACCGTTTATCGGTCTTTGGATTCCTATGTCTTGGAATTGATGAAGCACCTGGTAACGCTGGTCTAAAAGACGTCATTCAAGGATTACAATGGATTCAAGATAATATAGCAGAATTCGGTGGCGACCCTAATAACGTTGTTCTCTTTGGACATGGATCAGGAGCAGCTATGGTTGACTTAATTACAATGTCACCTTTAGCAAACAATTTAGTACACAAAGCTATATTACATAGTGGATCATCATTGTCACCCTGGGCAGTTGCACAAGATCCTCTTAGAATGGCAAAATCTTTTGGTGCTAAATTTGGATTTGATGAAAATTACACTCGTCAGCAATTGGTTAAACATTTTAAAACAACTCCTGCAAATGAACTGGTTAATGCAGTAGACGAATTGAAGTTTCTAAACAATGAAGTTCTTTTCGCACCTTGTATCGAAAACATTGAATTGAACCCAGATGGTGCATTTCTTCGTGATGCACCATTTAATTTACTAAATAAAGGTGAATTTCTTCATATTCCTATCATAGCAGGTTATACAGATAGAGAAGGAACTATACGAGCCAAAGAAGCGGTATATGAACAGTGGCTGGAGAAGATGGAAAAGAACTTCGAAGATTTCTTGCCACCAGATTTAGAATTCAATAACGAAGCGATGAAGACAGTTCCTCAGTCAATTCGTGAATTCTATTTTGGCTCCAGACCTGTAAACATGACCTGGATTGAAGATTATTTTGGTTATCATGGTGATACGATGATAACTATTCCACTAATAAGAAATGCCATATTAAGGGCTATGAATACTATGGCTGATATTAGAATATTAGAATTTGCGTTTTTAAGTGCTAATAATTCTGCTGACTGGCCTTTCGAAGACATCAATTTAAGAGGTGTACCACATGGTAGACTGATCAATTACTTATTGGATTTTGATTTAAGTATAGGAGACAGAGGAGTTATGAAATCACTAGTCGAGAGATATGTCACATTTGCATATACTGGGTAAGTAGACCATTCATCATCTCAATATAATATAAATCCTACACAATTGTCATGAAGTATTTTCATGTATTCTATCTCCTGTAGAGACTGATTAGTCAATATCATGTTCGACTGCTTTCATAAATTCGGTAATAAATAAATTTAGTTTTCTTCCATGTAACTAAAGATAAATTACTTGTAGATACCAGTGAATTAAACATACGTACTTAGTTTCATCATTACATAGTACATCAGTGCGGTAACTCATTTCTTATAATTCCAGGGAACCAACTAACAACATTCATCCAGGTGTTACATGGTTGAGTCTAGAGACGGGTTTTAGGTTGAATTGGTACGTCGAATATGCAGGAGGAGACGTAATAGAGTCACCCGGATCATTCATTACCATGCAGTCGCTACTACTGGACCCTTCCCGATCACAATATCTGTTTTGGACAGAGTTGTATGATATCTACTACAAAGCACCAATTCCAATTTCATCGGCTACAGTTACTTCAACATCGTTGCTTGTTTTGTTTAGTCTATTTAGTCTATCAATTTCAATACAACTGTCGTAAAATATATAGTAGTCATTGATTTGTACATAAAAAAAATAAAAAATAAAAATTATTCATGCAGACAGTATCTTTTACATTTTGTCAGTTTTCCCTGGCTCCCACACTAGGATACCCTGTGTTATGTGCACTGATCGGTGTAGATAGGGCTGTTTGGGGTCAAAGACCTCAAAAGCTAGATTAGTGCTAGGTTAGTATGGACATCTGTAGACGTCAGAGTGAAGCGAATTTATAATTCAATAGAATTTCGTCGTCATACAATACAATACAAATATACTTTATCGCACACCCGGGACATAAACAAAACATACAACATAAAGAGAGGTACAATACAATGTGCAGAAGGCGGCCTTATCGCTTTAAGCGATATCTTCCAGGCAACCTTCAGGTGATGGAAAAATCATAAAATATATAATATACGGGTGCAAAAGGCGTATGAAATAGATACTACCCTCAAATAAATAAATAAAAATAATTTTAAAAAAATGCAAACCTTTGCAAGCTGCCAAGCAGTAGTAATAATATTACATAAATACTATAATATATACAGAAATATAATACTTAATATATAATCAAAAATATAATAAATAAATAAATAACACACATCATATGCTAAAGTGATTTCTTTCAAGTATGTCTAAATCCGGGTTTCTTTAGTAGTCTTCTAGTCTTCTTTTAAATTCCGAAAATCCCGGGATTTTTTAATAATTTTTTTTAATGGCATGTCCATAGTATGATGATCGCAGGTTGGAATTACCAAAAGTAGCTCTATCTACAGCGATTTTTTCAATTCCGGAAATCCCGGGATTATCCAAATATGGTTTATAAGAAAGCCGTATCCTTATCATGACCACAGCTTGCAAGTACCAAAAACAGCCCTACCTACTCCGATCGCTAGTTATGTGTTAATGAAAGTAATATAAAAAGTAGTATAAAGTATATATTTTCGTATTAAATCAAAAATAAATTTATAAAAACTTATTTAAAAACTTTTATTAAGCCTTGATACTATCCAACATCCATAACTTACAAGACTTGGGTATGATATTATTTTTAATAGCCTATAGGCTGTCCCACTGCTGGGCAAAGGCCTCCCCTCCTCCTTGATATGATGATGAGGTAGGTAGATGATAGTATCTATGATATTAAAATATTTAAAATATTCAACCTTCTTGATTACGCTTTGCTTCGTTTCTTGTCGGAAATATCCGGAAAAACCCAATGGTATGGTGTCTCTACTCCACGAGGCACTTGAAGGAAGACAAACAGACGCTAATTTCCGGCACCCACCTTTTGAAGGATGTCATTTCCAAGGAGCGTTGTACATACATCCTGTGAATACTGCTATATTATTCTACCATTCCGTGTTCTAAACTTGTCAATAAAATTATACAGGTTGTAACAAAGTACGTACCTGGCCTGAATCATCACATTATTAACAAAAGAATAAAATTTCAACTACCTACCTAATGATTCATCCTCAATAATTTAAAATTGTGAAACATTTCATTAAATATGATTATCCGCGAAAAGTAGTGATAAAATTATCTGATAAACCGCCTATCGATCAGGCAATAAGTATGTAAAAGGATCCAATATTGACAAACTTTTACTGAGTTATGCACCATTAGTGACAGTGATCACACCTATAATATGCTGGTGATAATTAATATATATGTGTTGTGTACGTTAGCGTTGACATATGCACAAGAAATAGTAAAATCCCCTCAACTTTCCCCAAACCCTCCAGTGGTGAACACAACTCAAGGATGGATCCAAGGAACTTATGGCAGTGATGGCAACTATTATGCATTTTACGGAATACCCTATGGTGGTTCTACTGCTGAAGAAAATAGATTCAAGGTATGTTAAAATTGTACAAAGTTTATGGCCAACTTCACCAATTGTGTCGGAATTTTTTTCAAGCTTATATAGGGTGTAACAAAACCCTCCTTGTAACCGGAATCATCGGTGATCAGTATCGATAACTGAACAACTTTTGTTCAACGACTTTTTAAATTACGCAAAAAAAAATCTATTCACATTCTTTTCGTACCGATTACTACCCATCAACTAATCGATTTGTGTGAGTTGTTCAGTTATCGATACTGAATTTACCCCCCACAGATTTATTTCTGTGTTAGGGCTATCACGGAAAGGGGACCTATTCGGCTTACAAGGGGTTTTTTACAGCCGGTATAAATCAAATAGTTAATATTTATTTAAACTTTTACACTCTTGTGTAAAAGTAAGCTTACACGTAACGCTTATGTCTTATATATACTCTATATATACTCTTCTTACACTTAGAACTAAAATGAAATTATTTAACTAAATCTTCCATAATTAAAGTCCAACTACTCTAGGAAGACAACATGAACAAATACGAAACACAACGCAATTGCCTTTCTTTTTTGCGTTGCGTGCGCCACTATAGTTAGCGACATTTTTTTTAACCAGTAAGTACCTAGAGAGTACTCTTGAGAATAATGCAGTACTTTATTAGAGTTTGTCTTTTCAGGCACCTACACCTGCACCTATCTTCGAAGATGTGTACAACGCCACTGATGATAGTATCCTGTGTGCTCAACCAGGACCCAGTGGAGCAATCGGAGTGGAAGACTGTTTGAGACTCAGCGTCTTTACCAATGGTCTTGTGTCTCACAAACCCGTGTTTGTGTGGCTAATTGGAGAGGAGTATACAACGTCAAACCCTCTACAACATTCATTTAGAAACATAGTCGAAGAAGATTTAGTCATTGTCGCTTTGAATTACCGTTTATCGGTCTTTGGATTCCTATGTCTTGGAATTGATGAAGCACCTGGTAACGCTGGTCTAAAAGACGTCATTCAAGGATTACAATGGATTCAAGATAATATAGCAGAATTCGGTGGCGACCCTAATAACGTTGTTCTCTTTGGACATGGATCAGGGGCAGCTATGGTTGACTTAATTACAATGTCACCTTTAGCAGACAATTTAGTACACAAAGCTATATTACATAGTGGATCATCATTGTCACCCTGGGCAGTTGCACAAGATCCTTTTAGATCGGCAAAATCTTTTGGTGCTAAATTTGGACTAGATGAAAATTACACTCGTCAACAATTAGTTACACATCTAAAAACAACTCCTGTAAATGAGTTGGTTGAGGCAGTAAACGAATTTGAATTTCTAAACAACGATGTTCTTTTCGCACCTTGTATCGAAAACATTGAATTGAATCCAGATGATGCATTTCTTCGTGATGCACCATTCAATTTGTTGAACAAAGGTGAATTTCTTCATATTCCTCTCATAGCCGGTTATAATTATAGAGAAGGAACAATACGTGTCGAAGAAGCAGTAAATGGACAGTGGCTGGAAAAAATGGAAAAAAAATTTGAAGATTTTTTCCCGCCAGATTTACAAATCGATGAAAAAACGATGGAAACAGTTCATCAGAATATTCGTGAATTTTATTTTGGCTCGAGACCTGTAAATATAACCTGGATTGAAGATTACTTCGGATATCATGGAGATACGATGATAACTATGCCACTGATAAGAAGTACTATATTAAGGGCAATAACGTCTAGGGAAGAAGTTAGAATATTTGAATTTGGGTACTTGGGTACTAATAATACAGACTGGCCATTCGAAGATATCACTCTAAGAGGTGCTCCACATGGTCGAGTGCTAAATTTCTTATTAGATTTCGATTTATTGGATTTTGATAGAAGATTTGTTATGGCCGACATTGTAGAAAGATATGTCACATTTGCGTATACTGGGTAAGTCAAACACATACCTATTAATACTAGCGTAGTAAATCTAACTTAGGCGAATCACACATTACACCGCACACCGTTGCGGTGCAGTGGGCGAATCGCGCTGCCGCGCGGTTCAACACGAGGAGTGGCACACTGGGTCGAGAGCCGCTCGACCGCGCGGGTATGCGGTTGCAGTGTGTTAGGTTGGTCACAACGGATTTAGTCCCAGAACCTTGCATTTAATCCAGTACTATTAGATCAACCGCTTCATCGTCCACTGCGGCGGTGCGCGATGCAATGTGAGATTCACCTTATATTCTACTAATATGCACATAAAGAAGTAGGTACAATTATCGTGAGTTGCAAGATGCATCCTTATTGTTAAAACTTCCTTAAGCCTCGTGTCATCTCTATCTATAGTTAAGGCGCAGAATGGGATAGCATGTATTTTAATTATAAAAATATTTTTTAAACTTAATTTTTAAAGAGTTGTGCAACTGAAGGTGAGTATTTAATGTTTTAGTTTATATTATATGTTGGTTAAGTTTATGTTTTAATTAACATGACCTCATCGTTTCAAGTATACCTACCTACATGTTACCTATATACTTACTTTGTTACAAGGATACATTTTTTATTTCTCTCATTTGAATGTTGCCTTAGTCGTGTAAAAACAAGTGAATCCTGCAATGTAGTTTTTATTTTATTCACAACTAAACTCATATCTGGCCACCGCCTCACCTGATGTTAAGCGATAATGAGGTCGAAGGGGGAGCATGCGGGTTTAGTTAATGTACTCGTATCGGGCCTTGAAGATACCAAGGTTGTAGGTTTCGGGTTCCATACAATAGCCGTTCGCATAATGAACGAAGAAACAAATCGCATCGTAGATGGGATGTAAAGTAATATAAACTATTTAAGCGTGGAACTCCTCCCAGCGTTTAAGTGTGGATAAGCGTTTGGTAGTCCTAAGGCGGAATGGAAATGCTGACATAAGTTTAATTAAGTTTTAATTTTCAGGCGACCAACAAGCGGAGGAGGTGTAACCTGGTTGAACATTGAGTATCAGTGGCACTGGTTCGTCGAATATTCAGGTGGAATCGGTATACAAGCGCCCGGTTTAAATATTGCCAGTCAGCGCCTAATGCGAGACCCTTCCCCGTCGCAGTATAGTTTCTGGACAAACTTGTATGACCTCTACTATAAAGCACCAATTCCAGTGTCATCGGCTACAACAACTATAGCTTCTGTACTTGTTTCAATCAGTCTGATTTCAAATTTGTTTTGTCAAACCTTGATAATTAGATAAGGAAACATGATTGTGTATATATTAAACGATTACACTCTAAAGATTAAAAAACACTCGATAATTCGCAAAAACTGTTTTATTCATCCGTATAAATTCCAATTTATGTCTCTACCGTACTTGCATCAATGGGTAAGCCATTGTTACATGGCGACAGATCCGAGGGCATGGATTTACTAAGTAATGTGTTGTGTAGGTACTTACTCGTACTTGCTTGATGTCAGGACTACCTCAAACTTCGAATCCAAGAAGTCTATGGCCTAAATTACTAACTGCATTTCGGTGTCGATATGTTCCGGAAGCATTTCCTATAGTCTTTTCTAAACTCGTGTGTTCTGTGTCTACGCCCTTATCAACACTTATAGCACGTGGAATTGAAGTCAATCGCGGAATTAATTTATAGTTATATCGCTGTGTATTAAACTAGTCTGGTACCACAGAAATCGGAATGAATGAATGAATGAATACTCTTTATTGCACAAAATTAGTGTGATACAATGCGTACAAAACGATTAATACAATCTAGGCGGTCTTATCGCTAAGAGCGATCTCTTCCAGACAACCTTCACTAGCAGACTAGCAGGGGTGACTTTCAAAATCTTTGTTTGATACTATTTTGGATATTAACTTTATAATCAAACTCAACATTGTTTTAATATATCCACTATAAGCATTACAAATATGATCTTAATAAGAAACTATAAATATCTGGGCATGGTTGTTGGTTTCTCAGCACAGCGGAATGACATTCCTCTTCGTTCGTCAGTTTTCCGTTAAAAACTGTTTTTAAAACTGTTGCAATATTGCAAATAAGTTATATAACTTATTTTAGAAAGCCGGGAAATCATCATCATCAAATTCTATATTCGAGTCCTATAATATGACATTGCTGATTTTACATGTCATTGTCAAATAATCTTTTGTAGAGATCGGACTGCTTTATTTTTCGAAGTATTAGTATTATTGTTATTCTGAGAGTTATAATAGGCGTTGTTATTAATTATACAAAGTAATTTAGAATTAGCATATAGTTTGGTAGTTAACATATAATTTTTAATTATGTTTTACGTAGACTCTCAACGTAGTGTGACCCGTAGGGACAGTTCTTTGATCGTTCCGTGTGGGGATTCTATAGACGACGATAGACCAGAATTCGAAGGGTTTTCTACATCCCGCGTACAGTCAACATCACGTTTAAGAAGTGACTCGACTGTCGCTCAACAATACAGACCATATGGCACTGTACGAAAAGAAATAATTACCTCTTTGTTCGAGAATATGTTGAATTACATAGTGGAGTCTTGGGAAGTTATTGCGCAGAAGAAAGTCGAAGAAGATCATCCCCAAACTCCAGTGGATATGGCGAAAAGCGCAAGTGAACAGACGGTCACTGGTAAAAAGAAGAAACCCACTTCTGCTGCGCGTATGTCAATGTTTTTGTAACGTCATATTTAGATCAAATTTGTAATAGATTGCGATACTACCCCACATATCTTCCTCCTATATCAACATTATATAGTTTAATCCTGCTATACCTATAGAAAATATTAAGAGTGTGCGAGGCCATAACTATCGCTCCAGAAACGGGCTTTTAAGCCACTGACATAAATTCCACTGCATAGAAGCAGCTCAAATCATCTTAAGTAGATGAAAAGGCCCGTTATGAAGACAATTAACCTCTTTTAGTTCCGAAGTCGAAATCTCAAAAAAGCCGATCGAAGATGGACGTCGCTGAAAGTGTGTTAAAACAGGTAAGACCTATGTTCAGTTGCATATTCATTGAGCTTTATTATTTACAGAAGACTGGAGAAAACAACCACCTAAGTTCTCTTAGCTATTTTCAGGACTTATGTACCTTGTCTATTTCTGGACAGACCTCCTTCAATTTTATCTCTGACTGGTGATCCTGAGCTAACTATTGTTTTGAGTTACTTGGTTTTAAATAAATTTTGCCTCTGCATTCTTAAATGAGTTGACACACTATTTCTTTTAGAAACAATCTGAAAGCTGATTCCTGCATTCACATTTATTAACGAAAAAGAGTCAACTGACCATTTATCAGTCTTTGGAGTCTTCTATTAAAGAAAGGCTCGAGTATTCAAGATACAACAGAACAATATTATTTCTAGTTACAATACCATTTCATCACTTATGCTACAAATTATTAAATCATTAACATTTTATTTGGACAGAACGCTATGGATCCGTTATTGCAAAGCTGGTGGTCTGGTCCGGATGAGAAGGCTATCATCCGGTTTAAAAATGGCAATCTTTACGAGGGTAATATTTCAATGAAATGCATGAACGGGGAAGGTCGTTTTCAGTGGGCCAATGGCACAATATTCTTGGTAAGTTAAATAAAAACTTATTTACCCTCTGACTCAGTAACCCGAAGTGGATTTTGGCTTCCACAACCAAGAGATGCCATTGCTCGCTTTCCTGTGTGATCTTCTGCCAGATACTGACTTGGAGCTCTCGCAGGTTCTCCATCACGTTTCCCTAGCGATATCTGGGGTGGTCTATATATGTATACTCTCCACTGCATAAGAGCCTCTCCCATTCTTTTAACGTGTCCGAGCCAGGTCCAAATCAGTATTCCATGAGTTTTTTGAGAAAATAAGGCAACATTTTATGATGTACCTACACATGAAACAAATAGCGTGAAAATGAAATTAACAGCTTGAACATCATGATTTAATCAATAAATATTCCTTCCCAATTAATTCTAAACTCACCTGTTTGACATACAGGGGCCCATTAGCGTCTATATCTAAAAAAAATGACTATTAAAGATATCATAGTCATGACAATTAATTCCAGAACATTGTAACAGGACATCAAAAATTTATTTTTGGCTGCTGCATCAGATCAAACGCTCCGTTATTACAGGGTAATTTTAATGACAACGAGATGACAAAAGGTCAACTTCATTGGAAAAACAATACTTGGTACGATGGAGAGTTCACCGGGAACCTTCGCCATGGGAAAGGCCTATACGTGGATTCGAGGACCCAGCGCTATTACGTGGGTAACTGGCACCGCGCAACTAAGCACGGGAAAGGTTTTATTTGTTTCGCTTCCCACAATAATTACGATGGTGATTGGATTAACGTGAGTATTGTGTTGGACATAAGTGAAACCATTCCAATAACCCGAAAATATTTTGAGGTACCTCAGTAAGTACTGATAAATTAGATAGTCTATCAATCAGAATAACGTATCGCGTTCGGTTTATAATGATGAATGTGATGAATGAATTATCACATATTAAAAGTGTTGACACGTTGAAGTAAGATCATGTTCTATTTTACCATATTCACAGTCCACATAAAAAAATCGTCGGCATCTGTCAGGATATGTCGGGATCCCGTTGTAACCGGCCGGGATCCGCTGGGATCCCGATCACGATTCCGCTCCGTCTCCCGATCTTTGGATAAGACTGCCTAGATACCAATCAACGTGTAAATTACTTTTCCTAGGTGCCTCATATATGTGGCACTGGTCAGTGAACGTGTTAAAGGATTGGTTGAGCAGAGAAGCACAGGGGTTTAAAAAATATATTATTTACGATTAAACCCACGTTTCACCTTAATCAGCCTTGTGGTGGCAAGTGACGTAGATATACGGCCATTGGTCACAGTCTCGTAAGGATCCGGCAACGCCAGTGGTGTCGCTGATGTACTAACAACCCCTTAAGAAGAGGAATTGGCTCTTCTAAACCTGTCGGAACCAAGGCGGAATATTTGATTTTCATGCTCCCTAAATGTTGACCCTTTCTAGAACGTGCGTCATGGATTTGGAATACGAGAATATAGTTCATGGAGCGGGTACATTGGACATTGGGACCAGTATGAAAGAGACGGACAAGGCTTAATGATATGGCCCAAACACGACGTGAGTTTTATCTCAAGATTTTAGATTGTTCTAATTGCATTTAAAAAATACTAAGTGACTTGAAAGCCCCTCTTTCTCGTACATAATCAGTGGAACTGAAACAGAACTGAATGCAACCATGAGAGCTGACTGACCCATTTTTAAGTAGAATTTTCAAAACGTATATGGCCTAGATGTCAATCTGGACTTATTTATATATACCCGTGAAAACTTCATCATAATCCGTTCAGTAGTTTTACGCGAATTATATAGATTTATCGTTTTTCAGTTTTACAATGGTGATTGGAGAGGCGGAGTAATGCATGGTCATGGCATGTATATTTGGGACGCATACTATAACAACTCCATGTCATTACCATCTCTCAACGTATATCGTGGCGCTTGGCATAATGGCGTGCGTAATGGATATGGTCGTTTATCTTTGGGTTTGGGTTTGGGTTCGCGTTACGAAGGAAATTTCACCGATAATAAAAAGAATGGCTCCGGAGTATTTGTGTCCAATAACGGTCTTATATTGAAAGAAAAACAACTTTTTTATTTTGACATTCTCGGGCCACTTAAAGATGACGAAGGTACAATGCCTGGCGATGTATTCGTCATGCAGGCTGCTGTAGATCAGCCATACGAATTCAATATATGTGATGATACAGTTGGACTAATTTATCACGTAAAGAGAGCCGTTGAACATTTTGATCGCGAGAAGGTAGTAAGAACAAACATAATCGACGACTTTTTTAGTAATAACGAAACGATTTTAAAAAAAGCCACTGATTGTGAAGTAAAAGATAGTCCAAGAGAAATAGAAGACTATGACGAATTCTTTAAAACTGAAGAAGAAGCGTTACGCAAAGCATTGAGATGTTACGAAACTGATCTAAAGAATATTTATTACAGTTATGCAACAATATGCAACACTAAACCCATAACATTTACCCCTATACTAATGCGCTTATATTTGTGGCAATTTTATTTTGATATGAACATACACGAGAAAGGATTAACACTGGTTCAGATAGATAGATTATTTCACGAGAATAAAAACTGGCTTTCCGTTTCGGCACATTATCCGTTTGAGAAAATATATTTTTGGCAATTTCTACATAATCTAATTGCTGTTGCCAGAATATTGTACGCTAAGAGGAAGCCGCCAGGGCCAAGACCGGATACAATTATGGCGAGCGCATTTAACACTTTCATGAAATCGGATATTTTGCCCGGATTCAACCACCGTTTTGGTACTTACTTCTTAACACTAATTTCCTTAAATGCATTTTAAAAAAGAGAACGTCGGTCGGTATGAATATGGAAATTGGAGGAATGTGTCCACACTCATTGGGGGTCCGTACTGCGAAACCATCATGCAATATCATTTATAAATTTATTTATTTTTGAACTTTATTGAGTACATTTTCCAACTGCTCTACTAACGGTGAAGGAAAACTTCGTAAGGAAACCTGTTTAATATAAAATTTCTGATGGCATGGTGCAAAGGCGGATCTAGCCTGTAGCCCAACAGTGGGATTGTTAATGGGTAGCGATAATGATATAGAAATAATAAAATGCTTTTCAGGTATTACTTCGAATCGGTAATTCCTATTATTTCTATATGGAACTAGTCGTTGCACTTGTAAGACGTTTTTGTCGAAAACGAAAGGATTCTATCATATGCTATGATATAATCCTTTTGATTCATATGTTCTATCATAGGACAACTGGGACAAAGTCTTAAAAGTTCTATGTGACGTCGTAGTTCCATAGCGCTAATGGAAATTACTGCTTTGTACCAGGTACCTTAAGTTTCCATTTACTCTTACAGGGCGTCTGTCCCAAGGCTTTGGATCATTCGTGCCTTTGCAAGGCCTCTACGAGCTGTACCACAGTTTAGGCGAGCCGCATTCGATCCGTCAGTTCCTCTGTGCTGTCCATCGACAACCTCATCAGATGGATGAGTTGCCTCTGGAGCTTATTGAAGCTGCTGATGAGGGATTGCCGCTAGGCAGAAACATTTTTATTTATGGAGACAAAATATCCTTCATTCCTGGTAAAATATAACAGTTTTTGAAGTAATTTTATGTATAGGTGCTGAGATGGATGAAGACAACTGAAGGGACTTGTTATATGAAATTTTATTGATGTTGAAATGACTAGGTCACGGATTAACTAATAGCACAATAAGTATCACTCATTTATTTCGCCAGAATCTTCAAGCAATTATATAACTTAAATTTTCATTATGCTTTTTCAATATAATCTTGCTTAGCAGAATTGTATAATTGCGCAATGCACTCTTTTATAAATACGAGTTGACCAGGATTGAAGATAGCAGTAGTTATATATAGATTACCTACACATGGCCAATAACGTTGTTGTAATTCCAGATAATAATAAGCTGTTTCCAGACCCTCCATACGTGTGTGAAGACGAAAAGCCAGAAGACTTGCCTCTATTCAATTTCGGAAACTTGTCAACTAAAACTATCATAGATATATTCGCCCAAATATTCCCACAAGTCACAAAAGGCGATGTTATTATGAACGTAGATATAGAAATAACGTTTTTCGAATTCTTCGAGGCGTTTCTCGCTTGCACAGGTGAAAGTATTCGAGTGAAAGAGGAGGAATTGAGATGGAGGGAGGAGTTTACTCATTCTGCTATTACTGTAACCAGTGGATTAAGGCCTAATAGTATTGCTACGCGGCCTAGCTATCCCGATCCCATACATCGACCTAGCAACGCTGGAAATGCAGCTAAAACTGGTCAAGGTAGACCCAGTCAAGCTGGACACACTATTAAACCTAAATAAATCATGTTACTTATATGGACTTTATTTACTTTATGGCCTAAGGATGCCATACACCATACCACGTCATACTTGGTTTGGTTTGTAACACCGTTCAGCCGCACTGTAGCGCGTTTGGAATCCCCCATCTGCCGCATGAAGACCGCTCTGAACGAGCTCCTGACCACCAACAGTGATTGTGACGTATTTTGTGATGCATGGCCGAGTATCAGAAGATGTCTGTGCTAATGTGAGAGCGTGAGATGAATGGTTTTAAAAAAAATGTAATCATAAGTTGTAAATATGATATTGATAATTAGCTAATTAATTAATGTCAGTGGTCTAATCGTTTTAATTAATTGTAATAATAATAAATAAATACTCAGGGCTTAATAGGATATAGCTTGGATTAAAGAAAACTATATACGGGCGCGCGTTCGTTTCTTCATGGGATATAGGATGCGGATCAATATTATATAGCCAGAGGGACACGCTTATTTTAAGAAACCAAAAAAATATGAAAGTTCTTTGGAAGAAACATTTTATTTGACTGCCATGTATATGCTTTTATGAATTTTTAAACTATAATTTGAACAGATGTGTCTTGAATTTTTCATATTCAGAACATGCCACCAAGCCCATTTAATAATAAGCTTTGGTCCTTAAGTTAATCCACTCTTCTTGTGACAAGGGTGCGTTTGGCCATGGCGGTTTTGCCATAACCACCATATCCTGGCCTCCCCTACCCGTCTTTAAATCTTAACCTGGCTCAAAGAGTGGATCCTTGAAATGCACTGGCAGAGGTCAAGTTGTAGTAGTTGGAGTATAATGTAGCGGTCCATGAATGATAATGGTTTTGCCCCCGTTATATTTCACACCTCATAATGTGGAATGGTTTTGTGTTCTATTATTTTGCGTTCTGTACATATATGTATACGAGTACGTTTAACATGAAATTAATTTTCCAAAAATTCTATTTCGTTTAGGTTTTTTGCGTAGGGAACCCATGTAAGATCTATAGCTTATGTATTTTGTGTAAACGAACATAATAAGGATTTCCTTTGAAATTGCTGTAGGTATTGGTCTATCAACATCGCGAGCAAACAGTATTCTGACTAAGACTGGCAAAGGGCATAAAGAAAATTGTTTACTTCACAGGGAAACTCTCATGTATATTTAATCAAAAGATTACAATATTTCTTCGTGCTTTCTTCAATAGGTAGGTAATATAAGAGTATCCGTTGTAAGTAAATTAGAAATCATGGGTTATTTCCGTTGGTTAGATCGTTGGTCAGCCTAATCTGACCGGTGGGATTTTTTTTCCCGTTTATTAGTTTTAATAAAGTATATTCTATTCTTTTCTACTCTAATACTAAGTTCAATTAAATCAGTTTTAAAGATCAAAGTGAAGCTGTCACCTCCTCGTTCATACGTAGTCCCGTTTATTAGATCTAATAAAGTATATTATATTATATTCTATTCTAATACTAAATTCAATCAAATCAGTTTTAAAGATCGTAGTGAAGCTGTCTCCTCCTCGTTCATACGTAGTCCCGTTTATTAGATCTAATATTATATTCTATTCTAATACTAAATTCAATCTAATCAGTTTTAATGAAGTGAAGCTGTCACCTTACGTTCATACGTACGTTTTCCCAAATAAAACAAAGACTAAGTGCCACAATCGTGCTTTATTGACAAAACTGGAACATCGTCCATAAGTAGGTAGGTATATTATGTACAGCGAGTCAAGCAACTTGCTCAAAATCGTTGAGTTTTTCTCGAATGACACTGGATATGGGTTCTTTCGGAAAACATTCTAGAATAGAAGAAAAAATTCAATACGGTAATATACAAGTAGGTAAATTATAATGCTACTCTCTTTTTAAATTCATAGATATAACTAGGTAAACTTTGTCTATGTATGATCTAAGTTAAAATTAAGTTTTGTACTTTTATCCCAACAATTCATGTCGATCAAGAATAACCCAACCTTTCTTTCTTGTAAGTATTACTTATTAGTGACATTAACGTTTAATTTCATAAAAATTTACATACATTATCCACCATGGGTGTTAAACACTTTAAAAGGTAAATTCGGTATGTCATACCCTCAAATAATTAAATACCAATAAAAGGTCGGTTTTAATTCAGAATTATTAGACATGCAACATTTTACAATATCATAAACGGTCATTAAATCAGAATTATATGACAAAAAAAAGAATGACTAATTTTAAATCTTTCTCATATTGTTCTAGCTATTCTGTCTGGTATTATTGATATTTATTGTAAGTTAAAACATAAAAGTAGGGTATTCTTATTGATAAACATTCTACCTTACCAATTCTATTAATGAATGTACACGGAATAATTAAAAAAAATTACAATACACACCTCAAGAATGATATTTTTTGTTCCCTAAGTAGGTATAACTTTATGAAATAGTTTTTCTCCGTATACAAGGACAACAAAAATTAAAAGGAAAATAACTGTACCAAATAAGATAAAAAAAAATCTAATATTTTAATTGGACGCTTACAACATTTTGCAAAGCATAGTGCAATTTGTAGGTGCTATATTATGCCTAACATCAATCTTTGGATGGTTTTACATCGTTTTAATCATAGATACATCTTGTCTTTCTATAATAAAATACCCATCGTAACCGATTTTGAGAGTACGCTTAAAATGATTTAATATATAATCGGCATCAAGCAGCGATACACAATCACCATACCTTTTACCAAAGCATCAATTTAATATTCACCTATCCTACCACTAAGTGACAAACTTAACTCGAACTTATGAAAAGAAGACAACAACTTAAAACTTAAAAATAATCACAATTCTCCCTAAAAAAGTAAAATAAAAAGTGTAAGTAAATAATTCAAAAACAATAAAAATTGTTTAACCGTTTTCTATTATTTTAAAACTTATAAAACAGAAAAGATAATGCATGGTTTATTTAGAAGATTTTTCAGCAATGGTTTTGATTTCTGGACTGTGTGTTGGACTCAACATAAAACATTAACATTAGTTACAAAGTTACATAAAGTCCGTGAGCACTTAGAAAAACATTCGGGTCTTAGAGGAGGCTTCGGTTATTGACGGATACACGCGAATGTAAGACAGAGATAGATCGGTTTTACCCGATACACGAATGTTTTTCTCAGACCTCACATACTGTAGTTACCTATTATTCATTTTGACTAATTAAAATTTCATGTTGGTTCATTAAAAATTAATAAAAATAGTTACAGCCAAATTAAAACGAGTTAATTTACAGAATTACGAATTTAAAAATGTTAATATTAAACATTGTAACCGGCCCTGAGACTTACAATAATAAGGGTCGACCGATACAGAATATGCTGTAAGAGAAAGCAAGAGGCGCTTACAACTTTCCCGCTCATCATATAATGTCGTTTAAAACCATAGTTCGCGGTATCGTAACGTGTACTGTCTGCTTTAGGTTTTTACAGATAACAAGATTGAATCAAAATAATTTGATAATCGATATGTACAAAAGGATTATGTCTATGATGAATTAAATGCATCCACGAAATACATTATTAATAATACTTAAAGAAAATGCTCTAGAATGTCGATGTGAACACTACGAAACCTAGATTTATATCAGCTTTAAAATCAACCATAACTATTTTATTTATTAAATGATTCACATTACTATTAACTTTACTATCAATTGAGTTATTATGCATTTAAAACGAATAAAGATCATTCTCGCGAATATTATCTTACTCGCTGTTTTATTTATACAGTATTCAAAAAGCTGCTAGTATTTTAATTGAAAAGGCACAATTTTGGACATGAAACAAGGAACTTGGTCGGATATGGTATTCTTTTTTTATATAAAAGCAATAATTCGCAATGTTTAAACAGCGAGGTTTTTGTTTTATTTACTAATTAAAACATATAAAAAAAACTATTAAACATTATCACGCCGTCACACAACACAAATAAAAAAAATAAACGCCTTTATTTTTAAGTGAAAGGTATATTTTAAGGTACTTATAGTGATTACCAAAATCTGTCTAATAAATATGTCACGTAAATTCATCATCCGCCCCACAACCCAACAGTGAATTTATTTTAAAACAGGTTTAGATAATACTAGGTGCCTATAGGTGATGTAGTAGTAATACAGTTTACAGAAAAAGTTTTGTTTAATTTCACTTACCAAGACAATTTGTATGTGGCTAGGATAACTACTTATGTACTTAGTCAAACAATGAGTTTGCAAACCATACGACATTTGATAAATTTCAAATAACGAATGTCTATTCGTACACATTACTACTTGAAGATGTTAAGGCGAGGTGCGCTAGCGCCGCCAATCGAAAAAAATCGTTTTTGTTTCATTATTAAATTTGTTTAAGAAACTTACCCGAATGTGGAGTACATTCGGGTAGGATAAGTAGTATTTTTTAAGCTAGTATTAATGACCCTAGTGGAATTCTTGAAGTTGCTGTACGCATTAATTAATTATTGGTATTAATAATAAATATTCAATCTATAATTACTAATTACTATCAATTTGTGTTCCGGTAGTGTATCATTAGGGAGTGATCCCTGGCACACAGGTGAAGCCTGAAAATCAGCGCCGCAGTGCTAAATCCGCTGCGGCAACAGGCTGAGGCAGTCCCCTTTTTCCGGTGCTGCACACCACCTTCATCAAACTTAATTCATCATCATCATCAGCCCATGTCGTCCCACTGGAGGGTATAAGCCTCTTCTCTTTTGTGCCACCCTATACGATCCTGTGCTAGTCGTATCCAGGTCTTCGATGCGACTTTGGTGATGTCATCCGCCCATCTGGCTGCTGGACGACCTACTCCTCTTTAAACTTAATTACTTTTGTTTATTTATTTTTATAATATATTTGTTTAGTATTATTTTTATCTTCTGTACCTAATTGTTTGTATGTGTGCGCTATTGGAAATATTTTTTTTATTTCTTTCATTCATTATTACCAAAAGTGGTTCGATTGGCGGCGCTAGTGTGCGGAGAACCTCGCCTTAAGGATACAATATTGATAGAAATTATGTAAATGTAAGTAAAAAAACGTTTGGTTGGACTCTGATCTAGGAGCGGTCGCCGGAGAGGGGATTTTGATTGAAAATTTGGGGCGGTCATGACATGAAACTCGTCGACTCCCATAGAAGAGTACCTTAAACTCGTTGCGATTCCCTATAATCGACAGTATCCTATTAAGTGACCCCAACAAACAAAAAAAGGTTTATCAGAAAAAAAATGTGTAGCTAAGACTGCGCCTTTTTTTGTTTTTACTCTACAGACAGACAGCAAAGTTGACATACATTAAAGGAGGGTGTACGCACATTAATTTCTAAACAAAAAAATGTTTATTTATAACGACAAATTGTTTATTGAACGACAAAATTAATTTTAAATAAACTTTCAGTGAAAATTTGCGAAATATTTGTTACTAGGTTCAAATCAATCGTGTAGTGTCTACCTAATTATAAGCAATAACGCCTTCCAATATTTTACCAAACAAGTATCTTGGAACTGACAATTTTACACCCTCCAATGAATAGGCATTATACATTGATAATAAGCCTAGGCACTTACGGCAAACGTATTTTGGCATTTATTAGGTAAATTCTTTTCCCATGCATAACATAATATTACCACAAAACATTTAGTATTTATCTTATACATGAATAACTCTGTACATTAAAATTACAGAATAAAGGAACGTACTTACCCACTTTTCATTCGAACTGAATATGAAATGTGATATTCCACGTAAAAAGGCACCAGTTGTCACTTTACAGTAATTATCTGTATAAAATTTCAATAAAAAAAAATTTTTTTTTTTTTCAATAACTCATAATAGAAATAAACAGAGTTCTTAGTGAACTGTGTCACTGATTATTTCATGAAATGTACTGATGTAAATTTTAATTTCACATGAATGGATAAATTAATAAATTGGAGTTAATCCAGTATTTCAAATTATGAAAACATTCAGTCATTGGGATGTTTCTGGAATGGTAATAATTGATGTCGCATCTAATTTGTTACATCGAAAGAAACAACTGGTGCCGAGTAATGGAAAATCACAAATAATGTGACCCTAATGATAAGTGTTACTTACTGCTACAGCTACTTATTCTAATTTAGATATACCTAATTAATTCAGGTATCAATCAAATATTTCAAAAAATTCTTTTCAGAAATCACCATTAAAACATTTTTAAAATTTGTTCCTTATTTTTTCTAACTGTAATTCCTGCAAACAATTTTTAAAAATTGTGAATTCAAATTGACTCGAGAATTATTTCGTATAAAAATTGATATTTTTCGTAGTCAAAGGTGAAAGCTAGGAGTTTCGAGTAAATAGGGTGTGGAACGTGATTAAAAATGTAGAGGGATTCTTCTATTGTTCTTTATTGTCACAAGGGTTTAAAATTTGGTTCAGCTCAAAGCACAAGACCTATGCTAAGAAAACTTACATATTGACTTGTATGTCACAGCACGCTTTGATAAACACATTATAAATAGTGTAATATTCTCACTATAAGAGCCATATTCCACCTAGAATACCACCATCACCACCACTCTTCCAGAACCGGATGGAAACAAAACCGGCAAAACAGTTGACATATAATATGCTTCTTTTGTAAGCTTGTAAAAATCTTTATGTTAGGGTTTAGGCGCACGAAAATGCTGTTGCGCGTGCTATCTTGCTTGAGTGTACTTGTAGCGACAAAGACAGCAACTAAACATTACATACGACCAAACCTGCTTAGTGCTCTACTCGAGTTAAGAGTGCTTTAAGCCTACCTGGTTACGGCTGTCATCCGTGTGGAAAGTGGCCCTAAGAAAGTGCGTTTTGGTCACCAAAATGGTCACTAAAATAGAAGTGCCTTCGGCACATTCACGATCGAGATTACCCGATGTGTCATCTCGAGGTAACAATCTACTGACGTATTACTGCAATAAAAAAACTCTACACATACATACACAAAATTAACTAACTGTACTTTTTCCCGTATCGTTTGGGCTTTCAGCTATTTTTAATGGATTATAAATCTTTAGAACTTGATGCACCGATAATGGGGATGCATACGATAACAGAACAACTTTTCTTCTACGACTTTTTAATTTACGCAAAAAAAAATCGACTTCGCATACAAATCGATCAGCTGATCTGTACAAAATGTGTGTGTAATGCAGTCGATTTTTTTTTTCTGAAATAGTTGAAGTGGTTAGGTTATTTCTTTTTCTCAGTGCATTTACACGTAAAATAACAGATCGTCGTCGAATCCAATATAATTTGATATTAATTGACGCTCAACCATTGAGAGTCATTCACGAAAGACTCCTCAAGCAAGCAAAGTATACAGAATTCGATGACAATTGCTTTTCAAAGTTCTTTCGCAGACCCAAGATTTAATTTACATCAACGAAGAATACAATGCTATAGCTGAAAGCCTTTCTTTTACACATCGTCACTCAACATCAAATATGACAAATTATTCAGAACATCAGTTTGATCAAACGTGAAATATTTCGAATACATACTATCTACATAACCTGTTGTATCCAAAGAACTTTTAATATACTAAGCAGAACGTACACAATTTCAAGTACTTATAACCATCTCACTCACACCCACTACTTATGCAATAGATATCCCCCCCCCCCCTCACTACAAGACTGAAAGATATCGAAGCGTGCCTAAAATTCTGACAGTCCGCCTTAAAAATATGCAGCTCTTGTACTATTTTTTCCATAAAAGCTCATATAGGAATGTGTGTTTTTGCCACGCATTATTTACCTAATGTTAGGGCGTTTTCAGAGACGCGCGGATTTCGTCACGCACGCGGGTTTGTATTGTATGAAATAATGTGATACGTGCTCCACGCATCACATTGTTTCATACAACATTTCAATATTATGCCTTGCGTGAGCAACCCGCATGCTGGGTAAACCGGCGTGCGTGGCGAAATCCACGCGACACTGAAAACGCCCTAAATTCTGCTTGAGTAGATATATGTTTAACATCTTTAGTTTTACCAGAATTACATTCAGTACCCGTATAATTATGTCAGTATAAAAATAAGTAAAGAACATGTCTATAGTCCTTTCGATATTAGTTGGCACGATATCGATAGAACACTGTCGTCCACTACTGCTTATTCGATCAACCGATAAGTACATGTTAATGTATCGGTTAGTTCGATAATCGAGTCTCACTAGAGTATCGCGGTACTGGGCGATCTTTGCTCAGCGATAAGTTATGTATCGTAAACGTTTTCACACTTTTTTATATCGAAAATTTATGTAAAACCGTGACTTGAAGTACACGTTTCCACCTTATCTTTGAGGTATTGTGAAGTTCTTATCGTATTTGATAAGAATACTGTAATATTATTGTATACCTAGATTAAACTATTCGCTACTTAATTTTATGAAATCAAAGCAAAATAAACAACTTTGCTATGATTTCATGTGTGAAATATTGAGAAATGTAGGACGGTAGCAAATAACTTTTAACTTTGTCGGAAGTAGTTACTAATAAATGTTGGATGTGTTTTGTGTTTTGGGCAGTTCTAGACGTTTGATGATGTCATAAAATATTATTTGTAGAAAATTTATAGCACCTTAAAACAAATGCCAGAATAATGTAAAGCCCGATCAGGAATTGCGGAATTAAATGGTAATATTTTTTTTCATAACGAACTCCATAACGCAGATTATAAAAGTACAGGTGGCACACTTTTGACAACTTTATTACCTATATGTATTCCTGGTCGGAATTTACCACAAATACATTAATTCATTAAAATATGGCGTAAAATGATACCCCTCTTATTTCTAAAAGAAAAATATGCTCAAGATAACTGTAAAAAATCTAGGATCAGTACACATTGGTCAAAATATTTCACGTCTGGTCAAAAGGCATACAATCCGTTACCATAAGCAACTCCATAGGAAACTGAAGAACTGATATTGTAACAACGTCGAAGCTAAGAAGAATAAGTGTAGAATTAGGTACCGTAAATTATCCTGTCTAACTTGTCTACAGACTAGTGGGGTATCCCCTTTATGGGGGAACTTTCCTGTGCGATAGAATTCTTCTAGCATTTTGTCTTTTTCTATAAACCTGTCGTAGAGCCATTGTGTCATTCCTTCCGTGTCGGCTGGTACCTGGGACAACATACAATATTAAGGTAATAATTTATAACAATTTAGGTTCCAAGATCAAGGCCCAAAGGTAAAGATCTCTTTATTAATAAAATACAATAGATGTATGCCAAGAAATATATTCGTGGCGCTCTCTGCCTGCCTACATCGCAAGAGATATAGCGTAAATATATGTAGTAACCTTCACTCTGATATACCATTAGTATAAAAATGTATCTATATTGACGGGTATAATTTCAATAGTCGTAAGGGACATACGTTTAAATTTGAAATTATAACCGTCGATTATCTTAAGGAGTCACTTCTTTGGGAGATAATCATCATTCATGGTAATAATGGTATTAGCCTCAAGTCTAAAAAAGCTATAGACTTAGAGCGGCAAACGGACGGACGGTCAAATGAAGTCTGACTCACTGACAGGAAGGAACGTAGAAGGTAGAGGTAGAGTCAGAGAAATAACTTTTCTGTAAGCAGAAAGGTATAATGTGGAAGGTAGCCACGGATGGTCAAACGGCTGCGCCCCTGAAGATCCTCACCTCACTGCTAGGATAGAGCCTGTAATGCAGATGTGTGGTACACGCGGGCCTGACGCCGCAGACCACGTCCTGGAGATGCAGTGGGATCCGGTCAGGGTACGCGATGGTGACGTCAAGGATCCATTCGATGGTGTCCCCGGATTTGGTGTCGAGGATCATCTTTGTCGTGCTGTTCTGGTTGAAGTTGTCATCTGTGGTGATAAACTACGTGTTATTGTGGTTGAAAGTTAAGGTATTTTTAAAATGAATGAAATTCTGGCCATAGATAAAGATAGATGGATAATACATTTTGAAATGATTTATTTTCTGGCCTTAGATAAAGCTAGATAGACACGATCTACATACAGGAGATCTTTATAACAAAATCTCAAACAAATTTCGGCCGAAATAGCCATTTTTGGCAAATGTCGTGGCCTCTGCAGTAATGTACTATACTTATAGATTTGTCTAATGAATCAGTTGTGACCATGTGATCCGTAATCCAGGTTTCATAACTTGTGATAATATAAGTATAGGATATCATTTTAAAATTTATTTCGATAATGAACTTACCTTTCTTAGGATCCGATTTAGAAGTACTAGCACCTTGGTTACTGTGGGGTCCGACCTCTTCCATGATGACTTTCATGGCTCCAGCTCTAGGCAACGAAACGTACTCTAACTTGGGTAGATTGTTCTTTTCTGCAAACCTGTCAATGATAGACCATTTTATTTTTCAATGATGATGATGAAGTAAGCGACATGGGTTTTCGATTCGTTGCTAACCTTGAGGGCTGAGATGGAATGCCTTATATGTCGGAAATCAACCTGTCTATCTAATTCCTCAAACCGGATCATAGCAACCTACTAGGTTTTGTGGCAGAAATAGATAGTAAAATTATGGTAATTTCCTTAGCGACTCTGTTCATCAGGAGAGTCTTCCTTGCAAACCTTCAAAATTATTCTCGTCGTACTATACGTACATACATAACATACCTACATAAACTCTGACCATAATCCCCGAGGGGATAGACAGAGGAATCACCTTCAATTACATGTAGTTCCTACTT
The DNA here is from genome assembly GCA_947369225.1 of Hofmannophila pseudospretella. Classification (NCBI taxonomy): domain Eukaryota; kingdom Metazoa; phylum Arthropoda; class Insecta; order Lepidoptera; family Oecophoridae; genus Hofmannophila; species Hofmannophila pseudospretella. Next base: position 4,780,764 of record OX376328.1, on the reverse strand, counting down.
TTCACAGTAAGATTTGGTGGACAAACGTGATAGTTGGCGAGCCTATCGCCGTCCATTAGGTGTAAAATATCATTCCACTAAGATTCTTAGTCGCCTCATACGACACCCATGGGAAGAGTTGGGATGGTGGTATTCTTTATGGCCGGCACCACACAACATATTATGTATATCGTACGGTGTACGGTGTGTAGAAGAAATAAATCTGACTTAGTATTAAAAAGAACAGTAGGCACTGCAGTAACAAACTACAAGTATAATGATTCCTTACCTTTGACTAATCTCCCTCCTCTTATGCAAGAAGCCTCCTTCAGGGAACAACACCATCAACTGCCTCCCAAGAGGGACGTAGAACTTGTGGATGTGCCGTCTCAACTCTTCCAGGGATTGGTCCCGCGTTGCCTTACCCTGGGGCGGAAAAGAGTATGTTTAGTGAAGGTAAAGTAAAGTAAAGTAAAATACACTTTATTGCACAAATATAAAACAACAAACGAGATAGAAAAGTAAATAGTGAATTTAGGCGGCCTTATCGCTAAGAGCTGAATGTGTTAGGTGTTGAAGGTAATCCGATGAGAAAAGAATTGTAAATGCAAACCCATCAAAATCCTTTTAAATAAGTTCATAAATTGTGAGCTTCAATAAAAATTAAAAAAGTTCCTTTCTTTTAATTTAATGAATAAAAATTAAATAAAAAATAAAAAAAATATTTATGTTCAATAGTGAACATAATAAACAGAGGTACACAAAATGTCAAATTTCAGCAATCTGAAATGAACCTTACTGCATTCGCCATAGACTTCTTTGAATTGTAGATTTTTTGAATCGTAGGAAATACCTACAAATATAAACTGTATTACGACATAATAAAAAGTGCGCTATGGCTACTACCCCTACATAAAATAAAATGAAACAATTTCATCGCCGTAACTCTCAATAAAAGATCCCAAACTGATCACGTTCTAAAAGGTCCAATCAATACATTTTATCCAAAAATGCGGGTACATTCGTCTACACAATACGTTTAACTATTAACTATTTTTTGTTCGTCATTACCGGGGCTCAGAGGAAACGCGTAGGGGCGACCTGTAATGGATATTATCGACATTGGCTCGATGAGAATGCACTTTTAGACCACCCCTGATGATTGGACCCACAGTGAGTATGTCGATACGTTACGTCGACGTTATAATCGCAACGAATCAGGGACCCAATTCGCCTAAATTACAACGTTTGTAAATCTATTTCTATCCAATTTCAATTTAGTATGAAACCGAATGGGATATCGGATCGGATACAAAAATATGGATAGAATAAAATCAGCAGCAATATCAAATCTGTCAACATGTAATACGAAATGGAATACATCAAATAACTGGATATTTAATTGAACCACATTCATTCACTCCTAGGTGTGATTTTTCAAATTAATTTTTCTATATATTTTTTGATAACAGATTGGTTATCGGGGCTGATATTGGATGGGATGTCGGATACGATATCCGATCCGATCCGATATCCAATCAGGGGCCCAATTTGTCTAAATTACAACGTTTATAGTTCTTCTTCTTCTTCAGGCTCTATTAATCCACTGCTGGATATAGCCCTCTCCTATATATTTCCATGTAGCCCGATTTGCAGTGCTTCTGAGCCAAGTCACTCCAGCTCTAGCCCTGATGTCGTCTGACCACCTCGTGCTGGACGTTCCACACTCCTGCTGCTTGTGCGCTTATAGTTCTATTTCTATCCAATTTCAATTTAGTATTCGTTCCAGTTCTATTTGGATACCAAATCGCATTCTGCTGACGCTAACTCAACCACTGCCACCTTTCGATTTTCTAACGATCGGGCAAAAGTACCTTGGGAAGAACTTATGTTCAATCGTTATATTTGACAGTTGAAGCGTTTTGTTAACGTTCAACTGCGATTCGGTATAAACTAAACGTTTTATTAGAATGCACAAATACGTTACTGTTCGATCGATCGTTGCTCAATCGGAACTTAACTGAAATTTGATAGTTAGTGGATATTAGCATACGAAACACGTCATTACGATGCAGTTTAGATTCTATTTAGTTAGGTATTCTATTTGGTTAGGAATCTAGGTAGGCGAAGTCGCCGTATTATAAGTTAATCTTATTCGAGGATTATCTATTTTTTCCTAAATTTTTGTAGACAAGAAATACGTCCTTAATATTTTACATTTACATTTGTTGTAAATATAGAGTTCAACGATGCCTAGAAGAGATCACTCTGAACAATATTGCTGCTTTCATATATACTGTATTGGTTTTCCTGTTTGAATTCTCTCAGTCTAAGTATTTGTTTTTGTATCACCATGTTTAGCCAATTCACTTAAGGAACAAGGCCGTTTTTATATACTTTGAAACATGGATGAAAAAAATTCCTTGGTACTTTGAAGAGTCTATTTGTCTTTGTGGAGTTCAGTAACCATGTTAATCATACAGACCTTATCAGTTACAAAATAAGAATAAGTTTATTTGTACGGTAAGATGAGAAAGTATTCATAGTCCATACACCAGTAAGAACTTAAGCATAGGTTATATTAAACTAAATAAAATTAGTGAGCAAAAGGTAACAATAAACGCTGACCTCCGAACTAGGAAGTTCCTGTATCTCGGAGGACAGATCTCTTCTATGACCAATGCAAATGAACATGTAACAGACGTTGGTCAACGTAAGAAAATATTAAACTGACAAAATTCATACTAAAAACAATATAAAACAAGATAAAAACAACAGTCTTTTGAAAGAAAACAAAAAATAAAGGTTAACATAAGGTAAATTCCTGTAGTGATGACTTGCAGGTGACACAGCCACCATATCGTTATCTAAATCTATGTCGAAAGTCTCATAATGCACCGCATTAACTTTAAAAACGCTTCCTGCAACCTAGTCGTCCAATACCTAGTTCCCTTTGTACAGCTTCCAAAGATCTGCGTTTGCAACGTAACTAAAATAGGATTGTAATTAAACGCCAAGCTAGTCAGTACAGCACGTCCCTTCCCACGGGTGCAACGAACTGCACCTAACCTAAGCTGGACCATTCCGTTCCTGGCGATCGAACCAAGCACCATCGCAGGAGTTTTGAAAACGCTAACGACCGATAGATTGAACTTCTTCTCCATTGCGATCGACACGAACATACCGTTGTTGATCTGTTTATCGATCGATCGTAGTATGTAGGTTCCTATTTTTTTTTACAAATTACACTTCAAAATCATTATCTACAAATTATACTTATACCTATATATCGATTAAAAGTCGAAACGATTTCTAATTTTTTATTCCTGCGCCATGAAATTTAACTGGCTATTTTTCTTCTTGCAATCAGATAAATTGAACACACAGCTTATGTAATTTAATATCTGCAAGGTAGTCGAAAGAACCAAACTGCCTCTATAATGTATGTAAGTATTGGGCAATAAGAGAGCTGAAAGCATGAGCCCTGTTTATTTGCACGGTAGTCGAACCATTCACGGAAATACTATCAAAATAAGACAAGTAATTTTAAAATATAGACACAGGCTCAGTGGAAAACACCTCTATCGTAAGAAGTCGTCACATCATGTCAAACCGTCTACATAAATGCTATCCAAAATCCGACACTTAGTTTTGAAATGTCGACACAAACGTAGTGGAAAAGCGCCCCGTCGTGAGAGAGCTCACGGAAACCGTCACCGCGGCGCAATTGCCGGCCGTCGAACCGTCCACGGAAACGCTATCCGGTGCTTAAAGTTTTAACTATACAATTATTGCTTTTGTTAAACACCGTAAGAATAATACATTTACTGTTTTCCTGATTAATTTCTGCGACATGGTACCATTTACTTATTGCATTCGATATCAATTTACTCGTACTGTTACCATTTAGTACCGTTATAGTATGATTTACACCACTGTCTAATTTTAAGCTTTAATAAGCATTATACCTAATAGTATAAAGCCCACCCTACACGTCATGATAATTAGAATGATCCAATGAGAAGTTGTAAGCTATGTCCCATAGTGCAATTTCTTTTGATAGTTGCTGTACGAGTATATGTTATAGAACGTAAAGTATCGTTTATGCATCTCACGAAAAAGTTTGCTCCACTGCTTGCTTATCGTATGGTTAGTGGCCAACCTATTTGTCAGAGTTGTAATACCTACTGTTATCCTACTGTTATGAGATAGATACTACTACCCTTTATTGAATACCTTCTTTTTGAAAAAGCACTGGCTCCCAAGATACTTTTTGGGAAAGCACTAGCTCCCAAGATACAGGTTCGCCTAGTTTGTCAGTCAGGGTATTGTTTGAAAATTGTGATGTTTTCAACAAAGATTATTTTTTATCTAGGAATAATACTCCTATCAGAGAAGTAAGCCAACAAGTTAGCACTATGTGCAGTATCAATTCACTACGAAATTCCAGTGTTTGAAGTCGTACTAACGAACATAACTTGATAAGAGTTTCACGGGAGCACGGCATCGCGCAGGTGTTCAGTGTTCAGTGTTCAACGTGTTGTTCTAACTGTGTTCAGTGTTCAAAGGTTTGTTCAAGAGTTGCGCTATGTTCGAGCTTGACAATTAAAGTGAGAATCAAGTTATGCTACGTTAAGTTCCGCTTGTGGATAACAAGTTATAGGGGTGGTAGAGTAAAACATGAATAAGACATGACAAGTAAAAAATGTACTTTAAGGTACTTACGTAAGTAATAAAAAAAAGTTTGACTGTGATATTTTTTATTGTTTGGATGTCGCTGTCCTCAATGTGGTAAGGTAGTTTTATTTTAAAGAGTAATACAACTTGCTGAAATTGTATCGAAGTGGCATTGCGATTAGCCGTTACGGGTTTCTGCGAAGTGTTTCTCCCATCGACCCTGGAAAGAACCCGCCAGAAGTAAGATGCAAGCTGTGGCTGGAGAAATACCCACCCAAAGGTTTCATACCGCCAAAAGAAGACCTACCACCGGGTTTCAAACTCCCGTGGCCAACCTGGAAAACGCTTAATCGCCTGCGAACCCAGGTTGGCTGTTGCGGAGATAATCTTCACAATTGGGGGTTTTCCAGCGATCAAGTAAAGTGTGAGTGTGGTGTCTCCCCTCAAACCATGGAGCACTTACTCTGCTGTCCCGCGTGTCCGACCACCTGCACGCGGGAGGACCTGTTCGAGGCCAACCAGAGGGCTATCGATGTGGCTGCCTTCTGGTCGGGAAAAATTTAACTCGGATCATCAGCACGAAATAAGAATTGCGTTTTGTCATCGATGTATCAAAACTGGTCGTTTTTTAAATTTTACCTTTAAATCATACTGTATATAGGTGTAGGTAATACGAGTGTGTTTCGCGTTATTATTAGGAAAATTATTATTTAGATAAAAGCTTTAACTTCCATTACGATTCCTAGAATGTGGGTATATAAGGGCCTTGATTCATCATATGTATGATTAGGTATAATAAAATATCTTTGATCTCATTTGACTTATGTAGGATGTTATGTTTTAAATTTCAATTTAACTGTGTTTCAAATTTTATTTATTCAGTTGCTTGTTAAAGATTACTTAAGTTATATAATTCTTATGTTATAATTATTGAGAAAATTTTCGTATGCTGATATAGCAAAATATAGAATAAGAATAAGAATAGTTTATTTGTGCGGTAAGATTACAATGGAGTAGGAACTTAAGCATATGTTACATTAAACTAAATAAAATTAGTGAGCAACCAGTTATCCTACAATAAACGCTGACCTCCGAACTAGGTAGTTCCTGTATCTCGGAGGACAGATCTCTTCTGTGACCAGTGCAAATGAACATGTAACATGGGAAAATATAAAAGTGACAAAATTTGGAAGAAAGAAAAAAAAGAACAATAATAACAAGAACAATAATATAAGGGGTGGTGGGAATGCATTATCTATGTGTGTGTGTGTGTGTGTGTGTGTGTGTGTGTGTGTGTGTGTGTGTGTGTGTGTGTGTGTGTGTGTGTGTGTGTGTGTGTGTGAACACACACGTATTCGTGTGTGTGTGTTTTTTTATTATTATTGTGTTACCTTTAAAAGTTTCTCCGAAAGAAAGAAAGAAAGGGATCATACTTTTATGTTACAACTTGTGCAACCTATATTTACGAATTAATAAATAATTTGAATTTGAAATGCTATGATTAATTGGTGGATTTCATATGTCTTCGAAAATACTATTTCTCAGACATGCAATTTTTCTCACGACAATTTTCTTCATAGAGCAATAAATGTTTGTAAGTCAGACAGGCGCATTAAAACTAAATATAAACTAGCTGTCCAAGTGAATTCGTTAAAAGAAAAACTACTGAAACGTCCGGAGTCTGGGCCTGCTTAACGAGGGTATCTAGACGTAAAACTTTTGCCTCGTTACAAGGAAGATAAGAGAAAAATCTTAGTGTGATGTTGGGACGAACACTGGTGGCCACAATAAACTAAAACTTAGGATCTTGAATTTTATTTATACGGATATTATTGCAATACCGACAAGGTCTAAACCACTAAATATAAAGATACAGAGGGTCCGATAAAGCGCTAAACGTTCCCAGTTTAAAATAAATAGTCTTGTGAAAAATATTTGTCTACCACTCGATCACGCCACAGCGCGTGTAATTCGCGACCGAGTTCATCTAATTCGATTTGAGATCACTTGTACGTAGAGCTCGCGTGTGCGTAGGTCAATATCGATGGGTTTGTATTATATTCACTCAAAACAGATATAATAACGGCAGTCCCAGTCACCTCTAACTTAATTTTTAAATACTATAATAAAATCCATATCAATAAATACTCTTAATTTTAAATTTCCTTTCATATTTGCGGCACCGAATCCGCGTTTCATAATAAGTTTCTACGTCGATTTTAATAACCACAATATATCAGTTGTTTTTATTAGTTCCAGCTGAAACAAACCCCTAATAACCTAGTAAATATTTACTGTTTTATTGATAGGAATAAGTTTTTATGTCCGCCACTGTACTGTTAAAGTTGCTTCGTGTGTTGGTTCCATAGAAATGTTGCGGCCTAATTACCTGCGGCCAACTTCTTTCTGTAAGCTTTAATTGCAGAGGCGGTACTCGTATTTATAGGTACAAAAAAAATGGCCTACGTTTTTTTTTAGAAGGAATGGGCTATGCATTTAACTATGATTTAATATTACACTTCAGTGCCTATTATGCTATTGCTAAAGTCTTTTCATGAACATTTATATGTGAAGCCGACGTAACATAAAACGAAGGCGTATTGAGATGCCTTAGTGCTCAGATGAACAATAACATTCCTTCAATTTATTTTTCCTTTTAATTCTGAAAAGTGTTCCAACTACTTTACTAAATTTGAACTTTATATAAATAATTGACTTTATTATATAAATTATTGATATGATAGATAGATAGAAACACTTATGATGAATGTATCCTGAATGGATCCATTTCCAGTTCTTTTAGCTGATAATTTATTGTTAATTATTATTTTACTATGATTCATTAGCTTTTTGTACAGCGCATCTCCCTCGCCATTCAGCGAGGGAACGCCGCGAGTATTCTGGGTACTTTCGGCCAGGGGGCACTTCGCGGGGGGCTGTTTGACTGAAGTTATATTATATAATTTTTACCTAGTCATAGTATGACATTGATTTTATTAATTTTTTTTTAAATTAAAATGAAATATTTAACGTCATTAGTTAACTATTATTATGTTTAATTTCGAACACAATTTATATTGTTAACGAATAAATAAATTGAATTGAAATAAATAGATGAAAATAGTACTTATTATAATGTACAAGTACACATACAGCTGAAGAAGATAATAATGTTTCAACTTCGAAATTCCAAGTAAGGAACGTAGAAATAACATCATCCTTCAACGTTTCAATATAATTGCTGTAGAATGCCAATAAGAACCTTGCCGTGATCTATTATCCCTTAAAAAAGATAAAATTGCCTTTAATTTATAGACTGTAGGCCAATTCTCAAAAACGGGATATAATATCAAAATTCGATAAATATCCCGTCTCACATGTAGACTATAAATATCACGTAAAAAGACCACTCGTTGTATGTAGATCGTTAGGACTCGATAAATATCGAAACTGATAATGCGAGAATAGCAAAAAGTCCTATCAAAAAGTCGCAGATATTTATCTACTGTGATATTTATATCACACAGTGAGAATTTGCCTCCCGGGCCTGTGTTAACCCAACCATAGACTAATAAAGCACAATGCATGCTTCCATGCATGACATGACTGACTGTAATGCAAATTAAAACTTTTTTATGTCATCATCTAGACAATTTGTTAAGGTTTCGTTCATTTAGTTTTGGTGACAATCAACGAGATATTTATTAACTAGATAAAATCAACTAAGATAATTCGAAAATAAGGTAATACTAAAATAACATTACAATACATACTTAAGCTAAAATTACAAAATACCTAACTATTTTACAAGTAAAAGACCTGGCCCAGGTCGCTCCCTGCAGGGAGTGTCCCGAGGAGGCTGGCGGCGTTGTCCCGCTGTATAGCGAGGCTTATACGCTGAGCGAAGTAGAGGCTCCGCTTCTGTTCCCGGGATGTTTTGATAAAAACAATTCCGTCCCGTCCCCCTGTGGTCAGGGGCCGCAGATCTAACCTGCTAAATGTTCTTAGCCATGTCAGATGAAATATGGATTAGTGATTCTAAGATCTTGGAGTATCTTGGGATGTTGGAGTATGATGGGATCTCTGAAACGGTAACAGTTAGGTGGTTCGAGTTTGAGCTCAAATGTTTATGACCATGGTGACCTTCCTACATCTGGAATCTTGAGGACCTGAGCAGGAAAAAATAAGGGGATCTCCACAATGGTACGTCAAGGGTTTCTTAATTTTTTAATTTAGAGATATTTGAAAAGTATGTTAAAATGTTTAAATAATTTCTTGACTAGTTTTTTTATTTGCTTAATATAAAGTCGCTAAATAGTGTGAAACAGCATTTAAATATAATCATTTAAAATTCTCGCGAAGACGCTGGTCGCCATGATAGTTTTGCTGTGACGTCACTATCGATTAAATAAACAAACAAAACAGAACTGATCGGCCTACATTCGTTGTGTTGTTTACTCGATAGTGACGTCATACTTGACAGCGTCGATAGCGTTTCACTGCGTTTTAGGTCACGTGATATACAGATTAAAAAAGGGCGATTTTAAACTTTAATTATTAAATTAAAAACGTGATTTCATTATCAGAAATCAATATATTTCTGTTTCCCATTACGTGAACTATCATATTTACATACTCTCATAATTTATTGTTTATGATGGCAAGAAGCCAATTACGTCTGTCACGTTGATTTGTAATTGAAATTACGTGGAACCCCACCAACGTGTGTTTGACACGTCCGTAATGCAGGGGCGTTCATGTGCAAATGAGCAGAGGTCGCGGTCACGGCTGGCTTCGCGGCGCGTGCGACGGCATGGGGGCAAAGAATACAGCTTTTTATAGAATAAAATGTTTAATTTATATTACAGATGGTCCAATTCATATAAAACGATTCGCGACCACAGTGTTTATGGCCTAGAGCGCAGTGTTCGAAATCAGGTTCTGGTCAATTTGGTATAAGTACATTTCTTGTCAAAAAAAGTTGTATAGGTCTATATAACGACTGGATCGATCAAATGATGAATGAAAGATTAGCCTAACATTTTCATGGTTTAAGGAAATCATTGCACAATTTGATCTATCCCTGTCTCTATCATCATATCAGAATACCAGTTAGTGACTGACTTTTTTGTAGGTAATGACAAAGGTACTTAATATCTTCACGAAGTGATCGAAGCCTAGTATTATCGTGACCTAACCAAACCATGCACGTACATACTCGTAATTGATCTATCCCGGTATCTGTCATCAGAATAAATAACGGACTTATTTTTGCAAAAGACAACAAGGTAATGTTGTTACGTTCATGCTGTTATGGCGTGTTCGGCCTATTTTATTGTTTAAACGGTTTACAGTGGTTATTTTTTCGTAAAACTAGTGTTTTACTTAAAAATCGTCCGCGTAACGTTATATAAGACAGTGAAATGGGAGTGAAATACTACAGATGGTGTGGATCTGGCAACCTAACCTCCAATTGCACTTGGAATGCAAGACACTAGGCATTCCTAGTGCACACCAATCTCCCTTAATCGTTAAAACGTTAGAGTTATTTTCAAGATTCCAACACGGTCATTGGCCAAATTGCAGTTTAAATCACTAGCAGGGGCCATTCATTAAAGAAGAAAAAAGTGACAACAAAGATGGTTAACATTTCACGAAGCGATTGACCCAAGCACTTGCCTATAGGTGTCTATTTGTCTGTCGTGTCTGTCTACCTATAGATGACAGCTAGTCTACGACCGGAAGCACGCGCGAGCGGCTGCGCACGCGGCCCGCACGCGCCACGCTACGATGGCGACTTACTACTTATTAATTACCATACACGTTGGTATTTGCAGGTTGCAGTAAAGGATAAGAAAGGTTATATAGACAGATCGATACGTTTAATTAGTAGTAATAAGTTTAATAAGTTTATCGTGATACTATTGCGGAAAGTTAGCAATTGTAAACGAGGTGATGTATTTCTACGGTCCGAATTTACAATTGCCCTCCCGCACGTATGTACACACAACATTGTTTATCACACCTGGCGAGTAATTGCAACATGTGGTTAACATGTCCCGCAACATGACTCGAGACACGAGCTTGAGACAATAAAAAAAGTACTTACTACCAAGTACTTAGTAAAAAATTAAAAGATTCGTATTCGGAACTGATACTACAGAAGAGGGCATTATATAATCTACGTGACAGGGACTCTCTAAGGAAATTGTTCAGGGAAATTAATATACTGACGGTCGCGGCTCAATATATTTATGAAAATGTTATGTATATACGCAAAAACTTACAAATGTTTCCGAAAAACTGCGATAATCATAATTTCAATACCAGAAAAAAAACTTTAAACACGCTTTAGACTTAATAAAGTAACTACATCATTTATGTAACTACATCACTAGGTACGATTTTATAATAAAATACTTGATACTGTAATAAATAAGACAGAGAAAAAAATTAAGACCCATTTAAGACGGACCTTATGTAAAAAGGGGTATTATAAAATAAATGACTGCTTAAATGATAAAAAGGCTTGGTTCTAAATTCAGCTCCAGCTCTGCACATTGTGTACATATATGATTATATATTTATTTCAAAAGATGTGCTGCTGAAAGTTTCTTGCGCCGCTTCTTTCCTTTCAGCTATAGCACTTTACGAAGCGGTTAAAAAATACGTAAAAATTTACTATTAGGTATGTATGTATATATGTTCTATGTACGTATAACTTACTTATAATAAAAACATTATGATTTTTTATTTTATTTTATTTTTGATACCGCATAGAAATGAAATTATTTTATAGTTTGAAGTCATGTTCCGTTCCTTTTCAGTTCAGTTCGAAACGATCAACTTTCGATAGACTATGCATTGACTGAAAGATGCGCTTTATGAGCTTGAGCAGGTGTGACGAGAATGTTATTTTCTATTGATAGTGCAGGTGGCGCGAGGCATCTTGATCAGGAACCGGATTCTACTAATACTACGTAGTCTCTATAAATTGAATTACAGCGACTTGACGTTTTTCTGCCACTAGTCACGAACCATTCGATTAACGTTATGTTTCGATCACGCCAATTATCGATCGGTCAGCTCATATTATGTTAGCTTAGTGTTAGTAGAATACCATTTGTTAAACTTGCTTTCCACGACAAACGTAAAATAGTGGAATTAGGCTTGAAGTTGTGCTTACCTACAGTAATACAAACTTTTTTATTATTATTTATTTATTACAAAATCCACAGCACTTAAAATTAAAATCAAAAAAGTTCATTAAAAAACATACTGCCAATTAAAGATTTCCTATTTTAAAATAATGCTTATAGGGAGAAATAAGTTTTGGTGTGACCCAATACAGAATTTACAACGAAATCAAAATACAGACAAGATATCGTTATTAATAGGGCGTTAGGATGGAAACGGCAGCGAATCTTCGCTGGACGCGATTTCCGATAGCGAGCGTACGATAATACGAACAAAGCCGACATTAGGATAAACAATAGAACACCTAATTAATTGAGGCTTATCTGATATTGATTAGCTGGCCGTTCGTCAGATATACAGATATAAGTATATGTATACCTACCACATCATATACATAAATAATATATGATATCTTTGTGTCTATATTATGATGTACACATATATTATATCTGTATATCTGACGGATGGGCTGCTAATTTATTATCAGATAAGATACACAACGTGCTCCACTCAACTTTTAAAATATAGGTACCTACTTATCAATGTTATTATACTATTTTGGAGGAAAAAATATCCGCTGTTGCCGTCAGCACGAGCTCAAAGTTCTATCCTCCAAATACTAAATCGATGTCTCTTGTATCTCTAATGTATGGCTAGTGCAAGCCCATGCAAGAGGTCCGGGTTCGAATCCATGCAATGTCATTTCATTACTAATGAGTTTTTCGGTTGTTTCGAAAACTTGCGTAAGTACATTTACTGAGTACTCTAAAAGTGGGTGAAGGAAAATATCGTGAGGAAATCTACATACTGAGATAACCAGCGTGTGAAATGTGGAAGTCAATGGAAAACCACCCAATTTCTGCCAAGAAATGTTTAATTAATTCCATAAAATGATCACGACCCTCATCAATGGGAGAACAACTTAGAAGATGTAACTGTAGTTTAGTGTTTTGCCTTTCAGACCATTCGATCAGAGGTATCAATTGTCATAATTATCTATTGAAAACAAATCTTGAAACACAGACATTCCAATTACAGTAATGGACGACTTTATATTAATCAAGCGATTGAGCTGCCAGTATACAGGGTGGCTCCTAAACGAGGGAGACCGTTTTCTTATATCTAACCACCCGAGCGTTCTGTGAGACTTTGTATAAAGACATTTTGGAAGAGTCTATGCTGTCTTGTGGTAAAAAGTAAAATTGTTATCTAATAATTCCATTTGGAATTTATAACATACTGTTAACAAGTTGAAATGCGTAGCAAGCCATCAACATCATAGTCATCATCAGCATATTAATGTCCCCATTGTTAGGGCACGGGCCTCCCCTGCATAAGGGGGTCATACTCCGGGAACGGGCCATGCCATCCACCAAGCGGGCCCAATGCTGATTGGTGTTTTTCACGCGCCTTCGAAAACTTTTAATTTCCTCAGACATGCAGATTTCCTCACAATGATTTCCTTCACCTTTAGAGCAGCCGGTAAATGTACGTAAGTCTTAGAAAAATCAAAAAAGTAATTGGTACATGGCATTGCATGGTTTCGAACCCGGACCTCCCGCATGGGAGTCCAGCGTCCTAACCACTAGGCCACCGACCTCGCGTAGCAAGCTATGGTGAAACCTTTTCAAATACCACCCACAGTCGCCGTAAAAACAATGCCTCGCCGATCCGCCTGTCCGCCTGCTTTCTCTTGAAGTAACTATATTTATTATTCTGATTCAACCAACACACAGATTCGAAAAACAACAGGTGAGGTAAGCAGATAATTCTTATCGTTTAATTTCAGTCAATAATCAGGAAAGGAATTAAACCTAGATAAAAATCGTACTTAGTCTTAAACATAGCGATCAGTCTTTTTTGTCTTATCCTTAATCAGACTAACTTACGTATAATTAAATTAGCAGATACTTACAAATTCTGATATTGTGATGTCATATTTTTTTTTAATATTAAAAGAGAGCAGACTGATCTTAAGTGGTCACCGTCGCGCATAAATATCTCACCACTCTAAAATATTGCAAAAGGGTTTTCGATGCCCTGCGAACCTTGAGAATTTAGGCGGAATGCCTCATGTGCCAGTTTGCGGCAATAATAGGATGGTTTATTTTTTCTCATGTGGCCAGAATATTGCCTAAACATTCATCATCCTCATCAGCTTACAGTTAGACATAGATCTCTCGCAAATTCTGTCCTTGAGCCCAAACTTCGGGTCTTCATACCCAGACAGTTTTCTTAGATGATCGCGTTGCTCTATCTGCATGTACTTGTTTAAAACAAAAATCTATTCCCAAGTCAATCTTGTTTCCAAACCAATCAGTATCATTAGTAAACCCATGAAAAATCTTCAAAATAAAAAAAATAAACAAGCAATTTTGTTTACAATTTTCCTTTGTTTTATTTCTTTCTACCACACCATTCGTTCTAGATTTTACAATTTTATATCCATGTATTGGATCCGCGTTTTCGTCCTAATAATTGCTTGCTATAATTTTACTTTGTAAAGCAGTTTGCCAAGTTTCTCGGCAATCGCAAAATTTTGACTATTATTTAAAGTGATTTGAAATGTTCCTTTGTATAAATATCTTTATCTTATATTTAAAGGTATAATTAAATACGTTTAAATTAAATTTCTCATCCTTTTATTACCTAATGTACTTACCTTAGAACTTTTCAATTATTTACTCCTAAAATTGAAATTAAAAAATATATTAATATGCCCGATGCTACTTAATTTTGCAACATTTAGAAAAACAACACGCTCTTTTTTTCTCCATGGTAAAAACAGTTAAGACAGGCATTTTTACATCTGTCTTTTAATTTTCCCTATAACTCAAACTTGCTTGCTTGCTTATCGTATGGTTAGTGGCCAACCTATTTGTCAGAGTTGTTCAGGCCGCAAGTAGGCATCTGACATGGCTTAACGACTGCTGTCGAACGACAACAACCGGGACCAACTGCTTAACGTGCTTTCCGAGGCACGGAGGAGCTCAGATGAAATATGCCACTAGCGGTCACCCATCAAACTGAAACTAATAAAAAAGAGCCTGGAATAATATTCGGTATACCCTATCTATCATACTTACAAAGCCATAATCACTATGTCTTTGTCCTGGAATAAGTAGATATGACTGTCAATCTTTCATTCGTCTTTGACTGACCAGCACTCAAGGTAGAGCGTACTTAAATTCTGACAATGATAATTACGATTATAATATCACCATCAAAACCCGTGTAAAAATGATAAATGACTACCTTCATTATGAATAAACATGTGCTCCTTGATATGATCTACAAATTGATGTTCTTTTTCCATCGAATTAACATAAAACAAATAGTGAGAAGCCTTGCTGGAGCAACATAAATAAGTACAGAAGAGAAACTTCTTATTAGAGTTAAACGTTAACGTACTTATTAGAGCGACAGTCGGCCTCTAACTAATGTCTACCATCTGTCAAATTTCTACAATCTGAAATGAACCCTAATGCCGAATGCATTATATAATAATAGACTTCAAATTTGAATTGTAGAATTTTGACAGGTGTTCTATAGTTAGAGATCGACTGTACCACGAGGTAATACGAGTACCTTAGGGAATGTGACTATTTTTTTTTAAATTCCATCAATCAACTTACATGCACATCCTGAAGAAGGATCTAAAATTCGTTTTCTCCATATCTTAACTAACATCAGAGATATTAATGGTTAAAGTTAGTACTAGAGAGATGCTCTGTCCCTTTTTAGCCAATCAGTCCTTTATATGTAGCATCTCTGCTTGTATTGTGCTACAGAACAGTGTCGTCATAATTCTTATTGCCGTTCCTTCCTACTGTCTGAGTTTTGATTGCCTGTAGCTATTTTTTTTCAACGAATTTTAATTCTGTTTTCACATTTGACCAACAATTTAAGTATATTTCTTAATTTTTAAGAAATGCATTAATTATTAGATACTTGAAAACTTCTTCTTCTAAGTCGTATTCTTCATTGCTGAGGGTCGTGATCATTCTAAGGAATTAATCACATAGAACGACTCTTGTGGTAGATTTAATGGGGTGGTTTGCCATTGCCTTCCTCACTTCACACATTGGTTATCTCAGTGTGCAGGTTTCCTCACAATGTTTTCCTTCACCGTCAGAGAAGTCGGTAAATGTACGTAAGTCTTTCGGAAAAACCGAAAAACTCATTGGTACATGGCATTGCCTGGTTTCGAACTTGGGACCTCCAGCATGGGAGTCCGACGTCCTAGCCACGACGTCACCGACGCTCTAATTGGAACTCACTTGGAATCTACCCTATTACAAACTCACGCGCTAGGTACTGATAAAGTAAGTCGTGCGTGGGATTATTGACTAGGACTCTTAGAATTTTCGACGATAAAGACGGCGACGAAACGGACGAAAAACGGAGCTTACTTTCTGTACTTATTCATTTTGTGTTGTTGGCATCGGATACGGAAGCCGCACAGCTGTCGGTCCCAATTACCTTGTTCGCGCTTCGTTAGATTCGTTTCTGTGTTAATGCAGGATGTATACCTACAAATACACACAATACATTCGATTACTCATTAAACCTTAAAATAACTGTTGCATTAGAGTCTATCAAGTCGATCTCGCCAACTGTGTGTGGTAAAATCTAAGTATGGCAACATATACAGAAATATAATGTCATGGTCTAGTAAAGTAGCCAAAATGATCATGGTTCAACAGAATACCAGCGCTGTAGGCATTTTTGTCTGCAGCAATATGCTGAGTTGAGGTCCTTTTCACAATAACAGCAGACCAGCAGAGATATGATTTCAATATGTTTACATAATTATTTTTTATAATTATAACTGTTTCGGTAATTGCTGTGTGTGATATAAACATATTACTTACTTACTTACAACAATAAAGTGTTGCTTACTGCCGATTTTTATTTTCCTCTACAAAAGTGGGGTGCCATAACTCATTTGATAGACTCTAAAAACGAGTTAATGGAAAATGAAATTTTACTGATGAACTTTTTCTAAATCAGCACAATTTAGGAACACCAGAGAATAAGAATAAGTAATGTGTAAGTAACATTGTACCTAAGTTGGTATGTTACCCTTTCCAAGTCCAAATACTAAGTAAACTGAACTATAATGGGTACCAACGTTCGAAATCTAACCCAGAAACAAAACACAAACGCAACTTTCGCAAAAGAACCTAATGATGAGCGAAAATCCCTTTCATCTGGCAAAGGGCGGGCGAAATTCCGGGCCCGTGGTCTCTTCAGGAAATGAAGACCGCAACTTCGGTCCAATTTGTGGAAAGGCATGGCAGGCGAAAGTTTCGTCTTTAGGAAATTAACTTGGAGCTCATACTTTTGCGAGATCATGGTTTATTTATCTGTGGTGAGTGGCGAGTTTGGTAATTAGATTTTTTTCGAATAATTTAGCTTGTTGTGTAATTGGAAACACGCTAGGAAAATAACTGAAAAGCGAATACTAAGTATATAATGCTGAAGTAAATCGCCTTATTCTTCCTTCCAATTAAAATATTTCCTATCCCTTTCTACGCATAGCTCAAGATAAAGATGACACAAGACTTAAGTAAGTTTTCTGCATCTCAGGGTATTCCTTTATTTTTCCGTAGAAATAGATAACTTACCCTCAAAGTTACTTATAATGCCATAATAAACTAATAAGATTTCCGCTTCAAGCTGGAATTCACCAGGCAAATACCGAGCGCGCTGCGCTTTATGAATTTAATGAGATGCACACAACCGTCGTATGTGCACCTATATAGGCAGCGGTTCTAAACATTTATCAGCTTAAGCCCCTCATCTGAAACTACATTTCGGAAACAAAATAAAACGGCTCTTCAAGCCTTTTAACCACAAGATAAACCTTACTATTATGTCTGATATTATTCCTACACCAACGCAAATCTGATAAACTATAGCTACATTTACTTGAAAGTGGTACCACCCTTTTATCTATTTCTGCCGCAAATCAGCAATGCATTTCATTGCTGTGTTTTGATTTGAAGGGTAAAAGAGCCACGTAATTGAGCCACCCTAAGTGCTCGAAATTAGCTGCAATTAAAAACCTTTTATTAACATTATAGTGACGTGGGATGTCTAGGGTGATGGTGACCGTTTTACTTGTCTGCTCTGCTTATACCTAGGTACAGTCGACTTTGTGAATCTGAAAGAAACCATGATACGCTGACATAAGGTAGAGATTTGATCGAAAAAATTTGACAGATGGTATACTTTAGCTAGTGGTCTACAGTACAATTTAAAATAAAAATCCGAATAAGTGAGAGTCGGACTTCTATTTATAGGGATCTATACTACCTATTTGTAAGTACTTATTAAGTGACAAAAATATAAGAACGTGACAAAAATACATGAGAACAATGCTATTGCTGTTTGATATTATGTTTATTCCACTGGTTGTCATCTCTTTGAGGGGACTACGATCCCCAGATTGAGAACCGTTCACCTATACAATTAGCCGCACCAAAACACATTAACGGTGCTATTGCAGCTTCATGCGACGTTATCGGAGCGTATTGGTAGCGTCAGCAAATACATAATTTAGACTCATAAATACATCGGCTTCTGTATAAATCACTGAATCATATAAAATACAGCTACAGTCTTATCGTCGCGTCGCATAATGTTTAAAAACGCATTTTTTTTCTTTTTAGCGTGAAAGAATGTAGGTACTTAGACATGTCAAGAAACAGATGTACATATTTTTCACAAATCAGGTGATTATTTTTGGAATGAAGGCATTTTTGTCGCAAAATTTCTAAACGCTATTGTATTTTATGTGTAAAATACATTAAAAACCTATTAATGTTCACTGATGTAGCTACATCTTGTGTCAAAATCAGTTTAGTCAACTTGCATCATCTTTGCTTGCTTGTCGTACTCAAGTTTACTCAACTTATCTAAAATTCTTTAGCAGAACTAAGAAGGAACAGTGGGATCTTCATTACTCCCCATACGAATGTATCAGAAGCAAACTGTTTGCAAACTGTACAGTCAAACTACATTTATCCACGGTCTACCGTTCCTATTTGCAGCAACCACGGCCGATATTGAAATCACAAGGATAATTCCCAATCGGCGTCTATCCCCATTTGCCACCGCCTGCTCCGCCACCGCTGGTGGCAAATGGTTTTTTTCCATTGGCCACCGGTGGTGACAAATAGGAACTGATTCATTCCCAGTTGCCACCGCCTGGGGAGAATGGGTCAGACAGAATCGTAATTAGCCATATATGTGAAAAATCAAATGTCCCACTTTGTAATCCGACTTGTATCATTTTAAATGATACAAGTCGGATTACAAATAGGAACTACAACTAGAATTACAAATCATTTTAAAATGATACAAGTCGGATTACAAAGTGGGACTTTTGATTTTTCACATATATGGCTAATTACGATTACGTCCGACCCATTCTCCCCAGGCGGTGGCAACTGGGAATGAATCAGTTCCTATTTGTCACCACCGGTGGCCAATATGTTCATAATATTATGAACATATTTCTGATTTATACAATTAAATAGTAATACAAGTAAATAGAATCGCACCAATAAGGGCTTGCTCCGCCACCGCTGGTGGCAAATGGGATTTTTTTTCCATTCGCCACTGGTGGTTCCTTTTTTATCATTTTGGTACCAAAATGGTAAAAAAGGAACCACCGGTGGCGAATGGAAAAAAAACCCATTTGCCACCAGCGGTGGCGGAGTAGGCGATGGCCAATGAGAATAGACGCCAATCGGGCTTTCGTTTTATTAAGGTGACGTTATTTCTGGTTGTTATCCTCTGGTTAAGCTCACGTTGAGGCCAGAAATGCGATTATAACTTCATATCTGGCTCGAAGGACCAAATTTTGGTGTTTTTGTCTTAAGAGCAGGATTTAGTAAATATGAGTAATGAGATACATCGGCAGTTGCAAATGTGTCTCGTTAAGTTAATCTGCTTTTAATTGAACCGACTTCTTCGCTCATCCAAATAAATTCAAAAAAGTATTTAAAAGGATGAGATAAGGCAATGGTGAAGAAAAGATTTAATAAATCGGCCTACTTTTAAAACTGCCATATTTTTTTTCTTATCGTTCTTATTACCCCACAGCAATGTAACGAAACCACGAATTCACTGAACTGCCAGTCAAAATCAATGTCGATGAGCATTCGACGAACCGAAGGAATTCCCGTACAGTAATCGAACAAAGTCGAGCTGTCAGAAATTACCGTTTCCATTGAAGCAGCAACAGAAAGAGGTCTGGTGTACTTGAACGGTGCAGGGGCGTTTGGCAACAATATCGCAATTTATCAAACGAGCCACATTGTCGATCTCCCCTCGTAGACACGACTGCCTGTTGTTAGTCTGGGCAGTATTCAGGCATGGCCTGAAAAATAATAGGCGAATTTATCGTTGTCAAAAAAATAACACGACAATGATAATTATATTTTCTTGGAAAGCTTTTGAACGTTAATGCTTTTGCTTACTTGTGTTGTGATCAAACTTAATATAATTTTGATTTCCGAGAAATATTAAATAAACATTTTATTATCTTGGCCTCAAAAGTACGTGTTCATGAGAAATGCAATTCTGGGACGCTGGTGTCCCCATATAAAAAATTGTTGTGTTCGTTCTGTTTTTGTTAATTTTGTCATTTTGTGTGTTTCAATGTTGTGTTATGTCGGGCCATGGCAGAATACCAGCGGCTGACGACACCCCGTCGTCAGCCATTATGCTGAGTCATGGACCCATTTGCCTTCATGTTATAATTTTATTGCATTTTTATTGTATTATATTATATTTGTATTGCACTGAGGGCAAATTAACGTTTTTTCATTTTCATTTTCAAATGAGTTCAAACGTGTGATAAAATGCTAAGGGGAGATCAGAACAACAATAGTAGAGTAACCAAAACCTCTCCAGATATACGCCTAAAATACGGGCCTGTAGCTTTTCTACCTCGTGTCTCCCTCATTCGGGATAAATGCTTATAAATATATACCCGAAAGAGCACAGGTGATGTTTTTATTAAATTTTTCCTGAACGTCAACGTAAATCAACATTAATTTTACTTTTTTTACACCTGGAAGGATCTGCGCCTGCAGGATAATTTATCGATGACATTGAATATTATGGATGATGTATATAAATCACTAAGCTCTACATTTTTAAGATGCAACCACTACAGTATGTCCCGGGAATATACAGGCTGTAACATTAAGAACGGTCAGTATAGGAAAGTCTGAAACTATAAGACATACGAACATCTGTTCTTAGGAACCATGTCATCAATTTTAGTAACAAGAAAAACTGAATTCATACATTTAAAAAAAAACTGTACTCAGCCTGGGAATCGAACCCGGTTGTTTTGAAAAAAAATCCAACACCATTTCTATTTAGATATCGATTACGTTAAGGATGAAGCGTACAAAACAAGCTACGACACAATTGAAGACCTAAAAGCAGCCATAGAGACAATTTTAACGCAAATTCACCACCTGAAGATACAACATTCAATAGTAAGATCGTTACCTAAACGAGTTGAATGTTGTATTTTACAAAATGGTAGTCATTTCGAACACCTACTAAAATAAATTAAAAGATATGGAAACAACGCGTTTTATTAATTTTAAACATCACGTTTCATACTAACATTTATTCCTTAAGACCTACACAATCGATATCTAAAAAGAAATAGTGTTGGATTTTTTTTCAAAACAACCGGGTTCGATTCCCAGGCTGAGTACAGGTTTTTTAAAAAATGTATGAATACAGTGTTTCTTGTTACTAAAGTGATGACATGGTTCCTAAGAACAGATCTTCGTATGTCTTATAGTTTCAGACTTTCCCATACTGACCGTTCTTAATGTTACACCCTGTATATAAACGGAATAAACAGAATAATTGTTGCTACTTTGCCGCAACGAAAAGCATAGAAAAAAAGGAAAAATGTCGCCGGGTCTTTGTCATTGTAAATCAAGATTTATTCCGTCCTCTAAACAGTGCAGCATGATCCACCAACTAAAATTCTTCAAGTATACAAATCCTAGAAATCCAGAATCACTGTACTACAGAAGCTTATTTCTCATATTTGTACAAATCAATGTCGCTTCAACTTAGAATAAAAATAAGTATTACAAACAAATTACACAGGAACAAATAAGCTTCGAGTGGAGACAATATTACAAAAGGAAAGAATAAAGGCGAGGTTTCAATAATAAATTATCAAAGGAGCCGTCGGCCTCCCCTCGCCTCCTCTAAGCGGCGAGGCGTGAGGACTGAGGGCCGACACCTCCCGGCATCTTCCTTATTGTGTGTACTCGTCCTTACGATGTGGTGCAATTTTTGTGAAAATAGCGGTTGAAATAATAGAAACACTCTTAACCTTCTAACATGGATTGTCACAGGTATTTCATTTCAATCATAGGATTTTCTTCTCACTAAATAATAAATTTCTAAGACTACATTCAAGATTGATCGTGGCTACGGCACCATTTGTAACTAAAAAAAATGTAGGACAAAGTAATTGGTAACAACAATAATACAAAAAAGCAAACACTAATCATAGAAATTTAATATCGATTTGAATCGACAAATAATCGCTTCAGCTCTTTAGTTGCAATCTCTATTAAATCTGAGGGTGCGTTCACGTAGACGGTTCGAAATATAAATTAGCGTTCGAAATGAGACAAAGAAAATGGCCAACGGGAATTGTGGGGGGGGGGGGGGGAGGGGTGACAGCCGCCATCCATGTGGGTCACTAATTGATTGACAACATTCAATTTTCTGTAAAGTTTTTTTACCTTTCAAAATTATTTCGGTTCGAGTCACGCGACGCTTTCAACACAGTTCCCTAGAATATTGTATTTCGAAGGCTATCTTTAATTACTGCTTCCTATTTTTTTTCCTAATTGCTTATAGTTTTCAAGGTTTTCCATCAGAAAAAAATATTAAAATATTTTTTGTTTTAGTCGTAATTTCAATGTCTCATAACTTGTCTCAAACAAAGATAATTCTGGAATCTAATTGCCGACGAGCTTTAAATGAAACGTCAAAATTATTCTCCTGAAAACCTCTATTTCTATCGTGAGAAATGACTTATTTCGCTGGGAGCGATAAAATCGCGGGCATTTCAAAGAAAATCGTTTTTATTAAATATTTTCTTCTCAATAAAAGCTCTGAGCGCGCGCGCTAAACGCTTGGCGTTCCAAACGGTCATAAAAGCGAAAAATTTTGAAATATACGAAGAATATTTTTAATGCGAAGGAAGTTACAGATAACATTACTAATATTTACGGTTCCTTTATTGATTTATTGATGACTTTAATTTTTGAAATAATAACTGTTTCTTTTTATTTGATTCAGGATGCGCGACTTAAAAGTTATCAATTAACGGTTAGTTAGTCGTCAAGTAGTGTTCAATTAAATTATTATGACCGTTGCGCATTTTTAACTGCATTTTAACTCGTAAATGCGTAAACTCATAAAACGAGACACTCAGTACAGTTTGTTTTGAGTCCTATTTTTCATTTTCACAGTAAATTATTCCCATCATCGCATAAATAAATGGTATATTCCTTATACAATTTCTTGGTAGAAATCTCGATATAATAGTTAAACCTTCGTCATTAGAGTCGTATAATCCTATTAGACTGTCTAGTGAACGGTAAAATCAAATAGAGTTTATTGAATATTACCAGGGAGTGTTTGGTCTACATTAGAGTAAGACAGTAGTTTAGTAGTAAGTCAAGTAAAGTGTGAGTGTGGTGTCTCCCCTCAGACCATGGAGCACTTGCTCTGCTGTCCCGCGTGTCCGACCACCTGCACGCGGGAGGACCTTGTCGAGGCCAACCAGAGGGCTATCGATGTGGCTGCCTTCTGGTCCGGAAAAATTTAGTTCGGATCATCAACACGAAAGAAGAAGAAGTAGTTTCTCAAAGTAGTATTTAATTAAGAGAGTATAATTTTTAAAGGATTGAGCGCGCAAGATAAAATATTTTCACATATTCTTCTGAAGAATTTTTTATATTGTTTAAAACAATAAAATGAGATATTTTTTGACCTGATCAGTGTTATTGGCATCCTTTAGTTGAACCACAGTGAGTGTTCAAAACCAATGTATGTAATATTTTACATCCATCGATAGAGCATCGGTGGCGTCGTGGCTAGGACGTCGGACTCCCATGCGGGAGGTCCAAGTTCGAAACCAGGCAATGCCATGTACCAATGAGTTTTTCGGTTTTTTCGAAAGACTTACGTACATTTACCAATTGTTCTGACGGTGAAGGAAAACATCGTGAGGAAACCTGCATACTGAGATAACCAGTGTGTGAAATAGGGAAGGCAATAGCAAACCACCCCATTAAATCTGCCACGGGAGTTGTTCTATGTGATTAATTCCTTAGAAGAAGAGAGAATATAACGAAAATCTAAAAGAAAAAATCTAAATTCTAAAAGATCTGCGTGTTATCCAGGCGCCTGATTGGCTTGAGACTGTGCAGGAGAGAGGGCGATGGCGCTCTTTGGTATCGGAGACCAATCCACTTCGGGTCGCTGTGCCAACGGAGTAAGTGGGTAACGTTAGTAGATTATTAAAAGTCAATACTATTGTTAAGACAGGGGATTCTTACGGTTAGGGGTTGTTTTAAGCTCCCGATATTATTACTATAGTATTGACAATAACCACGAATGCTTAAAAAGTTATTAAAAGTCAAATAAATGTCGAATTAAAATATACATTAGATTAGATTTTCATTTGTATATTACTTATTTAGAACTATTTAGTGATTTATAGGCGGTTTTTATTTTTTATCAAAATAAATTTTGTAGTCTTATTTTATTCCTGTCTTCAATACAACGTCTAAACGCTCCCTACGCTAGGGCTGGTTTGTTATTGCACGGGGTAATAGGAGCGCCTTAACAGTCTCCTGAACAATGATGTTATTATGGTTAGGTATTTATTTACTTATTATAATTATAATAGTTAATACTACCCTCCAAAGGCTTCGGTAGAGAAACAGGATTTTATCGTCAATTTGTTATTTTAAAGGGAGCAATTTGGCAAATATTATCTTTATAATTCCTTAAGCCTTGAGTTTATGGATGTTGTTCTTAGAAAATATTGTCATAGGTAAGCTTAGACTTCAACTTGTAAGTAGGTGTATATAAATAAAAATAAATAAAGCTACAACTGGTACCATACGATATTTTTTTCTGCTAGTAACTAACAAGTAAGTACTGAATTTATTTATTATCATATATTTTACGAGATATTAAAATGTTTCCATATTGACTGATTGATTTGTTCTCAACGTCCACTTCCTAGAAAGACCACTGCTATAATGACCATTTCCTAAATCGTCTTTAATGTAAAACGTCAAAACACTTTTCCTAAAACGACCATTTACTAAATTGACATCCTGCAGTTTAATATTTCACCTGGAAACGTCTACAGTTCTTCTTCTTTCCATCCTGTCATCCCCTGCTGGGGTATAGGGCTGAAACTCAGAAATAAGCTTCTAAATATGCCTCTTCAAATTCTTGAGGTCATTCGGGTGAAAAAACAGTTAAAGATGATTTAACATGAAAAATATCAGTTAGGCTAAAAAGTGGCTACGATAGACTATTAAAATGGCAATTCTATAAGTATTAAGTAAATGGCGAAATTTAAAACGGCACCAAGACAGACGGTTCTTTAGAAGGGCCATCGTCGTATCACCCTTGGTTACCTACAAGGGGACTTTCGATGCCCAAATTGCAGTATCGTCT
Source organism: Hofmannophila pseudospretella (assembly GCA_947369225.1). Taxonomy (NCBI): domain Eukaryota; kingdom Metazoa; phylum Arthropoda; class Insecta; order Lepidoptera; family Oecophoridae; genus Hofmannophila; species Hofmannophila pseudospretella. Next base: position 4,755,138 of record OX376328.1, on the reverse strand, counting down.
ACATTAATTGAAACGAAGTCGCGAAATTATCTGCCATACTAATTAAACAGTTTGATAAAAAGAAAAATTCCGAGAAGCTTGCTAGAAATATAATGCGAAAATTCGACATAAATTCACAGTAAACGAATATATCCTTATAATAACTAGGTCTAAGTGGACATAGGACCACGTAATGCAGTTGGATGTGAATAATCTATCTTTATAAAGAAATTCTATACCGTTGAGTATAGTTTATTTTTAGCAATCACTACACTATGATCACTACAGTCCGAACTGAAGTAGATAATGTACTCGTACCAGCAAGATGAAAGATCTACAAGTAGTAGTTAATGAAATAAGGAAAAAAATTAATATGCTTTTTGCAATAAAGATTTCAGGGAGAATGTAAGTAAGGTAAATAATAACCAAAGATCGTAATCTAGTTGCTGGGCGTGGTCAGAACCAGGATGTATGACCGTTAGTTCTTTGCACTGTCCGCAAATAGATTTCGTAAGTTTATTCTCAATGTTGTTTCCCATATACCTTAACTCTCTATTTTATTTATAAACTTTATCTAAGTAATTTACCTTATCACCGTCTGTTGGCAAGATTTATAAATTGATTTTACTATTTTTTTGTAAACTGTGGATTACGTAGTGGGTTATGCATTTACTTTATACTTGTATTAGTTACTATGCTTATGTAATCTTTAGTGTATAACTGTTTGTGATCCCTAATAAACTAAAATAAAAAAATAAAAATTTTACATCTGAGCTTCTCCGTGCCTCGGAGATTACGTCGGTCCCGGCAGTTGTTGTCCGACAGCAGTCGATAAGGCACGTCAGATGCCTACGGGCGGCTTGAACAACTCTGACTAGCCACTAACCACAATAAGAAAAAGACCAAAAGCGAGGGCTGACTTTAATAATACTTGAGCTTCCCATCTCTTCCCTTAGTGACCCTAACGAGGCTGACATGTTCACTTCGCTGTGTACCAAAGCTTATAAGAGACTAATAAAAAACCCCGAAGCACAGATCGTGCATGCCTACACTTTTGGGCAGGGAACCCTCTATGTACGGGCGGATCTTTTCTGATAAAATTTTACTACTGGATAGTATGTCGATTGCAATTGTTTTTTAGTGTCGCTCGTCATGTCGCTCAGCATGTCGTTTAGCCCGTTGGCGTACCGTCCCTTTTGAAAAGGAAGATAGGGTTCCCTGTCAAAAAAAGTTAGACCTTACGAGAACGGCTGCATTGTTCTTCTATCGTGCGGTAGTTGCTGCTTTCATTACGGTGTACTTATGTCACTTTAGAAGGGGACTTAATAAAACAAAAGATATAAGTACCTATATTACGACACAGGTCACGTACTGCTCGTTTTGACTGCCCCGACTACGATATTAGAGAGCAAGGGAGCGTTTTTTTTAACTTATAGCTCTGCTCCGAAAACGCTTTATTGTCTCTTAAGGTGATAAAGAAGGGCTCTTCCTGGTATTACTTAGCGTTAAATTTTAAATTAAAAAGCTTTCGTCACTGAGCAATGAGTATGACTAATTTAAGGCGTGTTAAGTCAACTGTTGATCAAAAACTACATATATTGTAATTTTTTCCTGAAAATATAATACCTGAAGCATAAAAAGCATTATCTAGTTATCATTATATTTCGGAAAGTTTGAAAATCGGAGTACCTGCATAGTAAGCAAGTAAAAGGAAGAAAGAAGAATCCCGCCATAAACATAATCTGAAAATTGGACCAAGTACGTACAACAAATTTTAAATAGACTACAAAGAAGAATCCACATCTTCAGCTTCATCATTAGTTTGACATAGTTTCAAATGCGGATACAAAGATATAGTGCGTGAAAGAAAGGAAAAATATCTAGGTACTTACTTAAAAATAAAATACGAACATTTTAATATAAACCCCTACACGGCAACATAAACTTTTATCAGAAGACGATATCACATCGAAGAGGTAAAAGCGCGACAATGTTATTACGTAAACGGAAATTAATATTTCCCCTACAGAATCTTGGTAGAGCTTATAACGTAGTACATGTATATACGTACGTAATAAATAACGTTACATGATTTACTATGTACAGATGAGCACACATCTACTCTACACCCATTCTCAGCATTATAAGGTGCAATGTACGACTCGGTACCAATCAATCATCATAACATTCATGTCATATTCGTGCAATATTTTATTGAAATATTATTATTACCGTCAGGTCAATCGTGTTATTGAACTGTCGCGCTTATAATTTATTGCCGAAAGCCTGCAGACCTAGACCGCGATGGTCCGAGGACATTCAGAAAGCAGCAGCCAGGCAGTGGAGTCGTGATACCACCAGCAGTTACAGATGGCGAGAATTAGGGGAGGCCTATGTCCGACACTGGACTCAACAGGGATATCGATAATAATTACAATATATTTTATTAAAAATATTTGTATGGACTTGAAAATTTTCATAAAATTATAGAATATAGAAAATTAAGCATAATAAAGATTCAATTTTTTTTAATTAGCATGTATAAACAGCATTCATGACTGAAGTAAATAGTAAAAATACCTATTCCAGTAAAATGTGTAAAATAATTTGGCAAAAAGGATTTTGTAATTGTAGACCAACCGCGTACTTGACCACAATCTCACCTGACGGAAAGTGAAGATGTGGTCGAAGACGGTATCTTTACCAAAAAAATATCTCAAGCGGGGCCGCGGACTTCTCAGTGTGAGGATGTGTCGACATTTTTATATGGGCTACGGGCATTTTTACCTGATAATTAGTTGCAGTACTTCAGTAAGACAAATACGAGTATCATTCAGGAATTATTACAGTTTGACAAAAATCCCATATTTTAATTTACATCTAAACCCGCCTTTGATCTCAAGTGGTAAGTGTAGTACTGGCTCTTCTATAAACACTGCCGAAACACATCAACGCGAAAGTGAAGACATTTGACGACAGACCTTACATAGAAGGGTAATTGCAGCCTCAGGCAGTAAAACGACACGAAAATTTTCTAGCGGCGATCGCGCGGACGCCGCGATCTCGTATTCATCAATGGCGAGTGTGAAGTCTATTTACTAGGCAACACCATCAACGTCCTTTCACCAGCAAGTTAAGGAATGGAACAGCCTGCCGGCGTCTGTATTTCCCGAAACCGAACCGAAATATTAAACAACCTTGGGATCTTCAAGGCCAGAGTGAATAGGCATTTACTGGACCCGCGTGCTCCATCGTCGACCTCATCGTCGCTTACCATCAGGCGAGATCGAGGTCAAATGCGGGTTTAGTAGTAAATAAAAAATAAATAAAATAAAAAGTTACTCGGATTAGTCACCTCGTACGACACGCTTTATCCAGTGAGGGTAGGGATATTCTAAATCCGTCCCATACACGGTGGAAAATTCATGAATTCCTTCAACAATGAATAGAATTTCTACAATTTTTATTGAACCTCGGAAATACTTAAGAACCCGTCAGCTTACTTAAGACTTTTCTACTTAAACTTTAAATGTAGTAGACGTCCAATTTCTAAAACTTTTAAGTTTGAACCCTACATTTCATTCTAAAGATTAAATTTTGCCAGAACTTAATAAAAGTTTTAAGTAAAACTTCAGATTGATGCTTCATTTTAATTATTATTCCGGTACGTTAACTGAAAACAATTCAGAAAGGTAAAATATTTTATATTAATTAAAATTTTGGATAAAACAATCTGTAAGGGGTAAAAAGCTCTTTTTTATATTAAATACGATAATACAAATTATTGCTTTAGGCAGTTACCTATAGGAAGAAATGTATAGAAACAGCCTCATAGTTCTAACAAAAGTAAGTAGGTTCCTACAGTAGTTGAAAAATAAGTAGAAACTTTTCCTAAGAAATATCCAGTTTATGGCTGAAGATTCAAAGAAACGAATTATTCCTTTTGCGCACAAAACCGTCTTAACACCACAATGTTTCACAAAGCCCGACATAAAAATTCACGAGCTCATTTATCACTCGAAATCAACTACGACTCGAGTACATAAACAAAGACACCAAAGGTTATTAGCCGCAAGAAGAAAGAGAGGAAAAAATATGACGATAAAAGAAAGAAAATTCGAATCGACAAAATACGCGAGACGGTATAAAATGAATAATCGGGCATTACGGACGCTTTTGAACATTTATTCGTCTGTTTATTCAGTTTGCGCGGGGGCTGCCAAGTTGCCAATAAAAACATTTCATAGCGCACATTAAAACAGTGGCGAAAGTGAACGCCCCCCGAATAATCAATACGAACCTCCCTCGCCAGCGGGCCCCGCGCAGGTATGGCGCGTCTCCCCCCTCTGCCCCTCTCACTGCTCCGTGAGGCCATAGACTAGATAGACGAAGGACGGTTCAGGCTAGAGATGGGGAAAACTGTTATTTGTTCTGTTGCTGCTGTTCCATTTGGGAACGGTAATAGCTACCCAGGTTTCGATTAAAAAGATCTTTAAAGTTGGCCATCCATTAAAAAGAAATAAGAGAGCCTTAAAAAGAGTTATGACGACAAATAATGACCTTCATAAACAAACAATATTAAATATATCATGTCTTGAATAGCATCAGAGATCATTTTCGTCAGGAAGGGGAGCGTTTATTTTTTTTAAATAAGCGTCACAATCATCAATTTGTTTTTCATCTGTTGTCAATAAGAGTAGATTTTTCAACGTCTCTAGTTTAGATATTATGTCTTAAGCAGATGTCTCTATCCAATAGAGAATAAATAAACGATTAAAGGTCAATGAACCTACAAGTATAGGTAAACACAGCAGTGTCAGAAAAGTAGTTTACTCTTTGACTCAGCATCCCAGCAGTCAGCGCGCTGTCTAAACCGATTGATGCAACTGAATTCTGTCGATGAAACGAAATTTCGTTTCGCTACAAACGCGTTTATGAGCATTGTTTAACCATGAAAATGTAATTATTGGTTTTATTTGAAACTGTCCTTTGTTTCCTGGCAGATAAGATCGAAGTTCGATTGTGAAAACAAATATTAAACATACGTAATTTTTAGAGGTCATTTCACAAGTTTACCAAAGTCTGGCACCACTGTATCCGTACAAGCTATTCTTTCCTTCTTCATATGATCTAAACTTGTATTTTTTCTTTCTAGAAAGAGAAAATACCGAGTGGTATCTATCTTCTACTTAACTGACATTTTTAATTTGTAATTTTGTAGATATGTTGGTATTTTGGTGTAAAACTATGTACCACATTATAGACTGAACAAATGAAATGAAATAGAATTTAATTCTAAAGAAATAAATCAAAGAATAATTTAAAAAAATTCAATCTCAATAACACTCAGTTTTATTACACCATGGGAATATCGGCTCAAAAGCTTTCGATTTAGTGTCTATTATGCATAAAGTGAAAATGTTTAATACAGAAAGGCCACAGGATTGGTAGTTGGTTTAATTAATCATCCGTCGGGGTGGAAAATTGTGCAGCTGTACTAACGACATCGTCTACGAAGTTCGACAGAAGATGGGGATTGTGACGAAAGTATTCAAAGGCACGCCTTTTATAGCTCCCTTTGGTTTATATAACTCAAACTAACTCGAGAGAAGAAAGAGCAATGCAAAGTGTATAAAAATTGTTGTCATCAGTAACTGAAAATTCTCAAAACCGATTTGCCAGTATCCAATGGTAGTAGCAAAATGACAAATAGATTGTTGTAACTGATTCGATTGAATTGAAATAAAAGTGATTTATTATAGTTTTAAGAATGTTATGACAGTAAAATAACTGTCACAAAGAACAAAATAAATAAAAGTCCAGATATTCCTAAACATATTTCCAGAGAGTAATCTCTTTTTACTTTCGTATTATTTATTATACAAGAAATATGTTTTGTGAAAAGTCGAGTATATTTTATTAACAGTGTAAAGAGAAATAAGTGACATTATTCGAAACAGTATTCTCCAGAGAATTTCAACGAATTCTACGTGGGTTTAACGAAACTTTCCAATTTAATTAATTGAAGAAACCGCAACTTGGAACTAACAAATTCAATTTCAAGTTTCAATCAGAGCAGTTCAATCCTAAGACCTTTGGAGCGGTTTAGTAAGTGGTACAAATAGGTGTAATGGACTATTCGTAAATTACAGTACCCACCTTTGATATCGGTTTCTAGTGAAATATAAAATGATACGGTTTAATTAATATCCTTAATTTTTTTTACTGTTTGGTTGCTATACGTATGTTCAATAGCACCTATTCAGTAAGTAAATTTTTTAACATAATTTAATAGACATAATTATTATAGTTTCATATTCTATAATAGGGTCATATTGTATTAAATATTTTGAGCCTGACTCTTACGTACATTTTCCATACAATAAATCGAAAGTGCTTAACATTGCCGCTTTGATTATTTCTGTTGGCAAATAAAAAGTAGAAAACTGTCAATGTACACAGAAGTAAACAAACAATTATCTTCTTTTTCTCGATAAAAATCTTTAATATTGTTGTTTATTGATGATACCCTTGAAATAATTTAATCTAATTAAAAGGTACCTTATATTATAGTCTACAAAACACAGAAAAGCGTTCAATTTCCATTCTCTAATATAATAAAGAAAGAACAAAAGTATAATTCTAAGTACTATCGCAGAAAATATGCTACTGTTAATAAACATAAAAACGAAAAGTTCGTAAATTGGAAAATACAAGAACGTGCAATAATAAAAGGGACCTCCACACCCTCGCAGCCTCACGCTCTCGGAAGCGGTAACACCCATTCATTAAAACTTACAACAATGGACGCAGATAAGGAGATAATTCAATAAGCCCTCGACCCACCGGCCCTGCAACTTGCCCCATATTTTACAAGTGTGAATAGAGGGCTCTGTGGGTAAGACAACGTATAATGTGAACGTTTGACGTGTTAAGGAATGGCCTATCATTATTACTATTATGGTCATTACCCTGTATATTAATGTCCAACGTTGAGGCCCAAGCATCCCCTTTTAACGAGATATCTCTGACCGTTATTATAATTGTGCTTGGTTTATTTATAATAATGAAAATCAGTTATTACTATGAATTAACATTGTTGTTGAACAAAAATCAGCTATAATCTTCCGAGTAATTTCTCAATAAATATTAAATATCTTCAACCTAAATCTTCACTCCTCTGATTAACTTGTTCCAAATTCCTTTTAGGTATAGTATATAGTTACTAATGTAATGTTATAAATTATCAAATGCTTGCACGGAAAGTACGAAGAAGTCCCGACTTCCAAGATACTGGTTTCAACCTAGTTTGTAAGTCGGAGGTCCTATTATTGTGCCTTGTAATAAGTAAATAAACTTTTTTCCACTATTGAAGCGCGGTATTACAGAGAATCTAATATTTTCCGCGAGACGACGCATTATCGCCTAAAGTGACCGCTTTGGCGGAAATGCGTACAGTAACTTTAGTAATTCAACTAGGGCTATTATTGCTAGCTTAAAAAATACTACTTATCCTTTCGGAGTGGTTTCAGGTAAGTTTTTCAAATAAAACTTAATAATGAAACAAATTTGATTTTTTTTCGATTGGCGTCGCTAGTGTGCGGAGAACCTCGCCGTAGGTAATACTCAAAACGAGCTTTATACAAAACTGAATTTACATAGTTTAAGAGGTCGTTTTGCACCGTGAACATTATTCGTTAGTTCAACATACCCGCTGTAATGTATTAAAAGTTAACTAGTGGATCGTGCAAAATCGCTGGCCAATTGCAAAATTTCATTTACAAACTTCCCTTAAATTTGTAGTTAGGCTCATGTTTACAAAGGGAATATGAGTTAAAGGGCCTTCAGTTTATACTTTTCAATTATCTCTCTGAATTCATGATAAAATTTATTAAGGATAATGGAAACGATTTAACAATCTATCCTTTACCAGTATGTACTCATCAATGATGTCTTTTTTTCTGCGAGAAATAAGTATGTTAAGTTATCATACTTACCTATTTCTTACAGAAAAAAAGCGTAACGTTACGACTCCGTTTCCATTCAAGGCATTTTCACGAGCAACATATACATGAACACAGTGTTCGCCGAACATATTGTACGAGGTAAGCACAAAGTATTGTGACGTTGCATGATAAAATCAAAAATGAAACTTTTTTAATTTTAAGTAAGTGCTTTAAAGTAAATTTTTACTACGTCATGTTTACTCTACCACAGCTGCGTAAGGTGCTATAGCTGAAAGGAAAGAAGCGGGGCAAGAAACTTTCGGCAGATTTGCAACAGATTTCGTAACTGCGTACACATAGGTATTAAAGAAAACAATCCCAATAAACATCCAATGTAGGTATTTGTATTTTCTTTAAAAGAAGCTAGATCAGCCCCTTTTACGTTTACAGACTTTTTCACTTAGGTAGGTAAGTACACCTCATAAAACATTTCACCGGAAACCTTTTAAAAACAAATCCACATAACCATAAAACATCCATTACAAAGCAGGTATATTCTGCAAAAATATCAATGCTGGCGGTTACCAGACACGTCCGGGGCTAATCCTGCCCCGACATTATAAATACCATTAGGCCCCACCCTCCCCCATTCGCGAATCCCTCTGGGCCCTATAACCCCGGTTGCAATTTTCCCAACCCAAAACTATCCCACGTTAATCCCCTAACACGGGATAGGTAAGGATATTTTTATTATCCGACTATGAAACAATTGATCCCACATGAAAGAAACTTTATTGGGCTATTATTTACGATTGGACGTTCATGTCTCTAGGGATATCAATTTTAAATTATGTAAGTCCACTTATTTCACGATATTTTACCTGATTTATAGGTCACGTGTGATTACAATTATTTACTGTGCTACTGCTGAGCTGAATTATTTTGCTATAAAACTGAGAGATGAAGCGTTTTAGCGTTCTCGTAAAAAACAATAATTTGACGCACATTTTTACTACGTGATCATTACATAAATCTCGTTCCATCATATCGTACGCACGAAATTGTGTAATAACACATTCATACGCACCAATAACAGAATTAAGCACCCCAGAGATCTCTAAACTCGCCCTTGTGCTTTACCGGTTTAAACGCGTGCCAAATTGTTGTCAAATTGATGAGTTGAAATTGTCCTATTATATACATTTAAAAAAAATCATTTTACAAGACGTATTTTCTGTAAGTATACATATTTGTACACACACAATAGTCACGACTCTACCAAACAGAAGCAAATGAGACGAAATTGATAATTCACAGCACTTACCACATATTAATTCACATACCCATTCTTACACGAATTTAATTCCTTAAAAAATCCGCCATAAACGGTCACAATTTGACACGTAATTCGACCATAAGCAACTGTATCTTGTATAATCTGTGCCCTGCTCCCATGGAGGCTAAATATCAAGATATTTAGATCACGTATTTACGCAGTCTCTCCAGGTGGAGCCACCTACACCGCCGCCATATTTTTGCGTCAACTCCGCATTTATATGATAATGCGGACTGGGACCCAGATCTAAGGTATATCTAGCCTAGAAAAGTTAAGTTCGAAAGACTTAATAATGAAATGTTTACTGTAGGTTAGTAAAGAAAAATAAAGTAAAAAGTCCACTGATGACAGATGAGTCTGTGAATCTTCATTCCACTATGTTATTATGTGCAAAAAAAGACAATCTACGACGCTCAATCAGTGACACTATTATATTTCGCTGCGCTCAATCGACACTTTTTAGCTTAAAACAGAACAGACATTAACTCATATTAATGCATAGAACATAGTAACTACACTTCAGTAAGTAAATAAAATTTCTAATGGACTAATGTTGTGACAAGTTAGTATACAAAATAAGGAGAGATCGTTATTGCTTTCTAAGTATCTTTACCTCCTCTCAAAAAAAAAATATCCTTCGAACAAAATTTTGAAATTTACCCTATATAAATTGCTCGCTAGAGAAGTTTTATATGGAAACCGCGTCTGCTAGTTGGCGCATGCGATGTGAGCCTTTTCCCATACATTAGTCGGGCATTGAAATAAGAAATATATGTGTCCAAATCCTTTCCTTTGGCTGGCTGTCAGTGCTCATCATCATTCTAGAGGAGAGGGCGCGACTAGCACGATTTCTGTGGTAAAATCTAATGTAAACAAACACTAATGTTGTGACAAGATAGTGGTACAAAATAAGGAGAGATCTTAATACTCATACTCATTAATTAAAAACCATCGGGACACCAGGAACTCTTGGTTACGTCATGCTTTTACAATAAATTTATAATTAAAACACAATTCACGTTAACTATAAACATAACTGGACAGGAGCGAACAGACAGACAGCCGATTTAGATATAAAAATTTAGCAAAAAGTTAAGATTCTAGCAGCTGTAAAGGGGCTTTGTCATTTATCTAAATTAATAAATAACAAAATTAATATATCTGCTGTAAAGGGGCATTGTCGTACAAATAATAATAAAGATAAATTATAGCTGCTGTAAAAGGGCATTGTTAATTAACAGTTAAAAATAATAATAATAATAAATAAATGAAAAAAATAGCTGCTGTAAAGGGGCATTGTGTTATTGCCTTCTATCACCTTTATCGCCTTCAAAATCTTTTAAATATCCATGATATTCCTTCTAGCTAACCTCCTTCCTCCGAGGTCCAAGGTTGGATCCGAAACTGATCCGTCGGAAGTTTCCGATGAGTTCCGAAAAATTCCGAACTCGTAAATCTAATTTCGCGCCCACCTCGGGCCGAGCTCATATTTGCTCACAATTCCGCCTAGCATTCCCTTTTTGTTTGAGAATCGACCGTTATGGAAAGTTATGGCTAGAGAGGGTCCTGCGTTTTGTTATTGCGAAAGATATTCGCTTTCCTTTTGTAGGGAAATTGCAACAATGGAGATTAGATTGCTATTCAACTCGAAAAAAAATTTTGACGAAGATTATGTGAAATAAAAATTGAAATAAGTAAACCCGGATTTTTCCTATATTTAGAGGAGTAATAATTGAGGCTAAAGAATTACCGAATAAGAATAAGTTTATTTGTGCGGTAAGATTACAAAGGATTCATAGTCCATACACCGGTAGGAACTTAAGCATAGGTTATATTAAACTAACAATGTGGAAAGGTCCACCAGGAAAGCGCAACAGAGGAAGACCCTTTACACGCTGGGAAGACGACATCAAAAAAATTGCGGGACCACAATGGCATCAAATAGCTCAAGATCGTGACAAATGGCAATCCTTGGAGGAGGCCTTCACCTGAGTAAGGGGTTCCTGCCATACATAAAATAAATAATTTTCATAGTTAAATATATTATACTTAAAAGTTAAATTATGTACATAGTAGGAAATAAAAGGCTTTTTTATTTTTATTTTATTTATATTAAACTAAATAAAATTAGTTTAGCAACAACTTAGTTATAATAAACGCTGACCTCCGAACTAGCAAGTCCCTGTATCTCGGAGGACAGATCTCTTCTGTGACCAGTGCAAATGAACATGTAACAGAACATGGGAAAATATGAAACTGTCAAAATTTGAAAGAAAGAAAAATAAGAACAATAATAAAGGTTAGTATAAGGGGTGGTGGGAATGCATAGAATAGAATAGAATAGAATATGTTATTTTGTTGTTATTAATCTGTGATTCACTACTGCTCCAAGGCAACGAGATCTAAATGATAAATTTATAAACAATCACGACTGTAACATATAATAGTCTAGTCGCCCCAATAGATATATAGTTAAACATGTTTAAGTACCATAAATACCTATCTATAAATAAATATTTCGTATTCTGTTAGAGACCATCCGTGACTTGCAAGAAACGTCCCTAATGTTAAAGCTTTCTTAAGTCTCGTGTCATCTCTATCTAGAACGATGGCGTAGAAAAGGATAGCTTAATTTTAATGAATAATAAAAGAGTATTTAATCATTCACACATTAGTAAAAATTTACAACATTTTTATTTTCTTCTAAATCTTAACCTATAAACAATATATATAACACGTATTACCCTATGTGTCTAATGAAATGGTCGAGACCTCAGCGACACGCTGGTTTTCTGGTCTCCCTAATGTGCTAGATGGAGAGTTGGTTGCGGGACACAACACGATTATGTGGTCAAAACTCTATATGTAACTACTAACTACTTATTGTCATTCATATTTTTTTAAATATAATGACAACTTAACTTTAAGGACGTTTACTTACGTTTACTGTATGCAACTGACAGTAAAACTAACAGCTACATTCATAATAATTATAAATAGTAATTATCAAGAATTGGGGGCATACAATTCTTAAAGGTTAATTTAAACACTGGTTCCAATCCAATTACGGTACGAAAAATGACATTAAGGAAAATATTAGAAAAAAACTTGGACAGTTAGGTAAGTCTCAGAATTCTATTTATAAATCTTTTATAAGGAACGAACAGTTATTAAAGAAATTCAAGATACTCTATTTCCAAGGACCCTGCGACGAATTTAATCAAATGAAAAATATATGCGACACGAGAGCTAGCGGAATAGGGTCACGTAGTGCCTACGGAACTCCAAAGTGCTAATAAATAATAAGGATATTGCAGGTAAACAGGGGAAAAAAGGAATAGGATATGGGTTCATTCTATCCGAAGGAGTTGGAAAATACCATGTCTCAAGAGGACTTCGTATAGAAAAAAATTCAGTACATCAGGAAGGCGTGTTTTTTTTCTAATACAAGGCATTCAGAGAAATAAGTTTAGGTTTGAAGATTAGGTCAGAAGACATAATCAGGAGAGACATTGTAACTATAATCAATAATATTTAGATGGTACTAGTACAGCAGCGTTGTAGCTGGATACATATAGTGAAGACTCGAAAATACACATACAAATGTACACACCCTTTCACTATCTTCTACACAAACATGCTCACACACATTTCCAATAAACACATTCATATACACACACACCAAAACTTATTTCTCCGATTGTTTTAAAATAGGAAATCTGTAATTGGCAGTATGTTTTAATAATGGACATTTTTGTTTTTATATTTAAGTGCTGTGGATTTTATAATAAATAAATAATGTAAGTAACAGGTACCAGGAACAGATCATATTCGATATAAGTAAGTACAATACAGACTATAAATAATAATAATAATAAATAATAATGCAAGTACGAGTATTTATGTCATCTATTTGTACTTTGAAATAATAAAATTAAAGTCGCTCCTTTAACGCAGTTCTAGCCAGTCTTCTATCTCTTTGAGGTAAACATAAAAAAAACACAATTTGAGGCAGGTACGAATAGCGGAACTAATACAACCATCTCTTAGGTGCTCACCTACAAAGGAATATCTCATTAACTCCAAAAAAAGGGGTTCACCCTTTGCGAAAATTTGGGACTACTGGAGGGCGGCAATAAATTACATTAATGCCAAATTAATTAAATCCGAAAGCGGAAACGCCACCGAAACCCTTTCTCGGCGAGAATTTAATAAAAATTCATAAGTCCACAAAAGTGGGGCTTGATTACGGATCCCAAAATGAGATAGCTGCCGTTAATTAAGATAATAATGGGTATGTCTTAAGGTACAAGGTTACTATTACGTTTCCATACAAATTATTTTACACATTCATGTCGTACTTGTGGAGTATTTTACTGGAATATTGTTAGTATTAGTTCAAACATGCTGTTTTACTGTCGCCAATATAAAAATAGGACACTTTAGAACCATTCATATTTTCAACTTACAGTATTTGTATGAATACCTTCAAATGTATAGATATGATCTAAACATATGATCTATTAAAAGGGCCAAGTTCAGCTGAGTGTCGCTAGATGTATAGATACTTATACCTCTACCGACGCTAGTTTTCAACCTGACCCGTTCCACTTATAACTATAGAGAGCAACAATGTCGTTATGTCTGTTTGTCTGTCCCAAGAAACCTTTTAATAAAATAAATTGAATACATTTTTGAATTAGCGATTGCAGCATGTTTGATCTGATGGTAAATAATATTTCAGTAAAATATAAGTGAAAGATGAAAACCAGCGTCGGTAGATGTAGGTATCTATACATCTAGCGACACTCAGCGGAACTTGGCCCTTTTAAAAGAAAAGTGACTTGCGCTGTCGAGAAAACTAAACAGGAAACCGACACCAGGCATCCACTTCATAGTCACACTGCCAAACCATCTCGTCTCAAAAGCCGTAACGGGTTTCTGCGAAGTGTTTCTCCCATCGACCCTGGAAAGAACCCGCCAGAAGTAAGATGCAAGCTGTGGCGGGAGAAATACCCACCCAAATTTCATACCGCCAAAAGAAGACCTACCACCGGGTTTCAAACTCCCGTGGCCAACCTGGAAAATGCTTAATCGCCTGCGAACCCAGGTTGGCTGTTGCGGAGATAATCTTCACAATTGGGGGTTTTCCAGCGATCAAGTAAAGTGTGAGTGTGGTGTCTCCCCTCAAACCATGTAGCACTTGCTCTGCTATCCCGCGTGTCCGACCACCTGCACGCGGGAGGACCTTTCGAGGCCAACCAGAGGGCTATCGATGTGGCTGCCTTCTGGTCGGGAAGAAGAAGTACAATATTGAACGAATACGACATGAATATGAAAGGAAACTGAATCGTGACGTCGTACCTTAACGTTATTCTCGTACTCCTATATATACTTACCGCGAAAACAGATGCTTCTGTACGTATCTTTTCAGGAAAGGCAAGTTTAGATAAGGAGCTAAAACGGCTGTAAAGGCCTTTAAATTATGTTTCAAAAGTTTTTAATCATTAGACTTTGAATAAAACGGTAGAATCAGATTATAGACGAAATCATAACATTTCAGTACTTACGTATATACAGACCAAGGCATTATATTCTTAAGTGTTTCACATGGTATTTCCTGAGAAATTTTGGAAAATTTCTGATGGAATGAATTCCGTTACGCTCTTTTTCTGTTCCTCACGAATAAAGAAAGTGATATTTGCACAGATTCTTGATCTATTACTGACCTTTGATCTTATTCTCTGTAAATATCATTTACTTTAGAAAAAGAGCGTAACGGTATAAACAATTTCTTAGGAATCACTCAACAGATATAAACATTGTTTTTTGTTCAGCTATAAACACATGTCGTTTAATATAGGAAGCCTTCAAAGATTTTGAAATTCAGAGGAGAGGGCCTGCTTCTAATTTCTGTGACTGATATACGGCCAGACTAATAATTCCTCTTTTTTAGTTGGGTGTTAAAAAGAGACTGCGGCGCCGTTGCTTTGGTTTCCCCCGAGGGACAGTAACTGTTAAAACCACATAAAACTCTTTAACGCCTGTGGATCAATCACCGAACGTGACACAGAGTAATCCCATCACCATCAATAATGTGGAATTAGGCTTTCTTCACACTAGCGAGGTATATGAATCCGTCACAAATATCTATAGCAGGCACATAACCTTCTTGATGTAAAGAAACTTTAAAAAAATGTAAAGTTAAAAATACAGACTCTACTGAAGTCGGCTCTTGTATAATTTTGTTGGTCGCCAACAAAGACTTCCAGTAGAGTCAGTTACTATTTTTAATTTTTTTGTCACGTTTTGTAAATAAATAATTATGAAAATGAACAGGTTTAAATGTTTTAACTCATAATTTTCCCTAATTAAAGCAATTAGGATTGACAATGTTTGAATAAATTTCATCAAAATCGGCTAGAGGTAGTTACCGAGAAATTTCGATACAAATCCACATACATATACTCGTATATACGTGACGAATTGAGATTCTTCAACCGGATATCTGGTCCGATATCCGATCCAAATCCGGTCTGATATCTAATCCGATATGTTTTTTTATATTGAACATTTTACGTAGGTACTGAACAATTTGCGTTTAGCACGAGACGTTCCTTTTTTGTCGTCCATTAAAAATAATAATTAGACTTCGGCTATACCCAGGGCAGCATTGTAGTGATAGAAAACCGAACAGAGTAAAATAACTGTAAATCTCTCACAGTTATTTTACTCCTGTATGTCCTGATCGCTGCTCACCACGTCAGTATGAGAGTATCCTCACTGGCTGACCTAGAAAGGGCCGATACTATCGTAAAATTTGACAAATGACACGTTTATACTCGTACAGTCGGCGTATTGACTACTAATCGATCTGTTGTTTTTAACAGCTAATTGTCGAAATAACACAAATATTTTGAATGTAAATAGGTTTACAAACTGAATAAGCTGAAAGACAGCGAGTCGTACGTAGGATTAAAATACTTTTCTTTGTCGATATGATAACAAGACTATTTGACGCCAACTTCGCAAAAAAAATCCTTGCATACTGTATGCATTGACTTTGTTTGTGTTTGGCTAAACGAATTCCAGATTCGCACACACCTCGCAAATGGAAAAATTACTTTCAAAAAAAATTTACTTATTTCTCCCCCGCCGCGTTTGCACTTCACACGCCGTGATACCTTTGTTTTACCAGCGCGAAAAAAGAAACAAGAAAAAATTGCGTTGTCATATGCGAGACACGTGTAAAAAAATTCGGAATTTTCCTGAGGCACCTACGTATTCATTATTTAGGAATGTACAGTCAACCACAGCTCAACCTACTTAAAACGTCAAAATTTGTGAATCTGAATTAAACCATGTTACGCTGACATAAGGTTGAGATTTGATCGAAGATATTTGACAGATGGTATACATTTGCTAGTGGTCGACTGTACCTCGCACAATGGGGTCGCGTCGAAAATAGGAGAAAATTAGGATTTGTTCTGCCATGGGCTGGTGTTATTTTTATCTTTGTTATATATAATTAACTACAAGGACTTTTTTATTAAATACCTTGCGATTCATTCTCATATTAATAAAATATGCAGCACAAGGGTCTTAAAATCTTAATACATATGTATGATTTAATAATTTATTATAATCTCTTATTCATGTATGATCATATAATATACATTTTTAAAACTAATTGTAACACATGAAAAGCAATAAATGGTATGAGTATGAGTATTGCACAAAATTAGTGTGATACAATGCGTACAAAACGATCAATACAATCTAGGCGGTCTTATAGCTAAAAGCGATCTCTCCCAGACAACCTTTTGGTGGAGTAATTTTGGTAGAAAAATGTAGGTTGTGCACCATTTACATTAAATAATAAAATAAATAATTAATAATTGCTTCATCTGAATTCCATTGGAACACAGCAACCGTGATTTTCCGACAACGGACTAAATAAATGAAGTAGCTATTCAGTCCTCTTCTTTTACGTCAATGCGAAATTGTTGGTAATTTAAAATTTACATTTTAAATTTTGTTACCATTTTAATCACATCCATAACCTTCTTTTTGTTACACCTGCTCAAAAATAGGCCCATTTATGGACCGAAAACTGTACGGGAAGAGACACGTTGCTTCCGATCGTGGGATTACTCAACATGGTGGTATTCAACATTCAAATCGCTACCTATTATACAAAATCCAAACAAACTGTACCTTTTAATATAAACGAAATATTTCATATAAATACATGATGATATTTATATTAAATCTTAATAATATAATTTTAAAAATGAATATTCAAATATTTAAAGATGTTATTCTAATTTATAGTAACTTCGATTTATCTTATCTTATGATAGGGGACCGGGAATAACTCCAGCGGCACTTCGACCCTTGAGGATCTTTTGTGCCAACCCCATTTTACACACTGGGCATCTCAGTGTGCAGGTTTACCCACGATGTTTCCCTTCACCGTTAGAGCAGACGGTAAATGTAAAATCTCATTGGTACACGGCACTGGATGGTTTCGAACCCCGACCACCCGCATGGGAGTCCGGTGTCCTAGCCACTGTGCCACCGACGCTCTCTAGTAACTTCGATAAAATAGTTCATTCATTTGAGACCATGGACGTATGAAATGGGATATGGAACACTCAACCACTCAAACTCAAAAATATCGTGTCTATCACTTGCGGGAAGACCATGTGTCACACTCTTGTATCCACAACACTAGCCTAGGCCTTGTGTTGTGAAATAAGACTCATAGCGTCAATTTGGTCCTTCCCGCAATAGTTAGACAATCTACTCGTATTATGGTATACACGAATTAATTTTCTTACTACTTGATTGTAGGTTCCAAAACGTTCAAAAAGTGTTCATTTGAATAATTTGTGTTAAAAGCCTTTCTTTCAAAATCAACCACAATTTTTAATCTGCTCACAGATCGCTAATAAGGCATTTGTATCAAGTAAACTCATAATAAAGCCTACATATTACACATGGTGTGTTCCTGACATAAACTAACACGTGCAAGGGAGAATCCATCATGGACAGGGGAACCCTAATGGCAGGGAAAATAAATAACTATCCACCGACTTAGACACAAAGGACTTGTCAAATGCATCAAATCTTTGATGTAATTGCCCGCTGCGACGGGGAAAAAGTGTCATTACATCGTGTTATTCTAATATTTTTTATTGTCTTTGATCACTTTGATGTTGGACCAACAGGGTTTATACACGTAATACTCGTAAGCTTGCATATGGAGAAAAAAATGGTAACCCTTATGTACCTCTTGGTGCTAGCGCCGTTCCTTCCTTCATGATTATAAGCATAGGGGAAGACTTTACTAATTCAACAGGTGCATAACTGCGTAATAAATTTTATATTAAGGTTGCATAAAGTACTTGTATGAGAACAACTGTGTATAGGTACCTATGATCCTTATTCTAAGATAGGTACATATAAAAATCATTACACATTACACAGAACTCGTATCATCATCATCATCAGCAGCAGCAGCCTATTCTAGTCCACTGCTGGACATAGGCCTCTCCCAGGGCGCGCCATTGAGCCCGATCTTCGGCTCTTCCCATCCAGTCGCTGCCAGCCACCTTGCGCAGATCTCGTATGCATCGAAATAAAGTGACAAAATTATTCTATTCTTCTGGGTGTCATTTGATTACTTTCCTTTTTTTAACTGCAAATACATTTAATACAAAACTTATAGAGTCGTTAACACAATAAAATTAATAAAAACATTATTAATAACTCCTTGAATTTCGAGTCTGAGAACCGTAACATAATTAAAACAGTAATTACCTATAATACTCTTATGAAAGCCGTAGCACTACGCGTAGTGGCGTAGAGCTCCATGGAGCTACGAAGTGCTACGCTATTCGACCAAGTAGAAATAAAATAAGTTAATAACTAAGTAGAAAATTGAACTACATTCATTTTTTGTACATAGTTGATAACACAATTTATTAATAGATTTAAATCCTTACTTGGAATAGGGAATATGCATGTAATCTTGAAAATTTGAAACTATTTTTTTTAAATTAATTATAATCTTTATTACACACATAGACAAAATACAAACAAAATAATTAATAAACGAAAAAATGAAATATGTATAAATGGTGTAGCATAACTCGTTTCGAGTTTTCTCCCTGCTAACCATCGGGATAGAGAAAGGTGATAGATTCGAGCAGGCAGAGTATGTGTACATGTGAATAAACATATATATAAATATATATACATAAAATACATAAAATATACTAAATATAATACATAATAATACTAATACACAGTATATATAGTTACATACAATACATATACCCACTTGCTACATAATATACATACATATATACCAATACATAAAATAATAAATAAAGTATAGAATTCATAAGGATAGATAATGCTCCTTTACTCTACTCTTGAACACTTCCAAGGACGGACTTGCACGTATAGCATGTGGGAGTGAATTCCACAACCTTACTGCATTTTTTTTTGTATTAATTGGCCTCAACAAAAATAATGACGACATTATATTTTCAATCAATCAATCAATCATTTATTCGTGAACATAGGTAATAATAAGTATACAGTTTAAATGAGTTGGTATCACTATGCTCCGTCGTTTGACATAAAAATATTTTCAATAAATTGTTAATTGTCAATATTATACAAATTATTAAAATTAAATTAAACAGTTGACTAGTAGTAGTAGTATTAATAGTAAGTAATAGTAGTCGTAGTATTAATTCCTAAACACTGATTATGGACACACACATAGATCGGACGTAAGGTTAATAAAAATGGGGCAAACACTGATTAAATATCTTTGTCACTTAAAAAATCATTTACTGAATAATATGTCTTGTCAACTAGCAGTTTGTTCAGCTCGCGCTTAAATGAGTTTAAACAGTTAGACTCTCGTATGGATTTCGGTACCTTATTATATAACTTCGGTGCCATAACAAATACTCTCTTTTGTAAGAAACTAGTCCTAACCTTCGATAAACAACAGAGCTGATCACATCGACGTTGACTTTTAATAAATTCAAAAAAGTGTATATTATTTTTTACGAAAACTACATAAATGTACAGCGACGGCATTGTCAATATTTTTAGGTTTTTAAAATATTTTTATTTGGTTACGTAGATTTTGGAATATTAAAACTAAACGTAATTAAAAAAGCTCAAACGTTCTTCTCTATGGTCGTGACGTAAAGGTCATGTAAACAAATGTTTTGCTAATATGATGCTTACGTGATTTATTTCATTAATCAAATTTATTTTGTATTAGCTGCAGTGTTTAAGCGAAAAACCTTATAAAAACCGATATATTCAGTGAGAAATATAACGAATTCAGTTTTGTTTACATAACCTTTGACGTCACAAGCAGCGCGGGAAATGGCAGCCCGTTTTAATTGATGTAACCAGTATTGAAACTTTAAATATTTTTTCTAAAATCAAAAAGTAATAAAAAATATCTATTTTTTGTGGATTATTAACAGTTTAATAAATAGATTTATTAAAAAATGAGCATATTGCCCATTGCTTAAATATGTTTATTTTTGAAACTTAGAAGCCTCGATTCGTAGAAGATGAACAAAGTGGTCTTCTCGTATTGTGTCAGATCAACAGATTGTAACTCGAAATCTCACTTTCTAAATATCTCCTGATCAACCTTAGATCAAAACCACAAAATATAATTATATTCTAGTAACACATAATCTTGTTTCTTACAACTGCATCTACTTATACAAGATAAATGATTTATTCAATTAGAAACTAGAATACACGTAGCGCTACAGCACTATGAACTTCGTAGCTCTTGCTACGGACGGATGCATGCTCTACGGAAGCAGGATGCAACAGCGTATAATATTAAATACATAAGTACATAAACATGTATAGGTACGTATGTAATAGTAGTATACACACGCTACATTTTGTATATAAACTTAATTTTGTTCGCAGTATGTTTTGAACCAGTGGTGCGGTCCATTTATTAATGCTTGTAACTAAATTAGTATTTTTATTTGTGAAATGGTACCTATTACTGTTATCTTTCATTTTTCTTTCTATTACTATTCAGGACTAAATACTACTGTTATTACGATTTCTTATTCCTAAACAAATGTATAGCTAACTGTTTTTTATTCCGCATAAAAATACCGGTTTCGGTCAAAGCAAGGGAGTTTTATCATGGCATCTAGAATACAAATACATTGTCATTTTAACCGATTTTTTTTTATCAAGCTTCCAATATAATATTCAGGCCACTGAGAACCTACATATGCCTATTGTAATCTTCGATTAAAATCAGCAACAATTACACATCAAACAGATTTATACGTGTTGCAAATACATTTCAGAGCGCTGAATTGTATAACCCACAAACATTGACGATTCCAACAAAGCTATCTCGTCAGATTGTTGATAGCCAGTACAATTTCCATTTTCCGGCCGACAAATTGTTGTCGCCTACATTTTTAAGCCCATATTTCTATCTACAGCTGCAAGTATAAATTTGCACTGCACTCACAAAGAGTTCAAATATTGTCGACTCAAATGTTTTAGTAATAAGGTTGACTTCAGGCTGTACGATGGCTGTGTCAGTGTTAGCACGATAGGGAATGGCCTGGAGCAGTACTGGATATTGCTTTGAATGTTTTTTCGTCCGATTGGTACGTGACTGATGGAATGTATTTGAATTCGTGTTTCGGTTATTTGTAAAAGTTTAGATTGGCTGCCGATGAAAAATTGTGTGGCATCAAAAGTTATTGAAGCTGGTGTCATTATTTTTTATGAAAACCAGTATCTATAGGTACTAATCGTACTAAAATACGGTAAATTTCAACTTCACACTACAACGAATTTAATTTCAAGCCAGATGTTGCTCACGGTTTAGCGCGCGTTGACATCAAGTTTTTTATTTTAATAGTTTTCCAAAGGAACCTAGAATTTTTTATGGTAACAGATATTCCACGATTGACCTAGGGTCGAAATATTTACGTCACATGGTGTAGAATTTGGTTAGGCGTAATTGAGTAACAAACAGACATCTTTTCGTTTTTAAATAATCATTTACCTCCGTTTCTCCCCACATTATAAAAGGCATAACAATAATATCACAAACTCGAATCATGAACGGCAGTTTAAAAATAAAACGTTTTGCCGGCGCCTACGCCTGCCACCGCCTGTAGAGGAAGCGATTTCGATAACAACATCCGTCGAGCTATTTCAGGCTTTCAGGCGCTATGATCGCTGAAAAAATCGCTATTTCATGCTTCCCGGCGCTTCACGCGCTGAAAAAACCGTTCGATTCCGGTAGAGTAACGCTCAAAGGCAGCATATTAATTTTAACGGTTTGAATAGTGAAACAGTAGTCGGGAACATTTTGTTTGTAAAACATTTAGGTAAAGTATTTACGTATATAAATGGTTTATATGCTAAATACAAATCATATGTACACGTGATTTATAAATGATTGTTCCCATAATATTTATAAGAACCATAAGCTCCACAGAATACCTTGATCATATTATGTCGATTCGCCTACGACAACCGATATCAATTAGGGGATTTATTTAGGTAAACTGTAATCGCCATAAGTAAGTACCTACTACACTTGAATCATACTTTTATACTTATTAAAATTAATGTAAGTCAGATTTTACGTACCTTCTTTTAACAAATATTAAAAATCAAGACTATTAATATCAAAATTCCACAATAATGGTACCGCGTACCGACGAACAAAATAATTAAAAAGTTTTAGTTTTACAATAGTTGCCCATACATTCACAATCCAATACATTTTGTAGTGAATACAGGAATCAATTAGCTCGAACGCGGTCAAAGCGGATATTGCACCGGCGGATGTGAGATAACGGCCGCCATAATGAAATGCGGCCGTCAAAATGTCCCGTGAATTTTACGAGTAAAGTTTACAGTTTCCATTGACAGATTACTGAATTGAAGAGTATTTATAAGTTGCAATTATCGATTATGTAGTGATACAGGAATCAATGGTCGGATTAGCTCTGAGCTCTGACCATAAACATAGTTTTATACCTACGGCGCTCTGATGTGGTCAAAGCGGATTTCGCACCGGCGGACGCGAGTTAACGGTCGCCATAATGGAATGCAGCCGCTAAAATTTTGATAGATTTCTAATTATCTGTTGCAATTATTAGATTACAACTAGAACACCTTTTGAATACAGGAATCAATTAGCTCTGTCGTGGTCAGAGTGGATATTGCACCGGCAGGCAAAAGATAACGGCCGCCAAAATGTCTAATGGATTTTATAAGTTTAGGTAAAGCATCCATTGTTAGATTTATAGAATAATAAGTAAGTACACATACATACGAGTATAATCATTTTCATTGTGAATAATTTTATTACGAATTAATTCAAGATTTTGGACGACAGAATGCGTGTGTTGATGGAAAGAATTTTATGATATTCTGTATGATGTGTGCCAATTACTGCGATTTCTATTATTTGATGACAAGACCAATAATTCAATTGCTTTTTTTCAATATTTCGTATAATTAAGTAACATTTTGTCGACCAAAAAATAATTACTTACTTATATCCTTATATCTAGTTACTCCAGCAATTTGTAAGCCCATAATTTACTTTTACAGTATATATTACTAAATAATGTGATGTATGCAAGACATACCTGCTAAATTACTTGAAGCTGATTATTGGATCGATAAGAACATTAAATATTCCCAAATTATTAAGACGGTAAAATTAAATTCCAGAGACTGTTTAAGAGACTTTGTAGATACTAAGTGGCACAATTTCTTGAATACGAACAGAGATATTACCTACTGCTAAACTTATAAACGCTTCTTGTGAAATTGAATTAATGTAGAGTTGGCAGAAAATCAACAGTGTCGGATAAGTACCAAAGGAGAAATGACTAATTAATAACTTTAAATTAAAAATTTAAGAAACCCCCGACGACGTGGATATCCCCTTACTTTTTCCTGGTCATCATCAGGTCCTTAAGATTCCAGAGGTGGGAAGGTCAGCATGGTCATAAACATTTGAGCTCAAACTCGAACCCCCTAACTGTTACCGTTCCAGATATCCCATCATACTCCAACATCCATTTTTCATCTGAAATGGCTAAGAACATTTAGCAGGTTAGACCTGCGACGCCTGAAGGCGGTGGGACGCTCCGGGCTACGCTCTAGGTGGACCTCGCCATGGCTATCTTAAAATGTCTAGATCCACATCATTTTCATTTGTTTTTTGGCAGTCATCTTTGATTTCCTACAACTTTAGTTCGAGAAGTTCCCATTTAACTATTATAGTTTCGGCGGGAAACCCATTTTTGTAGAGGAAAATATAAATCAACAATAAGCAGTACTAAAGTTCAACTCTTGCCTAAACATTGACAGATGATATTTCTTTTTTCCTGTGTTTTTTGCTATACGTAGATTTTACCACACACAGGCGGCGAAATCAACTTGGTAGACTCTAATAACGACTCTTCTGCGAAAAAGTCTCCTCACATATCTATTAGTAGCATGCAAAAGATCTATGTAAGTACACTACGTTGTATACTTAATAAATAACTTATAAATGAGAAATAATAATCGTTGCTAACCCTACAAAACTCACACGAATAAATGAATGAAGTTTATTCATCCGTAGACAGTACATTCTAATAGCCCCCATGGTAATGGGGGCTCCCGCCCCCTCTTTCTTCCTAAATAATTACCCGGGCACAGTTTGCACAATAAATATTACTTATACCAGCGATTCCGGCTCATATTAGCTACCTTGGAGGGACTTAATGTCTTCATTAGAAATTCGATGGTGAGTTTCGTTACTGCGTAGCGGCGGTTCTGTTGGGAAGTATATTCTGTAAGTACCTACATATACCTATATTATTAGGTGAAAATATCGACTTTTCACATAAACTGACTTACCGATAATTAGTACATTAGTTAAGCCTTTCCCACTGAGCCCGATGTATAACTCATCTAAAACAAGCTGCTTTGGTTTCTAGACTCGAGGCTTTAGTAGAAGACTCCAAAGACTGAGCTTTATATCACGAGCTATTGAGCTGAAAACCCTAAAGACTGAATTATTAGATTAAGTCTTGTATTTCAGAACTCGAGTCTCGAGTCGATTCTTAAAAGGTATGATTATGAAGCGGGTTTTAGACATTGATTTTAGACATTTTTCGTTATAGACATAGCGCTCATAACCCAAATCAGGATGAAATATAAATAATCTACTTACTACTATAACAACATATTGCCTTCTAGGAGAATTCTCCTGATACGGAAACGTAATTTTATAAGGAAAGCTCACTTACTCAGCTCATTATGTGTAAAGAATACCAAATAAGCGTCTACATTACACAACCACTCACATAGATACTGATAGATATGTAGGTAACAAACAAAACAGTAGTTTGATGCTACCAGGCTAATGATGGGCAAATAAGCACCTTCGGTAGAACAAAGCTAATATGTACCACCGCCATGAATGTCGATGACTCCCTATTGGATGTTAGGGTGGTCAGGTGAATTATTTTTCTTATCCTTATAAAATATATAGATGAAATTATGTGGCTGGTCTTCAAAAGTTGCAAGATTTAAAGAAAATAATAATATTATACCCACTCTGTATATTATGATTACTAACGTAGCTATAAGTCAATTGCCTGAAGCAACGTAAGAATTAAACATTAAATATGAGTATGAAGAAGTGAAGTGTTTCTATCTATCTATCTATCTATGAAGAATAGAATATTTTTTAATGTATTATAAAAAACTTATTATGAAGTCAATGTAAGTAGCGGTGACTTTCCAATATAAATAAAATCATACTTTGTTCCTTTCTACAGCATAGTTACACATAAAAAGAAATAACACAGACTTTTAGAAATTGTATAGATCTTTACAACTGTTGAAAGGCATGGGAATTAAACCGAACATAACGTAGTAAGTTCCACTGAAAAATCAATATAAAATATTACCCTAAAAAACGGGGAATCAGTATCTGGTAACACTGACCGTTCGCCGTTGATTTTAAAACAATTATGGTCCCTCTCTCGCAACGCTACCCCCGTCGTTATTTTGGGATTACCTACCCCGTGTAATTTTCTTGTGTTTGTATTTACATAGTCTAGATTTACGTATGTTAATAGTGTTTCCGTGTCATACGAAAATAATATTTCCAATATAAATCGGGGTGGGTAGAATTCGGGGCTACTACTGATGGATTTATTATGTCATGAATTCAAATTTCGTCCTCGGTGCTCACTATCTTGGTCAACCTGGTTCGAACCGATGTCGCTTTTCTGGGCTTCTTTCTTTCTTAAACGATGAAGACCACCAGAAAAGACTTGCTCTGCCAAAATCAAAATTAAGTCTACACAGTTCTGGACCGTTAATTATGTCTATAAAATAATAGAATTTCACAAATCATCGACATTGAATTAAAAGACTCGATATTCAATAAAAGATTAAAGTTATATCTTCTTAACAAATGTTTCTATTCACTGCAGGAGTTTATTGATAATAAAACCAATACCTACTTAACTACTAACTAATGTATAACTTATAATGATTTAATTTAATGTATCCCGTTAGCATTTATTATTATTATAATTTATTATAATCTCTTATTTTATGTTATATTGCGGTGCCCTGTTTAGGGTTTCATGTATGATCATATAATATTATTTTTTTAAACCAATTGTTACACATGAAAAGCAATAAATGGTATGAGTATGAGACGTATCCTCTCCGCTCCCGAAAGTGGTTTTGGTCGGTCGCAAACATGATTTAATCTATTAATTTTAAGGTTCTTCTTCTAAAGTCGAAAGAAAAAATTCTTTCGACTTTTCACTTACAATCAACGTCAGAACTTTATTAATATAGCAAACTGTATTTTATGTAAGCATTTAAGACAATGGTTAATTTTCAGCTTCTTTGAAGAACAAAATGAAGTTGTGACTTTCCAAGGAACTATGGCAACTTATCCCTAGAACTCAGCAGAACATCGTTAACGACACTTAATTATTCTGTGACCAAATGACGTCAATACGCCAGGGTTGCCTACAACGTACAAACACTCCCGACTTTCCCACTCAGGCTTGTTGTTCCGAAACAGTTGCCGAAGCCCGACAAGGCCCAGATTTTCATATAATTTGCATAATCTCCGCCAGCGGCACGGGGCGGACGACCTTGCAGCCAAATTTACAATCCGCCCCTAATCATAACATGGGGACAACCCTGAAGTTTTATTGTTTTACTGCATTTGACAACGGTTGGGGTTTTACGTACCGAATTTACATAAAGTATACAAACTTTAGAGCACTTAATAATTTTTTTAATGATTTGTTGCAATATTTAAGATTTATTTTCTAGCCACGTCAATAAAGAAGTAGCAACTCTAACCAAAATTAAAGTTCTAATTTTTCAGCAATTATCTCTGACACTTGAGTGCGCCAATCTTTTATTTGAGAAATGACAACCCTAAAGCTTATCGAGCAAAAGCATGAATAAAGAACGCTTAATGTCACCATTAAGCTGATTTCTGATGTTATTAATTACGAGAAAGTCAAAGTTTTTGGGGTGGTAATGTTACCTTATTATTATTAATTTGATATCACGCTAAAACGCTTCTCACACAGAAGTTATTTTCGTTAAGAAATCCAATAAAAGCTTATTTGATTTGAGGAAAAAAACATGTAACTTGAGCTCGTTGAAATTGAGGAAGGAAATGAGAAAAACATAATAGTTTATGGAATAAAACGAAGCCAAGGAATACTTAAGTTGAAGACACACTGATGAGGATGTAGGGGCAATGACTTATAATAGGCAAGTCCCGAGGCTTTACTACAGCTTGAATAGCAAAAGAAGGAAAACAGTTTTAATTTAAAAATTACGTCGTGCATTATACCGTCGAATTAAAATATGTGAACATTATATTTGCATAATAAATTCGAACTATAATATATTATATTACACAAGGGAAGTGTTAAGAAATATTTATAGCTTAAACAGATGCAAATAATTAAATTATATTGAAAAGAGAATACAATTTTCGAAGATAAATTATGACAGAATATTGAAGTGAATAAATTGAGCAAATATTACATTTTCGCTCAGTTTTCTGTCAGTTAAAGGGTCCATGTGCCTAAAGTCGAAGAGTGTTTAACCTCCAGCCCTCCTCATTCAAATTACTTTGAGTCAAGTGACAGCCCTGTTTAAAACGTGAGTCGTAAAAATTCCAGGGCTGTCGCTCATCTACATCATCATTAAACATCAGCCCATGTCGTCCGGCTGCAGGGTATAAGCCACCTCTATTTAAGTGCGAATTATTATCTACGAGACGCAGTATTGGAAAGTAAGGATTTTCAAAGACATCGTCTACAAGATTTTGAATAAGTTTGGTCCTGGTACAAAATTCAGCGAAGTAAGAGACTTTGGATATGGTAGGCCTATTTACACCTACAATATGCAAAGTCTCTTACTCCGCTGGCTCAGTGATTCGAAGTGCGCCTTGGTCTCCTGCACCAAAAACGCCATTGTTCCCTATCTTGAGCCATCTTCTACCCCCAATAATTATAATAATTAATAATGGATTTTAGCAAAGTAACGCCTGATTCCATCTCCTTCCCATTGCCGGACTGGAGCTCATAAAACTCTAAGGGTATTTAACCTCCAGCAATCACTCAAATTACTTAGAGTTAAGTCGACAGCCCTGTTTAAAACGTGGCTCGTATAATTTCCAGGGCTGTCGCTCGTCATCATTACGTGCGAGTTGTTCACTACGAGACGCAGGATCTCATTAACACAAGTGTCTGTGTTTTCAACGGGTTGCATACAAATCTTGAAATTCACACTGTGTTACGTTTTACGTGAATATGTTTTCTGGTTTGCAGGTAACGTGTATTTTTTTCTAAAAAGTTTTCATTTCTCCTGTTGTAAGAAATCCTATTTTAGGCGAAAAATAGCCAACTTAAATTGTATTACTTATCATAATTTGATGGATTATATCAAACGAACATTACCCATACAGACAATGATAGATGACGACACTGACCAAGTTGGAAGGTTAGGTTACACCTCTGAACAAAATATCTATGTCCCAAAAATCTGATCGACACTTCAATAAATGTAAAGTTTCAAAAGGTGTCAATAACGTGATTGATGTTCTTGCATGACATAAAAATGCCATCGTTCAAAATGGAGGACACTTTAAACACCGTTAGTGGACATATTATCAAACATCTTTTTAGGATTCCGTAGCTCAAAACGAACAAAACTGAACCCTTTTAGGATCACTTTGTTGCCCGTCTGTCAAGACGCTTTTTCTCAGTAACGGGTAGAGGTATCAAGTTAAAGCTAATATCAAATACAAAGGTCTATAGTCCTTTAGTGCTGTAAAAAATTCAAGCTTCTAACTAAATGCAATAAAAAGATACGGCCATAAATGTCACATATTTTAATACTCGCAGACTCACTCATCAAAACCTATAGGGCACTCCAGTTGACCTATAACCATGAAATTTGACACGAAGCAAGGTCTCACAGCACAAGTAAAAATCGTTAATTAGAAATATTACATAAAATACCCAATTTTACGATTACAAACTTACTTTTGTAGGTGCATACTGCGACCGTGGTATAGTCCGATGTATGGAAAATCTATTCTTTCAACTACTAGTTTGTCATCAGTTCTACATAACAACGGATGATCCGATTTGGGTCCGGTTTTTTTAGTTAAATAGATAATTTTATCAGGATTGATTTTAGCAATGTTTGATAAGAATTAGACCAGTAGTTTCCGATATGTTAGAGTATCTTTGACGTTAGATGAGATAGTTAAACGGTAATAGCTAGATAGTTCAAAATTGAATTCCGACATCTGAAACTTTACCATTTACTCGAACTTGTTCGGTTTGTTTTTATATACATAGGCTAAAACAATTATTTTATTTTATTTGGGTTGCTTACAGCCTTATTTACAAGTTACATATGCATATATAAAATCATAAGCCATTTATAAAGCTTCACAGTTAATGTAAAATTAATAACAAAACAACTCTTAATCTAGGTACCATGTAGGTACTACAAATATAATAGGCATACAATAGTCATCTGATGGTAAAATGTCACCATTGCTTACGGACACATTTACATACATATTATGATTGTGGATCTGTTTAGAAGGCATTCGTATAATCACAAATCCAGAAAAAGAATTAAATAAACAAATTCACAGAAAAAGGCTTGTTGAAACAGTACATCTTATCCATAATTTACTCAACTACTCATATTATGAAATATCAACGTCATTGTTTAAAGAAAATTATATTACATTTCAGTTTTGAAAAGTTCCGTTTTCGTGCAGAGAAATTACACCAATCTCTATGAGATCCCTTGCATGAAGTTTGAAACGCCAGTAATTTATTTTGACAATACGCCAGCGAGTTGCCTCTGCAGTATTATGTACCTACACGATAAGTCTCACATCGCAGACGAAACAAACTCCAATAGAACTCCTCTCCTCACCTACACGATAACATACTCATCCAATTACACTAACAGGGTTGCAAATCCGTAGGCCTTCCAAAGGAAATGGAACCTTGTCGCGGTAAACTGGTGAGTAGTCATTTCAGCCAGGAAAATCCGCTTGGAGAGATCTCGTTATACCGCTCAACTGCTGAACGCAAATTATTCACTAACGCAAAGTACTATCTCGGTGGAATTAAGTTTTGAGTTGACACTTTGTCGCATTAACCGAATTGCATTAACGAGGCAATCCCGTCTTTGTGTGAGACTAAAATAGTTTACAACAACTTTGCTGGATCATTTTGGAGCGCAAGTATTTTGGAGGCATTTGTGTAATCCCGTTTACGTTAAGTTTGCTGTAGTAAGAAAGTGTTTCGCATTTTGAGAGATTGCATTCGATTTAAAGTTTACGCGTGACTTTTGCGGAATTAGAGAAGAATTGCAATTTTCACAGACTTTTGATGATAAAAATTTACCTAAAGGCGCCATGAGGAAGCTTAAATGTGTAAAAAGAGATTCCGAGTGTATAGATCAGGGGTGGCTTAATTTTCGGGCGAGTGCTTATGGATATTTTTAACTAGACACTCTAGACACAGGGGAGTGTAGCATAATGTATTAATGCAGTGCACCTGACCGGTTTTTATTTTTATGCAGAAGTCGGTGCGTGTTAGTTAATAGTAGGTAGGGAATTATATATTAGGTTAGTTAATATTAGTGATCTATAATGTGTTGATGTGTGTGTGTGATGCTGACGCGTACTCACTACGGGAGGGAGAGGGATAAAGGGAGCAATAAGTCCGCCGATAAACTGCTAAGCAGTTTGGCGGTATACACTTATATATTACTGTATTTACTGTACTGTGTAAAAGTTGAATAATAAAAAATCTAAGTTGCGGAAGTTGTGGCTTAGGTTAGGATATAATAAAAATCTATATCTAAATAATCCCAATAAATGTAAAATCAATTTACACTGTATTGTAAAATTTATAACAGGATAATTATAATGAATGGGTAATTTTAGGTAAGGTAATCATAATATTATAAGTGTTCGTAATCTATTCAATTAAATATTCATAGTTTTGAAATCCGTGGCTTTAGTTGAGTCCACCACGCATTTTCATTAGTAATCCATCACACTTGTTGGCTTGTCGTACTTTTCCGATTAAAATTTATTTATTCAAATATCTTCTTCTTCTTCTTCAGGTCCTAGAACACCTAGTGGTGCATAGGGCTGAGACAATATTCTTCCACCGCGCTCTGTCCGATGCCGCAGACTCTATGGTTTCCCAGGATATTTTAGCCGCATCCAGGTCTTTTTGAAGACTACGTTTCCATGTAGCCCTGGGTCTGCCCCGTTTGCGACATCCTCCTGTTGGTTGCCAGTTCAAGGAGGCGTAGGCGATGCTATTTGGGCGACGTAAGGTGTGCCCTATCCACAACCATTTCCTACGGCGGATCTGTTCAGATAAGGGTTTTTCACGCGCCATAGCCCACAGGTTAACGTTAGAGATTGTTTGCGGCCAAAATATCCTGAACATGTAACGCAGGCACTTGTTAACAAACACTTGCAGCTTGCTTTCCAATTCCATGGTGCACTTCCAGGTCTCACAGCCATAGAGTAGAACGCTTTTAACGTTGCTGTTAAAGATCTTCAGCTTCAAGTATCTGGAGAGTGTGTTCGAGCGCATTTTATTAATTTATTCAAATATACCCCCACTTTAATCAAGTTCCGAGTTCAAAAAACAGCCAACCCTCAAAAGCACATAAACACACTAAACTAAAGCCTCAACGAGTAAATAAAGGGACAATATTATCCCCCGATAATCACGACAAGGGCGTCAACAAGGGGATTATCCTATGGGTCTTTACCCCCATTTTAAATAACACAAAATTATGGCACGTAATTAAAATACGAAGCGTCTTCTTTTCTCCATTAGTACAACAGTTTTTGCTGGGTTTTGGATCCCTAAAACCCACATGGTTAACCTTCTATATAAAATCTGTCATCGAACCTCCAGGGTGATGTGTTTGTGACGGTTTCTGTGCCCTGAGTTGTCTGACTCTCTTGATAATGATACGTCAGCTAGGCGTGTTCAGGCAACTACCAGGCTATTCCTCAATGCGAGTAGCACATCAACGTCATCTCTGGGGTTTTAACGGTGTTAACAGGCGACAGAACCCTCGGCTTGTTTTGCTATAGATAAAATAATAGGTAAGCACCTAAACAAATTATAAATACAAAATTACAAACACAGCAGTTATGATACTGCCACGTACGTACTCGTTTATGAACCCCTCACTGACAACATTGCTTATGCGTGCTACCCTCAATCAAGAATGCCGCAACCCTAGCCTAGCCGACAAACATTTGTCTAAGCGCGCTTCAGGGCTGTCACATTGCGAAATTACATCCATTTGTATGCAGATGTCAGTGAGGAATTAAGTCAAAGCGTCTTTGACTCGATGCAAATAACTCGTGAAAATTAAGCCATCTATATGAGTCAACCCTAGCCGTATCGTAGCTATCGTTCTACGCCCATTTGGACGCAGCAATAATTTTGTAATTTGAAAATTTAATAAGCTCTGGTATTCCTGGAATCCTCGGTCTTAATTAGAGGGGTTAAGATTGTCAAGATAGAAGTGCAATGTTCTATTACGCTAAGGTTTCTCGTTACTGGATTTTACCATAATAAATAGGTTTTCTGTGATATTTCTTTCCTTAGGTTTTCATAGGACTATGTGTAATTAAGAACTGATAAATATTGGGGTAGACTATTTCTTGAGTGGAGACTGTGATTAGGAAAACGTAGCGTGGGACATCCTCGGATTAGAGAGCGACGATCAGCACAAATTGGCTGGCAATTACTGGACAACGAAAGCGGAAGAACGGGCCCAATGGTGGGCACTGAACTGAGAACCCTATGTCCAACAGAAGACTAACATAAACTTTAATTAGTATGAGTTTCTGTATGCTTTGTGATTCAAAGCATATATAGACACTGAAATATTCGTCTGGCAAGGTTATGGTTTACCTCAAAACTCCACATATTCGATATGTAAGCGGAATATATATTTATTTCAAAAGATGTGCTGCTGAAAGTTTCTTGCGCCGCTTCTTTCCTTTCAGCTACAGCACCTTACGAAGCGGTGGTAGAGTAAAACGTGATGTTGTAAAAATGTACTTTAAGGTACTTACTTACAATAAAAAAGTTTGATTTAAATTCTAATTTTACATACTCATACAGCTATACTTACTAACTTTTATTTTACTTCAAACTCCATTCTCCAATAATCATTTATAATTAACTTGGAGTGGTTATTATCGACGCACGAAGAAGTCTCCCACGAGTGGTTATTATTATCTATAAGTAATTGTTGTGCGAATGGAGTCCTCGTAAAATTAAAAACAAGATACACAAGAGAAAGTTTAAGTTAAGTATGAGTAAGTTAGTCCGATTTAACAACTCTACACGAGTATCCCGGAAATAACTAACTCTAACTTTTGAACTCGGCTCATATTCACATTGTACTGCAGCTACTCATACGTTAGAATTTCACTCACGTTCACACATTTCCGCAGAAGGGGGTAGACAGTAGATTTGAATTTGACTACCTACCCAGCAGTGATAAATGAGCCATCTGCAGCCGTCAGTAACGTATGACCGGCTGTGTCAGCTTAATTGTGTTGTTTATTAAGGAACAAAGAGGAGCATTTGTCCTGGACAACTGGTTTGTATATTCAAACGACATAGAGTAAAACAGATACTTTATTTTTTTTAGTGTTCCATTACTGCAGCCTAAAGATTCTCCTCCTAGAAGTTACGGTTTAAGACATTTATTTCTCTAAAAAAGGAGACAATCCACTTAGCTTAGGGAAATACAAGATGAACTTTTTGTAATTAACAATATGTACGGTAGACGTGATTTTAAGTTTAGAACTCATAAATTACTAGTATATAATACTCTGTTATCTAATTGAAGAGCTGTAATTTTTCTGAGCTGCGGGTAACCAGAAGACAAATAACACACAAAATATATCGTGCTGTCCACAGTGGCACAAACTTATCTGTTCCGGTGGCTAAAACTGGAACTAACGTTATTAATGTTAACTCTATTCTTTGACAGCTACCAACAGCGACACCATCACCGGATCAGATTAGCCCGTGACGCGTAAAAAGTTCCATACTTTAATTACAGGAGCTAGAAAACATGCAGTTGTGTTTCTTGTCTTCCTTTCTTTGTTGTTCTATCTGACAATTAACGACATTACTAAAAATGTATATGCTTTCTATATCGTGCCAATACTTTTTAAAACCACAATCTATTTATAATGATGCTTACAGTAGGTACAGTATATAAACCTTATGCACACAATCGCAATAAATCTAGTTCCTACATGTACATACCAACATCGCCAACATGAAATACCCATAGGGCCGGCGATCCGAATATTAAATAGTTGAATACCGTGATCAAAGCAAAGCAAAAATAAACAGAATCACGTTCATAAGCCACGGAGGTATGAGCAGCAAACAAAATAAATATGTAGAGAAGGTAAACTTAGCACAAGCGTTCGCTGCGCCAATTCACAAAATCGGACGCTGGTCGCCGTATAGCGCAGTGATGCTGCTCACAGATAAGTATAGACCAACTCTGAATTCGCGAAAAAAATCAGCTGTTTCTTACAATATCTACATGACCGAAATGTATAAAACAACTGATTATTTTTTCGCGATTTTAGTTTTGGCACCATAGTGAAAGTTGTTCATTTAGGGATACTGAACACCCCCTTTCGGCTCAATATGAGGAATTTGTTACAACCTTTATCTGTGATGCCGCTTATGAAAATCCCGCCTATGTAAACGACAACACACTGAGTGTGTGTGCGTATGCGTAAGTGCACCGTGCGGCGAAGGTTAGTTAGTAAGTTTCTCTTCTGTATTTATTTATTTTATGTTAACTGCGCCCCGCAGACGGCCTTTGCTGGACTTAATTAAAACAGAACCTACGGCAAAGAGTATGCAGCAAACGAGAGACGTCTTTGTGTCTCAGAAAAACAGAACGAATAGAAAAACTGCTGCCTTCTTTGCTTAAGAAAATTCCTTTCGTATAAGAGTTAGTAAAGCTCTACCTTCATTGATTAAAATAATTAGAAGCTTTGGAAGCAGTCTCAAAAAGCTATACAATGAATTAAAACAAACATAAACAGAATGTAGTGATGTTTTAAGTGGGTATCAAAGAAAACCCATGACCAGAAAATGCATACTGCAGAAATGTGAATGCTGCGATGGTCGAGGGGAGTGACACTAAGAGACAAAAAACGCAACGAATATATCAGAGGAAGTTTTAAAATTAGACCAATAGCTGACAAAATGGCTGAGACTAGTCTGAGGTGGTACGGCCACGTGCACAGGAGATCAGACGATCACGTCGTGAAACAATGCCTTTCCATCGCTACGACCAAAAGGGGCAGAGGAAGGCCTCCGAATACATGGTTAACGACTGTCCAGAGGGACATAAGAAACTAAGGCCTTGAGGGTGATGCTTGCGACCGAAGCAAGTGGCGCCTCAATATAAAGAAACCCAGCCCCGATAACGGGAATGCGCGAGGATAAAGAAGAAGAGTGATGTTTTAAGTTTCGAATGGTTTTTTTTATATAAATTAGCCACGACAAACAGGCAGACACGACAAACCTTACGGTAAGTAGTCACCGTCGCCTAGAGACACGTGCAATACCAGGGGCTTGTGTGTTGCCGGCCGTGGAGGGAGAGGACTTTTTTAACGTTCTTTTTGAAGCATTCCATGTCGTAGCGCTGTGGGAAAAGGTCGGGTGGAAGAGAGTTCCACATTTTACAGGTGCGTGGCAGAAATGTTCGTGTAAAACGAGTGTTGGTAGACACCCAAGACTTTAGAAAGTGCGGCTGAAAATTGAGCCGCCGACGAGTGGTGCGATTCAAGAAAGTAGACGACGGCACCAAGTCAAATAGTTCTGAAGAGCAGTCCCCATTATACATTGTACTTTTGTAGTTCCAGTTGGAGGTACACTGATATACAAGAGTTTTAGGTCTAGGTTTACATGCAAGTAAAGTAAAATACACTTTATTGCACAAATAGAAAACAATAAACAAAAGATGGAAGAAGGAAATAGTGAAGTACAATTTAGGCGGCCTTATCGCTAAGAGCGATCTCTTCCAGGCAACCTTCGGACAGAGGAAATGATATCAAGAAAGAGGTAGTAGGTGTGCAAGGTTTATGGAAAACGTTATATAAGAGAATTTTATAAACATAAATCCTGAGTTCAAACATACTAATTAGTTTTGCAAATCCAAACTCATTTCGCAAAAGTACGTCTCGGTTTGTAAACGCTACTATTTCTGTCCACATACTCTTTGCCACCCACATTCGTCTTTCATCTAGCGCTGCCGCCGCAGGCGATCGGATGTCCTATAACAAAATTATGTCACTTACATACACGGTATAACATTAAGGCTGATTCTACATGCTCATGCAATGCCTTTTGAAGCCATGCAGTCTTCATACTGCTAGATTACTCGAAGAGCGCATATCTCGAGTGAACGACCATATTATAGCACCTTACGAATCGGTGGTAGAGTTTAAAAAAATTACGTAAAAATGTACTATAAGGTACTTTTTTTAAAATTACTTATAGACTGTCCCACTGCTGGGCAAAGGCCTCCCCTCCTCCTTAAGGTACTTACTTACTATAAAAATATTTTGATTTTTTTGATAAGAGTCTTTTACTTTATAAAACCTTGACGTAATGATCTAATTGGAAGAAGCAATAAAAGGTCAAAGTACAAATAATACCTTCTTCTCTCATCTTTCATGGTAAAATATGTATCCTTTAAAATAGTTTTGAAGTTAAATTAATATTTAAAATTGTGGAGATGGTTACGTCAAAAGCATAATATTTACTGGTGGACCGGGAGGATAAGGCCGACATTGCTGTGTGTGAAATAAACATATTACTTACTTACTTACGTTCCCGAACTACACATAATTATTAGTCTATCCGCCATAATGGAACGCGGTTGCACAACTATGTATTGTCCACTTTTGCCGAGACAATATCTTGCGGATTCGGTAAGTTCTGTTTTGTTAAAATTTTGACCAGATTTTCTTTTACATATTTTTGAGACCTAATTCAGTATTACAAAACCTATTTCAAAATATTTAGCTTCTAATAAAATGTCATGTTCGCCAAAAGTCAAAGTCAAAGGTATTTATTGCATAACTATAGGTACATTAATAGATCTTATACATTATATTCATTGGATGTAAGGGGGGTCACCAACATCTAGACCTCCAAATGTCAAACTCACCTGCACGTGGTGCATCCTGCCGATTTACGAACGAGTCCCTGGCGACCGACTAGTGGCGGTATAACCACTCAAATTCTGGCTGGGTCAAAATACCAGAAGCACGATGACGGGCAGCAGCGTCATCGGGGCAAGCGACCCGGCTACTGCGATCGCCAACCCGCAGGCCTAGCGTGGCGATTATGGCATTACCTCCCATGGATAGCGCACAAAGGAAACGACCCCCAGTGCCCCGGGGCGCAAGGTGGCTGGCAGCGACTGGATGAGAAGAGCCGAAAATCGGGCTCAATAGCGCGCCGCGGGAGAGGCCTATGTCCAGCAGTGGACTAGGGTAGGCTGCTGATGATGATTATATTCATTCACAGCTATAGCCTATCACTTTTCTTGGCGTACAATATAATAATAGTTGTCTTATGATGAATAACCCAACGGTACTTCGACCATTGAGGATCTTTTGTGCCTACCTCATTTTAAACATTGGTCATCTCAGTGTGCAGGTTTCTACATAGTTAGAGCAGTCGGTAAATGTACGTAAGTCTTTCGAAAAAACCGAAAAATTCATTGGTACATGGCACTGCACGGTTTCGAACCCGGACCTCCCGCATGGGATTCCGGTGTACTAGCCACTGTGCCACCGACGCTTAATATAATAATAGTTACATATGTAATTAATTTCTGATACATTATTTGTTATTATTATTATTAAAACCTAAAAAATATTACAATCAAATTTAATACAACAATGTCAAAGCTTTTGTTGCAATGCAAAATTTAATACCAAAACCTTAATACGTTTAATACGTTTCACCACCTGGTGTAAACTAGGCCTAAGTCGCGAACATATTATATACCATGTCGTAATGAAGACATGAACATGTCCTGCTGTGGCAAATAAGTTTTTCCAGAAATATTCCTTTGAGCTCGTCTCTGTGACAGTTTAATTTGACGAAGTACTTACAGTGGCTTGCCTTTGGAAACAACCTTCAGAATTATGTAATTTATGCTCAGATATGACCAAAGCTACATGTTTTTCTACCCGCAACCAATAGGATGGGGTGTTATAACTTTGACGCGTATATCTGTTTGTCTGTTAGTTTGGCTGTGGCGTCATAATTATCTTAACAACGGATGATCGGAGTTGGACGCGGTTCTTGTTAAAAGATAAAAAAAACAATGTAATTTAATCAGAAGTACACTACATGTAAATAAAAATAAACCACATAAAAATAAACCTCGTAAATGTGGTTGGCATGGCACTAGTCCAAAAAAGTTAAATTATTACCAAGGTCACTAGAAGTCAGACAATAGAACAAAATACAACAAAGAAGTCACTAAGGGGAATGATAAGAATTTTTAACCGAAGGCGAAAAAATAGAGGTTCTTGATTCGAGTATGTTCGTCTCTTGCGCGATTGAATAAATAATAGAGTTATGTCCGGATCATCGGCAGTCCAGTATTGGACATAGGTCTACCCTAATTCTCGCCATCGGGTTCTGTTGGTGGTATCACTCCACTGTTTGCTGGTTATTTATTTAACTTTGTCCGGGTTCGAAACCGTGCAGTGCCATGTACCAATAAGTTATTCGTATTTTTCGAAGACTTACGTGCATTAACCGACTGCTCTAACGGTGAAGAAAAACATCGTGACGAAACCTGCACACTGAGGTGACCAGTGTGTAAAATGGGGTTGGCACAAAAGATCCTCAAGGGTCGAAGCGCCATCAGTTCCCGGCCCCCTATCATAAGATAAGATAAGATATTTAACTTTTGTAAGGAACTTGTGTAAAAAAAGTACTCGAGAAAAATACGTTCATTTGATGCAGTTTCCATTCTTCTTCCTTTACATGCCTAGTTCCCCTACAACAAATGCAAAAGCCCAAGGGAGGAAACCCCCAACACGCGACTTCGGAATGCGTTCATTACGCCGCATTGTGCACGCATGGTTGCATCGGCGACATGCGAAAAAATTGCATCCATCCAACGTCCGTCCCTTTATGGAATTAAAAAACAAGTACATGTACTGTACATGAATTGCAGCGAATTTACGATGGCGGATTCAATTATGGTAAAGCTTTGTCTGTTTTTTTATGTGAAAACGAAATACAAAAGTGTTTTAAAAGGATTATCATCCTTTTAAAACACTTTTGTATTCCGTTTTTTGAGAGTGACAATATAAATGTTACCAGTATTCAATATATTCGCGTTAAACTTCTAACACCCTTTCCATTTGGTCGGGGATTATAAAACAATTTCAGTAAGTAAGTAAATAGTGAATACATAACACTTTTGCATGTCGTCGGACAGAAATCCGCGTAGAAAAGGCTGTCGAGTGGGCGCTTTTGTCCCATTTTTAGTGCAGTAAAAATGCATGAAGCAGCGTTTGCTGGCTTAGAGCGGGGTTTGCGAAAAAATTCCAATGTTTCACCATGAAGCGCACGCTGGATTTCTGTAAATTTGATTTTTTACTTTTTACAAGGAACGCTTTGTATTGTTTGTAATCTAATTTTCAGACAAATACGAGTATTTATACCTTTAACACAATGAAGCAATTTTGAAATGAAAACGGACCAAAAACACAGAAATCATAAAAACCAAAAAAATGATTTCCATGGGTTCTGTCCGATTCCGTTAAAAGGCTAAATGCTAAATCCACACGAATATGAAAATTACAAAAAATCCGCCGTGAATTTTCACCGCGAACTGGGCAATAGGTCGCCATCTTAATTACTATAAAGACTAACAAACCGACTCAAAATTCGCGGATTTAAAACTAATGCTTGCTTATCGTATGGTTAGTGGCCAACCTATTTGTCAGAGTTGTTCAGGCCGCCCGTAGGCATCTGACATGGCTTAACGACTGCTGTCGAACGACAACCGGGACCGACTGCTTAACGTGTTTTCCGAGGCACGGAGGAGCTCAGGTGAAATATGCCACTATAGGTCACCCATCCTAGTACCGACCGCGCCCAACGTTGCTTAACCTGCACGATCACTTTCGGACCGTGCTCGCAACAAGGCTACGAGCTACTAATTAAGTAAGATAAATACCTACAGGCAACATTTACGTTCAGAACAAAACTTTTAATATAATATACTAGCTTAACTACCAGTTAGTTACTTATGGAATTTTAAGACTTTGTCATGGACAACATCAACTCTTTCTTTCTTTTCCTATACTTGGTGTAGTCCCAAAGGACAACAGCTGCAATTTTTCCCTACACCCGCTACCAAATGTTCATTTTAGCTATTTTCTACAACTGTCAAATTCACATCTTCTATAGGGGGTGAGATCGCATCGTATTTCAAGAATAAGGGTGAACTGTCAAATCATATCAAGATTATTTATTCAGCAACCAAGCTATAATTTTACATATTTGATGAACCTAGGGGGTGGAAAATGTTTATATGTACACAGCCAAATCTCACGACATCTCACCAAGGGCGGAGGTGGTCGAAAAATCGCCAAAATCGTCTCACGTAATTAATGGACGCTCCCTAAGATAATCTGACTAAATGAAATGGATAGGTACCCAAGTATTTTTTATTAAAATTGTCATAAAAAGTCCCAATGCCCTAGATGTTGCGTAATGCATCACTAGCTTTTAAGGTTATCGTCCACTATAAGCGATAAAAACAAGAAGAGAAGCGAATAACACTGTCTATTGACATTAGTCAACGTCGTAATGTGAGTTTAGTTTAGGAAGGAAATAAATTGCTACTGAACTTCCTCCAGGAGCTATACGATTAGTAATGGTAAGTAAAAGTAAAATACACTTTATTGTACAATTTAGGCGGCCTTATCGCTAAGAGCGATCACTTCCAGACAACCTTCATTAAATGATATAGGGGTGGGTAAACTAAACCTTCACTTACCTGCTCAAGTTTCTACGATTCTTCCTGAAATTAAAAGGGTTAATTAATGGGTTAAAGTCAAAATCTTATATCGTTTATTGGGGGAAAATCAGGGGTTTAAATGACAAAATAATATTGTCTTGATAATATTTCCTAAAGTAATTATTGTATTAAAATAATGACTATTGGATATTTAGATTGCAGGAAAGCTTTTAATACTTGTAAATAGATACCTACTTGTATTATACCATAATGTCTTCTTTATTTAATTTTACTTATCTAGGTTTTGGTTTTTGAGTGTAATTTTTAAGTGTTTAATTTAAATTGTTATATTTCTTAAAGTATCTATTTTTAGTATGATCTGGCTAAATAAATATGTAATACGAAAATACTAGGCAAAGCAACTAGCAAAGAAACCCAAAACACCATTTTGTACTTTTAATATATTTTTGGTTTGGTCCCTGACCTGCTGTTTCGCCCGCGATGCCTTCGCCCTGGCACAGCTGAAAACCAGCGCTTCTGGTGTACGCCAGCGCTGGTTCTGCCGTACCGGTCGGACCGCAGCACACGCTGAGCATGTCTTTTTAACATTGTTCTTTTTTTAATGTTAGGTCTTTTTAAGTCTAATCATGTATAATGCAATGTTGAATATTCATTTATTTCAGTAATGATCATACATTGTCAAAAAATAAATAATAAAATATTAGCATGTCATGATCAATAATAGTAAAATTTCTTACTTAAAGTATAATGTCAACAAGTTTAAAAATAAAAATAAAAAAGTATTGCAGAATATAAATCTACAGTTTCAAACATCGTTCGTGAAGGAACTCGTTGACAGAGTAATAGACCTTTTGGATCAACCATTTTTTAAATTCAATAACGAAACTGTTGTACGTTTTGGTATCTCGGATAGGAGCTGGTATTTTGTTGTAAATTCGCGGACCAGCGACGTGCGTGGACAGCTGGGTCTTCAGTAGTCTACTGTCAATCAGTTCGAGATCCTGCTGCCTCACTTTTGTCAGTCTCTTGCCAACCCATTTCTTAGTAGAATACTCTCTTGGATTTTTTCTGACATATTTACCTATCTCAAGTATGTAGAGCGATAGTACAGTGAGGATTTGAAAATCGATGAATAGATCACGAGCCGGTGTATCCTCGGGTGTATTAATATACAATAAATGTGTTTCCTTTTCTTTCTTTCTAAATAGCTATCGTACCGCTCCCACTTATATTGCACCATCAGCCTAACAACGTTGCAGTAACAGATGGATGATACCCGCCCACACATCACGCCCACGTAGGTATTGCACGTCTCTGGTTATGTTACGAGTAGGTACAGTAAACTTGACGCAATAAGTTTTTGTTACATACCTTCAAATTCATTTAAATATGTCAAAAAAGTTACAGCGACAAATAAAGGGTGCAAGTTACGGAAACACATTACACGACTCTATGGCAAGCAACATAACTAAAACATTTTAGTTAGCACATTCTTTTTAAGATGGTGGTCTGCGCATGAAAAATCGTGAAATGTTCTCCCGCCATAAAATCAAAATAAAGTAATATTAAGAAATGACGCCGGGACAGCTCTTAAACCTTTACCAAGCCCAAGTCCGGTCGTGCATGGAGTACTGCTGCCACCTGTGGGACGGCTCAGCTAAGTACCAACTGGCTGCTCTTGACTCAGTGGAGAAACGCGCTAAGCGCCTTATAGGTGACGAATCGCTGGTGGAAGCTAGACTGCAAAGTCTGGAACATCGGCGCAAGGTTGCCTGTCTATCGGTATTTTATAGGATACATTTCGGAGAGTGCGCATCGGAATTGCACGAACTAATTCCAGCATCTCCATTCCGCCTTCGGACTACCAGGCGCGGGGAGGGGTTCCATCCTTATGTTGTTGATATCCCATCTGCTCGTACGAAGCGATTTGCTTCTTCGTTCATTATGCGAACGGCTAAGGAATGGAACAGCCTGCCGGCGTCTGTATTTTCCGAAATCTACAACCTTGGGATCTTCAAGGCCAGAGTGAATAGGCATTTACTGGACCCGCATGCTTCATCGTCGACCTCATCGTCGCTTGCCATCAGGCGAGATCGAGGTCAAATGCGGGTTTAGAAGTAAATAAAAAAAAATGAAATTTTATATTCCTTATCGGATAGTCAATATGAATAATAATAAGAATAAGTTTATTTGTGCGGTAAGATGACAAAGTATTCATAGTCCATACACCAGTAGGAACATGGGTTATATTAACCTAAATAAAATTAGTGAACAACAAGTTAGTTTACAATAAACGCTGACCTCCGAACTAGGAAGTTCCTCACAGATCTCTTCTGTGACCAGTGCAAATGAACATGTAACAGAACATGGGAATGTTTGCATTAAATTACTTTTTTCAAAAAATTTATAGATATGAAGAAATTAACCATCGAAATTTCACGATTTTTCTCACGCACATCACCCTCT
Source organism: Hofmannophila pseudospretella (assembly GCA_947369225.1). Taxonomy (NCBI): domain Eukaryota; kingdom Metazoa; phylum Arthropoda; class Insecta; order Lepidoptera; family Oecophoridae; genus Hofmannophila; species Hofmannophila pseudospretella. The sequence goes on along the minus strand of OX376328.1, from coordinate 4,710,636 downwards.
TAAGACCTAACATCAGATAGAGTCCGTCAAGTGGATCTAGCGTTGGGTAAAATCTACGCGTACGGCAACAAAAAAAAGAAGCTTTTTAAGCTTTGATTTTTTTAGGATCCGTATCGCTAAAGGGTAGCGGAACCCTATTGCTATCGCTCCGCCGTTCGTCCGTCAGTCTGTCACGCACGCGCTTCTAGCTCGTAAACAGGACAAGATTTTTCCCTTGACCCAAATCCGAATATCGACTTTGTTGAATTATAATTTTCTGGGGGGTTTCATACATGTAAAGATGGTCGATAAAAAAATGTACCCTATTGTGTGGGGTATTGTTGTTTAGAGCTTATCAAGTTGAGAACGATCTAATTTTTTTAATTATTTTTTCTTGTTGAAATAACGACGCAAGCGCCCGTCAAAGATGTCAATTTTATAGAGAATTTAGACCACCAAGACCACGTCAAAATTGACAATTTTATAATAATGTTACCAGGCCAATAACTTGCATTACTTTATGATTAGCAAAAGTTACTTCTGTATCAAGTAATTAGCAGTAGATAAAGCTCAAAGACACTAACCGAACTGTAAGAAAGAAACACAACAAATATTTTTATAACAAAAATGAAAACAGAACAAGCAATTACGCGTTCAAGAAGTATTCGTTTAAGTACGTGACACCGGCGATAAACTCAAACGAAAGTACTGCGCCAAGGTTTTGGACAAAGGAACATGGGGCCCGATTGTACTAATACCTACAACGTAATCTTATTATAAGCTAAATTGCAACTACTGGCCTTTCTCGTATGTTACTAGTCACGAACCGTTCGGTTAAGTTTAAGGTGGTATAACTCTGTGCAGAGTAAGCCTGGGGTCATACCAGCTATTTCTGCTGCAAAGCAGCAATATAATGCATTGCCGTGTTTCGTTTTAAAGGGTAAGAGAGCTAGCGTAATTACCCGCACATAAGGAACTACATCTAAGTCCTCAAGAATAGCAGCGCATTGAAAACCCTCTAATAAAATTATAGTGAGGTGAGAAGTCTATGGGCGACAAGGACAATTTAACATTAGATGGCCCGATTGCTCGTCTGCTCTTCTTATAATAATAATAATAAATTCTTTTTATAATAAATACAGTAAGCAGTTTATTAACTTGAAGAATATAGACTCTGCTTGTGACTATTCCTAGGATAAGCTTTTTATTTAGTGGAGTTCCAACAGGAAAAGGCTGACATGGAAGATATACGAATATTATTAATCAGCAAATATTTTAAAAAATCTAATGTAACCCAATAAACTTTAGATTTCAAACAAATAGAACCGATAGTCCCAGTTTAGGGTTCCGCGTTCGCAACTAAAACTTATCAAAGAAATTTTCAGAAGCTCTGATAAATAGACAAGGTCACAACAACCTTCGCATATGGAAATATCCTTTCATTCTTAAAGAAATCTTCGAAAATATGGACGCAATGATTAAAACGTTACTTCAACATCTGAAGTGATAAAGCACATAAATCTTCACGACGGGCGCACGTCAAGATATCAGGCCGTAAAAACCGAAGTAAGTATATGGCATTTACTTGCAGGTAAATGGCAACAAGGTAAGGTAAAACTGCCAAGGAATAGCTGTAAGATTACATAAGAGTACACTTGTTCTTATACAAGTACTCGGTGGCGTAGTGGCTAGGACGGTAGCATGGGAATGCGGGTTACTTAAGACTTAAACTACCTACATTTAGCTACCGCTCTATCAGTGAAGGGTTTCCTTCACATCGTGTGGAAACCTTTATGTTTGAGGAAAAACATTTTCCTCAAACATACAAGTTACCAAGCAGAATTGGACATATGGTGATACCAGTTTTTACGTGTGCGAGTGGCCCCCTAAGCCCTGTTCAGACATAAAGTCTGTAAAATCAATTTATTGATGGGACGAATTAAAATTATTATGTAAGAGCTGTTTCACCACAGCGAAATAACAAATCGAATTTACGTACTTTGCTCGCTTTATCTCATTCTCATTAAGATTTATAAACAGTAAACCGACGTCATCATTGAAGTCCATTATTTTAGTATATATTACAATTTTAATGAACGCATTAATAAATTAAAATAAGAATGAGAAGCCACTATACAAAACCACTTCTGTCTATTGCAACTGATGCTTTATATTGTACGCTAAAGATAAATATGACCAGAATATCATTTCTAACATAACCGTAGGAAAACATCCGCACGTTACCTATGATAGACACAACTTTAGCAAACAGACCAATTTCGAAATACCATCGCCGCAATAGGGTGCTCACACACTACGCTGCAAGTGCACCCCTAGGGTTGAACCGGTCGCCCGGGAGACGAGCTCGCCCGGGCCAACCACCCCACTTGCGCACAAGGGGGGTTACAACCCCCTCCCATCAATCACCAACGGACCTTGTACTCTAAGATGACGTAATAAGGCTCAAACTTAAGGGTGAAACAACTGGCAACAGAATTAAGTGTTTCAATGCTATGCAGAACGGAATACGGTCTGGTTTTCGAACGCTAATTCGCTTATTTTCTAAGTACAACATTGACTACTAGGAGTTTCTAACACGTCACTAAGAGAAGGATAAGTATAGTAAATAGCTTTTGATAGAAAAGGACAGATAATGGTACGAGTGAGTTCGGATCGACTTTGAGGATCGTAGTTGCAGTAGACAGTTTTCGATGACTCGTGTTTCGAGGTATGAAAGTTGAAATTCGCTTGTGAAATGCTACGCTTATGTTTGTGGGGTGTTAAGGGACTGAGTTGGGGGGTAGGAACCCCCTCATTCATAATCACAGGGATGTCGAACGCTCAGGTGGCTAGGTTTTAGATTTATCGTTCTGAGGTGAGATTGTCCGCTACGGTATAATTTCTATTGTTTTAAACTTGTTTGGTTTTGTTTCATACAGGTTTTAAATAAAAACTTTGTGAAGTTATGATGATCATGAAACCAAAATAAAGACTCCACTTAATATTGAACGCTAAATAAGTAATTTCTTATTCATTGAAGAGTCAAGGAAGTTACGTAGAATATAATTAAAAGGTGTTTCAAAGTAAAAATTCTAATGAATAAATCGCTACTTAGTTCTTAATTATTTTCTTAATTAAAGTAACTAGGTACTTACCTTACATAATTATTGATTCTTTGTTGATTTCAAACACTTACCTGAAAAGGAAAATAATTATTTACTTAATGAAATTTAACACAAAACAGCATCTTAGTGTTGTTAAGTGAAATTATCAAATTCGTAGAAAGATTCTTATACCTAACCTTACAATGAAAGATAAGTATTATAGTTAAAAATACTGGCTATTTGCGAGTGGGACTAAGTTAGTATAAGATGTATTTGTAAGTTTTGCTTCATTTACTCACAACTTAAAAACTAGTAAAGATGTAAGTATACAGTTTTAGTATACTAAAAGTAAGTTAAGTTTTAGTTTTAGTGTACTAGTATTTTAGTTTTTTGAATACTACCTATGTTCAATTAAATTTATTTGTGTCGTATCTTTGTCCTCTTGGACAGGTTTTGGCCAGCCATAGGTCACGGTCCAACAGAATAACAGCGCTGGAGGCATTGTTGTCTGCAGCAATAAGCTGAGTTGAGGCCCTTTTCACAACAACAGCAGACCATCAGACATGATTTAGATATGTTTACCTTTGACTACATAATTATTTTATTATAATTATAACTGTTTCGGTCATTGCTGTGTGTGAAATAAACATATTACTTACTTACTTACTTATTATTTGTCGTTAAAATAGAGGATATGACCAAAACTCTAGATAATTTTCAAGTTGCTATATGATACCGTTCACGAGATACCTGGTAATAGGGTTCCGTTTTCCCCTTCATGGTAAAATTACCTTACTATATGACATCATATAGTAGTATACTCTACCTACAGAAATATCAAGAAAGAAAAATACTTACCTATACACATGGAATATCAGGGATTTTACTCGGCTATGGAGTTTTGATACATCATGTGATAGGTCTCCATCAGGTCTCACAGGATCCGAAAGCCTATAGAATTTGCAATTACATATTTAATTTTACTTGTTGCTGCTCACAAAATTACGGGAAATGCTATTAACGTTTTACGAGGAACAAAATGGCGGCGACCGGAGAAAATCGCGCATTTTTCTACCGCTCCTTCACGCAATTCTCTGTCTTTTTCGTGGAGAATAAGATACATTTGTACCGTAGAAGGTGAGGTTGTCAGTTACTTTATGGGATTTTCCTAGGATAGCCTTTAATGGTCCCGTCCGGGGCTTTCCATGCTACTTCACTCGTAACTTTTTCTCGTAAAATGAAGTTTGTGGTTCTCAGATGTATGTAGGCGCGCAATTGCTCCCCAAGTATTAAAGTGCGACGTCCCTATATTGAGACCTTAAGACACCCTATATTTAAGATTCTTGTAATGTAATGTAATAACGGGCTGATTTGCGCAACTCGACGTCTTAAGCGCCTATTTTGCGTGTGGTGGAAACTACTACTAATCGAGCCACCCCAACTTCGCCAGAAAGTCCAGCAGTCCTTTAATGTCCTGTAGGACTTCGGGAAGTGATCCTGGGGTGCCAAGGCTTCCCGCCCGGTAGGTGGTCACGTCACTGCACTCCAAAAGCACGTGGGCGACCGTCTCCTCTGCCTGCATGCAAGCTCTGCACAAGGGGCTGTCTGTGATTTTAAGATTCTTAGATACAGCTTTTAGAATTTAGCTTAATTTAGCAACACAGGTCGATTCAAAAACTGTATTTGGATAGTAATTTAGGAAAAAATAGAACAACAGTCGACTTATCAGATCAGGAATTACAAGAATAACGCATACGAACGAAGACGGAGAAAAATATGTTCGACGTTATGTGTCGAAAGGTACATAAAAAGTGTTCGCCACCACCGGGACATAGAACTACTCAATGAAACTAATGGAATCAGACGCTGTTTTCACCAAAGTCCACTGGTATTTTCAATTACTGACATGCGTCGAACGGACAGTAAGACCACCATCAATTTCGTGACTTAAAATAGTGAAAAAAAAATGAAAAAGTCTATTCACTTATCACAAGGCACAAAAATAGGACCTCCGACTTGCAAACTAGGTCGAAACCTGTATCTTGGAAGTCGGGACTCCGGCGCACTGTCCGTGCAAGCATATTACAATTTAATACATTACATCAGTGTAACTATATTCTAAATTCTAAACCTAAAAGGAATTTGGAACCAGTTCATCAAAAGGAATTTAGGAAAGATAATGTTTAAGAGCGTTTGAGGGTGGGGGTGTGTTAGATTGTCAAAATGAAAATAATGCCAATAACCTTTTTGCATAAAACATAGCATTACGACGACAGTCAACCCATTGGCAATGGTAAGTTACCGTATTCTCACATTCCTTAACAAATAACATGTTTTCGATTCTGACCACAGATTAATTTGCACCCTTCAAGGGAACCCCCAGATGTTTCAACCTTCGCCCGACCTCCAGCTTGAGACGTAACACGTAACGCAGAGCGACAGGCTGACCAATTGCGGTCATTTATAACAATGTCCAAGTTCTCTGTATCGCTGCAGCACACTCCACCCTACGTCTTCGGGCTAATTTTTCAGATTACGATAAGAAGGGGAAAATGTATAGGTTTTTTTAGTGAGCTGGGATAAGAAAACGAGAACAACCCTTCGTTTTTCAATGGGTATAATAAATACTACCCTGAAATTGCAGAGTATTTTACTCACAATTTAGCATAAAATCCTTCTACTTAAGTACTTAGATTCACTAACTACATTCCTGGTTATCATTAAATACTCAAGAAAACGGATATCCAAAGTAAGTACCTACTTATTTCAGGTATGCGCTGTAATACGTCCGTACGTCACTGGGAGCGGCTCCACTGAAAATCAGCGTTTTAGTTTTATAATTAAAGTAACATTATGCTGAGCTGGATACCTGTTTGGCATCATATTACAACTCAGATTGTTATATCCCGCACGCTGTGTGTGTACAATTTTGGCGGCCTTATCGCTAAGAGCGATCTCTTCCGGGCAACCTTCGGGCAGAGGAAATGATTTCGAGAAAGAGGTAGTAGCTGTGCAAGCATTAAGGAAAACGAAAAAAGAAAAAAAAAAAAAAAAAAAATCAAGTAAAGATTTTTTCTATTCTATTCTATCTCGGAATAGCACCAAGATCATTTCGACTTGTAAACAATGCAAAAAATATATAACAAAACAAGGTGTAAGGAACAAAAACAAGTGGCAATGGGATCATACTGCTAAAACATATTTTCAGCATTAAGGACATTTCAGCACTTAAAAGACGTAGAAAAACAATAGCCGGCTAGATTTTCGGCGATATGTATTGTTTTCAATGACCATTTTGTATGGCGGAAAGATTTAAAAACTGGCTCCTGTGTTTTATCGATGTGAGACTTCTTTCTTCTTCTCAACCTTTGATGATGATACGATGATGTACTCTTCTGGAGATTTCAAGTTTCTTTTGTCTTATTACTTTAAATTGTCTTCTGTTTGAGTGAGTAAATAATACGAGTAGATCATAGGAAGAATCGAAATAAAGATGATTCATGGATCATGAATTTCTCAAAACATATTAAACAAAAGTTCACAAAACATATTATATATCGGTAATCGCATTGTCATCCAAACCGGGTATTTAAGTAGAGTTACCAATATATTTTGCTTCTAAGTCGCATTCCTCATTGCTGAGGGTCGTGATCATTCTAAGGAATGAATCACATAGAACGACTCTCGTGGCAGATTTAATGGGGTGGTTTGCCATTGCCTTGCCCATTTCGATCACTAGTTATCTCAGTGTGCAGGTTTCCTCGCGATGTTTTCCTTCACCGTTAGAGCAGTCGGTAAATGTAGGTACGTAAGTCCTTCGAAAAAACCGAAAAACTTATTGGTACATGACTTTGCATGGTTTCGAACTCGGACCTCCCGCACGGCAGTCCGACGTCCTAGCCACGAAACCACCGACGCACCGAGCTCGACGACCGCGGTGTGAGACAGACGTATTCAAACATCGCTCCGTTTTAAGTCGCTATTTTAAAAAAAATGTACAAAGTTCATTTTTGTCAATCAGCCATCGCTTTCTTAACATTTCGTTTTTTTTTAAATACCTGCCTACCGTGCTTGGAATATTTAGCTAAGCCGCCATAGTAAGCAGAATTCCCGGGAGGTGGCGACGTGCCTGGAATGTCCATAGCCGCATTACCGGTGGGGCCCAGCAAGACCTAATATAGAAGTCAAACGGACCGACACGTGAACTTTGAGCTATGGGAGATGTTTTATTTTAGAATCTGGGGAGAATGATTTGTAGATCTATGTTATGGTAAGATTCTGTTCGAAACAACAACAACACTGTTGTTTAGATCACAAAGAAACCAAAAATAAGTTTGATATGATAGCATCCTTCAGGGCGACTTGGGTCACTTCCTAACTTGTCATGTGTACAAATCATTGGTCAAAAATATTATATGTAGCTTGAAAAATAAACTATAAAATTGTGCAATAAAAGATATAGGTTGTACAAAAAGAATTGCCTCGTGCATGAGTGCCATCATGGCATTTAAGACATGGCACTGCCAAATTGTGCAAATAATATCTACTGTCTTTTTAGATATTGATTTTAGGTTATCTGCGTTTTAGACATGGCCCTACAAAGGGAAATATTTGTCTTTAGCTCTCCCTCAGCAAAACAGAGAGAGAGAGAGAGAGAGAGAGAGAGAGAGAGAGAGCTACACATGGAATAAAAGAAAGTAAAATCCTCAATTTAAAATCAAATCACAGCAATCAAACAGCAACAAAATAGCACAACACCAAAGCCATTAAACCTCAAATAAACATACATAATTAAAAACAACATGTACTCCAACAATGTTCCGAAAAACACAACATCTGTTCAATCACTTTTTTGCCTTCCCAAATTAAATTTACGCCTGTGGAAATAATCTACTTTCCGAAGGCAAAAAAGGGATAAGAGAAACAAAAGTGACGTGTTTTGTCACGCCATAATCAAACGTCACGCGGAGAGGAAAGGGGAGAAGGAAGAGGGAAGGGAGAGGTAAATCCACCCCCTCTCCGCAAACATTCGTTTTACCACCTACCCGTTGGATTAAGAATTGGTAGTCCGCCATCCATGAAGAACATATTGCGATGAAAAAATCGAACGACCAAAAAGAAGGGGTGTTGTTTGACGCGTATGCGTTTGTAGGTATGTCTGTATCTGTTAGTCAGTGGCACCATAATTCAACAACCGATAATCCTATTTGGATGCGGATTATTTTAACGGAGAATTTTCTCACCCATGTATGATAAAAATTGGATCAGGAGTTTCCAAGATCTTGGAGTATCTTTGATGTCAGATGGAATCTCTGGAACGATAACAATTAGGTGTTTCGAGTTTTAGCTCAGATGTTTAGTTAGGACCATCATGATGCCCTTCCCACGTCTTGAATTTTGCAGACCTTATGATGACCAGGAAAAGGGGATCTCCACAATGCTAAGTCCGGGGTTTTTAAAATCTTAAAATTAAATTAAATCGTTTATTAATTCGGACAACTGAGTCCACACAAAGTTACAATGAGAAAGTTTAATTTCGATATTTAGTTAATTAATTTCGATTTGAAAGATTTGTTTTTGATCCCAATGGATGGCGGCTGCACCTTACGCGCTAACCCCAACAAGCTTTAGACTTCGACTAGGTGTTTGTATTGCATTAAACATTCTTTGTTGGAAATAATGAATGAGGAACGCAAACTCCATCCGCGGCGCGAATATTAAGCTCTGTTGATCTTACCACTTGCTCTTTTTAGAGATCAGCGGCCAAATTGGAATCTGAATCCGGAAATTTTATTAAGATTCTGATTATACTTGGAGGAAAGAAGTTCCGGCTGCGAGTGTCATTTTCTATATAGGATATAGTACCAAGTAGTTGGCCAGTGAAATGTAGTGCATTATCAGCCTATTAATGTCCCCACTGTTGGGGCACAGGCTTCCCCTTGTACAAGTGGGTACGAGCCACGATCCACCGAGCGGGCCCAGTGCTGATTGGTGGATTTTACACGCCTTCGACTACTTTTGAATTTCCTCAGACATGCAGGTTTCCTCACGATGTGATGATTCACCGTATGAAATGTAGTGCATTTAATACGAAAAAGTTTTTATATGCAGTGCCAAACAATAAGAAAAATTTACATATTACAATCGAAAACTGTTATTTAATTTTTCATTAAAACACTATTTTCACACGACCATGACAAATGAACCTCTTCATGATATTGATTGTGGTTTCTTAATACACAAATAACGAAATAGGAGTAGAAAAAAGTAAATTTCATTCGATTCGTGGTTTCTATATCAGAAAACGAAAAATACCTCTCATATAAATTCTTGAAAATCCAGCCTCATATATGAATTATTGAAAAACAAGACAGATACAAAGCTACAAGCCAAAACAATAATATGGAAATTATCGTGCTTCACGAACTGAGTGAAAAATAGCACTCAGATGTGTAAGTGATGGGAAACCATAAACAAGACCAACCTCAAACACTTGAGCGAGTATGACCAAGACATTTAAAATAGACACAATACGAAAGGCCCCATCTAAAATCGAAAAAAAAAACCGTTCACTTAAACGTGTCTGTTCGTACATGTGTGCCAACATCTTTCCGGTTCCACTTTTAATATCAAATTACATTAAAATATAGTGTTCTTTAAAGTTAAATTCCTTATAAATTCAGATAAAAAATATGAATGTGATAATAAATATTTTAAACAATATTTTTAAATTATAACAGGTTAATTGTGTCATCCGCTCGCGGGCTCGCCGTATTTCGACGGTTTATTTACGCGGCCTTGTTTGATAGACGAGCGTTTAAGTAACGCAATATACGTATAAAAAAAGGCAAATATGGTCTATTTGCTGACAGATAGATATTCATTTTGCAAATATTTTGAAAAGGTTAAGACACTACTTTCAATCTTCTTTCAATTTATGTGGCATGAGGAGTTTCTCCCGCGCTTTTGTGGCATCCACGTCAGCTTTGTTTCGTTTTGTCTTGCAAATTGTTTTACAGTAGCGTAATAATGTGTGGGACGGTGAAGTAAAGTCAAATTAGACGCTTCAGCCCGATCCGTACTTGACTGGATTTTGAAGAGCCATACTGCGTCCGGGCGCCTTCTTCTTTGGTTCTGATGGTGCAGAAGCGTGGAAGATTCTCCCATATAGCATTGAAATGTGTCACAAGCATTTTAATAAAGACTTGAAAGAGTTGTTTAAATCAGACATGGCTGTATGGGCTCAGTTCCCTTTGCCTTAAAAAAAACAATTATGTGGCATGACGGATTTAAGTTGATTTTTTACGATTCAAAATGTTTTCAACTTTGGTCTATATTTTTTGAGACCGGAAAATCGTGAACTTTTTATTGCATTTTTATAGGTCTTTGGTCTTGGGCTCTTTGCACCTTTTCTCTCACTAAATTGTGAGCACAAAACACATTGTAAGTACACAAACCGCGTAAATAAGATACGAGGCGAAAATGCGATTGCCTTTTTGTGTTTGGAAAACACAGAAGCTTGAGGTAATTTAAATCAACGCGTAGAGTGCCGCAGGAAATTATATTGTGAAACAAGCAAAAAATATGCCGTAAAATGTTCAAAAACATGAGTAAAAGTTAAAGGAGAATTGAGCATAATTACAAAACAGACTGAGGTATTTGTAAAATAAGTAGGAACAAGAAATATAGAAGTACTTATTGAATGTTTTTGTACATAACATGGGTCTGATTCAAAGCCGTAGCGACTACAGAAAGGCGATTCTCGCAGGTGGAATGTCGAATTCGACTAGTCTTATCTCGTTCGCTCACATTACATGTGAGCGTGACAAGACGTTCGTAGCGCTCGACTTTTGTATGTCGAACTCTGCGAGAATTGGCTTCCAGGTCACCGTCATCCCACCTCTAGTGCCTGATACGGCCGGTAAGACTCGTTGAATCTTTCTTAAACGCGAATAAAATCACAGAACAGGCCCCATTTAAATATGTATTTCAAAAAGTCACTGCCATTATTTTAAGACGATACATAATTCATAGACGTGAAGTACTGTATATACATAGAGTAGTGACAGTACAGTAAAGGAGGGACGTGTTAATATAACAAGATATTCCAATTCAACCGTCAGAAATAGGCACACCGACAAAAGAAAGAATAGAGGTGGAAAACATTTGGGAGAAATAACGGAATTGCCAAGGCATGAATGCTTAATGCAAGGAGGGTTCCGTGGGGGATTAATTTGGCGCGGTGAGTCGTGCACATTTTCCCATTGGACCCTGCGGCGTTGATTACGTCACTCCATCGGGATTACGGTTTTGTCGAATTATTTTTATTTGAACACACACCCCAGAAGCAAATTTTTAGTATATTTACAAATGAACGAATAAAAATTACGTGTCTATGTATAAGTATGGTTACTTATACCTAATTATTAGCTGTAAATTGTCAAATGCATTTCGATTTTAAACCCGCGTTTGACCTCAATCTCAACAGAAGCTGCAGACGTTTGAACAAAAAGGTTGTCGTTTAAACTATGATAACTCTCAAGAGAACTTTGAATCTGAAATTTTAACATGCATTTGAAAATTAAAAATATTACCTAAATCCTCTGCTGCAAAATGCATTAAAAATATTACCTAAATCCTCTGCTGCAAAATCCATTAAAAATATTACCTAAATCCTCTGCTGCAAAATGCATTAAAAATATTACCTAAATCCTCTGCTGCAAAATGCATTAAAAATATTACCTAAATCCTCTGCTGCAAAATGCATTAAAAATATTACCTAAATCCTCTGCTGCAAAATGCATTAAAAATATTACCTAAATCCTCTGCTGCAAAATGCATTAAAAATATTACCTAAATCCTCTGCTGCAAAATGCATTAAAAATATTACCTAAATCCTCTGCTGCAAAATGCATTAAACGCTCAACATTTTATTGCCGACTTTTATCACATCTACACCACGAACATCTATCTTTATCATCTACTTTACAACAATGGCAATAAAAATCATGGCCGTCCGTTTTACAGATCGTAATTTTCAATGCTTGTGTCACGAGTATCACGTAATAAAGGCCGGAATCGAACTGCTTCTGTAAGGTAGGTATCTCGTGTTCGACATAATGAATGAATACACTTTATTGCACAAAATTAGTGTGATACAGTGCTTACGAAACGATTAATACAATCTAGGCGGTCTTATCGCTAAAAGCGATCTCTTCTAGACAACCTTTTGGTGGAGTGGTTTTGGTAGAAAAAGGTAAGTTGTACACCGTTTACAATAATATACATATATAATATACACATACAGCGCTCAGCGCTTATTGTAGGATAACTGGTTGCTCACTCATTTTATTTAGTTTAATGTAACATATGTTTAAGTTCCTACTCCATTGTAATCTTACTGCACAAATAAACTATTCTTAAAATAAATATATTTATATATACTTATACATATAGACATAATATTAAAACAGAGACAGAGGCGGTTTTAACTTTCATTATTTACTATTTACTGAAAATTTACATAATTATATTAGAATTTTACATGATCAGTGTAGCAAAAACCAATCTAGGTTTATTCAGTACACTGACAGACCGCGTCTACGGTCGCAGCTTTACAATGTTTCCATATACGTAACTCAGATCCAAAAAGAAGAACCCCACTATATAAGTTTGATACATGTGTCTATCTGTTTGTTTGTTTATCAGGGATGTAAACGGACGATTAGATACTTACGGTTCTTTTTATTTCAAAGAGTATTAGTTTAAGAACCATGTCAATAAAATTTTGAATACCAAATTCAAAGACGCCTTCTAGTTTAGTCATTATCAAAATGATAATAAATTAGTAATTTAGGACAGCAGATGTTACTTTGCGGAAATTCACAATTATGCGGTAAAAGTGATAGTGTTTGAAGGACCCTCGACCCAAAAAAGGATAAGTGGAAAGTCCTCCAATCAATCTCCATTTACCACATAAATTACCGCAGTCCCTGATGTCTTATCGATTTCTGAGTTCCGCAGCTAGGAAAGGAAGTCGGAATTTTAACAAAAACGTAAGTACCCTAACGTAAATACCTGGTACTTACGGTTCGGTCCAAAACCACTGTGCTATGACTCTTGGGAATATTGTTATACATTTTATTTATAATCTAACACAAACCAGAATATCTTTTGAAATTGAGATAAAATTACATACAAAACAAATACTGATAGAACCGGCTCGCGATACTATTTTTCGACAATAAATATCACAACTATAAATAAGTTCAGTAATTCACTTTTCTATTTTTATTGCAACCTTCCGAATGGTTAACTCCGACGAGACATTGTCAGAGGCTTTACCGAACATTTTGCTGAAAAACCTCATCTCCTGAAAGTCATTTCACTAACGTTCCAAAGAAATAACGATTCTTTTTTTTGTACACCTGTCTACAATCGACCACTTTTGTGACTTATTCTTCGACAAACTTAAGATTTGCAGGAGAGTAAATGTTTTCAAGAGTTCCGAATCAAAAGAGATGAGTTTCATTGAGTGCAAAGTTAGATTGGTCGTTTCTGATGTATTAGCGTAGGGGGAGACATAGAGATCGATTCGGAATTACGTACTTACCTTCTGTCCCCTTATGAGATCAGAGGGTTTCGATTCCTAAGTAAACTTTTAAAAGTTTCTACCTTGGAATTGTTATTCTTTTATTTATGGGTTGTTAGAAAAAATGTAGGTAGGGTGTCTCTATGGTGGGGTGGATTAACAATTTGCAGTAAAAGTAAGATCCCATCAAAAACATTTCTGTTAAAAGAGACCAAGACTCGTGTTGGCCGTTTGGCCATAAAAAGTAGTGAGATCTCATGTATAGCCAAGTCTGCGGTAATAGTTCGTATTATGAATTTGGCACTTTAATTTTAATCACAGAAAACTAAATACCGTTCATGTATCAATTTCATTAGGTACACATTATTTTAATTGAATATGAACCTACGCACCTTACATTTTTGATGATCGGAGAGTTAGTGAGTGAATCAGTGAGTGTTAAAATAGCCTAACTTTGCATTTGATTTACTAAGAAACTAGAAGAAATAGTAACATGATGAGGGTTTACTTTAGCTTGTGAACCTCTCTTGACGTCGAAAGTTTCTGCCTTCTAGTAATCTCTGATAGAAAATTATAGGCAGATGCAAACAGGCCGAAATGCTTCCAGAAAAGTGTGGTAGTGCCCCTTTTTTTCTGCTCGACTTGGCGGGGGCACTACCGTCTACATTAAGATTTAGAACAGCTTCGAATGATGAGAATTGAAGACCAAACTAAAAAAGAGTCCTGTTATAGTCAGTTGATTGTCATTTTGAGATAATACAAATTTATTATTTATGGCCTCATCTAAGTACCTATTTTGTTTCCTAACTGTATATAGTTTTCAATCGCTTGTATCTTTATGACTAATTTGCAATTTGATCTACTTATTTCGGTAACTAATAGTACTAAGCATTACAGTGAAATTACATTAGAGTGTCAGTTTCTTCAAAAAGGTGACTTACAGGACCTGTAACAAACCGGTGTATCCACTAGCTTGTTACCCTCTTTTCGCCGTGTATTATTATATTGATGAGTATTTAAGATTTCTCTAGTATGTTTTATAGAAAGAAATAAGCACCTAAAATTATTCATATAAAAATTTAAAGACTTGTTAAAATTGCGAGTCTTATAAACAATATACGAGTACCAATATTCAAATCTGTACCTGCAATTTAAAATATCGGTAAGTAGGTACGAGATTGTTTAATCTGTCTTTTAGAGGCACACGATCAGGTAACCATATCACCATCACTATCACCATGTGATTAACCGGTTGATCTAATGGTGAAGGAAAAAGTCGTGTGGAAACTTGCATGTCTAAGGAAAAAATATTCGGAAGGCGTGTGAAATCTACCAATCAGTACTGTGTCCGTTCGTTAGATTATGGCCCGTACCCCCTTGTGTGAGGGTAGGCCTGAGCCCCAACAGTGGGGACGTTAATAGGCTGATGAGATGATTATAATCATTAAATATGATGGAACAATTCCATTTATTAAGTTCAAAGTACCGATCTCATTACATTTTCATCCTAACAAGATTACAATTTAACTTCGCAATCGCAAAAGACAAAGTGGAACAGTTTCTCCTCGAAACAATTATAATAAAGCAATCATTCCGATTCAGTCGGCGAACTCTGTGGGTTTTAAAAAGAAGGAATAAAAGGGAAAAGCCCCGTGTTTCAAATCAGGCTAAATTGCATTCATCCGGGGTTAGGGACAGTCGTATTATAATAGGAAAGCTTTCTTGTCCAGCGAACCGTTCCGGTTTTTTTTTACCTTTCTAAATCGCCGATAAGGGGTAATGAGGGTGAAAATCTAAAATTTATATTCGCGAAATGAATTTTTAGATAAAAGCGGCTTTATTACAAGTAATTCAAAGGAAACTGAAGCTCTCTGGCTACTACATTATATGTAAAGTAAGTCATTATGTACATATGTGCTTTGGCAAAGAGACTCTCTTATACTTGTGGAGTTATCTAAATTATTAGTAGGTACTTACATATGAGTGATTAATTGAAAAGTTTCGGATTAAAACTAAAATTTTGTTGTTTTTTTTTTTAAATTGGTACTAATTATATATAGTATGACAATTATAGAAAGAGAAATCAATCAATTATTTTATATTCGAAAGTTACTGATTATGATCTAAGTAAGTACTTGCGATATAAATGAAAACGATTAAACTGAGCACATTAAAGACTTTAAAATCTCGGAAGAAAGAACATCATTAGAACTACTTGAATTGCAATAATTAATTGAAGCTACTACAAAGGGATTTATCTAGAAAAGTCACATTTTCATTCCAAATTAGTCGCAACAGACCCTAACATTGTTTCACGACATCGAATAGTAATAATATTTGTTTTTTTTTCTCTATATTTTATATGGAGAGGGATGTGATGGTAAGTGGTAACCGTCTCCCATAGACATCTCACCTTACTATGAAGTTTTAGAGGATTTTCGATGCGCTGCTAAACAAAACAGACAGATTAGATTAGATAGTACTTCATGCATCGGTGGTTACACTGGTTCTCTTACCCTTCAAACCGAAAAATAGCAATTCATTTCATTGCTGCTCTGCGGCAGAAATCGGCAAAAGGATGGTACCATACCAGCCCAGGCTGATTCTACACTAAGTCACACCACCTTCAAAAATCTTACTAATTTAAACTATCGGTGTATTTTCAAGTATTTTTTTATCATAAAAATTCTTCTGGTAATTTATGACACTGGCGAAAGATTCTTATTGTTTTATGGTTACTGGCCAACCTACATACTTTGGAATTTTTCTAAATATATTATACTAAACCTTATGCTAATTCAAGGCCTGATGAGGTTCCTTTTAACGCGACTGTTGGTGTAAATTCAGTTCATTGCAATATTTTGTCGAATAGATGAGCTCATAGTAGGGGCCAAGCTAAGAAACTCTCAGAAGGGATCAATCTTAAAAAGGCCCGATACACTCAGGAGCCTCATTTACTGATGGATCGCAATGTGCCCCACAGTGCCCCATTCTATCCCGGCTCACCCCGGATGGCTTTAAATTTCTCAACAGAATGAGTTTTGTTAAACTTCCCCGTCTTTTTCAAATTTAAAATATTGTCCTCATTTTTATTTTGAGGGTGGACGGAGCGTTTTGACATTTTTGTTAAGTTCAGTTGTTCAAAAAAGAAAAAACTTTGTTTCTCATCTCGTTTTGGAAAGAAAGTATGGGACATAACATATTGGCGCAAGTTACTCCAGATCAAAACTATTATTTTTAACTGTAGAATTAAGAATTGTACTTGTTAGACTGTTTTGGACCTCGTAACAGGAACAGCTGTCATGGGAAAACATGAGAAACCCTGAAATATTAAACTTAAACAAAACTGTAGTCAAATAAGAATAACATTTCAGGGTCGAAAGTAGGACCCCCTCACGAGGAAAATATAATTCTACAAAATTTTAATGTCGATATTCGGATTTGGGTATCTTGCCCTAGTTATGAGCTAGACACACGTGACAGACGGACGAATAGGCGACATACAGAGCGACAGAATATAATAGAGTTCCGTTTTGACCCTCTAGGTACGGAACCCTAAAAACGTGAGTCCACTATTTACACAGAAGAGCAGTAAATCCCTACGTACAAAGAGAGAGTTTCGAAGCCAGTAGAGAGGAAAAAACCTCGGGAGTTATAAGGATCCACTATTACCCGAGGGTCCGATAATAATGGAATTTCAATCAGTTGAGGCTGGAGGACCTTGGGAGGGCTTATTGCTACGGATTGGGCGTCTAAAATGATGCTTTGTGCCGATAAGAGCGAGAGAAATTGCTGAATTTAAATTTTGTCGGTTTTTGGGACGGTTCACCGTTTTAATAACACTGTCGTATATAGATGGTGTTGTAGTTCTAAGATATGTATTTGGAAAGTATATAAGGTCCAAAATGTAGTTATACAGATTCAGAAAATAGGTCATCCTTTATGTCCATGCAACACATCAAGAATGTATTTACCTAAATTACAATAAGTCGTGCCATCACGTCCCTATTTCTGCTGCAAAACAGCAATGCTTGCATTGCTGTATTTTGGTTCGAAGGCACTCTAAGTCCTCAAAGTTAGCAGCGATCAAAACTCTCTAATAATTTCATAATGAGGTGAGATATCTATGAGCGATGGTGACAACTTACCATCAGGTGGCCCGTTTTATAGTCTGTTCTTCTTATATAATAAAAAAATATAGTAAATAATGTAGTAAAAAAGTGTAGTAATGTAGATATAGTGTATATTATACTGGCAATACAGCATTTGTGCGGTAAGATTACAAAGGATTCATAGTCCATACACTAGTAGGAACTGAAGCATATGTTATATTAAACTAAATAAAATTAGTGAGCAACAACTTAGTTAAAATAAACGCTGTCCTCCGAACTAGGAAGTTCCTGTATCTCGGAGGACAGATCTCTTCTGTGACCAGTGCAAATGAACATGTAACAGAACATGGGAAAATATAAAACTGTCAAAATTTAAAAGAAATAAAGAAAAAGAACAACAATAAAGGTTAACAATAAGGTAATATAAGTGTGTGTGTGTGTGTGTGTGTGTGTGTGTGTGTGTGTGTGTGTGTGTGTGTGTGTGTGTGTGTGTATGTGTGTGTATGTGTGTGTTCGTGTGTGTTCGTGTGTGTGTGTGTGTATGTGTGTGTGTGTGATTCTGTGTAACGTATACTAACTTGCTGGTAGTTTTGTACGCAACCAGCAAGTATACAAAACAAACAAAAGCAAAGATTGGATATTTAATCCGAGAGTTATTATTAACTTTACCCAATCTTCTTTAGTAGACAGATCGATCAACAATTTGATTGAAAAATTTAGCGGCCCACGAACTTCTCTATTAAAGTATTATGGAAACGAAGCCGGCGTCAGATAACATTGCTAAAGTCGCCCCCATCTAAATATTCCATTAGGAGCAGCGACAAAGAGTATAAATTATTCGCTCTCAGCAAGAGCGTATACAGAGATGTGGAATAACCCCCCTCAGAAAACAAGCAAAAACAATTTAGCTACAACAATTTGTTGTGTTGCACAACTGGAGAACTATTAACTCCGGAGCTTTTGCAATTGTATAAATCGTCTATTTGAAAATACATAAATAGTAGTATGAGGAATAGAGCAAACCCACTTCATTAAAAATTCCAATAAAGTCGATTTCCAGGAAAGTCGTTCTGTGTTCATATAATATAATGATCCTTATCAATTTGAGACTGATCATGGAAAGGGATTTTTAGTTTGCAAGCCCAATATTTTAGTATTTATTTATTTCTAAATGACTTTGTCTTCTTT
This sequence comes from Hofmannophila pseudospretella, assembly GCA_947369225.1. Classification (NCBI taxonomy): domain Eukaryota; kingdom Metazoa; phylum Arthropoda; class Insecta; order Lepidoptera; family Oecophoridae; genus Hofmannophila; species Hofmannophila pseudospretella. The sequence goes on along the minus strand of OX376328.1, from coordinate 4,691,662 downwards.
CAGATTTACGAGTATATTATCATAATCATCAGTCCATATCATCCCACTGCTGGGTATAAGTAAGTAAGTAATATGTTTATTTCACACACAGCAATGACCGAAACAGTTACAATTATGATAAAAGATGATTGATGTAGTCAAAGGTAAACATATTGAAATCATGTCTGATGGTCTGCTGTTGTTGCGAAAAGGGCCTCAACTCAGCTTATTGCTGCAGACAAAAATGCCGACAGCGCTGGTATTATGTTGGACAATGACCGTTGGCTGGCCAAAACCTGTCCAAGAGGACAAATATACGACAAAAATAAATTTAATTGAAGATAGGTAGTACTAATAAGGTAGGTATAATACACGTAAGTACTTACCACTAATCAATTGCAGTTGTATCACAAACCAAAGCAAAGCTTCGGGTATGCCAGAAGAACAAAATAAAAATAACGGATTAATTGTCAAACTTTCCGAGGAAACAGTTTCTTCTGTTATGTTTGTCGGTAGGTCAATGAGCTCTTAGAAAACTTAGTCCATCTCTGGCCTTAGTGGAAATTAGGTGAATGCCACTCTGAGGTGATTAAATGTGGCTGGGGAAATTTGCGCGAAGACTCAAGTTTGTTAAGTTCATCTCGAATTGGGAACTCTTGGTACGCCATAATACGGAAACCTAGCGTTAATTAAAATTCTGTGGCTTGTATTTAGCATTATTGAATTTTTAACGGATGTACCTATAGTTCCGCCGTTGTGTAACCAAGAACGATGTTTTAATAGGGTAACCAATAAGGATGTTTTAATATTTTACTATTTGATACTTGGAAACCCAAGTACCAAATATTAAATACATTTCATAAAAAATAAGAAATAGCCATATATTGATGGTCAAATGTAAAAACAGAATTACAATTCGTTGAAAAATAAAAAAGCTACAGGCAATCAAAGACCACAACGGTAGAAAGAAACGGCAATAAGTTTTATGACGTAACTGTTTTCTAACGCCATATAAGCAGGTCCTGGCTGCATTTAATGGACTGTATTGCTAGAACGGGACACAGCTTATGTCCAATACTAACTTTAACCATTAATATCTCTGATGTTAGTTGAGATATCGAAAAACTAATTTTAGATCTTTCTTTAGTATGTTCATGTAAGTTGATTGATGCAATTTTAAAAAAAAGGTTAATACCGTACTGGTGGTGGGGAAAATGGTCGCCCGGAAAAAAGCAGGTGTCGTAAGATTATTTTTAATGTATAAGGAGAACAGACGAGCAAACGGGCCATCATCAGGTGGCCCGTGGTTTTTATCATCAGGTAAAGTCGCCAATAGACGTTTCATCTCAGTATTATTATATTAGAGGATTTTCCATTCGCTACTAACCTTGAAGACTTAGATGGAATGCTTCATGCGTATTTACGCTGACCCTTCAAACTGAAACACAACAATGTAAGCTTTGCTGCTTTGCAGCAGAAATAGATAAAAGTATGGTATCATCCCATACTGACTCTGCACTGAGTTATACCACCTTCTAGAGTTACGCGATTCCTTACGATCCATAATATTCTGTGTTACATACTTACATCATACTCGTAATTGTTCAATCTTTAATCGACAGCATACTTATGTGTAATGAAGTTACTAGGTTTATTTTACTAGGTTTTAGGTGAACTACGAGACCACGACATTGGTCATTTGGCAGAGGTTCCGTCGCTAAATAGGGTGTAACCACGTGTTGCATGGACTACGAGAAAGTGAGCATACACTCTACCGATATACGAGAATAGAATATACGATATAGAATATAGAATCACCTGTGCTTTACATATACGTACGTACGTACGATATAGAATCACGTTTGCTTTACATGCATTGCATATTATTTTAACCCTATATAGACACTAGCGTAATTACCGGCAAATGAGGCATTCCATCAAAGTCCTCAAGGTTAGCAGTGCATTAAATTTAATTAAATTCATTTATTTAACAGACAAAAAAGTCCAAAAATGTTAGTAACAATTTTAACTTAAAAACTATGTTAGTAGATATAATAGTATTTTGAGGTAGATATGAGTAGATTAGGCACTGTACAGGAGCCAACCAGCACAGAGATCTATCCGATTGCCAGCTGCACACAGTGTCTCATAATGTGACAGTTGGGCTTAGTTTAGTTTGTTTTTAAATAACTACCAATAGATTCTACGAAGTAAACCCAGAGATACGTATATACTTGGGAAATATCTATGTGTATATTACCATGCATTGAAAACCCTCTGATAACAATCCCACAAAAACATTTCATGTAAAAAGTAGCCAAGTCTCGTGTATCTTTACGTCCATGGACCACGATGGTGACCATTTACCATCAGTTTGCTCGTCTGTTTGCTTGTCTGTGTCTCTCTCCTTATACAATAAAAAAAACTTAATCGATGAAAGTTCCAAAGGAATTCAAACAACAACAAACACATAAAAAACAAACCAAACAAATATGTCTAAACGTGCCGCTTTAAAAGATAGGATTAAAATGATATCACAACGTTTGTGTCTCATTAATAACACTAATGTTGTCGTTCTATCGAATGGTTTAAACTAATTTTAGAATTATTCTAAATAGTTTCCGGTTAATAAAATATGAATGAGAGAAAATAAACTTCTATGCTATTTTCACAAGAGCTCACTTTTTATTTTCATACGAGTGGAAAGCCATTGTATGCTATAGCGTGCCCATTTCAACTCTAATCCACAGCTGCTGTTAAAAAATTAAAATTAAATAAGAACTCGCCGATCTGGCCCACCTGCCATTGCAAATTCTTACACATTACAGTCAAAATTATAAAAGTAACTCCAGTTACAAATTTAAAAGTTATAGATAAGTCTCCGTGTGCCAACAAGACCAAATCAAACCTCATCCATAGTTCATTTATTTATTTCATTTATTGCTTGCTTATCGTGTGGTTAGTGGCCAACCTATTTGTCAGAGTTGTTCAGGCCGCCAGTAGGCCTCTGACATTGTTTAATGACTGCTGTCGAACGACAACAACCGGGACCGATTGCTTAACGTGCTTTGCGAGGCACGAAGGAGCTCAGATGAAATATGCCACTAGCGGTCACCCATCCAGGTACCGACCGCGCCAACGTCGCTTAACCTGCACGATCACTTTCGGATCGTGCTCGCAACTAGGCTACGAGCTCCTCATTTCATTTATTGAAAATGCATTACAATGTCATACAGCACGGAGCCAAAATTGGAATTGTAGTCAGTCATACATAGGGTTGCCACCCGTACTCTAAAATAGAGTATTGTCCTCTTTTTCGTGTAGGTGTACTTTATAATCTACGACACCAATAAAGTACGCGAAAATACTCTATTTACGTAACTCTGACTGTTACTGGTTATGAGTACTTATGAGACTAAATAAATTGGTATCCAAAGCCACAAAATTGTGAAGATTTTCCAAATATGTACGAATTCATTTCATATATTTTGTCTGTGCCTGCCACTTCAGCGTTCACTGAGAGAGTTTTCTCCCTTATGAATGTAAGGTGGAGAGACGAAAGGAACAAAGTTACACTAAACTTCATTAAAAACGAGATGATCATATATTTTAATTTAAATTTTGATTGCAAAGAGGCTGTAACTATCTTCAAGAAAGACAAATATTTGTTAAATGTAATATTTGTTATATGAAAAGTAACAAAAATATTTTTTTAAAGATAAGTAAGTAAAAAATATATAAGTACCTACTCTTTTTTTATGCTGTGTACTTTATTTTTGTTCTACCGAAATGAAAAAATACTCTATTCGTCCCAAAAAAAAAGGTGGCAACCCTAGTCATACATGAAAAGTTATCATGTCAAATAGTAAATTACATAAAACAAAATAATAATAATCAATTATATAGTTGTTAAATTCAAACTTGGAACTATATCAAAGAATGTAGACCGACCCCCTTTTTACCAAGGAACCAGAAATTATCGCCGCATCGCTCTCCGCCCTACCGTCCGAACTGGTGAAACAGTTTACACAATAACGGAAAACTATTTTTCTTTACAAGAACAGTAAATTTACGTCGTGGAAATCGAGCCCTCTCGTCTCGTCCTAGCTGTAATACCACAGTATAGTATGACACAGCGAGTCAGTGTAAGATGCCTATCATGTGATTCATTTAGACTGGCAAGCCTTTGGAGAGGACGGGAGAGATATAGATTACACGCTAGCTAGCTGCACTCTTCAAGCCCCAATGTCCGGCACAATTGCCGGCACAAATGTCTTTAGTTCGGCAGCCGAACTTGTCCAAACTACAGGCGCCATTGCTGCCGAGGTAGGAGACAGTGCAGCTTGTAATCGCTTCTTTAATTTTAAGTCATCTTCCAGGCCTGAGCGCACGTGCGCTCGCCCTAAAAATCCGATGACGCTATGAAATACAACAAGACCATCTGCAACAGTCAGTCAGAAAAAAAAGTTTGCTATCGACCGCAGTCACCTTACAGTTAACAGCTGCTATCAGTGGTCTTCAGTCGAACTCCGAATCATGCTATAAGGCCCGTTACCTCTTCACCCTATCACCGCTCGTACGGGAGATCTGCGGAGATGCATTCGTTGACCGGCTGCTAGGAAATAAGGTGTTTTTCGGCTGTAATATTCTCGTATACTGGCGCGTTGCCAGCTTTCCTTTGCGACTCGTAAAATTTTCAGCGCTGGGGCACCGCCTGAAACTTTCATATTGACCTAATGCGGCGTAGTTAATATACACAGTGTGCAGTGTTACGAAGTGTAAAAGCATAAGAATTTTACGGAATATCTAAAATATGTCTCGTGGAATATCGATTTTAACAAATGTTTCAGATCATGGGTATAGGTCCTTGTGAAGATGTTTAAAAAACGTTAATTCCTAGAATTAGACTTGAATGAAGGAATCTGCATGCACCCGAAAAATTATATTATATGTCAATAATACCTTATTGACAGAAGTTGCTTTATTTAAACTTAAGTAGGTACAAAACATGGGACAATTTGGAACGTACAACGTACATGTACAATGGTACTAAAGGAACCTGTGAAAATCACATTCATATGTTAAAGATACATTTCTGGTATGCCGCCAACATTATAACTTTTCTTAACACTACACAATATAATACAACAACTTCACCACAGATTATTGGCCTTTACAACTTCGTACACCAACGTAAGTACAATTTGAAGTGACCTTAACTGTCCGTTAAAATTCATGAGGATCCCTCCATCTCAATGACAAAAGCGATTAATCATTAAAGTAAAGAAGTAGTTTCCACGCCTAAATACAGGGTGTTAATTAACAAAATCAATCGCCAGTTCCATTTTGAACTTTAATGGAACTGGCGATTGATTTTGTTAATGTTATGGTGTACAAAAAAATTCAGACTTTTCATACACATCGGTCGCTCAAGCAAGATAATCTATTTATTTACTATGGAAGGATAGTCTGAGTTAGTTAGGTAACCCTTGGGTTAACTCGCGAATTTTCTATGGTTTCATATAAAAATTGTCAGGATTTGTGTTGGTGCGAGACGTTTTTGTGACTTAACCCGGGTTAGGCACTAACTCTCGAGTTTTATCTTAACTCGACTGTCGTGCAAGCCGGCCTAAGTGTTGTTTACTGTCGATTATTAATTCCTATTACCCAACGCAGGCGACGAGATCCGCTTGGCGGACTCTAGTATGGCAACTATCACACAAAGTGTACAAGAAGTAGAAAGGAAAATTGAAAACTTCCAACCAGCCACAACTAGAAAGGTAAGGAAAGGAAACTAGAGGATATCAAGACCACAGTTCGAAACTCAAATATTTTAGAACAGCCGGAACTGCTGTCGACTAGCAAACATAAACTGTAGCAGACAATAGCTCCGACCTGAACGTAGTGTCGTGTCTTAAACCGAACTACATACCCAGGATGCCGATGCACCTCGTATGTTGGAGCCAAGCCAACGCGGTCAATGGGAAAAACACGGGTGATTGATTTAGACATCCTTGAATATTATCAATGGCAGGATAGCAAATTGTGCTTTGGTTAATACTATTGTTTTAAGTTTTTCCCTTAAAATTGTTATAAGAACTTTACATCACATAGTGGCATCCATCACATATTAGATGACCTACTTATTCTACCATCATGTTATTTATTGGTAACCAATCAAAACAAGATGAACAAGTAGAAAGGAAAATTGAAAATTTCCAACCAAGCACAAATAGAAAGATAATTAGAGGATAACTAGACCACATTTCGAAACTCAAATATTTTAGAACAGCCGTAGCCGGAACTGCTGATAAACTATATTCCCTTATTTATATGGATTAATTGTTTCTATTCTCTAGTTAAAACACCCAAAGTCATCGAGAAAGTACGAGCCGTGAAAGTACCGCCCACAATTATTTTTTTCTTCGCCCGCTCTTGAATAGGTACTGAAAATTATAAAAGCAATAAAAATACCACCAACAGTTTTCTTGCCAAAAAAGCAAATTAATTTGAGAAAATTATCCCGTTTCCTTAGTTTCAAATCCCATCTTTTATATAAGGAAATCAGGTGGTAGCAGAATTAAGGATTGCCTCCACCTGGGCTACGGTGATAACAGTTCGATATTCTAAGTCTTTGAAGATGTACAACGTATCTAGAAGCGATAAGCTATGTTTTCTGAGGCCGTTGTTTCTTCTACCAGCGAGTGCATGTTCTCGTGACATGTTTCTTCTAGTTATAGAATCAGAAAATACATCTCACTGAACATGACTCGATATAATAAAACTCTCATCACTTCTTTTTCTTTGTCTGTTCCCAGTTAATTTGGAGTCAGCTCTCTTTATTTTCTTGCGCCAGGACAGTCTGTTCTGGGGTGTCGTATTATTTAGTTGGGCCTTCACTAAATCCTTGGACACGGTAAACCACCAGGTCGCGAGTGGTCTGCCTCCGGGGCATCCAGGTGTGCTCTGCGCAGCGAAAGTGCGACTAGTGAGATATTCCTAAATTAGATACCCACCTGGACACACGGCAGTTTGTCCGCCAAGTTCGGAAAAAAGTGTATTACTATGCCAGACTTACGAATAATATTGCCAAACACACCTTCCTATTTCTTTTTCAATTCCAAGATAATATATTCAAAATATTCTGTCACATTTCCCAGCGAAGGACCAAGAAGGAAGGTCCATTCCAGTACTTCTAAATCTATTTATCACAAACGGAATACGAAATGGAGAAAATTGTTAATTTTAATTTCCGAAACGGTAGCTGTATCAGTATTCCGGAAACTCGATTACCTTAATACCGGTAAAAATAAACACTGATACAGAAATTCATTTGACGACGAGATGAGATCTCATAATTTCGTAAACCTTGGGCTTTGAGTCCAGCGGAAAAGATGAGAGAAAATGTACGAAACATAATTTCATCATTATTAATTATCAGGTTGGTTAGTTGCAGAGTTAAGCGGTGTGCGATTATGAGATATACAAAGCCATCGTGAGACTTATTCGATCCTAGGGCATTAGTTTTTAAAAGACGGGTTAAGGATGTCCTCAAGTAAGCTATCCACGCACCTACTTTATAATGTTCACTTTATTATTTTTATTTTTAAATAGGTATTTTTTAATCATTACATTCACTAGTATTTTTTGCTTTCCCAACAACCATGCTGTGTTTACACGTTAAGGGTTACGACCTAGCTCATAACTTTATATTGATTTTTCTGTAATTTCTCTGGTTGTAATCTGTTGTGTTCGCCTAATAAATAAAAAAATAAAATTTATTAAATTAATCATTCGATTATGAAGATGTCTCGAGATATCTCGATTGCAGCCATTAGTAGTTACTAATTTGTTGACATAAAATATTATACCGCTCTCATTCACATAGGTCATAATATTGTCGCAAATGAAAGAGCGCGAGATACATTCGTTGACCTGGCCTTCGTTGGCCATCGCATATAGGGTAGTGTAGCTCGCTTAAAGATAATGTATGTTTGTTTTAAATACAGTTGTATCTGCCCTTTTGTTTTATTTATTAACAAAATATTATAACACAGAATTATAAAATATGACAATGTTGATATTTGATGTTACATTTTAAGGGTTCCGTATTTTATATGGGATTTGTTCATTGATTCAATAAGAGAATAAATAATTAAATAATATGTAAATAATCTTTTTTACGAATAATCAACGATGTATTTTTTTTTTCTTATTTAGGTACGTACTTGCCTTAATTACGTACAATAGAACAAACGTAAACAACGTTACTTGCGAAAAAGTTAATACAAATTAATAACATCATTCGATTATGAAAATGAATCTTTCGTGGTGGGAGAAGGAAACCTCCGTAATTCAATTTTTGAAATTAATGGAGGTTATTTTTACGAAAAACACGTAGGCGGATCATTATCAACATAGGCAATAGATATAAAACGGATAAGGATATATGCATACGTGTGAATGAATGAATACTCTTTATTTCTTGATTATTATTATTGTTTATTATAAGTTTTTAAATTGTTATTTATAAATTGAATTAAAAAATTGGAAAATTGACCAACCAAAGTGTACAAGCTGTACCAATTTGTTGAATAAACTATTTCATTTCATATTGCACAAAATTAGTATGTGTATTATTATGTGTCCTAAAATCTAGTCTAAAAGTGACTAAATTTCTTGAGATAAATATCGCCCGCTGCCGCCTATCCTGCCGCTAATTCCCCGGCCCTATTCTACAATAACTCGAAGCTCTCCCGGTTACGATTTGTCCGTAATAGAATTTCAGGATTTCAGCGATTGTTGACTGTAATAACGCCGGGTTCTGTGCCGATAAAGGGCCCTGTTTATTTTGTAATTAGATCTGTAATTGGTTGCTTAATACCAGGATCACGACGACGCTTCGGGCGCAATTCGCTTTGATTCCCGATTTAGTAGAAGGTGTTTCGTGTTTCAATGGGATATCAAAACGTTTCACTGACGACTTGTGATAGAGATTTAATATAATATCAAATATAACCTGAAGGAACCTGGAGGCCTTAATTGGCTGATGTTGATAATGAAGGTGATTGTCAGTTATTTATATTATGCTTTTATTATTGCAAAATCGTGACGCGCGCGAGTCATGTTTCGGGAACGGGATGTTACGCATTTACTCTCCAGGTACCGTGTGATAAAAACGTAGTGTGACATACGTGCGGAAAGAAAATTGTAAACTAACTTTCCTCATTTATATCACAATATACTATACGAAGGATAACAAAATACTTTAGATACAGTTTTGGTATTTCCCAATATCTAAAAATATCTTGGGTTTAAATGCTACAATTTTACTTCCTCATACAAACAGTATATTTTTATCAAAGATGCTTGGAAATAGAATTGATAGTACTCATAGTACCTTCTCTGGCCTCTGCAGTATTGTACGAGTGTACTAGTACTGTCCAATTCTATTTACATTATGGATTTCCTTACTATTTCAATCACTATAATTGCGTTCCGTTCATTACTGAATTAGTATTTCCTGTACCCTTGTTCCATTTATAAAAGCGTCATTAGTCTACCTTTACAGAATGATCAATAATTCTTATCAGAAATCACGGTCATTACATTGTAAAACTTTTATCGTAGCCTTATACCATAGCATGTCTTTTCTGTCACTAATAATACTATACATTATTAGTCATCAATCAAACAACAGATAAGAAAGACAGTAATAACAATTGAGCTGTGTTACAAAATGTAGAACTCATGTTTCCTAGATACGAGTACGAGTACGTAGATCTGTGTTTATTTGTAGCTGAAATACATCGCTATAAATTGCAGTTAGTTAGAGTCTAGTAATATATTGGTGTGTTTGAGCGTCGGTGGCGTCGTGGCTAGGACGTCGGACTCCCATGCGGGAGGTCCGAGTTCGAAACCAGGCAATGTCATGTATAATTATATTACCAATGAATTTTTCGGTTTTTTCGAAAGACTTACGTACATTTACCGACTGCTCTGACGGTGAAGAAAAACATCGCGAGGAAACCCGCACACTGAGATAGCCAGTGTGTGAAATGGGGAAGGCAATGGCAAACCATCCCATTAAATCTGCCACGAGAGTCGTTCTATGTGATTAATTCCTTAGAATGATCACAACCCTCAGCAATGAGGAATACGACTTAGAATCAAAATATACGAGTATTGGTAACTCTACTTAAATACCCGGTTTGGATGACAATGCGATTACCGATATATAATATGTTTTGTGAACTTTTGTTTAATATGTTTTGAGAAATCCATGATCCATGAATCATCTTTATTTCGATTCACCCTATGATCTACTCGTATTATTTACTCACTCAAACAGAAGACAATTTAAGGTAATAAGACAGAAGAAACATGAAATCTCCAGAAGAGTACATCATCGTATCATCATCAAAGGTTGTCTGGAAATTGAAATTGAAATCGTTTATTTAGCGCTGTAAACACCAGAATACAGAATACAGAAGTATACAAAGTTTAATACATGCAGCACAGAACATCTGGTGTGGTACAGTGCCAAAAAGGGTACACCAGCTCAGCATAATGCTGAGGCAAGCCACAGCGCTGAAAGAGATCGCTTTTAGCGATAAGACCGCCTAGATTGTATTAATCGTTTTGTACGCATTGTATCACACTAAATTTGTGCAATAAAGAGTATTCATTCATTCATTCAAGAGTACATCATCAGCCATTTTAGTAACGCACTTCGCCACCGGAAATACAAAGTTGGTGGCGCTACTATCGGCATCGGTATTGCTAGCGGCTGTAAAGCGATTCGGGTTTATTAGTTGTGTCTATAAAAGGGGCAGGGGCCGTAAACTTAGTCCGAGGGGGTACAACATTGTTTTTAATACTGCCTAGTGGGGTAAGTCATAAGATATAGAGAAATTATGAGGCAGGTTAAAAGGATAGAGAGATTTTGATTATTGGCCGTATCTTATCTTATATTATAATACGGGGCTGGGATAACCCCAGCGGCACTTCGATCCTTGAGGATCTTTTGTGCCTACCCCATTTTACACACTGCTCATCTCAGTGTGCAGGTTTCCTCACGATGTTTTCCTTCACCGTTAGAGCAGTCGGTAAATGTACGTAAGTCTTCGAAAAATACGAAAAACTCATTGGTACATTGGCACTGCACGGTTTCGAACGGAATATCGTCGGTATTTACGATTTAGTATGGTCAAAATGCTGACGTCCGGCCCGGATTTACCGATCGTAGTCCGTTCGCAGCGTACGCTACAGACGCGTAGCTTTAGACATCAATTCACGTTGTGTTTTAGACACCTCGTAAGTAGGTACTTCATCATCATCAGCCCATGTCCTCCCACTGCAGAGTATAGGCCTCCTATCTTTTGTGCCAAGTAGGTACTTACGTATTTAATATTCATCTCGCACCCGAAAACAAAGTAATTTCCCTCCCAAACCTTTACTCTTACACCATCCATCCTGCACTCAGTCCTTACCGTATCTGTTTCGAGCGATACAATTAAATATAGACTTTGTTCATCATCAGCAGCCTATTCTAGTCCACTGCTGGACATAGGCCTCTCCCAGGGCGCGCCATTGAGCCCGATCTTCGGCTCTTCTCATCCAGTCGCTGCCAGCCACCTTGCGCAGATCGTCGCTCCATCTAGCAGGGGGGCGTCCCACACTACGTTTGCCCAAACGCGGTCTCCACTCCAGAACTCGTCTACCCCAGCGGTTGTCGGTTCTGCGACAGACGTGACCGGCCCACTGCCACTTCAGCTTGCTAATCTTATGAGCTATGTCGATAACTTTTGTTCTATGCCGGATCTCCTCATTTCGGATTCGATCCAGCAGAGATACTCCGAGCATAGCTCTTTCCATAGCACGCTGAGCGACTTTCAATTTGTGAACCAATCGCACAGACTTTGTTGCATCGTAATAAAACGTACGGCAGACGTGCACACAAGTTTGTTGCACCGCGCGGACGTGTCATTTCCGTTCGTGTTTTACTTGGGCGGAGTGTTGTATGATTTTTTAATAAGGCATTGATTTTCTATGAAAAGGGGGATAAATATACCGGCTCAGGTGGATAGCATGACGTTTTAAAAGTTTGGTCGTTCTTACCTGTCGTTATACCGTCTGTTGTATGAAGCATCCTGAGTTTTCTACCTCCATTAGAACGTACTCTGTCCCGTTCTACGACATGGTTTTTGAGAGACGTTAAAGCGATGTCAGTAGCCAACATTTTACTCAAGATTTTACTCAACTCAACTCACTCAACATTTTAATTCAAGGTTACATGCAATTGACCGTTAGTAATTAAGTGTAACTAAGGGTGCTCTTTGATGAGCGTCGGTGGCCTAATGGCTAGGATGCCGGACTCCCGTGCGGGAGGTCCGGGTTCGAAACCATGCAATGCCATGTACCAATGAGTTTTTCCGTTTTTTTTCGAAGACTTACGTACATTTATCGACTGCTCTAACGGTGTAGAAAAACATCGTAAAGAAACCGGCATACCTGAGGAAATTAAAGTTTCAGAAGGCGTCTGAAATCCACCAATCAGCACTGGGCCCGCTCGGTGGATCATGGTCCGTGTACCCCCTTGTGCCCCCATGTGTAACAGTGGGGACATTAATAGGACGATGATGGTGAAGGGTGCTCTCTCATTTTCCTCCTTAACATTGCAAAATTAACCAATAAACTAATTTCATCGACACCTTCAGCTCTTTATTTTTCAATATGATTGAGCTGGTGGACTTAATATTATTCTATTATTGCGATTTATAACCTATTATTATTTTTCATGTTGTTAAAATTTTTTTCATGCCAAAATAATGGCGAAACATGTATAATCTATTCCAACAATACTACTATCTTATATGTACCGTGCTTCGTGCGAATAAAATAAATTTCATTTCATTTCTGTGAATACAGAAATTAATATACTTTTCCATCTATAATCACAAGGCAATAATCCTTTGATTTCAAGCAGGTTGGCGCAGTAATTAATTAGCATAGATATCTGAACCACTTGTGTCTTTACGGTTTTCTATTAGAAGTCAACTTGACTTTCCGTAGGTACGATTTGTAATTGTTTTGTGTATTGCCTGCACGATACGTCTAGGAAGTAGAACCTTTGCAAAAGTTTTACTTTTAAATTGTTAGCTGCTTTCACCCATTTCCTCCACATGGAGGACCATAAATAAAATGTCAGCTTCGGCGAGGTCATATAGTCATTCTGGCCGAACATGTTCATAAATTCCTTAGCATTATAAGCTCCGGAGTGCACAGTGTAGGTAGAGAGCTCTTAAATTCTGCTTAAAACAGAAGTAATATCTACCATTTTTAAAAAGGGGTCAGGAATAAGCTTCAGAGGGATTAGAAAGGGGAACTCTAAGTAAGTACGATTACAAACTCCTGAATAATTAAGTAAAAAGTATAAATCTTAATCCAATGTTTTGAGAACATCGTTTTATGGAAACGAAGTTTGTTTACTTACATCTGTTAAAATTCCCAGATTTCTTTGTGTTTATGACTTGTGAGAATGCAATTGATACTTATGATGATTATGACATAGCTGTAGGTTAGGTAATTATTCTCACGTCCGTGGCGCATCGGCGAGCTAATTGATTATAATAAGTTATGTTATGTTATTATTATGTTTACGGGAAAATTGTAAAGCTGCGACCGTCAACGGTCTGGTTTTTGTCCTTTCGACGCAGAACGCCAAAAACGCAAAACGCCAAAAACGAAAATTTGTACGCAAAAAGCCAAATTCGCAAAATGCCAAATGTTACACTGTTCATGTAAAATTCTAATATAATTATGTACGTTTTCAATAAATAAAAATTAGAAATAATGAGGTTTTTTTTCGTGAATATGAAGTTTCTTTTTTGCCGTGCTATTATATTCTATTCACTTATTTATCATGTGACAGCCCCACAACACCGGTATCCTAGGTAGTGCGGAATGTAGTGAATCCTGAAAACGTACAGGATGTTCTATACTTGAATATTTATTTATTTATTTATTATTATACTATTAATAATGGAGGGGTGAAAAATACAGAAACATGTAGGTACTATCACCAAAACCAAAAGAAACAAGAGACAATAAATGAAAGTATACGAGCACATTGCGAACAAAAAACATTTCTGAACCAATATCACCTGAACTATTATGTAACAACTAGTAAACTTGCATTTTTGATTTATAATCCATCAGGTTTTTAAAGTTCACTTTCAACACTGTTTATTGCTTGGTATTCAGTAGGAGGCGGTATTTATCCCATAGGTAACTACCTAGCTATCTATGGAATGAATGCTGACCTTTTTTGAACACCTTCTTTTTGGGAAAGCACTGTCTCCCAAGATACAGGTTCGCCTAGTTTGAGAGTCAGGGTATTGTCCGATTTACTAATTTGTGATGTTTTCAATAAAGATTATTTTATTTTTTATTTATTTAAAATAAACACTTGAGACAAAAAAAAAATTACAGTGGTTACCTTCACACATCGGAGTAGGAGGCAATGAAATGGCTGATCGGTACGCGAATTTAGCCATTTCTGAGGGTGTTGAAATGCATCTAGATCCGCTTGGACCTGAGTACATTCCGAATGCGAGGGCTGCCTGTATGTCTCGCTGGAGAGACCAATATGAGGAATTAGCTAAAGTGAAGGGGCTTTGGTACAATACACTTAATTACATGCCAGCCTGGGCTCCATGGTTTGACTGTGTCAGACTTGGTAGGGAGCTACTTGTCTTGGCTTTTAGATTACGCTCGGGTCACATTCCGTTAAATAAGTTTTTGCATTTGGTGGGAAGAGCTGCATCACCGTTTTGTACCAACTGCAACACAATAGAAGACCTCACTCACCTCCTACACCTCCTTAATGAAGTGTGACCTGGGGAAATTTGAGAGGAAAAAATTTGGCCTCAATAGGCTACAAAATGGGAGGCTCAATATTATTTTAAGTCAGCCCTTATCTGATAATATGAAACACTTACTGTTGTTTGCTAAATTAGCTCTCAAAGTGAGGGCTGACTTTAATGATACTTGAGCTTCCCTTTCCCTTTTCTTAGTGACCCTAACGAGGCTGACATGGTCACCTTGTCGTGTACCAAAGCCTCTAAATTTAGATATAAACAAATTAAAAAAAATCAGTTCACAAAATGTCCATCAAAATTAAAACCAAATGCGGTCTCGCAACTATAATCTTCCCGCATCGTCATTGACCGTAAGACCTGCCATAATTGGTGCTACAGCAACAATCTATTACATAATGAGTACGATACGAACGCGTCGAAAACAATGATTTTCGCTTCATCAATCAAGTTGTTGCCAGATAAGTTACGACTTTGTAACGTTATACTTTTAGAGATCCGTAGAGAAGCGAAAATCGGACACATTCGGGAAGTGTTCGTATCCACCTTTTGTGTTCCTCATAATCCCTAAATCTATATATTTTACATATCAATATATTTGTGCATAATATTTTATTATTTTTCGTATGTATTTAATTATATTGTATTTATATATATAAGTAAATTATATTGTATATTTGTATTAGTATTGTATATTAGTATACTATGTAAGTATATTGTTATTTTAATATATAAATTTCACATATTATTAAGTAAGTTTCTTTGTCATTTTTATTATTGCCACTGCACCGCCATAACATATCTGCATGCCCAAAGGTCAGCTGGCAGAGAATGCCGCAAGGCATTAAGCTCACCTGTACACAAAAGTGTAAAAGAATAAATAAATAAATAAATAAGTGTCGAATGTAACGTTTATTTAGGAAAATATGTGTTTCTAAGAACATCTTCTTCTTCTTCTAAGTCGTATTCCTCGTTACCGAGTGTCGTGATCATTCTATTGAATTAATCACATAGAACGACTCTCGTGGCAGATTTTAATGGAGTGGTATGCCATTGCCTTCCCCACTTCACACACGGGTTATCTCAGTGTGCAGGTTTCCATACGATGTTTTCCTTCACCTTCAGAGCAGTCGGTAAATGTACATAAGACTTTCGAAAAAACCGAAAAACTCATTGGTACATGACATTGCCTGGTTTCGAACTCGGGACCTACCGCATGGGAGTCCGACGTCCTAGCCACGACGCCACCGACGCTCTTAAGAAAATAGTAGACGTTAAATACGGTATAAAATAAAATTCATATGAAATGACAATAGTTCCACAAAGGCTCTGGGTTGTAACTGCATCGCGTCGTGCTCTGAGATAAATTTCGTCTGTTCTGTTATAATATTTAGCTCAATTGGATTGACGAATAAAAAAAACAACATAAACAACACCTTTAAAATAACTAGTAGTCCGGGTACTTACAAAAAAATCTAGGCTTTGTTCTTGTATAGTGGGAGATAGCATAGATAGACCTCAACATGTTGCGTCGAGATATGCTGAACTATCTCTTCTCTCTAATAGATAGATGCGAATGAAATCTGCACCTACAAAACCATACTAGCTCCTCACCGTTTCGAGCAGAACAGAGATTTTTCAAAACAATGAATACTAGTGGGTGTAGTTGATTTATACCGCGATAAAATATTGCATACTAATTATTAGTGACGGCGCCATACTGGAAATTGACATGACCCGTCCTTCAGCGTCGAGTTATATGAATAATTTGATAGCATCATCAATTAATATCTGCTATCAAATTTAATTCCATTAGGCGATGAAGTGTTCGACATGTGAGCTGAGAGAATGCAATTAGCTTGATTTCATTGGGATTTTGTTGTCCATCAACGTTATATAGAATGGCACTTAACTTGCCAAGTTCGGGTTTAATAAAGGCGTACAGTTTAGCATAGTTAGCATGACTCCTAATTACTTAGATATAACTTTTAAAACTTGTGTGGTATTTTTTTCTACACGACTGAGGTTAACTCGATTCTTACCACGATTTGGTTTTGTTTTGAGTTTTCGTTATTATATCGATATTTCCAACGAATGGTAAAAAAACACCCTTCTGACTTGCTTGCTTATCGTATGGTTAGTGGCCAACCCATTTGTCAGAGTTCTTCAGGCCGCCCGTAGGCCTCTGACATGGCTTAACGACTGCTGTCGAACGACAGCAACCGGGACCCACTGCTTAACGTGCTTTCCGAGGCACGGAAGAGCTCAGATGAAATATGCCACTAGCGGTCACCCATCCAGGTACCGACCGCGCTAACGTCGCTTAACCTGCACGATCACTTTCGGACCGTGCTTGCAACTAGGCTACGAGCTCCTTCTGACTTTAACCGTATTTATTATTAACCGTATTCAGGGTGTAAATTTTTTTATTACTACGATAAGTATGTCATACTTTTGTTATTAATTATTAATAATTTATCAAATCAAATCAAATCAAATAGTTTATTTGTTGAAAGTAGGTGCCGTACATACAGAGTTCTTAAATTATAATATAGTATCACTACTTTCTACCACATTGTGTAGCATACAAATACTCAATAGAAACTTATAAATAGAAAAAAGAAGAGAGTTAAATAATTAATAAACACAATAGTACCTAATCAATTAAATATAATATTCAAATTCAATTCTATGTCAATGTCATATTTACCTTATTTATTACATTACCTAAACGAAAGTCAACCTTAGTTATATTACGGATTTGTCTTCTACGTATTCTTTTATATCGTAGTAGCATTTCTGTTTAAGAATATTTATTGCTTTTTGTCTAAAATCTCCGTAAGTCAAATTTTTTAATGTTTCCGGTAGCTTATTAAACAACTTTATTCCCATGTAATATGCATCTTTGATCTTAACCATTATTTTATTTCTCACATTGTTTTATATACAATTTCCTGCTCCGATTCTCTCTACTCTTATTTTCTTTATTCGTATTTTATACCATTAAAAGAATAGTCCATACCACAGTAGAAAATATGAAGCTGAGAAAGCTCAGAAACATTTATTCAGCTTTTATTTTTATCCCGTGACAGAACAAAACGTCTAATCTAACAAGTCTCAGACCATACAGTGTATGTGTATTACGAACGCCTGGACTACATGCGCCCGGTTCCAGCCCCGGTCCGGTTCACTGTAGACAAACACAAGCGTTCCGGTCTCCACCCACTTGAAGTCAGCGCAGCGTGATTGGCTGCAGCGAACCGAATCGAGGCTGGAACCGGACGCATGTAGTTCAGCACCAAGTGTTTCTCGGCAGCTTTTCACAAATAGCCCAGTTTAAAAAGAGGATAAGCAATACTTCAAATGCCTCACCGCTTAGCAGTGACAGTTTAGTCAGCCGAGTATTTATGGTACTGTGCTCACAATTTGTTCACAACCACCAATTCAGATGTACTTTCAGAGGCATGATTCACTGATCGAATTAACTGGATTCGTTCTCGAATAGAATCTTAAACTAATAACTTTTGTTATCAAATCAAAGAATTACATGATAATATATTTGTTTGTGACAAAGGGCTGTGTCAACATTTGAAAACAAGAAGTTGTAAAAAAGAGTGAAACTGAAATATAAAAATAACCCTGACCAAAAATATAAAAACTCTCACCATATTGCGGAATTAAATGGAGCTTTTTTTCTTCAGCGAACTTCATAACACAGATTATAAAAGTACCAATGGCGCACTCTTTTCGAAAATATATAACTGATGCGTTATTTTAGGAAATCACTCCACTTAAGAATGATTTTGGAGCATTCCACGGAAAATGTAACTGCGACACCAAATTCTAAAAGTCAAGCTAGATCTGTAATTTTGATAGGGATTAAAAGTATTCATTGACAAAATAAACATGATTATTTCATAAAGCATTTTTATTAACTCATAGTTTTACCAATTTTCCATGAATTTCCTCATTGAATTTGCGATGATTTTTAACCTTATCAAAATTTTAAGGTAATGTTATGAAAGAACTTTAACTTGTTAATTTATTTTTTTATTTTTTATTTCATCATTTAATGTCCCAAATATGCCACAATATCAAGGCGTACTTTACTGTCACAAGACGCTCCGAAAGAGATAACATTTGTTATTATTTTAAGAGAATAAATGAACAATTTATTTTTACGAAATCAATAGGTGATGGTGGGAAGTGATGGAGCCAATTCCCCAAAGTCGTTAACTAATAATTTTTGGACCGCCCCACATAATTAGTGTAATAGCAATTTTTTTTTCAATTATTAGTAAAAATCATTGTTATACGATATTACAAGTATATTTTTGTTATACTTGTAATATCTTTATATTACTTCGCCGTAGTTGGGTAGCAAGTACTTAATTTCGTACGCTACCCGCACGTGTCAGGTCTGTACCGCATGTGACAAGTCAAACTTAAAATTTTATTTAATTAATTACTAAAGTAAAACTAATTTAATCTGTAGTATTTCCTTTATCTGGGATAATAAATCATTTGCGAATTCTTTTTCATTTCGCTAATATTACACATAAAGCGAAGTGTTTGAAAGATCCGGTTGATTTGATGTCCCGCACGTGACGCATCGTAAGACTGTATATTTTTGTTACTTGGTAGTTTCTGATATAAGGTAATGTTACGTACAACAACAAATGTCTCACACGTTACGGTGGACTGCTCCTTTTGCGGTCGAATGCCGATATAGTAACCAAGTGTAACCGTACAAATAAATAACTTAACTATAAGAACACGAAAATCCGAAACAAATATGAGGAAAATAGACAATTCAATACTTAGACAGCAGAAGAAATAGAAAAAGATAAGTAAAGTACACCCAGATATAAGTTCCATGCAAAGCTACCCAACTGAGCATAGATAGTTAACGATTAATTAACTAAGCAATAAAACGTTTCATTTGACTTTGACAAGGCGACCTAGTTTACTTACAATCCATGTAGTCGGCGCTGTTTGCCGTTTCAAAGCGACAGACGGCGCTATTGCAGGCAAATGACATTAAACTTCATTGAGACTGGATAATTGAGTTGGTGCCAGGGCTCCAAGGTTTAGGTTGCCATTTTGCTAGATAGGTAAATACGGTCTATCTACAGAGAAACCACCAGACGCTTATGTGAGACTATTGGAACCTTTGAAGACCAATTCGCCTTCGAACTTAGTTTATTGTATTATGGTCAATGTAATATCAGTCTAGATCAAAATTCTCTTCTGAGAAGTTGCTTTAGATAACTAATTCAGCTAATTTTATAGTTTCACTTTCTAAAGTTTACAATTAGCACATTCTGTCAATATTATGTCTTCCGTTTTTCTCATCAAGTAATCTTCTTTGATCCACTAATCTTCTGTTGCATGAATTGTCCTAAGAATTTAAGATCCGATGAAACATAATTAATAATTATGTTCCTTTTAACGTCGTAGCTCTAAAAATATATGTTACTAGACTTACCGTCAGCTACACGAATGTCCTAAAAGTTAAGGCTTCACTAAAGTACATGCTATCCTTTTCTACGACATGGCTCTTGATAGAGATGAGAGCCTTAATATTAGACCCTTAACATTAAGGGTGTTTCTATTCTACTCACGGTTAAGGTAGCCAAAATTTAAGGCCGTAAGCATTCTTTAAATGGAAAGGGACTCACCGCTTGGATAAAGAAGTCCTCATGAAGCACGCTAACGATGCCGAAGTTGGTGAACTTGAAAACGCGGTCCATGATCCACATGAGGTTCGGAAGGACGCCAGGCCGAGGGTTCCAGGCCGCCATCAGCATTGGGACGTCGGCTGTGCTCTGGTGGTTCGCGAGGACAAGAGTTCGACGACCGCTGCATGTCGCTGGCTCATCTCCAGTCTCCACAACTGTAAAAGAAGAAAGGTTCGCTACAGAAAAGGATGAAATACAGTTTAGAACATAATAAGGTTGATGAAGTAAATTTATGGAAGTAGCTTGATGGGCTATTTCAGATTAACTTTATCACAACAGCATATACGAGTAAAGTAAAGTAAAGTAAAGTAAAGTAAAATACACTTTAATGCACAAATAGAAAACAACAGACAACAAATAGAGACAAACAGATCACAAAGCACTATGTATATTTGGCAAAAGGGGGGGAAAGTCAGCAAATGCTGACATACTCGGGTACCAAATATGCAGCGCTGTTTTTCATTTCCCCCCATTATCCCAAGATGTTAGTGGGAGTTAGTGTGTGTGTGTGTGTGTGTGTGTTTGTGCGTGTGTGTGCGTGTGTATAATTTTATTTCGATAAAGACAAATGTAATCTTCTCAAAGCAAAGAAAACCGCTTCGTTGCTTGCTACCAGTGTTGTGAAACTAAATCATTGTTAACTAGAATGAATCAAAATGTGGATACATGTCAAAATCCTAGTTTCTAATTCCAACTATCGCTTCTGGTTCTAGTCAAAGGGATTGCAGCAAGTTTGCATTTAGCTTCCCCGTTCAGAATGGAGGACTTGATCCTTTCAAATGCAAAAGCAATACTGGATGTATGGCCCTCGAGCGTTCAGCTACCGCCGCTAAAACGATTAGAGTACTAACCACAGTTTGAGCAGAGGTAGCAGCACAATTCCGAGCGAAAATGGAACATTTCTGGAATGTAGTTCGACTGTAATAAAATATCGGCCAGCGTTGCTCTATCCAATGCCATAATAAAATATTTGTATATTGGCTGCCCTGAGTTCTTATTCGAAATACTCAGGGTAAGTCCAGGATAGATGCCCCGAATTCCCCCGTGCAACGCGGACTGTAGCGGGCAGCGCATGTATCTTGACTGACGGAGCGTAACATATTTGTGGCCGACGAAAATTTGTGAAAAATTATTTTGCGTTAATGCAAACGTTGCACAGTTTTTGGATAGTAGGTCAGATGTTTTAATGTCAGTTCGGTGTGATAAAGTGCAGTGATAATTAAATGTTTACATTCAAATTCTCTTCAATTACTTCTATAATGACAATGGCATCTATCCTCTAAAAAAAGATCACAGATAATAGATTAAAAAATGGATAAAACCGAATGAATTTGCCAAAAAACGAAAAATTTGATATAACCGAACAAATTCTACATAAATTGACAAATTCTCGAATCCACTCGATTTTATCAAATTTTTGCCAACCTTATTCGATTTTATCGAATTTCTGTAATTTTGGACAAATTTATCCGAATTTTTGAATATTTGACGATTTTATTCATTTATTTCAATTTTTATCAAATTTGTTCGATTTTATCCGAATTAGCAATTTTTATCAAATTTTTGTAGAATTTATCTAAGTACAATGTTCTTCAAAAAGGCATCTATCCCTCTGAAGGGCATCTATTCGATCGGCAATTTAGTCAACTGGGCATCTATCCCGCACTGGGGCATCAGTCCTGACAAAAAAAGGGATTTTTAAAATGATTATAAAACTGATTTTACGTTTTATTTAACATTAGTTAATAATAAAAGTAGAAAGATCAAACATCACAAACATATACTCAGCAGGATTCCAACAATTATAGTTTTAAGACCACAGAGGGATTTCAAAAAGTGGGCAACCATCCTAGACTTACCATACCAGAAATGCAGTAGCGACTATAATGGCGTTAATGTTGGTGTAGTTTGGAATTTGGAATCCATAGCGTGATTTTGAAATGGAATTTTCCAATTCCACGGTCTTCAACATTCTGTACACTCTACTAAAACGATTAGAGTGCGGATTCTCTCCGGAGCTTTCGTTTGTTTGCAAGCGTCGCGTAAATATAAAGTTGAGCGAAATATTTATTTATTTACCGAGAGCCCGTTAGAAATGCTTCGCTGCCTGTTTGTGGAACGTGATGTCTATGAAAGAGATGGATTTCAGGAATGGATTTTCTATTTCCTTTCTGTGAAGTTGGGGTATTTGATAGTAACTTTCCGCCCGTTGGTGCTAAAGCGAGTTTTTTTAGGGATAAAAATGACCACCTATACCTGGGTAGCTATTACCTTTTTTCAAAACTATGAAATGATATCATGAGATGATGCTCGTATTAGTAATGCGCTGTCTCTGTTTAGCACGCCACCTCATGCATGATATCATTGCATGAGAATTGAGAGCGGTAATAGCTATACAGTAATAACATTAAGCAGCAACGAATTAATTTAGATCTCTGAAATTATTATTCGTTTCTTTGCAATGCCTATTACGATAAGACCAGTCAAAAGTAGATATATTAAAGTATTATGGAAATAGACTTAAAAGCATTTATACTTACACGTACATTAATTTAATAAAGCGAAGCAAATTTCTCATCATTTGCATTACAAAAAGCGAAACCTATGCATTTTTTCAGCTTAAAATAAATAATGGCCGAGCATTAAGATTCAAATTACATTCTATCTGCTTAAGCAGTCTCCCTCAATCTTCCTAAATAAATAATCTTCCTTTCTGTCTTGGCGAAAAAAAAACTCCATAAAAATGATTAACATTTTCATGAATTCGCAATTCTGTTTACACCCGCTGGAGTAGAGTTCACAAAATATTACGCCAACCGACGTAAATGAAATAAAATGATTAGTGATTCAGATTCTATATCTATTACTATAAGGCATCGATTTAAACAACAGAATATGACAGTCCTACATTTTTCGCAATAAAATCGATTCGAAAGAATCCGGCCATGTGTGAGTAGGATTCGAGAACAGAGGTTTCCGTACTCAAGATTTTTGACGCACAGTTACTTATATTTATAATCATTATCAATCACAGAATATTAAATATACTTTTTGGTAACAGAGTCGTTCTTACGTAAGAGGTATTAATGGTATTTTTACAAAACTAAAATATTTCTTTTGAGAAGGGAACCCTCGGTGCGCGAGTCCGACTAGCACTTGGCCAGTTTTTATTTTATTTTTCTAAAACTGTACTACCAACCTTTGCACCAGAAATCATAATTAACCTTTATATTGGACAAAAACGTAACATAAGAAAACAAGTCACCGTCGGATATCCTGTAAACTATAAACGTTATTCGCATTGAATTTTTAAACAAAGCTTAAAAGCTTAAAAAGCAAATAAATCCGTTGAAAACTCTTTCCCTTTTTCAGAAAGGCTCATGGCAACATCAGTGGCGACCCTGGCAATACAAACAGCAAAGCGCAATTCAGTGCAAACTCGAAACGAGAGAAAAGAAAACTCTTCATTAAATGCTTTTATTAACTTGTAATATTCCGGGCAAAGGACGGGGAAACCATGGAGAAGGTAATTCTAGATAGTATGGATATGACTATAGATAGTAGATAAAGGTAACCCAAAAATGATACAAGAAATGCCTAGAGCTAGAACAAATGTAGCAACCTATACCTACACATCTTAAAGACCAGTAAAATTAACCTTTATTATTATTATTATTAACTCTTTATTGTACACAAACATTATAATACAAACTTATACAAAAAAATATGTGAAACACAAAGGGCGTGACTTATCTCTAAGAGAGATCTCAACCTTTCTATTATTTGGTACGGAATTAAGGCGAGTTGTGCGTTTTAAATGACAACTAGCATCACATGGGCTCAACTCGTAATTCGATGTGTTAACTCGCCATCGCTAAATTAATATTATACTTATTTCAAATATGCGTTATATGCGAAAAGTTGTGTATACTGTGCTGTGTTAAAATTCTTCTTCTTTTTCAGCTGATCTTATTATTATTAGACCTCTTTCTTCAATCATCACTCCATACGGGGCATGGCACAAGAAGAAAGGCATATCGAGGACGCAAATTGCATGATGTTCACGTCAGCACAAGGGTACGTCATCATACGAGTGTTACGTTTGATGACGTACCCTTGTGCTGACATGAACATCGTGCATTTGCGTACTCGATATGTCTGGTGAAGAATGAGCCGTCTTCTTGTGCCATGATACGGGGCTGTGCTGGTCTCATCCACAGTTTGTCGTGCGTTTTGACCTTACCTGGTGGTCTGCCCACTGACCGTCGCTCTATTCTAGTTTCAAAATTACCACATCTACGATTCCTTTACCCCGGTCCATCCGGGGGCGGCGAGTAATTACCGAAGGAGATCCCGGAAGCGAATACACCCGCCTTTTATTGCCGACGTGGCGTGTGCGAATGTTTACTGGGCCTCAAAGCAACGCAGCCAGGGTTACTGCTGTCAAGTTTACAAAGCTCGGATTACGAGGCCTTACACAAGATTAAGCCTTGACGAGCTTCTGGCGTAGTTGGTTGTAAACCTGTATGTGTGAATGAGATTCAGGCTTCGATCCGAAACATGCTTGTACCCAAAGAGTAGCCATTTTTGGAGGTGTTTTTGTGCTCGCCATTATGTCTATGTATTCTGAATTTCTGACTAATTATGCACGTTTTATTTTAAAGGCCAGTTGCAATAATTGCAAAGTTAAGGCTTCACTATGTCTCATACAACATCTGTTTTTCGAACTATGGTGTATATATCGTAGCCAAATAGCGTAATGGCGCATTTTATTACGTGCGTAGTCATTTCACGAAGCGCTAATAAAGTTAGACAGATACTGTAATAGTCGAGATTTACACTATCTGTCTAAGATTTAAAAAAAATCTAAGATTAAAAAATAATCTTAGACAAATAGTGTAGAATTCAACTATTACACTATATGTCTAACTTTTTTAGCACTTCGTGTAATGCCTACGCACTTCGTGAATCGCGCCATTACGCTATGTATCTACGACATATTATATAGTAAAAGCAAGATTTAGTTCCCATTTTGGCAGATAAGCTCATCTCATCTGCCAAATTAGAACTGCCGGGATAAAGGAACAAGATATAACCGCAGGTAACCCTGTGAAGGAAATATTTTTGACGTGTTTAATTAAAGAAAACCGCCAAGTAACACATTACCCAATAACTTACTATATTACTCAAAGCGAAATCTAGAAAGTGCTTTCTAAATTAAATACGATATTAGAATAACGCTAAAATGGTTTATTGCTAATATTTTTAAACTTGGTTAAACAATAGTAAATCCTACATACCTACATCACCTTCAAAACATTAATTAATATCAAAAGTGACAGTTAAGGCGGAAACAACACATTCATAATCTTAATCATTATAAACTCTAATGATACTTTAATTTACTGCTATCTCGTTAACATGATTGACGATATCCGTTGTTCCGGCTGACGAATGTAAACGGAACATCGAATAGACAATATCAATTCGCCTTTTAAGTTCCGTTAAAGAAGAGTCACAGAAACAGAAAGGCAACTTCAAACAAAGCAGATATAATTATGACCTTCAATACTATGGATGTTCTTGTACCACTTCAATAAAAATAAATGCTTTGGAAGTGTATCTAATATTCACTAATAGGGTGAAATTAAATGGAGCAAAACTTTTTAATAATTTCCAAATTACAATAAATTAAAATAAAATAAAAAGACTTATGAAAAGCCTAAGTCAAAAATTCCGCCCCGTGTCGACCCTGGCGCAAAGGTCCCCATGACGCTCGCTATTTGTATATATCGCTCGCCATTCGCTAATTGTAAAATATCAGGTTTTTATTAATTTGTGAATTTAGTGTATGCCTGTAAAGGTAAAGTTTAGTGTGACATGTTTATGCAACTATATCTGCAATATTTGTAATTCTTAGCTAAACTTTTACACAATAAATCTTATATTATCTTATATTCATATTCATTTATTTCAGTAATGATCATACATTGTCAAAAAGATAGAAAATAATTAGAAATGTCATGATAGTTATAATTATAAATTATTATAATACATTAATATTAATAAAAAATCTTACTTATAGTAAGTAGGAACAATGTCAAAAAGTTAAAAAAAAGGATTGTACAATATACGTCTACAGTATTTCAAATAGGTACATCATTCCTCAAGGAACTCGTTGACAGAAAAATAGGCCTTATGGACTAACCATTTTTTAAATTTAATATCTTTCGTAGGTAAGTACTGGTTGTTGCAAAGTTCTCAGATTTGATGTCAATTTAAGGAATGAGAAAATGCTATGATGTTCACTTTTAGAGCTTTGTAATGTTTCTATTTCGAATTAATTAAAACAAGATCATCCTGGGTGGTACTTTGACAATGAAAATGAATCAACAATCCATTATTCCACGCAGACAATTAATGTTCCCTTGTTGGAGACCGCAGTCAATGCGGTTGAATCTCTGTTATCGCGTATTATTGTGGTCATGATTACGGATGACTGTCATCCGATTGCAAAGCCTTCAAATACCTATCATTTCTGAAAAGCTGGTACAGTACCTACTATATTATTAAAGCAGTTGTTAATTAATCTTTCTGTAATGGTTTACTCCCGAAATTTAACTAGTTAGTGTATTAAATAGTGGTAGATCCTAATGTGAAGGATCGCCTGGGGTGGTACCACCCTCTTATCTATTTCTACCGTGAAGCAAAAATGCTTGCATTTCTGTGTTTCGGTTTGAAGGGTAAGAGAGCCAGCGTAATTTCCGGCACATGAGGCAGTCCATCTTAGTCCTCAAGGTTAGCAGCGCATCAAAAACCTTCTAATATTAATACAGTGAGGTGAGATTTCTCTGGGCGACGGTGACCACTTACTATCAGGTGGCCCGTTTGCTCGTCTACTCTCCTTAGACGAGCAAACAAGCAAGCTTAGATTGGATTTTGAAAGCGGTTAATTTGAGAAACGGTAATTTGGTAAAAGTATATAATTATTATTTTTATTCTCCTTTCTGTCCTTCTTTTCCTATGCTGTTATTTTAAGAAAATTTTATATGTGGAATCTTTTATTGGCATACAAATACTTAAACAACATTTACTATGTAAAAAAATTATACGCTGTAAGATTTCCTGCAATAGAGAAAATAAAATAAAAAGAAATATTATGCACCTGAAGGGTCTTAGCCAGATATTACCTAGCATAAACTACCAACCATTCTTTAGTCACTGATCTGAGAAGTGTAACCGCTAAGTGAAATTTAGTCATATAAATTCTTAGACCTATAAACTCTTGTCTTTCATATACGCCTACCAACCAGCCCCAGATCCATTTCACAACAATAAACACAGAATATCAAATTCTTAAATTCGTCTTTAGAATTCTGCCAGTAATGGTGGAGTTAAATTTAAATGAGAAAGGATAGCGGTAATTAAGCCCCTCAAAGGAGCGTTTGCTTAAGTAATTGAAGGTTACATCTTAACGGATTTGAGAAAGGAAAGGATCTGCTTATTTTTTTGAAAGGGGTTTTAAGCAATTGCAAATGGAAAGCTAGACTATTAATTTGTTGGAATTAGAGCTTCTATGTGATACCACTGATATTAAAGGAATCTAATGATCTAATCTAAGTATCTTAATGGATACTATTTTACGTTGTTTAAGAGGAATGTCTATGTAATGGCAATACGCAAATATAATAAGTTACCACGCCAGTTTTCCGACTTACCCATAAGAGTTTTAAAAAGAAGATTATTTGAATGGTTACTGGATAAATGTTTCTATTCGGTTAATGAATTTTCAAAATAATTATTTGTAAGAATAATAGATATCATTTGTAGGTATTACGATGCTTGCTTGTCGTATGGTTAGTGGCCAACTTATTGTCAGAGTTGTTCAGGCCACCCGTAGGCCTATGACATGGCTTACGACCTAAATGACATTTACATTTTATAATTTATCTGACTATTATATTATTTATTTTTTATATTTGCATGCTCATTGTTGAGTAGAATGTATCGGCTCTTTGTTTAGAAAATATCATCTTGTGATTATGTACCTATTTTCTGGACAAATAAATTAATCTGAATCTGAAACACCTAGTAGACGGCGGTAGGCTCGCCACCTATCACGATTGTCCACCAAATCTTACACCGAAAAGTGGGAACTAGCTGTGATTGAAAGTTACCTAGTAGTTGTCTACCCCCTCGGAGATTTCCGTGAGTTTAATCTGCTGATCTTTAATACCTCACATAAAAGCTTGAATTAAGGTCGCATGCCTTGTCCAATAAGGAGGGTTGGAGTTCTACGAAATTATATTAGATTGAGCAGAAAATCAAAGGAAAATATTTCCATTACTTTCATTCGTCTTGCGGAACCCTATAGATACCTATAATAAAGGAGTCGTTTCTAAGCAACTTTTGTTTCAGAAGACATTAGCTGCCTGCTTTCTTTTATCCTGAAAGGAAAGCAGTTTTAAAGTGCTGAAGGGACTTAAATGAAGCTATACGCAAAGGGCAGAAGAGATATTGTATAGTACGGACACTACTAAAGGACAAAGTTTATTACCATACATTGTTTGTCTAAGGTTCAACAGTCACAGAAAATTAATGATTTTGTTCCAGTTAATGCTGATGATACTTCTAATTGATACAATAGACAATTTGACACTCTAGTCAATGTAACCCTGTGCCATAAGTTTCTTCTAAGGTTTAAGTTTTTTTCATCCTTGGTTCTTTTCTTAGGTGTACAAAATGACAACACAGTAAGATTGTTAGGTTCCGTTATGTATGATACTACTATTTAATTTTGTGTTTGTGATTCAGAAGTGTCCATTGCTTTCTAATATCATAAACAGGTAGCAAGAAATAGGTTAATAATTATCATACAAGACACATGTCTATTGGATTGTAGGCCAAAATAAAGCACTATCCTTTGTTATGAACTCTCACAGATAAGAAAAATTGGCATATTTCCAGGAGATAAAATTTATCGCGACCCTGATGAACGCCTAATACTACCCAGAATTCCCTTGAAAAGGAACACCTTGAAAAGCAACTTGGTGATACCAGTTGAATATGCCATAAAGCCCATAGACAGTCGTAGACAGATAAACAGTCATCGCATATTTTTTTAATAGCATATAGGCTGTCCCAGCAGTGCTCCCCTCCCCTCCTCCTTTCCATTTTCCCCTATCCTCGGCGTCCTTATACCATCCTTTTTGGAAGTGGTCGATATCGTCCCTCCACCTACGCACGATTTTAGCTTATTTTAAAATACATGTCTCTGCATGAATATGCGAACGAACATGGGTATTCCACTACGACCTGGTCATTGCATTGCCTTGAGGTAAAAACCTCACTACCGAGCAGTACCTAATGGTGGAGTTACATTAAGAAGAATTGAACAAAAAAAAACATGATAAACACGCGGGGCTCCAAACTACTTATATTTTTGTGCCACTCACTGTGGAGACCACGGGAGTATGGTGCACGGAGGCCAAGGTTTTTGTCCGCAGTTTGAGCCGACGATTGAGAGAGCACTCAGGTGACCCCCGCGCCGAGTCGTACCTGGTGCAGCGCATCTCGCTGGCTATTCAGCGTGTAGACGCTGCCAGTATGATGGGCACCTTCCCGCCGGGTGCGACGCGGAGCGGTTTAATAGACTAAGGATTTTGACATTTTATGTATTCAGTTATTGTATTTTGACATGAAATAAAATTTAGAAGAATAGATGCGGTCACGCAAGTTCTACAGCTGTGCCTTTCTACAACTGTGACATACAGACGGCCGAACGGACACCGAAGTCTCACCATAAGAGTTCTTTTTTTACCATTTTAGTACGGTACCTTAAAAATTAAAATGCACCGGTTGAATTGCGTCTCTACTGTATCTAAGTATGCTGTGTCGAAAGCCAGTGGCGTCCCATTGAGGCCATCAATAGCACAGCAGGCATTCGGCCCTGACCTTGCGGTCCCGGATACTATTCCCGGTCGAGACATTAGTGGGCTTTTGTTTTTCCTGCCACTTTTTGAGTTATTTGTGGTATAATTATGTCCTTTGTGTTAGATCATCCGCTTCACATAATGCTAGATAATATTTTAGATGTTTTCGAGGTTAAAGGAACGGAATTGTAATCAAAATGTAGGAACTTAAATAATCGAAGTATAGGAATTAGAAAAAAAAGGTTCATGATAGAAGTATAACAGAAAATACACCCTTTGTTCTGGTTTCGGCAGATTCAGGATTCAACAGATTCTGTTTCGCCAGAAGCCCAGAACATGCAAATTTGTATAATTCATAACTAATCATAACTAAGCCCGTGTTATGAATGTAAAAATTTGCATTTCAACACTCAACGTCAAAGCGAAGATTCACCAAAGAACAATGACATTCGAATATATAATTATCTACGGATTACTCACTGATGAAGTTTCGGCCTGTGTCGATGGCCTTGATCACGGAGAGTGCGATGTATATTTAAAATGTTCACTATTATTTTATTTCTAAAATGACATTCGACTTAAACTAACTCCGTAATCAAGAATAACAATAATAATAATTAATGTTGAGTAACATAATGTACCGACTGCTCTAACGGTGAAGGAAAACATCGTGAGGAAACCTGCATGGCTGAGGAAATTAAAAGTTTCCGAAGGCGTGTGAAATCCACTAATCAGCACTGGGCCCGCTCGGCGGTTCATGGCCCGTACCCCCTTGTTCAAGGGGGGGCCTGTGCTCCAACAGTGGGGACATTAATAGTCTGATGATGATGATGAACATAATGTAAATTTATAATTGGCAAATGATTAAGTATTATTTTATTCTTTTTATAAATTCTGTAAAAAGCTGTAAATTTAAGTTAATAAATAAAATAAAATAAAAAAATATGCATCAGGATCTAGTTAGGAACTGTTAGTAGTTTTGCGTACTCGTAGTAGATATTCAATTCCTATTGTACCTGCAATGACTAATTGTTTCTAACTTGAACCATTCAAGTTACCGCATACAAGTCTATCTCAAAGAAACAATGCATGAAGGTCACAGTAGCATGCAACATGCATTTTTAAGTATGCTTTACTGCAGTCAGGCGGAATTCTATTCTTCTAGTGATGTGCAAAGTTAGACCTGGTCTCAATAAAATAAAGATATCACTTGGTCTCATTTCCATAGATACATAATCTAAATAATGAGATCATATCTGTTCCTCTGTCTGGTTTTAATATGTACTTCTATTAATTCCCTTCAATTCAAAGTCATTTTTCAAATTTTGCAGAACGAATCCAAAGTCAAATTATTATTAAGACCTAATTAACCTAAACGATTCAAACTAACTGTAAGTATTACAGCTGCTGGTTTTTACAGTATGGTATATTTACCTTAAACTTACATAAGTAGTTACCAGCTAAAATGTCGAATATGTCAAATTTGTTACCAGATTAGTAAACTTCGTCCTATATTCAAATGTTTTTGGAAGTGCAAACGCACGCACGAATTGGTAGCATTTGGACGTTTGACATAATAAACCGAATTATTACCATGAACAAGGCCTAAGGCCTTGCTAAACAAAAATTCAAAGTAGACGGCCTAGACTAGAGGATAATAAACATTGAGTGACGTAGCTGTTCGTAACAAGCGTTTCGCTATATCTGTTTGGAGCAGAAGTGAAAGCGGAAAATCTGTTTTGGTTTCTGGCCACAGCTTCGTCGAGAGTCTGGACACAATCCTGACTAAAATAAACACAGTTACCCCGTATGCTCAGGCCCTCACTCATCCAAACCTAGGTTGACTAAACCAATTTGCACTTGTACAATTCGGCTCCTCCACGGAAACCATTGCTTTTATTATTTACCTAAATCTAGAGGCTAGGGCAGTATGCGTCCTATTTGACACAATGAAATTAAGTTAACAGAAACAATGACATAGATAAAGTGTAGGTATTCTTTATAGTTCCACTAACAAGTATAGACATAGACATTAAATATCATCATCATCACCAGCTTTCTCTAGTCCACTGCTGGACATAGGCCTCTCCCAGGGCGCGCCATTGAGCCCGATCTTCGGCTCTTCTCATACACTCGCTGCCACCCACCTTGCGCAGATCGTCGCTCCATCTAGCAGGGACGCCCGTCCCACACTACGTTTGCCCAAACGCGGTCTGCACTCCAGAACTCGTCTACCCCAGCGGTTGTCGGTTCTGCGACAGATGTGACCGGCCCACTGCCACTACAGCTTGCTAATCTTATGAGCTATGTCGATAACTTTTGTTCTATGCCGGATCTCCTCATTTCGGATTCGATCCAGCAGAGATACTCCGAGCATAGCTCTTTCCATAGCACGCTGAGCGACTTTCAATTTGTGAACCAGTCGCACCGTCAGTGTCCACGTTTCGGCTCCGTAGGTCATTACTGGTAGGACGCACTGGTTAAAGACTCTTGTTTTTAAACTGAGGTAGACATTAAACATCTTACCTATTATAAAGTTATTATAGAGGATTTTCGATGCGTAGCTAAGTTTAGGAGGAGCCTCATACGCCGTAACTTTGGTAGCTATCTTATCCTTCAAACCGCAGCACTGCCATGCCATGCAATTGCTGCTTTTACAGCAGAAATATCTAGGAAAGAGACCCAAGCTGACTGCACAGTCGTGCGTCGTGCGTCGTACCTAATGTTATTTCCCTTTCAATTTTACCGCTCTCGCTTATACCTTCTTCCGTGCAAGGTAAGGTGAGTCATATTGAGAGTGAATGAGACATTAGCAATGCGACCTGACGCCACTACATTTAAATATTCATGGGCACACCGCGTTCGAATTGAGACACCCCGATCTAAATTATGTACACACAGATCTTGTAATGCAAAGTTGTACCTACATAGTTTACTTTGAAATTATGTCTGTTTAGTAAATGCTATAATTTTAGATTTCAATATAAACCTTATCCTGAACTTGAGCGTCGGTGGCGTCGTGGCTAGGACGTCGGACTCCCATGCGGGAGGTCCTAGTTCCAAACCAGGCAATACCATGTACCAATGAGTTTTTCGGTTTTTTCCAAAGACTTACGTACATTTACCGACTGCTCTGACGTTGAAGGAAAACATCGTGAGGAAACCTGCACACTGAGATAACCAGTGTGTGTGTGTGTGTGTGTGTGTGTGTGTGAAATGGGGAAGGCAATGGCAATTCCATTAAATCTGCCTCGAGAGTCGTTCTATGTGATTAATTCCTTAGAATGATCACGACCTTCAGGAATGAAGAACACGACTTAGAAGAAGAAGATATCGATAGTCTATTGATTAAGTAAAAAACAGAAGTAAAGGTAAAAAAACTGTTTCAATGATATTAAAATATTGATAGGTCACCAACCCACGTCATCCCACTGTAGGGCAACTGTAGGGTATAACTGGTGGATCATTGTTTTTCATCAATGTCTTCTATCAAATGAAATGGAATGAAAAATGAAATGAAAAACAATGAAATGAAAATGAAATTTCTTGGCTATCATCATAGGTATCGTTCTCTGTCAACCCATCAACCTGTAACGACGAAGTCACTTTTATTTTACAAAAATGCAAGATCACTATTCTACTTAGATTTCTCATATTATAAAGATTGCCTTACAAAACTGACAGAAGCAAAAGAATACTAGAAAATAGAAAATTCCTCACATATCACATACATATGCAAAAGCCAATTCAAGTTGAGCTCTAGACGATAATACACTCTTATCCATATCCTTTCACAATTTAAAATAGAGACAACATTGAGAGCTCATGTTATAGTGGTCAATATTTACCTAGATACGAAGGTATATGATGCTCAATCTTTTTCGTCATGGGTATAATGTGGAACTATTTTCAATCAAAATTTCAGCAACACTTCTGCAACAAGCATGTTGCTCTGTGAAGTATTTCGTTGTCATCGTCTCAAGTACTCCAACATTATACATGTCAATTAGCTGTTAATATTGATGATTTCTGGTTGAACTATACTATTCCATAAAGGAATCATGGGAAAACTGTAATTCCGTGGAAGAACAGTTTCGTAGTACCCCGAAAATAAAGCGTAATGTTCAACAATCTCTATCTGGAATATTCCGGGTGACAGGAGAAGCCTGTCTTGAAATTAGTCCACGATGCCTGTTGACAGAAGTGATGAAGAGAGAAGCAAAAAATCACAGACCGCAGAGGCCACTCAACTACAGATTGACAATCACTGTAAAGTTAGAAAAACTATTTCGTTCCATTGTTGGGAGAAACTCTAAGGAATCCCAAGATACATCTTCAGGGAATATTGTATCCAAATCCATTCTGCGTTTGACCTTTTATATGTTGGTCTCAGCGATACACTGTTATCGTGGTTTCGAGAAAAAAAGTAGTCAGTATCTTTTTCTATTCCCTCGGGCAAAACCAAGTTAGTTTTCTGAATCAAAACAGTGTAAAAACATACATTTCGTTGTTCAACTATAGGTATAAGACCCTTTCGCGCAACTATACAAGTGTTTATTGCCAAAATGTAAGTAAGTATAAGACACAAGACAAAATATAAAAGTCAAGAGTTCCTTGGAATTCCCCGGTCAGTTAGAAATATAGCTCCCGAGGGAGCAACACAGAGCTTCGTACATTGTGAGATGTTGTACAAACATATATTGGGAAAACTCCAGCTACGTAGAGGTTATATTTTATTTATCTGCAAGAATTTCAACAAAGTATTTAAGTTTACTGCAGGAGGTATACGGTATGAAACAAGATTCATGGAAAAGCTTCAATACCGAGTATTAAGAAAAGAAACACCTGAAAGGTTTTACCTATACAAGGAGAAATGAATGAATAAAATCGTTGAACGCACACCACGTAAACACTACTGAACGGATTTCAGATTTGGATGGAGTTTTCATGGATATAAATAAGCCCAGTTTGACATTTAGACGTTGTTAAGATGGGTTAAATGTTAATAGTTAGTATGAAACTAATGAAGTTGCGGGTAACAGCTATAGTCTTACATAAATCAATTCTACGAATAAAATGAAAAACAAAGGTAATTCAAATAATGACTATAAATAAATATTCTCCAGCTCTACAGCGAATAAATAATTTATAGAAAAGTAACAATACAAACACGACTTTTCTAATTCGAAATCGATTTATAATAACCATCCATTTTCTATCACCGAAACAAGGGAAAGTTGTCCAAAATATAGCGTGACGAAATGAAGGGACTTCTATGTAAGTAACATGGTTATGTCATTCCATTAAAGTTGTCACATTATTTGGACAGTCCCAGTACGTAAACAAGAGCGATGACACTTGTCATGTCCGGTCTTATTTATTAACTACCGATCGAAGGGAATGGGTGTTATAGAAGAACTGAGACATACGGACGTACGGACGTGTTGCTAACAGCTCCGCGTTATTTATTAGTAAAATGGCTAAAAAGAGCTCGGACACTGTACTAAGTGAATTCACAAAGAAACTACAAGATATGTGTAATAAATTCACCACTCAAAGTGACTTAATCGAGGCGCAAAGCAAGAAAATAGAAGATCAAATCAGTGCTATAGAGGCCCAAAGGACTATTATTATACAACAACAGAAGGTAATCGAAAATCTTTCTAATAAAGTTGACAAGCTCATCACATCAATGAGTACTACAAGTGCGAGTGAGAAGTCTACCAAAACGACCGAGACACTATCGGCGGCGCCGGCGGCGGCGGTGGTAGAATCTGCATTGACAACGACGCCAACGGCGGAAATGACGGTACGCGCTAAACGAGCTGCCAATCGTGGGAAAAAGACAGCGAATGGACAAGCGAAACGAGATACGAGTGTGACGAAGTCAGGTGACCGGCCGCCGTGTGGGGCCACGAAATCGAACGCGGAACCAGCGGACGACCTAGGAGATGCAGAGAAATCGTGCGAAAGTGTCAGTAATTGGCAGAAAGTCACACATAAACGCCCAAAAAGTAAAAGACGCCAGGTTACAGTGGGTGCAGGTGGTGAAGATGTCGAGCTGCAAACTGTTGAAAGGTTGAGATATATTCAGGCATGGTCGTTTAAGCCCGAAACGACTGTAGAAAACGTCCAGAATTTCTTAAATAAAATCGCTAAACACGACGAATATGAAGTCACGAAACGTGAAATCAAAACCACGAGACACGCGTCGTTCGTGATCGGTATACCGGAGAGTGTGTATGAGAGAGTGAATACGCCGACGGTGTGGCCGACCGGAGTGCGGTACTCGGACTGGTTTCTCGTACGACCCCGCGCGCAGCGGGGTGACGCGGGCGCAGGCGGCACCGCGGTGCACGGCACCAGTAAGTAAACAATGCGACAGTCTAGTAGTATGCCTACAAAATATTCAATCGTTAAACTCAAAAACTAGACGACTTGAAGTGCTGCTACTCGATGAAATGCAGTGTCACGTATTATGTCTGACTGAACATTGGCTGGACGCAGTTAAATTAGAGTGCATTCACGTAAACAACTACACTCTTGCCGCAAGTTACTGTCGCCGCAATAAACAACACGGTGGATCATGTATTTACGTGAGGAGCGGCGTCAAATCCATCGAAATTACAGAATTATGCGACTTGTCTCAGGAGGAACATTGTGAAGTATCGGCCGTAGAATTAGTAGATTATAAGTTACTGGTAGTATGTTTTTATACTAATATGACTAATTTTTCCGTGTTTGTACATACTTTCGAACGATTGCTTGACAAAGTCAACGAGTACGGTCTCGACTGCTTAATCGTAGGGGATGCTAACATAAACTGGTTGCTACCGAGTTCGGAGCGTAAAATTCTAGGTGATCTTTTGGCGGTGCACAACTTCCGTAACGAGGTGGACTTTCCGACTCGTGAGATGGGAACTTCATCGACCGCTATCGACCACGTGTACACAAATATTGATACTAGATGTATCGATGTAACGAGTATACCCTCCAACCTCGGTGACCACTACGCCGTGCGCGGCGCGCTGCGGCTAGAGCGCTGGGGGGACGCGGGCGGGCCACGCACGCGCTGTGTGCGCGACTACACGCGCGCGTCGCGTGCGGCGTTCGCCGCAGCCGTGGCCAGTGTCGACTGGGACCACATTTGCTCGCGCTATCCGTCTCCCGACGAACTCGCTCGAGCGGTTATTAATGTTTTAATTAACAAAATAGAAATTTGTTTTCCTTTTAAAATCAAACCGATAGTGGCGGGCTGTAAAACGTGGGTAACGAATGAAATCCTTAACTTGAAATCTTTACTATTTGACTTGCGGGAGTTAAGTAACAAGTTTCCAGATGTGACGGCACTACAGACTCGTTTCAATGAAATAGATTCGAGTTACAATAACTTGTTACGTCGGGAGAGATCGAATCACCTAATGAGTATAATTAATGATAGCTCGAACAAAATAAAAACTATATGGCAAATAGTAAACTTGGAAATCGGGAAAAATAAAAAAATCGCGACTGATTTTCCAGATTTAATCAAAAAGAGCGACGGTGGCGAATTTTCAACTGAGAGAGAGCTGGTAAATTTCTTAAACCGTCAATTTATCTCATCGGCGTGCACGAGCGGCGCCCCGCGCGCAGACCCCGCGCGAGTACGTGCCGCACTGGCCGCCGTGCGCGCGCCCGCCGACCGCTGCCTGCGGCTGCGACCTTTCTCAGCCCACGAGGTGTACAATATAATCACAAAACGTGTTACTAAAAAGCCGACTAAAGATATATATGGGATATCGGTCGAAGGTCTGATAGACATCGCCATCCCGGTTGCACCGATTCTTGCGATTCTGTTTAATAATTGTCTTAAACATGGAACATACCCTAAACCTTTCAAGGAGGTGAAGGTATGTCCATTGTACAAAGGGAAAGGCAAAAAGAAAGACCCCAACTGCTATCGGCCGATATCGATCATACCGGCCATAGCAAAAATATTCGAAAACGGACTTACCTCACGTTTGGTGACTTTCTTAGCTGAAACTGATGTGTTGTCGGAGCGGCAGTTCGCCTACCGCGCAGGGCACTCCACCACCATGCTGGCTCGCGAGGTGGTGCGGCGCGTCCTGGACGCGCGGGAGCAGAGGCAGCAGGTCGCGCTATTGTGCTGCGACCTGTCCAAAGCATTCGACGTCGCCGACCATGACACACTCGCGGTTAAGTTGGGTCATTATGGGGTGCAGGGTCCAGCTCTGGGTGTGTTGATCGATTTTATGAGGACTAGGGTCCAATACGTCGTGGGTAGGCACGGTGAGCTACAGTCGGATGGTCTGTCCACGGAGAGGGGCGTGCCGCAAGGCTCATCCTTGTCTAACGTGGCCTTTTCTCTACTAATGAATGACTTGCCCAGTACCGTGACGGAGGCCGAGGTGTTTATGTACGCGGACGACGTCGCCGCCGTCGTGACCGCCCCCTCGCTCGACGCGCTCGAGTCCAAGTTGAACTCCGTCGCTAGACAACTGCACACGTGGTTTCACTGGAACGGACTTATGCTGAATCTAGCAAAGACCCAATTTGTTCAGTTCGACTTATCGGGTCGCAGGCGCCGGCCGTTGCTGGTGAATATCGAGGGAGTGTCGATCGAGCAGGTGTCGGTAGTTTCCTTTCTCGGTTACCGCATAGACCATAGCCTGACGTGGGAATACCACATTGAAAAGATCTGTGGGAAACTAGGAGGAGCGTGTTTTGCCCTTAGTAGACTGAGCTCGGTCCTACCCATGGAAGCAGTGCGCAACTGCTATTTCTCCACCGTGCAGTCAATTCTGCAGTATGGTGTCGGACTGTGGGGACGCGCTGCCGAGTGGCAGCGAGTGTTCAGACTGCAAAAACGCGCCATACGAGTGATCGCACGTGTGGATCACGACGAGCCGGCTAGGAGGCTGTTCGTGTCCTTGGGCATAATGACACTGCCATGCCTAGTCATCTTCCAGGTCGCTAC
This sequence comes from Hofmannophila pseudospretella, assembly GCA_947369225.1. Classification (NCBI taxonomy): domain Eukaryota; kingdom Metazoa; phylum Arthropoda; class Insecta; order Lepidoptera; family Oecophoridae; genus Hofmannophila; species Hofmannophila pseudospretella. The sequence goes on along the minus strand of OX376328.1, from coordinate 4,652,154 downwards.
CTATGCTAGGGAGAACCTTGACCACTACTTGCGACTCGGTGACCGCCACTCCTACGGCACCCGCCACGCCAACAGGCTCCGACCGCCCTCGCACTCCTTCGCGAAGAGCTCAAAAACCGTCCAGGCTATGGTACCTGCAGTGTACGACAGATTGCCCAGCGATGTCACTGGCGCCCCGAGCTCATTTGTTTTTAAAAAGAAATTACGTGATTGGCTTGTCAAGCAATCGTTTTACTCATATGACGAATTTCTAAAATTAAAATTAAATTAATCATTGCAATAGGTACCTATTTTTACAATAGGTACCTGCTATTATATTATATTCTTCATTTTATTTTTTATTTTATTTCATTATTGACAAGGAAGCGATTGAATCATTTACTGAATTTTTTTTCTTAATTGGACATTATAATCATTTTTATTTTATTTTTATTGTATTGAATTGAATTGAATTATTGTATTGACCTGTAACTTATTGTTATCAATAAAAGATTGTATTGTATTGTATTGTATTGTATAAGTTTGACACGTAGTCTGTTTGGTTGTGGCATCATATATAATATAACTCAACAACCAGTGATCCGATTTGGATGCAGATCTTTTAATTTAACAGAATTTTGACGAAAGTGTTCTTATCTTAGCCATGTCTGATACTAAAACTGGATTAGGGTTTTGGAGTATCTTTGATGTCAGATGAGATCTCTGGACCGTTACAGAGATCTCATCACGGTTAGGTGGTTCAATTTTGAGCTCAAATGTTTAGGATCATCGTGCGCTCCCCTTATCTGGCACTTTGAAGACCTGATGATGACTAGAAAAAAGTAAAGGGATCTCCACAATGGTAGTGTCTTAAATGTATAATTTAGTTAGGTATGTGTATTTAATAAAAAATAATCTACTCCCATTTCGTAATTTGTTCTTTAAGGAACCACAATCAATAACGTAAAGAGGTTCATTCGTCATGGTCGTGCGAAAATAGTGTTATAATAAAATATTAAATAACAGTTTTCGATTGTAATATGTAATTTTTTCTTTGTTATATGGCACTGCATATGAGAACTCTTTCATATTAAAAGCACTACATTTCACTGATCAACTACTTGGTACTATAGCCATACAAAAAAACTCGACACCCGCGCCTGCGCGATGTCAACACTACGTCAAAAATTTCTACGGTTTCCATAATTACCAATAACATGTTAAGCATTCATGGTGTCTGTTTAAGTCTCCGTATGGTTTGTATTTTCTGTTTATATGTTTCATGGTCAGAAAAAGTATTGTATGCAACGCACGTAATGGCGATTTTAACACTCGAACGATCTATTATGAAACGAAGCAGTTCTCAAAGTGTAACAGACAGGCAAAGTAATTTTCAGTTACTAAGCAAATTGAGTCTGTCGCGAATGAGAAAATTTGGGGCCAGAGACCCTCTGATTGAATTTCCACGAAGTGAGCCAATAAATGGAGTCTGGACACACACCTTTGTACATACTGGCATGGGTTTGATTTACTTTGTGCCTGGCGACCCCTGCCTCAATTTTATCCGGCCATATTGAATTATTTATAACGTGCAGGACGTCACTTCAATTCACCGCCACTATGTTATAGAGAGTGGCTCAGTAGGCTGGCAGTCTCGACTAGCAGACAGGGTAATTGAAAACGGACTCTTGCGAAGGCTTTTAGAACGATGAAGGGAATTTGTCAACAAAATACAACTTGAAATAAGTAAAAGAAATTCAATTTCAGTTCAGAAATCTCGGTCTTTTCATGAAACTGTTTTAATGGGATCTGTTTTGCTTTTATTTCATTTAAAACATGTTTTAAATTATCCAGTGACTGCTTTCAGGAGTTTTTAGAACTTCAGCGGAAAATGAAAAAAAATTCGCAGTGTACATTGGGTAAATCACTAACTCATGTTAGTTTAAATTAAACATACATTTAACATGTAATTTAAATCTCATCCTTACATATCTATCTACGTAGTAGGGACTAGTATTTCCTAAATATTTACTCAGCGCTCAATATTTGTGAACAAATACATGGACAATGGACATAGGTAATAAATGTTTCTGACGTCAATATAAGAGTATAAATACATATTACATAAACAAAAGGATGGGTCCTACATATAACTAGATGGGTATTATAGGACCGGAAAGTGTGGATAAAGAGAGAAGGCTAGGAAGGTAGGAACGCCCGCCCCGCTTGGGGAGGGAGACTAAACTTTTTCTTTCACCCGACGATATGCGATGATCATGATAATGTAAAAATATAAGCTGGAGTATTTTGATCTTTTTTTATTTTTATGTATAACTAAACCCGCATTTGACCTCGATCTCGCCTGATGGTAAGCGACGATGAGGTCGACGATGGAGCATGCGGGTAAAGTAAATGCCTATTCACTCTGGCCTTGAAGATCCCAAGGTTATAGGTTTCGGGAAATACCGACGCCGGCAGGCTGTTCCATTCATCTACTTCTACATTCCCAATACAGTTGAAATTTGCAGTTTATTAATGTTTAATAGACTTTTGGAAAAATAAACGAGAAATTATATATTATGTTATTTTTCCGGAAATCTGAATCTGAATCTGAATGCGGCTTTATAGTCTTTGAGAGACGTCATGTATCTTACAAAATATATTTATGTATAGGTAGGACTTAAGATATTTACCTATAGATACTTTAAAAGTCATTGAACACGGACTTGTAGAAAAATATCTAAGAGTATGTACATTGTAGCGGGCTGCTACTTACTGACCATGTCTCCATATGGCCCTCACCACTTTTTCGTTGTTCAGTTTGGCTAGTGATGTCACATGGTTTTTATTTCGAGTGTTTACCTTCAAAAATGACTGTTCTGGTCTTGTAAATGCTTGGCTCATGTTCCTTTACTATTATTCTCCACGTTTTCAAACTCTTTGGCACTGAAGTCTGGCACTCTATGGAGTGAGTCTGGCAAAACCTTAACAGAATCTAATGTAGCGTTCGCTTAAAACTTAAACTTGCATTCCTTTTTTTTATTTGCAACGCTACAACATATAAACCCAATGTGTACAGCTACAGCTACATAGTATAAATCGCTCTCTATCACACAATCGTCTCACTTTCAGCTCTACGTGAAACCCACAAAATTGGGGTCTGCTTTCAATTGGGAACTTCCATGAATGTAAATAAGTTTTGGTGGAAGGCCAAGGTAAACACATCGCCTCCCACTTACATTGTCGCCACGACTTATAGAAATATAATAGGTTCATTCTCGTTACCACTAAATTCATTTGCCTACGTCTACAGCATCTTATACGTATACAGTCGACTAGTCAACCTACCCAAAACGTCAAAACATCAAAATTTTATAATCTGAATTAACCATATTTAGGCAGGACATAAGGTTAAGATTTAATCAAAGGTTTTTGGCAGATTGTATACTTTAGTATGCTTTAGCTAGTGGTCGACTGTACATAACAGAGTTCTGTATCAAAAACAAACAAACATCCTATTAGGTCAAACGCATATACCTTCTCCGTTCCGTCGTGAGTAAAAATAAATGAGGAAGTTTCAAGTCATAGAGCAGACATTAAGATGTATCATAAACTTTCACCTTACAAGCTCCCTATTCTAAAATGCAAACAGTATATACATTGTGCTATTCATAAGTATATGGTCTATGAAATATCTAGGTATTTATATACTGATTGCATTTTGTATAGGGAGCTTTAAGGTATAAGATTATAACAATGTGTTGTCTTTGTATTCATGTCATGATAAAGATAATCCTTTGGAGGTTTTGGCTTTTTAGTCTATACCTAGTAAGTACTGTATTCTGTATACTTTTCGTTAAAAATATTAGTGTTATACTCTGACCAGGAAAGTAAAAAACCCTGTCACGAGAGCGCCACTGGTTCTTTTGTAATCTGTGTATAGAGATCTAAATGAAAAAAAAATGTTTCATTTAATTCAGCAATATGGTGAGTATTGGGGAGGGTATTAATATTTCTGGTCAAGTTTTAAAATGAATCTTTATTTTAAGATGGAAATCCAAACAAACCCATAAGACTGGGATGTGTAGAAGAGCCTTGGGGAAACCTTTGCCCAGCAGTGAGACAACCACGGCTAAGAAAAAAAATCAAATTAGTGGGAGTCTAGCTAGGACTGGTGCAGACGGGAATGTTCCACGCAGGCAGGGGGAGGGCAAAGCGAGAAGGGTGGGGAGGACTGATTTAGTTTGCTCAGGCTGCGACATTATCGATTGGGTCCACATTCAAAGATGAGGGGTTTTTATCATAATAATAGGTGTAACGAGTTTCTGGCGTGAAATGAGTTTCCGATTTTCCGCTTATCTTCATTTTACAAGAAACTCCTTCAAGTGTAACGTAAATAAAGAAAATGAAGGTGACATCTCCTGTACCTACGTAGGTAGAGTTAGTGTCTACCTGAATGGCTGATATGCTAGAAAATGAGAGTACTCTAGAAAATGAGATTTCCCAGAAATGCGAGTTAGTCGCCAGCTAAATCGATTTTTGTTTCTCGAAAAATTCCTTGGTAATTTCTGTTTCGCGAAAGATGTATAAAACATAAGAATACTGGAATTCCTAGAATACTTGCATGTCTAAACACACCTTGCGTGTTTGGGTATCACCAACAGAACAACTTTTACTAGACTAATTGTACAGAAAGATCAACTAAAGAAAAATCGATACTAGTTACAGACACCGGATTCTTACCACGGTTTAGGGTTGTTTTGAACTCCTGATATTTTTATATTTGTTTTTTTTGTAACTGTGCCGATATATAGAGAGCTCAAAACAACCCCAAACCGTGGTAAGAATCCCGTGTATAACTATAGTTATAAGGAAAAATCAAACAATACACCTTCTTTCATTGAAACTAGTTAAGTCGTTTGAAAACTGAAACATTCTTAGTTGTTTGAGCATTTTTACTAAATACACAAACAAAACTGAAACATTTTAAGATTAATTTGTAAGATGAATAATTATTTATCTAACCAAATTCACAAAGAAATATGTATTAACGTGTATAAGTGCCTTTGACATACACTCCAGTATTTTATCTGTTGTAAAATTTTAAAAATTACGCAAAGGGACCAGTACGCAGAGTGACCAATACGCAGCCAATACGCAGAGTGAACCAATACGCAGAGTGATCAATAAGCAGAGTGACCAATACACAGAGTGACCAATACGCAGAGTGATCTATACGCAGAGTGACCAATACGCAGAGTGACCTATACGCAGAGTGACCAATACGCAGAGTAACCAATACGCAGTAAGCCCAATACGCAAAATGTCCAGAATTCATTCATGCTGTGATTTTAAGTCTAATCAGTCTATAATAAATGTGTGTTTTCTTTCTTTCATGTATGGGTGAAAGTCTATCAGCATTTACTAACAGCACCAGCAACACTAGTATTCATTCATTCATTCACTCTAATAGCACAAAAAATATATACAAATGTTAGGTATATTATGTGTCATACATAGTAAGTACCTATATGTATGCTGGGGAGAGACTGCCAATAGCGGCTTGATTAAGAAACCTACTCGAATGCAATATCTCTCAGGCCAACGCCCTCATTAGAGCAACTCTTTACACACAATAACTTCGCACGTCAGTTTACATCCTTATAAGCGATCAGTCCGTAGGTGGTCTGTCTGTGTGTCGGTCGGCATAATGAACGCATCCTGTTTATAGCAATTGGTTAATTACGATTCAACTTTTATGATGGATAGCTGACCTATTTCCCGTGATGTATATGTATTGTTGTTTCTATTATTACACCTCTTTATATTTTAATATCACGGAGGCTTTCGGCGGAATTGCGTAATCTGCTGGTTACAATACAATACAATATCTTTATTAATAACAACAAGTTACACGTCAATTTTCCAGTACAACAATACTCATACTTATAACAATAATAAAAATGATTTTAATTTCCAATTAAAAATTCGATTAATAAATAATTTCCAACTTTCAATAATGAATAAAATAAAATAAAAAATATATTATAATAGCAGGTACCTATTGTAAATATAGGTATTGCAATGATTAATTTAATTTTAATTTTAGAAATTCTACATGTGTATAAAAATATTGCTTGACAAGCCAATCACGTAATTTCTTTTTAATAACATTTTTATTACAAATTGGTTACAAATATGAGACAAGGAAATGACCCTCAATGGCCCATACCCTGTATCTTACATGAGTATAGAGATAATACAAAAAAAGTAAGTAGAGAAATGTCATCAATTTCCAGAAAAAACACCGTCACGATAGGCATCAGGAATCGGCAGGAGGAATCTTTGCATAGACGGTAGGTGCACTAACGACTATGGCATATGAACGTAAATTTGGTCAGGTGTGTGGTATATTTTACGTGGTACGTGCAAATTCTAGTTTGACATTTAGGTGTGGACAACTGTCGATATTTGGCATAAGCAACGAATGCAAGGTTTTTCTACGGAGCAGACGATTTTGGTTTTGGTGGGTCATCACATCATGACCCACGACTCAGACCGACACGTGAGAGTTTTAATTATTATCAATTCAAACTACTATATTTTAAGTACTAATTAGCTTATTCAAAGGTCTATACTCGTATGAGTATATACTCTTCTCATAATCCAGTATTCTTGAAAACGGTAACGCGTATAATTTCTCCCTTATTAAACTATATTAACTACGCAATATTCCAGATTTTCCATAACCAGCGTTGGTAATTCAATATATGCGGGTACCCGAACTACATCAAAAGGATATTAAATATTATGGGCTGTTATTAAAACAGTTAGTATTAAGTTTCAATATTTCAGCCGAAGCTTCCATTTCATCACCAAAATACACGATTATTACTGCGCTGAATGACTTCATTTTAGTAAATTAAACCGTTTTGCCTTTGGCTTCAATGAATATACAATTTCCTTTTTCTAAAATGTAGGATGTTATGTATTTAAAGTTGAATTAACTTAAAAATATGCAATTTATTATTTTGTTTACATAAATATTTTCATGTTATATATTTCTAATTCTTAAAAGGTGCCCACTAACATCGGTACTTACTAGTACCTATCTACCACATCTAGAAGAAATCTTAAAGAAATCAGAAGCAGACACGTTTAGTCGTCTGCATCTAATTCTAAATCGTAGAAGGGGTGGCAGATTCTGCATTGGCTCCACAAACTTGAGAGTTCCTTATTGCCAACGCGTTGATAACACTCTTGCAGTTACAATATTTTAGTGACATGAGATATTATCTATGGGCGACGATGACCACTCACCATCAGATGCTCGTCTACTTTGCTTCAACTCTAAATATCTCTAAATTTTATTTTGTAACAACATTAACAATTATTATTATAGTTTCTATATAACATAATGTTTTTAATCTATGGTAACTTTACTACCTACACATGCTACACATGCTGATAGATAGATACAATAACAGTACACAGATAGAACTATAACAGTACACTTCATTTGATAAATTAGATTATGTAATTATTTGATAAGTAACTAATTATGCATATATGTAATCTATCAGCTTAATTATGAAATAATTATTTTATTTTATTGTTTTAAGAAGAAGGATGTCAGGTAGGTAGATGTAAGATAGATCTACCTACAATATGTTGTTATTATACCTCAATTAATAAAGATCAGTCATTGCCCTAATACCGTGGTTTCATTGTGTCTTCCACATACTTTTACAGTATAACAAATAGTATCACCATGAGCTCTTAGTAGTTTTATCATTTGAAACTGAACCAGAAAACCTAGAACAAAAGCTCTTACTCAAACAGTTGACTAAAACAAGACCCTTCCTTTCGACCACAACGTGTCTAATCAAAGCATTCATTCTCTAATACCCTCCTGTGGACATTGAGTCACTCAATGTGGACATATTGTCCGAGAGGGAAGCGACCTCACTTAATCAGATTAGAGTATACGGGCACGGACGGTCACGACCTCTACATACAGAGGGTATGAGGGTGATTGTGTACCTACCTCAACTTTTTGATGTCATTCGATTATTTTGTTGGCGTTTATTATGTTACATACTTTCTTTTGCAAAAGTTTCATAGCTTTACTTCCTTTTGCACTTCTGACTTTGAATGTAATGTCCATTTTGTCCAACGCTTCGTGAGTTTTGTACCTATTTGGGGGCAAAAAGCTATTGCTACTCAACTTGGGGATGAGACTTTTGCAGCTTGGGAATACCGCGCCAGAGACTTAAAATCCACACAGATCAAGATTTATCAGGTTGTGTGACGGTGTTAACCCATGGCAATTTTGTAGTATGTTTATCTTATAAGCCTATGGCGTTTTTTGAAAAACAGAATGTCCCTATTAATCTTTTCTTTGTAGTTTGGCAAATAAAAAGGATATCTATGAATTTACTTGTGGTTTTTATTTGTGGTGCTACATGTTGAAGGTTTTGCAATCGCAGATGTTAGTATAGATGTCCTGAACAAAGTCCAAGCTAAATAAACTATCTGGAGACATGTCATTCAGTACATTATTATCCGGCTAATTTCCAAAGTGTATTGAGTAATTGGCCCACATGGTTTCGTACCATCAATCTCATTTGACCCCATTCGTCTTGCAGGTACAATTGACTCTAGAAGTTAGTGATTGGCAAAAACGAAAACCGAGACCAAAGAGCATTCCTCAGCTTCCTGTCATTCTGGTCTTCGGCGACAGACGCTGTTTTATGATGACGATGTCCTTCAGCGTACAAGGTTTCTGTTCAACGGGTTTCGATTGCCAGAAAACACCAGGCATAAGTTAAGTTAAGTAAGTTAAGTGTTTATTAGGTACATACATAACAAATTCTTTGCCTTTATTTGTTACAGGTGTGTTTACAAATCGGCTTAGAATTATTCAATATGAATTTCATTATTCGTAAAATAAAGAGTTATTTTTCGAAGTATAAAAGAGTTTAATTATTCGTCAAGATAAGGAGTTATTTTTCGTTCTTTACACAAACTACAGAAGAGTTGTTGCATCCCATAATATTTCAGCTGATCTCCATTACGTGATAATAGCACGGAATTTTACGTCTTTTAAAATATTTGTATCCTATACATCACCCCGCTGCAAAAGGATGGCACTGGCTACGGCCGAAGCGCCCATTACAAACACCTGTGCAGCTGGATCGAGTCCCCCCACTGCGACTGCGGCGCGCAGTCCCAGACCGTCGAGCACATCACGCGCGAGTGCCCCCTGCGAGCATACGCCGGTGACCCTGACGACTTCATCCTACTAACCTCAGACGCCGCCGAATGGCTAAGAAACCTGGATATTTGGTTGTGACATATCGCAGTACCTACTGTCATTGTGTATAATTCCAACTACCATACGAATAAATAAATAAAAGGAATCATCTAAATGTTTCTTGGCCTCACGAGATCTTGGTCTGAGACCAACACATTGCCCACACCGTTCGTCTGACTGACCCCATTCGTCTTAGTACAGTCGGCCGCACAGCTCAGTGCATTTGTCAACAATTCGTCGACTCGCCCGACCATTTGTTGTGCATGCAACGCCTACACGGTTCCCACTCTATTCATCACGTTGACTGTAGTTGTATGAGGTTTACTATTCGCTTTACATTGCTGTTTTCTTATTTGTAAAGATTTCAAGTTCCTGAGTTATATTAGAACTCGGAGTTTTACATAAATATCTAAGAGATCCAAACTGTCCCTGGTGCTTTCTCTATCAACAGAAATAAAGTTTATAAAGATTTTTCAGATTATACGCTACCAAATTACAGGAGTGCCTCAAGGATCTGTCTTCCTTCCATCATCAAACTACAAATCCTTGGTTACATTTACCTACACCTATGATGAATTGATAATCAACCTTTTTTTTCTTAATACAATATTGCAGTGCTGCTTTTATTCATTTTAGGCATTTACGTCTTTTACAAACATGATCATTGTAATTTGCCTTAAAATACTTCCGGCAGATTGGGTGCAGGGCCTGTCATTTCTCAACCTTTTCGTTTTCTCGGGTCACGAGAAATCTAAATATTTACCTATGTTACTTAATTTACATTACTTTTGGAAAAAATATATGAAATATATTAAGTTTTAACAGTTATATTACTTAAATGAATACCAAATGCCTTCTCCACATTCGCAGTGTGAACAGGCGAGAACGTTCGCGAATGATACAGGAATGTGTACAGTTTGGGGGTGTTCATTTTCTCGGGGATTTCGCGCCAAGAATTCTTGCCATGTATAAGGGGAAAATGCGTAACTCGCGATCGGGACGAGTGACGGGACGCGCAGCACAGCGCGATTAAATAATCTCTAACCATTTCTCGATTTCTCCAGTAAACTGGAGCGTAATTTCCCGGGATCGAGAAACGTCGATTCCCGGGAAATCGAGAACGGGCATTCCCAGGAAACAAGTCCTAATTGGGTGTTACTTATGATCTTAATAATGTTTTATCTCTCTTTTCAAATGTGGTAGAATCGATGTGCAAGGTCGTTTGGGGAGATAAACCGTCCTTTTACCCATTCTGCCGCAAAGCAGCAATGCTTACATTAATGTAGCCAACGTAATTACCGGCACACCACCTAATCTTATGGTTGCAGAGTATGGAAAATCCACTTGCAACATTTTAATGAGATGAGATGTTGTCTATGAGCATATAAGACGGTGACCACTCACCATCAGTAGAGGGGTTCTACTTTGCTACGGCGGGGCTCCGCGAGCGGGTCATGCGGTCGATCAATCTTATCATCACGGCGACAAGAGAATGGGTTCCTAGCCCACTACATCGGAGATGGGCCACTTATCATGTGCCAATAACTTAACGACAATATGGATAAAAAATTATGTTTGTGTTGTTTTTCTGTACTTTTGTTGTAATTTATTGGCATTATTATAATTTACATTTAATTTAATTTAACAATTTTAATTTAATGTATTTAACTTGTAATTTGTATTGTATTAGGAGACTGTAATGCTTCTGGGAAATACATATTGCATTTCATTTGCCTCGACTCCAGTATAACAAGCAGTACACAGGCAACCTAACCGAAACCTTAGACTAAATCTCATCGCCATGAGCTCTATGGTAGAGGTAAGATATTGTAAGCCCTAGCCCTGGCTTGGTGCTGACGGATTTGACGTACGAGCCTCTAGCTAGTATTGACTTACTGGACCCTTCTTATTTATGTTCATAGGCGTGAAAATTTATTCGTGTAAATTGTTACGGGGTATACACAAATATACTAGTTTGATACAGAATTCTTTCCACGGTTTGGAGTGTTTTGAGCTCTTGATATTTTGAATCTGGTAAAAAAATCCATAAACGTAGTCTAAACTATCCTAAATAAATAAATAATAAATAAATCAAAGGTTGGCTGGAAGAGATCCCTATGGGATAAGCCCGCCTTTGTACATATTTTAATGTTTTTATTTTCCGTGTATTTTATTTTGTCTACAAACAAACAAAATCCTATATCTAACTGTGCGATCCCCAGCGATTTCAGGGATCTTTCGAGGGCGAAATAAACTAAGGGGAACGAGATAATGTCCAGGGCAGGCAATAAATATCAATGAAAAACCAACTCACCAGCAGCGTCTCAGCCCGAGATTATCCGTCGGCGTCGACAATGTCCAAAATTCTGGCAGTTTTTTATATCACCGAAGCACCAGCACCGCGAGGAGACCATGGAGGTGATAGTTCATGAGCGATGACGAAATTCGGTGACACTCGCACAAATCGCTGCTGTCTCAAGGGCTGTGTTTCCGAGACTGTGTCAGCGAGTGGCAATCAACGATAAAAATTACCCTCACTGGACATTAATATTCGACAGAACGAAACAAAAACGAAAGCTAAACCTACCTACAATAACTGTCGCTAATGTAAACAAAACTTATGAACTAGGTATGCGTGGTACGGATTGTACACTAACTATAATATTGTTAATAACCAAGAAAACCTTTCCCGATAATGAAATGAAGATGTATGTGTCATTGACAGTGCAGTACCAAACAAAGAGTTTAAAATTATTCGGAGATGTATTCAGTTCTAAATAAAATATAAACTCTACATTTGCTATTAAAGAACTTTCCGACAGCAGCCCACACAAAGAAGCAACTTAATAAACTGATATGGTGGACCGGAAGCAAATGATCCCTACAGCACAGGGCAACCTATTGTAGGTATCAAATTCAAATATTTCACCCAGCCTAAAAACACTAGACACTAACCTTTGAAATTCAAAAACTCTATTCGGATTTAGATTAAGATATTTTACATACATTTCATTAGTATTTTTATTTGATGTTAGTTTAAGGCTTTTTGTCATATTTGAAAAATAAACTTATTATTATTACAGTCAAATCAAATCAAAACCTTATAGTACATTTTTACAGCGGCATTTTTTTTTTACTTTACCACCGCTTCGTTTTTTTACATTACCATACATATAGTACATTTTTAAGGTTCAAACTTAAGTCATATTTCTATTATATAACTGTTATAAAAACCTTCCCTTACAACAGATCGTACAAAACGTGAGACAGTTACACCTATATAAGATCTGGTTAAATTTTAACAACTCGTGAAGCGCTAATTACGTTATCTGAGCTACATAATAATTAATAAGTACCTACCCAGCACCAATACTTAGGTACATGACACCAGTTCATTAGCAGTATTAATGATGATGACACATAAAATTGCTCGCTTCACATTTTTCATCGACAACCCACGGTCGGGCTACATCCCGCCGAATAATAAATTTGTCACGCCGAATACCTACCAAAAAGACCTTCACGGCTATAACTTATGTGAAACTCGACCTCTCGTAAATAATACCTACCCTATAGGGACCGGGAATGACCCTCATCAAAACTCTTATTACAGTGGATTAAGGGTTACATTCACGTATCATAGTTTGCTATCTGTAGCTAGAGTCTTTTTAACTTAATTTTGAGTTTTCGGCATTCTGTATCAACTTCACTTTCAATGAAAATAGCTGAAAATACATTTTATATTTATTGCAAAACCATTATCATTTCATAACGGGATATCCCAAATCAAAATTGTAGACAATATTTCATAATACTCTACATAATTAACATTATTAAAATATGTGAAAATATATATCAAAATAGATCAGAAAACTCTGTTCTATGGCTTTTATAACGAAAACTTTGGTGTGATTTTTACTCAAGCCGATACCAAAATAGCACAAGATTCGACCCTAATAATAATATATACTCGAATGTATTGAATTTTTCCGCGTAAAAAGGGATACAAATTACCAATAATTACTTGACCGAAACCAAACTGATTCCGTCCAAAACCGAAAGCTCAATAGACCTCTACTTGAAACACGATAGGAATTAATTACGCATACGAAACGTTTGTTAGGTGGCCGGTGAAAATGTCACTTTTCGAGGGTTGACAAGTGACGTAATAGTATGCGATGCCCTTAACGGGGCGTGATAAATGGAACCAGGGCCTAATCTAGCCATAGCCTAGCCTAGCCTAGACTAGGCTTATGGCGAAATCGTTATCGCGTCTCCGACTATGTGCATTATTGTGCATCTAATGTAAATGGCATTCTTCTGTAGATGCTTGTAAGAGTAGTATCTCCCATGGGCGTAGGTACCCACGGATACATGAGAGAGCAACTGCTGGGCATGGACAACTTCCCTTCCATCCCCTTCTAATCGCAATCGTGATTTCCTAATGACGTCCATATTATGGCTCTCTAGCAAAATAAAGGGTTTCTCTCGTAGTTTTGCTTACCCCGAACTAAAAACCTAGGTACGCTTTGGTTGTCCTCAACCGTTATACAACACCGTAGTTATCGTACATAGTACTCTCCTTTAACACGTTCACAGTCCCCATAAAACATTGTTTAACAACTTGACATCGAACTAATTTAAATCAATTGTAACCTGACCCAACAAAGGACAAATAAAAGACAAGACAAATCCGTAATATAATTAAGGTTGATTTTCGTTTAGGTAATGTAGTAAATAATGTAAAATATGAAATTGACATAAAATTGAATTTTAATATAATATTAAATTGATTAGGTACTATTGTGTTTATTAATTATTTAACTTTCTTCTTTTTTCTATTTATAAGGTTCTATCGAGTATTTGTATGCTACACAACGTGGTAGAAAGTAGTGATACTATATTATAATTTAAGAACTCTGTATACGCACCTACTTTCAACAAAAAAACTATTTGATTTGATTTTGAAGGAGGCATGGACTCCTTGGGTAAGAACCAGCGTGGAGGTACTGGACTTTGAATGTGTTAAGAGTGTTTTGTATTAGTCAGGAATGGGGATGTCAAAGTCTACGGTAGTTAACCCTAAATCAGTCCCTGAATGGAACGCGCGGCACGTTGCCATTTCAAAGTGCCAGGCGTTCGTTATAGTAATGAGAATGTTTCATATCGGGCACAAAATGTCATCCGACGACTAAACCGTTATGTCGGAAGCATAGACGTGAGTGAATGAGGACCGATTGAGGTAAAATTGCTTGCCCTTTCATGGTAAACCAGCAACCATTGACAGACCCCGTCCATTGCGTATGACATACCCTTTGCTGGCTTTATTAACACAACACAATGTTAAATTAGGACATGGCTTCAAAAGGGATCTAATGATATCGGTTTTCCTTTCGATTTCACACTGTTTCATTTCGCTATCGGTGATCGATTAAATATTTACTTACATTATACGTATATATTATATAATTATTATACGTTTTTATTTACATTGTATTGAAAATTCTCGCTAAATCTACTCCGTATACATTTATTACTCATCCCACTACTGAATTAAGAATTAATAACCTCAAAATTGCCATAAACCGAAGAGATAGATTTGATTATTACTTCCTACATGCTTCCTGTGGCGCTATACATAATAAGAGATGGAAGAAGATCGAAGATGGACCACTTATCATGTGCCAATAACTTGACGACATTATGGATAAATATTTGTTTGTGTTGTTGTTTTACTGTACTTTTGTTGTAATTTGTATTGTATTAGAAGACATTACTGATAATTTATTGTATCTGTAATGCTTCTGGATATATTTTTTTAATATCAGCTACTATGAGTTTTTGCTTGCTCCGTGCTTCTATTTTTGGTGAATCTCTGCCAATTATTAGGTGCTATTTTCATTAGCTTCATATCTTCCAAGATGCAGTCCTTCCCTCTTTAATTGGCCCTAGTATCCCTTTCCCTTCGCCCTTTCGACGTGGCCGGTGCATGTACCTTACAGAACCTAACATTTTATTATTACTCAACGGTGGGAAGCTTCGATCATTTACACTACAGAATTGAAATAATTTTTTTTGGTTATAATTTCTTGGTTGTGAATTGTTGAATGAACAAACAAAGAGGTATTAATTAATAAACTCTACCCAAAATAAAACACACGAACAAAACAAACAATAAACACGTTTTCAGTTCATGCATAGTGCTCGGTGCACACATGCTAAATCGAATGGTTTCGACGCGAAAATCCGATTGTGCGGGCGGTCGCCCGGCGCACAGAATATTAGCTAAATTCGTTCAGACGCGCTCTCTCGTACCAACACGTGGGAAAATACATTTTAAAACTATTGTCTTGTTTTATATTTGTTTTGAATAAACAACTCCTATCAATGTTTTCACAAAGTGAAATGAATTCGAGAGTAAAACGAAACAATGTATGTACTTAACTACTTCCGTAGCGGCGGTGTCAAGGATATAAATAGTATTTAGAAAATAAATCATAAATCAGATTGCTAATTTATCTAACTTTAACTTTTTCTTGCACCCTTTGGTTGCCTGGAAGAAATAACTTAAAGCTATAAGGCCGCCAATTGTATTTGTATTTTGTATCTTTTCTTCTGTCCTGTATTTTAGTCCTGTGTGCAATAAAGAATATTTGTATTGTATTGTATTGGGAAATATGTACTTACCTATTGCAGTTAATAAAGTATCTGGAATAAATAATGAGAAATACAATGTAATCCGTTAAATGGAATACAAAATAAATACTTATGTACCTACATAAGCCTAGATCTCTTATCAAAAATTGAACGAGAATATTACGCATAAAGGGAGCAATTTAATTGCAATATTGGCAACGAAATAAATCTTCTTGTAGCTAAGCGAATATTTACTTATATACATTCACAGACGTCAAAAGTCTAGACTAGACTTAAGCGTGCCGACCTTTTCAACCTTAAGGCGTGATCGCCCTTTACAGGACCTTTACTCGTAGCGCGCTGTGCATGTAGCCTAAGCCTAATCTTAAATCAAGCTTAAAAGCGTTCGTATAGAAAGTAAGCAACTTGAAACGAAAGCCTTTAAAATGAGCTGGATTAAAAATCTAATAGATAAAAGTATGTAGCATAAACTGAATCGGGTAGAGTACTTCTAGAAAATATTGTAAGTAATTAATATGCGGTTCTGTCCTATCTTCACGAAATTATGAAAAAAATATGAAAAAGTTTATTTACTTATTACAGAGCACACAAAAAAAGAACCTCCGACTTACAAACTAGGTCGAAAACCTGTATCTTGTAAGTCGGGATTCCGTCGCACTTTCTGTGCAAGCAAATTACAAATTATATTCTTAACCTAAAAGGAATTTGGAAAATTTAATCATAAAGGAATTTAGTAAAGATAATGGTAAGAGTGAGTATGGGTGGGGGTGTGTTAGGTTGTGTGGGAGTGTGTAATGATGTAAGTGTGCATGTGTAGTGTAGGGTGAGTGGGTGTGTGAGTGTGGAAGTTAAGTGTTAATAATCTGAAGAACGTAACTCATTACGTTCTTCAGATTATAAAAAAAAACACACTAAACTCATTTAGTGTGTAAAATTTTATGTTATATGATTAGAGCCTCAGTTTTGTCGTAATCTAAAGAGAGTAGCCATCTATTAAGTTTTACTTTACAATTATAATTTTTTTGTGGATAGATATCAAGATGTTCGTTTATTTTATTGTACAACCTGGCACTTAATGATTGTAGAACGCCGTTCTGTTTTTTATTATTATAGAAGTATAATTTAGCAACAAGCAAAAAAATAATACAGCGATCTAATGTCTGAGAATGATTTGATACGTAAATAAGAACCCGTGTATTTTGACGAAGCGCGTCGCGCGGTTGGCGATTGCGCGTTTTCATATAAATAGACCCATATTAAAAGCTACATTAGACAATAATAATATACATACGTGGGACACTGAGAAAGTTTTGCGAAAATAAATATTTCAATAATTATTTCATCTTTTCAAAGTACTCTCCACCAGCGTGTATACAAAGTTTCATGCGTCTAAACCAATTTTTTTTTTAAACTTTCAGTCCAAATCAGACACCCTTTTACTGTCTGCTCGAATGCAGCTAGTGCATCTTACGACGACGAAAACAGTTTTCCTTTGAGTGTATTTTTTATTTTGGGGAATAAAAAGAAGTCACACTTCCCGACCCAATCTGTAATATGTGATGTATCTCCTCATATGTAATTCACCTATTTTTATCTATTAAATTGTTTCAAAGGGCGACCACTTCTTTCTTCGTCCACTAAAGTTAGTCGACGTCACTTAAATTCGTTACACCAGCGGTACACGGTTGCCTTGGAAGGGCTTTTGTCCTTAAATGCCATTTGAAGTTTCACAAACGATTCCTACGGATTTAAACGACATTTAAAATCATTGCGCGAATATTTTCCCGGCGCAAGTCCATTTTTCTGTGAGACACGATATTTCTATGTAATAGGTCGTAAAAATATGTTGAGGAAAATTTGAATTTGGTATGTTCGTATTTTTTCTTTTAAATAGTTGTATTTTAGAACTTAGAAATAACCAGCCAGTGCCTCATACATAAAAACTTTTCACATAACTCTCTGCGTGTCGTGGTATTTACACTTTATTGCAAATAAACTTACGTTAGGTAGAGTAAATAGGAAAAATATATTACTGGCAGTCTTATCAATCTTGTCAAAAAAATTGCCCGTACCATGTATGTACATTAAGCAGATGTGTATTTTCATTCGACAATATCCGCAATATTTCAAAACACACGCTGATGTCTTCCCAAGGTCTATAAGACAGAAGAACCGTCTCTATTTGCCAAGTTTCAGAGTAGACTTGTATAAAAAGAATTCCTTCTGTATGGCAATTTTAGTGTATAATAATCTGCCTAGTCGCCTTAAAAATGGTCCTGCTAGCCAATTTAAAACTAATATTTCCAAGTGGCTTCTTGACAAATGTTATTACTCCATAAAAGAGTATCTCAACGACACTAACAAATAGCAGAAAATATTTGCATACCGTTGTCGGTGGAACATATGATACCTATGCTTTTTAAATCACCAGTAATTTTCACTATGTTCTGGCAAATAAATTTCATTTCATTTGTCACCAAGAACGATCTCTTCCAGACAATTCTATAACAATGCAAACTACATTTCCTAATTTTGAATTCCATAATCCAATAACACAGAACACTATGGGCTGCCAATAACCATGTAACGACAGTCACGATCGCAATGTCCTGCTAATAATCTAGCCGGCACGCCGCGGTCTATCATGGCATCCATACCATGCCTATTCCCATTGACGTGGATGGAATGTCTGACATTTCTCTCATATCATTATGTCGAATACGAATATTAAACCAGGCTAGGGTTTGCCTTCAGTTCGAATTGGTGGAATGCAATTTACTGATTTTCCGAAAGGAAGGAATTGAATATTGAAATTAGGTCTGATTATATTTTGGAATGTTGGAATGTTATCTGTTTTCTGTGCATCATTGAAATCGATTATGCTATAAGTACCTACGCTAGCGGATGTAAATATTCCAGGCTTTGAACATCACTTAACTTTGAAGTATTCTGTTTAAGCCTTTTTAAGCGATTTTGAAACGGAATCGGACCGCAACCATAGAAATCTATTTTACGATTTTAATTTTCGAAATCATTTTAGCATAAAATATAAATAATAATATGATTTTAGACTGTATCTACGTGGAAAGTTACAATTAACACTATAGACATTTTAAAAAATTACCTTACAATTAGGAATTATTTTTTTCGTTTTGCTTAAACAATAAAATAAATCTTTTAAAATAAGCGTCACACAATTATTGATACAATCTGACTTAAGTTACCTGACGACAGCGAGTATATGAAGACCCTACAATATGTCGTCATGCGTACAAATAATGAAATGTAATCGCCGATAGAGTAAATTCTAATTTGTATGTATTGGATGTAGTTCCCGAACTTTAGTATAATAATTGGGGCATAATTGAGCTCCCCTGCTCCCTTTAGTGTGAAGTTTCGTAGGACCCCGCGGGGTAAAGTCGGTCAATAACATCGTTCACCAAAATATGGAAATACTAATTACAACTTGGAGGTATGAATAATTTACAAGCCCGACCTGAAACTGAAGCGTTGACGGAACAACCCCTTGGCATTGGAACTTTTCCAAAAAGGAAACTCGTTAAATATGTCCCCGTGTAGGGGTGCGATATTGGTGTGATAGGATATACCCAGTTGTGTAATTTAGATCGATTTCAAATGAAAATCTCAAAACTTTTCTGTTAACTAAACTTTATGATGTTGACGTGGATTTTCATAATTTATTAGTAACATTTGAACTTGGCCTTGCCTAAAGCATTAAAATAGTTTTAATAGTAATAAAATAAAAAGGCACCGTGTCTTAGAATAAGTAGACACTATTTACGTTAGAAAAAACAGTATCTTACCTACTATTTAACGACACTTAGCAAAGTTTCTACTTCTTAACAACAATTTTGAAGATATTTGAAACTTAACCCCAAGGCAGACGGAACGAAAACGACTTTATAGCAATATGTAAAGTAGAACAGAGCAGAGCAGAACAGAACAGAATTGAATTGAATTGAAAATCTTTATTTGATAAAAACTTTACAACACAGCAGAAAATAATAAGCAGACACATGGGGATACAACAAATTGTGCTGCAAAGTGATGTCAAACAGGTTTCCTAAACGATGATGACGATAATCTAGGTTAGTCCCATGAAAATAACAAGCTTGCCTGCAGCTGTCTTGAGCTAATTTCCTCCAAACATAGTCCCCTCAACATATAACTATATGTTCCGATCGTAACAACCCTAGCCCAACCAATTCTTGCACCTTTTTTACTGGGAACTATACTCGTAAGTTGCGGAGAGTTTCCTTCCTTCCACGAGACATACTGGATAATGTTACGTAAGTTAAAATCAAGCTATTAATACCATTCAAGCTGTAAGAAGGTAGGTACTTAAGTGCCAGACTAAAATACTAACAAAATTCATTATAGTAGGTATTTAAGTATACTTGACTATAACTTGGAAGGAAACTTTTAATTGCCATCAGGGCCACCTGATGGTATGATGTCAGCGAGTCAAATGCACTTATAGTTCGATACATTAGACATTTAAATGCCTGACTAATGCTCACATACGTTAACTGGCAGACGCGGTTTCCATATAAAACTTCCTTATCGATCAATCTGTCATAGGGTGAATTTTAAAATCTTTGTGTACAACTGTTGATTGGTCAAAGTGACTCAACAATAAAACAAATAAAACTATGGTAAGTATGAGTACTTACCAATAAAACTCATAACAGGAATACACAACAGACAAAGTTAACGGAACTAATAATAGGGTTATGAATTATTTAGTGTACACTCAGTCTGGAGTTCTGGAATTGATTGACCCAATATCAAGACACTATGATTCAGAGAATTTTAAGTTAAAGCTAACTTTTGTTTCTATGGGGATTACTCCCACTGTCCAGGGAAATCCTCAATAAAGGGCAAGACACAAAATCAATAGGAATATCCATTTGTAGTAGAGTATCGAACTAGTCGTATATACTTAATCAAATACCACCTTAATTCACCTGTGGTTTTCTTTGTATGTAATCTACTTCGATACTTAAAATTTGAAGAAGCGACTAAATTATCCGGGAAGCTCAACTCAGCTTTTTGGATGAAAAAATCAGTGTGCGGCATTTTTGGAAATGATGCGGTGAACGACCGAGATAAAGATGGACCAATCCGTTCGTAGTTTTTGTTTGCAGTGAAGTCGTGTTTTCATTTATTGTATAAGATTTAAAGCAGTATTATAAGCGACCAGAAATGGAACAATCCCTTTGTAGTTTTTTAAAAAGTAATACCGTAGTAGCTTTAGATTAGAGTTATTTAGGTGCATAAAGTATACTCAAAATTGACAATAATATTAGTTGATCTATTACGGCGAATCAAGTCTACTAAGTAGTGAACTTAATGCACCCAGGTGAATTACCCCAGATACATTAAGTATACCGCCCCCTCGTATCGATAGTATGATACTATAGTTCGATATTATTGACGCCAAACCAATAGGGGATGGGGTATTCAATGTTATCAGCTATTCAATGTGCACATTGCTGGGGCACAGGCCCTCGTGTGAGGGGGTATTGACACAGCATCAAAAACGACAGCGATACTATCGATATGTAGTAGTGTAAATTATCGATACGGTACATTCTATCGATAGCTTTTGTCCAAACATAGTCAAAACCAGTAATAGTATCGCTGTCTACTAATGGCTACCAAAAGGTAGTGTTGCTCATTTGCGATAGATTGATTCTATCGATAGTAATTGTGACGAGACGATACTATAGACGGTATGAGCGATTCGCAAGGTTTCGATACTATAGAAAATATAATCTCTATTTTAACATTAGTTCTAAATGCGTGAACAAATATTCACTATTTTATAGAGATGTAAATAATATTCGTATTACCTGGATTTAGTGACGCATATAATCGTACATAAGTACTCCTAAAACAAATTCCATGGTACACTTATTGTCGTTTATCTTAGCCGGTTGATAAAAAATCTAAAATCGTAAAGATTGGTCGTGCTGACAAATCTTGTTCTCAAGATACAAGATACGCCTGATTGTTAAGAGAATTGAAAATTGAATGCTTAGATATTACTACACTAGTAAAATAAGCAATATTCGATAGGTAAGTACGTAAGTTAAATAAACAAATACCTGAAGATGTGTAAACGAAACCGGTCGTAATTAATAAAATACAGTAAAAACCCGTGAAACAGTATATTATTTAAGTCTAATCAAGTACGTAAGTATCTATTTTCATATATCCACACCGTTTCTAAATTATTCTGTTATTTTCTGCCTAGGCATTATACATTATTGTAGTTGATATACAGGCATTAGGCCATTTAGACCTTCAGATCAGCCATTTTCCCAACAAGTGTCATTACAATGCCTGTAATTTGATACAACGTGGAGTTTATCTAGACAGCAGCAGCACAGTTTGTACGTGTTCTAGTTCCCTCGATAAATATAAATAAAATACAAACGCGAGATGTCTGGCAGATATAGAAGTGATAAGAGTTAAAAGAGGTCATATAAAGATGCGTGAAGTAACTGATATAAGTATAAACGTGCCACTCGCTGTAGAGACCACGGGCGTATGGTGCACGGAGGCCAAGGTTTTTGTACGCGGTTTGGGCCGACGACTGAGAGAGCGCTCAGGTGACCCCGCGCCGAGTCGTACCTGGTGCAGCGCATCTCGCTGGCTATTCACTGTGATGGGCACCTTCCCGCCGGGTGCGACGCGGAGCGGTTTATTAGACTAAGGATTTTGACATCATGTAATATTTTAACATGGAAGTACAAACTAAAGGATATCATGACATATATCTAGATATGGGATTCTTGCCACGACTTGGGTTCATTATCCACTTGTGTACGTATTTGGATGCGAGTAAACATATAACTATTGTATAATATATTCAAAAAATACAAAACAACGATAACAAGTAAGAGCTTATTCACTATTTTTATTTACAATCCCCTGAGATTTTAATCACGAAAAATTCGACGAGAAAACGTGGTAAATGGCGCTTTTTTCATACTTCATCGTAATTGTCGGTTTTAATTGAGTCGCAAGCACACAAATCATTTTGGAGGCTGTTTGCAGCACCCAAACGCCAATTAACGGATGACCCAGATCGCGAGGCCATTAAATGTGCACGCAGAAAGCAAAGAAGAAAAATACACAGAATCTTTTTTTTACATCGTACGACTAAACCCGCGATTGACCTCAATCTCACCTGGTGGTAAGTGACGATTAGGTCGAAAATGGAGCACACGGGCTTACTAAGTACTGGCTCTTCTATGAACACTACCGAAAGTCAAAAGCTAAGACCGCAGCCAAAAAATTGGGCATCCTGAGTAAGGTTAGGCGGTATTTCACGCCGGGACAGCTCTTAAACCTTTACCAAGCCCAAGTCCGGTCGTGCATGGAGTACTGCTGCCACCTGTGGGACGGCTCAGCTAAGTACCAACTGGCTGCCCTTGACTCAGTGGAGAAACGCGCTAAGCGCCTTATAGGTGACGAATCGCTGGTGGAGGCTAGACTGCAAAGTCTGGAACATCGGCGCAAGGTTGCCTGTCTATCGGTATTTTATAGGATACATTTCGGAGAGTGCGCATCGGAATTGCACGACCTAATTCCAGCATCTCCATTCCGCCTTCGGACTACCAGGCGCGGGGAGGGGTTCCATCCTTATGTTGTTGATATCCCATCTGCTCGTACGAAGCGATTTGCTTCTTCGTTCATTATGCGAACGGCTAAGGAATGGAACAGCCTGCCGGCGTCTGTATTTCCCGAAACCTACAACCTTGGGATCTTCAAGGCCAGAGTGAATAGGCATTTACTGGACCCGCATGCTCCATCGTCGACCTCATCGTCGCTTACCATCAGGCGAGATCGAGGTCAAATGCGGGTTTAGTTATACATAAAAAAAAGAAAGAAAGAAGTAGAAGTAGTTTCAGTAGTGGTAGATCCTAAAGTGAAGGATCGCCTGGGGTGGTACCACCCTCTTATCTATTTCTGCCGTGAAGCAGAGATGCTTGCATTTCTATGTTTTGGTTTGAAGGGTAAGAGAGCCAGCGTAATTTCCAGCACATGAGGCAATCCATTTTTGTTCCTCAAGGTTAGCAGCGCATCAAAAGCCCTCTAATATTAATACAGTGAGGTGAGATGTCTATGGGCGACGGACCACTAAACATCAGGTGGCGGTTTGCTCACCTGCTCTCCTTATTTAATAATTTAAAAAAAAATAACATACATGAATTAGGTACAGAAGATAAAAATGATCATAATTTTATACAAATGTAATATAAAAATAAATAAACAAAAGTAATTAAGAAACACATCAACGTCGAAGCAACGATATTTTACGACAGACTTTAGGTACACATAAAAGGGTGGTCGTTAGCCAGGCCAGCCAGGATTATTGTGGCTACAAATACACCCTCCAATTTTGCCCTCCCTTACTTTATATGATTTTATTATAAACGAGCAAACGGACCACCTGATAGTAAGTGGTCACCGTCGCCCATAGACATCTCACCGCACTATAATGTTATTAGAGTATTTTTGATGCGCTGCTAACCTCGAGAACTTACATGGTGTGCCTCATGTGCCGGGTAATTACGTTGGCTTGCGCTGGCTCTCTTACTCTTCAAAGTGAAGCACAACTGCAAGCATTGCTACTGTGCGGAAGAATTGGTAAAATGGTGGTACCATCCGAGGCTGACTCACGTAGACGGTGAGTGCCTCATATATGAGGCATATATGGGGCATTTTCAGGTAGTTGTGAAACGGACGTGCACCATATATGGGGCACGACTCCATACAAACATAATGGCTATTCAAAATGTACACGTGAGAACTACTGAATTTTTATTGACATTAACGTGTGTGCCATAAAACTTGAAAAAAAATCCTACAAAAAACCGATGGAGTTTTTAATTAGTATTGCCAGGTAATCAATAGCTAAAATGAAACAAAAATTGCACGTGAGGAGTCGACTTCAAATTTTGGTCTTCACAGTTAACGTGTTAAGTTTTTTTTGTAAGTATCGAATACAAATCGCTAATCTATTGGCTCCACGCCACAGCAGCCAATGAACCCGTTTAGTTCGCAAGCCCCGCAGAACCACTGCACTCTATATTCTAATAGTTGACATGTTTGTGCACTTCATTGCCTATTTACTGCCATAACGAACTGCGAAATATAATGGCTCATTATAATTTTACAGGCATTTTCATGTTTAGCTTTATCGGTTTATTTACAGCTTTAGCACAAAAAATGATAAGAACTCCCTTACTATTTATTTTATTTTATTTGGGTAGCTTACAGCCTTATTTACAAATTACATATACATATATAAAAACAATAGCCATTTATAAGCTTCCACAGTTATTAAAAAGATAATAATAAAACTCTTAATCTAGCAACCATGTACATTTACAGATATGCAGAGGAAAATTTGTTAATGAGAAAGGATTTTACGGAATCAGGACTATTGTTGAAGAGATCTACAGTAGGGTTGTTGCTTAGCTGGTTAAATGCTGCAATAATATACCATTACTTTATATTTGTGTGTAAAATCACCCAAATAAGTAACTGTCTACTTTTGAACGTTGGTAATGACGAAAAGTGGTCACAATTGTTATGTTTTTTTGGCGATTGTATGCTAATATATAAAAGGTAAGTAGTTAGTCAAATAGAGAGTTCGCATTTTCTTCGTAATTGGCTTTCAGAGTCTACAAAGAATACAAAGTCATATTGATGAATGACACCCACGCGCACTACTGCTAGAGTACCGAATCTTGCGTTATACTTGCTAGTAGCACAGAATAAATAAATAGTGTATGTTTGGGAACCAAAATGTTACCAATTTAACTAAAGTAGTTTTTTTTTGTTTAATGAACGCTAGTGATTTACACTCTGCAATTTGGCCAATGCCCGTGTCTTGAAAATATCTCGAATGTTTTGGCATCTGTTTTCAAAAAAACAATTTACCAATGTTGAGATTATGGGGATGTATCGAGTCGTATGCATCAGGAATGCCTAGTGCCTTGCATTCCAAGTGTAATTGGAGGTTAAGTTTCCGAATTCACACCATCTGTAGTTTTTCACTCCCATTTCACTGTTTTATATAACAAACAACTGTTCACTTTTACAATTTTACGAAAAAATGACCACTGTAAACCGTTTTTAAACAATAAAATAGGCCGAAGGCGCCATGACAGCATGAACATTCAACATTTTTTTTAAATGGCAATTGGTGACCATTACTGCCAGCGTCACGTTCAACATAACCTCGTAGTATTTTTTGTTATACAGACTAAACTAACGTTTCCTGTGTTGCCAGTTATTGATGAAATAAAAATAGTTTTGTGACCAAATACCGAGTTCAATCACTGACCTAGTATTTACCAATCAAACTATATTTTCTTTTCTTCAGTAATGTCGTGATTTTTTCAATACTATCGCGTTGGTATAGCTTCATCTCTGTTTAGCACGCCATTTCATCAATTTGAGAACGGTAATGTGTACCCATCCATTTGAATCGTTTCCCGCACGTTACGATCAAACAAAGAAGGTTCCAAATTGTATTTTCTCCTTCTACATGCATGAATTAATCACTCAGAAACCTGCTTAGAAAGAATTACGTAACTGCAACACATCCCAGTGGGTAATGTACGGAAGTCAATCGAGCAAGCACCAGTTCAATATTGACCATAATAGAGCCAATATTTACTGTATTTAACACGATCTCGGCCATGACGTCGGTATATTTGTTCGTCGGATCGGATCGGGCGAGAAATAGTGCGCACACACATTGCTGTGTGGAACGATGATTGAAGATAAACTGTACGTTTGAAAGTAAATAGTATCGTAAATACGAGTATGCTACCGAAATAAAATGGTTTGTATACAGAACTGGTTTCCGTTAAGTATCTAAATTCCTACATAAATGGGTTGAAGGCGTATGGATTCAGTCTCGGTCCACCGTGATGGTGACAAGAGCGAGAAAATGTGTGAAAATTAACAACTCGTGATCGCCTACGTTTAGTTTTTAGATTTGTTTTGTGAGCTGTTTCATGTTTCCTTTCCTACAACATATACCTATGTAATGTAATTTGTAATATCGGTGAAATCTTTTTCGATATAAATAGGTGCTTATACAGGGCATTAAGTAATGCTTAGGCTTTCTTTCTTTCGGTCACAGGTTTTTGAACCTGCTCGCAGAAAGTTTTTTCAAACTTTTTCTAATTTACTTACTTTTACGGCGTGTTTATTTATGCTTACCTATACAGGCCAAAACTGTACAAGTATGTTTATGACGTAGATGTTAAACCTATTATAGGTAGGTACTCTTTAGAGTCATCCATGAGAAACCTTAATCTTGTCATAATTTTCCATTTTCCGTATAACTACCGTATCAGTCACAGTAATTTGATCACGTAACAACATTCCAAAATACTCTGGTATATTATTACTATCACATCATGCACACACCATTAGCTGTAGGCATTAAATCCGCCGTTATCATACAAAGTTAATACCCACTATTTCCGAGGGGGAGTACAGTCCCCCCCCCTCCCCTCCCCGCCTCACGTCAAGTAACGATCTTCAGCGAGGGTCCCGTGAATAAATCAGGCCGGGTACCTCTGATCCCTTAAATAAGTATGTTCTCGTGTGTGAAATATCGAGTGCGTCCAAGACCGGTGGGATATCATCTCAAGATACCGGCACCCCATGACTTGCTTTCTTTATTTTGTGCGAAGGTTAGAGTGATTGTGCACTGGTCTGATTCGAGTATTTCTGGAACCGGTGAACGGATTCTGTCTGAGAAAATGACGAATCGGAGATCTGATCTGATCTGATCGGAGAATCTGAGAAAATACTTAGTCTATCCTTTCTTATCTATTTTCAAAAAACTGTTTTCTTTATTCTACATTTTATTAGTCAGTTTTGATCATAATAACGTTGTTTCTGGGAAGTGGACTTTTTTAACATTCATACTTTTTAACAGTAATTTTAAGTGTATTACCTAGGTAATTGGATCGTGTCTCTTTACGCTTTAATTTTTTTTTCAGGACTACAGCCAGGAAGTAAGTACGTGTTCCCAATTTGCCACCTGATCCTGCCGCCGTGACGCACAAGCAACATTACTATTCAGAAAGGCCACCGAGCCGTATATCCTAAGTTATACCTACCTACGCATATATCTCAGACTGAGAAAACTTTTGTAATATGTAGCACCTTACCGCAGCAACCTGATCGATACTAAGCGCTAAGAATAGAATCAGAAATCTTAGATTCATTTGATACCAACAAAGAATTTCTTTCGTTTCATGATGATCCCAAGACCGTCGTGTCGGTTGCTAAAAATGTTGCAACGATTTTGAAACGGAATCGGATCGAAACCGAACCGGTAGAAATCTATTTTTCGGTTTTCTAGATTTACTATAGTTTCGGTCCGCTACCGTGCACTTAAAGGTGAGGATGTCCATTTTCCCATACGTCTTTCTCAAAATGTCTTCTTCCGTACCACTTCCCAAAATGGAATCTCATCAAGATGACATTAAAGATTAACTATCCATTAAAAAGTTATATGCAAACTACTTCCACATTATAACTAGCTGACACGTACGTGTAAGTGGCGATAAGTTCGAAGACAGCCCAGAGATCATCATCATCATCAGCTTGTTAATGTCCCCACTGTTGGGGCACAGGCCTCCCCTTGCAACCTACTTTATTTCTCAAATCTGTCGTAGGTGGGTAATTTCTTTTCTGACCTCCATTGTACCCGTTGTTGTGCCTCAAATTTTTACCAAACACGCAAAAACATAAAACGTGAAATAACATTACACTGCCGGGGACCCTTTGCGGTGTGACTTATTAAAACTTCGCAGACGAGCCCGCAGGCAAGTCGGGACTACTCGGGACATTTCTCGCCGCCAGTCGAATATACGTGATTTATAACCACAGTGTGAGACTTGCAGAGGGTTGCCGTGTAATAGAAGAACAGGGAACGTGATTCATGACCACAGCTTTTTAAAAGAAGTGAATGCTGCAATACTATGTTAGTTTGTAACGATGTCGACTTCTTCGTCCATATCAACCTCCTTGCCAACAATTTCAACCTCATCGTTAGCGTTCATCTCACCTCATTTCGTGTTGGCATCTTCATTTCTTCATCTATATTTTCAAAATTCAAATCATATTCCCATTCCATTTCTAAATTCCTTTATTCCATTAATTTCATTGTCTTCACTTTCTCTCTGTATTTTGTCCTGAACGGACGTTTCTCCGTTTTATTTTTGTCTCCTACTACTACCTACTTTCTACATTTACTATTTTCTGTGATGTTCTGTTCCTTAAAAATATAATATCTACTACTACCAAGTTCTTCTATTACTTCATCTGTACACTGTCCTAGAACCCTGCTAGCCGACACATAGAGGGCAGATTGTAGCAAGTTAATTTTAAAACTGTACGTATTGGCAGAGACAAGTTATATAGTACAAGTATATTGGTTGAACTTGCGAGGACAAAAGATCTACTGCAGCTTGTTTGTCTCCATCAACGGATGGAGTTTATGGCATGATTAGATAATAACAATCTTTAAGAAAGAAACACTGAGGGTATAGTACTGCAGTGCAGGAACTCCTTCGATCTTCAACCCATGAGTCCAAAAATATGTAACTAATGCAGTTTATTTTCTATAAAGGTATTATTTCTTATCAGAATCCAATAAACCCAATTAACCCAACTGGAGGTTCTGAGCACATACGAAATTAAGAAAAGTTACTGACGATAATTAAACGTCAAAAACGGATGACACTGTATTTTCTACTGCTTATTGTGTATTGTATGTGTATGAAGAGAACCTTAAGGACAGCAGTGAACAACGGGCTCTCGGACTTTGTATGCCCTTTCATACAATAGAGGAAGGAACTGTCAAGGAAATAGCTTAGTAATTCATTCACGTCATCGTCAACATTAGGACACTTTCCTCTACATCATTTTACGAGTGTATTGACTCCACGTTTATTGTTTCCTGCTTTCGTCGTAAATGTGCCTAGAGTCATTGTTTTCATGTGATTCATTGATCAGACAGTCTGCTTATAAAAAACTGGCGGATTGCCCAAACCAATATATCTACAAAGTATATGAATGAATGTCGTAGAAAATGTAGTTATAAACAAAACTATAGATTTTAGCTAATGCAATGGTATGGTAAATTAAAACAAAACTCACTGAGCGAGCTGTGAAAAGAGCTAGTTGGATACTTGGAGTGTAAAAGAGAAGATTAATAATAGAACCAAAGTTATCGACATTCGAAAATTTCATAGTCACAGGAAGCTAAAGTGGCAGTGGGCTGGTCACATCTGCCACGGAACCGATAACGATTGGGGTCGAATTCCTGAGTGGAGAACACGATTAGACAAGCGTGATGTGGGATGCCTCCTTTCCTTTGATGGAGCGACAATCTGCATGGATGCAGAAAACAGAAAAATTGGGCTCAGTCGTGCCTTGAGGGAGGCCAAAACAGTTACAGTTACAGGTACAGTTTAATTGGTTAAATACTGGCTGGCGATGATGAAATGCAACGGGTTTAAAACTTGATGAGAAGGTATTATTCACCTATAATGACATCGCGAAAGTTCGAATCGTTGAAAGTAGCACTTGCAAGCAGCACATAAATATTTCGCATATAGGTCACTCGATTCGCGCACATCTTAAATACAGCTATTACTGCACGTACAATGGCTTCGGTCATTCTATTAAGAGTACAGTGCGGACTAATGTCAGCATATTAGAGGCATTCGAGTCATCATAATCTCATCTAAGTACGGAAATAACATTGAAAAAAATTGCTAGTCCCGCAAGGTTAATCGCGTGGAAGAGTGCCTCGTTATTGTATGGTATATTTGTACAGTTGTAAAAGTTTTGCAAAATAGCTTTGGATAGAGTCGTTATTGACGGTTTTTCTATTCAATGTTTTTCCCAATTTCTCTTATTGTTACTCGGAACTTAGTTATAGTTATTAGAAATAAGCGAGCTGCAGTCCAAAATAACTTTCTTTCTTTAATTGTGTGGGGTAGAAATTGGTCACTGGAGACTTACACAGACATGATTAATTGGATCAACTTCGAAATTGAGTTCTTATAAGGTATAAAGTTGACCATTCCTTAGAAATAAAGGTAGTATCAAGAAATCGAATCTTATCCCCAAAAACATAACTCTACAAATTCACGTCTTCGAGCCTTTGAACATATCTTCTACGTTTTCCGTATCGTTTGTTAAATGCAATCGTCTGCTACAGGCACAACAGGTTCTATATCATTAACTCTCTATCGTTAAAGCAGTAGAAGAGCTTCTTATCTGTCTATCAATTCATATCGATAAACCACGACTACAAATTGTAACCGTAAAGCAACATTACATATTTCGGAAGGAACTAGTTCCCTCGTGAATAACTTGTCCATAAAACGTGGCACGGATGTCGGTAAATTTTATTCGCGTATCAAAACCCCAACAGCTATCGTAAAATGTAAACTGAATAATCAGTCTGCAACAACTTCGACGGTGAAGATACATTGAGTTAGAGGTGTACGATGGTCAGTGTAGAATGGCACTGCGGAAAATATGAATTACACACAGAACGTTCAATACGCAAAATTTCCCATACACAAAATTACCATTACGCACGGCAGTGTCCTATAAATATATTGTAATTTCTTTATTTCTTTATAACAATAATGATGTCTGGTTTACAGATTATTCCAAAGCACCAGACATGACCGTCAGTTGCAAAACGTCTTGAGAATAATTTGTTCATTTCGACGTAGGTAATAAATAGTTTAAAAAAAGAGACTAAATTACCAAAAATGTCTAATACTTACGCAGAATGTCCAAATACTATTGGTCGTGTTTATGGACAATAGACCAGAGAACACAAAACAACACATTTAAATGAGAACATTCTTTTAAAATAATGACAGTCGGTTAAAGGTTGAAGGCGATGACCAGTCTGTATGAACCCGTCCAATTCTATTGTTAAGTGCAAGTCTTAAAAGAAAATTATCAAATAAGCATTAGAAAGGATTCTCATTCACACGTCTATTGCTAATTTTAATTAGAATACTTTATTTCTTGACTGTCAAAACTTATTAGAAACAGAAATTAAGTAAGGCTCAAATAACTCGGTTAACCCAACTTTATCAATGCATTTTGAATGCATTATTTATCACAAATTAATTTAAGTAAGAGACAATTTTTCGAGACAGTTCTTTCTAGGTATGTAAAGTAGAAACGAATAGCATATTTTAACGGAAGTTAAATGCCGCCGCACAAATGGTGCTTAAAGCATCTTTATAAAGGCATGGTATGATGATAACCTTCAAGGACGCTTCGTGCAACGGATAAAATGTCTCATCCGCTCAGAAAATCCATCTCATCTGCCAAGCTAAACTGCCCCGACACTACTTGAATATGCATCAGCCAGACACACGAGACCCAACTTCCCGCAGTTAGATAACAAAGTAGAAGTAAAAGGACGAAGACACGAACTCCAGCAGACATTCCAGGGAATTGCCACCTAGATGCACTGGAGGCTTGAGTTAGTGGAGCAGGAAACTTGGTCTGTTAGATTTGGAATGTTTGTCATATGGATGTGCTTCCAGATGGGAATAATTTTTGAGACATTTTTCATTTTAATCACACTAATAGGTGCTTTGATAATGGTTTTTGATAAAGGGCTAGCAAAACCAGGGGCAACTTGATGTAATGAATACTTAGAAGAATGAGAAAAGAAGTGGCAAACACATCATCATCTTCTCTTCGCATCACGTGGTTCGTGGCCAACCTATTGATACGAATAATGTGACTTTGCAAAAAATGACAACATAATTGTAAATATCTAAAGAATATTCATATCAATTGTTCAATACCAATTAGGGCTTTATGCATAGTGTAGTAGGTTTCCGCAAGGAGCACTGATCAAAGGATTCTAATACGTTCGTAAAACGTTCTCAATTTGCTTTGATCAATCAAATTCGTGCCAAGATATCGTTGAAATTAGGACGTATAATAAACAGTTTCCATGTCTTGTGGAAATCTAATGCGCAATATAGTTCAAATCTTAAGTAATATTTCCTTTCTCAATGACTTTAATGCCTAACTTGTTCTATTATACTTTGATCGATGATTTAACTAAGAATTTATCAGATTGACGCTATAATAATGTTTGAAGCTGTCATTTGACATGCAAAATAGTATGTTATTTCTAGAACATTAGTTTATACAACAACTGAGCCTCAAAGAAAATTTACATGTATGTGGCTACTGACCGGAATGGTGTTAGAAACAGACTCGGGTAAAATTTACCGAAGTGCCGCACACAATCTATTTATTACCGGGTAAAATTTACCGCGACGTGCACTACAGACTTAAAGTATGGTCTAGGAATGCTAATCAGCTGTGCACTGCAGCTTATTTATGGATAGATAAAGGAGACAATGGCTTGGGTTTGTTTTGTTTCCTCGATTCTAAGTTAGAACTTCTAACTCTTTCTTACGCTGCTTCTTCTGAAATGCTTCGCATGAAAATAATGGGAGTGAATTGAAAGCTAAATAAAAGCTTATCAAAATCAATACCCTCCTAGCTGCCGTTCTATCAGGTATCAATCTACCTAATTGATACCTGATAGAACGGCAGCTAGGAGGGTATTGATTTTGATAAGCTTTTATTTAGCTTTCAATTCACTCCCATTATTTTCATGCTCTAGCTAGATTGTTACTCGAATTGTAGTGTTTCATAATCATTGATTTTCTCAAACGGAAGTTTAGATATCAGTCGGGTTATAACATCTACTTGACTGGATACGTTATTTAGGTAAGTATATACTTATGTGAAATGAGATCGTATATCGTCTAGCTTATCTTTCATAGTTATTACATTTAATTGTAGATAAATAATTTACTGTTAGATACTGTACATAGTACCTTCGTCAGAGTAACAATAAAGTAATTAAAGAAGTGCGTTAATTGATTAGAACTACTCAGAATTTATTTGCTATTACCTTTCTCATTTCACACAGTGTGTAGAACCTACGTGGACCACGTAGGTTCCTACTTTACTTAGGTATACTACAAAAACAAGAGCACTCAAAATGTCGAAATTGTTATTTTTGGCTTTTACAATACGAAGATCTTGTTCAAACCTGTTCAATCTGAAAGGCGAGATGGGACAAGTGTGTGAAAAAAAAAGATTTTTTTTGAAGCAATAAATACCATCGAACAAAGACTGAATTGAAAAGAAATGTAAAATGATCGGAGAGGCTCACCATCACAAAGGGACCCTTTGTGTCGAAGAAAAAAAAGGTCCACAATCCACAAGTCCATAAGAGGCCGACAAAATTAGTGGCCAAGATAAATGTCTATGTAAATTAGGTTAAATAATTATGTGTTATCTGGACAAGATAGTTTGGGTCCATTTGTTAACATTTTAAGTTATTTGATTGACTTTCGGCTCAACTTTGTTGGTTTTACAGATTTATGGTTTTGACATAAGTTTTCCGATCTTAAGAAGCTTTTAAATTGATCATTAAGCTAAGCGTGCTATTAAATAATAAATAATTTAATTTGTTATACGACCGTCGACATATTGACATAATATTTCTTGCATTTCAATTGCCATTAGGAATCTCCATTAGGAATAACACCGTTAGGAAATCTGCACACTGCGCTAACCAGTGTGTGGAATGGGGAAGGCAATGGCAAACACACCACTAAAAAGTCGTTCTGTGTGGTTATTTTCATAGAATTATCACGACTCTCATCAATGAGGAAAATGACTAAGAAGAAGAATAGGAATAAAGGACCATATAGTAGGTAGCGATGACATCTGCTTAAAACTTGGCCCAGAAGAACAAAATAGAAGTACTTACATACTGGGGCCCATTGCCTCTACGGGGAAATAGCCAAGCGCCTCGTAGAGACATCCCGGGCCCAGAACCACTATTGAGTTAGTTTTCTTCAGAAATAATTCCGCCGTTTTTACAACTGGGTAATTTATTAAGTAATATGCGGGCCTGGGTGGTGATTGCATATTTGCGCCATTCGGGGTGGAGACCTTGGGGCCGTGGGGGCCTGGAGCCCACTGCCTCTACGGGGAAATAGCCAAGCGCCTCGTAGAGACATCCCGGGACCAGAAGCCTGGCCTCTACTTTGCTCAGCGTATGAGCCTCGCTATACAGCGGGGCAACGCCGCCAGCCTCCTCAGGACACTCCCTGCAGGCAGCGACCTGGGCCAGGTACTTGTAAAATAGTTAGGTATTTTGTAATTTTAGCTTAAGGAGGTCCCTATGTATTTTAGTGTTATATTAGTATTACCTTATTTTGAATAAATTCACTTAATACTACATACTGACATGTATAAATACTAAAAACTACCCGACATCAGGCCAACACAAAAATGGAATCCATGGAAAAATACTTGTTTAATAGCAACAAACCGCAACCGAATATGAACTCGTACTTACATTTAAATGGGAAGAAAAGAACGCACTTTCGTAAAATATCCGCACCGCAACTGTTACGATACAGACCGCAAATTGCATAATTTTGCGATCAACACTGTCTTCATAATAACGACACGACGTACAATAAGTTATGGTTTGGGCCAAGGAAAAGCGACAAGCGACACCTGGATTAACCTTGGCGCCGTAAAGCAGAAACAACACCAACACATTAACTTGTGTTAGAATAAATAAAAATAAATACAAAATACAAATACATCATAATATCTTAAAAGTACCTTCTTTGGTAAATATAGTGGCATAATAAGGTCCAGTTGAGCTTTATTATAAAATTATTAACTTATGTCTACTATGCTTATACTTCAAACACATCACAATGTAATTTTAATGCTTATTACTTTACTTAGTTTAGTATTACGTACTTCTATTAACTTGTGTTTGAATAAATAAAAATAAATACAAATACAAATAAATACAAATGCTGCAAGACGGCCGATGAGGCCAGTGCTGGTAGTAGAGACCGATGGTTGCGCAGAGGGCGCCTATATCAAAAAGAATAGAAAGCCATGAACTTTCGAAGAGTACAATTTAATAAAAAATCCAAAAAATGCTATATAAAACTGAGGTCACCAAACGATGCCGCCAGGTATAAATGCACAGTGACACCTGTCGGCAAATTGACCCAAAGTAGGGCATTAGACACCGATGTCTTACTTATAGATACATTGTAACTACATTGTTACTTGATTGTAATTTGAATGTTGTTTGGTTCAATAAATATTTTTGTATTTTTTGTATATTTTTTTTGTACATCTTTACCGACTGCTCTAACGGTAAAGGAAAATATCGGGAGGAAACCTGCATAATGATATAAGCAATAGCATATCTGCCAAGAGAGTCGTTCTTTTTAGTAATTCCATGGAATGATGTCGCATTCATCAGTGAGGAACTTTAAAGAAGATGGTATGAGATCCACTCCTACTATATGGATATATGTAAATAGGCTAATGAAGGATCATAATAAACTTGAGATGATTGAATAAACATGATACATACAGTGACGAGGTTGGACTCTTTTTTTAAAATTAAATAAGATCCATATACATTTCACCGCACTGTATTAATAATAGAGAGTTTTTGATGCATTGCTAACCTTGAGGACTAAGATGGATTGCCTCATGTGCTGGAAATTACGCTGGCTCTCTTACCCTTCAAACCGAAACACAGAAATTCAAGCATTTCCGCTTCACAGCAGAAATAGATAAGAGGGTGGTACCACCCCAGGCGATCCTTCATATTAGGATCTACCACTACCGTATCTATGAATGTTTACAAGGATTCCATCAATAGCACGACGACGCAAGATTTAAAAAAAATACTGCAACAAAGTGTCTTACTAAATGAAAGTGCATCATAATCATCACTTATGACTTGAACCCAGACACAAATCGACAACCGATACAATCTCGACGATGATACAACAAAAGATCTGCCGTTATTTCCCACGGGCACTAAAATTCTTATACCTGTCGGACACAAGCCCCTTGTCGATAAGTTTTATACTTTATTTTTTATGGGTCACAGTTACTATCCGTTTTGGGTAACCATTGCTGAATGGTTACCCAAAACGGATGCGACTAAGGATGCGACTGCTGAGTCGCATCCTTAGTTGTACTAACAAATCGAACAACACTTTATTATAGACTGTAAAGCGCTCGCTGTCCTTTTAACGGTAAAATCTAGTTTGACTTTAGGCAAAATTGATAATAAAATTAGGTTCAACCCGTGGGGAAACCAAATGTCTGCTTGTAAGATACTAAGATACCCTCTGATCATAGAAACTAGCAGAGTTGAGTTTAAACTTAATATACGGTAGCATACAAACTTGTCGAATTTTGTGGTGAAAACGCATAGCCTATAAGTACTATATTATTATTTGCACAAAGTCGAATCAACAGCATCACACAAGAACAACCGGATAGTAGAGAGAGAACTCTTCCTATTTAGTTCCTAAATAACCTAGTCCAAAGAAATTATCAATGACATGGTTATCCCTCTCGTAGGTAGCTATTATCCTTCTCAAAACGATGCAATGAGATGGCGTGCTAAACAGAGATCAGAGATAATGCTATCGCATTGGTATAGTGCTGTTTCTGTTCGGCACGCCATCGCAAGATATCATTTCATCGTTTTGAGAACGGTAATAGCTACCTTGAACATTTCTCTCAGGGTTACTAAGTGTGCATAAAGTGATGCACCAGGTTCTCTCCTTCTTTACGTGATCACAAAGATACTATTTCATCCGCATTCGATCCGACCGCTAGATCGGCACGACTGGAAATTCGCATATAAATCAGAGAGGATGTAAAATTGGTCCGACAATGTAACTGTAGTCGGAGATTGGTTGCGATCGCGTTGCGACCGTGCGATTTGATTGCTGCAATGTTGTAGATATATGGGGCACAGCTTGTTCTCAGAGATCGTTGGATTCCTTATCCAGAATATGGATAAGATACACGACGGAACACACATATCTGTTGTAGGTAACTTTAAAAACTTACCTGAAACAAAAACAAAAATTTAATTTAATTTCAAAAAGGTAACATATTTTCGTACTTCTTACCTAAGTAGTCTACGTACGTACGTACACTAACTTAACGATTTTACTGAGTAAATTGGTCATAAAGAAGTTTTGGTCTGAGTCATATTCATATGCTAGAATTCTAAAATATAAAATGAACAATAAGTGAACAAGATAAATTATTTTTATCAACATGACCTATTTATGTTCATAAAGTTTATGAACACGTTTATGACATAAACGATAGGTATTACCTAAGTAAACATAGATTAAACATATCATCGACTACTATAGTAATGTAATAGTGGTAATAATAGTAAGAGCATAAGACTTGGCTCTATATTGGATTCCATTACTTTTTCCGAGTAAAGATACACGAGACTTGGCTACTTTTTTCATGAAATGTTTTTGGGGGATTATGTTACGCCACACAACATGCGGCCATAAAAAATTAACTCTCATAACTATTACCGCATTAGACTTTTATTATGTCTATAAACTGCTTAGCATAGGGTCAAACGCGTCCATTTGATTCTTTAATTAACATTCATACTAATTAAACATGATTCTTAATGTCTCAAATGAAGAGATAAGACGTACATAGCTACAGAGGCTGTGTACAGTTTACGAGGTCTCGTAAAAAAGGAACTTTAAGACTTGATGAATGTCGCAGATAATTCTGGAAATGTGACTCAGGGAGTGCTTCAGGGATCTTGAATGGGTCCTTTGTTCTAAATTGTTTTCAGACCGTGTTGTTGTAACGATTCAAACAGACAGCAATAAGCCTGAAATCTGTAAATCATTTACAAGATACAAGTTGCATACTCGAGATAGATGTATAAATACAAATAGGCAAGTACGAATATGTATTCAATCTAAAACAAAATCTCTTCATAAGACAATTTCTTAGGTAACTTAACATTATTCCTATTATTGCAGAAGGCACACCTATGCGTTAGTTCCGGTCATTTCAAGGATTGATTATTAATTTTGAACGAAGCATAAAAAAAATCTTTCAACCGTTAAAAATAACATAACTTTTCAAAGGTTATATGACACAACACGAGTAGCATCTCATTTTGAGAAGCCTTATCAGCCATATTTCCTGTCACACAATAGCCATATGAATAGAATCGCATATCAAAACATGCCTGACAAAAGGTGTCGTCTATAGCAATAACACTTCGAACAGGTCTCGACACGTTACCGGGATACCACGTGTTCCCAACAAGCTTTATCGGGACATAATGGGCGCTTTTATGATTACCGTGCCGTTACCGTCCACGATATTACCGTGGACGTCCACGATTTTATCGTCCACGTCCACGTTTAACGGTTTTATAATTTACCTCCCGGTAGCTGGAAAGTGGGGCGGGAGGCGTGAGGCGCTCACTCACACATCTTTTATATACTTGTAGGTACACACTACCACTACACTCTCAACTTTGCCGTGACGATTTGACAGGGAGCCTAGATATGCCACGGCAACGATAATATCGTACGAAATTATAAAAGCGTCTTCATACAGTTCCATTCATTTCGCTTCCCTGTTAAATCGTGACGTAAAACGTGCCGTTATCGTTCAAAATTATAAAAATACCCAATGCCTTGAGAATTGTGAAACGGGACATTATGGAACAGGTAGGCAATTTTTTTAATTCTTTTTTTTATTTCCTGTAACTCGGGCAATAACTCAATCCTTTGTTTATTCTTTTGCAGAGTCTTAGTAGAAAAGTTAGCAAG
The DNA here is from genome assembly GCA_947369225.1 of Hofmannophila pseudospretella. NCBI lineage: Eukaryota > Metazoa > Arthropoda > Insecta > Lepidoptera > Oecophoridae > Hofmannophila > Hofmannophila pseudospretella. Next base: position 4,612,362 of record OX376328.1, on the reverse strand, counting down.
TACTTTCGCATCTTCTTCATGTCTTTTGAACAAGGCTTTTATCTTTCTTTTATAAGTAAGTATTATCTTTACAAATTCATCTCCTTTACCACTTTACTAACTAGTATTTACCTATTAAGTAGCACCTACTGTTTTAATCATCATTCAATAAGAATCGCAACAATTTCAACATAAATTCCATTTAGCTTAGGATAATAGCCTAATAATTAATATAAGATTTTTCTTAAGCAGGTACTTACGTTATAATTATGAATGCTTATACATTTATTTGTATACGATAAAACTGCAGTGAAATATACGTAAAATCTACAATGTTAGAGTTTAATGCAATAAAGTGCATTGTACTTAAACTGTTTTATTTTTATGTCGATAAATGTATTCACTAGACCAGTGTCAGTGACACACTTTGAGTTTTATAGTGACACATTTTATACAATTGTCATTTATATTCATGCCCTAGATGTCTATATGGCGCCGAGTGGACTGCATCCCGTCTACTCGTATCTGGAGCTAGAGCTATGCTACTACACGATAAGTTTTAAATTTAAAAAGTCGTGAAATCCAATCTCTTCTAACAGTTTCTAAACACTTGTCTATTAGTCCAGGCTTTTAGACTGGCTAGAGCGATCCAGAATTTTTAACCAAATAGAAAATCAAAAGAAAAATTACAAATGTTTATTTACAACTTTACAAAGTATTACCCTGCGGCGTCGATGCACTTATGCATGAACCAGCTTTCAAAACATGTGAAAAACTGTTTTAGGAAGGTCGAAAAAAAGCCTCCTAAATTGGTCTATTGCTTCGTCCGCAGTTGTAAATTTCCTTCCCCGCAGAGATTTCTTCAACGTGGGGAACAAAAAGAAATCACACGGAGTCAACTCAGGACTGCAGGGGGGATGTGGTAGCAATTGCACGCCCGAATGGGTTAAAATGTCTATGGTTCTGGCGGCCGTGTGAGCTGGAGCGTTGTCTTGGTGAAAAATCATACCACGCGTTCCGCTCCCCGGATGATCGTCACTCAGCTCCTGGAAGGCTTGCGGCAGGCAAACCTCGCTATACCATTGGCTATTACCTATTCTTCGATCTTCTAGTGGAATTACGGCTACATGCCCACTGTGACGGAAAAAACGGCAACCATTTTTTTGTTGACGCTTCGACCGTGAACAACCTTAGTGGGTAAATCGTCTTCTTCAAAGACCCATTCTGCTTCATTACTGTTTCGTAAGCGGCTCGTAGCTGCATATCCAAGATTCATCGGAAGTCAAGATGTAGGTCACCTGTTATGAGCTACTTCCGTCGAATTTATCTAGCATAACCTGGCACATTATACAAAAAAACTAAAATTATAAAAATCACAAATACTTGTAAGTATGGACACGGTCAAGGTAGTCTGGAAGAGGTTATTAAGATAATATCGCACTTGGTACACTGCAGTCAGTCAAAACTTAAAATTAATTTTGGGCACCATTGTAGTAAACAAGTACAAACACCAAATTTAATATTCCATGAAATTCCTGATTGAAAGCTTACAATTACAAACATCAAAATTCTTTAAGAGAAAGCTGCCAACACGCATCACACAACAATGCAACATAATTGGTCATAAAGTCTGTATGTCTGTCCGTTTATCGCCGCGGCTTCCGCTAGAGTTTGACCTCATCAACCGGCAACAATTGATAAGTTATCATATCAACACAGTATATGTGGGCATGAATTGATGGTGTATGAAAGAAATAGCTCATTGTTGCTTTGTGATGTGACTAACATTTGAGGAATGCATGGATTTCGTTCAGTCTATCGAGTGTATATAAAGGTACACACTCTTTACCAATATTTTCTAGGACACCGTCTCCCAAGCGGGAGGTCCGGGTTCGAAACCGTGCAGTGCCATGTACCAATGAGTTTTTCGTATATTTCGTAACCTTTCGAAGACACGTACATTTACCGACTGCTCTAACGGTGAAGGAAAACATCGTGAGGAAACCTGCACACAGAGATAACCAGTGTGTAAAATGGGGTAGGCACAAAAGATCGTCAAGGGTCGAAGTGCCGTTGGGTTATTCCCGGCCCCCTATCATAAGATAAGATACCAATATTATATTTACACATAGAGTGGTGGCTTATAGGAGTGAAAGAAGAGGCATGGCATGGGGCGTAAAGCAATTAAATGGGCAGATGATATCACCAAAGTCGAGACATGGTGGCGCAAAAGAGAGGATTAGGCCCTGCAGTGGGGTAGCATTGGCTGATGATGTCGGAAAGAAATTTAGGAATCATCATCATCATCATCCGCCTATTAATGTCCCCACTGTTGCGGCACAGGGGGTACGGGCCATGATCCACCGAGCGGGCCCAGTGTTGTGAATTTCACACGCCATCGGAAACTTTTAATTTCCTCAGACATGCAGGTTTCCTCACGATGATTTCCTTCACCTTCATGCTTTTATTAATCAAGCCACGGAATCAAATTTGAATGTTGTGAAGGAACATCAACTATATAGATTTTAGGTAGGTACCTACATCATACATGATAATACCTACTGGTCAATTACAGCCGTTCAGTAGTAATGTTTTATTTCGCTGTGAATTCTTATTTACTGAATAAAATTTTAACTCAATAAGCTTTTCATTTTTAACTACGAAAACGGGACTTAATCGCGTCGGTATTTAATATTTGGTAAACTATACTGCAGTTACCTTTGTTCGACGTTTCGACGGAGCTGCATCTGTAATGGTCACGAACAGACTGAAGCGTCGAGTGTCAGCGGCGGCAGGCACCCTCATTTTTTCAACTTCATCGTCAACAACGCTCGCTTCAGTTTGTTCGTGACCATGACAGATGCAACTCTGTCGAAACGTCGAACAAAGGTAACTACAGTATAGTTTTTAAAAAAAACCGACGCAATTAAACCCCATTTTCATAGTTAAAAATAAATACAAATCGTGTAAGTTCAAAAACTCAAGCTTTTCTTTGTTTAAATAACGTATAATCTCCACGTTTCAAGTGAAAACCACAATAAAATACACAAACTTATTACTCGGAATCAAACAAAATTAACATGGGTCGCGTGTTCACAATATTTTCCACAAGAATTACAGATTCATTAGAAGTGTTTACTCATGCCCCATGCAATGTAATGTTTATTCTTACTTGAAATACAGCGATGTTACATGAAATATAACTAATTTACTTGAAAAATTTAGTAATAAACGTGATTTGTAGGAGTTCGTGTGTATATGGGACGTATTAGAATAGGTATCCCTACCGCCACTGGTTATATAAGCGTGTCATACGAAGCGACTAACTCCAGTAACCTTGTTGGCAGTAGAATCCCTTCAGGCTCCGCCTGCCCAGCGACCTATGTAAAGTCTATGTAAAGTCTGTCGTCAAATATCTTCGCTTCAGCGTCGATGTATTTCAGCAGTGTTTATGGAAGAACCAGTACTTACTAAGCCCGTGTGCTCCGTTTTCGGCCTTATCGTCATATACCACTAGGTGAGATTGACGTTAAACGCGGGTTGCATCGTAAATAATAATAAAAAGTCTTGTCACTCAATCAATTCATATAATCTATGATACTCACCACGTGATACGTGATACGTATAAGATAAATAAATCAATGATTAATAAAATATTTCGGCCATTTTTGGTATAAGCCGAATATGGGAGCCGCAGGAACTGACTTGGGCTCCATGCACGAGTTGGGAAAATATTTTGGCGAAACAACTTATTTCTTATACTCCTAAAACCTTATAAAGAAACCCGTAATTTGACCAAACAGCCAAATAAAACAACCGCATAAAAGAATTCTCATCGCATTCCGTAAATCGCCAGTTAACATCCGTGTTAACACGACGAAGTGTGAAAGGTCACGAGTTACGAACGACCGCTGAGAACTGGGAGGTGTTTTGAAATGGCCGGTTTATACATCCCCGAGGTCAAGTTTGGGGCTAAATGTGTTCAGAAATGTGTTTATGAGCGTAGTATGTTCCTGTCTCCACGGACCAGTGGTTGCCTGAACTACGGCTAGCCTAGCTGTCGCGCCTAACGGCCCAACACGGTTTATACATTACCAATATGACTATGCCATAGCCATTCCACAATCGACATAAGAAAAGGGCAGAATACGAGTAATATGATATACTTTTTTTAGCATTAGGAAAAACGTAAACAAAGAAGCAGTAATCGCAACCCTGGGGCGATGTTTATGCAAAGCAAAACGATGATCATGGGTTAGCGCATTGTTAGCAACTAATTTTAAAATCATTCAACGTGCTAAATATTTGACACGTGACACGACATTCTTAATTTAGCCGTATTATATTACTAAAACGTCGTTTTATGTCTAAGTCCCCTGTTTCTTTAGGGCTTTTAATAGTGTAAATCTTTGAAGACGATTGTTGATTTTATTATCATCAGACCCATAACGTTTCAAAATTGAGAAATACGTATAAAACTAACGTATTAATTACTTAAATACGTTACGTAAATAGCCAGACATTGACGGTGAGGTGTTTTCGAAAAAATATGTAATTTTTAGCGACCTTAATTGAAAATACATTGTCTGAAAGTGGCGTCTCATTTGCATCTTTTTTTTTCGCGCGGCCTTTAACCAAACCTGTTTATTGTAGCTCAGGATAATCATATTTATAGCGTGCCCGATAAAATACATAAAACTTGCTTCTGTCTAATGCTAAGAAAATGAAATACATATAGGGATATTTATTCTCGAATACCAAATTTAACAATAGTGACGTCAGGTCTCAGGACCTTATGTCTCGCTAGTAGTATAATTATTTAGTTTCCCATAAAATACCTATGTAAAATAATAATGTGAAAATATCCTACTGAAAATGTTACAACAAAATCTTCTAATCGTCTTAAATTACAATTCTTTCCCGTAATATTTTTCCGTTATCCTGTTTAAAATTGCACAAAATGCATTTAGATACTTACTTACTTACTTACTCCGCTGGCGCAGCGACCCGAAGTGGATCTTGGCCTCCGATACCAAAGAGCGCCATCGCTCTCTCTCCTGCGCAGTCTCGAGCCAGTCAGGCGCCCGGAGCTCCCGCAGATCCTTCTCCACTTCTTCGCGCCAGCGGTATCTGGGACGTCCGACCGGACGTCGTCCGTTAGGGCGTCCCACATACGCTCGTTTAACTGCCCGATCCTCCCCCATCCTAGTGATGTGTCCGAGCCATCGGAGTCGAGCCGCTTTCGTCTCTCCTATAATGTTCGGCTCGTTCACCATCTCTTCTATCTCCCTATTCAGATATCTTTGTGAAAATCTACGACGGAAATCGAACCGAACCCAAAGAAATCAAGAAAACTAAAAATATAATCTATGGGTTCGATCCGATTCCGTTACAAAATCGCTGCAGTGTACTGATGCCTTGAAAACAGAATTAGAATCAGATTTTTTTTATTGTAAGTAATTACCTTAAAGTACATTTTTACAACGTCACTTTTTTACTCTACCACCGCTAACTCTAACAAGAAAATCCGCAGTCCAGCGCTAGTGTGGGCATGGTTATAAAATGAAGTCCTCTTTGTTATGATGGGATTTTTTAAGATTAAAATAAATATACCTAAGTTCAAATGAAAGTAGCCAAGCATCACGATATCTTATTACGTAACATATGAGCATGAACTTCACCTATCGCGTTCACATACGAGGCATATCGTGACTCGTGGCCAAATCCACAGATGGTGACCCGAACCTTGGCCATGACACTGGCACGCATGGGGTGCGTGTATAAACTGGCACGATTCACTTTAGTTTCGTGGTAAGTAATTATTTTTGTAGATAAAGATTGCGCAGATGTGACTGCACTGCGCCGCGATGCCTATTCAAATCTGTTTCAAAGCTACGTCGTGGTTTCTGGTTGTCCTCATAGATTTTAATATAGAGCTCACTGCTCATAAATTTTAATAATATTAAAATAAATATGAGCACTGCTCTGAATCTGGGGAACTGCTCTAGTGTGTGGACCCCCAACGGCGAGCACGTGAAACGACGAATGACCAGAGGAAGCAAGAGAGGCGTGCTAAGACGAGACATTCGTGGCGCTCCATTCTCTCTGCCTACCCCGCAAGGGATATAGCGTCAAATTATGTATGTCGCGGTTTCTTTTGATCCATTGTATAAGGAGCAGACGAGCAAATATAGAGCATCTTCACTTCACTATAATTTTATTAGAGGGTTTTCGTTACGCTGTATATGACTTAAATTGATTGCCTCAGTGCCGGTAATTATGCTGGTAAGTATTGTGCATGCTTCTTGACTCTGTCTGGCACCAACTTTTTTAATCTATTATACCCTTGAGAAACTGGATTGTTACTACAGACTTATAGTTTGTACTCAAAGAATTCGTATTACTAATTTATTATACACGGAAGTATAAAAAACGATGCCAAGCTTCAGAATTGATAGCCTCTAGCTTTTTAGTTAACTCGTTAAGGCTAAAAAGGACGCTCTATAGAATGAATAGGTTTTGGCAATGAGCCAGTCTATATGTACGTACATATGCTGTAGCTACAACCAGGAAAATATGTTCTAAGAGTGTCATTATAAGTAAAATGACGCGACAACAGTCATTATTATTTGTCAGCGTCAAGCTTTGAGATATATTCTGTGGAAAAGAAAATCCATAGGTCATGGTCGACGTCATTTGTAATGAAACCCCTACCATGGACGCATAGGTTATACCTTATTTGCGTGCTGTAGAAAATTAAGGATAATCTTAGCTATACAAGCCATCAGTTGTTTGTAGGAAACAGCCTGAGATTTCAACCTATGTTAAAACACACATGTCCCTTTCCGATATAAATCTAGAAAGAAATGTCAGTACACTTACGATAACTTTAATGAACCTGGCAGATAGATGGCGTTTACATAAGACTTCAAAGATCAGGGTTTAAAATTGAAGCCAAGGGTAAAAGAGAAAAAATTTAATTAATGTAAACAGGAATAATTAGATGACTTAAATACAATGATGAAAAGAGGAATACCTTGGTAGAGCCACACTCTGTCACTGATAGATTTGTCTGGACAAAGCGTAAAACACGTGAAAGATAAAAAATATCAAATATAGCTTTACATATGTACATTAACAACATTTCTATGCGAAGTTTTTCCATTAACAGTCCGCTGAAATGCAGTGGAAATAAACTGTATACAGAAAGTATAGAAACCCAATTTAAAAACGCGGCTGCTAGGAACAGCACGGTAACTGATAAAGTTCTCTTTGGTTACTTTTACAGGCAATCGGAAGCTATTTTCTACTGCTCGATTTCAGTTGGAATTCTAGTTGCTTCATTTTGTTTTACCGACGATCTGCCAGGATCAGGGAATTGATTTTTGAATTGGCTTTTCCCAGACGTTCTCAAAACTAAAATAAATACAGACTCAAAATAATTTAATACTCCTGAAACGAATCGAAGTTTAATGATTTGTATTTGTAATGGAATTGCAAAAAATATAACTAGAAGACATCAAGACAGTGATCGAAGTGAGAATAATTCGAAGACAAATGGTAAGGATTATGAGCTACTACGTGGGTGTAATGACAATGATGATACAAAACACGCAACCTCTACAAATGTTGACTTAAAACAAAAGTTTCTATTTCCAATTTATATTGAGGTCATTATAATTACCTATGTCAGCCTATTATTGCCAACCAAGCTATTGCTAGGAAATGCTTTACTTACTCCATTCCATAACATTTTGTTCTACTCTTTGAGCAAGAAAGTTTATCCAGATCTTCCTAAGAATAGAGCCACGGTATCTCCTGCCTGTCGCAAAAGGCGACTAAAAGGAGGGATCAGGGTCGCGGGCGATCAAAGTGGGGGCTTTTACCGTCCATTGGCGGGTGACTCTGGGGAAGGCAGCAACGTGCTATGGCCGCACGCTGCTGTGACGGGAGGAACCGGGAGGTGGAATGTACACCTCCCAGGAGGAGCCCTAGGCAAATGCTAGGAGGGCACCGGTGCGTTCCACTGGAGCCCTCCGATAAGCACGAGGCCGGCCATCGAGGGAAGATTCCCCCCCCCCCCCCCCCGTTACCAAAAAGGTCCTAAGCTACGAGTAGACGTAAAGGAAAGGTAGTAGGCAAATACCTAAGTAAAGTTTAGTATGAATGAACTGACGGACCACCGAATCAAGGCAACGGTCGGAAGTGCTTTAAAGTGGTTTCACCTTTATCATTGAACGGCTTTGACGTAACCTTCAGATATGAAGTAATAATCGTTCGTAATTAAAATTCACCGATCAAACGCTAAAACGGAACTGATGAACGTAAAGACAATAACGATGGAAATAGAAATCTTATAAATAAAGTGCTATTATAATACTAAAGTGAGGTAGTGGAAGGTTATTTCAGGAGTTTAGGACTGTCATTCATGATATAAAGGTTAGTACCTAAGCAACAAATATTAAAGTAAAAGTACGTACTACGAATTCGCTTATTTTGTCGTTAACTAGGAAATATATAATATTACTATGCTACAATCTGCCCTCTAGGTGCCGGCTAGCAGAGTACTAGGACAGTGTGCACATGAAGTAATAGAAGAAACTTGGTAATAGTAAATACGAGTATTATATTTATCAGGAACAGAACAACACAACAGTAGAAAATAGGTAGTAGTAGGAGACAATTTTTTTAAAACGGACATAGTCATTTCAGGACAAAATACAGAGAGAATGAGTAAAAACAACGAAATTAATGTAATAATGGAATTTAGAAATGGAATGGGAATGATTTAAATTTTGAAAATATAGATGAAGAAATTAAAATGCCAAAACGAAATGAGGTGAGATAAACGCTAACAATGAGGTTGAAATTGATGGCAAGGAGGTTAATATGGACGATGAAGTCGACATCGTTACAAGTAAGTTTACGAATAGAATAAATTGACCTAAAGTCTTAGTTACCTACTACTACTAGTGATGCAAAACCAGAATAAGGGTGTCAGGTCAGGTTAGGTTAGAACACAGTTATCCGAGTTCAAAAGACATAAACAGTCGATATGGGACAGGAAACATTAGCAATGTAAAACAAGCTTACTTTGAATGAATAACAGTATTGTTAGGAATCACAATATGCGCTACACAAAGGCGGTGTTTGTGGTTTTCCTTGTACCCTATATCTTTTGAGAATATAATATATTCAACTGTTTAATTGTCACTAACTATACTTTGACTAGTTCTTAAACTAACAAGGAAAGTACTCCAAGTGTCCGGGTCCGATTTGATATTTAGTGGGAGAAATCAATCGCCCTTCAAAATTTTCGAATGTATGGGACATAGTGAAATCGATTTGGTACATGTTACAGAATTGACTTCTCCGATTTGATTCGTTTTAAGATATATTGCAGAGCATTGAATAATAAGTGACCCATATTTATTATCAGCCCAAATTCATATTTAGTGGGAGAAATCGCCCTTCGATGTTTTCGAATTTATGGACATAGTGAAATCGGTGATTTCCCCCACTAAATATGAATTTGGACCGATAAAAAAACATGGGTCGGTTATTTTTCAATGCTCTGCAAAAAACGAATCAAATCGGAGATCAAATTCAAAAGGAATTAAGCAAGCCATTTAAACCCCCATTAATATGGGTGGATAAGGATGCGAAAAGTTGTACATTTTGAAAAAAATTGTGTCCCCAAGGTTTGTGTGGAAAAAATAATTTAGATATTACTTTTAATGGAAAGTTATTTTCAATAATAATCGTTACATCCTAAGGATCATCCAGAATTAGACAGAACATGTTTATGATTCCATTTAACATAAAATTTTGAGGTTGTTGTTTGAGGAGTACCTAGTAATTTTAGTCTTTATACAAAAATGAAGACTATCCTGACTACCCTGAATTATAAAAAAACATAGAAAAAAAAGTATATTGAGTATCCTTTTTGGCACTGTACCACACCAGATGTTCTGTGCTGCATGTATTAAACTTTGTATACTTCTGTATTCTGTATTCTGGTGTTTACAGCGCTAAATAAACGATTTCAATTTCAATTTATCATGAAACTTATGTAACCTACGACTAGATCGTTAAAAAACTATGAGAAGAGAAAAAACAATTGAAATTAAATGTTTGGTGGAAAAAAATACATTTAAATATGTGTCTCCAAAATTGTTCCCTTGTGTTATGATTGGTTTGTTATTGTGTAAAAAAAATATCTGTGATAGTAGCTACATCTTTTGGTACTTTTCCAAACTGAAATTGATTTTTTTATTAATTTTACAAGCCGAAGTACTTACATGCTAGAAACTTAATGTGAAAGTAACAAATGAAATTTACAATCTTGCATTTAAATATATTATAAGCATCAGATGTTATAAAATAAATAAATAAGTATACTCACTTGAATATAAATTATCGTAATAACATAAATACGAAAAAATGTGTTACGTAAATGTAACGAGAGATTCATTTGTTGTAGTGAAATGCAAAGTCATGTTGTATAATAAAGTTTGTTATCAAAGATCATAATATTACCCTGCTTGTCAAAAGGTAACTATTTACATACTAATAATAAACCCACTATACGGGTCATGTCGCAAGACTGGAAGACAAAAGATGGACACATGAAGCAACAAAATGGACAGGATCAAAAGGGACAAGAAGGCCGGGCAGACCCCTAGCACGATGGGTCGATGAAATAGACAAATGCGCTGGAGAAGACTGGATGAACGTCGCGAAAGACAGGGACACTTGGTTATCTCTAGAGGAGGTGTTTACCCGCAGAGGGTTTTTCATCTAAAAAGAAAAAAAAGAAAAAAAATCTTAATAATTTTAATTAATGCAACTGACCTAAGTGTTGCATGAAATATGATGAGAAATAAATGGCTTTTTTATGTATTTATTAATTAAACCTACGGTTGCTTGCTTGCTTATCGTATGGTTAGTGGTCAACCGGTCGGATGGTAGGCCTCTGACATGGCTTAACGACTGCTGTCGAACGACAACAACCGGGAGTCGGTCCCGGCTTAACGTGCTTTCCGAGGTACGAAGGAGCTCAGATGAAATATGCCACTAGCGGTCACCCATCCAGGCGCCAACGTCGCTTAACCTGCACGATCACTTTCGGATCGTGCTCGCAACTAGGCTACGAGCTCCTACGGTAGCAGAATAACAGAAATCTATTACTAACCAAAGCGTTTACAAAAGATCCATAAAAGCTTGATTTGGCAGCCAAAGGTCGAGGTCGAGACAAATATTGATGAATGACCAAATTCGGTTAACAATAGAGGAATTTGTTACTTTGATAGTTGGATTCAAACAAATGTTACATAATCTTTTAAACTTACATTTATTTGTGTTGGACAATTGAGATAATAGTTCATGGTAGTGGCTAGTATATAAAAAAAACTTTCCTGTCTGGATACTAGGGAATTAGCCACGGAAATAAGTGGGTAGAAATAGGATCAGAAGTAGAAAACAAACTGGAATTTATCTGTTAATTTAACCGTTTTATGCTAAGTAGCAAAATGTAAATCCGTAATTCTAGCCCTAAAAGTACAAGGTATTTAGAGCACAAGATACGTTCAAGGCATGTTCAAATGTCGCTTGATTATTTAATTTTGTCCAAAAAGGTTCGGCACAATATTTGTCCAGTCAACAATGTGTCAGAAGTCAGAACTAATATGGGAGACTTATCGCCGACCAGGGATATTGGTCATTTATTTTTATCTCGAATCGCCACTTGCACAAGAACTTATTCGAATGTAATGAAAACCGAAGGGTTGGTAGGAAATCGATCGAGCCGTGGGAAAATTACAAGAGAACTAAAGTTACGTCATGTTGTACAAGGAATCCACGTAATGGAAGCCTATGAAATGAACGTGCTAAGCCTGTGACAGCAGTATAGACAATGTGAAAGGAAAATACTATTGTAGTACCTTCCTCATGTTAGTTAAGTACAAACATGTCACATTATACCTACAATGTTCGCTGATAAGTCAAAACAGAATTATATGTGAAAATGCATAAAACTCAGTTAATACCGCTTTAATGCGATAAAGCTGCTATTAATGGACACCATATTTTGTTTAAAATTTGTTATGCTTCACTCACAAACTCCCACATCCGGCGTGAGCCTGCCAAATGTTGCCCGAATATCGAGTGTCGAATTACTCTGACTGAATGACGAATACATAAATAAATATTGCGGTAAGTTACAAAGTGTAACAAAATAACGACGATTATAGTGATATAACATTAGTTGCGAAGCTTCTGGAAAAGTTATTTCGACTGCCCATGTAAGTAAATCGATCAACTGATCAAATTACTTAAGTAAGTATACAATTATTCGGCAGAGTCGAAGAAAGTCCATTTATTATCTACTAATCACATAATTGTGTGTTGTTGAACCTAGGTTCAACTAACTTAAAGCTGTTATAGTAAAATCCATTACAAACTGCAACATCAGATTAAACTAATTTCAGAAGTACCACATCACTGGAATTTAGGGCTACAATAGCCAGATGCTCGACCTTTAGTTATCTTCCTTTAGGAAAGGTCAGCACAAGCACCTCTTACAGATTTATACGTTTGACCTATAAGAGATTGGTCTGCGAATTCCATAACCGTTAACTGTAGCAGACCAGCGTTATAAGAACTCCGATACACCTTGAAAGCACACCTTGCTGAACCAGTTATGTGAACAAAATTGAAGAGGTAAAATGTCTGTTCAGAGTGGACGCCACAACCATAGTCCCACAGTAAATAAATCGGTTTGTGAGAGCTGTAAAGCTACAATACCGGAGCAAATCCCCTGTAGAGTTGCACAATAACAACGTCCATGCAATGCCATCACCCTGAGGGTATACCCACGACGGACACGACGCAAACTTAACGAACTTCCCACCCTCCCTCGCATAATGTTTTCAGAGATCCCTGCGGAGGGAGACCGTTCTATACGACCGCTCGTTGAATTCTGGTGCCGTTGCACTGCAGATAAGAACGAAGCCATTCAAAATCGAATTATATCTCAAAGCATTAAAGTTAAGTTCGGTGTGAAGAAAGTTTAGCGTCCGACAGTCATCTTTCTCGTTTCAACACTATACAAATCCCAAATGGAGAACAATCGTGGCATACCGGCGGACGGTCACGAGCAACATAAATAAAACTAAAATCTCAACATCGACAAGCATTCCATACTAACCACTAACCCGAAGGTTTAAAGGTTTAAAGTTGCTGCAAAGGGCAAGATCTGATGCGCGTGAGCGTAGAAAGTTCATGCTCGATCGCCATCTTGTATGAGTGAGGGAGAGAGATGAAACGGTTCGTTCGAGGAATAGCCGGCAGATCGCGCAAGTGGTCTTTGTTTGGGTTACGTAGGTGAGGTGCCTCTGAATCATGCCAACCGTTTTGTTTGTTTTATAAAGAAGGTTTGACAAATTCAGGGCAATGATGATTTAGTAAACTAAACAGTTAATTTGCATATACAGTAGCATTTTGTGGAGCTAACTGTTTTACAAAGTCATAAAATGAGAATGATTCATTCAACATAGCTTCTTCGAGGAACAAACATGCTGTATTAAACTAAAATGTTTAATCACACTATTAGGAAGGCTTTCATCAAGTAAACCTAGATAAATAAACTCCACCAAATGAGGAAACTAAGCTTTAGAAACCATACATCTTAAGACATAATTAGATATTTCATAGTGGGTATAGTACGAATAAAGGTCACACAGTCAAATGAAAATCTTTTACAGACATTCTCGTAAGTCGTGGCAAAGCCAAAAACATTATTTACCGTTTACCGTTACCAGAGATAAAAAACTAAACTGTCGGCCGAAAGTAAAAGACCTCTTTTGATTCGATACTAACGATATTACCGAGATTAATAGCGTCGTGACAGTACAATGAAAGAGAGAATGTAATAATGCGAACTAATCAGTCAGTTTTTTATGTCACGCATTGAGCTTTAACCTCTGACGTTAATAACGTGAATGATCATCAGTTAGGCATTGATCAGCATCAATTTGTAAAAATTTACGTACATATATATTTAGGTTATGCATTTAAAATGGCCTACAAAAATGACAAGTTTGGCCATCTTACATCAATCATTAGAAAGCATCTTCATTGAAGCTAAAATCCAGCTTAAAGTAAACTGGTTGCCTTTTTCTGGTGCTAAAGATATTATAACAAATTGCTATAGAAAAAATTCTTGGAAAAACCAATAACTTTTGATTTTTAAAATAATCCATAAATATTTCTTTCATAATGGAATCTTGAATTTAACAGCCAGGCTCTTGAAGGTGTAATAAAATCTTATGATAGGGGATAACCCAGCGGCACTTCGACCCTTGAGGATCTTTTGTCCCTACCCCATTTTACACACTGGTCATCTCAGTGTGCAGGTTTCCTCACGATGTCAATACTGCAGTCAATTAGGTATTAATGTTTTCTAGGAAACGTTAATCATAGTACTTACCTACTGGCTTCCACAAACCCGTTGTTTTGTTCAACTCTCATCATAGAAATACAACCGGACGCCCTTTATTACGAGTAGTATCTCGTTTTACTCATCTAAATACATCAGATCATACGGAAAGGCAATATATTTATTACTTCTTTATTTACTTACCGTTATATAACTATCATTATGAGGTGAAAAAACAAAGCCCAGTTTGTGATCGATTTTCTACCTTACCGGCAGTAGTAATTATTTATCACATATCCTTACAATAAGGTGTACTTACTCACTTTCCAACGCTACCCACGAATGTATTACGTTTACGACTACATTTAAAAACAAATTATTGTACAATGCGGACGTCAACTTTTAAGACACCATTACACAGATAAAGATCTGAACAAAAGGAAAACAATTTAATGATTCCATTTAAAATAATCTGATATGAATGCGCACACATCGTTAGAATGGATGACAATAATTTCCTTCCATTTCTAACAATGGTAATATTAAAGGGGACGTAGCGAAGGGTTCCGAATAATACCGATTAACGGAGTATATAACGGCCTCATGAATTAACGCATTATTCAACAGTACAACATAAAATATACCAAAAAAATTGCATGACGTCATTATAAAAAATATTATTTTAAGCCACTCGTAAAAAATGAATCATTGATATTTACCTTGTCAATAAGTATCATTAGCCAGAACATGAGTCATATATTTCATTCATCGCATAAAGTGTTTTAAACATAAAAAACTTGACAACTGACTGACATGAAAGTTAATAAGAAATAATAATAGTGACAAGAAAGATAGAATTGCTTCTTGCACTAATCTACGATACAACTTGAAACAACATATACAACAACATTTAGATAATGTTGTTATAGCAATCGACAAGAAAAAAGCTTTCTTAAAACGTGGTTGACGTCAATCCAAGCAATTATGTATTTGGGTCAGGACATGAATCATTGTTTACAGGAATTAATGGTCATACATGCTTATTGTTTTGTTAAAAGACTTAAAAGTAAATACAAAAACGTACTTACTTAAATATAACTCTAAATTAAAATTTACTAAACCCCCGACGTACCATTGTGGAGATCCCCTTACTTTCTCCTGATCTTCATCCGATCCTCAAGGTTTCAGATGTGGGAAAGTCACCATAGTCATAAACATTTGAGATCAAACTCGTACCACCTAACTGTTACCTTCCAGAGATCCCATCATACTCCAACATCACAAGATACGAGTCGATCTTAGAACCACTGATCCAATTTTCATTTGACATGGTTAAGAACATACAGCATATTAGGGCTGCAGCGCGGCGTTAAAAACAGGTAAACCACAGTGACCTCATTTAGATATTAACAAAACACGCTCTACAGAAAACTTGCTATTCTGTCAATGTACACTTCGGAACTTTCCTAAAACTTAATCATTATTTGATGGCTGTTACGTATTTGGCGAGCAATAGTTAGAGTATTCGTCTTTCGTGCTATCCATTCCAAAACCAAACACTGAGAAACTTTACATACCTCCCTAATGTAAAATTAAACATAAAAAACTCTACCCTTTTATTAATGCACATCGCCTTAATATCGCGTGTGAGAACGAGGCCCCCCGATCACTATATTTTGACTGGATTCAAAGGAGCCGCACGATAGTTAATCGCCTTTATTTGAACTACACCCCACCCCTTAAGCTTAATTCACACGCATCCAAGCAGTGGTGGCGACAAGGGTAGTATGGTATACCGATGTTCCGTTATTGTTCAGGCATACAAAAGGTGCAGTAGTGCCTTAAAATTGGACAGGAAAGCTGTCATGTTGCAATAGCGGAGTTACTCTGCTGCTGGTTGTATATCCAAAAATACGGCACCTTGACCACATCGCCGTCATTTCGTGTGTAAAAGATTAGATATGGCCTTTAATTTTAGTACTTACCTATATAAGATAACCTAGTTAATCTATAACGTTATGTATGATTCAACTTAGATTATCTAAGCTGAATCATAACGTTATCTTATCGTTACTCATTCATTCCTATGACAGCGAATGTCCGACATATTACGTCATGTATACCGTATTCATATTTATTCATGGTTCTAAATGTCTTTATTGTTGTGAGCCAGTCCTTTTTAAACACGCGACTCTACCTGTATCTTTGTCAATTACCATCAGGTGGCGATGAGGTCCTCCTAATATACACCTTTCTTCAACGTCGTTCCATCGTTGCTGAGTATCGAGACCGCTTGTTACTAGTATGGTCTACCACAGGGTTCTGTTTTCGTCCGGTGCACTACTTCTTGGATACGACCGCCTATTGCCTTTAATGTAGGATTATTTTTCGTTATACGGTAGTACAGTTCTTTCTTCCATCCCTATATGTAAATCGACGATTAACCTATAACCAAATAAGGCTTCAGGTAATGGCGGTGGGATGAGAGAAATGGAAGAAAGAGAATGTGGTGCGCTTTGGGTGAGGTATATGCCAGTCCACCAATAGTAAGAACTGCTTACGCGATTGTTACAATAACAAGAGACTAGTTCGAGCGAGGACCCTGAACACTTGAGGTAGGAGATATTAACCAAAAGTTTCCTCATAAGGCAAAAAAACTTAATGTCTGAACTCAGTAGGCATATTCTTAGTAAAATTAATGATAGGTATCATATCATAGTACGAGTAAACATCCGCATAGCAATACGAAGATAGACGGGTTGCCAGATATTTAGTGAAAATATCTTGTGTTTCTTCAGTTTCATAAATATTTGGTGTTTCAGTTAGTCTGTCCCCTTTTATCGCAAAACATGTTGAATGAAGCTAATAATATTGTAAATGCTGCTTATTATTTATTTATACATCATACAAATACAAATATACTTTATTGCGCACCCGGGACAAAAACAAAACATACAAAATAAAGAGAGGTACAATACAATGTGCAGAAGGCGGCCTACATAATACAGAATGTATAGAAAACTCATCAGACCTATTATGGACATGAATATGATGAATATCAATCTTAATTATCATTTTTACATTATCTAGCGTGACAGTTTAATCTAGTTTTGACTTTAAGTTTGGTAGCCACCCCGGAATCGACGCTTTGTTAAATATGATAAAACGACAAAGCACCAAAGAGTATATAGTTAGCCCGATGTAGTGATGTATTAGCCATTGGACAATATTTTTGGTAAGTAATTTAATTTGGTAGCCCTGTGCTCTCAGCAATAGCACAGACAGACGGACGAACTGACAAACGTTTCCGAGAAATTGAAACAACGTCGGACATTCCAAGAGGGGGCGATGATACGTCGGCTGCGTGATTTGAAAATGATATCAACATTCATCGGCTATTCCTTGTGATCCGCCGGTTGCGAATTTTATATGCGAAACTGTACACTGGCAAAATGCAATGCTATATGCGTCAGATGCATGAAGAGTCCTGCGATTGTAACCTCCAATAAAACAAAGCTCTGTATTTAAATTATAATTTATTACGGATTACTCAGTGACAAAAGTCGGAAATCATCCGACTGGTAAAAAAAACTCTGTATTTTTCTATGCCAATTGGTCCAGAAAGAAATGTCAATAGAATTATTGTTACTAAAACATTATAGGTAAAGATTTCAGGGCCTGTCTTCGAAAATAATGTAAAAGCCCTCCCGCATTCTGAATCATAGGCTAGCTCTCTTATTTTTGATCAACATTTTATAATTTAAATGTCAGAAAAAAACAAGACTTAAAACGGGACGCTCAACTAATTTATTAATTTACTAGCAAGTAGCAACAATTAACAAGAAATAAACGACGTCTGCGAATTTATACAGCAAAGAAATATTACTAAAAGCAATTTTCTCCAATGTGATCCCTAGAAACGGTGAGTTTCATAATATTTTCAAGCATTTCCATGAAAGCTCCGGGATTGGTCCAATAATAGAACTCTAATTACAACGTCATAACCAGTCCAATCTTTCACTTCTCAGTATAACGTACTTTTTCAAGGTTCCCTAAGTTGAAGTTGTGAACCTTAGAAGATAAACTTCTTCTCTATTATACATAACTACTAATTTCACCTTGATTGGCTTTTTCCGAAATGTGTTGCCATATGGCCATATGCCATATAGATTGATGTGGTTTAATAGGTACATCATCGTCATCATCAGCCCATGGCTTTCCCACTGCAGGGATAAGCCTCCTCTCAATGCGGAAATTTGAGTGTCATCATACGAGGTAGTCCTAGAGATTGATTGAAATGAGTTTAATTTAAGATTTCTTCTATATAAATTCTTTTTTCAGTATTTTTTTCTTCAGATAGATTCGTGGCACTTCATTCTCTCTGCCTACCCTTCACAGGACATAACGTGAACATACTCGTATGTAGTAGTTACGTTCGTACATTTATAGATCTGTTTCTTTCATTAATCTCGTGTTTCCTTCACCAAGTAATCTACAGAATCCTCGATACCGACTACGTTCGTACTTCATCCATTATTTTTTGTGTAACAGTCATTAAATCACTTGTCTGTCTGTAGCAACGCGTGGGGTCCGAATCACACGTGGGACAATGCGCCCCTCGAGCAACCCTCGCATCTTGCTATCCAACATAAATTGACCTTTCCTTCCCATCCCATAAACACCAATTTCAAAGACCTCGAGGGTAACTTCGTACATTTTCAGAGATCAGGATATAATGGCAGTGAGGAGGTAACAGCTGTTCCAAACAGTACGGGTAAGTCTTTTGAAGTAGTTTAGTCCTTTACTAATAGTTTGATACGTGATCTAGTCGGTACCCATGTGTTAGGGTTTGTTTCGGGGTAAGAACAAATGAATCAAATTCAATATTTTAAAAGGAGAAAGTATCAACAAATTAAAGTGTAATGCGACATATAAAACATACTTACATAGGTTGTATGTAAATGGTTGGGTTCCTGGCCCTTTGAAATTATTATGTTTATTCGGCAGTAAATTCTAATAACTTGATGATGACTTCTATAAGACTAATTAAGATTATACATGGAGTATAAACGGAACCTGCTTTCAAAATACATTGAACCTATATCCCGTGTTTGATACATCACGATGAACGAATGCCTAGGGAATTCTATCGATCATGATTAGAAAAAGAAACTAAACTCTAATTATGATCGAAAGAATTATATTCCCTAGGCATTCGTTCATCGTGATCTATCAAACACGGCTTCACAATTTCACGGGAGAGATAGAAATCCCCGTAAAACCCCGTTATTACTGTCCTCTCGTTCAGAAAACATCCCATTAAGTAATTTTTTTGCCGGAATCTAATGCTGAGGGTTGCATCCCACATGGGCTCTTGGGATCAACGTAATGCCAAAACCTGAAGATCAACATACACATCCAAAAATGAATCCAAACAAAAGCGAGTTAAAATTCAAAATGGAATGAAAAGGACTGTGATAAACTTTGGTTGAGAACGATTGCTATTCCCCCAGTAGAATTCCGTAGATTTTGACAAAAATAAAAGGTTAAAAAATGGTTCCGAGATTGGATCGATACAGCGAAGTTTTCATCAATCTGGAAAACTAACGAGTTATTTTTTGTTTCCATTAATAACTATTTTTTCAGATTAAACTTAATATTCTTAACCGGTTTAGTTTAGTCGACGGAGTTTAGGGTTCTCTGATGTAGACTTACGTAACCCTAAACGTTGCAACCCTCTACCCTAGCTGGACACACAGCTGCTAACATGTACTATGCGATTTTAACCCTCCAAATGCATTGCAGTATAATAATAATAAATTTACAAAGACAAGTTAATACTTTTGGGGTTTGTGATGCGGACAAAATATCAAATATGCAGAGATTTATTTTAAAGAATTCGAGCATTTTAATTCATCAGTTGTTTACGTATTGGTTTGCCTAGAATAACCCATTTGCCATTAAAAGATGAGTTTCTATAGCATACCTTTTTATCATGCATGAGGTAACCGAAACCTAGTTATTTATCAAAACAAACCGCCGTTAAAACACGCATTGTCAGGAAATACCCTTGAACGATGTCAGCATCAGCCTGGATGCTTACACCATAATCTATTTGCACAACGTCTCACAATACCATGAGCCTTCCACAAAGGAGTGTTTACTTAAAACCCCTTTTCACACCTCTATTGTTCCCTCACCAGAAACAGACGACCTCTGCCAACGGTTAATTTACCCCCGGATTGTTCCATTGTGATGGAAGACAAGGAAGTGTGGGAGGTCAGAGTTGAATGGTTTGGAATGTGCACTGAATGGCTGTAATGCTGGTCGCTCTGTACCGCAGACTGCCAAGAATGTAAGGATTTTAACCATGCTGTGGACACACCTTTAAGATACAGGTATTTATTTTAAAGAGCTACGTGTAGGTACGTCAAAGAAGGTCAGTCGAGCTAAAAATATCGCGATCTGTTCATTCATGTCGGTAGTGGAGTATAAATAAACAAATTCATACGTTGCTTCACGTTAGTTAGAAATTCTCGTAAACACATTACGAACTTATCGTAGTAAAGTAACGTTTTACGTGTACACTTCAAAGAGCACGAACGCACAAATTAGTTGGAAATAACTAACAACTAACATTCTAACTACGAGTAACATCTAAAAAAGTATATAATACAGTTACAGTTAACGTAAAATTTTTGGTACAGGGTGTTAAAACATCGTTCACGTGATATAAAATTACAGTCAAAACTTAAAATGAATTTTTAGTTAGATACGGTTTCCTTATAACCGATTCTATCCGGCCGCGACCACGGCATATGCAACTGCGTCGAAATTTTGAGAACTCAAAAGATGTAAGAAGTTGGTAAGAATCCCGTGTCTAACTATAAGAATAAAAAAGAAGTTTATAATGATAGCGCAGTTTAATTTAGGTAAGTACATTAAGCACCGTTGCTACAAGTTTCAGGGTAAGGTCTTCTTACACCAAAATTCAGTTAAGTCATCAATTCGGTTACTAAAACCGCCGATCCGATAAAACCAAACAAAGTAGATAAGCGCATTTCATTTCAAAATGCCTTCATAGAGTATCGAAATGCTAAATCTCCA
Source organism: Hofmannophila pseudospretella (assembly GCA_947369225.1). Lineage (NCBI taxonomy): Eukaryota > Metazoa > Arthropoda > Insecta > Lepidoptera > Oecophoridae > Hofmannophila > Hofmannophila pseudospretella. Next base: position 4,590,839 of record OX376328.1, on the reverse strand, counting down.
TCATTTCGCAGGCTCATAGCCATACAACCACATCGTTTGCAAAACAAGCTAGAACGATCCTAGGAACGTTATACAAAATCACAATGGGGATTTTGCCCTCCATATTCCATTGTTACCAATGCTCAGAACGTTTATGTTCCAACGTACGAATACGAGAGTAATTTTAGACGTTGCAAGGAACTTGTCGAGGCGTGAATATGCAATGTGTCTGCAAAATTAAGACTTGTTTAATATGATCAAAGATTTTGAAATTCACAGTCCGATTTCTGTGATTATGATCCTTCCTTTGGGAAATGTAATATAATATGTTTGTGTAGTTACAACTCAGATTTTTTCAGTTTACCGATTGCGATATCCTAAAACATTTAGAATATACTAGTATTCCCATATGACAACTTCTGGAAGATGTTCATTGAAAACAATCAATCCGGATTTAATCTTATATCTATATTGATTGTCGGCTTCAATTATGTAGTCCCTCATCCCATGCCAATACTTCTAGTTAATGATGAGAAAGTAAATGAAAAGCGTCTTTGAAAATTGCATATCAAATTATGAGAGAATTAATGATAAGACAATTGTAACTAGACAGACAAGGATAGCAGATGTCTAATGTCGACAATGAAAGATAGAGTTCGTGCAGTAATGTGATCATTCAATGGACATAACACCAAGATACCTCTAAAGTGTAAATTATAATAATCATTGAAAATTGCGTCTTACGTGTTGGTAATAGGAGTGTAAAGCGTTATGAATGGACAGTTAAACATGCAAGCGTGTGTCATTGACTGATTCATTTATAGAGGTAAGTCATTCGACCTAGCTAGACAGTAATGCTACCCTATTATCTAGCGAAGCAAATTCTTTCTTCGAAGAACTGTATACGATTCAACTTTCGTGTGAACTTATATTAATCCTTTGAATAATTTTAAATTAAAAAGCAAACGATACAGCTCTTTAATCGTCATTCAAACATCTACCTTCGACCTATGCAGTGTTTGATTTTTGCGCTACCCGAATGAAAAACATTTGATTCGAGATCTAAAACTCCTTAAGCCAGGGGTTCCCAAACTTTTTCTATTCGCGGCGCACTTATAGGTTTGGTTTTTGTCCAGGCGGGCGTCCTATTCAAAATATATATGTGTAAAATGATATAAAAACAACTTTTTAGTTAAACCCTACAATATGAGGCTCACACATATAAAATAGATCGAAAAATATGAAATACAGTAACAGAAAAAGGTGCTTGATCAATCACATATGAACTGTCGACTTGCTTATTTAATTAATATCTTTTCATTTTGCAGAGAGAAAACAGGAGTTCCTCGCGGCACCCCTAAACAGGACATCGATTCCATTAAATACAACGTAACTAAATAGAATCTAAACTGCATCGTTATGACGTGTTTCGTATGCTATTCACTAACGATCCAATTTCAGTTAAGTTCCGATCGATGGAACAGTAACGTATTTGTACATTCTTCTAAAACGTTTAGTTTATACTGAATCGCAATAACGATCGAACATAAGTTCGAATAATACTGACATAATGTCGAGTTGAAAATTGTTGTAGTCTCTAACTCGGAATTACAGTAGTCAAGTTACTAAACTGTTAATATGTACGAGTACCTAAGTAAGTAGTTTCAACTTATATTGAAGGATTAGCAACGGACAATAGGGTATAATTTAATACGGTACAGAAACTGCCGTGCTTATGCGATCCTTCTTTGCTCTAGCTAGATACTACGGAATATTAAGAGACAAGTCTATTTCTACTCATTTTTTATAAATTGTCTACGACAAACAGGCAGGCGAGTCACCTGGTGGTAAGTAGTCACCGTCGCCTAGAGACACGTGCAATACCAGGGGTATTGCTTGTGTGTTACCGGCCGTGGAGGGAGAGGACTTTTTTAATGTTATTTTTGAAGCATCCCATGTCGTAGCGCTGCAGGAAAACGTCGGGTAAAAGAGAGTTCCACATTTTACAGGTGCGTGGTAGAAACGTTCGTGTAAAACGGGTCGTGGTAGACACCCAAGGCTTTAGAAAGTGCGGGTAAAAATTGAGCCGCCGACGAGTGGTGCGATTCAAGAAAGTAGACGATGGCACCATACTACTATTTTTACTCATTTTTACTACTATTTCTACTTATTTTAGCTCGTTTGAATGCCTTTTCTAAATTGTGTTCGTACCAACTATGAATATTTTTATGTATAAGGTGAAACTTCTTAAAATGCATTGTGTTATCCTTCTTTATCGAGCAGTCGCCGAGTGCGACAAATCGGACCATGTATTTCGTGAGCAGAATAAACGCAAGTCGCAACATCAAACGTGCAACAATAGCAACCTCAAGAATGTAAACCTTTATTCCCAGCTGAACTGTGAATATGCAAAATATATCCGTTCTAATAATAAATTCCCCATAATTCTACCGATTGCTAGCGCCGGTCAAGGCAAGTCGGTCCTCAGGACTATAATAATATGAATTATACCTTCATAGATTCCCTTATAAAGATCGTTATTAATAGTCGACAAATCTGCAGGCACAATCATGCGAATTTATTGACAATTCGAAACTTTTAGGCCATGTCTGCAAGCACAGTCTCGTTAATTTATAAGTTATCCGATATTTTAAAGTCCATTTACACATTTCGATGTTGTATTTGAAAAATCGACCGAGCAAGTGCCTATTTGGCACACTTCAGTAGACTTACTTCTCTATGTATCAAAATATTTAAATGTCTTCGTTTTTACATAACTAATGAGTAAATAAATGAAAAAAGAAACAGCAGATGTTACACTAACTAGGCGATAAAAGCATTACAAGGAAGCATTCTTGCAAATATCACTTGCTCCATATTTCACAGCATCTCTAATGCATAATGTGAAGCAATTTTCTTTAAAGATCTATTTTAAAATAACCATTTATCCTGCTATACTGTGCGGAGGTTCTCAATAAAGTTCCTCCACACGTTTTATCTAAGAAAGCAGTAAATCTCCATTAATAAACGGGTGACGTGTAGTGTGGCCGCGCTTTAAATCATTGGGCTAGAGATACGAATACCAGTAGGTCTATCAGTCTAGTGGACGATAAAACCTTACGAGTGGTTGAAAATACGAAGAAATTCTGGATAGTTCCTTGAATCCATGTTTTCAATACTTTTAAAAATACTAGAGATCTAGGTATTGCAAATTCCTTATAGGTTGAGTATACAATATCAAATTATCCGTAAAATTGACAAAACTTTAATTTACGGGTACTTATTCTACGTCGATCATTTGAAGCTATCTAATATTTATCTGTCGTCAAATCAAGTTTAGATAATTTTAATAACACGGCAGTGTGAAGGCAATAAATTAAATAAATTGATAGAAAAAATATCTGATAACAGAAAAACTGACGATGGTATTTTATACCTTTCGATATAAATTCGAATGCTTCGGATACCGTCATCGTTAAATAACTACCTATTACATTATCTTGGTCATAAATATGCCCGATAGCTGGAGGAATAGCCCACGAAGCAAATTTATGGAGTCATTTCTGATTCTTTGGAAGTATCTGTGAAGGGATCGGTGAACGTTGCCGAATAATTGTTCTAGTTATCAAATTCTTGTGTCAAACCTTAACGAATAGTTGTGACAAATGGTCTAAAATATGAATATTAACGTGGGAATGGTATCACGTAGGTATGGTAGAAGCTATGTTTTGAATAACAAACGCTGGGTTTAAGCAAGAGAACGGAAAACAGTGATGTCACAAACGATTGATGACATCAATAAGAATAATCATCATACAGTAGGCGAAGCAAAGATAGTGTAAGACATGATAGATTGAATGCAACACATACGACGACATCATGAATGATTTTATAGCATTTAAGGACCTCAAATGATCTTGGGGACTTCTTACGCGAACCAAGTTCTGTAAATTTTATGTTCCCAGTTTGGAAATCATCATTTCAGACCAGGTTTGTGGGCACTTAAGAAAGTCACTTGTTCGATCTAACGACCACTCAATGGCAGCTCTGGGACCACTTACTCCTATTTGAGACACAGAGGTTCAATAAAGTCTAAAGTTGTTGTTAAAAAAGACGAATCAAAATGGAATAAACCCATTGGAAACTGAATTTTGGACTTCTAAAATGGAAATGTAAGTAAGTTGTTAGTTACTGAATACTAATATATAGGATATCAGTGAGAAAAGGCAAGGACAAAGAAAGATTTGAACCATATCATGGATAGAATATACATATTTGGCAACTGACCTACCAAGTCCAAACTTTAACTCAATAAAGATGACCTTATGAGATTGGAAGGTGCTTCAATCTGCTCTTTAACTGGACAAACGCAAATAAGCAGTTACGTTATCTAGATGGGTACAGCCCGTACGTTGCATAATCTTCGTACTTAACCACTGCGAGACTTGCCAAAGTTATTGCCACAAAAACCTAAATAATACTTACCAAGAGTTATTATCTCAAAATCCTATTAGGAGAAGGTTTCGAAACTGGAAAATTGATTTGTTTAGCAGTCGATGATAACATTCGGTGGCGGTGTGACGACCGCATTAGTCACGTACAGATTACAAGGTCGAACAGACAGACACTGACATAGCGGCCAGTATGTCTGTTCATGTAGTAGTTGGTCAGACAGGGCTGCCAAAGGTTTCAATAGCAGCTCAGTAACTCGCATATGTCACGTCACATCATCAAGTCTCGAAGATCATCCATTTCCCTTTGAGCGCCGTCTCAAAAGACAGTATCTGTTAGTTGAGTACCATCAATGAATGAGTACGCCACAATATCGATGGATAGATCAGTGTATCCTCGTATGAACGACTTACATTCATCATCTGAAGGTCTATACTCTATACCCTAATATGACAAGTGTCCTACAATATCTAGTTCATCTTATCTTATGTGCTTGCCCTAAACTAAAAGTAATATCTTCACCACGCGCTCCAACGCAATCAATTCCATCCAACGCTAATTCGTACCTATAGCTTTCTTTGAATTCTTTCTATCTCTATCTCTTACAAATTTTTGCTTATTATTCTACAGTACAGACTTAGCTGTGAAGGACTCCAAACCCAAAGCTATTTTCGTACCTGACAACCCTAAACAAAATTCTCACCAACACTATAGCCCGTGTTTTTTGTGTGCTGCCGCGTTTATAAGTTTCTATATCGTGTTTGGCGCCACACGAGTGCGTCTACGCAGTATTGCAACTGTTTTTTGCGTCAGTAACGATTGTTAGATAGAACGTTTTGCTGTGATATTTTGAAATATGCTGTTTAATCACTGAGCTGGTTGTTTTTGGAAAACCGCCAAAGGAATTCATGGATGAAATAAAGGTTAAAGATGATTTCGCAGTATTGTGAACTGCAAAGGAGAATTATTTGCAATTTTTATCGCCAGATTGCGTGTTTCGTAAATATTCTAAACACAATAGAAGCTTTGTTCCATGTTTGGGCATTAGATACTAACACCTAATTCGAAGGCAATACATCTCCTCATATTTGAGTCATTCTAGAATCTAGATCCGTTATATATGTAGAATTATGATTATTACCTTGGAAGAATGAAGATGAAGGCTCCTAATAAACAGAATAAGGAGACTATTGAAAAAAGAACATAGCCCAGTGAGAATACCTTTGAGTAGTTACCTGATATGCCTATCCCAGTTAGGTATATATATGATCATCAAATCTTATTAAATATAAAAAAATCCTTATCAAGTTTCTGGAATGGAAACGTCATGCAAACATACATTCTCCTTTACCCTTCCTCCTAACTCCAGCAATGAATTACTCGCTTGAAAAGGACTTATCTGCTTTAGATGTCTCATGCATGACAAGAAAACTGAACGGGTTTAATTAATGTGGAAACAAAAGACGTTTCCTCCAGCTCCTGTATAAAGGACGCGAACATTATGAGAGGCGTCGGACAATGGCACGCAAAGGAGCATCAACAGACGCTCGTAGAGTGAAAGCACTTGTACATTGCACTTGGGACTTAAAAAACGGGTCTACGGAGGAGAACATGGGAACTAAGGGACTATAGAATTGAAAAAATAAACAAGTTACTTGGTTGGTACCTACGTTCGTTCATTAGTTTATTCAATTCAGAAACTACTCGGATTAACAATAGAAAGTTAACCGGTGTTTTAGTGGCAATAGTGGTCATTTAAAGATTGTGGATGCTACATATTATAACAAAATTATTAATGACATTAATTAATAGAAGATTTTGTTTGTTAGTTTCTTCATTATAGTAAGTAATATTACGTATAAAAGTCTTTATACCGGTATCTTTCAATCCCTCTCCTGAAAATTCAAGTATTGTCACGATGTAATGCAAGTAATGTCACGTATAGTAAATAATTTGAAGAAGTTATTTTATTAGATTGCTAAAACAGACAAAACTCTACATAAATATAAAATTGTAAGTCAAAGAAAAAGTTCGAAGAATCGCAGAAAAACGGTGGCTAAAGTACAAAGAGAATAAAATTCTCATACTTACCAGGTGAAAAGGGGTCTTTACCGCCTGCAATATTAAAATGTACGCTTTGTAAACAACATGAAACGTCCTCATTCAAACCTGTCCATCCGTATGTCAGTCACTATAGCTATAAAATCTACATAGTGTCCCGAGGTGTCAACTAAACTGACACATTCTTGACGCTTCGTTTTTTATTACAACGCCATAAAGGTCAAACGTCATCGTTTTACATGTCAATCTAACTAATAAATAACTCTTTAGCATCTCCAGAGCTTCATTCATAGCGTTCATAATTATGTAAATAGATGGACTCAAAAAAGAAGCTATATTGATTGTCTCAGGCAGAGGTGAAGAAATAAGTACCTATGTGTTATTTTATTTATTAGAGCCTAGATTTTAACAAAATGATTTGCCTCACCAACGGCGAGCATGTGTGAAGGGATGAATAACCGTAAACGAAGCATGAGGCGTGGCAAGATAGTGATACGTGGTGCTTCATTCTCTCTAGTCTGCCCGTGAGGGACATAGAGTGAAGATTATGTAGATTCATACATATGTATAATTTGCCTAAGATTATCAAAATCTGATTAATCTAAGCTCCAATTGACAAAAAAAGCTTCTCAATTCTCATTCTAATTTGACATTATGTATTGTGACATTTCAAACTGGTTAATGTCTCTATGATGCCTCTTGAAAACAAGGTCTGGGCAATATAATTATTTCCAGTGTTTCCTTTTTTGTTGAATTGAAACAAGGAAAAATATTGTAGCTATTATACTAGTAGCTCTATGTTCGCCGCATGGACGCTGGTAAAATCATCTTATGTACTTAGATGTAAAGGCTATGATGATTATGATCGTTAGTTTTAAGTATGATTTGTGACCTGGAAAACGCTTAATCGCCTGCGAACCCAGGTTGGTTGTTTCGGAGAAAATCTTCACAAATGGGGTTTTCCAGCGATCAAGTAAAGTGTGAGTGTGGTGTCTTCCCTCAAACCATAGAGCACTTGCTCCGCTGTCCGACCACCTGCACGCGAGAGGACCTTGTCGAGGCCAACCAGAGGGCGATGTGGCTGCCTTCTGGTCGGGAAAAATTTAGTTCGGATCATCAACACGAATAAAGTAGTATTTTTGTAACATAAACAGATTTAACTCGGTGTATTTTACTCAAAATATGAAAATTTCAACGAAAATCCAACATTTGTATGGTGTATTTTGCATTTTTATATCTAAACCTATTTAAATTTTCCTACCAAAACGCTCAAAACTTTCATGGCGTCTCGAATGACGTCACGCATTGCAAAATACGCTTTTGTAAAACCTGAGTCCATTGCAAAGATTTGTTGTCTTCGTCGTATTATTAGAAAACTGTATGTCAATTAATGAAATATAATATTTTAATAGCACAAAATTACCGAACCACAATAAACCGCTATGACAAAAAAAATATGTTTTGCAAGGCGTGACGTCATGCGCTCTGTTTGGTGTTTACTGTCACGTGACCAATTGATTTATTTTTACGCATTTATTTCTCAAAAATATTAAATAATCCTGTTTATTTTAATAATTTTCGACATCCTTAGACCTTGACCAACTATACAACACAAAAATAAAACTACCCTACTGTAGGATGCCTTGTGTCTACGCTGTAATTTAAGCAAATTTGATAATAAAGAGATTCTGTTTCATCCATAATTGACGTTGAATTCGATTAAGTAATCCAACTATCTACTTATCTAGCTCACAGCTTGAACACATACGTTATTAATTAAACAGCAATTCTGCACGCTAAACGCTAATTAGTGTGCAAATTATACTAACTCTGTCAATATGGAATTGAATAACGTAATTAAATTACATGTTCTAGTACAGTTAGAATGTACTTTGTTTGATATATAAATAGGACCATCTAATATCTGTTGGAGGACCGGCATTATACTCGTATTATCAGAAAGTAAGTATAGAGAGCCATATCTCTTTAGCATTTGAAAGAAAAAGAAAGAAAGATTATTTAGTTCCGATACACACATATAAACAATTAGGTACAGAAGATAAAAATAATATTAAATAAATATATTACAAAAATAAATAAGCAAAAGTAATTAAGTTTCATGAAGGTGATGTGCAGCACTGGAAAAAGGTGAGTGCCTCAGCCTGTTGCCGTAGCGCTTTTAGCACTGCGGCGCTGATTTTCAGGCATCCCCTGAGTGCCACGCATCACTCCCTAATGATACACTACCGGAACATATAAATAAATAACGGAAATATTAATACTTTGATTCTATTAGGTTTTCTTTCTCTCTCATCTGTGCTATAGGTTTTCTTTGTCTTTAGCTTCATTGCTGTATTTCAAATTCCTAAAACCATACAATTCTATAAAAGTTGGCTATAGATCTACAAAAGCTGAGATTCATAGAAACATAAAAGATAGTTGTGCCTCTGATAGCAGCTATTGCAGGTTATTACTTACCCTTATCTCGTATTCAAGCCACAATGCGACATAAACTGCAATGGCTAGTTCTTATTACAAATTGTTATTGCATACTGCACGTATTTGGTCGGGCTCGGGTAGGGCGTGGTCGCGATGAGCGATTGCGACGCGGCAGTGAAAAAACGCGTTTGTCTAAAGTCATTTTTTTAATTGCAAATAAGTACTTACCTTAAAGTACATTTTTACTCTACCACCGCTAAAGTTACATAGGTACTTAAGTATACACATATTTTCACGCTATGTCCCTTGCGGGGTAGGCAGAGATAATTGAGCGCCACGAATATTTATCTTTGCGCCGCGCCTGCCGTCAGACAGTCAGGGTGCAGAAGTGGGTGAAGGAGAGACAGGGTTTCGGAGCAGAGAAAGGTGGTAGATGTTGGATCCGGTGTAATCTGGGTCCTTTCTATACTATTTTATTATCTCGCGACAGCTCGCGGCGAATATTGTAATAGATAGTTATTTTTTCAGATTTTTGTTGACAAACATTAATATATGTTTTTTTTATTATCTTTCAATGTCTATAGTATCGAACCTTTTTGTTGAGGAGGTCGGGGAGTAAGAGGTAGGCAATGCTACAATCTTAGGACGCCTCTTTTGCTCCCTCTATATTTAAACGCCTAAAATTAAACTGTAACTGTAATACTTACTTGTCACAGTATGGAAAGTATACAATCATAGAATGGAAATTGAAAAAGGTGTTTAGGATCAACCGGCTAGAATGTTTTCACAGGTATTTTTTTTGTGCAACTCACTATATAAACAAAATTTAAATACTGTGATCTGATAAGGAAACCACATTTTTCAACCGTAACGTACAGAAAAATTGGTTAGACGTGAAACAAATAGAGCTGTCGTTTAGTTTCAGACACGGTTCTGTCCGATCATCGGTCTAATTTGACATGTTATCTGATAAAAGATACGAGTACAACGCTGTGGCGTGCCCCAGTATCGTTAGGCTATCTACTTGGATTGGAGGTTGTTCTGTAGCTTTATGTGCATTGCGTGCGCACCGCCATGTGTGAAAGCGCCCTAATGTGTGTTTTAAAGTTTATTGCCCTGGGGAAACCCTGATTTCAACAGCAGTATTGATTTGCCTATTCATAGGAAAAATAATTGTATGTGCACTCAACAACTGTGCAGGTATATTTGATCATGCAATACACTTCAGCAATACATGTAGTTTAAAGGACCCACTCTATTTTATTGGACACAGTTTGATTAAATTTTATCCAATTATATAAAGCACAAGTTCGTTTCTGGGCGATAGGCTATTTTAACGGCTGTGGGTGGGAGTTAAATTAAAATTAAATGGAGGAAAATCATCCGCCAGAAGGTGATACCTAAAGGTGGTCACGGCCCTCAGCATTGAGGATTACGACGCGAGTAGGAGAGGGTGGGAGTTAATATGGCCCCGTCCCGTTATAGCTTGCTTTGCTGTTCAAATCTAACCATGCTATAATATGAGTGAATTTTAAAAGTTTACTTATTTCAGAATACCGCATAACGCCAAGAATGTCATAAACTTTCATCTCGTTGTTGAATTAAATACCCAATAAATATGTTATCAACACGAACCCCTTTCAAATTTACTACAGTATAAACCAGTATATTGATGCAGAAACATTTTAAAACTATAAAAACATATTTATGTCGTGACGGGATTTAATAAGTCATTATAAGAACATATAACTATAAAACTTACAAGGAAAGGTCCCCAAGTATCCGGCTCCGATTTGATTCATTTTAAGATATATTGCAAATAACTGACCCGTATATTTTTTATCGGCCCAAATTCATATTTAGTGGGGGAAATCGCCCTTCAAAGTTTTCTTATGTATGGACAACGTGAAATCGAATTTGTACATGTTGCAGAATTGAGTTGTCCGATTTGATTCGTTTTAAGATATATTGCAGAGCATTGAAAAATAACTGACCCAGTTTTTTTATCAGCCTAATTTCATATTGGGGAAAATCGCCAATCGAAATAGCACAGCCAGGTTAGCAAAGTTGTGCCCATGAACAGAAATCAAAAATGAATTTGGGCTGATAAAAAAATACGGGTCGGTTATTTTTCAATGCTCTGCAATATATCTTAAAACGAATCAAATCGGAGAAGTCAATTCTGCAACATGTACCACACCGATTTCACTATGTCCCATACACTCGAAAACTTTGAAGGGCCATTTCTCCCACTAAATAATAATTTGGGTCGTAAAAAAATACGGGTCGGTTATTTTCTGCAATATTACTTAAAACGAATCAAATAGGAACCGGACACTTGGGGTCCTTTCCTCGTTAGTCAGATGCTCGCGTAAGTACCTCTAGATGCTCGCGATACTAAAACTTTACCTTGAAGAATGTTAGCTATAAACTTAGGCATCGTTGTGATGACGTCAGCAAGTGGCGAGACGCTCAGGCACGTCTAGGTATTCGGCGATCCTGTCTACGGTATTTTAATTAGTAATCCATACAACACCCGACTTAACTTAAAAGCTACTAGGTATCTTCATCTCTGTCGGTTATTAATATTATCAACGTAACCGGTTACAGAACAACATGGTTGCATGACTATGTACCTGAGGTAGTGATGAGCATTCAAGATTACATAGTGTGCAGCGATATTGTGATCTCTATGAATCTTGAACATTTTATTGCTCAAAAAGGCAAAGATAAATATTTGTTGAAATATATAGTAGATACCTATAATATCTACTAACACTCTACACTATATTATACTATATATATATTTTACCGGAAATGTATGTAATCCGTCATTATATAGAATTCCAAGGAAATGTATATAATGCTTAAAATCGACAGGAATTATGTGAAATAAACTTTATTTGTTTTTTGTTGTTTTATTTGGGCAAACGTAGTGTGGGATACCCCCCTGCTAGATGGAGCGACGATCTGTGCAAGGTGGCTGGCAGCGACTGGATGAGAAGAGCTGAAGATCGGGCTCAATGGCGCGCCATGGGAGAGGCCTATGTCCAGCAGTGTAGTGTAGAGTAGGCCGATGATGAAACTTTACTCGTATTATACACATTTCCTAGGAATTTCATACATTTCCTAAGAAATGTATCTATTAAAGAACCTTTGACAAATTATTTTACACATTTCCTAAATTGGCTCGGCATTGTATACATTTCCTATGTTTCATGCATTTCCGATAACATATAAATATTATACTGTTGAGTGTTAGAAAACCAGCGTTTTTAGGTTTCACGTATCATATAATGTATCATTAAATTACACAATTGAGTTGTATAGATATTATAGAACTTTAGAATATATATTTATAGATATATTTAATCAGATGTAATTTATAATGTAACCAAGCGCTAATTATCCTTATGATGGGTTTCAAAAAAGAGTATGAGTATCATATCAACGTGTTTAGTTAGTCATAAAGAAATATAACCCAGTTACCGCCCTACATAAATAAACTTTAGTTTTTTAATAAAGTATGTTAGAAATATGTAGACCCATTCACTAGCATTGTTTATGAGTTGATGACCATATTACATGAGCATTTTTATCGTCGCATGAACTTTGATCGTCTGCGGTTGGAATTTATCATAACATTATTAAAACTGTTTGCATTTATTAGGGATGACCAACCATTTAAATGTTCCCTTTCACTATCCATCAAAGTTTGTTTGTATAGTCTACCACATGTTAACCTACCCAAAACGTCATAATTTGAGAATCTGAAATGTATCAATTCCGCAGGTATACGGTTGAGATTTAATCGATGGTTTTTGACAGGTGGTATACTAAAGCTTGTAGTCGACTGTACGAGTACCTATACTGGGCTTCTAAGCTAGGTTTTCCGCACATCACAGTTCATGTAGACCCATCCATTATTGTTAAGCTCACAGTAACTTTGGAAGCCGAAGAACACAAACCCGCATTGTTTATACATAACCGACGTAGGTTACATTGAACCACGGCAAACAAAGAGCTAAATAACGGACTCTGAAATATCCAGACTAAAAGTTATACCAACTCAACCTGTCACGACACGAAGTCTCGAATTCCATAGAAAACCTGTTTTCGATCTGAGTCAGACTTAGGTATGTAATCAGGGTGACCCGTCTTGTGCCCGTTGAAAAAATCGACAAGACATTCAGTGCACAAATAGAAAAAAGCTACTTAGGTAGTTTTGACTTGAGTTTTCTTGTTTTAACGAGAAAGTATTGGTGCCTACTCAATAGACTCCGCACGAGAAATTGCCGTAGCAAAGAATTCATGTACGAGTTGGTGGAAAGATTCACCGGGCTGCGACTGCAGTGCCTCGATTCATCACCTAGTTCGGGAATGCCCGCTCACAAGATACTATGGGGATACCCTCATGACCTGATCACCTTCCTGAGAGTGCAGTCAGCTGGCTACGCTTTGGAAGCAGCAGAGCATACGAATCAATAAATAAGGTTGTCGTACTTTGGAATCTTATGATTCTACTTCGAAATAATAATTTTCTTCGCTTCTAAGATGATAATATTGATAATAAAGAAAAAGGCATTCTTAAAAAAATATCAATCAGCCCTCAGACTCGATCACCTGACCAAGTTGGTCAAAGACATAAAATCTGAGTAAGGAAGAATAGACTGCTTCTAGACACCACGCAGCATCTGAACCAATAGTAACCAGGCACACAGAAATCTAAACCATAACTAACATAATATAGATTCTATGACCGAGGACAGTTTTCATCACCATTAAATCGTCTGTCTTGTATATGGCTTAACAAGCATAGTCAAATTAACTTGGCTTTGAGGTCAGAGTAGTTAACCCTGTCTTTGGTGCAGTATAATTGTCAAGTCTCTGATATATGTAAATGATGGGTTTGGTCCTTGGAAACCAGTCTATTCGACTAGTCTCATAGCCTTGAGTCTGTTTTACTGACCATAACTGTCTATGGAATCGACATTATTTTATAGGAGTCTCATTGACAGTTATGGCAAGTCAATTATAAAACGACTAGCGGTAAAAGTAACAATAAACAATAGTGCCAAAGGTTGGAAGGTAAGGTAGAGCGTAAAAGGTTAACCTCGAACATACGCTAGGTATTCAATTTGTTATGATTCAATTTGATATGACAATTTGGCATGATCGATATTACGATCAGCAATATTTTTGTCAGAAAACAAGGCGTAATTTACGTCTCGTGTTGTGGCAGCTATACAAAAAGATAATAGAATCTCAGCCGAGGATGGCAAAGGAACATAAATTGAAAACTATTCCTACAGGCGACGATATATAGATAACTTATTCAAATGATTCGTTTTTCACTGTTGCTTTCACCAGGCGCGGTGACAGGGTAATGTCAATAACCTTAAATTAGCTGCGACCCCGCTAAAATAAACCTTAAACGTTGCATATACGAGTACAATTGCTAAACAAAACTACCTATTACCATTATGCTATCATGAAAAATCTTTGAATCGCAGAAGGTGCCAGCCGTCATACCTGCCAATTACCCGATACTTACAGATAAAAGACCCGAAATCTTAAAGTTTACTGTCCCCATTGTCGACCTGTAACTAAATCCATTCCACAGTAATTGACACGAAACAACGCCTTGACATGGTTCCATTGAATTCAATCAATCGCCGTGAATAAGTTCCCCGTCTATCCGAAGTTTTAATGACGAGTAATTACAAAAAGGCCCAATAACTCACCATTGGACCAAAGAGACGCCGACGTGTCGGCAATTACCTCCAATTTTATATCGGAACGGAAACGCTACGCCATATTGGGCCAGGGTTTTCGACAAAGGACTTTTACGGTCCCTGATAACCCTCAGAAAGGAATATAATTGATCTCTATTACAACGTGGGATTAAGTGAAGCGTTAGGTTGGCTCTTCAATCGTACAAATAAGTAACTAAAAATCAACAGAGAGTAAGAGCTGGTTTATATTTAGTCGAGAAGAGTTGCGTGTATTAGTAAAATAGCGAGTGGCGAGTGCCTGGTAATATGCACTCGACCAAGTGTAAACAGGCCGTAACATAATTGTCTAAAATGTCATAATTCAGAGACCAAGTAATGGCTATGGTGACAAGTATCTTATCTTATGATAGGGGGGCGGGAATAACCCCAGCGGCACTTCGGCCCTTGAGGATCTTTTGTGCCTACCCCATTTTACACACTGATCATCTCGGTGTGCAGGTTTCCTCGCGATGTTTTCTTTCACCGTTAGAGCTGTCGGTAAGTGTACGTAAGTATTCGAAAAATACGAAAAAGTCATTGGTATATGGCACTGCACGGTTTCGAATCCGGACCTCCCGCATGGGAGTCCTGTGTCCTAGCCACTAGGCCACCGACGCTCTTATGGTGACAAGTAACTGCTGTTGCATTTTTTTATAATTTTCACTAAAATGTGAACTAACCGTGTACACTAGGACTAACATATCTAACGAGAATGCTAACCCTAGACCAGGTATCTCAGTAAAGTCAGACAAAAGACTTGTAACAATTCTTAATGCCCGTAAAATTGCTCGTTCAATTTTCGACTCTACGCGTCCGTGATAATGAAATGGTCGTCTTAATACCAGAAACTTTATGGTAGTAAAGTGGTAATATCCGTGCACAGAGTTGGGATCTGCGAGTTTTCACGGCGAATATCAGGTTATTTATAGCTTGTAGCCTGCAGTGGTCTGTTTTTAACCCCCGACCGATCGAGGGAAGAAGTTTGACATGTTTGTCTGTCTGTGACATCATAACTTGACAACGGATAATCCGATTTGGACCCGGTTTTTAAAATTTAATAGAGAATTGTGTCGAGTGTTCTTAGCTAGGTTTGATAACAATTGGAGCAGTGGTTTCCAAGATCTTAGAGTAGCTTTGATGTCAGATGGGATCTCTGTAACGGCAATAGCTAGATGGTTAGTATTTGAGCTCAAATGTTCAGGTTCATGGTGCGTTTCCGACATATGAAACGTAAGGATCTGATGATGACTAGGAAAAGTTAGTGAGCTTCAATTTCACAATATGAAACTGGAAGAATTGTAAGATTATCAGCCCGCCGAAACTATAATAGTTACATGGGGTCTTCTCGAACTAAAGTTGTAGGAAATCCAGACATAACAAGAGAAAAAAATTAATTATTTATAATGGGATGTCACAATGGAGCGTCGGGGGTTTCTTAAATTATTAATTTAGAGTTATGGATGTAATGTTCATCATCTTCATATTAATAAGAACAATGAAATGTTCTTTGTGTACGGATATCTATCCGAACCACTATAATTCAGAAGCAAGGTTTTACTAGGGCTTCCACTTAGAACATAACCGAGTGTAATGTACAAAATAAAAGACAATAAGCACAGCACCAAGATTGAAGCTGTTGCAATTGTAACGTGAGCGATAATTGAAAACTGGTAAACTCTTTCAGATCGCCACTGTACAAGTTTTACACGCCTATTGCTTAGGTATATTTGTTCTTACTGTAATAAATTACCCAGAAATAAACGTTATCTAACAAGTCTGATAGATATATCAGTCAGTTTAGTACCGATCGGTTGCTACGAGGATACCAGTGACCTACCCATCCATATAAGTGGAACACCGTTGTATTCTTGAAATATCGCAGTGGCAGGTGCCAATCCAGTCGTGCTGCATTTTTGCGACTGGGTGGGACAAAACGGTTGGATAGTTTTTTTTAAACAGAAAAGCCTATCGAGCAATTACTTGAAGCGTCTTTCAAATTTATTAATGGACGTCAGACTCAGCTATTTTGATTGGATTTCTGAAATCTACGTATAAAACGAAAATTTTCAGTGAAAGAATCATTCCGATATCTTCAAAAATGAGGGCGCTATGACGCTTTGAAGGTACAAGGTGTCAAGTTGCTTAAGTTCCTTACAACGTGAACTTTAGTGACGTCACAAGGGGATCCAGCTAAACACATGTATAGTCTGTAGTCATAGACAGCTGGAAAAGACAGGTCACTACATCAAGTACTAAGTAGCTTCTTTCTGTTCGTTTAGCTTGTGGTTATCATTAATCTTATACCTAAGTTCTTCATAACACATTGTTAACGAAAAACACGTGTTCCGCAATTTTTCTAGGTATGGATCTACGAGTATTTAATCAGGAGTTTTTTTTTATCTTTTCATGCCCAAACGATAAGAAATTGTAAATGCGCAACTAACTGATCGGTACAATAAATCTGTCATCATGATATAGTAGATGAAACCAAGGTCAAATTGAGGATTCTACTAATCAATTTTTTAAAGTATAATTTGATTAATCACCGTTTTAGTAATCGAAATGACGACAGGATTGAGAATTTTGCGTAATTTAATTAACATAAACTATTTAAAGAAACTTGAAATAGGTATTTATGTATTATCATATGATGTATTTATGAATATTTATTAATATTATTGTTATTAGTACATATAGTAAGCAGTAATAAGTAATAACTATTATTATATTTATAATCTAAATCTTTATTTGCTATGAATGTCATTATTATCCAAAGTAAGTTGTGTTTTTTCCTTCTGTTTTACAGTATTTCATCTTTGTCTCAGTTTGTGTATATCGCATTGCGATGACAAGCAAGTTTAATCCGCTGAGGTGGCTGCGACACGATTCTGTGGTTCTCAACACGGGCTAGCCTAGTGAGGTCCTCCCCTCCCACTCTCTAACAGCTTGCAACGCTTCTACTTCAAACACATCACTATGTAATTTCAATGCTTATTATTTTACTTAGTTTAGTACTACGTACCTACTTCTATTAACTTAACTTGTGTTTGAATAAAATAAAATAAATAAATATTTAGTATTTGTCTCATCTCATCGATGGAGCATAACATTATCTTATGATAGGGGCCAGGAATAACCCCAGCGGCACTTCGACACTTGAGGATCTTTTGTGTCTACCCCATTTCACACACTGGTCATCGCAGTGTGCAGGTTTCCTCTACCGGTGTACCGGGTACCTCTGCTCTAACGGTGAAGGAAAACATCGTGAGGAAACCTGCACACTGAGATGATCAGTGTGTAAAATGGGGTAGGCACAAAAGATCCTCAAGGGTCGAAGTGCCGCTGGGGTTATTCCCGGCCCCCTATTATAAGATAAGATACTTGTCACCATAGCCATTACTTGATTTCTGAATGATGACATTTTAGACTATTATGTTACGGCCTGTTTACTTAGTTATTACTAAGTTATTTTATCGTTTTTTGTTAGAGCAGTCGGTAAATGTACGTAAGTCTTCAAAAAGTACGAAATCTCATTGGCACATGGCACTGCATGATTTCGAACCCGGACCTCCCGCATGGGAATCCGGTGTCCTAGCCACTGTGCCACCGACACTCATGAGCATAACATTGATAACGCTGTAGGCATTCTTGTCTGCAGCAATAAGCTGAGTTGAGGCCCTTTTCACAACAACAGCAGACCATCAAACATGATTTCGATATGTTTACCTTTGACTACATAATTATTTTAACATAATTATAACTGTTTCGGTCATTTCTGTGTGTGAAATAAACATATTACTTACTTACTTATAAATATTAAAGTTTTTCCAGCTCCTAATATCTTATATAACTTAGCGTGACAAATATCAATTCTCAAGCGACAACGGTGGAGGCCAATTCGAAACTAATAACTTTGGAAACCAGGTCAATGAGCAGAATATAATTCGCGTGTTATGGCCTGTTATTATGTTAACTAGAGCGTAGTAGTGTAATGTACGATCATTTTGCATATTTCACGTTTTCCCACTAAATGCTTTCCTCTATTGAATTGTACTACTGATACTTTAGAGATAAAATGCTGGAATAATTTTAATTTAGCTTTCTAAAGATAACCTTAAAGAAATATAAGGAGATTCATAAAGGTAAAGAGTGTAAGTCGTGATTTTAATATTTTAAGGTAAACATTTTTATTGTGGGAAATAATATTAAAATCACGACTTACACTCTTTACCTTTATGGTCTTTTATGAATCTCCTTTTATTTCTTTACTGGTTGATGATGCTTGTTTGAAAGTACATCGCAGAGCAAGAATGGAAAAAAAGCCGGTGAAAATTTAAAAAAATATGTTACGTGTATTGATGCATATAACAAAATACTACAAAAGTATACACTTTCTATGTATAGTTTAGTTTCTAGGCATTTTTGTCTTCAATCATCATGTAGGTACATTATTTTTATTTATTATCCTGCTCGCGGATTTTAATTCATGTATGAGATACATTTTAGGTTCCTGACTCAATCAACTTATCTTCTACATTGTCCATTGCTAATACATACATTAAATGTCCATTGTAAAGCTGGAACGAAGCATTTTATCTAAATAAATCTAAAACAGGCAGTTGTTTCATTATCTAAACGGCAAAGTTAAGCGGGAATTTGTGTTCAAACGTCTTTAATTTATTCAAAGGCATGATTTGTTTTCTATTACAAAGCCATTTTGTAGTCCAAAACAGTTGATGAATCATAAAATTTGAATAAATATATTAAAAACATATAAATAATCATTGAATATAGAAATGGCGCTCGGATTTTGATTGAATCATTAAAGGCTATAAAGGCAAATAGGGACAGTAAAAGCACTGTAGGGGGGCTAATAACAAATAAAACATTTATTTATGCTGACGATGTCAAGAGGGCAGGCAGGCCCACCTGTAGTGCCAAGCTAATATAACTTATATATTGTCAACTATATCAATATAAGTTATATTAAATTAAATCATTTATTAAATCAGACAAATAGGTCCATAATTATAACACTAAAAATTATATCAAATATCATACAATGTCAAAAAAATCGCATTTTATAATCGTTAGGTATATTAGCTTGGCACATATAGGCAATATAGTTGACAATATATAAGTTATATTAGCATATCAATATAGTATAGTACTTTCGGTTGTTGGTACTTAGTGAAACTTGTAGTAGGTACATAATTTTTATGGTATTTTATTAATTACGACCGGTTTCGTTTTACATCTTCAGGTATTTGTTTATAATTATTTTCTTAACTACATGTAGATACAACTTTGCGTTTTGTTTTTGCAATTACTAACAAAATGTCAAATTACGTTCCAAAACACATCAATTAAATTGTATGTCAAAATTAAACTAACGTCAACAGGATACGGTCCAAAACTACTTACTTACAAATATTGTCAAAGTTAATAAAATGTGTCATACCTTATGGTATTATAAAATAATTCAAAAGAAAGAAAGAAAGAAAGAAAGAAAGAAAGAAAGAAAGAAAGAAAGAAAGAAAAAACATTTATTCAACATTGCATACATTATTATACTTAAAACAATTTTGGATAAAATAAAAAATAAAATAAAAAAAAATGCAATATTAAAAGGGAGATGAGGCTTACTCTAACTGGTCATTCAGCACATTTTCCTTATTTGGGAATATAGTATATATTGCCTAGACAATTGTCTTGTTGTACCTATATTGTCAAGGCAATGTCTTGTCCTTTCATTGCATATTAGTTGTGCGGTTAGTGGGCAAACTATTGTCAGAGTTGGTTAGGTCGCCAGTAGGCTTCTGACACGGCCTAACGACTGCTGTCGCAGCTGCTGCAGCCGGAACCCACAGTAAAACGTGCTCTCGGAGGCAAGGAGGAGCTCAGATGAAAATGTGCCTCTACTCAGTGGTCACCTATCCTGGTTGTAACAGCGGCCAACGTTGCTTAACTTGTACGATCATTTTCGGACCATGCTCGCATCTAGATTACGAGCTCAATATTGGCTTTAGTTTACCAGGAATATTTATGCATTAACTACTATATGTAGTTCGCAGTCTGTCTGGTATCGCCGGAGAGAAGCCGTGGAAAAAACCTGCACGATCTCATAAGTCAGGAGATTGCGCAGAAAAGGGAGCGATATCGTCTCTTGGTAGCGGAGACAGAGATCCGTTTCGGGTCGGTGAACCAGGAATTGTTGTAAGTATTAGGTAATAGTAGATTTGCCGTCGGCTGCTCATATTCAATCACTGTCAATAACTATTTGTATCAGGTATTCAGACTCTAAATTCCAAAATCAAGATTCCAGGCGGAACGGTGATACCAATCGCAGTCTGATCCACACTTCAGTTTTTGTTTTTCAAACCATTCTAAAACCGCATCAGTTCTTATTTCTTGATTCAGAATTTGCAATTTCACACATCAGACCGCAATAAAATACAGATTTTGTACACTTTTTACGTTATATTCCATTTATCGAGTTATTGGCCAGTAATTCCAGTGTAGCGTGGCCGTGAGTCACCAGCACGCATGCGTGTGTCGTATTATTACATCATCCAAACAAAACAAACAGTCGGACGAAATGTCTCTTTATTTTTTTGACATTAACATATGGGACAATTTGATGCCCAAATTCGTTAGAATATAATGAGTGTTTGCAAGTGGGTCTATTTAAACGTCTTGGCTTAAGGTTAAACCTAGAAGACAGCGAGACGGTTGAGCATGTACTCAACTGTCTTGCAACTTAAGACTTCAGAAGTAAGATGAGGAGAAGACGGACTAGAACCTTCCAACAGCAAGTCTACAACAGATATGCTCTCCAAACCTTTTCCCCTAAAACTAGTTTTAAAAATTTACGTAGGTTGCTCGTTAGAGAAGTTTTTTATGGAAACCACATCTGCCGGTTGGCGCATGTGAGCTTCTCCCATAAATACATTTACTGGACCAATGTAAGAAATTTAGTCAAAGTTATATGGATATTTGACCAAACCAACGATTTTGAAATTCACAGGCGCTAATAAATAATAGTACTACGATTTGTGGACTAATCTAAACCCTCGATTCACTGTCAGTGCTCACACACAATCATCATTCCAGAGGAGAGAGAATGGACAGGGTCCTATTTCTAGTCTAGTCCTCGTTACATTTGCAACTCATGTACATTACATTATACAACGGTGCAAAAGTCGAATGACAAAATAAATCACAGCTAAGTTGCTTAGATAACAGTAGGTCATAGGACGAACGCTGCCTGCAGTTCTACCGGGCAACCGTATCTACTATGCGATAACCTACCAACCTTCAGTACCCGGACTTTATCTCGACACCTACTGTGTGACCAGCGTTAACCGACCTGACGACTTGTTACAAAGTTAGTTTGGATTACGAAGAAGCAGAGGGCGCAGTAAAATGGTTGGTTAATGAGTAATTTAACACTGGTGCTGCGTAGGTAATTCGTTTATTAAATAAGCGTAATAAATGGGCGTATTCACGGAAAATTAACGGGTTTACAGTAAATGTTCGTAGGTAACTAAGACATACTATTTAATGTGGTGTAGGAAAACCCACTTAAAATAGTTTATTAGGTATGTAAAAGATTATAATTAAGTATAATAATAGCAGAAAAGACTAAAATGGGAGTGGGTAAAATATATTGGGTGCCTCAAGGTGGACGGACACAAACATGGCGCGACGGCCTGGATTCATATTTCAAATCCTGGACAGAGGTAGCAAAAGACTGGGATGTTTGAAAGAGCCTTGGGGAGGCCTTTGCCCAGCAGTGGGAAAAAATAATAATAGGTACCTAATAGAATTTTGAGATTTTTTCCTATTTAAGTACATTTTCTTTTAATAGAATGCACATAGTAGTACCTATAACTACCTACTATATTGACTCAATCTAAATTATCAAGGTTAGCAGCGCATCGAAAACTCTTAAATAACACTATAATGAGGTGATCTCACCTCACTACAATGTTTTTTAAGAGTTTTCGATCGTGTAATGCCTACGCACTTCGTGAAACGCGCCCTTACACTGTGTCTACGACATACGAGTATAGACAAGATTGTCTATACTCGTACATTACACGAAGTTCTAAAAAAGTTACGCTACACTATCTGTCTAAGATTTTTAGCCACTTCGTGAAATGCATATCACCAATTAGTTGCACCATTCAAAAGAGACCCGCTTATATTTATAAGAAATTCTTCACAAACCTCACAACATTTACATCACCAAACTTCCTATGTTTACTCGAAAGAACTCGACCCTAATGAGATTTTTTTTTCGTTTCTCACATATTTACTCATTCATACCGCGTCCCCGGTCTCCCGTGTCGAGACCACTCTCAAGTTATCAATGGAATGCGTCGAAACCTAGGGATCTCGCATATATAATGGGTAAAAAAAACTATGGACAGGTAAAGCACTACCGTGTATATCCAATACCTGTATGTTAAGATACAGTGTTTTGATTTAACAGCGCTAATTTGATTTCTAATTATCGGTTTAGTACCCTGGTATTGCAACTTTCGAGCTCTGTGATTCTGATACAGAGATATGATACAGACAATATACACTGTATTTCTAATTACAAGGGTTTAAAATGTACATTTACGCGATTATTTCAAAATCAATGTTTCCAAGTTACAGTGTATTGGATTTTCACGGCAAAGCACCTCTGTACCTAGAGGCGTGGTTAGTAACTTTGTGAGAGCGCAGGATATTTCGAGTAAAGTACAAAGTTATTAATTGTACCTATTAATTTGGATTTCGAAAGTTCCCTGGCGCATACTGAAGCCGTACGTAAATCGTAAGCATAACTGTCACGTCCATAATCCCCTGGGTAGACAGAGGAACCACCTGCATCATAGGTAGTTCCCACTTTTCGTCGTAAGATTTAGAATAAAGTAAAGTACGTAAAGTTTTAGCGTAAAATATGTACAGGGTGGACCAAAAGTCCGTTAACATTTAAAATGGTTATAAAAAATATAAATGCTACTTTAGTGAAAAACTGTTTATTTAATAATAAAGTAGACAAATTAGGATTTCACTTTTTAAAAATAACATCATTCAAATGTGACCCTTGTTCATCCTGGCACACCTGTAACCGGGAACGGAAATTTTGCATGACCGCCCGACAAGTGGTTGGTGAAATGTTCTGCATTTCCTCGCGTATATTTTCTTTTAATTCCTCAATAGACACTGGGTTGCTGATGTAAACTTTACTTTTGAGATATCCCCAAAGGTAAAAGTCCATTGGAGTTAAATCCGGGCTGCGGGGTGGCCAGTGAATGTCACCTCTTTTGGATATGACTTTTTGGCCAAAAATTTCACGAAGTGCTGCTATAGAGTCATTGGAGGTGTGACATGTTGCCCCATCTTGTTGGAACCAAGAGCTTCGATTAAAGCCTGAGAAGTCCTGTAATGCTGGAGCAAAAAAATTCTGTAGCATCACAATGTATCACTCTGTATTAACGGTGACGGCGCGGTTTCTCTGATCTTCATAAAAATATGGACCAATGATTCCGCTGGCTGACAATGCGGCCCATACAGTAACCTTGGGCGAGTGTAAAGGTTTTTGGTGCTTCAAGTCCGGGTTAGTGTCACTCCAGTATCTGCAATTTTGTCGATTGACATGTCCATTTAGGTGGAAGTGTGCCTCGTCTGAGAAAAAGATGTTATTGAAGCTCGTAAACCTCTCAAGCACTTCGTTAGCAAACTGCAGTCTCTGAGCAGGGTCATTTGGCTTTAAAGCCTGTACAATTTGAATTTTGTAAGGATGTAAATGTAAATCTTTGTGTAGAATGCGATTTAGAGATGTTCTGGGCACATCTAAAGCACTAGACCGCTTTCGAGTAGAGAGACCAGGTTGTTCTCGAACAGACGCTCGTACACGCTCTATGTTTACTGGATCGCGCGATGTCCTAGGTCGGCCGGATCGTGGTTGACTTAAAGTTGAACCTGTTGTTTCGAACTTCTGTACCCATTTTTTAATCGTTTGAATTGTTGGTGCTTGATTTCTGTTCCGTATATTGTAATGATTACAAAATTTCCGTTTAGCTTCGGTCGTAGAATCGTTGTTTCGATAGTACTCGCGTACGCAAAATGCGCGTTGCGCTCCGCTGAATGACGCCATGGTACTAAATCCCTATTAGTAGCTCTCGCTTGTAGTAACACCCCCCGCGCCAATACCCCGCCCGCGCCGACGCAGCGACCTATTCAAATGTTAACGGACTTTTGGTCCACCTGTATAAGCGTTGAAGCCTTCTGCTCTCTTAAGAGCCGATGAGCCCCTGGATATCGACGTACTCGTATTTTCAGATTACTTACTGGAATATGACTAGGTATAGGTAGGTACTAACTAACTGACCAATTTTGCATTTGCAACCAGTGGATCTACGTAGGTTAGGTTTGGTTAGGTACCCTGTGATTACTTACCTAGGGTATTTCGAACCAGCGTACGCTGATAATTTTCTTGTTAATTATCATGATATTTATGCCTTGATAATTATTATATTAAGATCGTATAAACGGTTAAGAGACTCGATAGTTTAAATGAAGCGAGAGGCTACCGTGTCTCTATACCGCGCTAGACTTCCATTTTATAGGTTATGTTTTTTAATTTGCTGAAATATAATCACTATTTCTGGGTTAATATCAGGAATTGAGATAAATTATCTTAATAAATCGAGAATGAGCTTTTTGTTAATACTGGAATTAACTTATTTTGATTGCTCTTTCATGAAATATGAAAAACGAGGAATATCAGTTTTGAATTTATAATTTATGGATAATTATCAATTTTTGATAATATAAATTATATCAAAAACTGATAATTATCCGATATTTATTATAAATATAGGTTTTTTCGAACTCTGTTAGAAACGTAGTAACTATTTTAACTCCAAAATCCAAGTTGTCTATTCCATACCTACGTAGACCGGGCCACTTCCGATTTTTTCATACCTTTTGTTGCGTGGTTAATAGCACATCCCTGAAGGGCAAACAAATTCCATCGCCCGCGCCGCCGGGTTGACACTGACGATCTACGTCGGCAGGATGTGTGACATGCCGAGGGACGGGAGGGGAGAAACTCGTTCCGGACGATGCGTCTGCGCAGGTCGGCGAGCGATGCATGGTGCAGCATGGTTTGCAGACAGGTCTGTCGCTATTTTAGATTTAGAAGCTTTATGTTCCGTTTCTGGAGCTCGATTCTACTATTACAACGTAATTTAAAATATATATTATATACACCTAATATAAATTGCAGCGACTTAACCTTTTTCGTATGCCACTCACCAATCACGAACCGTTCGATTAACGTTACGTTTCGGTCAAGCCAACCGATTCGCTCATAATTGTATTAGCGTGGTGTTAGCAGAATACGATTTATAATTAAAGATGGATTGATACGAAAACGTAATCGCTACTTAATTGTAAAAGTACGACAAATGTTGTAGAACAGTGGCATTGGGCTCCTGGCTAGTAATGTTACGGACAATACAGTACTAATTTTCTTTTTCTACACGATCTTATCTTATGATAGGGGGCCGGGAATAACCCAGCGACACTTTGACCCTTGAGGATCTTTTGTGCCTACCCCATTTTACACACTGATCATCTCAGTGTGCAGGTTTCTTCACGATGTTTTCCTTCACCGTTAGAGCTGTCGGTAAATGTACATAAGTCTTCGAAAAATACGAAAAACTTATTGGCACTGCGTGGTTTCGAACCCGGACCTCCCGCATTGGAAAATTATTCTACTAATATTCTACACGATTGTTTCACTCCATTTGTTTCATTCCAATCAGCAATTTCAGTATATTGAGATCACTTGCAAATGTACCTACACAATCTATCAAATTACCTACCTAGCACAATTTTATTTGAATTCTATTGCCATTCAACAGTGATTCACTTCAGATTGCAATTTGCAGATTTAGTGAATGTATCTAATGAAAAAGATCCACCGATCTGATGAAAATGATCAAATTAATAAATCTAAATAATAATCTAATATTTCACTCTTCTGCACTATACTGCCGGTAACCTATTAGTAATTATATCGCCTAGGTTGTCTGGAAGAGATCGCTCTAAGCGATAAGGCCGCCTTTGTGTGTACAAAGGCGGTCTTATCTTAGATAGATTAATAGTTTATTGCACACAAGAAATTTACATAGGATAGGAAACGTAGAATAAGTGTTTATTCTGTATTTCCTTTCCTATGTAAATTTCTTGTGTGTAATAAAATATTAATCTATCTATCTATATCTAATAAGTACTTATAGTAGGTATACTTAAATAGTACATATTATCTAACGTCAAAACTGTTAAATAAAACAGATAAATATAGTTAGTCTGGCAAATGGCGTTATCTTATCGTCTCAAAAGTATGGGTCGGAAATGTGTTAACATGTTACACATTGATAAATGATAACATTAAATCTATCTATGAAATACCGAAATGATAACACATGATTCTGGGCAAATATTTTAGGTGTGTTATCTCGCTACAAATCTGTCCATAAAATGTAATCATCGTAAAGCTTTCAGAAAGATCCAAGGTACGATACGCAGTACTCATACTGTTTATGCAGAAGTTTGGTTTAGGTCATTAATTTTATCAAGTACTCTTTCACAGTTTTTAAGAAATACACTTAGGTATACCTATATCTCGAAGGAACAGACATATATGTCAATAATTATTTATCAAATTATATATAACTATGATACGATACGTGGCAGTCTATCCAGAAGTATTAAGTATTATGGTTCGGTATTTGGATAACAGACGAACTAACTTTGTTGTGATCCTGATGTAGTTGAGTCATATCGAACGACATAATATTAAAGAAACTTATAAAACACAATTACTTAGTTTACTATTAGATAATATTAATAACCATAGCTAATAATAAGCATTTATATGTACGGTAGTAGTCGTAAGTTAATAAGTCATTGCATAAAATTACGAAATCCTTGATTCACTAAGGTCAAATGCTATAATCATGGCATAATGATTTCAAAAATTGGATCATTCAGTAAAAGAGACTGAAAGTCAGAAGTGACCAGGTGATATTTATATTTTATAGGACGACATAACCAAATAATAGGACGATAAACCCAAAGTAAGATTTATAGAAAGAAGAGAAGGAGAGGGGACAAGACAAGAGAACTAGCACAGACAGGAAAAAACCGCCTGTTCCACATATCCCTACTGATCTATCCCTACTGGTAGCGAAGGACGGAATTTTTTTCCACTTTTTACTACTAAGGGAGATACTTTTCCACTTATCTCCACTCACTCTAATAAGCCAGGAAATCGGTATCGTCACATTGAAAATGTTTAAGTGCTTCTTTAAGTGTTTTGTTTATTATAATGATTCTACCAGTATTACAAACTCCTTCATTACGAGACGAAGAAACTCTTTCATTGTGAGTTCTATGAAGTTCACGCATCTATGAAATGACTGTCATAGTGGCACTGAACCAAAATTGAAAATCTAAAATTAAATTTCCTTTTCAATTTGAGTAAAGATGAGTGAGCTGGTTTTTTAAATAGAGGCCGAGGCTCTGTTTTACTTTACGACGGTTATCAATATCATCGAAAAAAGAAATAAACAAACGGACAAGAGAGACCAAGTGTATGTGATCCGTGATTGCGTGATTCAAAATGCACAAATGCAATTGGTCACAGGTGATATAACGGTTGGACATTTTTTAGATATGTTAAGATAAATAAAGTTATTTTTTACTGATTTCAAAGAAGACTAATTATTATTGTTACAATACAGGATTTTCTCAGGAATGACCTGTACACCCACCAGCTTCACCCACTTACGTACGTGCCTGTACTTTAACTTAGTAGAAATAGGTGGAAGTAGAATTTCCATTTATCTCCCCTAGTAGTAAAAAGTGGAAAAAAATTCCGTCCTTCGCTACCAGTAGGGATAGATCAGTAGGGATATGTGGAACAGGCGGAAAAAACGTTTACTTAGACAAATATTGTAGATTAAAGCAGCTATAGCAGCGCTTTTAAAAGCCAGTTTTTCTGTAAACGCAGTACTAGCCTAACAGTAATAGCGATTACCGGTGTAATAGTTTTTACAAATGTATTAATTCCATAATACGCGCGAGGTTGCAGACAGACGACCGGACAGACATCCTGTCAGGATGTTCAAGATTCCGTTGGCTAATATCCGCAACACTTCAATGTTGCCGCGGCAATAAAATAATAATTACGTCAGAATGCATAGAAAAACAATTCAGTGGCGGTTGTCGCTTTTAAGAGTGTGGCAGGTGCAGTTCTTCATCAATAACATCAAATGTCAGAATTTGATGTACCAGTACTTTTGCCGAAAAATGAACTTGAGATGTCAGTTCAGTATACAATAAATCTAAATTCAAGAGTGTAGTTGTCACCCGGAGACCTTATACTTCGGAAGGTAAACTAGAATGTCTGAGCTGACAGCGTAAGGAAAATGCGCAAGAAGAAAAAAATAAGAATTAGTACAGAGTGTGTCACCCCATCGAAGACAATCCTTTTATTATTTTTAACGATAGTTAGATACGGTTAGGTTAGATTTAGAACATTGCTAACCTAACCCAGGTTAAAACAAACTAGCACCAATCTAAAATTGTGTTGACAATCATTCATAAACAGTAATAAATCACGCTATAATGATACCAAAGGCCAACTAAAATACTAAGGTCATCGCGGTTCAAAGTCAAACGATAATAAACATCATTATTACAACATTTAACAAGAAATAAACATCTGTTGGAATATTTCTTGACACCAAAAAATACCTACTATAGATGTAAAAACATAATAAAATACTTACTTACAATTACGTTATCCAACTGAACCCTTAATCAAAATTGTAAAGTTAATTGACTCATTTATTGCTATTACTCGTAAACCGCTCATAAGCATCGTAGGCCCATAACCTGCCGAAAACTAATTTTGTACACGCAACAACAATTTCCAGCAGCAGCTGTAAAAGCAAGCAGTAAAAATGTGAAGAGGGCCGTTCATTCGTCTTGCTAGTTACACTATCTAATCTTGTAATGAACCTACACTTTACCGTTTGAAGAGCACGCAGATGTTTTCTAAAAGAAGTAAGAAGTCAACGTAGAGACAGATAACTATAGTTATCTACTTTGAATTAGACACGCACGCACGACAGGAAATTTTGTATTTGTTCTTACCCGCTAAAAAACAGAAGCGTTATCTGGCGAACATTGTGGTCCACGGTGCTACATTCGGTATTCCGCTTTACGTCCAGCCATTTTGTCGCCAGCAGTTTGCTTTAGGGGTTCCACATTCACCGTTTAAGTCTGACCGTGATCGACGGTAGTAGGTTTTTCCAGCATAACATTGCCACTTCGGTAATGGGTTGGCTTCAACAAATGGCTTCGTTGTGAATTCTATAGATACATAGATATAAAATTATATGTATGAAATGGAAATTAACATTCATCACAATCCTACGTTTCAATGCTACCTACTCAATCAAAGTTGTTTAAAACAAGACGGACAGTCAAAGCAATAAACATCACGACTCATCAACTGGCACGTTAATTAAATCGTCCTAAACCACAGTAACAAAATAAACAGCGATCCTTTTTAAATGTTGAATCCGAACAGGCACCGGGTGTCATCAATCAGCAACGTCTGGCCAGTTCCAAGCATCAGGGTTGTAGTCAGGAGCCAGAGGACGGGAGCCTTCTCTTCTCAGCTAACAGGGCCGTAGCCAGAAATTGATTTCAGGAGGATCAAAGTTGAGGCTTCATGCGTATGGGAATGTTTTGGAGTTTCTGGGCTTTCGGGAGAAAACGAGTCACTGCGTTTGGATAACTTAAACTTACAGACTTAGAGTTGGCATAGCCGTAGAACCACTCCGCCATTTCTTTACAAATAATTTTGATTTTATCAGGATTTGTTACGTATTTAAAGCGAGTGGAAACTATTTGTGAATATGGAGGTATGTAGATATCAGAAAAGTTATAACAGATAGATACGAATACTAATAAAGTCTATTTATTCTAAAAGATAAGTTTTCTAGCAACGAACGACCCTTTCGAGTGAATCCGGCATGTTTCGAGTGAGCCCGTCGCCACAATGTTTGTGGTACAAAAAAACTGTTCAAGGATCAGATTCCCGAAGCTAAAACCAGTTTCGGCTCTCACAGTCAAACCACCCTTGAAGACTGCAAGTTTAAACACGTCTGTTAAATTGATGGAGCACTTTTTATGATCTTTTTTATGCCATTCATAAAATAAGTTTATGTAGCTAATGTTGAGAAACTCAGAATGCCTGAATAATGATGAGGTAATCAACAAAACGCTTTTTAGGAAAAAAGATGTTCTCAATCAACAGAATGATGAATCCATTATTACTCGTAAATACAACACAATAGTAGTTTATGCAACGGCCACGTACTGATAGCGATTTTAACATGAGAACTGTTTATGAAGCGAAGCTGAGTTTCATAATAGATCGTTCGAGTGTTAAAATAGCCATTATGTTCGTTGCATATTGTATGCAATACTTTTTCTATGACTATGAGACATATAAACAGAAAATACAAACCATTACGGGACTATAGCCGACGCCACGACAGTTTAACATGTTATTGGTAACTATGGAAACCGTAGATATGTTTGACGTGTTGTCGACATCGCACAGGCGCGGGTGTCGAGTTTATATGGCTATCGTACCAAGTAGTTGGCCAGTGAAATGTGCATTTAATACGAAAGAGTTCTTATATGCAGTGCCACAATAAAGAAAAATTTAAAATATTACAATCGAAAACTGCTATTTAATATTTCATTAAAACACTATTTTCACACGACCATGACGAATGAACCTCTTTATGTTATAGATTGTGGTTTCTTAATGAACAAATTATGAAATGGGAGTAGAAAAAAACTATTACGTTGTCAATTAAAATTCGACTTCAACCATGTTAATTTCATTATACCGACTCTACGAGAGTGTTCAGCAAGTTGAGACAGTGCGAATAATACGAATAATGTTCATAATTAAGTAAGTGTAAAAAAGTTACTTAATTAATAAAGATAATTAACAAAAAACTTCGAAACACTACGGACACTGACTGGTGTAATATTTCAAGATGCACATACTCACGATTTCACTTTTAAAACCGGAATCTTTTTAAAATATTCAGTATTTTGGAAACAAAGCAAACAGTTCTCGAGTAAGCGGAGGGTTAAAGCTATTTATACGCCAAGTTATCACCACGAGCTTAACGAGCGCATGCGCATACAGCTACATGCACCAGATCAGTCCATTTCTGGCATTCCTAATAAACACACTGACACTAATTATAACGCAAACGGATGGACTGCAGAATAAACAGTGGTAATGAAACAAACTTTAAGGGAGATAGAAAATATGGGGATGGTAACAGACTTAAAAGGCACCAAACATGGAAATATCTTTTCACAAGTTAACATCGACAAAGGAGATTTGTGTACTTTGAAAATAAAACAAAATGTTTAACCCCATTAAGATAATTGATCCAAAATTGTTAAATCAAACATTGCTACAAATTGGTGCTTTCATTTTATACCGAAGATCTTAAAAAGGACAAAATCAATATTTTCAATGCTGAAGTGTGGAATCAAAAACAAATATGATAACATCAGACGTTTTCCGTGAAGGTGATTCAATATGAAATTGAATCATGATTAGGTAAATAAATAGGTGCTATTCCCCCGAAGAAGATAGTATGAAGCGCAAGAAATGTGTCACACGTTTTTTGCTTTAGATGACGTCAAAATTACCATATTCATTTGCAGATAAGTTAGTTTAACAACGTCCATCCAGTGACTCATCGTATGTTTATCTATCAGTACACGATTTTGTACTAGACTGTTTACCACTAACATTATCTAAAATGGCCGAGTCACAAAATCTAGACACACGGGAGTGTGTCCGCCAAGAATTTTGAACTCTTCTCTTCTATTGAATGGTTCTTGTGTGAAAATTTGCCAAGTTAGGGATTTAGTTTTAAACAAGCAATATTATTTATATTACTTGGACGAGGAAGATGGAGGATAAGTTCTTTCGAGCAGATTAAAGAAAAGGCTGGCGTTGCGTCGTATAAAGAGGTAAAAGAAAATATTTTGGACAGGACACAATAGCGTTTACTACACCGACAAGAGCCTGGCTCT
Organism: Hofmannophila pseudospretella; assembly: GCA_947369225.1. Classification (NCBI taxonomy): domain Eukaryota; kingdom Metazoa; phylum Arthropoda; class Insecta; order Lepidoptera; family Oecophoridae; genus Hofmannophila; species Hofmannophila pseudospretella. Next base: position 4,557,915 of record OX376328.1, on the reverse strand, counting down.
TAAATTCAAGAAGATATATTTCAATTTGTTATATAAATTAGAAGAAACTTTAATTGAACTTGGCATCCAGTTAGATCTCAATTCTTTTAGCGAAGCCGACAGGCCTGCTGCACTGATCTTAGCCTTTTGGTGAGATCGTGATTATCTGAGCGAATTGTATCATAATAATGTCTTTAACTCCTGCAACATGGAAACCGTCAAGTTCGGAAGTGAGTCCGCCAAGACTCTTGAACTCTTTTCTTCTATTGAATGATTCTTGAGCATAAACTTACCAAGTTAGTGTTAAGCAAGCAATCAGTTTTATATTTATACAATGTTATATATTTCTGTAGGTAAATTTGAAGAAACTTTAATTGAACTTGGCATCTAGTTAGATCTCAATTCTTTTAACGACGAAGCCGACAGGCCTACTGGTTCCTTGCACCGAACCTGGCCTCTTTTTTACATTTGTTTTTGGTGAGTTCGTGATTATCTGACAGAATCGTATCATAATGATGTCTTTAACTCCTGCAAATATACATTTAATATAATGAATCCATATTTACCCAGTGATGTTCTCTTTATGAAGAAACGTCTTGATAATTACAAAATAAAGTAAAATTAAATGATTTATACCCACACAAAAAGTCATAAGTGTAATCGGAATTTCGAACACGTGTCTTCAGATTCGTGTAGAGCTGGAATTAACGTTATTTTTAGTTCGTCGGGGAGCGAGATGCTGCAGTCAAAAAATATGATTCGACATGGCTTTACACCACGTTGTCACGAAGCGTTGGTTACAAACAATGCTCACACACAAAGTTTCCACTCACACCAACATCTAAGTCTTTCGATTGGTGGAAAAGTCGGACGTGCCACATCTACATGGACGATGTGATTTCATTGCACGGTTTCGCGCTCTGCTCTGCTGCTTTTGTAGTGAAGTATAAGCACATGTTTATAAATCTACCGATGAAAACAGTGTTTACAGTTTAATGTTGTATGAATGATGTTGATACAAGCATTTTATTAAACACAGTTCTATAACAAAAGCCTTTAATAAAATGACATCCTCCGTAAAGTACCTAGATGGTTTGCAAACAGGATTACGGCCAATTAGCTTCATCCACGTACAAATGACGATGATAATAAGTCAATGTGCTCCATTAATTCTAAAATTAGGATCTTTATTCGTGGTGAGGGATAGGTGGCTTAACACAAACCAGTTCTTTGTTATAAGTATAACTATGTACATAGACATGTAACACCAGCTTACCGCTGACCATGTACTATGAATGCTATGAAAATACAAGATTCGACATACATCGCGGTTTAGAGATACGATTGCTGCGTTGCGGTAGTTGTATTTGGTGCAATCTATAAGTGGGTACTAAGAATAGTCGTTAATGTAGAGAGTTTTCACAGTTTTGTGGTACAAGCTTCGCACACAATCGTCCTTGCCGCACAGTAAACTACTATTTTAGAACGAGGACGTGCTTATAGAACTCGCTCTAACCACAGGCGAAAACGAGAAATCTCAATTGCATAACTAAATAAAATGTTCCAGATAAGATATGAAAAACTGCTCGTAGCAAAATCAAAGGCATATTTTATCAAGGTTTCCATGTTACATTAGTATACAATACAATATACATATAAACCACAAAAAAAGTAAAACACAGAGATTATTCATTAGTGACTATAAATTATTGGCTTTGCCTTTCTTCACTTAGGATGCCTAAAATTGTTTTAAACCATCGGTAGACTTATTTGATCCTAGGCCATTAGTTTTTAAAAGACGGGTTGAGGATGTCCTCAAGTGAGCTATCCACGAACCTACTTTATAGTCTTTACTTTATTTTTATTTTTTTCAAATAGGCATAAGTTTTTTAGTCATTACATTCAATAGTATTTTTTCATAACTAAATTTTGTACAACAATCAATTTTCTACTTCCTAAACATGCTGTGTTTACACGTTAATGGTTATGACCTAGCTCATGACTTTATATTGATTTTTCTGTAATTTCTATGGTTGTAATCTGTTGTGTTTACCTAATAAATAAATAAATTAAAATTAAATTAAACAAAAGAACCTCCAACTTCTTTAGAAATAGACAGCACTAGAACATGTGTTCGTAAGATAATAACGTAGCAAGCAGGTGATCAGACCACTTGATGATGTGTTACTAAGTAGAGGAAACAACCAGTTACAAGCCGTCCATTTTTAACATAAAGAGAATAAAAAACTTATTGTTCAATGTTTTTCGGAAAAGGTGAATCATGAATTTATTTTTACAATTCATGACCAAAAGGATTAGGATGCGTGATTTACAAATCACAAAGCAAAAAACATCTACACTATAATTATACTATTAGAATGAGCGAATGTCGAAACTGCAATCCTCCAGCTGGAATGGCAACATGTCTTTGATTTTAATGTCTCATGACATGCATGGCCGTCCATACATAATTATAATAGGTACCAACATTACGTATTGGAGCATCGGTGACCTAGTGGTCAGGACGCCCGACTCCCATGCGGGAGGTCCGGGTTCGAAACCATGCAATGACATGTACTAATGAGTTTTTCCGATTTTTTCGAAGACTTACGTACATTTACCGACTGCTCTAACGGTGAAGGAAAACATCGTGAGGAAACCTGCATGTCATTGGGCCCGATCGGTGGATCATGGCCCTTAGGCAGGGAGGCCTGTTCCCCAACAGTGGGGGAATGAATAGGCTGATGATGACGACCTACATTACAGCAAAGTCAATGTATGGACATTATGTTACATTAATGCTTTCATAAACATATTTGCAGATGTTTAATGTTTTGAGGGTTCTAAAATTCTAGTTCCCGTAGTACCATATGGCTGGCCACATGTTTTTAATAAATGCAGAAGTTTTCACAACCAAAGTAGGTAAAGGCTACTGGAGCCACTGAACTTTGTTCAAGATTACAAAAAACATTATGTACTCACTAAATGGAAAGGAACAGTAAAGTATTTTAAGAATCGAAATATGTTGGTAGGGTGTGTAGTCATGTGTGTGAGCCACTTGATCCTCAACAGGAAGATCTCAATTTGAATCCCGACTGTGACAATCGAAGGATGTACAAAGGAATTTATTACTTTGAATTATTGTAGCGTGTCGCAATCACGATTCATAATGACCACGTAGGTGAACACTTCTTGAATAGCATTTGTTTCAGTTAAGTCCATCAACTTCGTCTTTCAATGTTAATTTATCCATGGTGCTCTGACTCGTGATTTGAATACACACAAACGATTCGTCAATGGAATTTAAATCAATAAAATTTCCATTTTCCGCCAAAGAGTCGATTATTTTTGTTACTGTACCATGTCAGAATGAGAATAAAGAGTCAGCTAAATCTTTTTAAAGCTTTCTATCAAAGAAAGTAGATCGATAACGCGATAATAATACCGTAAAGCAAAATTGACTGCAGAACTTTCACCATGTTCAAAAGTCGATCGAATCAGACCGCATGGAGCGCAGTGAGCTAGCGACACGCAAATTCGCCACTCAAACTGCAACGTGACATGACGAGAGGGCCATGGGTGGGTTTGGGGGGGTGAGGCGGCATTCCTAGCACGTCGGGAGTGGGAGGGGGACGGTCATCGACCGTCCTCAGCCGGCCGCGCATAAACTACGCGCCGCATAAGGTCAATACAGACCGCGCAGCGTCGACCGGTCTTAAATAGTGCTTGAGGACAGTGTTGCCGTTTAGGCTAAAATCAGATTTTTGGCAAGTTCACTTGGAAATACCATAGAGTCAATCATTTCTAAACTCGTGTGCAGCATTTTCGGTACCATGGTGAGATAGAGGTTAGTTATGCGCAAACGCAGATTAGATCATTTCATGTAAGAAAGAGCCTGCTCTACCTTCGGCTTCACTCAAACGAGATCGGAGTTCAATTGCGGATTTAATCTTGAAACAGTATCAATGTATAGATATAGTTACAGTATTTTCAGCTCATTAGCAACTTACCTGCGAACTCTATGTAAGAGAAATCTGTGATGTATGGCAATATTTGGCAGCGTTTGGCAACACAACTCGAGTAGAAACCATTTCGAAATACCAATGCCATTGTTCCATTGACGAGTTGCGTTCGCTGCAAACCCGAAAATCAATTACGAGCCCACATACGAAATCTAATTTAGCGTTGCGCAAGAGAGGATATTATCTTAAAATCATTATGCCAGTAATCCGTTGTTGTCACCAGACGCGTTCAACCCGTCTGACCGAGCTAAACCTACTTTTACTCGAATTAACGGCTGAGCTGTGTGAATGAAGTAATTTGGCAATGATCACTTAGGCATTACGGAATTACGTGGTCATATTTTGTTAGGCTTTACACACAAGAAAGACAGTACATATAATAACGTATGTGATGTGACCCCGAGTTTATGAGCACACATAACTAGGTAAGTAAATAAAACCTGACATGTATGATGAGTCATGGGTAAATAAACTATTCGTGTTGATATCACTCCTCGCTACGATCAGATAAAATTGTTCAGTACACTTTGGAATTTTTTAAACTACTATATACTGTCATGGAATATTATGATTATAAATTCAATATTATAATGATAAACATGTCGGTACTTCTGCTGTAATCAATTTCAACATTGTACTAGCAATAAGTAAGCCTTAATAACTTCTCAGCAAAATCATTAAACCGTAAACGATGACTACACAACGATCATAATCATAGTTACTTTGATTTCAGACATCTCAGATTTGATGACCAAATCACCTATTGCTTTAAAAATTGATAGCTTATTTCTATAAAAAAATACTTACCTTTCGATTACATCAACCAGGAAGCAATTCCACTAGTAAACCTTGTTGACAACATATCGCCACAAATTGGTTTTAAAAATGGCTATGAAAAGCCTTACAACGCAATGTTTGGCAATTATGTTTGACATTCACTGATGTATTAGGCTGTGAAATACACCAATTCAACACTATTTTCATATGACTCAGACCAATTTGGAACTAATTTGAGGTTTTAATATTTATTTATTTCCCTCTCTCTCTGTCCAATTTACTCAGTTTATAATTACAAGATTGCAAGCACGTCATTATGCTACTGGTAACAAAGGTATCGTGAACAATTTCCATAGAACAATAGCATAAGTTTACATGGCCGTTGTAAACAATTACTTTCCATTATATGTCACAGAAGTAATATATTTCGGTTGAAGGAATTCGTTTTCCTTCAAAACGTGACCAATAATCACCTGGTTAGATCAATCTATTTTCAAGTCAATAAAATACCTCAAGAGACACGACATGAGTTACTATGATAGACGAGGTAAACCAAACAAAACATTCGCTACCTTTACTACAAAAATTCTAGATACTGAACACCAAAATAATTGAGAGAAAATCCCGAGTAACTCGTATCGTATCGACTCGGGTGTTTCTTTGAATCAAAAAGGACTTACGTTCATATCCAGCCGTCCAGGACCACATGGAAACCATCGCCAACAGCCAGTGGTACATGAAGCCTTCAATCTTCCAATAGAGGGATGCGAACAAGGGTTTGACGAGGCGCAGCGCCATCATCCACACCACGTAAGAGGGGATGCAGTATATGTTGTTGACGACCGCAAAAGTCGCCCGCGCCACGATCCGCACGTACCGGCTGAAACAGCAGGGCCGCGACGGTTCATATCTACCGCCTCGCCGCGCGCCGCGCGCACGCAACCCTCGGGCCGGGCTCAACGCAACAACAGACATTCGGTGACATGGAAGGTGACGTGCAACACACCACAGTTGAGTGACACGACCGACAAGGGTTCCGTGAGCTAGCGACGCGAGGCGAGATGGCACCGTACCGCGTTCTCCCTGCTGACAGCTGCCGAGACGCGTGGGCTTTCGTCGGACGCGGACAATGGCGCTGCGTCGTGCTCAATCAAAACACAAAGTACATTCGACGATATTTATTAATGGAATCGTTCACCGGTTCACTGTCGGTTATTTCGTTAATAGACTGCGAGTACAAATTTAAAAATCGCCCGTCGGCGAGCGACGGCATCGCTCGCCGGCGAGCTAACATGCGATTTCATTTGCGACACACATTTTACACCGATCGACGTAACATTAACTCGTACGACGCGAGCACACATAGACAGACATACACAATTTTTAGTTTACGATGCATACTGTGGCACGACCGCGGCCGGCCGAGTTCGTCGTGTAAAATCAATACAAAGTTCATTTATATAAAATTAAAAAACGACATCGGACCGCTGAAATTATACAAAAATTACAATATTAAAGACTGTACACTATCTAATATATACAATAGTTGCCAGCATAGATATGTGCGGGGGCTTTATATACAGGGGCGGTGGGGTCGGTGTCGCGGCCTCCCACGCGAGTGGATCACACGTTGTAGTCGTGCGCCATGAGGCCGTGCACCTGCTCGAGGCGGTACGCGAGCCTCTGCTTCTGCGAGAACTCGTCCTCCTCGAGCGTCACCATTAGCTGCTCGTTGTATTTTACCGCATACGCGTACAGCTCATTCAGCGCGCAGTTCGTGTTGAACTCCTTAGTGTGAAGCCGAGACTCTTCCGCTAGCATTGCGTTCATATCCTGATCGGATATGGCTGGCATCAATTTGATATCCGCATAGTAGCGCTCTACCCACTCCTTATATACCGGTATATCTTTCGCGTACAGAAGCTTTGACGAAGGCGAATCTTTACCGAGAATATGGTCTGACGTCGAGCAAGAATCCATAAACGTTTGCGCGATAACGGACAAGCAAGAATCTACTGTGTTAGACTTGTGAACATCGAATACGAAGTTGGGATTCTTAATCAGATTTACCCAGAAACGCAAAGGAAGTGAATTGCTTTTCCAAGTGTGTACGACTTCGGGATCGGAGATTGCGTGTTGTAGCGCCTGATCGTCGAGGAAATCGAACATATACTTAATAGCTAGAGGTAGCGCTGAGCCGCGGTGCGCAGTGCTGAAAATAGTTTCGAATAAATCATCGACGAATTTCTGCAGTGTACCCTTAGTAGCGAGAAGGCGGGTGAGGTATATTTCAGATACCATTTTATTTCCACGCTCTCCCTCTTTGTGTGCGTCACCGTCATGATGCCGCACTAAATGCCAGTATTTGAAACCACCGCCGTGTTCGTATTTGAGAGGGCTGGCTGGCGGACTAGCCGAACCGTATTTACCGCGATTTAAAGTTTCATAAGTATGTGATTTGTCGTTCTTCTCCATGTTGGAGAGATTGTATACGGAACTTTGTTTAGCCACAAGACTGAGGGAAGCACTGTCTGGAACGCGATAGTGATTGAGAGTGTTAAGCTTACGCCATTCACTTTCGCATTTAGTAGTACTATCTTCATCGTATAAAATTAGTCGGCCACACGCGCCCGTACGCCATTCCAGGTCTAGCTCATCGCGACTTGGCCTTTGCGAATATGGAGTGGCACGATAAATTGCATCCAAACACTTCTCTTTAACTTGACTTATCGTGTCACAGTCTAGAACTTTAACTTGCACGTTTTCTGTAATTGCTTCTAAACCGCTTACGAAGAATGTTTGTTGTGATATCGAAACATTAACGGACATGGGTTTGAAATCGATTGATTGTCTAATAAGTTTTTCTTCGCTAAGTGAATACCGCGCCTCGGAACTTATTGCATCTACTGGTCCTTTGTCTACTTGACCTTTCATCGACCTAAACAAAAGATATAGCGGTTCGCCAGCGCATTCACGAAGGAATTTGTATAACAGGAAAGTAAACCAAGCGCTTAACATTTTCTCAGCTACGCTCTCAGTTCGTCTCAGTAAAAGCTTTGGATGACTTTTTCCTTCCATACACTTTTCTATTAGCTCTGCGAGTAGTGTCTTTAAAACGTCAGTGCAATACTCCATCTTACTTTGCAGTGTTACCATAATAAGGGAAGCTACATTAACACGATCGCGCATTGAAAAATATCTATTGCTTTCTAAAGTACGAATAAATAAAAGAAGGAATGTTTTGTTCATAATCAACTGGCCAAACATCCTTAGACCTTTCTCTTTCCTAATAAGCTCTGGACGCTCCCACTGTAGGACGGCATGGTCGTCGATATTAGGGAACAATATTTTCATAGCATACGTGCGATAATCGAGGAATGGTATTCCGCCCGTTACGTCTCCTGTCAAATCGGTCATTTCAGTCTGCAATTCCGCAAACGCCTCTTTGCATTCCGCAGCTACTCTTAACTCTAAAATATCCATTTGCTCTTGCATATTCTTTAATACTCTAATATTTTCAGTTGATTTTCTCCTATACATAACTAGAAACACGACAAACACTAATATGAGTATAACTATACTGGCAATAACGCCAAATAACACTGGCTTGCCTATGTTGGCTTGTAAGCCAGCCTGTGACGAATAAGATAATTTACCAATCTTATACGTGAGAGCTCGACCTACTTTAACTTCTACTTCTGGTGTGTCAACGCCATCTGGTAATTCAACGCGAGACGGTGGCCTGCATGTTAATTGGTGTCTTGAAAGAGAGGTAACATTACACAAACTTTCGCCGATGTGAACTTCCACATCGTTCTCAGTACAGGCTCTATCTAAATTTTGACCGTTGATAGTCAAATATTCAGACTTATAATACTTTACATCTTCGTCAAACTTTTCGTAAACTGGATCAGGATAAAGCAAGAAAGCATCACCTGTCTTACTAGTGAGATTTTGTACGCTTTGTACATCGTCCATGTTAAAACCGTATTCGAGCTCTAGCGGTTTATCTGGATCTAGACTTAGTCCAGCACTCTCGATGCCGGGAGATTCACAAATAAGATGTGTTTGAAAATCAACCCTATGACAAGGCGCAATATAAGGTCTATTATCGTGATACACGTATATCTGTGGGAATTGAATAGAATGGAAATTTCTCCCCATCACTTTGATGTTAATCCCGCCAGACGGAATGCCTTTAGGTTGTTTACGTTGCGTTGCTAGTGGTGGACCAGATTCGACAGAAACTACAACGGGATCTTCAATGTATTCAAACTTCTCGCGTTCTAGAGTTCTCATGCCATTATCAAAACGCATCCGTAATGTGCCCATTTTCAATTGATATGAATGACTTGTCCTACAAACAGCCTCTTCGTGTGATACAGACAGTATGGCGCAAGGTAAGTCATCTATGAAAGCTTGAATGTTACTTCCCGCGTTGAGATACTCTCCTGTGATACGTAATTTTGTGCCTCCCGATTGCGGCCCGTATTTTGGTTGAATAGAATTAATTTTAGGATTTACAAAAGCATAATGAAATTTAGATTCACCACGATAATCTGCGACGCGAACTACCACAGGCCCATCTCGAGGCACTTCTTGACCAGGGCCATCTACAGTGCAAACGATACGTCTAGTTTTAACATACAATTCAATAATAGGTTGGCATTTAATTCCCGCTATAGTAACGCCGTTGTAAATATCGGATATATTGCGACCTAGATTAATTCCCTCGATTGTGATATTAGTTCCTCCGTCCCAAGGACCTAACTGCGGCCTAAAAGAATGAATCTCAGGGTTAGGGCAAGTTTGGGTACGATTCAGCCACACGCTCGGAGCTCCGCATTGCTCTTGAACTTCGCACCTATCGGAACCTTGACACCAACCACATCCGAATTTTTCAGGAAGAGCTAAACAGATCCCGCAATTATCCGCCATATCATTACAACGGTAAATGAGAATGTGAGTGTTATCAGGATTATCCAAAGGTTTAGAGCCTCCCCATATGACTGCGAAAGAAGCAGTAATATTAGGAGCGCGTGACGTGTAGGTAAATTCAACGGCTTCGCAATAAATAGTATCGGCAAGAAGTTGAGCATTGACATGGGTGACGCGGCCCTCGATATTAAATTGACAAACGAACCTGGTCTGAACTATAAATTGGCCAATTATATGAACTTTAACCTTTATAGCTTTCTTTACACCGGAAGGTACTAATATTTCATTCGTGCCATCGGAAGTGGAATTTATAGTGGGACAAAAACCAGGTCCAGAACGGTAACTGGGACCGATTCTACTGACGCCGGTAACTAAAATGTCGTTCCTACAATTCTCGGCAGTATCGTGAGTGCAACGGTGTCCGTCGACGCACCAGTCACACGGGAACGAAGAACTGACGCATTGAGTGCATGAGCTGTACGTGTTGCAATCGAAAAACGTAAAGTTTGTAGCAACAAAATCAGGTCCCTGAGTAGTGCGCACCGACAATTTAGCTGTGAAATGATGTTGACCAGCAGGGATCGGTGGGAGCGTGTCGGTACGCGGAGTGGTACAATTAACACCGTAAGGTTTTCTAGTAGCATTGGTTATTAAAGTACGATCTAAAGCAGTAAATGCACATAAGAATTGTCCATTAAGAGTGGGCAAGTTTTCAATAACTAAATCTAATGTTCTAGCAGTCGTTCGTTGCAGTTGGTTTGGTGTCACTTGTGTAATTGTAGTACAACGTCCGCTGCGATATGAGATCCAATACAGAGGATCTTTAGCTGCATCCTGACAGTCTGATCGGAGGCTACATTTATTTTCAAGAGAACACCATCCGCAATAAGGGTCTTTGGCTCCGAGACACGTTAAACACGATTTATAGATGCTACACTCCTGAACTTTCACTTTAGACACTTTACGTTCAGTCATTACATATAAATGCATCGATTGAGTATCGAAAAATAAGTCTTTGTTCACTGGTGAGTCTTCATCTACCACGATATCTCCATATTCAAACGCTGATGTGGCGCTCTCGACGACGATCTTCTTCAGGTGTCCCTGAGCGGTTCCAGCGAATACCACAGTATAATCACCTGTTGCTGTAGCTGCCACAGCAGTTAGCCTCTTTGTAAAAACGGCAACAGGCACTGCTTCTACAGGTTGTTCTCCTCCCAGAGGGGTGTTTACATCCAACCCACAAAAATCTTCGCTAATCGACTGTAGCTTAGTTCCAATACAGGCGTGGGATGGTGATATGAAATCTAGTCCTCTTGAGCCATTACCGCTGAAACATGTCTTTATGTTCTGCATGAACTTGCGACGGATTGCCTTGAGGGAATAAACACATAGCGCTGATAGATCTGACGGTGTATTAGTGTTTATCGATTCACTCTGACTAAAAGCTGCGAAGAGAACATCATGCTGAGCCGTTATTCCAAGTTCACCGGCTAGGACGGAACCGGCTTTACCAACAAAAGCTGCCTGTACCAGATTGTATCCGAAATTGCCTCCGCCTTCGCCTGTACACGACATCGGAATTTCAGTGTACGAATAATAATTCTCATCGTCATGGCAGACACGTACTAACTTGCTGTAGTAAGTATCAGATCCCACGCCTCTCAGTTGAATCGTCAAAAAGTAACTAAATCCTTCAGAAGCGAAGCCGTAGACATAGTTGATAGGATACCTCTCTCGAGACAATGAATTGACGAACATTCTTGTTCCAGTTGTTACTGCCGTTCTGGCTATCATGAAAAGTCGGTCATCTTCGAGAGATCGGCTGCTCACCGTAGGAACTTCGGAACGATAGGCTGAGTTGCCCGTGAAAGTGACGCCTACGTACATTACTTGCGTCATCGGCGGGTTCGGCGGGCCCGGCGCGATGAACGCAACAGTCGACGCAGTCGCATTGTTAGCTGCAACCGGCTCGCGCACTTCGCGCACATCATGAGAAATGTTATTCAAATTCCGCACCGAACATAAGCCCTGTAGCACTGATCCGCACGTTATGAGGCGACTGGTCGCGTAGTCTATAACGAGAGCTTTGTTTACATTGTCCGTCGGTTTCTTGACGATGTTCGGGGGGCAGTCGTAGGTGCATTGGGCGGAGTCGTTGACGGGTCCCGTAACTATCGACTGGGCGACCTCCAAGTCTGGAGAGAGCTGATATATCCTGTTGACGGCACCGATGTAGACGCGGCCCGTGTTCCGGTCGACGACGAGATGGTTGAATTGTGACGTCGGCGACGATACTGGGTCGGAGAAGGTGCGAACCACGTCCTGTGAGGCGCGCGCGGCGGCGCACGCGGCCGTCAGGGCCAGCAGCACGCGCCACATGATTCGGGCGCATGTGGCCGGCAGTCTACCGCGCGCGCCGCCGCTTGCCCGCCGCATCCCGCACCCGTCCCGATAATCTGCAACGCGAGACACCAACTCAGCCACACTGCCGCGCCCGGACCTAGGCCCGGGCTCCGTCGCCGCTTCGTTCCCATCGCACCGCACCGCTCCGCCGCCTGCTACTCGCCTAAACGCAAACATCCGGTGAAGCCTGTAGGAGCTTTGATGATCAGAACCTAACCCGAATGTGTTACGATTGTGATTTTATTACCCGCAGTGTGCACGAGCGACACGCTGTGGCTCGGAGAGGTCCAGTGCGATCGGAGCGAATACGCGAGCTGAAGCGAGGACGTGTGGTACACGCTTTCTTTATATCCGGTATTAGTACCAACCCATTTCGTATTCAAAACCATAATTCACGCTCATGCAAATCAAGTACAAGTTTCTGATGTTCAAGTAGACCTTGGAAAAATGACTTCAGCTAGGCAATCAGCTGACAATGTAAATGTAACCAAGATATAAATATTAAATACTCCAGTCACAAGGTTACTTGAAAATTTGATACAGTACGATCATTCTAGAATACTGACAATTATTCGAGTGAAATAGGTTAATACTAGGAAAGCGCGGTCACGAGCATCCTCGACGCGGTCAGTGCACTGATAAAGTCACACGCCGACGAAAGCCTCAGCATCATTATAAAGGGAGGTTTTAAAAAATAAAATGTTTGGCATGCTGTTCTTAACGAGGGAGTAACGTGGTAGCGCAACGATAAAAATAAATGTAAATGTACGAAAACTTAAAACATCGATACACTGAATAGGTACTTACAGAAAAGCCATGACGGAATGTGTTTGACTCGTGGAAGTAGTTATGCGCAGATCATAAACGTGCAAAGGAACGCACTATCATAGTGCGGGGCTAGCACGGCTATATTTTGCGGCCGAGACCTGTAACAACAGACAGCATGTTTAATCGTAAGATACCTAAAATGGAACTGTAGACAATGCATATTACTTAATATAAAACCCAGTCCCCCACTTTCAGATAAGGTTTTAGGTACTACCTGCCACAATTTTAGGATAGAGCTAGATTTGCACATAACCTAAGCTACGTAACTGAACTATCAGGGTTTATTTTCTTAAATATCAAAATACCCTTACATCTATACTCAAATGTCCATTGTATCGTGTTTTTGATTCCCAGGCTACCAAATAAGAGGATATGTAGCGATAATGTAGGTAAGTAAATTAACTGTTCGCAATTTACAAGGTTTAGGCCGGACTATAAGTCAGTGCTTCGTGATTTGATACAGCGAAACGAACCGGGGCTGGAACCGGACGCGGGTAATCCAGGCCTTAGTTACGATTGATTGTTTATGTTTACTATGCTACAGTGTACTAAAAATTTAAATGGATCAAACGCTTTGTTACACTAACTATTAGGTTTTGCCTTGACCCGGTCGCCCGTGGCCAGTAGCTTAAATTCGATACAAATCTATGGCATGGTCACACACGAAATGGTTCGCCCAGTTCGATTCCACGGCGATTGGGACTAGAGGGTAAAAACCCGGCGGGTATTTACCTGGTAAATACCCATTTTCAACAAGCATGAGTAGCAATGACAAAAAACAAAGAAATGCTTGGTTGATCGCTTGCAGGGCGACTCTATCTCTTAAATTGTACATACAAACACTGGTTAATACTTGCTAGCCCCAACTTAGTAAAAACTTAATATTTGAATACCAATCACAGGGCTAAAGAAAGATTGGCGCTTACTTCGTTATTCCTTTAAAAATATATATATTCGTACTCAACTTGATGAGCTCCAAAGAATGATACCGACCGACACGATGAGTTACAAAAAAAGGTTTCAGCCCTATATGAGACCACATCTAAAATATATTTGTACATAATTTTATTAGTCGATATTCGGATTTAGGACAAGGGAATACATGATATATGAAATTTTTAAGTCTGTCTTATTCCGTTGATGAGCAAGACGCCCGTGAGCCCTAAAAAACGCTCATGTAAAAGTAATGAAGGTTTTAACTAGGTATTTTCAATTGAAACAGAATATCATGGAGAAGGTAAAATCCAGTAAAGAATTTGATACTTGATAGAAAGTATTTATCAGATACTTAATCAATAATGGAATTTATGTTCACGGCTATGATTATTCATTGTGTACTATGATTATTCGATGTTCTCAAATTGTATACAAGTAGGTATACAATTTGAGAACATCGAACATTTTCTGTGTTAAGAAAAATATGCTCAGCAGCAGCATATCAACGGGTACAACTTCTCGGCGAACCAAGGACGCTCCGTGAAGCCTGTTAATGTCCTAAGATACTTCTGAGCTTATGGATGGAGCTGGGTTGGTTGGAAGTCTAGCTAACTCGAAAAACCTTATCCTCTTATGCGGAAACAGGAGCCCAAGAACCTAACCTATTAATAGGACGGATCAATAGCTACTCGAAAGAGAAGATAACGTCAAAGACTTATTTATGAAACAAACACTTAATATAGTACACACAACTAACATACTTGTAATCAACTTATATATATGACTATTGGTAACCTTGAAAAACAGCATATTAGTAATCATTATCGCTAGAAGAAATAAACCACATCTTGTTTCCGTGATATCTATTCCAAATTAAAAGTTCTAAAAAAGGTAATATTTAACAAACCACAAAAAGAAGGATGGCGACACAGGGCCCAGCTATAACAGGACTTTGTATCCATGCTATATAAAATAAACTTTAAAATATAATTTTATGCAAAGTTATTTCATACGAGTCGTACATTTTTAGAAGTCAGGAATGAAGAATTTGTAGAACATGTTTTTTTGGAATAAAAGCACTGGGCCTCAAAATGTATGGAACGACGCCATTGTTTTTTTAAATAATACTGAAAGTTCTATTTAGGGTGAACCTTGAACCAATGTTATAATTACTGAGTTATTCAGTTGTTGGTTATAAAAAAAATATATAATAAATATTTTGATAAAAGGGTGTGGCAAAAAGACTTTAGGAAGCCCTGTTTTGTTATTACTGTACAATTTAAAAAATAATTTTGATGGAAAATATGTCACTAGATAAGCTTGTCAAGATAATTGCTTCGATTCCAGGGTGGCCGACTAGTCTAAAAGTAAACCTAAATGAAACTGTCACACTCACTCATATACTAGATTGTGTGTGTACAAGTGAGCAGGATGTTTCGTTTAGCAACGCCACTATAAACGTAAAAAAAAGAAAATTTTAGCTAGTTTTATTTTAAGAGGGAACTATGAAGAAGCTAATATGATGAAAGTGGTTTCTCTGTCTACCCCCTCGGGGATTATGGACGCGAGAGTTATGCTATGCTATTTATTTTATGTAGAATTTAATAATATATGTACCTTTAAGGATAAGGTGTAATCAATGGATTAACATTGAAAATAATTATGTAACTTTATGAGCAATTAACTGCTGGGTAACAATCAACTACTGCTTGTTATTGACCAGTGGGTCAATTACTATATTTAGTTACAATTAGTAAGATTTTATGTTGGCTACAGTACAGTACAAATAAAGTAGCTGTACCCGACAGTGATATTTAGTTATGTCAAAGTCAAATACTTTTATTGCAAGTAAGTACCTTAAAGAATATTTTACAGACACTTTTAATGTACCACCGCTTCATAAGGTTGCTACGTAAGTATCTAATTTAAAACAGTCTATATTAATGTTAATTTAGACTGTTTTAAATTATTATACAACATAAGTATTTTTATAGAAAATTATTGTCAGACAATTTGGGATTAAAACAAAACAATAGATGAATATTCACATTTTAACCTACTCTACAATCTATTAAGTAGATTTATATGCTGCTTCATTTATGTAGTATGCCTTATATTTTTAAATATTATTCTAAGGAGAAAAATATTTTTCAATATACGGTCACTTATGCAATTACATTAATATAAAAAATATTTTTTTTTAATGTCGACTTGAATTTTTACAAAACCTATTTGTGGCAGATGCAATAAGGATCTAAAACCGTACCAATTTCAGATTTATAGGTCAAATAGATCAAAGTTATAAAGATGAAGGTCATTCTACCGATATTACCTACCATCAAACAATATGGGTGTCTATAACAGAGATAATACCGAGAATCTTAAAATAAATTATACTTTAAAGGATTGGAATTGATTTGATTTATTCAACAAGGAAAACATTTTTTAAATAGGTTTCTGGGCTTGATTCAATCAAGGACATTCAAAATATTTTTCAAATTATTACTGCTATTAAAGAATGAAGGACAACATTGTGATAAAATTTTAGTGGTTTATGTCCACTTGTCCAGGATGTCAAATGAAGAAAGCAATGTCACCACAACTCAATGAATCTGCTAAGAAAGTCATTTGTTCTGTGTGGTTAATGTTTAAATCAGTAATTATTCTTAGTAATATAAAAAAATCTGATGATTTATAACGATCATAATTAGAGAGACATTAGAATTAAAAGCTCAAAATTTCATAACACAGGATGTATACAAGTTAATAAGTAAATAATGTCTAGATAACCATTTGACCCCATGGCGACACATACCCCTCTGACAATAATCAAAGATTACATAGCAAAATAATCGTTATAATACTGTAGCTACTCAATCTGTCGGATTGACTGTCACAATGCATTAAATGTTTCATACTTGGAAACTACCCTATTATGACAATTTATATCCCTTTTTTACATGTTTCCTAGTCATAACAAATTAATTTCACGTTGACATTGATTTTTCCTTTCTAGGTGCAAAATATTGTTACCTTAAGTATTTATTTTCATGAAATTTTAGTGTTAAACATATGTGTTAAGCAGGATAAACATATGTGATACTAGCGTGTGAAGCAAAGTGGACCAATACATCCATGTGTTTTGTTTAAAGAAATTGCTTATTTTGCTAATGAACTAGATAACTGAGTCGGAAATGTTTGAGAGACGACAGAATGTAAGTTTTATTATTAATTATGTTATGATTATGCTGCTTTTACAGAGGAATTTAAACCAGTATGTATGTATTTTTGTGTAGTAGAAAATTGAAGCAGCTATAAGGTGTACTTACTTATTTATCAAGAGTTTAGCAGCATACATAATATTGATTGATATTTTACTTGTTTGCTTGCTCATCATAATTATGGTTATCAGAGTTGTTCAGCCGGTACAGACTGCTTAACATGCTCTCCGAGGCACGGAGAACTTAGATGAAATAACTTTTATAATTTATATAAATGATATTTTCTTAAGGTGGGGATACAAGTGGACCACTCAGAATTTACTTTTAAAGAGATAAGGCTGACAAGCAGACTTATTGATAAGTTGCCAGTTGGATGCAGTAACATGAGTATGAAAAGGGCAAAAGAATGTATGTATTTCTGTAATTTATAACCTGATTTTTTTAATGACCATTTAACCCACATTTGACACTGATCTCACCTGATGGCAAGCGACGATGAGATCGACGATGGAGCATGTGGGTTCAGTAAATGCCTATTCACTCTGGCCTTGAAGATCCCAAGGTGCAGGCCATTCCATACCTTAGCGGGACACATAATGAAGAAGAAGTAAATAAGTATATATGTGCCTATTCATTCACTCTGACCTGAAAAGTTACCATACATTAGTTGTATGGTTCTCTATTTATTTTCTATACATACATTGTAAGAGAATAATAAAAATTAAATAGAATAGGATGTGTTTTATCAATTGAGTGCCCAAAGGTGTTTAAAAGTTAGATTTAATTCTCACCAAAAACAATAAATGTACAGGTTCAGGTTGCTATTTTGATGGCTAAGTCAACTGATATTTTAACCTGAAGAAACATTGAATGTCAATGAGTTGAATAAAAGCCAGATAGTGGCCACATTAAATTCAGGCATACTTTAGCAGAAAACCATACACATAAATTTTAACATGGACAGGGTAAATTTTAACAGGACAGGTAGTTAAAATTATATTGACAGCAAAAACTAAATTAATAAAGGCTCACTGGTTGGTTATGGTTTGATTTTTGGACAACAGCTTAGCTAATTAATGTTTTCTATAAACAAGAGCAAGAGAAAAAAGAGGTAGACAGACCATTCAGACGCTGGGATGACGAAATAGCGGAAATAGATGGTAGGACGTGGACTACGGTGGCTTTGTCTGGAGGCACGAAGATAGAACTTTCTACCGTAGAATATGTAATAGTATGTAAGTAAACAATATCTGAAAAGAGGCTGTAAAATACATATAAACGATATTTCGTGTTTTCCTACTAAATGTCAGCAGTTTTTAAAGTACGAGGTTATCATCACATACTTGTTTTATGTTACTTATCAAAACAACCAAGATCGAGTACAGCCTGGTCAGTTCTGACTCGAATTCGAGAATTCATTGACTGCTTGACTGCATTCCCTACACCCACTCACTATCTACCCACGCACAACCAATTCAAAAATGCATCACGTTTTCACTATTAGAACATGAAGTTACTGAAATAACGTTTGGTTTACTAACAAAACGCTATCTTTGACGGTTTCTTCGACGGAGAACGGAGAAAAGAAAGTCAGCCATTATCGCGCACGCGAGTCGATAAACGGAAGCCATTCCGATTTTACGCCACGCAGTCCTTCCTAATTATCCAATTGCCTAAACCATGTTGAAGCTTACCTTATTAAAGCCAATCTCTCGAGTAAAATGCAATCCTTTAGTATAGAATCCACGTTCAATAGACACTTGCACCACTTCACACTTTATTCTTTGTATGAATTCACTGTTGATATTTCTAATGAAAACACTTATCACCACGATGTACAGCATATATCACAACATTATACATATAAAAACACCTACCGAGCACTAGAATCCGTTTCAAAAAGTAAAACAGCCCGTTTCACAAGAAGCCGACGACAAGAGCATCAGTCTTCATACATTGCCGTGGAATGATTTTGGATTCGCTTTTCGAACAAGTCTAGGCGTGACTGACGACGGAAAAGACCGAAGGCGTCCGAATCGGAAACATGTACACAATTTGACGCTAGAGGCAGCACTATCTACGGCTGCGTTCTGAATTAATTTTACACTATGGTTCTTCCATTCTTCGTTTATTAAATTTTTATTTACGCTGGCAACACCTTAAGGAAAGAATGAACGAAATATAAATCGAATTAGGCTGTACACATACATGCATTCAAAAACAATCATCATTTTTCATCATATAATTTCTTTTTTTCATTTTGAACTTGGTAATTTATTTGTTAAGTAAAAGTAAAATACACTTTATTGCACAAATAGAAAACAATAAACAATGCAGTAGTGTGTGCGTGTGTGCAATTTATTTGTGTAGCCGTGTGTGCAATGCATAATGGTCAAAGAATGAATATAGGTTGCGAATGCCGATTGACATTCATTTGTATAATTTTTTTATCTGTGTTAGTTTAGAACAGCTGTCATTGCCATTGTTGGTAATGGTGGAAAGTTGGTTTAGAGGATTTTACACTTTTTGATTTAAAAAAATTAATAATGGCTTCAAGCATGTTTAAATTAACTTCTAACCTATATTGTACATCTAAAACCATCCGTACCGCAGTAAATCATCGCCGTCATGTCGGCTCTGCGCGTAGTTTCTCTACTACAAATGTCATTGCGGTAAGTTGCATAATCGATTACATATTATAAACAGTCGTATTCCTCTCACATCCAGCGATTTACCTTAATTATAAGTAACACAAGTGTCAGTTCTTTCACTGATTGACCACTACCTTCTTGAGTGGCCTTTGTGTACAGAAACAGTACTAAGAAAGCGATTAAGTCGACCACCGGCCTGTATTTGTTTAGATTTTTCGTTCCCTCTGTGATTACTACTAGGCCCTACTACTAATACTAATAGGGTCGTGTTCGAAAATACGGAATTATTCCCCGGAGTAATACTGGTCGTGTAATAGGATGGGCAAAACAGTCCAATGTAAAAAAAAAGGATATTTTCAATTTTTACCAATCGAAACCGCCAAACAGTAACTTTGATTGCCGCTAAAATAATGCCACTTGTTTCTTAATACCACAAATATATGTAGTAGTTTATTACGCACCTGTCAGAGTGAAAATAACTCCCTTAAAATGTTGCTGAGAGTAATCACTATTTTTCACCTGAGGGTTTTCAAACGCGGTTTAAGCAGCCCATAGTCAGATTTGGCAGACATTTTTAAGGTTAACTGAATCTTACATACACCTACCTAAATTCATAGAAGAGAGAAATATCAGAACAGATCTAACATGGTTCTAAGTCCCTCCTAGCCTTTGTGCATGGAGCTAAATTATGTCAAACACAGTTTTAGTGCCTCCTTTGAAATATTTTGCACAGTAACTGCAATAGAAATATAAACATCTTTACACCTTGCTTAGTAAGATAGACTAAATATGAAGGTAATTTTCTCTGGAAAGAAAGAGCAGTGATGTAGATATTTTGCTGGTAATTACTACATAACTAGTCAGCTTTATTAATGTTTGTATACAGTTGATGTTTACATGATTAGTTACTTTATGGTGTTGATTCTAGTTTGCATTTGCTAATTCTGTTTAAATGCAAACATTATCATAAATTCGGTAAGATAAATCTATGGTTATATTTGCATAAATCCTCAGTGGCAAAACCCGTTATCACACTTCATATTCCCCCCACTTATCCATATCTCCCTGATACATCTGTCCCAATCAAACTTTAATAATGTTTTCCAATAGAAATGGGGGACAATGTAAACAAACCTTTCAGTCCATATTTCTCCACAAACTTTTCACAATAGACAATCAAACACGGATTAATTCACGCGATATTAACTTTTTGGTGTTCTAAAAGCATTTAACGATGTTAATATTCATAAAAACTAGATATTTCATTAAAATTTCAAATTATCTTTGCAATTGAGATTGTTATGTATGACATACAATTTTATCTTGTCGAAACTCTACATTGCCTTTGAAAGTCAGTGATGTTCCTAGAATAAGCTACATTATATTGATACCTCTGTGAGAATAAGTAAATAAATTAATAAGGTTTAATTCAAGGTTTTTTAAAGTCTAATAATGCATTGCAGAATTTGGTTTATTTTTGAACAAAATGGTGAGTGCCAACTTAGCACTTGTTCTTAGTCTTTCGTGACATGTACGCGTACTTTTGGCGCAAATTGGTCCGGAAAAGTGGCAGATTCTGATGATATGTATAAAGAAAATTAATTATTTTATTATTTTTTATTATTAATCTATCTATCCCATTACTAGTGCATTCATCAAACCATCGACAACCCCAATATGGCGGATTGTTTTCATAGTCCACAAATTCTATCGGAATACATTTTACATTCCCATTTTTCAGACGGTTGCTGAAAAGCAGAATGGGCAATATTCACATTATTTTATTTTATAAATCTGTTTATTAAACTGTTAATAATCCACACAAAAATGTTGATTTTTTTTATTACGTTTTATCTTAGAAAAATATATTTAAAGTTTCGATATTGGCTACATCAATTCAAACGGGCAGCCATTTCCCGCGCTGCTTGTGACGTCAAAGTTTATTTAAACAAAACTGAATTCATTATAATTGTCACTGAATATATCGGTTTTTACCAAGTTTTACGCTTAAACACTGAGTTGACACAAATAAACTTGATAAATCCAATAAATTACGTAAGCAACATACTAAAACATTAGTTTTCATGAACTTTGACGTCACGAAGCGCATTTCAATTTTTTGAGTTAGGTTTAGTTTATGCAAAAATATTTGTCAAAAAACCATGAAAATTTTAAAATCTACTTATCTAAATAAAAATATAAGTAGGTGCTTATTATTTTTGTTGAGGCCAATAAATATAAAAAAAATAGTATCAAATTTTTCAATATTATATGCATATTCCCTCATGCACTTTGTACTGATACTGAACTTCTGAACCATTTTCCTTTTTGTTGCAACATAGATTAGTTTCTTAATTAACAGTTACCTAATTTATTAAAATAAAATCAATTTTTTAATAGTTTTGTTTGGAATTAGTTGGAGAAACCTACATAATAACATTCTATCCAAAGAGATTATTTAAAAAAAAAGTAATTTTATGCAATTGTTACCTAATGATACCCATTTTAACACGAGTGCTAGTTTTTAAAGCGAGGCGGAGCTGAATTTCTAATAGCACGTGATAAAATTTTAATTTCTAAACTCTGAGTTCATTCAGCATATCCAGGATATTGTGCTAGGAATATACGAAATTAATGCTATTATTCACATTCATCTATTTAGCACTAATCTAAATACTTTTAGTTTAAGTTCTGGTTCAATTATTCGGATCAGAATATTTGCATTTTCAACTATTTTTCTAAGAAATTGTAAATGTTAGTTTGTTCAACTTCGTTAAAGAAGCTCTAAAAATTTATTTTTTTAATAAACAAATGATTCGGTTAATGTGTTTATTAAACGACTTGAGAACAATATTTTTAACTTGTTTATTTATAAACTTAGATAAAAAATAAACAGATAACTCTTTCCTAGCTTGGTTACTGTGGCACATTGCAATAAATTATGTAAATTACGACCAATATTGAACAGAGTATGTGAATTGATAACACTTTATCATTGTTTATTTTAGATGCCTTATCAATATGGTAAAATACTGTGTTCGTCAGTGGTCCCGCAAACGCCGGAGCGAACGGTGGCGCGATAAAACGTTTATAAAGTTCTTAGTAACCGTTTTATAGCCAGTAGAGGGGATACCGGTTTCCGTAGCCTTTCATTCCACAACGTGGCCTGTCGTTTTGCTTCCATTTGCGTCAAGTCGAGCTTAGAATAGCGGTCCAGTCGCCGTTTTAATTACGATCTTTTTTGTCAGTCACTAGCCAATCTCCTTAGTATTAGAAAAGTAACTGGTTGCACTATTTTTAAAAGTAAATTCATCTCGATTGCTGTCAGCTCGGGTGCCAAAATTATTTGTATTATATTTTTTTGGATATATTTTGTAAATTTTTGTGTTGTTTCAAATGCACTACAATATGGCTTCGTGTACCGTTTGTCTAAATCCCGATGGGAAGCCGGTGATAATGGTAAGTTTTAATAACATTCTATAAATGTTATGTAATGTTTAACGTTATTCGACAGGCAGTCACCTTGATTCAGTTTACACAGAAATGTTATTTATGGTAGGTACTTGTTATACGAGACATTATACGTATTTATGTTAAATTATGCAGTGATATGACTAAAACTCGTTTAAAACTTGATGAATTCTAAAAATATAGGAATTATTTTCGTAAACAACTTTAATACCTACCGATTTAAGATTCAGCGGCGGCTACGAGCAAACTAGATAAAATCTTCGTTGACGTCCAAAAGGTCACGTTGAGGATTCAATATGAAATATTATTGTGTAGGTACTCTAACAAAAATAGCAGACATAATCGATGCCCTATAAGTTAACAACTCATTAATGTATACTATATGTATGTACCTATATTATTTTTTATACTTAATACAAAGTATTTTTCAATGTTACGAGTATGTATAGTCAAGTCACAGTGCATAGACACTATTGCTGAATTCTCCTGAAATTTCATACTAAGTATATTTGTCATGATATAGCAAATTTTCAAATAAAATTTTCCTAAAAATTTAAGATAATTATAATAATTTGCAAAAATTTCAAAATTGAAACGTTGAGAATATTTCAATGTTAGAAAATACTCTACAATTTGAGCACGAGTAAAAGTTATTAGAACATTAATGTGACATCATTATTATTTCTTTGTATACTTTTGTATTGTGTACTTGCTGTATTGTGTATTTGCTGTATTGTGGTGTTTACAGTGCTAAATACATGTTTTTCAATTTTTCTGTGAGTAACTTCGGGTAATTTATGTGGTAACAGGATTCTTATTCCGATATCTTCTGATCTTATTAACCAAATGGCTTGTAAATGTTATAGAGAAAAGAAAAAGACACCATGGGCGAGCTGGACGTGCCTGAGGACAAGCTGTATGGCGCGCAAACTGTCAGGTCCATCATGAACTTCCCCATTGGAGGCATTGAGGAGCGGATGCCGGTAAGATATTTTTTTTCAATTTTAGGTTAAGGAAACCAGGACCTGGGAGCTTATTACGGTTCTTTCATGACATGGTATGGTGTGTGCTAAATAGAAACGGCGCTATACCGGCGCGATAGCGCTTTCTCTTCATTCATTCATTGATAATATCATTTGATGGTTTTGAGAACATAATAGTTCTACAGGTGATGCACCTATGGTAAGTGGTCGCCTATTAGAGACTTCTGTACTACTGGCGGGTTATTGGTGCATTTCCGGAGTTGTTATTTTTACATCGTGAAGAAAAGCGAGAACAGTAAAGTTATAAAAACCGAGCTAAATCGGCTTAAAATTAGCCTGAATTACCACTAAGGCATAGCAGTGTCAGTACTGAGAAGAATCCCTTGTGCGAATCGCTTTAAAGTGATGAGAAAATCTAGTGGGTAGAATAGGAATACCTATTCCAAATTCCAATATACTATAAAATAACGACCGTTTTCTCGTGGACCCACTAAATTGTCCCACCTTATTTCTCGTAGTCCCACTGCTTCATATGTTTATGAATTATTATTTATCTTATTCTCCTACATAGAGACTCATTTTACCAGTGTTCTATAATAACAGGACGCTAGTAATTTTTTAACAGTTGACGTAATAGGCTTGAACAATCTTGACCAATTTCGATTTGGACGAAACGCGTTTTGGATCTACTGCTATGTAATAATTTAGTCGGTTTTCACACATTGCTCCCGTGTGGTGGACCAGCCCTATCACGCACAAAAATAGCCAACCATAGATACTAACATACAAATCTATTGTTTGTGAAACTTCCATCGAAACGAAACCCTGTCAATGTCCTATGTCATTATCTTATGCAACTTTATTATTCATTCTGTTCGCGTTCTGAATGGCTACACCAACCATATATTTTGTCAAATATCAACCTTATTGCAACAGACACAATATGGTAATTGACCTCGTGATTGTTACATGGAAAGTACAAATTGTAAAATGTGTTGTGAAAACTTACAATTGTTGTCATTGTTTGGAATACTTGTGTTTAGGCTCGGACAACACGACGACGACGGCCCAGCGACGGTACCGGTACCGGCCGTATAGTCGACTGCATTCAAACTCATGCGTTGCGCTCAAGCCGCCCCGGTTCCAAGTGGAACCGTTGTACGTGTAGTCGACAGCTCATTTTTGTTTGAGTTTATATGAAGCACCGGTACTGGAACCGGCCGAGGAACCGTCGTCGTGTAGTCCGGGCCTTCTGCCAAAGTAAAATGATCCAACTGTGCGTTCGCGTACTTATAAAGATCAATGTTTTTTAGATGTTATAAATTAATTGAATTCTAGTCGCCCTATACATATTATAACAACAACAAAAAACCTTTCTCAAAGTATAGCAGATTTCTGCCAAGAGAGGCACATTACCTATCATACCAATATAATTATCTAAGAAACCGTAACTTTATTCAACATTATTTATTTTATTTTCAGTTCCCTGTCGTTGTTGCTTTCGGTATCTTGAAGAAAGCCGCTGCTAAGGTCAACATGGAGTTTGGTCTCGATAAGAAGATTGGTGGGTTCAACAACAACACTTAAGTATAATCACTAATTTTCAATTTCAAGTATTTCGAAGGGATAAAATTGTGTTACACTTCCTCAATTTCTAATATCTATGGAAAGTATGAATTAGATCCGCGTTTGACCACAATCTCACCCGTTGGAAAGGGACAATGATGCCGAGGAAGGCCTAATATAGATAGGCCCAGTGCAGGTTATAAGTACCATGCCTTTCGGCCTCGGGCCTCTTCCACTTTTTACCCTACGTCGTCAACTCACCCGTCAGCAGGGCGAATAATACTTCTTTTTCTTTTTTCAATCATAGACGCATTCTTTTTTTTTCTTTATCGACGTGATACGTAACCGCTCCAAATAGGTTGCTTGTGCTAGGATTGGTCCACCGCAATGGTCCAAATTAAGAAGTCGATCCGGCAACGGCGCGCCGCTTGCACCTGTCTCATGCCCTATCCCAATGGATAGGGCATGAGACAGGCGCAAGCGGCGCGCCGTTGCCGGATCGACTTCTTCCTGAAAAAGATGTACAATATAACATAAAACACAGATGGAGCAGAGCCCCACCCTGATGGATGGAAAAATAAAGGGAATGACTCAATAGTCATTCCCTTTATTTTTGTGTTTTATGTTACACTGTACATCTTTTTCAGGTCCTAGAGCACCTAGTGGTGCATAGGGCTGAGACAATATTCTTCCACCGCGTTCTGTCCGATGCCGCAGATTCTATGGTTTCCTAGGATAATTTAGTCGCTTCCAGGTCTTTTTGAAGACTACATTTCCATGTCCCTGGTCCTTCCGCGTTTGCGAGATCCTCCTGTAGGTTCCCAGTTCAAGGAGGCGTAGGCGATGCTTTTAGGGCGACGTAAGATTTCCGGATCACCAATCATTTGCTACGGCAGATCTGTTCAGATAAAGGTCTTTTCACAGATTAATGTTAGAGATACATAGTCATTATCTATTTGAAACGCTTTTCAGCGGAGGCCATCATGCAAGCGTGCGAGGACGTCATTTCTGGAAAATTGTACCGAGAGGGACACTTCCCTCTCGTCATCTGGCAGACTGGATCCGGCACGCAGTCTAACATGAACACCAATGAGGTAAGTACTGCAAATAATCGAGTAATTGTACAGATCACGGCACATAAGTTGAACTAAAATGGCGGATGGGCAGTGACACATTTCGGGTCTCAAACGAAGTGCGGTATGAGGTGCGACGCGAGCCACCGACGCTCCAAAGCAGAAAATTTAAAGAAGCCTAAGTTTTTGCTTTCTGACAATCAAGATTTAATATATGGTCTTTGAGTAAATTTTTATACAAGAGATAGATAGATAGAAACACTTCGTATTGTACACAAAATCAGGAAAAGTAAAAACTACAGGAATAATGACACGATCTGTACAAAGGCGGCCTTATTGCGGCCAAGAGCCTACAATTGTAATGGTTTTGGCCAAGCCAAGAGTATTTGTCGTGCAACAGACCCAGTGCGAATTGCTGGATTACAAATTCTTTAAAGATTTTTTATTTCTCAGCCAAGCAAGTCTTATCTTATCTATCGAGCTTTACTTATGTTATGTATTAAAATTATATAAACTAATAAATAATAGGTAACCTATTAATAATTCTTCTATCGCCTAGGTTGCCTAGGAGAGATCGCTCTAAGGCCGCCTTTGTACACCTATTCTATGTTTCCTTTCCTATGTAAATTTATTGTGTGCAATATAGTATTAATCTATCTATCTATCTCCTCTGTACATTATCCTACCGCCTTTAAAAGTAATCACATGAACATAAACCATTTTAACAATTCCAGGTTATCGCTAACCGTGCCATTCAAATTCTCGGCGGTAAACTCGGCAGCAAAGATCCAGTACATCCCAACGACCACGTGAATAAGTCTCAGAGCTCCAACGATACGTATCCTACTGCTATGCATATTGCTGTAGCAATGGAGCTCAGGGACAGGCTGATGCCGGGACTCGTCGTCTTGAGGGACACTCTGGAAGCCAAGTCGAAGGATTTCGAAAAAATCATCAAGATTGGCAGGTTTGTACAGCATAAAAAGAAAATTTAGGTGCACAAGGGATCCACCGAGCGGGCCCAGTGCTGTTTGGTGGATTTCACACGCCTTCGGAAACTTTTTGATTTCCTCAGACATGGTTTCCTCGCGATGTTTTCCTTCAACGTTAGATAGAGAAGTCGGTAAATGTACGTAAATCTTCGAATTAATAAATAAATAAAATCTTACAGCATTAACAAGGATTCTAATGATACATTAGGTTTTGGCCAGCCATCGGACATGTTCCAACAGAATACCAGCGCTGTAGGCATTTTTGTCTGCAGCAATAAGCTGAGTTGAGGCCTTTTTCACAACAACAGCAGACCATCAGACATGATTTCAATATGTTTACCTTTAACTACATAATTATTTTATCATAATTATAACTGTTTCGGTCATTGCTGTGTGTGAAATAAACGTATTACTTACTTACATTGTCATACATGATGGCGAGAACAGACGAGCAAACGGGCCATCTGATGGAAAGTGGTCACCGTCGCCCAAAGTCATCTCGCCTCACTGTCAAGCTATTAGTAGGTTTTAGATGCGCTGCTAACCTTAGATGGAGAGCCTCATGTGCCGGTAATTACACTGGCTCTCTTATCCTTGAAACCGAAACACAGCAGTGCACTGTTTTGCGGCAGAAATAGGTAAAAGGGCTTTTCAGAATCATACCACGTAAAAATGTGCATGTATTGTACCTACTCATAAAAAGTTTTGCTCGTAAAACATTTGGCTGAATTATGTATTCATCATCATCATCGTGGGTTCTTCGAAGGTGAATCAGCAAAATTACTGTCGGCGGAAATTGGTTTTTTACTCGTACGACGTCTATAACAACAGTGAATTACTCGCCATCTCGTTTTATATTTAATCTATTCGATTTCAACATTAATTTATTATTTCTAACATTAGAAAAATAAATGAAAAAATACCTATTTAATTTTGAATACTTCATCTTACTAACATCTTATGTAAATATTATTCTGTATTTATTAGTTTGTTTTTATATCTACCTATATTCTTTAATAACCGTTTTTTTTTATTTGCTTACCTTACCTTCTGTCTTGTAATAACTTCTTCTGCCCGAAGGTTGTCTGAATGAGATCGCTCTTAGCGATAAGGCCGTGTGAATTCTACATTCGACCTCAAGCTATATATATTTGTATGGCAGTTGGAATTATACACAATAACAGTAGGTACTGCGATATGTCACAACCAAATATCCAGGTTTCTTAGCCATAGTATACCATCTGAGAATATTATTATAATATTATTTACGAAAAGAAAATAAAAACGAAGACCAAAAAAAAACGGCCGTATGAAAAATAAAGATACTCATAATTGGGTTAACCCACATACACATCCACCTCACACAACATAACACTCACACTCACACGCATCTTTCCCACATGCACACACTCTTTTATACATCTCACACATACTAGATATTAATTTAATATACTTGCTAATCTAAAGACCTTTATTTTATCCTCAGTACCCTATGTAATTAAAGCATTAGAGATGGTGAGTGCTGAAAACCAGTGCTGGCATGGGTCTTCGTACTCCGGAGTCCATGCCGGCAACAACTGAGCAATTCGCCATTTGCCGCCACCGATTCATATAGCAGATATATATAGTAGTAGTGCATAGGTTAATGTATAATTAGTTATAGTTATTATTATAGTTACTATTATAGTTAAGTGATTGATTTGTACCTTATGGTGGGCAATAAAGTTTTCTTATTCTTATTCTTATTCTGTCAAAAACCTTCGATTACATCTCAACCTTATGCTTGCGTTATTGATACATTTGATTCTCAAATTTTGACGTTTTGGCAGGTAGGCAGGTTGACCTGGTTTTTTTTTTTTTTCGTACTGATAATTGCTGTTGGTCCTAATGACCTTTACAGCTTCACCGGGTTTTTTGGGGCGAGCGCTAAATGCGCTCCAGCCTAGAGGAGGACTTAAAAACTACTATAAGAAGCGACTGTAGTTTTTAAGTCCTCCTCTAGGCTGGAGCGCATTTAGCGCTCGCCCCAAAAAACCCGGTTGACCTGGGTCGACTGTACTTTGCTTTTGCGTCCACAATGTTTCTGTGCAATAAAGTGTATTTTACGTTTACTTTACTTACCTTACTTCTATCCACAGAACTCACATGATGGACGCCGTACCTCTAACCCTGGGCCAAGAATTCAGCGGCTACGTAACGCAACTGACGTATGGCATCGAGCGAGTTTGCACTACTTTGCCGCGTCTGCACTACCTCGCACTCGGCGGTACTGCTGTGGGCACAGGATTGAATACCAGGATCGGCTTCGCTGAGAAATGTGCTGCCGAGATCGCCAGCCTTACTGGTACTACTAAAAGTTACCGATATAGCTCATTAACAGACAGAACTTTTTGAAGCACGAACGAAAATTTGATAGTGATTTGTTACCGATAAAAGAAAACATAGATAAATTGTGTAGTCCGTATCTAATAACTAAATTTAAAATTTAAAAACCCCCTACTGACTTACCATTGTGGAGAACCCCTTACTTTTTCCTGGACAACACCAGGTCCTTGAGGTTCCAAATGTAGGAAGGTCTGTAAGACCATGGGGTCCAAAACATTTTTGTGCTCAAGCTTGAACCATCTAGTTATACCGTTCCAGAGATCCCATCAGACTTCTTGGAAACCAACGGGTCCAAATCATTTATACATACATAATTCTCATGTCCATAATCCCCGAGGAACCACCTTATTCATAGGTAGTTCCCACTTTTCACCGTAGATCATCCATTCTACATGAAGATGTACGTACGCAAGTAAAATCTTACCCTTGTTAATAATATATTCTCTATTCCACAGGAATTCCCTTCGAGACAGCACCAAACAAATTCGAAGCCCTGGCCAGTCACGACGCGATGGTGGAAGTTTCTGGAGCCCTCAATACAGTCGCCGTATCAATCATGAAGATTGTGAACGACATTCGATTCCTCGCATCAGGACCCAGGTGCGGTCTAGCTGAGCTATTACTGCCTGAGAACGAGCCAGGTTCCTCTATCATGCCTGGTAAGTACCCTTAACGTTCTAAAGGCGCGGTTACATATGGTCGTTGACCGATTCGGCGACCGACCTCCGGTGGACGTCTTACGTACATCATCAACATTTACAATTTCAATTTCACACATAAAAAATTAAATTATTAAAATTAATAAATAAGTAAAAATCATTCATTACTTACAAGGTCAATTTAATATAAAATAGAATCGGTCACTGACCGCCGTTGTTTACACTTGGTCGTTGGCCGAAGTCGTTCACCGTCATTCGCTCGATGACAACCTAGTGATACTGACTTCACCGAATGCGGCCAACGACTTGTAATTGACATATAGCCGGTGGTCGCCTGCTGTGACCGCCCAGACGGTCGGTCAACAACTACATGTAACCGCGACTTAAGTCATATGTACATTTTCCATACAAAATGCGACGGTTTATTTTCAGTAAGTAAATAAAACAGAACTTTCAGTGTAAAAACGTGTTTTTTAAACCATATTTATTTGCATCTGACCAGGAATATAAATCTCTGTCAAGAGGGCGTCATTGGTACTTTTATGGTCTGTGAGGAGTTCGCTATGTAAAAATATAGTTCCATTTAATTCCGTAATAATATTGCGAGGGTTTTTATATCCCAGGTTAGAGTATGGCCGTCTTGCGCCAGCTGCCAACTCTTAGATTAAACACTAACACTGCAATCTATTTTGTATGAAAAGCACAGACAATTTGGCAGCTAATCCAGGGTTAAATGTTACCGCAAAAGAAAATGCATAACGTTCTTTTCATCATCATTACAGGCAAAGTGAACCCTACACAGTGCGAATCTCTAACCATGATCGCCGCACAAGTCATGGGCAACCACGTGGCATGTACCATCGGAGGCAGCAACGGTCACTTTGAGCTCAACGTGTTCAAGCCCATGATGGTGGCAAACGTGTTGAGGTCTATCAGATTACTCGGTAAGTAGAACTCAATGTGAATCAACCATATGGACTGCACCATTGGAGGCAGCAACGGTCTCATTGAGCTCTACGTGTTCAAGCCTGTGATGGTGGCAAATGTGTTGAGGTCTATCAGACTACTCAGTAAGTAGAACTCTATGTCAAGCAAACATATGGCCTGCACCGTTGGAGGCAGCAACGGTCACTTTGAGCTCAACGTGTTCAAGCCCATGATGGTGGCAAACGTATTGAAGTCTATCAGACTACTCGGTAAGTGGAACTCACAATATGAATCAACCATATGGCCTGCACCGTTGGAGGCAGCAACGGTCACTTTGAGCTCAACATGTTCAAGCCCATGATGGTGGCAAACATATTGAGGTCTATCAGACTACTCGGTAAGTGGAACTCACAATATGAATCAACCATATGGCCTGCACCGTTGGAGGCAGCAACGGTCACTTTGAGCTCAACATGTTCAAGCCCATGATGGTGGCAAACGTATCGAAGTCTATCAGACTACTCAGTAAGTAATAGTAAGCATTTAGCAAAATCTGTTTCCCAAATTCAAGTTTAATAATTATATTAGACAGGGTAAGAATAATAAACATACATACATTCATACCTTCACGCTATGTCCCATTTGGGGAAGGCAGAGATAACGGAGCGGCACGGATCTCTGTCTTTGCATGCTTTTCTTGTTTCCTCTATAGTCACGCGAAGTTTCACGCATGCTGGCTGTTGTGATCATCTGCAAATAATACACTATTTCTAGCATTAACAGGATGTATAAACATTATGCTATTCCAACTATAGACGCAGTTACATATAGTCGTAGACCGCTTCGGCGACCGACCTGCGGTGGACGACCTATGGTTACCGACCTCCGTCGTTTTCACTAGGTCGTTGGTCGAAGTCGTCCAACGTCATTCCCTCGATGACAAGTGACAGTTTGACGTTCGACGAATGCCGCATGTTGTGACCACGGTTGTGTCATCGGTCGATGATGTATAAAAATTATGCCAACTCTAGTTTAATTTTTATTCCCTGTTCCAGGCGATGGCTGCCAAGCGTTCAACAAAAACTGCGCGGTCGGCATCAAGGCGAACGAGAAGCAAATCGCAAAGATAATGCGCGATTCGCTCATGTTGGTCACAGCGCTCAACCCACACATCGGATACGATAAGGTAAAGTTTATTTAGCCCTGTAAACACCAGAATATAGAACACAATACAGAAGTATACAAAGATTAATACATGCAGCACAAAACATCTGGTGTGGTACAGTGCCAAAAAGGGTACACCAGCTCAGCATAATGCTGAGGCAAGCCACAGCGCTGATTTTCAGCTGACCCCTCAGTGACTGTACGGACGAAGTAAGCAACAGTGTAAAGTAACATTGTATTGTTTAAAATTAGGAGAGCAGACGAGCAAACGGGCCACCTGATATACCTGTAATCACCGTCGCTCACTATACAAGGTGTTCCTGTGGTTATGCATTAACTTCGACACTACCCAGAACATCGAAGTAGTCATTTTCCATCATCATCAGCAGCCTACTCTAGTCCACTGCTGGACATAGGCCTCTCCCAGGGCGCGCCATTAAGCCCGATCTTCGGTTTTTCTCATCCAGTCGCTGCCAGCCACCTTGCGCAGATCGTTTCCATATTGTCACATTTTTTAATATTATTAAAAAGAAATATTTTTATTTTCATACAAACTGAATGCCTTGCTTTAAACTTAAAGCAAGACTAAAGAGCAGCAAAAGAGTATGGCATACTAGGTATAACTACCTAGTATGGCATACTCTTTATCCGAGCTGGCAACGTCGCATTTTGATTAATTTAAACTTGACAATCATGACATAAGTGGAGTTTCTCCCGCGCTTTTGTCGCGTCCACACCAGCTTTTTTTCATTGTTTTGCAAATTGTTTTACAGTAGTGCTTTTCAAGTAAGAATGGTGTTTTTTATTCGAAGAACGTCTACTAAATGTGATAATTGTGTGGGACAGTGAAGTAAAGTCAAATAATACGCTGCAGCCCGATCCGTACTTGGCTGGATTTTGAAGAGCCATACTGCGTCCGGGACGCCTTCTTCTTTGGTTCGGATGGTGCAGAAACGTGGAATATTCTCCCAGATAGCATTGAAATGTGTCACACCAGCATTTTAATGAAGACTTGCAAGAGTTGTTTACATCAGACATGGCTGTATGGGCTCAGTTCGCTTTGCCTTAAAAAAAAAAAAACAATTGACAATCATGACATTAAGTTATTAATGACATGTAAACGAAAGGCAAATAGTTTGTTATCGTTTGTTATTCATATACGGGCATAAATAAAGAACTTTACTTTATAACTCCATTAATTTAAAAAAATAAAATAGCAAGTAATTCGAAAACGAAGCGTTTTTGAGGATCACTTCCGTTGTCAAATATATTAGGTAAAATCCACAGAAAAGTTTGACGTAGTTAATGCATATCCTCTGGAACACCTTGTATTATTATTAGAGGGTTTTTGATGCGCTGCTAACCTTGAGAACTAATATGGATAGCCTCATGTGCCGGAAATTACGCTGGCTCTCTTATTAGTAAAATTGTGATGATGTCATGGCATCAAATGGCCATTTCAAAATAGCAGACCTAAAAAATATGTTAAGACATCGTGGCGCGAGTCTGAAGGGTAAAGAAAAGATTTGGTGGAAAGGAATGTATCTACATGTTGATTGGCTATGTCCCATTGAACAGTAGTACCTTGTAGTAGATATCTACTTTAATCCTTCCTTCAGTTTCATCTTCATTGCTTGCTTTATTTTTATTTTCTCTATTTTATACAATAATACCTACATACATACCTTCCTGTATTCTAATATATAATTTTAAAATTAAATAGCTTCCTTCGTTTTTTAATATTTTACTTACTGTCTTATATATATATATATATATTTTAATGGTATTTATAACAATTATTCAATCTATAATTACTAATATCAATTTGTGTTCCGGTAGTGTATCATTAGGGAGTGATCCCTGGCACACAGGTGATACCTGACAATCAGCGCCGCAGTGCTAAATCCGCTGCGGCAACAGGCTGAGGCAGTCCCCTTCTTCCGGTGCTGCACACCACCTTCATCAAACTTAATTACTATTGTTTATTTATTTTTATAATATATTTGTTTAATTATTTTTATCTTCTGTACCGAATTGTTTGTATGTGTGCGCTATTGCAAATAAATTATTTCTTTCCATTGTGCTAGTGGTGGCGCCTCTAGTGGTAAAACATTGCAGGATTTTTCCTATTGTCATTTATCGATAACAAATTACTACAAAAATTTCGTTTGTGCTACCAAAAGTTCCATGACTGGTTATGTTATTATGTTCTTTATTTTGACAGTTAGTTTTTTTTTCGTTACAGGCGGCACAAATAGCGAAGACAGCGCACAAAGAGCACGGCACTCTAAAAGAAACGGCGATCAAACTAGGAATCCTAACTGCGGAACAGTTCGAGCAATGGGTGAAGCCAGAGGACATGCTCGGGCCAAAGTAAACGCTATCGAACGTGTGGTGCAAAATTAAACCAAGTTGTTTTGCAAAAGTACGAACTATGAGAAAGTTGTTGAACTATGTACAGTCGGCTCTAGCTAAATGTTATACCATCTGTCAAATTTTTACAATTCAAATTTGAAGTCTATGGTGAATGCTTTGCGGTTCATTTCAGATTGCAGAAATTTGACAGATGGTTACATTAGCTAGAGGCCGGCTGTACTCAAAATTACGTAAACTTTGGTGTCGATTTTGGTTTCGCCGCTAAATCTAAAGCTACAACTAAATGAAACTGATGATGATGATGGTTTTTCTTCACTATCGACCATGATGGGCGATTACAGGCACGCACGATCGTGTAATAGCCGTCGGTTTTTCGTACACATTAAAAATACGTCGTGTGCGAATCCACACGATCGCCTATCATGGCCGATCGTGAAGAGGAGCCTTTACACTCATTCGTATAAGTGAATGGCATCGATTCCGGGGTAACCGCCAATTATACAATAGCTATTATCACTCTTACACAACATAGTATAAGTGTGAGCGTGACATTTTCATTTAGGTTTAGCTTTGGTTTTGGCGACCACCTCGGAATCGAAGCTATTGTATAAGATGACATTTCATTTAGCGAGTTCCAGAATTGGTGCTATATGGTTCTGTAGAACAAGGGTTATTTTGTATCTGTTACGTTTTATATTTGAACCTGCACGTACGTATTGTGAAATGAAGAACGTAGAGTTCTACCAGTTTGTGATGGAAACTGCATTTTTTAACTCCTGTTCCAGTGATAATTGCGTAACCGTTGTAGATTTTATATCCGATTAATTTATAGTTTTGGATTTCTATTATTATTTTTTATTTTCTTTGTAATATTTTTTTTAGATTTAGTGTTTCTTCGAAAGATACACATATTACACATAACATAATAGTTCTTGAGTCCGTATTCAGTTTACTAATCGGAAAAGTAGATGGGTAATTTTATGTAGATGCAGTAATCTGACCATTGGTGACTCGAAAAATTACTGGCCTTGACCGCAATCCGACGTGATTTGTTTTCAAAAATAAGA
This sequence comes from Hofmannophila pseudospretella, assembly GCA_947369225.1. Lineage (NCBI taxonomy): Eukaryota > Metazoa > Arthropoda > Insecta > Lepidoptera > Oecophoridae > Hofmannophila > Hofmannophila pseudospretella. The sequence goes on along the minus strand of OX376328.1, from coordinate 4,521,494 downwards.
AAGTAGTTTTAAAATAGTTTTCGTTGTATGTAACATTGTTTTCTCATATGTTATTTATTTTTACCAAAATGAGCAGCTAAAAAAGGATCCCTTTATTCCACCACCACTTTATATCTAAAGTTAAACCTACTTCCTTCTTTAATTGGTTTTAAAATCGTGGCAAACCTCCGTTTTCGAAATTATTATAGTACATAGCTCTTCTGTTAATAAATAAAAAAGGCTAAAAAATGAATATTAAGAATGTATAAAAAAGTATATTTTTTAATGCCGAAGCCGCCACAGATTCAATGTTGGATTTTTGGGGGTCATGAACTTACGAACGAAATTAATTAGATTACTATTCCAATGAGTAAACTGGACGTCAGTTTAATGCATGACAGTAACTATTATTATAATATATCTCAGTATTTTTAATCTCGTAATTTATTTGCATTTAAAACTACAAAAACACTCGTATTCTACGAATTCTAATATAGTTTACAGCTTAAGACGGCGTTTTACCATCTATGTAAATATTTCATGCAAATCGTGTTACATAATTATTATTTAATGCTCGTACTTATTTATTGTTTTAATGTAGTCGTGAAGTTGTAAATTATGGTACCTATGTTGTGAATCTTTACATGAAAGGAATGTTTTGTTCTTTGGCCTTGTTTTGGTGCCTGTTGTAATTATAATGACGTCGTTTTTAATCTTCGTTTTATTTTTATACAAATCCATCATCTCGACTGATCTCAGTCATTGCCTCTGTCATTTTCTGTATCACGGATTTTCAGACAAGCTACATAGCGACGAACACAAGAACATGCCATGGCCTAATATTTCGAAATTCATTAAGGCGCTAATAGTCCGATTTCTGTGGGCATGGGACAAGAAAAAAGGCATAACGACTACGGATTGCAAGACGTTTCACTCCCGTAACCGTCACTCGGGTTGCCGAATTGCACATTCCTACATTACTGTTACAATTTATTTACTAAGCTTGCAGTGGGACAGTAAGGTTGTCTGTCTGGTACTAACAAAATAATTTTGACTCCCTTCCCCTCTCCCCCTTTCCATCAGAGATGGTTTTAGGAGTCTGGACACATTCGTACAATTTCCACGTTCGTACAATTCTACATTCGTACAATTTTTCCTAAATTGTTTTCCAAATTCGTACAAATAGGTACTATGTGAGTCTGCATTATAGTTAACCAAGGATAGATAATCTTTCGTATAATTTCTATTTACGTACAGCGTCATTTTAAGTAAGAGTAAACAACTAAAATAACACAAAAGAGGCACTTCTCTTAACAAGAAACTTAGTCGCTTTCTAGTAAACGTTGTAATTCATCTGTACTATTTCCGTATTCATCTGTACTATTTCCGTGTGCATTATCTCTGTTCACTTCTGTAATATTGTCTACATGTGTAATTAAAGATAAGCATCTTAATTTGTTTAGGCATTCCAAAACTGTGATTTTTTTATCCAATAATTCATTCAATATTGCAGCAATCTTTTTGTTTTTAACACTTTGTGATGGTTTTCTCTTTTTCATCTCTATGTTATGTACGAATGTGGAATTGTACGAATGTGGAATTGTACGAACGTGGAAATTGTACGAATGTGTCCAAAGCCGGTTTTAGGATATAACTAAAATATAGAAATTCAATCAACTATAAGCAGCCATAGCTCGAAGACAAAGTGAGAGATCAGAGTGGCACATCAAAGGATAGAACTAGATTGTCTGCTAATGGAAAAAAAACTGGTCTGGTGTTTTCACCAAACCAAGTTGTAGCACTGAATACAAATTGCTATTTTTTAATTATTGCGCTCTTAATAAAACATCATTTGTAATAGTAATGTAACAATGAAAGGAGAAAATAAAATTGAATGGAAGGAGAAGCCGGGGTCGTCCTAGACTGAACTATATCGTTCAGATTGACAGAGTGCTCTTAGAATTTAATATACAGAGCAGACGACTCCAACGGCGAGCATGCGTGAAATGACGAATGACTAGTGTAAAACAAGCAAGAGAGGCGTGTCAAGACAGAGATTCGTGGCGCTCCGTTCTCTCTACCTACCCCGCAAGGGACGTAGCGTGAAGGATGGCAACCCGAGTGAAGTTCAATATTTGTTTATTTGCAATCCAAGCGAGACGATCCATTCGTTCTTTGCAGGTATGTGTGCGCAAGGCTTTATGTTGATTGATGATTGAAAGAAAAATATTTTATATCTGTAGCATTGTGGTTTGGTTGTCTATGACATCTCACTCAGACATTTTCTTTCGTTCATTCATTCATTCATAAAACTTCACAGCACGCACGTAGGTTACGGAATTTGTTAAAAAAAAGAAAAAAATTGGATTCCTAGATTTTCAAAATTCTATCTATAGAAATTACTCTACGTTATCAGAATCTAGAAAATTAATATCCCGCTATGTTCCGACCGATATGTACTATCGGTCACCGAGTTACGCTTCAAAGGAAGTCGAAGGAATTCATCAGGAACAAAGTGGTTCGTCCTGCGTCAATCCTGAAACCGGCGGAAAAGATAAAACAGTACCACAAGGAAAATAAAGAACTTTTTGGGCCTCTGTTGGAGACAAATAAGCAGAGAAAACAGCGCTTACAGAAGTCGGGTAAGTGGTAAATCTAAAACATATGGCTTCTGTAACCTTGTGCAATACTTTCTATCCGGGGATAGGCGGGCGTTCCGCGTTCCTTACAAACCTACCGTATATAACGTATTGTATAGGAAAGGAAGTGGGTAAGACAATTTAGATATATGCATCTACCTATAGGCTCATATTGCGTCGCTTAATCGTCGTCAATAAATCTTTGCTACATACTTGTTTACATTGTGGCGTGGACTTTCGCTCTCAGTCACCAAACACTGCGTCTTGCCAATTAGAAATCATATGACAAGAGTCTTTGGCGCCGTCTGATATACACGCGTACATATTTTTGCATCCTAAGTCTTATATAAAGTATCTGGCAATGGTGCATGTGCTTTAGATATTAATTTCAAGCCTCAAAATATACCTGCCAATGTAACTTGAGAATTTTTGTTTCAATAAAGAAAACATTTGTGATGTGAAATTCTTCATAAAAAAACGTCCAAAAGATCTTTGAAATTCGTTTTTTTTTCAAACCAACTGTGCTCTAATAGTTTTGCCAAACCACACTTTGTATATTTTTATCTGTGTTGCAGCTATAAATAGTCAGGAACCACATCAAAACAACAGAGCGGCTGACTTAAACGAATCAGTAGACGCTTCTTTGAAATTTAAAGAGAACTTTGCAAAAAATGCACTTGGAAATAATTTATTGATAACTAACTCCACAAAATACAGTCCTGTGCTTCCAATTGAAGTTTTTAAGAGAAAAATGTGGCAGAATACGAGGGCTTGTGTCAATTTTGTTGGGGTTTTATGTAATAATGTACCAGTGAGGACTTTGAAGACAGCTGCAGCATGTAATTCGGCCCGAAGCTCTGTGGTGCTGTCCGGATATGCCAGCGAAGATAAGATTCTCCAAATCAAGCAGCATCAGAATGATTTTGCTCAGCAGTACCCTTCTGTGACCCTGATCCTGAATAAGACAATGACGGAAGAATCGAGGATAGCTCTTGAGAAATGGAAGCAGGAGAGGATTGCTGAAATGGGACTAGAAGAATTCAACAAATATTATGAAGGTAAGACAAACCCAGTAACTTTTCTTTATCGAAAACGCTTATTTATCTCGTAGAATTTAGTTAAACTCTTTAGAAACAGTTTATTATGTATTTCAAGCCATAATCATAAAGAAAATTAACTAGTAGTTAGCAATATTACGTCTTCTTCAAATTAACCTTTGGGCGAACTAGAACACAATTGAGAAAGTGAGATGGATGTCATATTCCAATTATTTCAAAGTAAAAGTAAAATCCTGTGCTACTGATAATGATATTATTGTTATCTAGAATGGTGTGCAGGGAATCCAATGCATTGCTTTTTTATGTATGAGATAATAAACAAAAGGACCAATCTGTAATGCTTGTTATCTGTATAGAGATAACATTCCTAGGTATTACTTTTATGATGGATATATGCAGCTTATCAAGACTGTTGGGTTGTGTGAATATTTCGACTTATAAATGATGAATTATATTTTCTTTGTTATACACACATACATCATCATAGTTGGTTTGTTTGTCATATGGTTAGTGGCCAACTTATTGTCAGAGTTTTTCAGGCAACCCATAGGCCTCTGACATGGCTTAATAACAACTTCTGTCAAATGACCCCAATTGGGACTAAATGTTTAAAATGCTCTCTGAGGCACACATACATCATACAATCTGGAATGCGATTCTCGCAGCGTTCGACATACAAAAGTCTTGTCACGCTCACACATGAGCGAATAAGATAGGACTAATGTCGAATTCGACATTCCACTACGAGAATCGCCGTCACGTAACTATAGTACTAATTAGTGACTCTAGGGAACACAAGCTATAAACATTACAACAAATATATACATGGAATACTCAAATGTGGAAAATATCCTAAATATAACTTTGAGTTGTATGCCTGTACTCATTGCCAATTGACCTGTATGTTACAGACATGTGATAACATATTGAACTTAGTAAGTTTAGTAGAACATCTGTCTTATTTACTATAAACACCTGATATCAGTACCTAGCACAGTCAATATTCGAATAAATCGTGGATAGGACACAGGACAGCCATGCGGGAGGTCCGGGTTCGAAACCGTGCAATGCCAATGTACCAATGAGTTTTTCGTATTTTTCGACGACTTACGTACATTTACCGTCTGCTCTACCGGTGAAGGAAAACACCGTGAGAAAACCTGCACACAGTGATGGCCAGTGTGTAAAATGGGGTAGGCATTACAAAAGATCATCAAGGGTCGAAGTGCCGCTGGGGTCATTCCCGGCCCCCTATCATAAGATAAGATAGTGTCTCTATATAAAGATCGTTAACATCTCAGGCATATTTGACCCATCTCTTTAAACTATAGATTCGTTATTCTTTTCAATAATAAAACCAAAGGTCTACCGATATAAAAACTTTTGAAAAACGCATAACTTAGATCAGACGAGACCACATCTTAGTCAGTGAGTCATCACAACGTCAAGCACTAAGGAAATAAAATCCAACACCTACGATTTTCTGCGTTAGCGCAAGAAACATAAAATTCGCACACATTTTCATTATACCATTGAACTTTCTAGCCGTAGTAGCCTAGTAGGCACAAAAGATCCTCAAGGGTCGAAGTGTCGCTGGGGTTATTCCCGGCCCCCTAAGATACAGATAAGATTATGCCTGTGTAATATTGTACATTTCAAATTCTCACATTTTGACAACCTTTGGTCATCTGTACATAACATTATGAATATATAGGAATTCTATTATATTGTGTGTCAATGACCCAACAAAGAACAATGCATAGTTTATTTATCTAATTAATGCAGTTGTCCATTTCATGTTTTATGCATATTCTAAAATAAGTATAATTGAATACAATACATTATGTGGTTTTTTTACCATTTCATTCTTTGTTTTATTACTATATTTGATCACAATTGTTATTAGACTACGAGGACTATGAGATGTGGATTTTTAGATTAATCCCTTGTTTGACCTCAATCTCACCTGATGGTAAGTGACAAAGATAAAACACACAGGTTTAAACACACCGAAGATAATTGGTGACAGACTTTGTATCTGCAGAATATAGTTAGCCAGGCCGACCCAGAATGGGTCCTATCACCAGCAACATTCCTCACGTCGATCTCCATTTTAATGTAAAATATATCAGATATATTTTAATTCCACAGCTCAAATGGCAGTTGGCACCAAGTTCCACAATACTCTCAAGAACTACTTCACGCAACCACGGACCCAGCTTCGGATTGAGAAAGAAGTCGATGGAGTTTGGTCATCGGTCGGTGATGTACTGAAGAGAATATCCTCACCGAAAGCCATTGAATCCAATGTGGTTCACCCCGTGCTGAAGTATAGGGGCATATTTGATGCTATTGCCGATTATGAGTGAGTATTCGTCTGGTGTAGTTTAATAATGATCCATATAATTTCAACTGAGTTACTATAGTAATTAATTACCATGTTAATGTAAAATACTGATTTTTTTAATCATCTGAAATATATATTTCAAGATGGTCACTAATAGTCACTGACTATTCAAATTTGGACAAACTATAGATGATGAATTGGGGAACAAATTAAAAGGTTTCAATTCTTAACTAATTTTTATCCTTCTGGATAGGCTGAATGAAAAAAAGTAGTTTAGACCTGTTTCACTAGTCTGCTCCATAGTATGCGCCGCAAATTCATTAAATGACTTGTATGCACATATACTGAGAAGCAATTTATTTCAATTGATTTACAATGCTTGTTGATACTATAACTATTTACTTCACGTTTGGGACTTGGTCCATTTTCTGTAGTACTTGTAAAGATTTTCTGGCATGGTTTTTCAGCCCAACAAGCATATTACAGGCGTCTGAAACAAAAACATTCCTCTAACATCGTGAACTTGAAATTAAGATAAAAATACATGTTCAAACATATTACATAAACATTACACGCGTTGTTTTTATCGACTCTGTCCTTTTTAAAAACATGGCCGACGTAATAATGAAGTCACTGACTTTACATAGGATTATGTAATATTTTATCATAAAGTTTTTAAATCGATAAAGCTACGATAAAGATGTTGTTCTATTATTTTCTGGGTAGTTTAATGGCTTTTACAGTGACGTTATCTAGATCATTAGTTTTATCCAAAAATGTTGAATTTAAGGTACTTTTTCGGTGGTTTCATATTGTTAGATAATATTTAAGTCCCCATAAGTTTGGTTGTCAGTGTGATGTGATTAATGTGTCAATAATCAGGTATGGAACAGCCTGACGGCGTCTGTATTTCCCGAAACCTACAACCTTATTATCTTCAAGACCAGAGTGAATAGACATTTACTGGACCCGTATGCTCCATCTGCGACCTCATCGTCGCTTACCATCAGGCGAGATCGAAGTCAAATGCGGGTTTAGTAGTCAATAAAATAAAATAAATAACTATTACCTCTTTCCATTTGCAGAGAAAAACCGACCCTGATTGAATGGAAGAAATCGGACAAACCTCGCAAATCCATAACCCTCACATACGACAACCCTGTGCAGCTCGCAGCATACTTCGGAGCGGTTTGCAACGATTTGAACTACAAACATTTCAATATCAGAGATGCATTACTGGTCATTGCCTACACTGACGGGTCCAAGGCTGATGTGTACCATCTGCCTACGGAAAAACTGAGGGAGCACTGGGCGCAATGGCTGAGTAGATTGGAACAGTATATGAACAAGTTTGGCAATGATGCAGAGAAGAAATTGGTTGGTGGAAAGAGGCTGTTTGAAGAGGATATTGGGAATCTCCAGTAAATTACGGTAAGATAAATACCGTGTAATAATTGATAAAAATTTTAGGGTTTTTTTGCCAATTACAAAGGTAAGGTCCTTTGCCAATTACAGATCGTTGTCAAATAGTGAAGGAAAACATTGTAAGGGGTCCTGGCATGCCTGAAAAAAATTACCAATGTTTATGTGTGAAATTGTGGATTATTGCAAGTTATTTTTACAAGACAGTCCATAGATGGAAATACACATTTATACCACGAACATGATAAGACTGCGGGTCGCCTGGGGAGGTACCCTATTTCGTATTTCTACCGCAAAGCAGTAATACGAATTGCCGTGTTTTGGCATGGCATGAGGCACTACATCTAAGTTCTCGAGGTTAGCAGCGCATCGAGAACCCTCTAATAACATTATAGTGTGGTGAGATGTCTAAAGAATAAGCCTTTTACTATGAAAAAAAAGTTGTGAATAAACTCCCTTATTCAGCCATTCCAATCGTAAAAGGCTGATGAAAACGAATATGGGAGTTGAGTCACAACTTTTTATTTAAAACTTTAATTTCATACATATAGCTAATATTACGTTTTGTATCTATTTGCAGTGGGGACTGAAGAAAAGAATTTGAAGGTTGTACCGTGCTAGATAAATTCAAACTGATTATGCAATGAAACTAACGGATGTCAGAGCCTGACATATCCAAAGAACATTTCTGATGCCTCGAATGTAAACCGATGAAGATATATTGATTTGAGAAAGTTAATTGTAAATATTCGAGAGTTTAAAACCCCTAATTGCCTTACAATGGAAATTAGTGATGTATTTAGAACTAACATAAAGCCGAGTTCAATTAAATTGGTTCAAAATGTAAACAAACAATAAATATTTCTCCGTGATGTATCACAGTAGAAAATCAACCATAGTTTATTTCATGTGGAATTCACTTTCTTCCGGTCCTATACGATGAAATATTAATTGAAATTGAAAACGTTTATTTAGCACTGTAAATACCAGAATATAGAACACAATACAGAAGTATACAAAGATTAATACATGCAGCACAAAACATCCGGTGCGGGTACAGTGCCAAAAAGGGTACACCAGTTCAGCATAATGCTGAGGCAAGCCACAGCGCTGATTTTCAGCTGGCCCCTCAGTGACTGCACGGACGAAGAAAGCAACAGTGTGTGTTGTGTTGTATGAATGTGTTTGTTTTTATGAATGAGGATATTAGTGTGTATGTGAGGTACTGAGTGTGTGGGAGTGTGATAGCATGGTGCGTGTGTATTTAGTTCATACCACTCGCCGACAGATGTCGCTGTTTGTCCGAAGCACACTCAGCATACATCGAGTCCGTATTCCGTACAAAAAATAGCACGCGCTATCGAAGTTTTCAATGGTACTTTACCTATACCTAAGTTTGCGACACACTACCCCGACTGGTGGAAGATATTCGCTTTTCCCAATTCATACCATCTGACGTAATTGTATTCCATCTCCCTCGTTAGCGCTTCTATAATAATATTATATGCTAACGATTATAAATAAATAATTAAAAACATGGTTAAACCATCGACATCGCCAATGGTGGTTTGTTTATATTGCGAACAAATTTCATTGAACTCGACTTTAAACCTCTTAAATTAAGTTTAATATTCCATAAATAAACTACGAGGCCATAATTGTGTGCCTACGTTCAGTGGACAAACACATCGGGCTCCATTTAGTGCTTTGTCGCAGTAATTTATTTGACACGTTACGAATCATAACACAAATTTATTGCGACATGGTTCCACGGAGTATAGCTTGATGTCTTCCACCGTACACTGGGTTTCCATTGTTTGTCAATTGGTGTGATACTTCCAAAACCATCATGTAAATTGGCTAGTACTAGAATTTTGGCTGTAAAATTGTCACAAAGACTGGTTAGTTGTCGGTAAATTAATGCAATGTTTTGCTACTTTCGGGTTTTAAATTCCAATTTACATTTTTGATTTTGATTGAATGTACAATTTAATTCTTAGGTAACGATTTCAAAATCTATTATTAAATAGATGTTGAGCTGAGATTAAAATTGTAAAGGTGCTCACACGTGAGACGATAAATATTTTTCAATGTTCATACAAAAGTCTTGTTCTTTATTATTCAGTCAACTCTTGTGTAGGAGCACCTAAAGACCGATCAACAGGTGGTATACCAGAAAGTCCAATGATTCAAGGTTGAAACTGCCAAATTGGCATTTGCAGTTAAAGCCACGATTAGGGTTGGACAACACTTGTCCGCACGGAACGGATGCCAAAGATAGCGGGCGCTTAGAAGCAATTTTTATTATTCTATCGAACGATGTTTCTGAGCGACGAAAAGGGATAGAGTTACGAGAAAATACGATTCCGTTCGGACAAATGAAGTCCAACCCTTAGTCGCCCCGGTGAATTATCAGTGTCTGACCCTTAACCATTTTTAGAAGGGGAAAGGTAGCCGCATTCCAAACTTGGCTTTGTTTTTTAAAAAAATCAAATTATTGAAATTCGAAATCGTTCGCGTTTAGAGATATTTCAGTAGAACAAAATGAGAATGACATTATCTTTTACGTATTTGGTCTAGCTAGGTCTAGCTAAATTATTATAAGTATTTCACTATTAGCCTATTATTTACGTTTAACTTTAAATTCATCTAGATTTATCAGTCGATTTGTATGCCAAAAATAGAAAGTGCCTAGTCAATTTTATTACTGTGCTTGTTTTTTTTTTGGCACAGTACATCTTTCCAATTATTTCATAGCATTTAAAAATCTACGTGATATTATATCAATGCAAACTTCATATTATAAAATAGTTATTTTGCTACTAAATTATTTCGCAGATCTGATAGACTGGCTTCGCGCTTATAAGGTGCATTTTTTTGCTCTCAATTTTAGAAATATATTTTACTAGGGCATTTTGTAAAGGCACAGAAAACCTATACTTATAGGTAATTATAATAACATAATTGGATTATTTACAATGACCTTAGAAATGCCACCGCCCATCACAAAAGCGTATGTCAGTCTATCGGTAACTGAGGACGAAATATTTGAATAAGGTAAGGACCTATCCATTTTGTATTAAGTTAGTTTACGTTTTTAGTGCCAGATTTAAGATTTTGATAACAAATTGAACATTTTGAAGTTTTACTGAATTTGGTACAGTATTGTAAATATTTTTTTCTATTATTCTTATTCTATTAGGGTCCGTTTTTAGGGACTTTTAAATTGTAGCATAGAGTAGTTTTTTATTTCTTACCAAGATATATTCACAGATGAGGAATATTCGTAATCATCGTTCGCTCGAAACCGCGTTATTGATTTTAGTTTCTTTATTTTACTATACATCACAATGCCAACGGCACCGATTCCTGGATGGCCGCAAAATTTAGCGGTAATCGCTTAACGAAAACTATTAGGTTTAGTTTAGCTTTAGCGGCGGCCACCTCAGAATCGACGCCAATGTACGGAGTATTAAGTTAATGGTCGCCACGATGTTTTGTAGCTTAAAGAAGCGGATGAGTAAAGAGCCAAGTCTGCTCCCATTTGCGCTTGTAAACATTGTTATAATTGTTCTTTCTTCTACAGTCGTTGTATTTTTAGGGTAAGAAAATTTTCAAGAATATCTTCTCACCCTCGGGCATTGCCTTTGTCCACCCATATAGTCCACCTAAGTGTGCAATAAGTTATTACTTATTAGACAGCCATTTGTATGAACCTGACATGTGCAATTATAGACCTTTCGCTGGTATACCTTTTCTGAGCGCGACCGTGTTATTTTATTCATTTCTTTGTGTAACTTTCGGTCGGAAATAGCAATGGTTTCCAGAACACTGAAGTATGGCCACTGTAATCTCCTAGGCTAGAATAAGGTCTTTATTAAGTTTGTACTATTTAATTATCTGATATTAAAATAATTAGAAAATGTATTAGGTTTTTTCTTTAAAATACACATATATTGTTGTAGGTGACGGGTAATAGTATATTTCATTACAAGTGCGGAAAGGCTGTCATTGCAAAGAGTTCCGACAAATGTCTACCCGAGCCGAGGCGCAGCCGAAGGCGAGGGTTGACAGTCGGAACAAGTTGCAATGACGGTTCCGTACGTGCACTGAACGACTATTTTTAATACAGTTGCGAAAAAATGAAGCAATTTAATAAAATGATAAAAACACAATAAACTCAATTAACTAATCATTTATTTCTTATAAAAGTTATAATTCACATATACATTGAAATTGGTACAGTTTTTATACTAACTGGGGAAGTTTTAGGTTGCATATTTACTGTTTGAGACAAACTATTATTAATTTCGTATGATTGTTCATGTATATTTGTCATACAATGGCGTTTGCTAGTTGATGGAATTGGATCTGATGAATTATCATTATCAACGAAGGTAGATGGACGAACGTTCTCTTCAACATGTGAAGGAGACGGACTGGACCTTAAATTAATGGATTGTGTGATTTTTTTCCCAGTTTCTAGTTTGTTGTTTAATGAATCACCAATATAGCTTTCTGCAACTTTGTCTGATTTCCAACCTCCTAGTCGCTTTAACGACGTCAAATTGGCTCCTGAATCTGCCAATAATGTAGCAGAGGTCCTCCTGAAGCTGTGCCCAGTATAATACTCAGCATCCGGCAGACCAAGAAACGTAGCTATTTCTTTTGGCATATTACCAAATTTGTTTATCCCGATTGCTTGAGCTGTACACTTCCCTTTTTGGTAATTTTGAAAAAAACGGTCGGTTTTTCCTTTTTGGGACCGCTGATTCATATATTTTTGCACTATTCTAAGAAAATCTCCTTCAACAACAAAGCTTCTCGGTATCTTATTTTTTGTGTTCGGAATCTTGATTAGTAGCATTTTTCCATGGGCTTCAATATCTTTTAAAGTAATATTGGCTAACACCTCTCTGCGGCAAGCTCCAACAACGCCAAAAATCAGCCCTCCGTGCCGGTAGTACTACCAAGAAGTACAACTGGTAGTACAAATGACACACCTAAGTATCACTAGTACTACCAGTAGTACTAGTGACACGGATCGGCATTGGTAGTACAACTGAACATTTATCATGGCAATCGATATTCGTTATTGATAATTCTAAACTGGCCACTTGTAATATAAATGATTTGAAGTAACTCTTGGATGATGGATTATAAAATGACAGCTTCCATTATACTTACATGAGTTTAATTTTATGTTCATTATAAATTAAAACAATGGGAGATTCGGCTTTAGCTAGTTGTTTAGACGACGTAAAGATAGTAGAACGTGGACGTGGCAAAGTTTTATTAAACAATGGTCACCAATACTACTTGCTTAAAAAATACAAAAATTTGAATAGCATCTGGAGGTGCAAGAACTTTAAAGTTACAAAATACAGAACGTCAAGTGAATTTCCTTTTTTTAAAGTAGTACTAGAGATACAAAGGTGTATCATTTGTACTACCAGTTGATCTTATGTTTTAATTAGAATACAGAAAGTCAAGTGAATTTACTTGTATTTTTTTTAGTAGTACTAGAGATACTTAGGTGTGTCATTTGTACTACCATTTGTACTTCTTGGTAGTACTACCGGCACGGAGGGAAAATCAGAGCAACCTACAAAAAAAGGGATTTAATTAATATTTTTTTAAATAATGTATTGACTGTATTTTGCGATTTCGTAAACTGAATACTAAAGAAAAATATAAGTAGGGGAGAGGGGGGCAGTTTAGAACAGAGGCAGTTTTGAATTATTGGATTTATGAACGCACCGTTTGTCTTTCTTAACCTCCAATATATTTTTAATACTGGTAACAACGAACTACACGTCTGTCAGTTGCCAATTTACGTCAATGTCAGTGTCAAACAGAATAAAATTGGTCGGTTACTTAACGAAGACGAAACCAAACATTTTTACTTTTTATTTTAAGTGGATTACTGAAAACGTAAGTATTCTTTTCGAGTTTTGACTATTTTATAGTTTTATGTATATTAAAGCAAGTGTATTACCAATATAAGTTAATTAAATACAAGTTTCTTGGTCTACTGGATAATTTTGTTTCTGAAAGATGGTATTGGGGCAGATTTGAAAATAATCTGTGGGGCGGTTATGAATAAAATGTTCAAAAGTGCCCCCCGCTGTTTGAATAAATGAGGTTTATTTATTTTTTAAAATAATTGATAAATATAACTTAAAAAATTTTCATTTGATATTCTTTTACAGTTATATGTCATAATGGTAAGAAATTACAAAAAGAAGAAAGAAAATGATGTTAACGAAGAAGACGCGGAGAGAGCTGTATTGTGTGTTGTCAATGATAACATGAAACTGAGAACCGCTGCTGCTATATATAATATAAACCCAACCACTTTGTACTATAGAGTAAAGAAATATAAAGAGAATGTGACGCCAAAAAATATTAACTATAGCAGCAAACACACTGTGCATCAAGTTTTCACTAATGATGAGGAACTTATGCTGGAAAGCTACTTTTTAAAAATGTCCATAATGAATTATGGTCTTACCTACTTACAAGGTCGAAAATTAGCGTTTCAATATGCAGCAGCGTTGGATAAGTGTCCTAAAAAATGGTCAGATAATGAGAAAGCGGGCATTGAATGGATGAAAAATTTTATGAAAAGGCACCCAGTATTATCTTTGCGAAAACCTGAAAACACCAGTCTTTCCAGATCAACCAGCTTCAATAAGCATAATGTCATGATGTTTTTTGATAATTATGAAAGAGTGTTACAACGTGGAAATTATACTCCAGACTGCATCTATAACTTAGACGAAACAAGTATTATGACCGTTGTTCAAGCACCCAATGTTATTGCTAGAACAGGTCAAAAGCAAGTTGGACAAAGTGTTTCGGCGGAGAGAGGTCAATTGATCACTATGTGTGGTATTGTAAATGCTCTTGGAAATACGATTCCTCCAGTTTTTATTTTTCCAAGAGCTAGGTTTCATGAAACAATGCTTATTGGAGCTCCAGTTGGAAGTGTCGGGTTTGCCAATAGTCCTACTAGCGGTTGGATGACTGGACCTTTGTTTCTGAAAGTTCTACAACACATTAAAAATACCACTAGATGCACCAAAGAAAATAAAATTCTTATACTCCTTGACAATCATGAGAGTCATTGCACCATCGATGCTATTAATTTTGCAAGAGAAAACGGCATAACACTGTTGACATTTCCCCCTCATTGTACACATAAACTTCAACCACTCGACGTTGCAGTAAACAGTCCTTTTAAGGCGAAGCTCGCAGTCGCGCAAAATGATTGGTTGCTTAATCATCCGGGCAAAACTATAACTATTCACGATCTCGCAAGTATTGTCACTCCTGCATATAATGCTTCACATACTATCAATAACATCACATCGGGATTTTCTGCGCCAGGAATATATCCGTTTTCCAGAAACAAATTCACGGACGATGACTTTGAATGTTCGGAAGTGACAAATCGGGTTTATCCTTCGCATGTTCCCTTGATAGTTGCATCTGAGAATTTAACTCCTGGTGGTGTAATAGCTGAAGATGTGGAGACTGATCAACCTCAACAGGTGTTATCACAGTTTGGTGCCTCTATACCACGCAATATCAAAGACAATGTCACTGAAGCTGAAAAGCTGGAATTAAATGAACCCACAACAGCAGTTGCTCATGACTCTACTGACAAAGCTCAAATTGTTGCTCAAGCACCTGCAATTGACAGTGATGCTACTGACGCTGAAGATATAGAAGTAGATCAACCTGTAATAGCTTCAATTGAGGCTATTGACAAAGGTAATAAACCTACCACAACCCTTACATCTCAACTTCCCCTTGAACTTAATCATGTAACCAATGAATCTGCAAAAACACCCACTAAGAATACTAATAACGCTCACGTGCAAACTCCTACACGTTCACCATCTGTAATCGAAAGTGCCGCGAATATTGATAATTTGGAGAAAATAAACAGGAACACTGAAAATATAAGGGGAAAAGTAGCAATTACTCCTGAAGCAATAAGACCGTTTCCTAAAGCGACTCCTCGTACTGGAAGCAAAGGCAGAAAGAAAGGCTCATCACGAATCTTAACTGATACTCCCGAAAAATGCGCAGTAGAAGCTGCTTATCTAGGTCGGATTAAACGCAAGCTTTCAATTCTGCCTTTATCAAAACGAGGAAAATGTATGCCTAAGAACAATACGTATAAAAAGAAGAAACCGTTGCCAAAATATCAGTCAAACTCAGAATCTGATGGAAATATATCTTTTCATGATAATTCTGATATGGATTTAACAGGTGGTCAAAGTAATTCGGAGTCTGATAATCTAGTTGATGAAAGGGAATCAATTCAATCCTTGACAAATAATTTAAATGAAAATGACTATGTATTGGTAAAATGTCACTCTGCCAAAAAACAATCACAAATGTATTTCGTAGCTTTTATTAAACATAAAGACCAAAATATGTTTCTAGTTTCTTTTTTAAAAAAGAAATTGGGTTTTAAATTTTTGTTTCCTGAGAAAGAAGACCAATCCTGCATACCTATCACTGATATTGTAAGGAAACTTCCAAAGCCATGCTCTGCTCCAGGAACTTCTCGTACAGCTGCTCTATTAACGTTCAAATTTGATTTTAGTAAATTTAAACTAGGTTAGGTACTATTACCTAAGTTTTGTAGTTGTATGTTTTTTTTAATATTCACTTTTATGTTGGCCAATTAGGCGATTTGGATTGTTTATTTTATGTTTGATATTCTAAACTTACATAGTTTAACTATTTGATTCTTTTTCTAAATGCTTTACTGAGGCCATTTTAAATGGTATGTTTTTAATATAATGTTAAGATAAAGATAATATGAAGACAAAGATTTTAATTGCAATATGTAACTAGATCTCATATATTAAAATAATAAGTTACTTACACTTGTTCAAGACTGCCCCAAGCTGTTATTAGTTTTATAAAGTTTACTTATGCAATAGTGAGTGTACGAAGTTCGTGGCAATACACAATTATAATATAAGATTTGTATGTCTTAAATAAAGTGTTGATTATATTCTAAGTTATATTGTTTTCTTATTATCATAGTATTTCAAAACTGCCCCTGGGGTTATCAAATGTGCCCCTTGCTAGGGGCACATTTGAACAAAATTAGGTTTTTTTAAAATAATAATATTGTTACTTTATTGAGTGAAAACAAATAAATTTAATGTTTATTTTATAGCACAAATAGCATATCTATTCATAAAAAAATAAAATACATTGATATGTAGCACAATAGGACAAATATAATAGTTTATTTAAAAAGTGTTCTAAGGTGCCCCCCTCTCCCCTACTTATTAATAAATTACCTTTGTGGCTAAATAACGATCATCGGGAGCTTCGTTCAAAAACCTTTCCACTTCATTCGATGTTAATATTTTCGACTTTTTACTTGTAAAACCGTCTGATTGTCGTTTTAAGAAAGCATTTAATTTTGGGTATTCACTTATATCCACGTTGTTCCTTATTTTCAGCATACTTTTTATCATCGCAAACCTCGACCATAACGTAGAAGGTTTTAATTTTGCTGAGAGTTCGGAGAAGTATGCCAACATAACATTTTCTGAAAAACTATTTGCTTTTTTCTCTTCTCTCCACGCAATAAATTCGTCGTATGTAGATATGTAGCGACTTTTTGACTTTTCCGGTAAAATGTTCTCCGAAACATTTTGTGCAATTATACTGAGTTCCGGTGGTGTTAATTCAAAAAAATTAGGGTCGAAATTACTCATTTTGTGCAACAAACAACTAAACTCGCAAAGAAAATTTCTGGAAAATGGCGCCAACCGTAGAATATAAGCAGTTTTTTTTTCTTCACCCATTTTGGTAGGCAAAGGGAACTATGCCCATACAGCCAAGTCTTTAGTAGAATTTTTTTATTGATATGAAATGAAAATGAAATTTAATGAGATGAAATGAAATGAAACCTAACCTAACTCATTCAATTAAATCTGATATTGAAACAAATTAGTAGCTTCTTTTTAGAAATATACGTATTTGCATGAATCATAAAAACTTCTATGATTTTTTTTTAGTAAAAACTTCATGGTTGGTTTTTCTTTTTAAAAGACATTATTTTGACAGTTGGGAAAGAGAACGCACGAGTTCGGGAAAGGTAAAAAAAAAGCACGAGTATGTAATAGCCCACATCCCGAACGCTATACGTCCCTGCAATACGCCACTTTTTGAGCAACTGTATTAAAAAATTTATTATACCCCATCGAGGAACATTGAAACATTCGCAATATTTCGGAATTAATTATTTTTTCATTGCGAACTCCACACAGACTTTAAAAGTACCAAGGGCGCCCTTTTGACAGGATTTTTATATTCCCGGCCTGGGTGAACTTCCCTAAGGCATGGTACAGCACCCAAAGCATAGTAAATAGAGAATTAGTAGAAATAGTAAATAGAATTTGAGCACCTATCTGTGTCGGTAGCAGTATGGGCAATACGGTAATAACCTAATTTTTTTATTGCATCAATCAACTTACATGGGCATATTAAAGAAGGATTTAAAATTAGTTTTTCGATATCTCAACTAACATCTGAGATATTAATGGTTAAAGTTAGTATTGGACAGATGATTTGTCCCTTTCTAGCAAAACAATCCTTTATATGCAGCCAGGTCCTGCTTGTATGGCGCTAGAGAACAGTTACGTCATAAAACTTATTGCCGTTTCTTTCTACCGTTCTGGTTTTTGATTGCCTGTAGCTATTATATTTTTTCAACGAAATTTAATTCTGTTTTCACATTAAATTTATGACTATTTCGTAATTTTTAAGAAATGCATTTAATATTTGATACTTGGAAACTACCCTATTGGGCAGAGTAGAGTGCTGATCATCCGGTCATAGGTTCCGGCTTCCCGCTCGACACAGAAAAAACTTGTTGCAATGGCTGGTGGCAAACCCAACTAGAACCACTTTCATAAAAAAAAAATATCTCAAATAAAGAGCATACCTACCTATTTAATTAAAAAATGCAGGACCCCTATAAATTGGTCTAGTGGCTAGAACTCCCATGCGCGGAGGTCCGGGTTCGAAACAATGCAATGCCATGTACCAATGAGTATTTCGGAAAATGGTCTGCTGGCTTCGCCTTAAAACTTTGCACCCGTCTCCCAATTAGCCTGTATAACCCGGGATGTAATATACCATATATATTATAGCTGCCTTTAGGTTATTACACTTATTACTAACTTTCTACTGTATAATAATTATCTGATTATAAAATATTTAGTAAATGTACCTACTCACGGACCACGTTTCTACTCTACGTAAATACCTACTATTTCCAATTATCTTTGGTCTGATCTGATAGCCTTTATTCGCCGCGTTCATGAATAAAATATATAGGTAAGGGAGGTGGGGGCACAATCGCCCCCGTAAGATTCAATTAATTAAACTGTTAATAAATTTTAATAATTATCGAAATGAAAGTCTTTATTCTACTACTGCAATAATTAGTCTTTATTTAAGTAATTATCTTAACATTTTAAAACGGCATAGGAAAAAGATACGATATTTTTTTTAAAATTGGGGAAAAGAACGGTTTTGCCCCCACATTGGGGCACAATCGACCCAGCTTATTTTAATGGGGGCATAACCGTTTACTCACAAAAATCGCCGTTTTCGTGAGCCCATACAGAACATCCCGTGCATTTAAGCCAGTAATCGATAATTTATTTCAAAATTTAACGTAAATCTATTTTTGAAAAGTCGATATTAAAACAATACAGTCCTTGCGTTCTCTTTGTGTTCCCTGAAAACAAAGGTTTAGGTAAAATCATTTTAACGTCAGACAATGAGACCATGGCAATATCTGGGACATTAGGTAAATGGAATTTATTTGGATTTTTTACAGATTTCCTCAGAAAAGTGACCTCGGTCTCATTGCCTTTTTCCCCAATAACTTTTCCTATGTAATAAAACTTTTTTCCTTTCACCTCAAACTCGATTAACATGAAATTCCCTTCCTTTGGAGAACTATCCAGAGGGCAAAAGTTATTGGGGTCTACAACCACAGTTATCTCCTCTTCTTCCTCAAACATCGGTTCTTCTTCGGAATATATGCTGATATGATCATCTTCTTCGTTAGAGCTGTCGCTTTGCACATTTTTTATTTTCTTAGCCTTCGATTTGTTTATTTTCGTCCTTTCTTTTATTTGAATTTCATTGGAGGTTGATGTTGCAATCGTGGTCTTCTTTCTCTTACTTTCACTCACTTTCTTAGTAGCAGTACCTTGGGACTTTCTCTTTATTTTCAATTCCTTTTCTTCTTTCTTTTTAGCTTTTTTCAATTCTTTTTCTCCTTTGTCTCTAGCTTTTTTCAATTCTTTTTCTTCTTTCTCTCTAGCAATGGTCTCCAGCTCTGTTTTGTAAGGTGAACTTGTGAGGACAGCGGTTTTTCCCTTTCTTTTCGTTTGTCCAGAATTGGGTTGCCTTCCACCACCAGGAATTTTAATAAGATCTTTGGGTGATGTGAACTTGAACGAACAATTGGGTAACGATGGATGTGAATGCATTTGGTGCGTAGGCTTAGCAGAATCTGCATGATCAGAATGATTAGGTCCTAGTAACCTACTTGTTGAGTCGTTCGCAGAATTATTTTGTAAGAAGAGCGCATCACAGCACTCTTCCTGCGGAGACAAACGTGGCGGCGTCATTTGTAAATCTAATTGGTCATATATTTTAGTAGATTCAATGGAAATCAGCGCATTTGGCTCTTGGGCATTATCTGTTGCATGAAGCTGTTTGGGAATTTCAACAACAGCAATAGTTTTCCCTATGCTAGTTTCTCTATCAGTGGTATGAGAATTTGGAGTGTCTGATTTCTGTTGAAATTCGGTTTGAATTGTGATTGCCATTGCAGTTTGTGTGTCCTCGTCAGAAGTTTCAGAATGAGCAACATTTTGTGATGTAGAAAGAATTAGAGGTGATGAACATAGTGTTTGGTCAGAGTCAACATCAGATTCATCATTTGAATCTGGGTGCTGACGGGAGGTTTCAGCAACAGCAATATTTGGCTGCATTGCAGTTTCTTCCGTTACAGCAGGTCTTTCAGTAGTTTCCGCCGGTTCAAACATCCAGTCCTCAAATACGTCTCGATCTAAGGGAACAATTCCTGTCTTTTTGAAGCCGTTCACAGCTGTCATCACTGTTGCAGATTTCATATATGCAGTTCCAAATAATTCTGGAACTTGATATTCTGTTACCATCCTTGGAGACTCTTTCCGCATCCATTTTCTGACTTCTGCCGAATAATAGTGGCTTAATGGTGCCATAAAAGCCACGTCCAGTGGTTGGATATTGTGTGTACAATGGGGCGGAAAACAAATGACAACAACATTATTTTCACGAGCTTTGTTGATGAAAGCCAGGTTCTTAGTATGCGTGGAGTGGCCATCTAATAACAAAAGTACTGGCTTTTCCTTTGTAGGGTTTGCATGTGTTAGAAAATGATCAAACCACCTCAAAAATATATCTGATTGCATGTAACCACTTTGGTGATACGCAGCCACTGAACCTGGTGGCGCTTTTTCTAGAAGATTTATATTTTTCGGAGCTCTGACTCGGGGAAAAACGAAAAGCGGCGGTATGTAGTGGCCAGAAGCGCTGACACAAATTTCAAATGTGATCGACTTTCCTCGTTCTCCTGATGTCAAAGAACCAATCTGCGCTTTTCCTTTTCTAGCCAGTACTTTCGATATTTTTTTCGGTACCGTTGAAATACCTGTCTCATCGACATTGAATATTCGGTCGGGGGTGAACTGATATTTGTCCATCGATTCTGTCAATAAGTCAAAAAAATTATTCACGGACACTTTATTAAAGCCCATGGCTCTGGCTCCAGAAGTTCCTTCTGGTGTACGTAGGCTTATAATCGGATTTCTATTCAGAAAATTTGCAACCCATTTGTATCCAGCCATACCGGTCTCTTTATCAAAGTTATGCTTAATGTTATTCTTTTCTGCCAACTGAAATGCAATTTCTCGCAAATCTTTAATTGTAATGGGAAACAGTCGGCTTTCAAGTTGAAGGATATGGTGTACCATACTTTGTTCTTGTTCTTTTGTGAATACGGTTTTGAAGTTGCCTAATCCTTTCTCTCCGCTGTTTTCAATTTCCTTAACTCCATCTCTAACTTTTTTTACCCTATCTCTGAGAGTGCTGGTAGGCACATTATAATTTTTGGATGCTGTTTTATAACCCATCTCATTCTTAGTAACAGCTTCAACGGCGCTCTTCATAGCTGTTTCGTTCCATGACTGTCGCTGTGTACGACGAACGTAATTCCGAACCATTTTGTGCAGATCACAGTGACACCTAGAATAAAACACATACTTTAACGATAAAATTATGTGGGGGCACTACCGCGCCCATATGCGGTCATGCCCCTATGTGGTTTTGCCCTAACAGCTGACAACAGCGAATGCTCTTTATAATTTCTACAAATTTGAGGTTATTTTAATCACTCGCAATGTTTACAATACCTGAATGAAGGTTCTTCGGTGATGAATTGACACAAAACTCATATCTAGGCGTTTACACTGAATACTGAATTTTTTAAAATCACTTAGTAATTATAAGATTCTTACCGAAATTCATTTAATTTCACATAACTTCGTTCTAAAACACTGCAGCGATTTCCGAACAATAAGCACGAAACCGCCATATGTCAGACTCACGTTTGACAGTAAAACTGTTGCCAGTGGATTAAATAAACCTAACAAAATGGTAGTAAACGGTTGTGCCCCCATATGCGGTTTTGCCCCCAGATCCCCTACTTACCAAAATGAACAAAACAATCAACATTCTTATCTATCCTTATCACTTAATTATGTTCTTGTTTTTGTTTATTATTCCATAAGTCCTACACTACAGTACATTGTAATATTGGCTTTCGAACAAAATGGCTGCGAAATGATATGAATAATGTTTTTACTATGTATAATTACGTATTATCGTACATTGACCAGAAGTTATTTAATGTCATTCATTTCATTTACATTCAACAAAACTTTATACCGTTCACTTTAGCTGTAGCTGTGTCCGAAAAAACGTGTTTACTTACACGATTATTGATAAGGCGAAAATCAATTGTTTTATATCCGTTCTCTATACCTATTGAGTGTCCCCAATACCGTACTGTAAATTAATAACAGCGCAAGGCGCATCACAGTAATGTTTCGCATTAACAAAGTGTTAAAAACAGGTAACTATATGTTATCCAGTTCTTTATTAAGGAAGAAACATGGATGGACTAGTGAGAAAGTGGTTAAATCACAGTTTAAAGATGTAGTTATACCTGAAATGACGGCGTATGAATATTTATGGCGGAATTTGGACAAGTGGCCAACGAAAACAGCAGTGGTAAGTGTTGTTTCATTTTTATTAAGTATCTTTCTTTAACATCATGAGGCAACCTGCACACTGAGATAACCAGTGTGAATTTGCAACCATCCGCATTAAAATCTGTCCAGGAAATCTGTCTATTGTGGTTTTTTTCCATAGCAAGATCGCGGACTCGTCGGTGAGGAATGCTACTTTCGAAATTCGCCAAAATTCTTACGCTTTTATATAGTGACGAAATTCGCATGGTCAGGTCGTCGAAAACAAAATTATCCAAAAATTGTTGACACTGAATCACCCTGGACAATAGTGCCTGCAGGTAAGTAAGTAAGTAATATGTTTATTTCACACACAGCAATAAACGAAACAGTAATAATTATAAAAAATAATTATTTAGTCAAAGGTAAACATATTGAAATCATGTCTGATGGTCTGCTGTTATTGTGAAAAGGGCCTCAACTCAGCTTATTGCTGCAGACAAAAATTTCACCAATAAGTGAAAAATATATATACATTTACCATGACACATTAATGATAAAAATATATAAATATCGTAATATATATACCTACACACAAATATATACACATATATAATTATACTAAAGGGGTACAGTGCGGTATGTTCAATAAGCTAAGAAGGAGATAACACTAGGAAGGCGATAACACTAGGAGAAGGTTACACTGTTACACTCTGTATATTTTCGTTTTGATTGTTTTGATACAGATATGTGGACTAACCAACAGAGGATATACTTACGAACAAGTTTACAAAAAATCTCAAGTTCTTGGTGCCAATCTTAGGAAAAAACTCAAAGTGAACGATGGAGATATACTAGCTATTATGATGCCGAACATCCCTGAGTATCCCATTGTTGTCACCGGTATTTTGGCAGCAGGAGGGGTCGTTAATACTTTAAACCCTGTGTATACTGCGCGTAAGTTATAAGCACTGATCGGAGTAGGTAGGGCTCTTTCGGGTCAATGTCCTCAAAGGTTATATTAATATGGATATGATTTCGGGATCCCGTTTTAAGTTATCGAGCAAATGTTGTAAATTACTTTTATAAACCTCGCCCTTAATCGGCGGATTACGATTTTTTAAAAATTGTGATCTTACGAAGAAGTTAAAACACTACCATAGGTACACTAGCGCCATGAATCTTAAAAAAAATATTTCGCCACCAATCTTAAATGTGTATCAAAACAAATATAACGTTAAAAATCATATTAATATGTTTATTCAATCCCGGAAATCCCGGGATTATTGGGCATACTTATCCATATTATGACCGTATGTGGCAAGTACCAAAAACAGCCCTACCTACTCCGATCATAGGTTATAAGTTATCATCCATCCAGTTATAACATATGCTTAAGTTCCTACTGGTGTACTATGAATACTTTGTCATCTTACCGCACAAATAAACTTATTCATATTCTTATCTCTAGTTGAGCAGTTCTGTCTTCCGACCGTGTTACTCGTGGTCCTAACTACATTGTCCCACCATTACTCGTAGTCCCACTAGCCTGAATATGTAGGTTCGTGGTTCCACTGCATAGTGGGACTACCATTAATAGTTGTGAATTACGGCTCGTGGTCTCACTCTATTTTCCCAATTTATGTTCAGTTCCTATGTTGAGTGATATTGTTTATGGCCAAATTAGTGATCCCACCAGACAGTGAGACCAGTAGCCCATTATATCGAGATACTGTACTACTAGTGGGTCAAATTAGTGGGGTCACGAGTCGTCACCCCTTCCGACAACTTTACGGAAGGTTTGAATAACCACAAGCCTCAAGATGATTTGTGTCCATGAGTCTTGGCTTGGATAACTGGTGACCTCACTATAACGTTATTAGATCGTTTTCGATGTGCTGCTAACCTTGAGGACTTATATAAGTAATGCCTTATGTGACGGTAATTACGCTGGCTCTCTTACCCTTCAAATCGGAACACAGCAATGCAAGTATTGCTGATTGAAATTAGTAAAAGGGTGGTACATCCCCAAGCTGACTCTACAGAGCCATACCACCTTGAAATACTTACCTAGAGTTAGTGAATAAAATCCCATTAAGGACACCATTTTGTAATAATGAGGAGTCTCATAGATTTTTTTGTTTTCAGATGAAGTTCAAAACCAGATTCTATTGTCAGGTGCAAAAATAATTATCGCACACCCAGACGTGGTATCCGTAGTTAAAGATTCGCTAAGACTTTGTAAAAAGGAACTTCCAATCATAGTGGTTAATATGAACGAAGACCTACCAGAAGGAACAGTTTCTTACAAAGAGCTTGTAGATGATAGTCATGTAGACTTAAGTATTTTAAAAGAAGTTAATAGAACTGCCAATGATGTTGCGTTTCTGCCGTACTCTAGTGGGACGACTGGGCTTCCGAAAGGCGTTCAACTGACAAATAGGAACGTTGTAGCAAATTGTGAGCAGCAAAATTTTGAATTTCGTTTATATTCTTATACTACAGGTGAGTTCTGTAACCCTGTATTTATGATTTAGAACCAGCTACTCGCAAATGCTTAATAAGCTTGTTCTAAATACAGAGTCAGGTTGGATACTTACTAGACTAAAGTTGTCTTGAATGGATCGTGGTGATCTTGCATTGGGAATCGATATCGTGGATAGTTTCATTATATAGGTACTATCTTCACTACTGACAAAGCCCTTTACTTCCTCCGACCAAAAGGAAGGGGTACCTATTATAAATTTGAGGCGTACCTAAGTCTCTTTGTTTGTCTATGGCATCATAACTCCACGACCGATGATCCGATTTGGACGCGCATTTTTTATGTAACAGAGAATTTTGTCACAGTTGTAACAGACAGTTTCTTTAGCCATGTCTAATAAAAAGGATTTTCAAGATCTTGGAGTATCTTTGATATCTGGTGCGTTCTCTGGAACGGTAATAGTTATGTAGTTCGAGATTAAGCTCTAATGTTTTGGGCCATGGTGCCCTTCCCACATCTGAAACCTTGAGGACCTGACGATGACCAGGAATAAGTAAGGGGATCTTCACAATTGTGAGTCCGGGGTCTCTTAGTTACAACTTATAAGTTAACAAGCTGTACTTACTTTTATTTTTATTTTCAGAATCCAACCAAGACACAACTCTAGTGGTTCTGCCTATGTTCCATGCTTACGGATTATTGTTATTGATGTACCACAAATTGTCCGCTGGACTACAGTTGGTCACCTTACCCAAATTTAATCCTGAAACTTTTTTAAATGCTCTGGTCCAATATAAAATCAAGTTGCTGTATTTGGCACCACCGATGGGTAATCGATATAAACACTTTTCCTACATTTGTACTTAATAGTAAAGGAAGGAATTTGCTTATTGTATTTTTCTGTCAGTCAAGTCTGTATCAGGCGATAATACAGTATAAACCTAAGTATTTTTTATTACATGAATCAACTTACATGGACATATGTACTAAAGAAAGATCTAAAATTAGTTTTTCGATATCTCAACTAACATCAGAGATATTAATGGTTAAAGTTGGTATTGGACAGAAGCTCTGTCCCTTTCTAACAAAACAGTGCTTTATATGTAGTCAGAACCTGCTTGTTATGGCGCTAGAGAACAGTTACGTCATAAAACTTATTGCGGTTTCTTTCTACCGTTCTGATTTTTGATTGCTTGTAGCTATTTTATTTTTCAACGAATTTTAATTCTGTTTTCACATTTGACCATTATTTTATGACTATTTCTTATTTTTTTAAGAAATACATTTAATATTTGATACTTGAAAACTATTCCTTTTGGTTGGTCACACATGATAGAAAAAGAGTAAACGTACAATTTCCAAATTAAGTATACTTACTTCCAGATTAATCGATTTTGATTGAGGATAAATTCGAATTTATGAATAATTGAACTACAGAAATAAATCAAGATAGAACGGTGACGCGGGCCAGCTTCTGTAGGAAACGCACGTGTCAATTTTTTCATAAGCTACGCCCCCAAACTGACGTGATTACGAACGAAATACCTACTTTTGATCGATTCACTATAGTACCTGTTGTTCTTACAGTTACTTACAAACAGCAAATACAAATAAGGCATTTTAGCACAACCGCTCTGATCGGTACGCGTCGAAAGCTAGGCGCTGAATCATTGAATTAGAATAACATGCAATCAAATCTTGCAGTATATTGCAAGATTGAAACACGGGTGCCCAGCCCATTTCACCGTTCTATCTTATGATTTCCTTTATTTCTATGCATTGAACAGAGGATGGCTGACCGTGCTAAAGCCCAAACTAATATTTCCACATCTTTTTCAGTACTCTTCCTCGGATCACATCCCCAAGTTTCATCCAAACATCTTGAACATTTGAATTGCGTGATTACTGGGGCGGCACCATCACCTTTCGCTGATATTGACAACTTTTTGAATAGACTGAAGGTATGTTTAAAACTTCAATATTGTTGTACTTACCCTGATTTTAATTAAGTATTAATGGGTTTAGAACGAGTGTTACTTCATAATGTATCGCGGAGGTAGAACATTTCAGTTTTCAGGAGACCTTTTTCGAAGAGCAAAAAATATGCCACTCGCGGTAGGGTCACACTTCAAACTGCGCGTTCGTTGCCTTCATACCCTGATTTTGTATAAATGTGACAATTTGTGCATTTCCCTCGCATTGTTTTAGTAAAGTTTTAACGAAGTTGAGTCAATATTTACTTGAGGATTTCTTTTTACATGGTCTGTTGTTGTGCAAGAATAGTTATTTCAGTTGCATGAATAGTTTAGAGATAAAACGTACAGTACCTACCTATACATGCTATGAGCTCTTAGAATAGGATTCAGGTATGGGACAAATCTATTTCTTGTTGTGTTACGTTCGCATGTCGCCATCAATAATCTAAGTCACATTTAAGACCCGAATTCCATTTAAAAAGCTCTCGTAGCCCTAGAAAGAGTTAGCTCTAGTGATGTAAAGTTTGAGGAAGCTTCTTGCAATCGGCAGTAAAATTCTTTTCTTTACCTTATTTATATTTTTATTCTAGCCAGAAACACATTTCGGTCAAGGATACGGGTTGACAGAGACTAGTCCCCTGGTTACGAGCAGTCCAATTGGTTACAAGAATTTATCATCGGTTGGACTAATATTGCCAAATCACGAATTGAGAGTCGTTGATGGAGAAATGAGGAATTTGGGCCCTAATGACGTAAGTTGTAATGTATAAGTAAGTGATTGTACTATTCTGAGACCGTATACATATAAACAACTGCGTGGTGGATTACAACTTGCAGAAAACTGATGATGAGTAGGTAAATAATATAAGTTTAAATTCAGGGCTTTGTTGAGGACATTAACTCTTTGACATCATAATGTTTGTTGAAATATTGTTGGACTTGGTGAAGGTTAGTTTCCCAGAGTATTATACCTATATACTGAAAACACTTTAACACAAACCATTGCGGTGTTGAGGGAAAACTACACCTACTTAATATCCCATTGGCATTACACAACACGAAATCTGAAACTTCTGGATACGCCATCTAAAACTTCAAAGACGCAAATTAATGGAACTATAATTATTTTCTTTCCTAATAGGTTGGAGAACTGTTGATAAAAGGTCCAAATATTATGAAGGGATACAAAAATAACACAAAGGCAAATAAAGAGGCGTTCCTCGATGATGGCTGGTTCAGAAGTGGAGACATAGCAAGGATAGACGAGACTGGATCTGTCTATATAGCTGATCGACTCAAGGAGCTAATCAAGGTAAAATTACTACTTATTTAAAACTAGTAAAAGGTCAAATCGACTCAATTGGCTCAAAGAACTTATGAAGGTATAAAAGATCCCTCGACAAGACCCATCAATTGATCGAAATGAATTTTGATGTTATTGGACAGGTGTACGTTAAAAAAAAAGTAATAAATAATTATACCTACATTCTAATTATCTTTTTCCGGTGGTGGTGCAAATTATAAGTAATTTTAAAGTAAAAAATAAATAAAAGTGCAGTGTTTGAGTGTAAATTAAAATGTATCGAGTGAGACACGTGAATGGATTCCTGATATTCCACGCACAGGGAAACCTAGTTGGGAGTCAGATAGCCAGACATTGAATAAGGGGGAGTGAGTGCATCTTTTGAGCCCTGAGTCAGGTTGCATCTTCAAATACATATCTTCTATCTTACCTGTACCTACTTAAGTAAGTTTAAATTTAAAAAAAAATGAAATTGAAATGAATTTTGATATTATTGGACAGGTGTTAGTACTATCTAGTTATTCGTCGAAATGATTTATAAAAAAATATATTATAGGATTGATAAGTAGTTAAGTACCTACTTATTATTATGTTTATTGGAATTTAAAGCAATTAAGTATTTATTGCAGTTATAAAGTATTATTATCACTTTATAAGGTTTATTTATTTTGTCTGCCTTTTATCGTCAACTATCTAACTCATTCGAAAGGACTAATAAAATAATTGGGTTACTAAGTATACTGGCGAACATTTCTTTGCCAATACTACCTTCAAATTGGTTTTATACCTATTACTTTTTGAAATTAAAGCAGAGTACGTGGAACAGAGGAGATTAATAATTTATATTAGTTTTTTGTGACTGCTCCAATATAAAACAAAACCACGAGAGTGATACATCAACGTGACAACATATTAAATGAAGATAATAAATCACACACACGCACACACACTCACTCCGCTGGCGCAGCGACCCGAAGTGGATCTTGGCCTCCGATACCAAAGAGCGCCATCGCTCTCTCACCTGCGCAGTCTCGAGCCAGTCAGGCGCCCGGAGCTCCCGCAGATAATAAGTAGCCAGTAGTTATTAAAGCCAGTGCTTAATATGCAACATTACTAACGGTGCACAACTGTTGTAAAACATTCAATAATAGGTTTTTCTATACGTAACACTGCCCATGTAGCCATTTTAGTCGCAATTCGGTAACTAAATTAAATGCAGAGCTAGCTATAATGGGTGCACCACCATCTTAATGCCCTAGAAACTAGATACCTAACCTATGTATTAATTCCTGAGATTATGAATATTCATAAATAAATACATAACTCTCACGTCCACATGAATATTCAATAAGATAAAATGAAAAATTTGCAGGTAAATGCTTATCAAGTCCCTCCAGCTGAACTAGAAAGTGTTCTGAAAGACCATCCCGCTGTGTTCGACGCAGCTGTTGTCGGTGTACCAGATCCCAAGACTGGGGAGAAGCCCAGAGGTTTTGTCGTCCTAAAAGACGGTCATAAAGTGAACGGTGAAGATATAATGGCGTTCGTTAGTGAAAGAGTGGCACCGTACAAAAGAATAAAGGAGATTTCATTCGTGGACAGTATTCCTAAGAATCCTTCAGGGAAAATTTTGAGGAGGGTTTTACGAGAAAAGTTTTGTCAAATTAAAAGTTTTGTTAAAGACCTAAAAATAAATTAATTTATTGTCAAATTCAATATTACAAATTGTCAAATTTATAAGTAATAACCACTGATCGGAGTAGGTAGGGCTGTTTTTGGTACTTGCCACATACGGTCATATGGATAAGTATGCCCAATAATCCCGGGATTTCCGGGATTGAATAAATATATTATTTAGATTATTAACGTTATATTTGTTTTGATACACATTTAAGATTGGTGGCGAAATATTTTTTTTTTAAGATTCATGGCGCTAGTGTACCTATGGTAGTGTTTTAACTTCTTCGTAAGTTTACAATTTTAAAAAAATCGTAATCCGCCTAGTAAGGGCGAGGTTTATAAAAGTAATTTACAACATTTGCTCGATAACTTAAAACGGGATCCCGAAATCATATTAATATAACCTTTGAGGACATTGACCCGAAAGAGCTCTACCTACTCCGATCACAGGTAATAACCTTATAAATTTAATATAAAAAGTTAAATATAAATAAAAATAAAAAAGTAAAATAACAGAAAAACATAAAATATCAGTAGATCTTCGGATCGAATTAACCTCTGGACCATGTGTGGTGGACAAGATACGAGCTTTTATTAGCTGAATTCGCTTATAGTTGGGAACATTACCTATGTTTTAAAAAATCCATACAGGTGTAGGGTATCGGCTCCGAAAAGTCATATCAAATATTACTATAATAAAAATCGATTTCCAAGTTGTTTCATTGTTTCAATATTATTTCACAAGAGTTTGATATTTCGCCATGCATGAGGTCAACATATTATGGAAACCTTAGATTATGGATAGATAAACTAAGATGGAAACAATGTAACAATAACAATGCCCTCTATTGTAAACATAACGAGAGGACATCATTGTATTTAAGGTTGCCGGTTCACTGGCTGTAACTTAACATTTCAGTTCCGTATATATCGTGCAGATGTCTCTCTCCACCAGTTCTCCTGTATTACACAACCAAATGAAAACGGCGTCCAAACTTTACTATCAATATTTTAAGATTGAAACTTTTAAATTTAACAGAACTAACAAAAATGAATCTATTGTAATACGATAAAGTTACATTGTGATACGATGTTTATAGAGTATAGTTTGAGATGATTGTCTTCTTAATTTGTATGGGTGCAACTTACATTTGGCGGGAAATGTAGAGTATGGTAGAATCTGTGGTAGTCATGTGGAGGGAGTAAAGTTATTCGAAAATCGCCGGTTGCCGAAGCCGGTCCGGTCTTGCTTTCCCGATAACACGCTGAAAAGTTTCACGAAGTTTGTAATTTGAACAAGTGTTCCAAACTAAAAAACCGTTACGAATTACGGTTAATTATTCTATTTAAAGCTACTATGATGTAATTTCATAGTTTACAGTGTGTTTTTAAAGTGGTTTAGAACTTTGTAGTTTATTCGGGATTAACTGCCGATATTGTAAGTATTTTTAATTGTATTTAAAATGTGTTTTATCAAAATAATATTTGATAGTTATAAATTAAATGTTCGATATAAGTATGAACTGTTAATTGAATAAAGAAGGGATACTAAAGTAACACTGAAATACCTAAGCTAAAATTACAAAATAAATAATAGTATAATTCGATAAATTAGTTACATTAATTTTATGATAAAATAAGCCAATTAATATTTTTTATTAATTGCATTATATTGTTTATTTACCACATGTTCTTCTTAATATTTATTTAGTTTATCTACATATTTACAGGTCATACTAATTAGGTAATTTAATCTGGGGTCTTGATTGATTTAGTTATGACTACAGGGCACAGAATAAAATAATAATAGACTATCTACTCGTAACTACTACAGGGTTTTTTTAAACAGCAGATTGATTTTTGACGCATGTGTGTTTCTTATAGGTAGGGTTGGATGGTCGTGTTGTTATTTTTTTACCAGCTGTCTGGAATAAAAGTTGAAAGAAACTCTAAAACCGCGTCTTCATCAACAAAATCCTTAAGTAACAGCATGTAACGAAATCTTGCAGGGTGACAAAAACAGAACAACTTTTGTTTCACGACTCTTAACAATGAAATCCCACCAAAAACATAAATTTGAAAAAAGGTGCCGAGTTCGTTGCAAGGAAACAAGCAAGCGATATTTTTTATGTTTAAACAATGTTACCTATATGTTTGTGTAGGTAGATTATTTAGTCACGAAAAGTGATGCCTTCACGACGCTGCTTAAATCGTCTGCAATAGATGTAACAGGCCTATGACGATGATGAAGTTTGAAGGAATGTTAAAAATTGAACTTTGCATCCAGTTAGATCTCCATTATTTTAACGGGGAAGCCGACAGGCTTCCACCGAACTTCGCATATTTTTTCACATTTATGTTTTTTGGTGAGATATCAATACTTTTTGTAAAGTTATACGTATGTAGGTCAAATAGATTTTGAGTTACAAGGGGGTCGAAAATGGCTCGAAAAAATTCCTGTAGGTAATATGTATAACACACGTCATTGCTTCGTCGCCCTTTTTCTTTCCGAACTTGGCGGATACACTCCCGTGTATCTAGATTACTTTTCAGTGCACCTCTTGGGTGAACAATCGATTATTATTTTGTATAAAGATATTTTTTTTGAAAATTTCCAAGTCACTAAACAAAAGGTGATGGGCGGATGACATCACCAAAGTCGCATCGAAGACCTGGATGCGACTAGCACAGGATCGTATAGGGTGGCACAAAAGAGAGGAGGCTTATACCCTGCAGTGGGACGACATGGGCTGATAATGATGATGATGAAACAAAAGTTGATTATGAGATGTAAAAGTTGATTGACAATGAATCATTACTAAATCATCTGTAATTTTGCTTAGGTACTTGTTATAAGTACTACCAAAAACTTCGGTATCTATGCACCAGTATCGTTATTTCATTGTCAAAATATTTGACACGAATAACCAATTTGGCCCTAAACAATGACGTCATCTATTAAACCCACGATTAAATTAGCGAGCTCATGATGATACCAAATTGCCCTTAACAAGGTTCCGTGAACAAACAGAAAACCTTTTAGCAAAATGTTTGAATAACCTGATTAAATCGAGGATCCGTTAATGTTTCGTTATTTCTCGTGAAAGAGTAATGCAAAGAGTGTTTCGTAAAAACATCACTCATTATGGTGGTTGATATTGGTCAGTAGTATCTAGTAATTCGTCTGTTATCTTTAAAGTGGTATGAATAATTTACCTATTTCTACATTGAGCAATTAGGTACCGAAGGTAAAAATAATATTAAACAAATGTATTATAAGAATAAATAAGCAAAAGTAATTAAGTTTGATGAAGGTAGTGTGCAGCACCGGAAAAAGGGGACTACCTCAGAAATCTATCTATCTCAATGGGACTATCTACATGTTGATTGGCTACGTCCCATTGAACAGTAGTACCTAGTAGTAGATACCTACTTTAATCCTTCCTTCAGTTTCATCTTCATTGCTTGCTTTATTTTTATTTTCTCTATTTTATACAATAATACCTACATACATACCTTCCTGTATTTTAATGAATAATTCAAAAATTAAGTACCTTCCTTCGTTTCCTAATATTTTACTTCTGTTTATTAATATTTCCGTTATTTATATGTTCCGGTAGTGTATCATTAGGGAGTGATCCCTGGCACACAGGTGATGCCTGAAAATCGGCGCCGCTGTGCGAAATTCGCTGCGGTAACAGTCTGAGGCAGTCCCCCTTTTCCGGTGTTGCACACCTTTATCAAACTTAATTACTTTTGTTTATTTGTTTTTATAATATATTTGTTTAATATTATTTTTATCTTCTGTGCATAATTGTTTGTATGTGTGCGCTATTGGAAATAAACTCTTTTTTTTTCTTTTCTATTTCTACAGCAAAGCATGAATTGCTGTTTCGGTTAGAACGGTAAGAGAGCCAGCATAATTACCAGCACATGAGGCACTCCACCGGTTAGCAGCGCATCGAAAACCCTCTAATAAGATTATAGTGAGAAGAGATGTCTATGAGCGACAATTGACCATTTAGCATCAGGTGGCCCGTTGGATGTCTGCTTTCCTTACACGATAAAAAAAGACTTCCCCAAACCCTTTCCCTTACAAGAGGGGGTACGGACGGACCATGATCATCTGAGAGCGGGCCCAGAGCTGATGGGTGGATTTCACATGCCTTCGGAAAACTTATCTCATCAGACCTCATGATGTTTTCTGACTCTGTTAGAACTGTCGGTAAATGTAATGTAAAAGTAAAATACAGTTTATTGCACAAATAGAAACAACAAACAAAAGATAGAAAAGGAAATAGTGAAGTACAATTTAGGCGGCCTTATCGCTAAGAGCGATTTCTGCCAGGCAAACTTCAATGTATTCCAAGGTAGGTACTTTACTTACTTACAGTATTTCTATGTGTAGTCATTTCAACTGATCATTTAGTATTTACTCAACAATAAAAAGATTTGAGATCAAAACGTACTACTAAAAGTTACCATCTTCCAATAAGTGGAGCTACATGGTGAAGTTTAAAAATGGAACCTTTTACAGCACCGACCGCAGCAGAATTTTAATTAAAAATGTCCGTTATGGAAGCGACGGAGATGTAGTGCCGCATTTTTCTTCTATGATCCGAATTTAAATTTCTAGTTTTTATTGAAGCTTAAGAGAAATCTCTTCTATCCATACTTACGGGAAATATGAGTGCTTCACATGCATTTTTTTCATTGAAGACTTCCAGGGTAGTTCAATAACTTATAAGAATTTATAAGGAAAAAATCCATAAGGACAAATTCCAATTTCAATACTTGTTCAATTTTTGTTTATTGAACTACAAGCTGAAAGCCATTGCAAGCTATGGTGGGGCCATTTCACTTCCCACCCATAGTCAACTCGCCCATCTTCCCGCCCGCCTGGCCATTCCACATTTATAAAAATGATGTGATCATTATAGGCACATTTATTAAAAATAAGTTAATGAAAAACACTATGAAAGCTCCTACCTCCCTAATGGACAACATCTTAAAAAATCCTTTTATTAACTCTATTACAAAAGTTATCTTATCCTCTGGCCAATTTTCAATTAAGAGCTTTTTTATAAAAAGACTGACCCTAACTCGAGACCGGCGAAGCTTGAAAGTTGATAATTATACTTAGTCTGGAAGAGATCGCTCCAAGCGATAATCGCTTTTGCGTGGATTAAGCCTTGAGTATAATGGTGAAGTTTGTTTGTCATCTATGTACAAATAAATTGAACATATACAACAAACATCGTTATTCAGCGAGAAAATGCAGCATGCATAATGGGAATATTTGGGCGGGGCGCGCTAAAAGGCGGCCTTTTTGACTAAGCTCTTTTCACGTAGCTTTTTGACTAAGCTCTTCTCACGTAGCTTTTTGACTAAGCTCTTCTCACGTAGCTTTTTGACTAAGCTCTTCTCACGTAGCTTTTTGACTAAGCTCTTCTCACGTAGCTTTTTGACTAAGCTCTTCTCACGTAGCTTACTTTACGTAGCTGGTAACTGGAATTTAGCTTTAAAATAAAATTGACATGTAAGTTTCTATTATTTACCAAATAGGCAATAATTGAAATAATCTATAAATAAGTAAATAAATAAATAAATACCTACCTACACAAAAAAAACACAAACAAGAGTAACAAAAGTACAATATTCTGCCACGTTACATTACTTTTCATTTTGTAATTGTACCTTTTATATAAATAATTATAAATTGTAATACCAATTTGATAAGTTTTTGATATAAAACGTACCTATCCGTAGAATGTGTTAGGTAATAATTTACTGCAACTAAGGTCTGGATTACATGCGCCGGTTCCAGCGCCGGTAGTCCAGGCTTTCATATCGCACTGGCCGCTGTAACAAATAAGATTTTGTTTTAGATTGGCGGCGTTAGGTACGGGTTTGATCCCCTTAATAAACTGTTCCCACTGCCACTTGAACACGTCAACGCAATGTTTGTACGACACGAATTTGTACGTACGAGTACACACGCCCACACTCGAAGTAAAGTAACCGCTTGAGACAGTAAAGTTCGAGTGGTTCGAGTAGCTCAGTTTGTAGAGCCAGACCCTTGGATAGTACTATAGAAACAACGAGAAGTAATTCATTCAAGGATTCAAGTGCTGGTCGATATATTTTATAATGTTTGTCTAAG
The DNA here is from genome assembly GCA_947369225.1 of Hofmannophila pseudospretella. NCBI lineage: Eukaryota > Metazoa > Arthropoda > Insecta > Lepidoptera > Oecophoridae > Hofmannophila > Hofmannophila pseudospretella. Next base: position 4,485,083 of record OX376328.1, on the reverse strand, counting down.
AGCGTCGGTGGCACAGTGGCTAGGGCACCGAACTCCCATGCGGGGGAGGTCAGGATTCGAAACCAGAAAAGAAATACAGAATGAACACTTATTCTATGTTTCCTTTCCTATGTAAATTTCTTGTGTGCAATAAATTATTACTCTATCTAAGATAAGGCCGCCTTTTGTGTGTACAAAGGCGGCCTAGGTCGCTCAGAGCGATCGCTTCCAGGCAACCTAGGCGATAGAAGAATTATTAATAGGTTACCGGCAGTATAGTACAGAAGAGTGAAATATTAGATTATTATTTAGATTTATTAATTATGTTTTCTATTATATCATCGGATCATTTTCATCAGATCGGTGGATCTTTTTCATTAGATACATTTACTAAATTCATAGTAAAACTGCAAATTGCAATCTGAAGTGAATCACTGTTGAATGGCAATAGAATTCAAATAAAATTGTGGTAGGTAGGTAATTTGACAGATTGTGTAGGTACATTTGCAAGTGATCTCAATATACTGAAATTGCTGATTGGAATGAAACAAATGGAGTGAAACAATCGTGTAGAATATTAGTAGAATAATTTTCCCATGCGGGAGGTCCGAGTTCGAAACCATGCAAAGCCATGTACCAATGAGTTTTTCGTATTTTTCGAAGACTTACATACATTTACCGACTGCTCTAACGGTGAAGGAAAACATCGCGAAGAAACCTGCACACGGAGATGACCTGTGTGTAAAATGGGGTAGGCACAAAAGATCCTCAAGGGTCGAAGTGCCGCTGGGTTATTCCCGGCCCCCTATTATAAGATAAGATGATTTGTCTATAGGACTTCGGTAAGAGAAATTCCTATTTCTTTGACTTGACATAAAACTCTGTATTTTCAGTTTTATTTGTCCAATAAAGTTTTTTTTGTTGTTGTCGTTGATATGATCGTTGACCGCCCTATTGCCGTTATTCAATATTAGGTGTAAAACCATTTTGAACGGTCAAGTTTTTTCACAGTGTAAAATTCGAATGTGACAGAGCTAATTCCTAGGGTCGAATGTGTATTTTAAATTACCTCTCATAAACTTCCCTGACTCTAATATCAGAATATATGTTACGGGCGAAGTTCGCAGGGGTGCAGAGTTAGCACTGCACGGACAGAGTCGACTTTGCACAGAGCTTCTAGACAGAGTTCTGAAATGTCGATTATTAGCGGGCTATACATATATGCCTGGACACTGTCAACACTGTTGAACCAGGCAGCGATGGGCCAAGTCGAAGTAGCCCAGCTTCGTGGGGTTCTTTGTGTGGTTGTCATAATGTAACCTCTCTCTTCTAAGTCGTGTTCCTTATTGTTGAGGGTCGTGATCATTCTAAGGATTAATCACATATAACGACTGTCTTGGCAGATTTAATGGGGTGGTTTGCCATTGGCTTCCCCATTTCACACACTGGTTATCTCAGTGTGCAGGTTTCTCACGATGTTTTCCTTCACCGCAGTCGGTAAATGTACGTAAATCTTTCGATAAAACCGAAAAACTCATTGGTACATGACATTGCATGGTTTAGAACCCGGACCTCCCGCATGGGAGTCCGACGTTCTAGCCACGGCGCTACCGACGCTTCAAATAATGTAACCTAACATAAGATAATGTCTGACTCGGTTCCGCGTCCATTTTTTACCAGTCTGAATTTACGTTTTTTCCTTCAGTGCCCCCCTAGCGACACTTGTGAACTCTGCCCAGGGGCTCTGAGCAAAGTCGCACGCTCTGAGTAAACTTCACCCGTAACATACACATTCCGGTCTACACACAATGGGTCCAGAGGTGATATCGATTCAGCAACATCTGCGCCGTATCGACCCTGAACTACAGTCGGTGATAATGATATCTGAGAACCTCCTCTTTTAAAGTTGGTTAAAATGTAAGTAATTTAAGGGCTAGGTGCTGTGATTCTAAATCTTTGTTTTTCCGAGTAACAAAGCGAAGCAAGTTATTTCCTGAAACAAAAGCTCTATTGAAACAGAATCGCTTTGAAGTCTGCTAGCTTTAGAGTTTAGGTTAGGTTTCTGTTGTTTGCTTTGGTGAGCGATACGTTAGTGCGGTTTCGGCATTGGGAAACACCCCGCTTCGGTTTCTAGTTTGTGTGAACAATGTTTATGTTGCACTTGCAATCGATCTCAAAGCTCGATTTTAAAAGCTTTTCACATGCAGTAAAACTCTAGTGTTTGAAATTTTTTGAAGGTCTGATGTGCCGTATAGCCTGACGAGGTATCACGCTTTTACCTATTTCTACCGCATCATTACTGTGTTTCGATTTGAAAGGTAAGACAGCCAGAGTATTATCTGCACGTGAGGTCATCATCATCAGCAGCCCACTCTAGTCCACTGCTGGACATAGGCCTCTCCCAGGGCACGCCTTCGCCACATTGTGACATTGAGCCCGATCTTCGCCTCTTCTCATCCAGTCGTTGCCAGCCACCTTGCGCAGGTCGTCGCACATGGGGTACTCTATTTTAATTTTCAGGGTTAGCAGCGCTTCGAAAACCCTCTTGCAATATTTTAGAGAGAATTTGAACAAATTACTGATATATACGACTAAGATCTTTGTTGAAGTGAACAATTTCTTAGTTGAAGTTAACAAACCGACTTTATATGCTCATATTGAAACAAGTTCCTGTTTGAAGTAAACAAGCTTTTCTTTCAGTATGGCCCGTATGCTCATCTGCTTTCCTACGGTCATGCTTCCCAGGCCCGTCCGTATGTTAGAAATTGCTTTGATTAGGTAATACCTAGAATATTTCGGCGGTTAAGTGTGCAAGCGTTCGAACTGCAGAATCTGTTCTATAATTTGAACCTTATTTTCCCTCCAAAGCCATACATAAGATGGTTTTACCCACGACGACCCGTTACCAGATTACGGGTGCCGGTAGGGTCCGACCTCAAACCCGTGACATTATTAAATCAAGGAAAATATTAGGCAAAATTTTGTGGTCTCAAGTGACGTCGGGGTAAATTTTCAAACTTAAGTACGTCGCTTGAGATTGTATCTGACCCAAACTTAATAAGACTTGTGTTTTTAAAAACATACTTTTACTTCTTCTTGTCGTGTGGTTAGTGGTCATGGCAAATTTATGGTCAGAGATGTTCAGGCCGCGGTCTGACATGGCCTAGTGATTTTTGTTGAACGACATGTTAACAGAACCGGAAGTTTAACGTGCTCTCCGAGACAAGTGCAATTTGTGTACTCAATATGCCGGTTCTGATAATATGCTGTATTCTTGTGCCACGGAGAAGACTATCTAGGAAAGCGGAACCTGGCCTTAGGCTGCCTGTCCACCAAAGCTGTGCAAGGAAGCGAGGCGGTGAGCAAGGAAAAAGTCCGCCAATAGGATCGCTGCATTTTAATCGTCATGTGATATGACGTGATAATGGTGCGATCCTATTGGTGGATTTTTTCCTCGCTCACCGCCTCGCTTCTTCGCACAGCTTTGGTGGCCAGGCAGCCAAAGGCCGGGAAATCGCTAGAAAGAAGAAGATGATGATAAGCTCATACTCTTTCTTAACTTGTGTCAAGTCAAACATCACTACCGTTTCCTTAGCCTCATATCAAGTCATATCATAACAGTCCCTAATATTCTAATTAGTGAAACAATACAAACAATTACAGTCATAACGATGTCATGGTCCAATTAAGCACATTTGAACAATTATCTCCATGGCGAAGAGTAGGTACGGAGGGACCCCATAAATTATTTCATTTATGGACCTTTGTGAAGGTTCTCTCTCACGCTCGGGTTGGGTTAGGCTCTCTTAACGAAGGATACTTGTGTAAAATTGTGGACGTATTCAAATCTAAATGGGCAGAAACAAGGCTGAAAAATCAGCACAGAAAAATTTGAAAATTAGGAATTTAAGCGACACCAAAACTAAAATCTTGCAGACTTACCTTAATCTGAAAAAGAATAAGAACATTATTCCAGACGCCTCTGGTTAACCAGAATTGTTTTTCAGGAGTTAGAAATCCTCGGATTTTACAAGAAAAACTTTACATAGACCTTAGTAATATGTTTTAAGCCTACTTAACTGTCGAATTAGATAAATGACATTTTCCGAGAAGGAAAGGGTGAATGAAAGAAAACTAGTCTCGCCTAATAGGGGCGGGCGCACGTTCGTTCTTTCATGATTTAGAGTTGTGTGTATATTACTAATTGAAATGTTAATCCAATTCATAATTTTATTCTAAACAAAACCGCCATGTTTTCGTCCTACATAATACGAGTTTGATTGTTAAATAAGGATAGTATTACGACACTGGCACATAAAATTGATCATAACTGTCGATCACAATAATTCATAAGTGACACTTATGTCTATAAACGATGACAGCACCATTTGTGTGCAAGCGCATCCATTAGGAATGAATAGCATTCAATTTGAAATGGAGGACACTCCACTCCTCTCCGCCCACTATTTATCAGAGAAGAGAGTGTTACTAATTTAAATTTTGACTTTCAATAATTATAGTAAGTATGAAGTTTAATAAAAATCTAGCAGTTAAGTATAAGTATTAAGAGGTTGGTTGATGGTATAGTGCCTAAAAATATACTAGATTAGTATGAGGGAGGTCCTGGTTCGAAACCATGCAATGTCATGTATCATTGTGATTTTCGGTTTTTCGAAGACTTCCGTACATTTACCGACTGCTATTACGGTGAAGGAAAATATCGCGAGAAACATGTTTGTCTGAGGTAAGATATTAAGTTTTCAGAAGTCACGTGAAATCCACTATAGGGACTTTGGGGCAGTACAAAACTAAATAATTCGATATTGTTTATTCTACCAGTTTTAAATGTCTTGGTATAGAGCATCTATTGGCACATGGCCCAATTTGAATTTCCGAATAAAACGAAAATCTATACACCCTAGTATACCCTTATAGTATAGACTCAATATTAATTAACGCATCAAACCTAATAATCGACTCGACGACATCAATTTACGCCTGATGACTCATCGAACGGTCCACAGACCCTCGAACCATTATTCAAAATTCCAAAAGAGATGTCAACACAGTCGTAAACGCTATGACGTGACGTAAGCCAGGCCGGCGCCCTGCAGGGCTTTACGACTCTGAAGCAGGTCACCGGGATACTCGTAAACCTAAGCTTCCTATTGGTAATGGTGCAAAATAGGCCGATCTAGCGGTGAAGCTAGCTTTATAACATTCCCCATACCTGTGTAAGTTATAACACATCAGAAAACGTACCAACTCCACTACGTCCACTTGGTATCCCGTTGCTGAATCCATTGATCGATCCAAGTGGACATTTTCAGACCTGTATTTTCGTATTATTTGTATGTTTATGATGTTACAGAGGCATCATAACTCAACAAACGATAATCTGATTTGGACGCAGGTTTTATATTTAATAAGTAAATGATTTTTTTGAGTGTTCTTAGCCATGTTTGATAAAATCAAGGGTTTCCAAAATCTTGGTGTAGGTATCATTGATCTCTGGAACGGTAACTGTAACTCATAAAAAGTAAGGGAAAGGCTTTCCTTAAAGCCGCTTCTTTAAGCGGCACTAAAAAACTTACAGCAGCACATCTTTTTAAATAAATATATCTTATCTATCTATTCTAAGATAGAATAATTATATACAATGTGCAGAGCTCATACTCATACTCATACCATTTATTGCTTTTCATGTGTTACAATTGGTCTTAAAAAATATCTTAATATATAGAACTGGAGCTGAATCTCCCCAATATTAGTAAGTCGAGGGTTTCTTAAATTTTTAATTTAGTGTTATTAATGCTATTGTAAGGTCTGTTTTAGGCTACACTTGTTACGACTCTCTTCCTCTTCAAATCGTATACTTTTTAATGAGGGTCGTGATCACTCTCTAGAATTAACTACAATTCACAACGAACGCTTTCATAGCAGTTAATAGAATGGTTTGCCATTGCCTACAGTGCCTGTGATTAAAACCACTCTTCAGACATAATATTCAGCAGGTACTTAATCTTCAGCAATATATCTATCTATCCGAGATACAGGAACTTCCTAGTTCGGAGGTCAGCGTTTATTGTAAACTAACTTGTTGCTCACTCATTTTATTTAGTTTAATATAACATAAGATTAAGTTCCTACTAGTGTATGGACTATGAATACTTTGTCATCTTACCGCACAAATAAACTTATTCTTATTATTATTTAAGCCGTCCACTGCATAACGCGGACATCCGCAGCGGATGAATATCCATTGCTCGTTATGAAGTTAAGACTATCAGCGAAAGAACACGATAACCAGCAATGCACATCAACATCGACACGCCCGCGCGTGGATGATGCCTTCTAATGATTCAGTAGGCGTATTATCGCTCCACTTGTCCATTTAAACCACCAACGAATAAGCTCGGCAACGATTTATAGCGTTAGTTTTTTAAAGTCCACCGTTATTGTGGCGGTTTTATTCATAAGTCCAAGCTCGTTCAATGCTCGACCATATTTATGGAGGCAATAGATTTATAACAAAGCTTCTAGAATCTTTTTAAATTGTGTGTAATAAATATTCAGGATTTGCAACCATAAATAGCTGTGAAACCAAAATCTATTTATTGAAATATTGGTGCTTGTTGCTGCAAATTTGGAATAGCAATACGTCTATAAAACACGAATAACACAGGGCCGTAGCCAGGCCGAGAGACTCGGGGGGTACTCCGCTGACTCCGAAATTCTAGAAGTCCATAGAATTTTTTTGAGTTACTTAAATATCTGTATACCCAACTTGTTTTGGGCTTCGGCACATATACAAAGTAATTCTACTTCATAGTATGAGTACATATAACAGTCGTCGCTTTAGGTTCCTTTTTCTCGTGTAAAAGTAGTATTTTACCTTTCCAATGCCGCAGTACCTTAATTACCCAGGGATTTGCCTCTATAAATGTCTTTTGCTGTGCAGTGACCGGACAAGGCATTGATAGGTCTTATAATAGTCTGAACTAGCCCAGTCATTTTAGATCGACCTAAAAATACAAACTGTTGTATAACATTTTAATATCAGAGTCGTGAACAATGGAAGGTTTTAGAGGTTGATACGCTCACCCCAAAATCTCATAAAAATCCGCATTATAATATCCAAATTTCAATTTATACACCCATCTGAAAATTATAAACGCCTCCCGAAAGTACTACGGTTGCTTATTTATAAGTAATACATCAAAACTTCAATAACTAAAAAAACAACACGCTATTTGATTGACAGTTTACTGCTACTAAAAGGTATAAAAAACTTTTGGGGCAAATTTTATTATCTATTTATTAATAAAATAACAGAACACCTAATAAAATCTCACCAACAAAAGTTACGCAAGTGCTAATTTTAACCGTGTTGTGGTTATATTGTACAGATTCTCAGAAACGGGTTAAAGTTAACAAATAACTATTGGTAGAGTCCGCAATCAAGGTGTATTCGGCTTCGGTTTTTGTGTTGCCATATTTACCCGTTTTAGAGCCCTTTTAAATCGGCTCTCTTGCAACCGTGGTTGAACGTAGACCGTTGAATACTGACATAACTGTTGCCGGAATCAGTTCACTTCTGGATATAGGCTTTCCCTAAGGGACATGTTATGGTGTTTTACCGTGCCCATCAAGGCGCACCACAGAGGCCGAATTTCATCTTACCCTTCAGTCACTGATTCAGTCACTTTGCGTCAATTTTCGCTCCAAAACTGACATCATTATTATCTGCTTATATGAAAAAGTTGAATCTTTGTCCAATTTGACAAAAACTGAACTAAAATGACGACTTTCAAAAATCAATATTTTTTTAATTATTTCAATTTACATTTTAGCTTAGTTTACAAACAGAGAGTACATATAGCCTTTTTGATACTGTTTTTGCAATAATCTAGATTCCTTAAATATTTTATAGGTTTCCGAATGTAGACACAGTGAAATAAGATGCAATGTACATTTTTTTCTGCATTTTACCCGTAACGGGAACCTAAAATATAGTTTGCTCGAAACCGAATATCTAGTTTAATTCGGCCACAAAACAGTAATAAATCCGAAACCAAATATTTGACGCGAGACTCTACTTTAACTGATAGTTAACTCACCGACGTTCACGTGTTGCGTATGCCTGAATATTTATTTATGATGCATCTGACTGTTTATGTTACCGTACTATAGCTAGCGCTGGTCAATGAAGCTAAAATAACAATGTGAAGTTAAGATGTCTATATAAGACGATTACTAAGAAATGAATGATTAATTTACTAATTATTTCTAAGTGTTAATGTAATGAAATTAAAATTTTCAGCGCTATTTGAAATACTTTATTATCAATTTTGCATTCACTCTCACAAAACAGGTATATTAAGGCCATCTGAAGCCTTGATAAACTAGGCAAAGAAAAAACCTCTCTCCGTCTCTTTAAGACTTTGTTTTCGAGAATGTTCCATGTGCTGAGAAAATAATAAAAATAAATTAATCTATTTTTGGCATGTTGGCATAGGTAGTTAGTTGCTCGTTTGTTTTCCATATATCCCTATGACTTTAAATCGTAAGATTCCATGGGTGAGTGCGTTTGTTCCGTTGGGTAGATTTAGGTCCGAAGCCGTCAATTTTGAGGAAATCAACCCCAGCCATGTCGGTGGAATTCTTTCACGAACTCTTAATCAAGACATCACTATCAAACTAATAAAAAAATTATCAAACAACAGGTAGTAGTTCAAAAAAATGACTTGTATAAATGTACTTTTAAGGTACTTAACTTGTAATAAATAAAAATATTCTGTAAGACGAAATAGATGAATGCTTATAAGTCTTATAACTTATAAGTCTTATAACCCACAAGGCAATGAAAATTTCACCGTGAGTCATCGGACCCGCAATAGCTCTATAGAAACGGAGCAGACACCACGGAAAGGCTGGTCACGGGTTCAAATCCCACTCGCATTTTCGTTGCTAATAAACACGGCTGTAATAAACTAATCATCACACAATTCAGAATGTTACGATATAGTATGATAAAGGAACAAGGAGGGTTTGACATAGATGCCCCAGCGCACGCGATCTAAGCATTTGCTACGAGTGATTTACACTCCTTGGAATTCAGTTAAGGAAGTTAAAACGATTGATTATAATTAACAGGCTTGATTATGGTGACCTGAATTAAGAACCCAGGAACTCAATCAATCTGATTATGACCTTAATAAACAAAGTAGTCAGTAAATAAGTATTTAGTGAGCAAAAAGATTTCTCAAAAGATCCAACCTAAGACAAATCAATCAATCAAATGATTTTACCTATTGAAGTGGAGGATTCAAGGGTTGCGGGGCCTTGGGGGCACCCCCAAAATTTTTAAGATCCCTATGGGGTGCGAGGTTCGACTCGCCATTTAGTAATTACCATTAGTACCATTTTCCAATTACAGTAATCGATGCCCCCCCGAGTTTTTTTTTATGGATCCGCCCCTTGTCGTTTTAGACTTTGAAGCCTTTACACAGGTGACCATTTTCCCCTATGATTGGTACGGAGTATGTACGTTCCAGTAAATCTTTTAATAAATCAACAAAATAAAAATCACCGTAGTTCGAAACCACCTTTACCTACGAGAATGTTACAAGAAAATCGATACTATTTAATTTTAGCTATCTTGCCTCATCACTAGCACAGATTTCTTCGATTTCTTCCTGTATTTACACGAACTAATTATGTTGGTACAAAAACTACGAACGTACGGAAAGGTCGGTTTATTTGTAGTGAAATGTGGCGATGCAAGTAGGTCGGAAGCATGCAGGGTAAATTATGCATGCGCTTAAGATAAGGTTGAAGTTATATGGGGCTTTCATAAGCTTCAGACAGTGTATTTAAGCTGTAGTAATAAGCTTACAACGAAATAAGAAGCTCTACCTAATTGTACACTCGACAGCAATGAAAACGGGTTGCCACCGAAAGTTTTAGTGGTTTCAGTTTGTATGCATTTTACTTAAAAACCCGGGGGATTTTACATTGTGCAATGGGGAATTTATTTCTAAAAGAGATTTCTTCCTGCCAACCCGCAAAAGTAAACGTTGCATTATAAAGGCGGACATAGTGTGTAACTCAATGTATGTTTTATAATAATATAATATGTATGTGAATTTGTTCTTTTGGCCTAAAGTTATATCAAACATTGAATTATGGAGATTAACCGATGAGAAACCCGTGGAAAAGGAGGTCCTCACTCCGCAAGTGGCGGTGGCTAGGTCATGTGCTCAGGGCAGACGATCATCCCTCAAAAATGGCCCTGAAATGGTACCGATCAGGTAAACGCATGGTCGCCCGAAATCTACATGGCGCCGGTCAGTTGAAAACGAGGCAGCAAAAATCCGAATGTCCTGGCAGGAACTCGAAGAGGCCGCGCAAGATCGCAATAAGTGGACAGCAATTGTTCGAGCCCTATACCCCAGCAGGGGGTAACAGGGAGAGAAGAAGAAGTACTTGTTCTTTGGTAGAACAGTTTAATAGATTGACCTAAACCACGCGAACACTGCCCAAACCGCATGGCTAACCTAACGCCAAACTGTTTTTGCGTTGGTGTGAAGACTTTAGGTGAGATATTCTCTTTTTAAAGGTGATCAGGCAGCAAGAGTATCAGTACATAACCTACTCAGATTTTATTTTTTTATTTCCCTTAAGATAATTTTCTGTGAAAAGTGACTCTTAAAATACAGGCACTCAATAAATTTTAAATATCCAAAACTCGAGATGGACCAATCCATTAGGGTCCAATAGTGATCCGTCATGCCCTCATCGGGGTAAATGCGAACCCTGAGGAGATAAATTAAACTCGAATGAAGTGGCATAAATCTCCAACTTTACTGTGTGCTCCTGTTTTCCAACCTAAATGCAGAGCAAGTTTTTGGATGTGGTGGGGTCGCACCTTAGTGAGATATACATTAATTACTGAATTTGCTACAGTCTGTCCTCTAGATGCCGGCTAGCAGGCTTCTAGGACAGTGCACAGATGAAGTAATAGAAGAATTTGGTGATAAATATTATATTTTAAGGAAAAGAACACAGAAACAGTAACACAGAAAGTAGTAGGAAATAAATGTGAACGGGGAGACGTCCGTTCGAGACAAAATACAGAGAAAAAGTCAAAATACAAATAAAACAATGAAATTTAGAAATGGAATGGGAACATGATTTTGAATTTAAATGAAGAAGCCAATACGAAATGAGATGGAGATAATGATAATGAGGCAAGGAGGTTGATATGAACGATGAAGTCGACATCGTTACAGATTGGTGTCTTTTGATCCTTATTCAATCCTTTTCCATCCATAGTTGTCATTGTATCTTAATTTATAGATTTCTATATAGTGACAATATCTGTTAGATTACAGAAGTTCCACTCCTGTTTGCATGAAGACAATCGGCGATGTTTCACATAGAAAACTTATTGCGATCGTTCAATTTCATTTATGAATTTCGTATTTTTAAAAGTTTTTAGCATCATTTATCTCTTCCGCGAACATCCTTGTTGCGATCTCGTTTCAAGACAACCCCAGTTCCTAGTCTACATTCTACCTTTGAACTGCAGTTAGTCACGGAATGTTTCTGAAACTCACAAACACTGCTTTAATTTCATTAATTTCGATAGCCACTAAAACGAATGGAATTAATTCCGTAATGCACGAATTTGAGGTCGAATCGAAATTATTGGGACACTACCCTCATTCCAATTAGTTTTATATTGAGGGCATACCTTAATCACAGGTGTTTTAAGCACTGCCAATTTAGGTTGACTTTGATAGGTACACACTAATAAATAGTTAAAGCAGACGTAGTAGACTTGTATAGGTATAATAGAGGTTGCGCCCTGGACTCCAAAATTGCGATGCAGTTGATGGTTTTATTTGTGGAATGACTGCAGAGTAAGCCGGGATATGTACCACTTTTTATCTATTTCAAAGTAGCAACTAACATAGAAGAGTAAGAGAGCTTGCGTAATTCATTACCTGCAACACTCCATCTAAATCTTCAAGGAAAACCCTCAACCCAAAACGACTAATGTAAGGATGAGGCGAGATTTCTATAGATTACGGTGACCATCAGTTACCACCATGAAGCCTGTTTGCTCGTCTGCTGACACTCAAAAAAGTCAGAAATAAAGATAAAAATGGGTGAAGAGAGAAATATATTTCAATTTCTTGAAAGAAAATTTTGGCAGATGGTGGTGATAACTGATGATAATGACAAGTACCCATGACAAAGAACACGATACTAACTTTATAATAAAAAAATACCTGTTTCTCAGTGCATCATATATTCAGTAGGTAACCTGGGACCCTAAAGATTGATTAGCAAACCAGAAAAAGCAATCCAGGTAAGTAAGGTAAATAAACTATCGATCGAACAATGTAAGAGTAACTGAAATAAATGGCCTTAAGATTATTATTATAACTAAATACATAGGACGAAGAATAGCAGAACAAACGTGGAACAATCTAATGAAGACTGTCACTCAAGACAATAATAACTGAAGCCATTTAATTGCGCCCAAACTGTATATAGGTCGCAGCAAAAATCTCTCGGTTCAGAGGTTATCTTGATACGGGGAACACATGTGATGCAATGGGGTCTTACAGCCGTGATGTCATTGGCCCTTTTCGGTACACTCTTGTTATGTTGTTAAGTAGGTATGTAAATTGCAAATGTTGGCTGTATTATTTGCTTGTTAAGAAGAAGTACAACTTATTGTTTGTTCCTACTAAGTATACCAATTAGTGAGGTCATTTTAATTAACACATTAAAATTCGTCCTAGCCGCGTAAACGTGGGAACCAGGAACACAATTCAGCATCACCTAAATATATTGAAGTGTTTTGTTTTCTGTTATTAATTGGGTAGGTTGGTGGGTGCACTAATAACGGGTCGTATCACGGGGTAGTTACGATTCCGGTAATTTTATTGAAATCTGCATTCTTTATAGGGATATTATGATCTATTACGAAATATACAGTCATGTGCCTGGGTGCCGCTGTCTATCCTGGCTCACAGTGGTAACAGTGGGAGAGCAGTGGAGGCGGGTTATCCCGTTATAAAAAAATCATGAACCGAAATTTTTCCTTCCAAGTCGTTTTTGATGCTCTGTTAACCTTGAGGACTTTGGACTGCCTCATGTGCCGGCCAATTACGCTGGCTATCTTAAAAATCAACCCAAACACAGCAATCCAAGCATTGTTGCTTTGCGGCAGAAGAAAGTAAAAGGTTGCATGCAGATTCATACCACCTTGTAACGTAAACATCTTCCAAATGATCTGCGGACAACGTACAGCGTGTGGATAAACGAGTACCTATCTTGGCTCAACCAGCCATTAGGTCTTGCCAATTTATGTGCTGGCATTACTCAGTCCGGTCGCCGTTCGCCTGCTACGAGTATTTGGTCGGAGGCTGTATGTTTGTGGATTTCCCGTCATTTGTACATGCCTTTGTTGTTAGCAGACCTTCAAACCCTTTTAACTTCATATTAATACACTTTTCTACCGAAACCTATAGGTAGGTTTCAAATTTTAAATGTATAAGTTAATCACAAAAATATTTTTACTGTGCTTTTAACATGGCTGCTTAAAGTGGGGCGAAACAGGAAATTCACATAATGTGGGACGAAACAGGGATATGGGGCGAAATAGAAACAAGTAGTTTTTGGACATTTTGAGACTGGTCATTTGGGAAATGGACATTTTGCACTCAAACGATTCCACAGATTATAGTTTGATGTGTCTTCCCACGGTGTCTTCCACTGCACAGAGATTTCATTTAATTTGTTAGCGTTTGTTCTCTAATAGGTATGCTGACTCATATAATGATAATTAATAATTTAAACACGTTAAGTTGTAAATTGTAAATAAAATCAACACATTAAAAATTTAAATACAAATTAGAAACCGACTCTACTGAAATCGACGACCAACAAAATAACACATATTTTTTTTAAATTATATTTTTTTTGTCTCATGATTAAGGTTTATTATTTGCTCATTTTCAGGGTCGCAGTCAGGTCCCGGACAGCAAGGAAAATTGAAGTCATTTGATTAGGTAAGTAATTAACATTTTTTAGACAAAGATACTGATTTTCGATAATTAATGAATTTGAATCCTTTCGGATTACTTAAGTAAATATATTGTTTCTCACATTTTACTGACTCAGGGTTTGGTAATAGGGGTGTAATATGTTAACTTATTTGGAAATACATAATTATTTCCCACCGATTTCTATCTTTTCATTTGCCAACGAGAAAACTGCCTTACCTACCTAAAGGTCTAAGTTCTTTAATGTGTCTATGAACTCTTTTTAATTTCATTATTGTAACTCTCGTAGCCAGGGCAACAACAGTGGTTACCCTACTGTATTTTACATTTTTATAGATTCTGTGAAATAATTAATGTAACGATTTCAAGTCGAGTTTTTAAGCACTTAGTTTCTAGTTTTAGACGCTTTTTCTTAACAAATGCGATGTGATGTGTGAGAATAGCTTGGCAGCCTTAGTCATTGTGCCTAAAAAAGTTTGTTTACACAGCTAGAAAGTTCAATGGTATAATGAAAACGTGTGCGAATTTTATGTTTCTTGCGCTAACGCAGAAAATCGTAGGTGTTGGATTTTATTTCCTTAGTGCTTGACGTTGTGATGACTCACTGACTAAGATGTGGCCTCGTCTGATCTAAGCTTTGCGTTTTTCAAATGTGTTTATATCGGTAGACCTTTGGTTTTATTATTGAAAAGAATAACGATTCTATAGTTTAAAGAGATGGGCCAAATATGCCAGAGATGTTAACGATCTCTCTATAGAGAGACTATCTCATCTTATCTTATGATAGGGAGCCGGGAATGACCCCGCCGGCACTTCGACCCTTGAGGATCTTTTGTGATGCCTACCCCATTTTACACACTGGCCATCGCAGTGTGTAGGTTTTCCTCACAATGTTTTCCTTCATCGTTAGAGCAGTCGGTAAATGTACGTAAGTCTTCGAAAAATACGAAAAACTCATTGGTACATGGCGCTGCACGGTTTCGAACCCGGAACTTCCCGCATGGGAGTCCGGTGTTCTAGCCACTGTGCCACCGATGCTCTCTAGAGATACTATAGTATCTCTTCTATCTTTTTAGGGATACGCACCCCAGAGGGGGAAACGGAGCCCTATTGCTGATGTTCCGTCGTCCGTCCGTCACGCGAGTCTATTAGGGCCTAAACGAAATAAGATATAGTCTTCAAAATTTTACATAATACGAGTAGGTATTCCCTTGACCCAAATCCGAAACGAAACGAGAACACTGACGGTGCGACTGGTTCCCAAATTGAAAGTCGCTCAGCGTGCTATGGAAAGAGCTAACTAGTATCTCTGCTGGATCTCGGAGTATCTCTGCTGGATCGAATCCGAAATGAGGAGATCCGGCATAGAACAAAAGTTATCGATATAGCTCATAAGATTAGCAAGCTGAAGTGGCAGTGGGCCGGTCACATCTGTCGCAGATCCGACAACCGCTGGGGTAGACGAGTTCTAGAGTGGAGACCGCGTTTCGGCAACGTAGTGTGGGACGCCCCCCTGCTAGATGGAGCGACGATCTGCGCATGGTGGCTACTCTATATATACGCGAATTAGTATTCCTTGACAGTCGTATAAATGTGTCAAATAAGGTAAAGCGACAAAGTACTAAATGGTAGCCTAATGTGTTGTTCGCTATACATCACATTGTTTTGAAACCAGAGCTCCGCATTCGAAGCCCGACGTAGGCACTACGCCATCGAAGCTTCCAAGCACGAGTACTTCCAACCAAAGATAGATAATGCCTAATTTGGTTGTGTAAAACGAAAGTTATTTGAGCTTGAGAAAGTATCTTGTAAACAAGAGATTAAGAAGTTGCTTCGACAAAATATGATCTATGTACACATCACGATAACAATATGAAGATCTCTAGTGTATGAACGAAGATGTCACTTCAAGCTTTCAAGATAAAGTTGTCAGTTCTCTATACAACTCTTTACTACTATTCATTAGGTACTCAGTGAAATAAGTTTTCCTAATCTTCACTTACTTGGTGCAACACTTACCTATATTAAAGTATAAGTTAAGTACGATTAACTTTCGTGATTTTCGCAGATGACCTCAAGATTTCAGCTTTCATTAAAATACTCTGTCACTTCCCACATCATAGTTCTAGTAAACATTCATCTCCCCAAGAAACTACTCGTTTTAAAACTATTACAACGATAAAATACCTAAGCTTGAAAAGTGGTTTAAACTTTTTCGGTGATTAGTAGCTACCATTAAATATTTCATATTTCACTCTTCTGCACTATACTGCCGGTAACGTATGAATAATTCTTCTATCGCCTAGGTTGCCTGGAAGAGATCGCTCTGAGCGATAAGGCCGCCTTTGTACTTATTCTGTTTCCTTTCCTATGTAAATTTCTTGTGTGCTCTATCTATCTATCTATAATGAAAGTCCATTTCTTTCAATGTTTTCATATTATATCGATGTTTTTAATCAAAACCTATGCGACATACGGTAATATTAACTACTAGAAACCTACTGCAGTTTTAGGAAAATGTGTTTTGAACTAAAATAACCTCAGCTAATGGCATCGGTAATGTGTCGGACCATCGCTCGGGGCACAGCGATATCAAATTACCCTCGTTGGTACGATATGCCCCTATTTTACAAGTGATAAATAATTTTCATTATATAGCAGAGAAGTTATGTATTGTAGAATTTTTTTTATTGGCATAACTGGCTTTACAAGGGAAGAACTTTGCCAGGATACGTCCGAAATGAATGAACTAGCTGTCATTTTTTTCGCGATTTCAGAATTGGCCCCAACAGTGAAAGTTCTTCAAATAAGCACACTGAACACATCCCTTTCACCTGTATAATTGGTGATGAGAATATTATTTTTATTTTACGTTTTTCGGCTGAAAATTTTTGCCAGTAATTTCTAAAACGTTTGAAATATTTTACGGAAATAAATTGGACCAATTAGAAAGAAACTTTGTCATTTAGAGCTTCAAATTTTAGTTGATTGGATTCTACAAATAGCGAAGTGATATTGAAAATCCTCAATTTCCAGAGAATTATTAAGATCTGGGACGATATTGCTCTAAAAGATTATCGTTTTGTTGAATAGAAATAATTAAGAAAAATATCTGGGGTAATAAATAAAACAGAAAAATCATTTCGCGTTTGATATTCGTAGGATTTGTTATTCTAGATATATAAAGTTCAAAATGAAACGTAAGTAGGTGTGTAAGAATAAAAAATATTAAAAGCTTCACATAAAGCTTTGCGAACTCTTGAAGCTTTTGAGAAGCTTAAACCAACGGGTTTTAAGTTGGATTTTATGAAAGAAAAGCACAACTGAAGCCGGAATACGAAATTTTAATTCTCTTTTGTTTATCTTTCATTGGAAAGTTTCATCACATGTTAAATAGAATCAGAAAGGTGAGATTACAGTATTCATTGTGCACAAGAAATATATAGTTTTATATAATTAAGTAATTACCTACTTTTAAAAACTTTCTGCTTTAATTCGACTAAATATATTCGCATTTTCTTAGTTATAACATGTTTCAACATCCTTTATATTTTTTTGTTTCTAGTAAGTATTTTTTATTATACAAGAACTCGTACAAGGAAACTCGTAGCCTAGTTGCGAGCACGGTCCGAAAGTGATCCTGCAGGTTAAGCGACGTTGATGCTGTTGGTACCTAGATGGGTGACTGCTAGTGGCATATTTCATCTGAGCTCCTCCGTGCCTCGGAAAGCACGTTAAGCAGTCGGTCCCGGTTGTTGTCGTTCGACAGCAGTCGTTAAGCCGTGTCAGATGCCTACTGGCGGCCTGAACAACTCTGACAAATAGGTTGGCCACTCACCATACGATAAGCAACCATTATACAAGAGCCCTATAGGTCTAAAATTTAATGTTTCCTGTTGTCGTATTCAAAAGGAGGTACTTATTAATTATTTTTAATAGATAATAAATCCTCTATAATATCAAATACAAAAAAATTGAAAAAATAAAAATATATTTTATTAGAAATATTATAAAGATGGTAAAGAAATATAAAGTAAGATATTCATTATTTTTATAAGAAATTTCATTACATCATCTCCTATTCAACCGGGTAGTCATCCCGTGGAACGGCCTACCTGACCAAGTTGTGAATGCTGAAACTATAAACCAGTTTAAAAACAGATTAGACAGCCACTTACGAAATGTGAAGAAACAGGCTAACCAGCATTAGCTGCCTGCCTGCTAATCCAATAATAATAATAATAATAATAATTTAACTTCTTTCAGTAAGTACTGTACCATAACTACTGTAATAAAACCACCATCACTTTTTAAGTTTTACCGTAAAATATAAAACAATTTCCACACCTCAAATAATTTCATTTTCTCATACATTTCCACCCGTGCCAAAAAATCTTATTTATTCATAACACCACGTTAGTTGTCCAATTCTTTGGGCGAGTTCGCGAAAACAGGAAAGTTTTAAATTAAATTCGCGAACACATTCCCGTGGGGCTCGTGTCTTGTATTGTGAAACCACCTGGAAACACGTCTGGGGTTTGCAGAAGCTCGTTGCCTTGCACCGACAACATTTTCGTTATTTACTACCGTCTGTTCACGACATCGTTATGAGCCGAGCGTTGTACTTGCTTATTATACAGAGAACTAACAGCAATACTAAGAGCGTTTTCAGTCTTGCGGTTTCAGGCACTGGTTTTTTTCAAGCAGTGTGTTGTACGCTGCATGGCGTAAATATGATTTTCCAGCATGATAGTAATGCGTCGGGTATCATAGTGCAAAGCGCTGAGAAAACCCCGCATGACTCTAAAAACACTCTGTATGGTTTTCTTAAGAACAGTGGTGATAATTCGTAACATCCTACCTACAACTACCTCTTTCTCGAAATAGTTTTCAGTCTTGCGGTTTCAGGCACTGGTTTTCACAAGCAGTGTGTTGTCGCTGCATGGCGCAAAGATGATTTTCCAGCTTGATAGTAACGCATCGGGTATCTAAGTGCAAAGCGCTGAGAAAACCCCGCATGACTCTAAAAACACTCTATAGGGTTTTCTTAAAAACAGTGGTGATAACTCGTAACAACCTACCTACAACTACCTCTTTATCGAAATCGTTTTCAGTCTTTCGGTTTCAGGCACTGGTTTTTCACAAGCAGTGTGTTGTCGCTGCATGGCGCAAAGATGATTTTCCAGCTTGATAGTAACGCATCGGGTATCATAGTGCAAAGCGCTGAGAAAACCCCGCATGACTCTAAAACACTCTATAGGGTTTTCTTAAAAACACTGGTGATAACTCGTAACAGCCTACCTACAACTACCTCGATCGAAATCATTTCCTCTGACCGAAGGTTGCCTGGAAGAGATCGCTCTTAGTGATAAGGCCGCCTAAATTGTACTTCACTATTTCCTTTTCTGTCTTTTGTTTGTTGTTTTCTAATTGTGCAATAAAGTGTATTTTATTACAACTTTGGTTCTAGAATTTCTGGCATAGTGAAAATTATTTTTCTCATTTCATTGATATTTGCAGTTTCCAAGTTTATTTAAGGAGGTTGTGTCAGCAGAATACGTGTACCTACTATATAACTAACTTATACAAACTATATAACTAACTTATACAAACTATATAACTAACTTATACAAAAAAGAATTATGATAAAAAATCGTTTAGTAGTTCTTGAACGATATTAGATAGAAGGACGCGAAGACAAAAACTTTGAGAGGGAAAACTTTGATCTTACACTTATAATTTGAACCCCAAGAGCATTCCATTCCAGTTCCGAGTATTAAAAGTAGAGATTTTTTTTATTATATAAGCTTTAGCTTTGATTCTGAAAAATTCTTGATTATAATCAAGCGTCGTACTCTTAAAATGGGAGATTAAAACAACTTTTTCTAAATCAGATTTCATTCAACGTTCTCCTTGTGGAGAATAAGGATAAGCTGAAACAAGTTATTTCTGTCTCGCTTCTAAAATAATATTTATGTGGTCATGTGGATTTAACCGATATTTCAATTTTGTACTATTAACTCTTACGGTAGGTAGGTATCATTTACATTTTTGCGTTAATAAATCCTACAGACCCTCGGTGGCGTCGTGGCTAGGACGTCGGACACCCATGCCGGAGGTCCGAGTTCGAAACCAGGCAATGCCATGTTTCAATGAGTTTTTCGGTTTTTTCGAAAGATTTACGTACATTTACCGACTGCTCTGACGGTGAAGGAAAACATCGTGAGGAAACCTGCACACTGAGATAACCAGTGTGTGAAATGGGCAAGGCAAATCCACCCCATTAAATCTGCCACGAGAGTCGTTCTATGTCATTAATTCCTTAGAATGATCACGACCCTCAGAAATGAGGAGTACGACTTAGAAGAAGAAATCCATCCATCCAATTTACCATACGTGAAAGTTAAAATAAATTAAAATTGTATGTTTAGAGATGTATTAATCCAAAAAGAAATTACATAACAAGTTAATATATCACATTTTCAGCAATAACAGTTAACGACCGCTTTGCGGATGATCTCAGCGCATTACAGTATGAAAACATACGAAGCAATATTGTATAAGGGACCGCTCGTAAAAGAATAACTTGTTTTTTTAATTTTGGTATTTGAATTTAAAAAAATACAATATTAATACATACTGGCACAAACCACTGGGCTTGTGCGCCAGTAAGTAAAGATCATATCATCTTATTTTAAACGTATTAATGGAATTTTAAAATATATTTGACTTGAATATCCATTGTTTTCAAAGAGCAAACGCCGACAGGCCATGTATTGTCAGACGACTTTGCCTTTCATGCTAGACAGCACATTTTTACTATGACGCACCGTTTTGTGTCGTTTTTACCAACCAGAAAATCCTTGCTCGGTAAGACCTCTTCAATGGATATGTGAAAACCGCAGTTTAAAAAGAGATCCTAGCGCAAATTCTTCGAAATAGGCGGTCGGAGGACTACCTATTTTCTTCTGTGAGTAATCCTTATATATGCTGATATCTAAGCATTACTCACTGAAGAAAATAGGACTCCTCCGACCGACTAATTTCGGCCTATTTCGAAGGAGATTATGAAACGCGTGTCGTTGCACTAGCGTCTCGTTTTAAACTGCGGGCTTTAAACGGCACAAAAGGCGCTGGCCTTTTGTGCTAGTATTATAACCACCCATGTGTACCCAAACGATTATAATAGGCACTAAATGCGTATTGCCTAGAAACCTATTACGCCTACCGCGTGAGAGACATGAAAGAAATATCGGTCAAGGCTTAAATGCTTTGTTTATCTGACTAATTTGCTTTTATTGTTAAGACTCCCGGTCCCAGTGCTGCCAAATCGTAAAGTTTTTAGGGAACTAGGTAAGTATCGCTTTGGGAATATTAGTAAATGAAAACGAGGATTTTTAGCCGACGACAAAAAAGAGAGGACTATTTCGACACGTGTGTATGAAAAATTTGACTCGAAATTCCTCGGTAACGATTGAAAATGAATATGAAAAAAAAATTCCTTTACCACATATTAATTAACATTTCACATTAAACTATAACCTCTACATTATGCGTTGCATGTGTGATGATATTGACCACTTTACAAGATATGTGTCAATCTAATATTCAGATTCCAGAATTACAATTTAAAATTACAATTTAAGTTAAAGCTTCTGATGTTTATTTTACACTATTAAACATGCAACATTAAAGGAAATAGGAAGTACGGGATTATATGACTATTATAAGTTTATAAAATATATTAATATATACATTTACATATTTAGGTATATTTATTTAATATATATCTATAGGATATTAAAAAAAATAATTATAATATTAAAGCTAATTATGTACCTATACATGCAAATATATGCATTAATTAAAACTATAGGATCGATTTTGATGAAAAGTATGAAATTAAATTAAAAACTCTTTATTATCAGGCACTAGTTCCACAGAATAAAATAATAAATTATCAGATTACATTAAATTAATTCAATTAATTAATCAATTACAGCAAACCAATTCAATTCATCTTTATATAAAAGCCTTTTTACTGGTTTCATAGAGAGTGTGGAAAACAATTGAAACAATAATATTTCTACATTTCGTTATTGCGTTAGGCTTAGTATTGTTTGAACTAGGCTCACTGTTCACGCAGCCCGCCTTTGGAACAATCTCCCGGTAGATATAAGGAAAGCCCCGAATCGCTTTGTGTTTAAAAATCAAGTTCATAGCCACCTTTTGAGTTCCTCATAATCCCTAAAACTTTATATTTTACATAGTGAAATTGAAATCGTTTATTTAGCGCTGTAAACACCAGAATACAGAAGTATACAAAGTTTAATACATGCAGCACAGAACATCTGGTGTGGTACAGTGCCAAAAATGGTACACCAGCTCAGCATAATGCTGAAGCAAGCCACAGCGCTGATTTTCAGCTGGCCTTCAGTGACTGCACGGACGAAGAAAGCAACAGTGTGTGCGTGTTGTGTTGTAACGTATATCAATATATTTGTGCATATTATTTTATTATTATTTCGTATGTATTTAATTATATTGTATTTATGTATATAAGTAAATTATATTGTATATTTGTACTAGTATTGTATATTAGTATACTATGTAAGTATATTGTTATTTTAATATATAAATATCACATATTATTAAGTAAGATTTTTGTCATTTTTATTGCCACTGCACCGCCATAACATATCTGCATGCCCAAAGGTCAGCTGGCAGAGAATGCCGCAAGGCATTAAGCTCATCTGTACACAAAAGTGTAAAAGAATCAATAAATAACTAAGTAAGAATACGAGTAAAAATATCTAAATCTGTATTATTATTAAAAAAAATTTAGACGGATCTCTATAATGTTTGGAGAGCATTGTTATGCGTTGGCGAGCCTATTTTTATTTTTAACGGATGTTGATTGGAGTTGAAACGAGCCCGCCATAGAATATCGTTGCACCCACATTAATTGCGCCGAATTATCGCTGACATAAGTCGATAGGTTTTGTCTTTACTGAGTGATCAACACTGCATTGTGAGTCGATCCACGGCCAGGCTATTATAATAACGGTTATCCATTATGTCACACTTGAATCATCCACTACTGGATCGCCCACCGCAACTCCTAATTACATTCGCATATTAAATGCATTCATCGTAACAATTCACATTCAGTTGACTGTATAAATATTTGTTAACCTAGTGTGTAAACAACGTAGTGTCCATAAAAACTGGCAAAAAGCGCGTCGGGCAGGCAAAAGATAGGGTTCAGTCTGTCACACAAAAAAATAAAATATCGATTTGATAGGTACAATTTGTTCGTCTGCTCTCCTTATGTTTGAAATTAGTTACTTACCTACCGTTGTATGGGAGGGACATGATAAAACTATAGGGTTCCTTGTTGGCTGCGGAATCCTAAAAAGTAGAAACATGGCATGTTTTGTAGAAATATTTGTATAACAATCTGACATACTTGTAGCTAATGTGATTATGACAAGTCGTTTTACGAAACCTCCTGTAGCAGTTATTTTTCAGAATTCTTGTCATTCAAAAGGCGCTGAATTTAAAGATAAAGCTGAAAAGTAGGGCGAAAAAGTGACAAGACCAACTCCTCGGAACAAGATGATCAATCATATTCATCTAGATAGGTACATGAAGGTAGATACACAACATATGTGTAGGACCATAAATTTTGACGCTTCAACTCAAATATTGTTTCTGAAGTGCCTTGTACTTGTGTACATACAGAACTAAATGCTCAGAACTAAGATATCTAATCTTACAAGGAACGTACCCCAAGTGTCCGGCTCCGAGTTGATTCATTTTAAGATATATTGCAGAGCATTGAAAAATAACCGCCTCGTATTTTTTTTTATCAGCGCCAAATATAATTCAGTGGGGGAAATCAATGATTTCACTATGCCCATAAATTCGAAAACTTTGCAGGGTGATTTCCCCAGTAAATATAAATTTAGCCTGATAAAATAAATGGGTCATTTATTTTTTAGTGCTCTAATATATTTTAAAACGAATAAAATCGGAGGAGTCAATTCTGCAACATGTACCAAACCGATTTTACTATGTCCCATACATTCGAAAACTTTATTGGGCGACTTCTCTCACTAAATATGAATTTGAGTCGTTAAAAATAATACGGGTAGGTTATTTTTCAATGCTTTGCAATATTGCAGAGCATTAAGATATATGTTTTAGAGCGTCGGTCGCACAGTGGCTAGGACGCCGGACTCCCATGCGGGAGGTCCGGGTTCGAAACCATGCAATGTCATGTACCAACGTACGTACATTTACCAACTGCTCTGACGGTGAAGGAAAACATCGTGAGGAAACCTGCACACTGAGATAACCAGTGTGTGAAATGGGGAAGGCAATGGCAAACCACCCCGTTAAATCTGCCACGAGAGTCGTTCTATGTGATTAATTCCTTAGAATGATCACGACCCCCAGCAATGAGGAACATGACTAAGAAGAGAAGAAGATATATGTATATCTTCAAATGAATCAAATCGGAGCCGGACACTTGGGGTACTTACCTTGTTAGTTAAGTTACTTCCGCCCCTTTGAGCATAGATAATACTAATACGTAGTTAGGTACTTACATAAAGCTTTTAGTTATAGATGTAAGCTTTGGATTTTTTTCCTACTGGATGTAGAAAAAATTTGCAGATTATATGATCATATAGATTAGTGTGAATACATTTTGAACGAACGATGTTAGCTGACGGTAAGTAACCTAAATGGACCATCAATAAACGTAAAGGCGTAATAAGACTCAGGATTCATGGCGCTCTTATCTCTCTGCCTACCCAATAAAGGACATAACGTAAAGATATGTATGTGTAATTTCCATATTGTGTGCCTTTCATGAAGGTTACGTAGACTTAATAAAAAAAATCATTTACATTTTATATCGCGACCGTCTGCAAAGTTTATTCAAGCTCGACTGGGTTTGTTTTATCCCTTTTGCCCTCGCCGAATAATGATGTGGATAAACACAGAGAGGTAGAATATCTTCCACCAGGGTCGTAACCAGAGGGGGAGCCCCCTAGAACCCGAAAGTTATAGAATTACTTACAATTTATTACGAAATTAACAAACCCCTGACTGTTGTGGAAATTAGGTACTTACCTTTTTTTTCCAGTTCATCATTATGTTCTCCCTTGTTCTCCTTGACATCTGGAACCTTTTCCAGATGTGGAATTATAGCGCCATGGTTCTAAACATTTGGGCTCAAACTCGAACCACCTAACTCTAATGTATCACTGACATTAAATATACTTCTAGATCTTGGAAAGCACTGGTCTCATTTTTATCATTGTATTTTTTTACTCGGAAACATTCCCGTGCGTGCGCACAACAACTTACCAAAGTTTCATCGCAATCGGATGAATGGTATAGGAACCCATAGAGCACAAACAAATATTAATTTTTTTGCGCCAAAATTCTCTATTGAATATTAAAAATCGAGTTCAAGTCAGATATAATAGGTTATCGAGATATGATGCCACAGACAAAATTAACAAAATTAAAAACCCTCTTTTGGTCGTAAGACCTGACTGTTTACGTCACCCACTTTTCTTTGACAGGGCCCTCGTTTTGTTCTGAATACGACACAGCCTTCCGACATAAAAGTTGCAGGTTGTTCTGTCTTTTTGGATTGGAAATAAAAAGTAATTCGTTCCGTTAATTAATTGCTTATATATAATGAACTGTATACATAGATTAGTAGAGTACCAGTACAATAATACAAGTAGCAAATAGGAAAGTAACTCTCATAATTATTTGACTCCTAAACTTGTACAACTGATTTTCTTAAAGATTGTATTTTTTTTTCTATTTGAATTCAACCAGTCACAGTAACTTGTTAATACTTGCGGTTGTTGGTACATGGTGAAACTTGTAGTACATGATTAGACTCAAATAATATACTCTTGTAAAACATTGAAACATTGTATTGTATTGTATTAATTAAAATTTATAAAATACAGTAAAAACCTGTGAAACAGTATATTATTTGAGTCTAAACAGTAACTTCTGATTATGAAAAATTTGAAGAAAATGGAAAAACGTATCCGGTTAACTTTGAAATTAAACAACAACATGAATTGAAATCAAAGGAAGATCCTTGAAAGCACAGTAAGTGAATCCTTGTGATTCTTTTCTCTTACTGAAATACGTACATAGAGAGAAACGAAATGATAAAAAACGAAATTAAAAGGTTCTCATTGACAAACGACAATACGAGTATACTCGGAGCGCTACGAGTAAGCCGGACGAGTAACTTTCAATGGAGGAAAATAATTAAAAGCATTGTGAATCCACTGCATTTGAATTAAAATGAAATTCAGCTACCAGAATATAAACTATCCAGTTTTGGCGAAAATGCTTACCGTAACTTCAGGAATTCAAACACCGTAGCCTAAATATACTACTTATACTATTGAAGACATTACACCCGTAAAGTTATTTAAGATGAAGAAGCAAGAGTACGCAAACTCTCCCCTAAGCGATGGTTTTCAGGGTTTCCAAAACGTGGGGAATTTAGTAATGTTGGGTTACTGTTTTTATAGTTGGCTTTCCTGTGTAATGGGCAAAGTAATTTTGAATTTCTCAATAATTAAGAATATATAGATATTAGTGGCACTTACTTGTAAGCAGTTTCGTATAGGCAATTTATTTATTAATTAATATGCGGTCGGTATATAGAATAAGTTTTTTGTTTTTGTAATAAATAACGTATTTTTCCTTTTAATAGTCAGCAAGTTTATATAAGTGAAATCAATTTAATTAAGTTCTTTTATATATAAATATAATAATAAACAAACAGGCAGACGGGCCACCTGATGGTAAGTAGTCACCGTCGCCTAGAGACACGTGCAGTACCAGGGGGTTGCTTGTGTGTTGCCGGCCGTGGAGGGAGAGGACTTTTTTAACGTTCTTTTTGAAGCATCCCATGTCATAGCGCTGTGGAAAAACGTCGGGTGGAAGAGAGTTCCACATTTTGCAGGTGCGTGGCAGAAACGTTCGTGTAAAACGGGTCGTGGTAAACACCCAAGGCTTTAGAAAGTGCGGGTGGAAATTGAGCCGCCGACGAGTGGTGCGATTCAAGAAAGTAGACGACGGCACCAGGTCAAATAGTTCTGAAGAGCATTCCCCATTATATACGCGATAGAAGACGCAGAGAGAGCCAATGTCTCTCCTTAAAGTGGTTCTTTTCTACTTTTGCTTAGTATTCGTTTGTTAGACAACTTCGAAGTTTATTATTACTTGGTAGTTACTCGTATTTAAGTACTTTAGCGGTTTTAGTGTGTGCAAACTATATTAATTTCAGAAAATAATTAACTTTATCAATACAGATTTACTGAAAATACTCGTAATAATTAAAATGTGCAAACTGGCGTAGTTCTGTACAGAATCTTCCAGATACGATTAACGTTAGCTATACTTCAAAATAATCAAAGATCTATTCTGTCACTCTTCCTGATTTACTGTTTAGATGTCTCACGAGAGAAAGCAATTTATAGCTGAAACTGTTTAATGCGTGTGACCTAATCTCAGCCCTTTTTATGGCCTACTGGATAATATAGGTTTTGGTGCTATCACTCTTTATTTTGTGTATAAAGTCACGACACTATCTCTATGATGAAACAACTTCGCTGGTGGCCGTTATAATGCAAGTAAAAAGTTTACTGGATCTTAGAGAACAGAATAAATAATTTGTGTTCACGTGACGGTTTTCGCCGCCCGGCACGGTTTTGCACCGGGCCTATGTCCGGTCGTCAGTTGAGTATGGAACCACTATACTTGTTACGAGGTCTGTTCACGACGAGTGCGCTGGCGCCGGTGAACCGAACCGGCGCCATAGTAATAGAAATTAGAAGGTAGAGAGAAACGGCATAGCAATTTATGACATCTTAGGGTGTCATTAATTTTTATTAATTAAAAATGTCCTGTAACTTGTTGTTATCAATAAAGTATTGTATTGTATTAGACCGGCGCGTTCGACATAGATCGGTGGTATTGATCAACATTGATTATAGACCGTTCAACGTCGCTCATTATTTGCTATTAAACCAAACCGATCTGCCATCGATTGAGCGTTGATCCGACGTCAATCGTGCGATTGTCTATTGATCGATTAAAATATTCGGCTTTTGTTGATTGATCGCACCATCTAGCACAAGGTTGATCAATTGTCGTTCGACGTGTTTTACAAGACGCAATAGTTGATCATCCTGAGCTATTACACCTACGCGGCCGGCATTCATTAAGGCAACGATATGCGACATTGATCGCGCCGGTCTAATAACACCCTTAAGAAGCTATGCTAAAAAGGGACGGATCAAGTCCCCAGTACTAACTTTCTGGTGTTATTTGTGATATCGAAAAACGAATTTCGGAACCATCTTCAGAATGAGCAAGGGCAAGACCACAGCTGCTCTATTATTGTAAAATAAGATATAAACAATACAGATGTCACGGCTGGGCACATGGGGCACACCATCGGAATTAGTCGGCTTAACACTAGATCGTAAACTGTCGTTTATTAATGGCGCACGCACAGGGCTCCGTGTCATTACGATGATCTCACTGCCACCGATTTAGCGATCAGCTGTTTAGATTTGAACGGCTTTATTTTATCGAGCAGATAGTAAAACACTTTTTTTGTGTCAGATTTAATTCATGAAGTCTGTTTGCACAAATTGACTACATGTTTTACTAAATGTTGCTGTAAATTATATAACATTAGGATAGTGAAAATTCGCCGAACAAATTATTTAAAATTTTAGAGAACCATTTTTGAAAAATTAGTTAAGTAAGTATCTATACAATTTTATTGTAAAACGATAAATATACAGTTGGTAAAAATGTAACAAATGTGGTCTCTAAAGTTAGGTAAGTACCAAATATTTTGTAATCTACAGACTAAAGCTTATGACCTTTATTAAGGAAGAAGTTCTGAAAGTTTTGGTGAAGGTAAGGAAAGAACTAAGATGAATGAAAAATGTTTTAAGTCAAAACTTAAAACAATATGCAAGTCCTAAATAATTCCCAAAATAGGTACATTATGGATTATCTAATTCGAAACTAAAACGAAAATGTAAAATACTTAGGTTAATATATTTTTATCAGTTACATATTCTCAGATTTTTATAATTAGATTACCTATTCTAATTCAAAACTTATGCATTATAATATTTGTTTGAGATAATGCCCTTTATTGAATACCTTTTTTTGGGAAAGCACTGGCTCCCAAGATACAGGTTCGCCTAGTTTGGGAGTCAAGGTATTGTTTGATTTACAAGTGATGTGATGTTTTCAATAAAGAATATTTTTATTATTATTTTTTATTATTATAAGAAGCAGTTTGGCGTTACTTATTATATGAGTTATCACTCATTCAAAAAACGTGTTAAAAATATGAATGGCGAACACATTAACAATTCCCACAGTGTTTCATACCGCCTAGCAGTCTGAGTCAGTGTCTCCGCTGCACTGGGGGATGATGTCATGGGCTACACAATTAGAAATCGTACCAATGTGCAGTGTTTGGTACATTTGGTTTGCCTTAGTGACCGATATTGTCACGAACCGGGCGTTATTTCATATTTTATGTTATGCACACTTGTGTTTACATGACTATTGACCTAAAATAGAAATTAGTTCAGTACAGTAAAGCTCATACAAACATCAAGTAAAGTAAAATACACTTTATTACGCAAATAAAAAACAACAAACAAAAGATAGAAAAGGAAATAGTGAAGTACAATTCAGGCGGCCTTATCGCTAAGAGCGATCTCTTCCAGGCAACCTTCGGACAGAGGAAATGATTTCGAGAAAGAGGTAGTAGGTGTGCACCAGTAGTAGATAGTTGGTGTGTTTCGAATCCAGACCTCCCGCATCCGTCCGGTGTCCTAGCCACACACATTAGAGCGTCGGTGGCTGTAGGTAATTAAAAAGATGTCATACGTAAGAACAATATAATGCGTTATTTTGCTCTAAATGTGATGTTATTATCTAGGCTAAAAACATAAACCGAACCCGGACCTCCCGCATGGGATTCCGGTGCCCTGGCCACTGTGCCACCGACGCTCTTATAGTATATGTATAGTAATATAGTATATTATATGTCTGGTAAGCATGTTATTGAAGTCAATATGTATTCAGTCTATGCACGCTTAGCCAAAACGATGTCATACGGAATGATAAACAGAATTTTACGCAGAACGTTAACAATGGCTTTCTGGTGAACTGTACAGAGGGTTCTTTGATGCGTTTAAATGGAAACAGATATTAGTTTTAGCAATGAGTAATTGTGGTGGTTAATATTTTTAGGGGAATTATAAATCAAGCGACTGGAATTTTATTTGACGAAATTAACCTAACATCCTATTTAATGCGTGAGCGACGAGAAAATAATAACGCTTCTAATAAACTAATTCACCTTCTTTATAAAACCAACCGATTATTACGTATAAACCGTCAAATAAAGAACAACAAATATTATGATTAAGCGTTTCGATTAAATAATTAACCTCTAAATTACTAGCAGCTCGCTGCGCCTTATTGAGATAGAAATAATGTATTTCCAATAACACAACACATAACACATACAAACATTTAGGTACGGAAGATACAAGACGATGTAGTCAGTAAGATTGAAAGAGGGATGTTGAGATGGTTTGAACACGTAGAAAGAATGAATGGAACGAGAGTAACGAAAGCGGTGTATAAGGAAAAGGTGAATGAAGAGTAGGAAAGGGGAGACCTAGAAGGAGCTACGTCGACCAGATTGCGGACGTGCTAAAGAAAGGTCAGGTGTTGTCAACCACTAACCGAAGAGCGTGTATGAAGCGATAGATGAGTGTGGAAGAAGCGCGAACGGTTTGTCAGGATCGTTGCTGAAATCTTTAGTCTCTGCCTGCCCCTGCGGAAAACAGGCGTGAGTTTATGTATATATGTATGTTTTTCTTACACTCATAAATAAATAATAACTTAACACATTCAGAGTCCAATGCCACCACGCTGGGGACCCCAAGTGTCTATCCAAGGAGTCCATGTGCACCCTTTGTAGGGTCACATCATAACAACAGATTTAAATTAGTTGGACGTGTGAAATTGTCAAACAATTTTGTATGGGGACTGTGGACGTGTTAAAGTAGGGAAATTATAATTTTATTTTAATTCAAAGAATTTCAAACAGTTGACTACTTATATCAAAAACGGAATTATTCGTTTTATAAAAATCAGTACCTCCTACTCCATAAACATGTTTCAAGACGCCCGCCCTTTTGACGGCGACGTATTGGACCAACTGCTAACTAATCCTAAAAATAAGTTAAGAATGCACCGTAACTAAGCGTAAGACTAGGACATCACCGGTCCGGTTCCATGCCGGTTCTGTTCGCTACAACCAATTGCATGCGCTCCACCCTCCCTCCACTTGAAATCGGCGCTTTGTGATTGGATAGAGCGAGCTGAACCGGGGCTGGGACCGGACCCGTGAAGTCCTAGCCTTAAGCATACGTTTTGAACTTCGAGATAACAAGATGAATCGAACTGCTTATAAGTATACTATGAGCTACGTGATCGGTCAGTGACCTCATAATGTACGCTTTTGTCTATTCATCCACGGATTGATACGAAAGTAGGTAAATAAGTTCTCTTTCGCTTTTATTGTTGTCCCTTCGATGAAGTGAATAAAAAAATATATATGATTACGAGGTCAGAACAGTATAGGTACGTACTCGTATATTATAGTTTTTTCTAGTGCGCTCGCGCCCTCCAAACCAGAAAAAAAGTACCATATTCAAATGAAATAAGTGATCTAACATAAAATTAATACAGAATTATGGTTAATACTTGCGGTTCAACAACCGCAAGTATTAACCACAATTATTAAGTACCAACGTACTTGGTGAAACTTGTACAGGGTGGACCAAAAGTCCGTTAACATTTGAATAGGTCGCTGCGTCGGCGCGGGCGGGGTATTGGCGCGGGGGGTGTTACTACAAGCGAGAGCTACTAATAGGGATTTAGTACCATGGCGTCATTCAGCGGAGCGCAACGCGCATTTTGCGTACGCGAGTACTATCGAAACAACGATTCTACGACCGAAGCTAAACGGAAATTTTGTAATCATTACAATATACGGAACAGAAATCAAGCACCAACAATTCAAACGATTAAAAAATGGGTACAGAAGTTCGAAACAACAGGTTCAACTTTAAGTCAACCACGTTCCGGCCGACCTAGGACATCGCGCGATCCAGTAAACATAGAGCGTGTACGAGCGTCTGTTCGAGAACAACCTGGTCTCTCTACTCGAAAGCGGTCTAGTGCTTTAGATGTGCCTAGAACATCTCTAAATCGCATTCTACACAAAGATTTACATTTACATCCTTACAAAATTCAAATTGTACAGGCTTTAAAGCCAAATGACCCTGCTCAGAGACTGCAGTTTGCTAACGAAGTGCTTGAGAGGTTTACGAGCTTCAATAACATCTTTTTCTCAGACGAGGCACACTTCCACCTAAATGGACATGTCAATCGACAAAATTGCAGATACTGGAGTGACACTAACCCGGACTTGAAGCACCAAAAACCTTTACACTCGCCCAAGGTTACTGTATGGGCCGCATTGTCAGCCAGCGGAATCATTGGTCCATATTTTTATGAAGATCAGAGAAACCGCGCCGTCACCGTTAATACAGAGCGATACATTGTGATGCTACAGAATTTTTTTGCTCCAGCATTACAGGACTTCTCAGGCTTTAATCGAAGCTCTTGGTTCCAACAAGATGGGGCAACATGTCACACCTCCAATGACTCTATAGCAGCACTTCGTGAAATTTTTGGCCATAAAGTCATATCCAAAAGAGGTGACATTCACTGGCCACCCCGCAGCCCGGATTTAACTCCAATGGACTTTTACCTTTGGGGATATCTCAAAAGTAAAGTTTACATCAGCAACCCAGTGTCTATTGAGGAATTAAAAGAAAATATACGCGAGGAAATGCAGAACATTTCACCAACCACTGGTCGGGCGGTCATGCAAAATTTCCGTTCCCGGTTACAGGTGTGCCAGGATGAACAAGGGTCACATTTGAATGATGTTATTTTTAAAAAGTGAAATCCTAATTTGTCTACTTTATTATTAAATAAACAGTTTTTCACTAAAGTAGCATTTGTATTTTTTATAACCATTTTAAATGTTAACGGACTTTTGGTCCACCCTGTAGTACATGATTAGACTTAAATAATATACTGTTTCACGGTATTTTTATTGTATTTTATTAATTAGGACCGGTTTCGTTAACACATCTTCACATGTTTTATTAACTTTGACAATATTAGTAAGTAAGTGGTTTTTGACCGTGTCCTGTTGACTTTAGTTTGACGTAACTTGACATTTTGTTAGTAATTGCAAAAACAAAACGCAAAGTTGTATTTATCTACCTCCATGTAGTTAAATAATTATAAACAAATACCTGAAGATGTGTTAATGAAACCGATCGTAATTAATAAAATACAATAAAAATACCATGAAACAGTGTATTATTTAAGTCTAATCATGTAATACAGAATTAATTTGACTTGACAACTCTATAAATATGATAAATGTTTCTAAGCCATGATTAATGAAGTATGAGGGTAATTAAAATTATTAATATTTTATCCGTCTGTTAGGCGACCAATTTATAATCTGGGACTGGGATCTTTATTAGGGTTTTTATTTTCGGGTCACACTTAGGGTTGCCAACTCAGTGGATCAAAAATCCGGTAGGTGAAATAAAAAACCAACCAAGTGCGCGGACTCGCGCATCATGGGTTCCTTTCTCAAAAGGAATATTTTTTATTTAAATAAACTATAATTCTCGAAACTTTCTTTTAATTTTCCTGTAAAGTATAGGAGTCTATGAGTCTGGAATTTTCATATTTTTCGGCCTGCTAACTTCGGAGATAAGGGGGGAATTATAATTTTTCGCACATTTTTGGTCATAAATCTTAAACTATAGCGCATAATAATTATAATAAGATAAACAATAGTTTTCTAATAGTTTTTTTTAATTAATAAGCCCTTTGCTTACGCTTGCAGTTTGTTTGCGCGAGACTGCTCAGCGGCGGCGGCGCGAAACTTAAATCCGGGAGATTTTAGCTGCGTTCCGGGAGGCAGGAGATTTCAAAAACTAAGAGCCTTTTTCCGGGAGAATCCCGGAATTCCGGGAGAGTTGGCAACCCTAGCCACGCTGTCAGCCGCAGCCCTTTCATCGTATAACGAAGTATAACATAGTACAGTCGCGGTCAGAAAGTGTTTACCACTTTAAGGTCTATAATTGCATGCACATGTCAGTTTTATAAGATCGCTGTCTAAAATTGTGACTAGGCATAGTTAATTTGAAAATCGAACGTTCAAAGAGGTGACATAGTTCATAATTATCAAAAAATCGGTAATAATCTTTTTGTTATAAGAAAAAAGCAATAAAAAGAGACCAAATTACGAAAGTAATAATAAACGTCTTGCATATTTATTTGATTTATTTTTAAACGCTGCACAGTTTTAAAACGTAGCAAGTATGTATACTGATTTTATAGATTTGGGCATTTTTTTATTGGATTTCTAAAATCTATGTAAAAAACGAAAATTTTCAGTGAAAGAATCGTTCCGATATCTTCAAAAATGACGATGTTATGACGCTTTGAATGTGCAACGTGCTCAGTTGCCTGAAGTTTTCAGAAGTTCCGTACAATGAGAACTCTAGTCCAGACACAGACAACCTGATCCAGCAAAGACACGTGTATAGTCTGTAGTCAGACAGCTGGAAGATGACAGCTTACTACATCAGCTGATTATTATTGACAAAGATCTTATGGCCTTCCTATTCAGTGTGGCCAGCGTCACTCAATACAAAATACGTAATAGTTTTTAGCAATGACTGTCCAAAAAGTTTTTATCGTAATGTCACGCCAGTTATAACATAGTTTTTTCAAAAATTTCAATATTTTCCAAAAATATGCTTTGAAGGTCGTCAATAAATAAAACGCTGGCAAGTGCAAAACCACGTGTTCGATAAGACCGGGGCTTTAGTGACGTCACATCAGACTCACGCTTAACCGCTACCTAATGTCAGTTTAGTAGTAACAGCCATGTTACTAATGTACCTAATGTCAGTTTAGTAGTAACAGCCATGTTACTACTAAACTGACATTAGGTAGCGGTTAAGCGTGAGACTGATGTGACGTCACTAAAGCCCCGGTCTTATCGAACACGTGGTTTTGGACTTGCCAGCGTTTTATTTATTGACGACCTTCAAAGCATATTTTTGGAAACTATTGAAATTTTTGAAAAAAAATAAAAATAAGAATGTTTTTAATTTCTATATAACTTGTTACATACAATAGGTAAAAAAATGACATACAGAACGGATAAAACACTTATTTGTTTTCGCAGTATTTAAATATTAACCCACTTATACAAATAAGGAAGGGCAATGATATGGCGCGGCGCGTTTTTAAAAAGATTTACGACATCAGTTTTAACCATGATTTATTTTGACGTTTCATTCGTTGTTAAATATTTAACGTTCTGCGCTGTAACATCCTCGGAAAGGATTTAAATATAAAATATCATAAAGTGCTTTAATGTATCATTTTGGTCTAAAAAATAAGAAGACTTAGGCATTAATAGCAAAGTACGTATACCCTGCTTAAGAATATACGTAAAAAAGCCCTGTCAAGAGGGCGCCAGTAGTTTTATAATCTGTTATGGAATTCGCTAGGAAAAATATAGTACCTACCATTTATTTCAGCAATATGGTTAGGGCTTTTCTAGGCCGTGTGCTCCAGTGATGGATGCCTACCTGCCGTTATTATATAAATTTTTACCTACGGTCATGTTTTGGTTTGTATTTGTTAAGCTGTTTTATATTTAGTTTGTGTTTTAATTTAACAGAGTGGAATGTGCAGCGCCCAGATAAACCAGCTTTTTGGTTTCAGGGCGCGCAGATTTGTAAATATTGTAACCTTGTATGTACAGAACAATAATAAAAAATAAAATAAATATTCCTGGTTAGGCTATACTTGCACTATAACACAGGTATGTTGGTATGTAATAACTTGTAATATTCAAGGTGGCACAAACAGGTGACTTGTCACCCAAAGCCACCTACTTTGGTTAGCCAGAACCAGACTTTATGGAAGGTCAGGTCTCCGGTGCTGAATTTATGTCCGCATAGCTTTTAGGTTAGCTAGGAATTATCTTTGGTCTCTGGAATAAGAGTACAATAAATCTACAACCAAGCATATCTGAACAAAAAATAATCTTTTTGCCAAAAACCACATCAAAATTTATTTAGTGAGGTGTCTTGGTTGTCTGAAGTAAATAATGTGTCTTTCTGACACATGATACACACTAGCAATAATGCCAACGTAATCAGCTGTGATACGTCTTCCGACTACCTACTCCCAATAGGTAATGTTTCCACCAGGTCATCTCCACTTGAATCATTAGGACGCTCAATCGCTCATCCGTCAATAGGGATACCTATGTATTTCGATCGTTATTGATTTTTGGATATCCACAGGTGTAGGTAGGGATGAGAAAAACAAGAGCCCAGTTGCTTGGAATAAAAAATCGCTGAAGCTCTCGATCCTACCTCTACCTCTGTCCTGACACAGCTGAAAACCAGGTGGTTCTGCCGTACCGGTCGGACCGCAGCCATGCTGAGCATGTGTCCTTTTAATGTTGCATTGTTTTTTTTATTTCAAATAATTTTAAGTTTAATTATGTATGCATAATGCAATGTTAAATAATTGTTTTTCTTTCTTTCTTTCTCTAGCTTTTGTTTCACTTTCTGAGAAAGAAAGATATTTGAAAAATACGCTACTAATTTGTTCTATTTAGGTAAAAATTAACAGATAAACCTCGAATTTAACTCTCCACCCGCATGGTCAGATCGTCTAGTCCGATCGATCGGACTATGAGGACTTTTTTGTGCTGTTGTCTCGATCGATAAATGCATTAGAGTTATATTATAATAAATTTATCATTAAATACTTAGTATGTATTTGAATCCCAAAAATATGTGATGATTCATTTTCAGAAATAGTGTGCATTTTGATTTGATTTTGGCAGATAACAGACCAATTTCTGCGCTTTAAACTTCGATTCGTACTTAGTGAAACATATTTCCTTATGCTGAAAAAGGCCAAGACAAGACATCAAGCCTTTAGTACTTTGTCACTTCAGAGCGTCGGTGGCACAGTGGCTAGGACACCGGACGGGAGGTCTGGGTTCGAAACCGTGCAATGCCATGTACCAATGAGTGTTTCTTATTTTTCGAAGACTACGTACATTTACCTGCTCTAACGGCGAAGTTAAACATCGTGAGGAAACCTGCACACTGAGATGATCAGTTTGTAAATGGGGTAGGCACAAAAGATCCTCAAGGGCCGAAGTGCCGCTGGGTTATTCCTGGCCCCCTATCAATAAGAAAAGATAAGATGTATTTGAAGCTTTTAACCCCACGAAATCAATCAGGTTACTCGTTACATGAACTGAGCTAAATATCACAGGAACATGGCGTGAAAATCTTAATATTAATAACACTGCTAGCGAATAACTGCCGGCATTCCATGTTCTATGAAACCTTGTAAACTCTTTTACGATTGCGACCAAGAGTTGGAAACCGCATAGAGCTTTTATAACAGGTCTAACAATAGCGTCGTGGTTTCTGTGACCTATTTAACACCATATGGCTTCCTAAAATGTCAAAGGGTACCATAATTTGTTACAGAAAATGCTTTAATGGGTCATTACTAAACACTTGGCTTAGGGTTACAGGGTTCACATTTATAAACCTCTTGGACGTAAACTATATACAGGGTGGAACAGCTAAGTATTTACATTATTAACAAGCGATTATTTATAGTATTAAAAATTCGCAACAACCGACAGGTTGGACCATGGGAAAAAATCCCCGTGGTCCAATCATTGGACATGGTTGGTCATTGGAAAAATAACCCGTTGTTGACCCGTTCCCCCCTGTATAGTACTATCTTTGACTAGTCTTTATGAGTCATTTGGTGAGAGGGTTTCCATTTCATTTCATTCATTAAAAATGCATTACAATGTCATGCAGCACGGAGCCAAAATTGGAATTGTAGTCAGTCATGAAAACACAGTACATCAAAAGTTATTATGTCAAATATTAAATTATATAAATCAAATAATATATAATAAAAAAATTAAAATTAAAATTACAAAAATAAATAAAAATGACCTGATTATGGAGTCAGAAGTGCCAGTACCCATAGGAACTCTTTGATCGTAAACTGCAGTACGATTGTGTTTGGGCTCGTTTGACTTCTTTATGAGTCTTTTGGTGAGATATGATGGCCAGGGTTTGAAGATGGAAGGTGGTGAACTGAACTCCTTAACGGCTAATAGCATAGCCATATCGTATTTGGGCTCGTGTCACGTAAAATATTTTGGAATTTTTATCCAAGAGTGTGTTTTTCTGACTACACTGGTAATTGCAATCTGTAAAAATCAATTTGAAGTAATTTTCTGAAAAGATTAGTGAAAATCTCACGTTTTCGAGTAATCGAAATTGAATGAAAATCATTACATTAGTATGCAACTGACTGTTTCGACCGTAAAGTATTCAGCCACAACCGCATCGCCCAAATGTTTCGCGTACGTTACAATAGGTGCCTACAAGGTGTCACAAAATATACGGATTAATCACTGATAAAAATAGTCCTTCGGCCAGTTTTGACCTATTTCGAAGGCCTGGCCAAGGTGAGTGCAAGCGCCTGTCGACACGGCGACAGCTCGCTCTCACACTCACATCGTGATTAATCCATATTTAATAACATATTACAGTTATAATTCTAAAATGTCACAAAATATTTGAAGTTCACCATAATCAGATTATCAGCGAGTATGTACAAGCATTGTGTTTTTTAGTTATTTCGAAAGACTTACGTACATTTACCGACTGCTCTAATGATAAGGAAAACCTTGCGAGGAAACCTGCATACTGAGATAACCAGTGTGTGAAATAGGAAAGGAAATGGCAAACCCACCCCATTAAATCTGCCTAAGAAAATCCTTGTATATGGTTATTTCCATAGAATGATCACGACCCTCATCAATGAGGAATACTACTAAGAAGGTGAAACACCGCCACTGTTCGGTTATTCACTAAACACTCCGTTATTATGGTTTTTTTTTTCAAACTCCTTTGGCACACCTTGTACAACCTGATTCACCCCATAATAAATTAGACTTTCTGACGGTTCGCATTCTGTCGAAAGCTTTGAGGATAGTTACCAAGTGTTTGCGTGCGATTTATTTAATATTTTCCATGTTTTTGCGAGCGCCAACTCTAGCTTTTCAAATAAGTGTTCATTGTTATTTCTGCTCCAAGTTTACGACGTATCTTTGAGTTATGATGACATGTTTGTAGAAATCTGTTGGTTTCTGTCTTTGAAATAGGTCAGATTCATCGATTTAAACAACAGAATATAGTCCATAGATATTTCATTTAAAAAAACGTTCAAAACTAGTCGAAAAATTGAGTCGCGACTAAAGTTCAATATGTAAATACAGTTTAGTAATTACGAGTAGTATGGATTAGTATAATTGATCTGAGAGTTGTGTTGACCAAAAAGTATGACATACGAGTATATGAAGTAAGTAATGTCATGTCCATACGCTAGTAGTAGGTAGGTACGTAATGTCTTCGGTCAGACTGATTCTGATTTAACATAAATACAATCTAACAGTCAAATATACTGTACAGTATAATGCACTTAAAAATTACCATCATTTGATATCTTCTTAAGCCTCGTCATCTCTTGACTATTTTTCCGACTTCCCTTCCAGCACCTACATGCTACCTAGTCGCAGACATGGGGCAGGGGTTCCTAAAACCTCAAATTATGTTCACAGAAAAAAGTTTATATCTAGACACGACATAGCTAACTACGGTATAATCAGATACCCATGCAATATAGATGTATGAATGAATGATTATTATTTGCTTCTTCGTTCATTATGGGATCGGCTAAGAAATGGAACAGCCTGCCGGCGTCTGTATTTCCCGAAACCTACAACCATGAGATCTTCAAGGCCAGAGTGAATAGGTATTTACTGGACCCGCATGCTCCATCGTCGACCTCATCGTCGCTTACCATCAGGCGAGATCGAGGTCAAATGCGGGTTTAGTAGTCAATAATAATAAAAATAAAATTTAATATAGGTTTTGTTGTAGGTAAGAGTCCTAATATTTGACTATTTTATTCCCCTTTCCGAACATAGCTCACAATTACCGTATCTAATTCACTAAATCGATGTTTCAAAATCACAGCAAGTCTAGTTCTTGCTAACTTGTATAACTGGTCTAAAATAACCTTAGGCGTGGGTGGCACTTACTACATTAATTTACATCAAGAGTTCAAGATCTTCCAAGTAATCTAAGATTCTACCTAAATATAAGAATAATTATTTATGATTACTTTGCCTCACCATGCCTTAAGTATTATTGGTCAAATAAAAAAATATTATTCTTCTAAGTCCAAAACCAATTTGTTGCTCCAGTAAGTAATAAATGTTTTGTTTGATCTCAAAAGTTGAATTTTAATATCTAACGCACCATATTTCATCAATCACACCGTAGTTAAGTTACCGAGAAATTATCTAGTCTAGAGAATTTTCTCGATAACTACCCACAACAATGCGTTATATTATTTACATATATAATTGGGAACCTCATCTTTTTTTAAAGTCAGTAAAAAATAGTTTCATATGCATTACCAACCTTCATTTTACGGCTTTACAAGATCCAATATGATTTTCCTCGACGCCTCGGTAGAAACCTCGTTAGAGCCTCTAGGTACAAACTTTCATCAAATCTGAACTCAATTTCTTCAACACTAGAGGTTTCCATCATAGATCAAGGAGCTCGAGAATTCATTTTACGAGCACTACCCATCGGGAGAGTCTATAAAGAATAACCGCCTGGAGTGCCGTGTAGGTTGACAATACTATACCGGACTGCAGGATTCAGAGTCTTATGACTTTTCTAAATCTGTTTAAAAATGGGCCTATTTATCGACTGATAATTGTGCTGGAAGTACCACATTCCCGCACACAGTGCGTGAATAATCTCCACGATCGAAAATAATCAACAAACTATCGAAAGTGCTCAATAAAGTAGTCGCTGATTATGGGTGAGCCCATGGACCTATGACTATAAAATTAATATTGGGTCATTACTCGTGTTCCATATGGGTTCTCCACTTGAGTGGAACACGAGGAATCATATGGAACGCTCCACTCTCCATGCACATTTACAGCGGCATGGACTGCTAACTGCCTTGGTTATTTATTTTTTATTCTTTTGTCCCAGGTGTAATAAAAACGTGCGGGAAGACCATGTGTCGATCCATTGTATTCACGAAATAACACTCATACTAACAATTTGGTCTTTCCTGCACTAGTTAGATAATTACTTGCTGGTTTTCCTAGTAAGTATGTACTTGTACTGTGAAGTTATGTTCGAAAATGATTTGGACGAGGTTTAAAATTAAGTTTTTATCTTGTTTCTTTTAATGGGTTTATCCATATCTTCTATATGTATGTGAGTGAGTATTAAGTTCAAAATTTTCATGTTTATGTTTATTTCACTATCCTTTGTTCTAGAAAATTATTTCTACACTTGTTCTCCTAATACACAAAACATGTACATCCTACTCTGCACTTAGG
The DNA here is from genome assembly GCA_947369225.1 of Hofmannophila pseudospretella. Classification (NCBI taxonomy): domain Eukaryota; kingdom Metazoa; phylum Arthropoda; class Insecta; order Lepidoptera; family Oecophoridae; genus Hofmannophila; species Hofmannophila pseudospretella. The sequence goes on along the minus strand of OX376328.1, from coordinate 4,443,233 downwards.
TTGACCGCCAAGTAACTAGTTTAATAATAGTAGGTAGGTACTTCATCTACCCTTTTAACTTATTGCACTTGTTTCATGACTCCCCAGAGGGTACAACTTTATGTTCCATCTATAACTTACGAGAGTCAGTTGAGCGTACTTCAGTAGTTTCAAGAGTTCGTGCTAAGCTTTGAGAATTATCTGCTGGTCAGACTTATAATGAAGAACGGTATTAAAGCGCTATCCTTTGACGATAGTATAAAGCTGGTCCCAACAATGAGCCCTGAAGTACCCTATAAACGTTGTATTAGTCAGTTGTACGGTTCCTAGTGTTTGTTATAAACTATAACTCGTAATATACATATTTTTAAGTTTAGATTGATACAGGTATAACGTCTATGACGTCTTGCTGGGCGACTCAGTGTTGATAACTGAATCACTTTTACGAAGTACTATGAAAGGAGCTTGTGTATAATATTATACAGTTTTAAACTTTAAAAAATTATTAGAAGTCACTAGTTGGTTTTACAAAAAAAATATGAATACGGAATTAGAAAACGCAAATTCGGATTTTAGTTATGAAAAATTACATCGTCGTGATATCCTCCTTGAACGCTCCTACCAGTGAAGATGCACATTCCCCATCGTACTCTGGTGAAATCGTTTTCGCGTTGGCATCGTGGTTTTATCAGATCGGGTTCATGCCGTGAATTACTGCGAGACCAATAAAGACAATTCTGCTGATTTACATACTCTTCAAGTTGAAAATGTGCTATCGCTAAAGAAAACCTCCTCCATACCATTATCCGGTCCAAAATTCTCTAACATTTCTGTTCACACCCATTTTTCCGTTTGATAAGGTCGTCAGGTCGTCGTCGTCGTTGATTTATTTTTTAAATAAATTGAATCTTGTAAGGGTGGAACTTAAAGTGTGAATTCAAAATTTGATTGAACACGGGAACATACTTATACTTCAATGCACGGGAACGATGAATGTTCAGTGACGTCGCAATGCTTTTTGATTGAACGCCGCGGTCGAGTGAGAACAGCAGCAGCGACGACGCGGTCTAAATCCTCGGTCAATATGACGGGTTTATTTCCTCGGTGCTTTGTTTTGTTATTCGTTGAACCTTTTAATCGGAACCTTCAACCACAGAATACACACTTCTACCCAAAACCTAATTAAGTGTATGCTCTATGCTCGGTGCAACGTTTAAATGACGGATTTCAACCGATTACGAAACTCTCTCCCAGTTTGAGTGTATGAAGAGCCGACTCTAAAGTAGGCCTCTACCGCGTACGAGCAATGCGGACCTCTGTGCTATAGTGTCAAAAAACCCGCAAAACTGTGCCATCGAATTTTGCCAGCATCCCCTTCCTAATCCTACCACGTGCGGACTTATTTAATATCAAAGTTTAAAAAGTCTCATAAGACACCTGTATAATAAAAAGTGTAGGCATATGTTATTATAATATGTTGTCATGTCTACTATATCTAGTTGTGTTTACTAATCCAAGGAAGTGTTAGCTCATATCTCCGTAACATTTGTAGACAACTATTGTTATATCAATTGTTATTATTTACTTTGTCACTACAATTACGTAAGTTTAAGTCATTGTAATAATTTGATATTTGAATGTGGATTTAGTGTCTAGTTGTGTGTGATTCGTGATAGTCTATTCTATTCTTATTTAAGTACAGTTTAGTAGGTATAACCAGTGTAATCATTTTATCTTCACAGAAGTGAGTATTACACATTCTATAATGTTTTGAAGATATATGTAGAAATGTATTCTTATTATGTATTATCCGTCGTATAGTGTGTACTTACTTATCTACTTTTACATTCGTATCCAAGATCTCAAATACATTAGATATTGCTTTAAGTGATTTTTAACAAGATAAGAAGATACTACTTATAGTTCGTTAGACACGGGATTCTTACCATGGTTTGGGGTTGTTTTTAGCTCCCGATATTTCACCACAGTTGTATGCGCCATGGTCGCGGGTAGGTACACTTTTGATAACAACCACGAATTCTTTGAAGAACTAATAATATTTTGAAGATGGTATTGTACAGGGTGGGCCATGAATTAGTTAACAATTGAAAAAATCATATAAAGAAAACCATTTGACATATTTTTAAAATTGTTTATTTACAAGAAAGTTAGTTATTTGGAATTTATTTTTTAAAAATAACATCATCTAAATGACCACCGTTTCGATTTTTGCACTCTTCTAAGCGAACACCGAAATTTTCGAATACTCGTCGACAAAGAGACCGCGAGATCGCTGACATTTCTTCACTAATTTTTTCCTTTAGTTCACGTAGTGTTTTTGGTTTATGGGTGTAAACACGACTCTTCAAATAACCCCATAAAAAGAAGTCTGCTGGCGTTAAATCTGGACTCCTGGGTGGCCATGGGATGTCGCCTCGTCTGGAAATCAGCTTTTCCGGAAACATTTCTTTTACTACCGGCAGGGACTCGTTGGATGTGTGACAAGTGGCTCCATCTTGCTGAAACCATGTGTTACGGTTGTAGCCAGCAAATTCCAGTAGCTTCGGTGCCAGGAACTCCCGTAACATTTTCACATACTCAGCAGAATTCACAGTAACCGAACGGCCGCGAGAATCTTCGAAAAAGTAGGGCCCAATAATTCCTTTTGCTGAAATTGCAGCCCATACCGTTACCTTGGGAGAATGAAGTGGCCTCGCGTGTTTAGATTTGGGATTTTCGCTGCTCCAATACCTGCAATTCTGTTTGTTTACGTGTCCGTTGAGGTGGAAATGGGCTTCGTCGGAAAATAAGAGGTTATCAAAATTATTGAATCGATCTAACATTGTTTCGGCATACGACTTGCGCAAATTTAAATCATTAGGTTTTAATTCCTGCACTAACTGGATCTTATATGGATGTAATTTCATGTCTAATTTCAAAATACGGCGCAATGATGTTCGGGATAGTCCTAATTCAGCCGAACGTTTGCGCGTCGATAAATTTGGATCACGTCGAACTGATGCGGAAACTCGCTGCACGTTCTCTTCGCTCCGAGAAGTCCGTGGGCCGCCGGTTTGCTTCACGTTTAGTGTAGATCCCGTCTCTTCGAACTTCTTAACCCATTTCTTTATTAATGGAGCACTCGGACACTGATTTAAATCGTGTAAGTCGTATTCAACGCGAAATAAGCGTCTCACTGTAATGAGCGAACTGTTGTTTAAATAAAATTGTTTCACACAATAAGCGCGCTGCGGCCCCGTGAAGCGATACATTGCGACTAAATTTCCGAGAAGCGAGCTAGTGGTAACGCCCCTCCCCGCTCCCCGCGCGGCTTGTATTAGCGCGGGGTGTTAGGTTTAAATGTTAACGAATTCTTGGCCCACCCTGTATTTCACAATAGTCTCTAGTCCTTTGGGAAATTGACATTTTGCACCGAAACGTCTCTCCTGTATGCATGCATGTCCTTTGTTTCAATTTTATTTTATGCCAATATCCAGTATGTCTTTTCACACAGTATATTCCTCAATTTCCCTAGTCCTCTTGCAATTTACTTGGAATAGCTTAAGAGCCGGTTGCGCTCTGGATCAGAATTGCAAATGATACATGCAATCTATCTATACTCACATAATCATTCAACATAGGTATATGTCATACATAGTGCATCCAGAGATTAACATATTACCTACCCTATACAGTATTATGTATGTACTAAGCTATGTAAGCTTAAATCGTCTGCAATAGATGTATCAGGCCTATGATGATGATGATGATGTAGATACGTATTCTTATTTCAGTGTTCTTACAAGAGATGTATTACTTTTGGTTAATATTAATGTAAGAATGATTTTATCTTCTATTTTTTTAACTTTACTATTATTAGTGAACTTTTCAATTTTCATTACACTTTTAATTCTTTCTCACGAGGTGCTTGAAAATTATAAATATAGGGTCTTATTTTATTAGCGTCAAATATTTCTAGGATGTCATAGGTTATAGTTATAAGTATAACAATAACGATAAGGCAAAAAAAAGTTTTTTTTACTAATCAAATTTTCGAGAAAAACGACAAAATTGTTTGTTTGAAAATTCTACAAATGAATAATTTATTGCTAATCCAATACTGAAATAAGAAGTATGAACGAATCTCGTTTCATTCATAACGACTTGGATGAATTTGACTAAGGCGCAAAATAATGGGATTTATATTTCTTTAGAACGGAAAATTTTCATACAAGTAACAGGGTTATTTTTTCGTATAAAGAGGTACAAAGGACCAGGACATACCCCCTCCAAATATTTGCTACTAATAAAAAAGGACCTTATGTATTATGTATTTATAGATGGTCCTTTTGTTATTTGCTGTTTCGGGGATTTACGTAATGTTTTTTTTCCTTTAGTTAGTTACTTTGGCTAAAAAAGAAAATAGAGTCATCATTCAATAAGTCCTACCACTTGGACCCTGATACAACTTGTAAGGTAATTGGTGTTTACTATTTATTACCCTCCCAGCTCCCACGACCCCAAATAATTATACTCGATGGCTTTCATTAATTTATCCCGGTGCTTAATCTACTTGTTTAGGTTTTCATTGAGAGCAAACTAATTCACTTGCTTACAGTTACAAGTCAATATTTCGAACTTTTGTTGCCTTATCAGAAGGCAACCACGCAAAAAACGTTGATGCAGCATAGGTAGTATTATGTACTACTGTTTTATTATATACTCTATTATATGTTTGACATCTTTCTTTCCTTTTATTAATTTATATTTGTAAGGACGTATATTGTATAACATTCGAGACACTAGACCTTCAATAATATAGATTCTGCGTAAGTTATAGACATGTGTATTGTAATATAGTCTGATTGGATTCCTGTCAAGCTGTGCTCTCAGTAATTGACAAGCAAATGTAATTAGTACAGACGTCTACATAACATCGGGGATGTAATGTTATAATTTAATAGACAGTGTATGCTTGTATATAGGCAAATGGGGAATTTGAGTAAAAGCGTCTCAATACCACTAAAGTACACCTAGACGTATTGAGACGTTAGTAATAGTGAAAGTAATTTGCGTCATAAAGTTGTAGGTATCCTCTGATTTGTTATTTTTATAATAATAAATTATCTATTGTCCGACCGACGTTTTGGTTTCGGTTTCGGTACCAGCCGTAACTCCGGCCGAAACCGAAACTGCGTTCGTTAATTATCGTGCCGCCTTCGGAGGCGATCGCCAGCGTGGGAGCCGGTCGGCCAGCCTTCACTTTTGGTTTTGTGCGCCCAGCACTGTTTGTTGTTGTAATTTTAGAGGTTATATTTTGGACTATTTCGTTTCAGGTAGGTAAGTTTAACTTGACAATTTCCTTTTTTGATGATTCTTTTACGTATAACGTATGTACGTTGTAGTTGTTGTAATAACAGTATTACGTTTATGTACCTACTGTATTCGTGTAATTGTTTTAATACGTGTGTTTGTTTTAACAAATTCTGTTTAATAACTGTCATAAGTTTTTCCGTTACATAATTATCTTTTTCTGACAAAATGTAATCAATCTGTATTCCGTATAAATAATGAAGATATACTGATTTGATAAAGTTTTTTTTCATACTTATTTAAATTGCACACTTCACCCAACATACAGTTGATTTTTTTATTTTAAGAGTAAATTATACCTTTTGTTTATCAAATAGAGGCTTATTTAAACACGTAATGTGGCATATTGCACCTAAAGTCAGCTAAAATGAACTGATATAGGTTCAAATATTTTTTTTAATGAGGAATTACCATAAAATGAAGTTTCGGTTTCGGCCGAAACTGAGACAGAAGCCGATATTCGGTTACGGTTTCGGCCGTAAAAACTAGTTTCGGTCGGACACTATAATTATCACTTAATTCCATGATTACTGGACTATTCAGAGTTATCAAGTTGTTTACTGTTTTGGTTTATTATCAGTGTGTATACATTCGTCGAGTTTTGATTTTAAACACTGTTTTATTTTGAAATCTCAATCTCTATATTTTGAAGTAGGTACTGTTCATTTTGTACAATTTTGAATTCTCCGCCCCTCCCTACTTATATTGAAAATCATATTTACTTTCTGCCTTTGATTGTTGATCGTCATCCATAGACCCTAAAATACCAACAGCAAATCTAGTTCATAAATAAATACGATTTTGATACAGATTACAGACCTATAAAGAAACTAAAACCACAGTAAAAATTATTAATGACATATACCTACGCGTCGTTCATTGCCTCAAAATCCAAGTATCTTGTAGTAATAGTAGTAATTTTTCTAGATCGATCGTTGTCCTCCCACGCGACAGGACGTGGTCGCCGGCGTCTAAAGCCGCCTTGATGTGAACCTATAAAAGATAGTTTACATTTACGCGCCCCGAATAGACGTGGTTACCATTTTAGATTTGACATTAATCAGATTTTTTTAAATTTAGAGGCTGATGAACTGCTTTTGTTTTTCCGGGTATTGTTTGGATGTGTAGGTGGGTAAGCTGATGATAATGTGTTAATATTTACGACTTAAATTGTATATTCACCGGTTTGATAAAGTGATTAAGTAAGAGGGGCTCGTAACATAGTTGCGAGAGTTGTATGAAAGTGATCGTGCAGTAAGTAATGTTGGGTGTGGTCAGAACGAGGATGAGTGACCACTAGTGGTGCATTTTCATCAGAGCGTCTCCGTGTCTTGGAGAGCAGATTAAACTGTTGTCTTAATTTTCCTGAAAGTAAGAAATTACATCAACCAGTTATCTGATGAATTCAAATATAGGTATGTTTATTATTTTCTTTATGTTTTACATTTCCAACTCAAAAACTTCTATCATCTTGTACTAGACTGATTAGATTTGATTGGAATCGGTGTGTGACATCTGAGTCTTAACCTCCTTACCTTTCTCAATCATGTTTAGACCGAAATATAAATAGACAAGAATTCAGAATAATATTGAGGCAGATCCTACCTAAAATGTATAATAAGTATTAAATGGTCTAAAATATATTATTAGACGAATTGAAGATTTAAGTTGGTACTTACCTTAGTTAATCAAAGTTTTTACCTGAGATGAATTTTCTGTTGTTTGACCGAACACGGGAAAAGCGTATCTGTCTCAGGCTTAATAAAACGAAATTGAAACTTAGTCACAGGATGAGACCGAAGTAATGCCACTTTATTTGCTTAAATATTGCGGCTTGAGGATTAGCAATTTGCGCTACTCTGATGCCTAAATTGTTTGCGTCGTCTGAGGACGAGATGAGGGACCTTATCGACAGATTGTGAAAGCCGAAACCTTGGTCTAAGCATTAACAAAACAAAGACGAAAATCGTTGACCTAGGCAACAAGCTCACTCGTACGGGAACTCTCTAGAATTATGAACAAGTCAGTCAGTTCGTTTATCTGGGCTCCTGGGCGACCAGGGCAGGAGTGAAGCGGAAATAAAGAGAAGAATACAAATACTAAAAAATGCCATGACAAACTCTGGCGCGAACATTTCTTGAACAACCAAAGTGAGACTTGTCTGAACCTTGGTGCACTCAATCTTCCTCTACGACGTGGAGATCCGGACCTTGCATGTGGCTGACGGAAAAATAGACGACTTTGAAACGTGATGCTGGCGCAGAATGCTCCTTATACCCTGGACAGCAAAACGCACCAACGAGTCTATCCTCGAAGATTAAGAATGAACACCAGACTTTCGCCCATCTGTCTGAAGACAATCTCTCTCTTACTATGGCCACATAGCCCGCCTGGCTATGCGGCCATAGTAAGAGAGAGATTACCAGATAGCACCAGACTTTCGCCCATCTGTCTGAAGACAATCTCTCTCTTACTATGGCCACATAGCCAGACGAGAGATGGATAGTCTCAAGAAGCTCGTGATAGTGGGCAATGTGGAGGGTAAGAGACCACAAGGGCGCTCACCGACACGATGGTTTGACCAAATTAGGAAGCTGTCCGGGATTCTATCAATACCGCCTTAAAACATATCGAGGACCGAGACCAGTGGAGGAGAGTGATTCGCGATTGTGGACACGACCTTCTGAAATGAAGTAGCGACTAAGAAGAAGATTGCGTTATTACCTATCTTTGACGTATTATCTTTAAAGTATTTTATTAAAATTAGCCAAGCGGTCCGCCTGTATAGGCCTCCCAAAAACCCCTCTAGGTAATTATTTCAACGTACATACATGCATACATAACTTAATACTATGTCCCTTGCGGGGTAGGCGGAGAGAATGGAACGCTACGAATCAATGTCTTGGCACGCTTGTCTCTTGTTTCCTTTACAGTCATTAGTCATTTCACGCATGTCCGCCATTGAGGTCGTATGCTCTGTATATTAAAATCTATGACCCCGGCTTTTCCTTCCAGTCACTTTTATTTTGACGTGCTGTAAGTTGTGATTAATCTTATAACTAAATGTAGCTGTAATATATTTCTGGTACAAAGTACGTACCTAGTAATATACTTGATACTTACGTTAGCTGTCGTCCGCTATGTCACCAGACTTAATATATGGTCTGCTCGTCATTTATCTCCGGGATATGTCCCGAGTCCCGGGATATTGATGGTGTTAGTTTGTAACTTGCTTCCTTCGTATAATCTATGTCACACTTGAACCATGTACAGAGGAATACACATAATATCAAGCTGCGGAACCCTGCCTCAATAAGTTTCTATTATGATTCCTTGACATTCGTATGATTGTGTCAACAAAGTACTATATAGCCTGATGTGATGTCTTCTGTATATGCAGTAAACCTCATGTCGCGCGTTTTCAACGGATTATTGATGATTCTAAAAGCTGAAGAAAGAGGAGAGCTTTATAACGTGAAAACTGAAAAAGGTTTCAAGTTGGTTCGATGTACTCGTACAATGGCTAAAACACATTAGGGTATACAAATGCGGGTTCAGGAGTCAATAAAAAAATATAAAAAAACTTATTTGAAATAATCATAGGAATATCCTAGAGGGGCTCGTAGCTTATAGTTGCCAGCATGGTCCAAAAGTGATCGTACATTTGAGAGCAGGTTAACCCGGTCCCAAAGGTGTTGACTTTTGAGGTCAACGGGCGGCCTGAATATACTCTGACAATAGGTTGACCACTAACCATATGACATGAAGAAAGGAATATCAAGAATTTTTATCAAAAACTTACCTACAACGTATAAATTTTTGTTATTATTATAACCATTCTACTTACCTCCTTTTACAGTAACTTGCTTATTACTCGAAACATTTGCTACATGTCGTTCATAGCCAAGTATTCATCAAAGAAAAAGATATAGGCTATGACTTGCCCATATGCAATAAGTTATCAAAAGAAGTAACCCATCCATTCAAGGTACGTTTTAAAAGGACGATAAACGTATCCTCAGCCTATTCACTGAGTTGCTCATCTATGGCTCTCACAAAGTAAAGTAGGCTAGGTACATCACACTTCAAATTGATCACGCATCAAAGACTATATCGTATATCGTATATAATCGTATAACCTGGATTCTCACGCTTTGAAAAATGTTTCCTTCGTTTATACTTTTATCATATTTTGTTATGATTTGGATCTCTATGATGACTCTAAATTAAAAATTTAACTAACCCCCGACGGCGTACCATTGTGGAGATCCACTTACTTCTTCCTGGTGATCACCATGTACTTCAAGGTTCTAGACGTGGGAAGGGCATCATGATGGCCGTAAATATTTGACCTCAAACTCGAACCACCAAACTGTTACCGTTCCAGAGATCCCATCATACCCCATTATCCCGAAATACTCCAAGATCTTAGAACTACTGATCCAGTTTCATTTAGAATTGCTAAGAATATTGAAGGCGGGGAAAATGTACAATTGTACAGTACATGACATTGTATGGTTTGGAACCCGGACCTCCCGACCAACGATGAAAGGTAGGGAGTTAGAATGTTTTCTGAATTAGCACATAGGATACTTTTCATCCTTCAGCGCAAGGTGGCTGGCAGCGACTGGATGAGAAGAGCCGAAGATCGGACTCAATGGCGAGCCTTGGGAGAGGCCTATGTCCAGCAGTGGACTAGAGAAGGCTGCTGCTGCTGATGATTATGATGATACTTTTCATCCCACGGGATCGAGGAAAACCGCAGTCAACAGCTAGAAAATGCCTATATTTCCAGGGCCACAAGTTCACAATATTATATATAGCAAGAGTCGTTAGTACTATTAGTAAATCTGTGGTCGTGCCGAGACAGATACGCGTGGCGCTCCATTCTCTCTGCCTACCCCGCAAGGTACATAGCGTATGTATATGTATCTATAGGCTCACAATGCCCAACTAGCACACTGCAGCTTTTCTTAGAACTCTGAGATGTATATGATGCAGGGTTATATTGGAATCGGAATTAAGCTTGCACTCTAATACACGTAACTACATAATGTACTCGTATGTACGAGTAGTTTTTGTACCGTGTGAACCCAGAATCTACCCCAAGTTACCCGCAGGTGGCGTTTACGATCTACTTTTCTAGTAATCTAAAATAATATTGTACGTAGTTCGGCAGCAGATGTCGTCTCTCTATTAATAGCTATAAGCTTTATTGTTATAGGTTTGTAATCCTGTATACGAGTAATTTTGTCCAATACGTATGCTATATACACTGCAATGAAATTCCCGATTTACTAACTGTTACCTTGACCGTTTTGTATGGTTACGGGTACTTATCGAGTTTTTTCTCGATATGGTTGAACTACAAAAATGATCTCCATTTGGAACATTGGCCGAAGCCCTCTGCAAAATTTAAAGAATAAACCAAATACTTGATAGTTGGAAATTGTTTTTATTACTTCTATATATTTACAACCTAAAATTATTTATATTATAATTACAGAAGGAAAGAAAATGTATATAAATAAAAATTAAATGTAACTTATAATATGTCTTAGATTAGGCCCGTGTGGTGGGGTACGAAGGATGCTGGCGGCGTTTCCCCGCTGGAGCGTTATGGGCGATCCTTTGGGCGAGATATCCGCCAGCCCTTGGGTCCCTCGTGGCATCAAATAGACGTTTGGACAGCTGTCGGAACAGTGACCATGCTCCAGGGCCCCATGGACGAAGGGTCTCTACACCAAATGCTACAAAGTTGTTAATAGTTATAAATAGTTATAATGTATGTTTTAATTCTAGAGTGTTCACATACCACCTCCCGCATGGTAGTACGGCGTCCTAATGCTATATTATATTCTATGGTCTGTCAACGCATAGCTACATTCCTTAAGTGGATCACAAGGGTGTGACAAATTAAATCGAGCGTAGGACGGCAATCTGATAAAAAAATACGGTGTTTAATACGACAAATAACATGACATCACAATTGAAATCATACTTATTACACACTGTAGATACATTGATGCTTGCTTAGATAAATAAGAAAATGGTTGAAAAATCGTGCTCGAGGAAAAATGATCAAGTTTTTCTAATGAATTTAATATTGTTTATGTGTAAGGAAGGCAGGCGAGCAAAAGGACCATCTGATAGTAAATGGTCATTATCGCCCATAGACATGTCATCTCAGTAATTTTCGATACGCTGCTAACATTATAGTGCTTAATGTGCTGGTAATTACGCTGGCTCTCCTTACCCTTTAAACCGGAACACAGCCGATATCAACCCCAATCTCCTCCCTATCCACCTCCAATCAAAAACACTCGCCTTTAAAATGTCCTAAATCCTCCATAACATAAAATAACAAAGAAAATAAAAGACAGTTGTAAACAGTCGGGAAATACGTTTGCGCTGGCGTTTCTAATTTAAACCACAGTATATGCCCGTCCATATATCAGTACATATCAGTAACCGTCGATATTCCTCAGAGGGAATTGGGTGAAATAGCTCTATACGGAACTTCTTCTTTTTTCGTGTTGATGATCCGAATTAAATTTTCCCCGACCAGAAGGCAGTCACATCGATAGCCCTCTGGTTGGCCTCGACAAGGTCCTCCTGCGTGCAGGTGGTCGGACACGCGGGACAGGCGGGCGGAGCAAGTGCTCCATGGTTTGAGGGGAGACACTACCCTCACACTTTACTTGATCGCTGGAAAACCCCCAATTGTGAAGATTATCTCCGCAACAGCCAACCTGGGTTCGCAGGCGATTAAGCGTTTTCCAGGTTGGCCACGGGAGTTTGAAACCCGGTGGTAGGTCTTCTTTTGGCGGTATGAAACCTTTGGGCGGGTATTTGTCCCGCCACAGCTTGCATATTACTTCTGGCGGGTTCTTTCCAGGGTCGATGGGAGAAACACTTCGCAGAAACGGAACTGATCACTGATCATCTGCCTAGTGACCCGGCAGGCCTCCATCCAAAAAGTCATGGTCATACTCAAACCCGTCCGTATATTTTTCAAAGACCAACAAACACCAACAATTTTTAATTTTGTTTAGTTTACAAATTTTTTATTTATTTGATGTCAAAATAATACTAAAATAACACAAAAATATTAAGCTCAAATTACGAGATACCTAACTTAAATAAATAAAATTATTTCAAATCGAATCACAAATTTCTAATCGCGACTTAAAATATTACAATCTGGAAATTTTGACAGATCAACAGGACAAATTTTTCCGATAATTTGTCAAAATTTTAGGATTGTAATTGTTCTTAATATGAATGTCATTGTTTGGTTCTTGTTTTTTTTTAATAATAAAAAGAATACCATGTGGCCTCAGCATAATATTACTTCACGCAATGATGACCAGGCAAAGCATGGGTGGCGCTATTTGTCTATAATCTATATGTCTTTATTGTAGACCGAACACGCATATTTATTGCACATTATAGTACGATAAAAATATCGTTATCCAACTGTTGAATCTGTTTATAACAATAGGCGTGTTTTATTTGGTGTGATGTCATTATCCATGACATTTTGTCTGATTCAGATTGAACAATTTGTAAATGGCTACCTTTTACAGTCACATGGTAGGAAAGGGTATACATGTTTGTGTACCAGGGCCAATATGATTGAGACTTTTTCAAAAACTACTGGACTTATTCTAAAAATTCTTTCACTAGCATAATGTAATATGAATTTTCATCTAAGTATGTAATAGTGACAGATTTTTAAGAGTAGTTCACTGGAAGTAAACACTGAAAAACTATTGAGTTTTTCGAGAAAATCCTAAACATATTTTACTCCTGTATACTTTTAACTAACGTGACTGCACTAATCTACTAATTTTGCAATAGAAATACAATGTATGATGTTTGCGTTTTGCGCTGGAGGTTATAATATTTCGGGGGATACTTGGATGAAAGAAAAAGCAATCGAAAGAAAAAGAAAAAGTTCGTTCCTTCATGGGATATTTCAAATCAGAGCTTTTGTCAATTCGCCTAGACATCTGTTTATAAACTTATTCAGATTAGACTAATTACAAAACAGACTAAAACACCGAAAACTTTGACGTTCTACCATTGTCAATTTATTGTTTACCTACAGCCAGACAGATTGTGACTGATGTCTGAGTGAGTACGAGTATACCCGCATCTAAACCTCGTACTACTACACTAATTTATTTTACTTAGGTGGACCATACCAATTTGACGCCACGTTTTTAATCACAAACGACGCATCCATGCATATTCTCACAAAAATTACTTACCTACCACAATAAATATAATATTTTAGGTATGACTATACACACACACACACATTTATGCATACTTTAAGTTACAAGTATATACTACACTAGAGCCTTATTATTAGAAAAGATATTTTGACGTGAAAATTGTCCTATAATAGTTTCTCTAATGCGTCGCCCTTTTAGGGTAGGCACTCATGCAAGTCCTTAATCCATGCTATTCTCGGCGACTCTAGGTGCTTAAATTTAGTTAATTTGCCATCTAAACTGACAAACAGGCGATTTAATCTAGATCGACATTTAACGACCTGTGAGCGGACAGACACGCATTAAGGTTGGTTTTGAGGCCTATGGTTCAACCATGATAGAGATATAAATGATAGAAATAATCATGATAACCATGATAGAGGTATAGAAATGATACAAGATAGAGATGATACAGAATAAAAAGCTATAGCGCTCTTTAGTATCGGAGGCTAAGATTTCAGGTCTTATCAGCGTTAGTGGAATATTAAGTAAAGATCGGCTGTCTCGTGGAGTCCAGAACAGTACACAAACACAAAAGTGTAGTTTGCATGGCTTCTAAAATTTACAATAAATTGCCAAAATGCATGGTAGAATTAAGCCAGCCTGAATTTAAAAATAAACTATATAAATTGCTCTTAGAAAAATGTTATTACAAATTGAGTGACTTCTTTAGTGATAAGCTGTGACATCATCAAAATTAATTAATGTTAACATTCATATTATAATTAATTATTTCATAAACATATCTTTATTGATAATTCTTATGTATTTTTGTTTTGTTACCTTTATTATTATTTTGCTAATTTATTATGATTGACTATTTTATATTTGATGATAATTTATGATTGATTGATTGATTAATTGAACAAATAATTTGTACGCTTTCGGGCAGAATATGGTGATACTGAAACACAATGTAACATCTGCATTACCCATATTTACAAATAAATGATATTTATTATTTCTATTTCTAAAGTCGAAAGTAATCATCGATATTTTACTCCATGTTAAAACGCTGAAAAGGAATCTATCATAATGTCTAACAGTTGTCGATTATGTATGTGGTAAACTATGTCCATACATAGTTTACCACATACATAATCGACAACTGTTAGACATTATTTCCGTGACCATTCACGGATCTAGTTTTGTTTTTTCACTGTTCTCTGGATTCGCTCTACAAATTTTGAAGAATTTCTGTTTAGTTTGATGTTTGAAACGAGCTGATTGATCATATTATAAACCTAAAATATGTAAGTAATAACTTTAAAACTACTTAATCCACACATGTTAATGAAAAATGTGAAACCGACATGAATCAGTAAGAGAACAATATTCAGTCGATAACAAGTTAGCAACTGCGTTTTTTCTTCAACGAAGTTCCTTTCCAGTTGGCCTTATCGCCTTACCTGAATACGTCTCTGTAGTAGAGTTTACTTAGGATTATTAGGGCTTTCAGCTCGATGTGTGCTCACATGGTTTGCTCATTACCGCTCCACTGGGGTACTTGTCACCTTGTGAATGTTTGAAGTAGTGCGTCGATCGTATCAAACATAGTGGGACCAGGATTTACAAACAAAACACTATAATGTACTTACCTTCGTAAATTACTGTTGTTGCACAACAGTTTTTGCTGTTGTGGCTCTCAAAGTGAGGGCTGACTCTAATAATACTTGAGCTTCCCTCCCATTTTCTTAGTGACCCTGACGAGGCTGACATGGTCACCTTGTAAACAGAGATAAAAAAGGGTTCAATTTAGGTAAAGTGAAATGTTAATATTAAAAAAAATACTAATGAATTTTCCAGTTTATTCTTAAACTGCGCATCCTTCATCTACAAAACTTTCAGTTAGCTAGATATCTCTAGGACCTAGAGCCAAACGAAAAAAGATTAACGGTTAATTAATGTCGCTTTTTGGCGGTATTAGGGTTGGGGACTGCATAGTTTGACTGAAATGTTCGTCATCATAAATCATCATCATCAGCTAGCTAGACTAATAAAGCGGTTCAATCAGGAATCTGGACGACCTGAGAGAAGAAAAGATGTTATCAAAATCAAAATGTGTTTTATTGTAAGTTACCTTATCGTACATTTTAACAACGTTATTCTTTTTTACTCTTACCACCGCTGTTTTCAATGATAACCTGAATGATCAATTTAATAAAATAAACCTTTTAAAATTTACTCTTTTCTCGCTCGTCCATGCACAAATACCATTACTGATACAACAGCTGTAGCCTCACAGAAATAAAGTCTGTTCCAAAACTGCTAAAATAAAAAATATCCTAGTTCGTTAGCCCACCGACGAGAATCAATCTTAAAAAAATAAACATTGAGTGAGAGCCGTCGACTGAAATGTAAAAGCTATTAGTGATCCCATTTCAACAATCGAAATAGATACAGATTGCTTCCAATAATATCGCCCACGATCACAAAAATTTAAACATCAACTTTATCTTTATACAGCCGTGAAGGTTGACAGTCTATTTGTTTGGTCTCGTGAGGAGATTTCACTGAAAATAGAGGCTCAACAAGCCGTGATTACCTTCGTTTTTTAAAACCTGACGAAAAGGAATAGTTATAAGTTGACGCGTATGTCTGTTTGTTAGTTTATTTGTGGCATCATATCTCAATCTTATTGCTACAATCTGCACTCTAGGTGCCGGCTAGCAGGGTTCTAGGACAGTGTGCAGATGAAGTAATAGAAGAACTTGGTAATAGTAGATATATTTTTCAGGAACAGTACAATACAGAAAATAGTAAATGTAGAAAATAGGTAGCAGTAGGAGACAATTTTATAAAACGGAGAAACGTCCGTTCAGGACAAAATACAGACAGAAAGTGAAAACAATGAAATTAATGGAATAATGGAATTTAGAAATGTAATGGGAATATGATTTGAATTTTGAAAATATAGATGCCAACACGATATGAGCAGCGCCGTCTTAAACTAGGCTGGGGCCCTTGGGCACACAAGAATTTGAGGCCCTTTTTGAAAGTAAAGAAAGCGAATTGGAAAGTAAAAAAAGAAAAACACTTACATTTTTTACTAAGTACCTATGAACCCATTTATAGGTAATCAAATACAGCATAGGTTTTTTGGTTACAATTACATTAGCGGTTTCTTTCGCGATTTCTGTTGAGCAAAATCTTCTATTATATCCTTGAAGTCAATTTTTTGAAGGATATCGCTTTCTATGCACATAATTGACAAATTACTCAGTCGTAAAATAGGTATTGCGTTCGGAAATATTATTAATTAGGACAGTAGGAAAAGTCGCAGTCATCGATAATATAATGGCGTAGTATATGATATGCCTTGTAAATCTAACCTTCTGATAAGATTCCTGATTTGTGAAAAAAGTGTAATGTGCCCGACAAAAATGTTTTGAGAATAAATGTGTGAGAGAAATTGTGGATCCTTCGGGGCCCCCCGAGAATGGGGGCCCTGGGCACAGGCCCCGTGTGCCCTTATGGTGAAGACGGTATTGGATATGAGGTGACATAAACGCTAACAATGTGGCTGAAATTGATGGCAAGGAGGTTGATATGGACGATGAAGTCGACATCGTTACAATATGATCCGATTTGGACGCGATTTATTCTGTTTAACAGAGAATTTGGTCGAGAGTGTTCGTAACCATGTCTAATCGAAATTGTTTCCGTAGTTTCCAAGATCTGAAACAATTTCGATGTTAGTAACTAGAACAATTAACAACATAGACTATAATCATACAAAGACTATATACAGTAACTTGATGTATCTTCCATTCTACTCATGTATACCGACCAGGGGCCTAATTCGCCTAAATTACAACGTTTATAGTTCTATTTCTATCCAATTTCAATTTAGTTTTCGTTCCAATTCTATTTGGTCCCCAAATCGCATTCTGCTGACGCATAACTCTACCACTACCACCTTTCGATTTACTATCGATCGGGCAAAAGTAACTTGGGAGAAACTTCTGTTCGGTCGTTATATTTGATATTTGAAGCGTTTTGTTACCGTTCCACTGCAATTCAGTATAAAGTTAACGTTTTATTAGAAAGCACAAATACGTTACTGTTCGATCGATCATTGACTCGATCGGAACTTAACTGAAATTGGATCGTTAGTGGATAGTAGCATACGAAACACGTCATAACGATGCAGTTTAGATTCTATTTAGTTACGTTGTGTTTAGTGGAATCGATCTCCAGGAACTAAAACCCTGTCAATTGTTTTTTTTTGAGCGCCATTGGTAGTTTTATAATCTGCGTTATGGAGTTCGCTAAAAAATAGAACCGTTTAATTCTGCATTATGGCGAGGATTTTTTAGTTCCTGGTTTAATTTCGCTTCTCACTTTCTATGACGTCACTTTACAAGGTCCCCAAAAACGTAGGTGCGAGAAACAGTTCACAGAATCTATCAGATGATTCTAAAACTGGCTTGCCGATATCTATTTAAATGCTTGCAAGCGCAGGAATGCTCTATGAGTAACACCTGTGCTTATTTTGCTAACATTATCTGAGGAAACCTATTGCAATAATCTCAAAATTTATACTAAGTCATTCGTTCGAAAACTTGTGATCTTTTTCCAGGGTCATCTGCTTTTAGACAACAATCTAGCAATAAAATCGTCTTTTTATGCTTCAGTTTCGTACAACTGAAGGTGTTACTAACAGAGTTATTTTATTATTTATTATTATTGTTGTGTACATATTTGGTTCTATTATTTACAAATCTTCGCGCCCTGAAACCAGAAACTGGTTTGTCTGGGCGCTGCACAATCCACTCAGTTAAATGAAACACCAAATATAAAAACAACTTAACACATACAAATCAAAAACATGACCGTAGGTAAAAAATTGACAACGGATAACGAATAGTTAGTAACTCTAACTCTGTTCAGAGTCAGCATAGGAAGGTACCACTCTTTTCTCCATTTCTGTAGTTTAATATATGAGGCACTCCACGTAAGTCCTCAAGGTAGGCAGCGCATCGAAACCCTTTGATAAAGGGTTTTACTAAAGGGTTTCGATTTCTTACCCACAACTTACCACCAGGTCCCGTTTGTTAGTCTGCTCTCCTTAACAATAAATAAAAGCTACTTCGCATTTCAAGTTATAAAATCACAGATGCACACGAAGATTGCAAAACGACAACTCTTCCATAAATAAGCAAGCAAGCGCTAAAAAGCTTGCGTTCCAATAAGGTATGGTTGTTTTTTGTCTCCTACGTCTGGAGGTCATATCGCCGGCCGAGACTGCACTGCCCTAAATATACATTACCTATAGGTACAGGTAGGTATATATCTAGATTACTTTATTTACTATTCCCTTGATGGATGTACTTAAAGTAGTGACAATTAACGCTGTCGGTCTGTTACAAGTTCAAACTTCCTTGCTATACCGAATGGTAGCTTTTAGGGCTTAGTGGGCCGGGTGGAAATATCACCTATAATAATACCTAAAGCTTCAGATGAAGGACTGCTTATAAGCTTAAAGCTACTACATAATAGTCTTGACCCAAATTTAGCTTCACTTTGTAGAGTTCCGCATCCAATGGGTCAAAAGGAACCCTATTAGTCCCGCACATGGCCGGTTTTCTATACTTACATATAAGTATGTCGACTTGTTATTTTATTTATTTCGTTAGG
The DNA here is from genome assembly GCA_947369225.1 of Hofmannophila pseudospretella. Taxonomy (NCBI): domain Eukaryota; kingdom Metazoa; phylum Arthropoda; class Insecta; order Lepidoptera; family Oecophoridae; genus Hofmannophila; species Hofmannophila pseudospretella. Next base: position 4,423,959 of record OX376328.1, on the reverse strand, counting down.
CATTTTAGGTATTTAACCGCACTCTTTGTGCAGTTGTGCGAATATGCTCGTATGTATTTTAGACATGAACTCATGTTTCTAACTAAAACCTCGTAAACAAACAGATCTTGTACATGACTCATACACAACATATATAGGACCATTACACAACTAATTTCGTCCTTTGTCATCATCATTTCATCATGTCATATTTGTAGATGACCTTAATATGACGAGATGAATTGAATAAATTGTATAATCGTAGGTCTTACCTACTAGATTCCGTAACTACTAAAGGACTAGGGAATTTTCCTAAATCCCAGAGAGTAGTTATTATCCAATCCTATATAACGTTTTTGTGGTAATTGAATCTTACTTCCTGAACTTTTTCCGCGGAATTCTAAATAAACTGAACGCTTTGTACGGAAAAACGAATTATTTTGAATTAATTTTGTTGACTTATGAGGGACTTCCCCAGTTCCAAAAACAGAAACACGCTCAATTTATGTTTACGTTTGATTATGTCTTGTATACTTACACGCCAAATTTTAACACTGTTCTCTCCATTGTTGCAGGAACTGAATCTCAAAAGCAACCAAAATGACTGTTCGAAGAATACTCACCCTCATCTGCGCTGCATTCCTCTTCGCCGAAGCGAGACAACACGACATCCAAAAGCGAGAAACCACATCTTTATGCGATCCTGGTTACAACATCACGAACAAGATCCAATGCTACTGCGCCAGAGACCCCAAAGACAAGGATTTGATCAAGTCTGCTGACTGCTATCTGTCAGTCCAAGGTGTGGGCCCAGAAAATCAGGCCTGGGACATGTTTGAAGAATTAAAAAACGTTTCCAAACTCACTCTTACAAACAACAGAGGAATCTCATTAACGTACGTCCCTACTAAAGCATTCAAACACACAACAAATTTAATCAAGATGGACATTAAATATGGCAGCATCAGAGCGGTACATTCATATGCTTTTGCCAATCTGAGTACGGTCGAAGAAATCTCCATACGAGACAGTCAAATTCTAGTGTTGCAAGAGAATGCTTTCAGTCAACTCCAGGATTTGATAGCGATTAATTTGGACCAAAACAATATAGACGAGATCAACAGGAACGTGTTTGTACACTTACCGTCTTTAGAAAGGTTATTTTTGACAAGTAACAAGATTACTACGATACACGACAGAGCATTCATACATTTAACTAACTTGAGAGAGTTGGAAATAAACATGAATAGTTTATTCAGTTTGAATAGCGAGACCTTTTCGGGGCTGAAGAAACTACAGAAATTAGATTTGAGCAGTAATAGTTTGGAGGTTATTGGAGATAACACATTCCTACCTCTCGGGAATCTGAAACTGTTGAACTTGGAAGGGAACAAGATTCAAATGTTGGACGAGAATGCTTTCAGTGGACTTGTATCGCTACAGTCTCTATCTTTAGCTCATAATAAATTGTCGAAAATAGAGAATGTGAAGACATTTGCAGGATTACCAGCTCTAACTTCTCTAAGTTTGAGAGCTAATGACATGGTTGAATTTAATTCTGAAGTTATGACTCCCATTTTGAGAAATTTGTATGATGTTACTGGAAGTTTGGACGTCGAAGGTTAGTTCTTCTTTAATTATTTTCCATCCGTATTTTGTATTTATCTTTGCAATGCTTAGTGTTAGGTTACTATATTAAGTGGCCGCATGATGATGAGGATGATGATGTTGTAGTCCTGGCCGGATCATAGCAGTCATCAAGGGATGACTGCTATGGATTTGTCACGTTCCGCTCGTGAGCTTTTATCTGACTTATATATCCTCTCTTGGTCTTTAATACGCGCGAACCTATATCTGCACGTGAGCACCCTATTCAAGACGCTGCTTAAGTCAACTTATGTAGATGTAAAGGCCTATGACGATGATGATGATAAAAGTCCATAATGCCTTTAGGAGGGTGGGTTAATTTGAGTAGATAAAATAATATAACAATCATACGGGCGGACTGAACAACTCTGACAAATAGGTTGGCCACTAACCATACGATAAGCAAGCAAGCAATCCGAAACTTGGATTCGAAGCTATAAAAGGTAGACGTTGCGTTTTGTATTGTATTTAAGTTAGAGTTAGATAAGATAAGTTAGAGTTATTTAACCGTACCTATAATGGTCAATGGTCATGATCATGTAATTGTCATGTTAGTATAAGAAACGGTGTTTTTGATAAAACTTATTTAATTTTCAGATAACAACTTCTCCTGTGACTGCCGCCTGGACTGGTTCATGACACTGATGAACAGAACCCAGAGCAAGAACCTCAAGATCACCTTAGAGAACTTCAAATGTCTACCCGATCCTAAGCTAAGAGAAGCTTGGGGCAAAATAGAAGATAATGATAAGAATAATGGAGAATCCTTCGACGAAGATATGCAGCAAGGCACGGAATATGAGTACTATGATGAATCTCAGCTAAATGGAAAGCTGTTTTACACAGACGTTAGAGATTTACTCAACTGCAGTGGCTCAATATACCGATCTACTACTCCAATGAAATCTGAAGTACCTACAACAAAGAAAGTAGAACTTACTGGAACTACCAAAGAAACTAGTCCTAGTGTAACGCATACTACAATAACCACTCCTAAACCTACGGCTACATCAACAAAAGCCATGCGCGCTACTAAAGTTACTAACCGTGGTTTACTAGATTTATCAATTTATGAAACTACTACTAAAGTTACCGAAGCTACTACTAAAGAAATAAGAAACGATTTAAGTACTGAAGCGAAACCAGATCGTTATACGACTAGTCGTTTGGCTACTGTTTCAGCTAAACCGTTTGAACATCGGAACATGTACGAAAAAATGGCTTCTGATGAGGCTAAACCAGACAAATTGAAAGCTCATCGAAGTATACACGAATACAATGATTCCCCCATTATGAAAGCAAATAATGCACATAGAAATTTAGGCTGTGTATTTATCTTTGCAATGTTCGTAAGTGTTAGGTTACTGTATTAATTAGATAGTAAGTATTTTAGTGTAACATTAATAATATCATTAATATTGTAAGTTGCTCTCACAGTCATTAAATTAAAATAGCCTATAAGATGGTATGTTGTTTTATTTTTTGATAATCGTAGTGATTCCCATCAAGGAATACATATAACAAATTTATAATGATCAAATCAAGTACCTAAGAAGTAAGTGAACTTCTTCAATCTTTAAAAAAATCCGATATTTATTTAGGTACATAGGTCAGGGAGGACTGAACAAACCCTAGTAAAGCGGGTTCGAATCCTGCTGAAGAATTTACATTGTATAATTTAGTTAGATCATCTTGATTCACCTAAGTAAAGCACACCTAATACAAGTATGGAAACTTTGAAAGTAAGTAATAGAAGTGTAAGAGCAAAAATCCAAAAAATCTCTATGTATCGAAATAAATGTACAAACGACTACTATGCCTTATATGCCCATCATTACAATCGTCTATCTGTTTATAATATCAATTTATATGAATTTACGAACTTTCAAACTTCTCATTACATTTTGTCTACTAATGACATCTTTTGGCGACTAGTAGAAACTATAATAACAGAAACCTTAGTGACGACGAAGTGGAGTAAGTTCATAGAAATGCTTGTAGATGGCGTTTTAATGAAAGTTAAGCTTGCCATCCCCCTAGTCAAGTAAATAGTTCGTTGTTTATTGAATAGATGGCAGGTATATTAACTAGACCATATTATGTGCTGTGTGTGTGGTTGGCCCAACCTTACATTCTTATTATAAAAATTCTTCTTCATTCGTGGAAAAATTCTACTGTTCACTTTTTTGATAAATTTTTGTTAGGGAGTGGTGCTAGTTTCGTAGGGGGTAGGGGTTGATCCTCGGGAAGGCAGCAACGTGCTATGGCCGCACGCTGCTGTGACGGGAGGAACCGGGAGGTGGAATGTTATGTACAAATCCCAGGAAGAGTCCAAGGCAAATACTAGGAGGGCACCGGTGCGTTCCACTGGAGATCTTGAATCTTGATGGAGAATTCCATCAATCAGCGCTAGGACTCCCTAACAAACAAAGATGTTTATGTTTTATTTTTCGTCACGTTTTTCAAATTTAGAGGAGTCAGGAAAAACCGAAAATTGTTACTGACGTGAACCGGGATTAAGTTCGGATTTCTTATCGTGTGAAGCCCGTTATTGCCCAAACCCAGGATTTCCCAAACTTATTTTCCTTCGGGGTACGAAGGAAAATAAGTTTGGGAAATCCTGGGCTCTTCAAAGTTCTCACAAAAATATTCTGTGGACTCTACTATTTTGAATGTGTGATTCACAAGCTCACTCTTGCACTTTGAGAAACCCTGTCCTAAAACGCTTTTTTCAAATCTTTAAGGTGGCTTTAGCCTAGCTTTCCATTCCTGAAATTGTTTTTGCGGTGTAATTTTCTGGAATTTTTAAGATAATATTAGATTTCCGATTAAAAAAACTCTTTCGGCGCGATCTTTAGTAAGATATGAATAGAATATTAAATTTTTCATATAGCTATTGGCAGAAGTGGTTAGATTGAAATATAATTCATACGCAGAATGAATTGGGGCATAAAAATAGGCTGGGAAATTCATGGCATGTGTTGATGTATTCCAGAAGGGTTTAGAAGAGTCAGTCCTTTCTAGCTCGCGTGATCCCTTCTTTACAGCTTCAACATTCAAACAGCATCTTATAAAATCTATACAATAAAAAAAATCCAATCAAATTTTCAGTTCAATTTCCTCTCATCCGCAATATTTTTTAATATTCCTTAAGTCTTCGGTTAATTGAATGAGTGAGGGGGACGCTCCCGAGATAATTTGATTACAAAAACTCGAGAAGAAATTAAGTTCTAATGGAGTAAGACTAATTAGAATAAATTCGCTTCATTTCGACTGTTGAATTATGTAAAATAGGGAACAGCCCGCCGGTTATTGGAAAACGATGTAATTTATACGTACTTTGGGAATAAATCTTTTGTAAGTAATTCTTCTTTCTTAAACGTTCAGAGATGCAGTCTATTATCTTTTGGTCTATTTAAAATTCGATATTATTTAACTTAGCAAAAACAAAGCCATACATAAATAGTTATTAGCACTTGCACTCCAGTACTATTATTTATTCTGTGACACAGGCTGACTCCGCACATAGTCATCCTCCTCTTCGCGTCGTAATCCTCAATGCTGAGGGTCATGACCACCTTTAGGTATCACCTTCTGGCGGATGATCTTCCTCCATTTATGTCTGTCCCCGGCGGTGTGGAGAGCATCGTGAACTGTAGAGTCAAGGGTGGTGCGGATTTGGTCGGACCAGCGCATCGGACTACGCCCTCGAGGCCTCTTCCCTTCCATTTTTCCGGTCTCAATAAGTTTTTCGAGGTTGTCACTGTCTTTCCTGGCAATGTGACCGAAATATTCGAGAATTCCACGAAGGCACTCGGAGGACAGTCGTGAGGTGATTTTGAGTTCCCGTAGAATGGATACGTTGGTACGATGTGCTGTCCACGGAATTCGGAGCATTTTTCTCCAGCACCACATCTCGAAGGCATACGTTTTTGTATCGACAGTAGCATTTCCTCCTTCTGAGGCCCGTCGAAGCACCCCAGGGGAGGTCGCTAATTTCACACCGCCCAGCCCGGGAACTGGGTGGCGCCGATGGTTGGTCGGGTCACCCAACATTCCAAATTCCTTCTTAGTTATTGATTCCATAAGGGGGTTTTCATGGGACAGTAATCACAGTCATAACACCTTAAAAAACAAAATATCATAGTTTCTAGGTCATCTACGCATGCAATAAATTAACAAAGTTTATGGTTAAGTACAGTTAAGACACATCAAGCTATAATTTGTGGCACACTGTTGGTTGCAAGTATGATGTGTTGTCACTGTATGTACGTACAATGCAACTTGATTCAAATCGCTGACAAGTTTTAGAATCCGCATAACATAAGTACAATACAGGTTTCTTGTGCAACTAATTACCTACTGTTTGACTTATGTCCAAAATTATAATGGGCTTTTAAGCCCGTAAATAGATAAAAAAAAATTTGGCGTTCATTCCTTCATGCTTTTTGCGATTACATTTAAATATAGATAAACCTTTTCAGACAATTTACGGCGATTTATTGTTTTAGAGCTAGGTACTTACTTGCCTACAAAAGAGATTTAATTATTTTTGTCTCCTTCGAATAAATATAAAATTGTAATAAACAATGCAATTATTTATTATTTGGTTATCTTAACTGGAGCTGACCTCTTGCTCCCGTCCTTATCTTATTTCCTTTCCATAAAAATAATAATATAGGGTGTTAATTAGGTTCTTACCTAATTATTACTTTTGCTTACTGACTACTTCTTTTGCAATATTCTTAATATAAGAATGCCTAACTTAATACAGTTCTCTCTTATTTTCTTTTTTTTAACACAATTTACATAGAAGATATAACCTAAATATTGGTCAAAAACTTTTTTTCTAGCTTCATATTTTTCACGAAAATATATTTTCTTACAAATATCCACTTTATTCTTCACACATTCTTTTGTGAGAACAACATTTTAATAGAATAAGGTCATAGATTTTTTTACTTAACTAAAGTAGATTTATAATCAAAGTAGATGTCAAGTTTGTCCAGTTAAATAACGGTAATATCACTTTTTAATTGTCTATTTTTAATAGAAATTATAACATGAATAAAAGTGCATAAGTCACATCTCATAACGCTGTATACGAGGTTTATTCCCGTGTCATCTGCCTGCTGAGTGGATATTATAAATAGGAATGTTCCTGAGATCCACTTTCAATAGAGTTTTGTTAATTATTGTGAGTAACAAAATACATTATTATGATGCAAATTAAATTGTTAATATTTTTCGCTGGTAAGTTGCATCTCGCATTAAATAATCTACTAGTGTTAATCGCTTATTATTTAAATTAACTGTTGTGTTTCATTAACATTATGAGAAAATATTGTAGAATCATTAATATCTCTGATGTTAGTTGAGATATCGAAAAACGAATTTTTGATTCTTCATCAGGATGTCCGTGTAAGTTAATTGATGGAATAATTTTTTTAAACTCAAGTATCGAATTCTATCATAATGTAGAGTCCTTTATGATACCTAACATAGGTACATTATTTTATGCACTATACCTAACATAGGTACATTATTTTATGCACTATACCTAACATAGGTACATTATTTTATGCACTATACCTAACATAGGTACATTATTTTATGCACTATACCTAGACATCGCAATAAGGCCTCCTTTGTACACCAGAATTTGAAACTGTAGTTTCATGTTTGTTTATATTGTGTACCTACAATAGAATATCGTCTCTCTATCTATCATACGATAGGATATTGAAATATAGATATTGATATAATGGTATATTGATATTGTATTATTATTATATTAGATACTGTTCCTATGTACCGGTCTAAAAAAACCGGCCAAGTACGATTTTGGCCTCCTATCTAAAGGGACTAGGGGGCCGTACTACAAGTCTTTTTTTAACAAAAAAGGAACTTTGGTTTGTTCTGTTCACAACTTACACAAACTTTTACAGTATCAAGTTTTATATTGCACAGTATTCCAGTAAACTTTCATGTCTCATCCATCACCCTATTAATGTCCTCACTATTGGGGCACAGGCCTCCACTTTGCACAAGGGGGTACGGGCCAGCACAGAAGCACGTAACAGATGGACGTACGAACGAAGTAGCGACAACAGTAAGGTTCCGTTTTCCCCTTCGGGATACGATTTCCACTGAATTTCTACGTTATTGGCGATAGGCTTGCCACCTATCACGTTTGTCCACCAAATCTTACGACAAAAAGTGGGAACTTCCTATGTGAAGGTGGTTCCTCCCTCTACCCCCTTTGGAATTATGGACGTGAGATTTATCTTCTAGGTCTGACTATAGTCGCTTGCCGACGCCACGTATATTTCTACCGCAAAGACTATACCTTTTTCGAAGAGCATGACGCGTTCTACAAGATCCATTGGGACTTGAATGGTATCTCCTGGAATTCTGCCTTCATGGCTTGTGACGATGAGGGGGCAAAGTTGTTTTACCCTAAGGAAGATGGAGAGTGGACTGTGGCAAAGAAACTGGCAGCCACTTTGCCCGTTGCGCCTAATGTCACGGAGATATTTGTTGGAATCCATGATGAGTTCGGTTTGGGAGAATATATGACTATTGACGGTAGGTGATGTTCTTTTATCTTCTTGTCGTGTGGTTATTGGCTAACGTCTATTCTTTATGTAATGCACTTTTATGTATAGTGTACGAAACACTGTAAGAAACTGAAAAAGTTTAAGAAATTCTCAATAGAAGTTTTTGTCCCCAAGCAAAGTGATAAGTTTAGATAATATTGATGCAGACAGTATCTTTTACATTTTGTCAGATTTCCCTGGCTCCCACACTAGGATACCCTGTGTTGTGGGGGCCAGTCTCTTCGAATAAATAAATTATGAAAACATAAGGCAATGCTAAATTAAACAGTATGCGTGTATGTGGTGTGTGTGTGAGGGGTGTGTGCGTGAGAGGGTGTGTGTATGAGCGTGAGATGGCGTGTATGTGATGTGTGGTGTGTGTGTGTGGGGGGGGGGGGGGTGTATTTTGGTAGGTGTAAGGGTCAGCGTGCGTCCATAACACTCAACTAATTGGTAACAATATTTTTTCAGTATTAAAGAAAAAATGATCTCGTCAGTCATCATGATCCAATTTTGATACGGTTTAGATAGATAGATAGAAACACTTTATGGGAAGGCTCGTAGCCATGTTTGGTAAAAATTGGTTCAGTGATTTCTAAGATTCTGAACGATCTTTGATGTTACTGATGAGATCTCAAGAATAGTACATAGGGCGGGCACAACCTGAATTTTGAGGATCTAATGATGATATACTTACATAGTAAAAGTTTTATATCAACAGTCACACCGTCAGTTTCTAAAAGCGTCCTGAGATTTCAACCTTCATTAAGACATACTACATCATAATGTCCATGTATACATATCTTCAGAAAGAGATGCGTAATTTAAATAGCCATGCTGAATTCAAGAGAGAGCTTCCGTTATTACAGGCACACGAGGCCACCTAAGTCCTCTCAAGGTTACCAGCGCATTGAAAACGCTGTTGTAATATTTTAGTGAGTTGTGATGCGCATGAGCGAGCGTGAACACTTACTATAAGTGGCTATCTTATCTGCTATTCTGCAACAAAAAAAATGGCCGTAAGAAAGCAGAATCTAAAACCAGTTGAAATAATTCACGTTGACAACTGTGCATCTTCCATTACCACGTTAACAACTGAAAATTAATCAATTTTTTATTCAAGACAAGCAATAGAACGTGTACGGCTGTCAACGTGAATAATTTCAACTGGTTTTGGAACGCTCTTTGATTGTCATGTAGGTCCGTTTTCAGGTCACTCAACCCCAACTCCTCTGAATGCTGACGTCACTATAGCTGATGGTCAGCACTGCGTCCTGATGGATTTAGAAACTGGCTCATACAAAGTGGACACCTGCGAACAAGATCCTGCCATTATTAGGCCCTTTGTTTGCAAGAAAGTGGATGACAAGCCGCGTTGTCCTACTATTGATACAGGTAACACAAATAGAGTAGTTACCAAGTATCAAATTTAAATGCACTTCTTAAAAATTAAGAAATAGTCATGAATTGATAGTCAAATGTGAACAGGCAATCAAAAATCAGAACGGAAGAAAGAAACGGCAGTATGTTTTATGACGTAACTGTTCTCTAGCGCCATACAAGCAGGTCCTGGCTGCATATAAAGGACTGTTGCTAGAAAGGGATAGAATATCTGATAAATATTAACTTCAACCATTAATATCTCTGTTGTTACTTGAGATATCGGAAAACTAATTTTAGATTCTTCTTTAGTATGTATGTAAGTTTATTGATGCAATAAAATATTGTCATAACAGCACTGCTTGAAGTAGGTATGTACTTGTACTTGTGGTAGATGGTCCAGGATCTAGATTTAAATTGCTCCAAAGTCTGTTTTATCCAATTTGATAAAGATGCAGGCGACTAGTATGCCTTCTCAGGCCATCGAAACCCATCACGCGCCCAAACCCATAAATAATATAATGGGACTGGTGAGAATGATATAAATAATATAATGGGACTGGTGAGAATGATATAAATATTGACTAACCTAACTAACCATTGGGAGCGTCTTTTTTAACTGCTACAAAGACGTACAAAAAACAAAAAATAGTGTGATCCTTATATTTCGAGTAATACTCGTACACATAATACACACAGGAGTATTATGTGAACATAGTACACATAGGAGTCTATTGAATGAATGGATGATAAATTTATAAATTATTAATAGTATTTTTATTATTAATTTATAGGCTATGTCTACCATGAAGACGCTAAGAAGTGCTACAAAGTGAACTACAGACCCAAGATGTGGCAGGAAGCTATGCAAACATGTTATATGGAAGGTGGTATCCTAGCCGTGGTGCAAAACGAAGAAACAGCCAATGTCGTGAAAAATATGATTCCAAGTGATCGTTTGTATTTTACTGGGTTCCGGAGGATTTTCTCTCAAACCACATTTTATACAGTAAAAGGTACTCAGCTCATCCTTATAAGTAGAAGATAGTAAGAAGGTAGTTGAATTTATAAATTGACATTCTTTGTAATTCACATATACCATACTATATATTAATATAGTATTGTTTTTAATTTATTATAATATTATAAAACCTGTACCTGACTTGTAATAGCAAATTACCAGTAAACATTATGTCTATGAATAATTATAATAAAAAAATTAAAACCGCATAAATTCAAATCGCTAAAAGTAATAGTATATTTGAGAAACTTTTTTGATGTCGATTATACACTTCATGTCACTAAAATTCTAGTAATATTGAAGGAAAGCAGAGGAGCATCCTGGCCACCTGATGGTAAGTGGTCACCTTCGCTTATAGACATCTCACCTCACTAAAATATTGCAAGTGGGTTTTTGATGCACTGTGCACGCTGCTCACCCTGGGACTATGGAATGCCTCATGTGGGGGTGTAAGTACGCTGTCTCTTTTACCATTCCAACCGGAATACAGCAATAATGGAAGAATTCTTGAGAACCTCAATCTCACCTGGTGGTAAGTGACGATGAGGTCGAAGATGGAGCAGACGGGCTTAGTAAATATTGGTTGTTCTTCTGGTTTGCAGCAGAGATAGGTAAAATGGTGATACTTCCCTAGACAACCCTGTATGTCATTACATCACCTTCATTTTCTGTCTATCTATGGGCTTATACAGGTTGACTCAGTTCTGATTATAAGTTTAAAAAAATATTAAAAGTCTTTTTAGTTGTTTTTACAAAAAAAATAAGATTACTAAAATATAAAACGCAAATGCGGATTTTAATTATGGTAAATTACATAGTCGAAATGTGAAGTGCTCATCATTCATTCGCACATAGCGTAATGGTATTGAATCTCATGTGGATCTTAATCACGGTTCTATGAACTTAGCGACATCTGGTAGTATGCCCATGTTTTATTAGAAATGCTATACATACGTACGTATATATGAACATTATCGATACTTCGTGTCGCTCCTTTGCAAAACTTCAATAAACTTAATATTAAATTAGATTTATAACAGTTGATTCTACAAAATTTATTTCATTTTCAAATAAATTCACCGCGAATGGTTATTTACTAAATATTAACTATATATATTCTCTAATATAACGTTTGTATAACGACACTGATAAGAAAATCAAGCTAATGTTTTGGGGCAATAAAAGAGATGGCGCCAGTATAGATTCAACATTTAAAACTAAGTGCGGTTCAGATCAATACCATTACGCTATGTGCTAACTAGGGATCAGCATTTCACGAAGTGGCTAAAAATCTTAGACAGTGTAGAATTCGACGATTACAGTATCTTTATAACTTTTTTAGGACTTCGTGAAATGCCTACGCACTTCGTGAAACGCGCCTTACGCTATGTGCCTACGACATATATACTTTTGTCGCGGTTTATACATAGTTATACATAATTTCTACTTCCAGGTCGAAAGCTTGAAGAAAGTGGTTTCAACAGATGGTATGATGAAGAAAACGAGAATAAAGAGGACTGCGGCGTAATGTACAGATATTCGAATACATTATACATTAGATCAAGTAATTGTCATAATCCTTTACCTTTTGTATGCGAAATGGAATTAGAAGCTTAGAATCATATAAATTCTTGTTCTGTGGTAATAGATTCTAAGCTTCTAGCTTAGAATCTATTACCACAGAACAAGAATTTTAATATTAATCTAGTTACCATTGGAAAAGGGTTGCCAAACAAATATTAAGAAAACTTAATCGGTGTTGTTTTTTACAATTAAATTTTTATTTCAAAAGATGTAAAAACTTTTCTTTTTTTTTCACAAAAATTCAGTAAATCCAATTCAAAATGTTTCATGTTCATGATATTTTATTTTGTGCCTGTTGTTGATTTGCAACATCGTTGACGCAACCCTAGATAGAGTAAGTACTTATAATAAAATAAAATAAAAATAAATAAATCCTATCCCATCTCATATCCGTTCCCGCCAAAATATATTATTTAGTGCGGTGAATTCGCACCGTTTAGGATATATTTTATGTTTACGACAATAACTAGTTTCGTACAACGCGGCGATGCCCGCTTAATGTTTTTACAGAAGTCTTTAATCTTGTCAGACGAAACATAACGAAGGATTATCCGTATTCATAAATTACAACTTGTAGGTATGTAGACTGCTGACTTATAAATATAAATATTATGGTTAGGAACGCTTAATCAAAATCTACCATTTTTGGTCGTAACTAATATACGAGTAGCTATGTAACTAATATACGAGTAGCTATGTAACTAATATACGAGTAGCTATGTAACTAATATACGAGTAGCTATGTAACTAATATACGAGTAGCTATGTAACTAATATACGAGTAGCTATGTAACTAATATACGAGTAGCTATGTAACTAATATACGAGTAGCTATGTAACTGATATACGAGTAGCTATGTAACTAATATACGAGTAGCTATGTAACTAATATACGAGTAGCTATGTAACTAATATACGAGTAGCTATGTAACTAATATACGAGTAGCTATGTAACTAATATACGAGTAGCTATGTAACTAATATACGAGTGACTATGTAACTAATATACGAGTAGCTATGTAACTAATATACGAGTAGCTATGTAAACAAATATTACACCAAAATAAAGACAATTTCCTCAAAAATAATCCATGGTCGAGAAACAAACTAGTCCCCGTACATTATTTTAACACAACATTTTTTTCAGAAGTAAAAATATCCTGATTGCTGCTATATCAACCCACTGTTTAGATATATTTAAATTTTGGAATACATTGCTAATGTTGTAAAATTTATTTTAGTTTAGTCAAAATTCAAAATTTACTTATTCATTAATTTACTTATTTGTTACATTTTTTTAAAAATTTTACTGTGTATGTCATGCGAAATTTTTGCCATCTTATTGTATTTGATGTAATTTTTAAGTTACAAATAATTATGGACTCTTTTGTCTGATTCAATAAATATTTTAATTTAATTTTAACCGGCGAAGCTTTCGCAAAACTGCCCAAAAGGGGTTCAGAGCGTAATATTAAAAAAACTGAGTTCAAAAACATTTTTAATTTTTTTATGTTTGCCTTGTATCCTCAGCTCAAATTCCCCGTAACAGAAATCGCCGTTGTCGTTCGTCGCCGAATTTTTTAAATTTTTGATAGAATAGTTCATTGATTCTTCATACAAATTCTCCATTTTGAATTCAGTTTCAAATACGTCAGTCGGGTTTTTATGAGGCTCTCAAGGGTTACCAGTGCTGACAATCTGTTTATTATTTTTGGGTAAATTCTAATAGTTCAATCTCCTGATAAATCTGTGTATTTTAGTTTAGTTTATAATTTGTACCATTAAATGAATATATTTAGATCAAAATTACAAATATTGTCAATTAATTAATAAATAATTATAAATAAAACTCCCCCCTTGCCGTTCCCGTTCCCGATGTTTAATTGGTTATATTGGTTATTTATTTATTTATTCACTAGCCATTTTCTCGTGCGAGCATGGTTTATTATAATATGAATCATAAAACATCACGTAAGTACGTAGGTAAAATATTTCCATTAGAAGTGATACCTATAGCAGAGTGTTTGTATTCGGTAATTATACCGAATACAAACAAACTGCTGCCTATTAAGGTAGCGACTTGAAGGTAGCACTTCCGATCGTGGGTAATTATTTCCACACTCAGTGAAATGTGGCACAGCTTTTAATCGATAAATAGGCCTCTTTTTGAGCAGATGTAACAAAAAAAATCGTACAAATGTGTATACGTAACGGACAGACAAACTAGATATACTCGTAAGTAGGGACACTGAAATCGGGAATGTTATTTGATGGTTTTCAATTTCCTATACGGTACTACAGAGGGCGATAGGATATCGTGCGTGGTCCGTGTACGGAACCGATAAATATTGGCCAAAATAAACATGTTTCTCTGCTCGGTGGGGGTATTGAATAACAACGCCGTTGGTAGCCAATTAACGCGGTATAGGGGTAACAGTATAGCACCTTCCAATATCTCATCTCATCATCCTTCATCAGCGGTGTTCGAATAAAAAAATACTTTGTAAAAATGTACTTTATGATACTTTTTTTTCTTTAATTATGGCCCCTGCTAGTGTACACACTGCAATTTGACCAATGACCGTGTTAGAATCTTGAAAATCACTGGAACGTTTTGGCGTCTGTTTTGAAAAAACAATTTACCAACGTAGAGATTATGGGAGTGTCGTAGGCATCAGGAATGCCTAGAGCCTTGCATTCCAAGTGCAATTGGAGGTTAGGTTGCCGACCGTTCACACCATCTGTAGTTTTTCACAGTAGCGACAAAGTACTAAAGGTAATGGCCTGTATAAGCCACTGTTTAAGCTTTTAGCTTACATTAGGTAAGTATAACTTACTAATGTTTAAATAAATTGCAGGGTTTGATTTGAAGTGTCTCTACTGATTGCGCTGGTTCGGGTTCGACTATCGGTGTCTAACGGTTTTTAAAGTAAATAATTAATCCCCAAAACTAGATTGCACAGCGGTACAAAAGGAGAGGAACAAAGGGACTCATCGACTTTTGACAGGTTAACTGGGTTTTCAGGCTGCTCCAGCTGGGTGTCCACCCTCTTCTTATCTCTGCTGCTGAAGTCTTCAGGATAGACACACAAGAGCACACAAAACTTGAGTCTATAAGCGTTTTCCGGAAATATCAACACTGCATGCGTCACGAAGTGAGTTTAATAAAAAGGATCGCTAATTGGATATAGGTAGGAATGAGGGAGACAGGAAATATCACTGTGCAACGAAAGTATGTTCTATGCATACGATTATATCTGCGTTTACAAATGTAGACAAGCGGCACCATCTACTGTACTATACATACATTTTCAATTTCCTGTAGGTATACGTATATTACAATTAGTACCTACTCACATCGGTGTAGAACGCGCTATCGAAATTTTCCTGGGACTTCGTATATATACGAGTTCCAAACATCCATAGTTGGACCAAGACATCTAGTCATCAGGCACAACATCCCGCCTGGTGGAAGATCTTCTCTTTTCCCTTTCATACAATTGACGTTACGTCATTCCATGTCTTCACATAGCGC
Source organism: Hofmannophila pseudospretella (assembly GCA_947369225.1). Lineage (NCBI taxonomy): Eukaryota > Metazoa > Arthropoda > Insecta > Lepidoptera > Oecophoridae > Hofmannophila > Hofmannophila pseudospretella. Next base: position 4,408,214 of record OX376328.1, on the reverse strand, counting down.
GTTCTTACAACTACACCTTTGTAAAATAAATAGAAATAATTAAGTATTAATGAAGATTATATAAGTACTACTCGTAATGTCAATGACCTGGATCCAAATACGCTAACTAAATAACCCTTTACACGGGGAAACGTCATCAAGTTACGTTTAACACAGAGAGGTTTAGTATACTTGTAAAAATTCAAATAAATCCCCATCTGGTACACGTTGTTGGCGTTGGCGTTAAATGAATAAGGTAATTTGGGAAGGGTCTCCGACCGAAATATAAAGCCTCGCTGGAAGATTAAAGGAAAAATACACATGGTGCTGGTTATGTGAATGTCAGAAAGATTCGTGTGCGATAATAGGGGGCTATATTAGCTTTACAGCATTGTTCAATGAACATAAAGTTGAAAAAAAAAAGAAAAATAGATATCGACTTTATTGATTTTTCACGCGTTTTAATTTAATTACTTATCATTAGCTTGAAAGTACAATAAAGTGTAAATAAATAAATAAAGTAAAAGTAGTCTCTCTCCCTAATGGATATGGAGCAGGGTTTATTCCGGTATGGGTATTAACAGAAACGATTTTGGTTAATATCCAAACGAAATAACGGTAGCCGAAACGTTTCTGTTACCGGTTATTACGGTATGGGTTACCGAAATGATAACGGTATAGTTTTATTGACTGATGAAAATACCGTTTCATTTCGGTAGTCTGATTGGGTTTTCCGTTTCAATCGGCTACCCTTATGAAAACGGTTATACCCATACGTTTATGTTACCATTTCGTATCGGTAGCCGAAACTATGGGTAACCGATTTAATCGTGTAAGTTAACCAATAAGTGTTAAAAACCTAATAACGCAAACTGCTGCTAACTTACTTGGTGCTTCTAGAAAATGTAAATCAATACTATTTTAGTATGACGAGGGGGTTTATTGAACCGACATCTGGCTCGTTAGCTGGGTAATATTCTTTGTCGATGACGGTACGCTGTAAAATTACTTTTTTTGTGTGTTTGTCCGAAACACTAAAATCTGTTACATCGGTGAAATACTGAATGTTTTAGTGAAACTGGCAAGTTCAGTTAAAAATCTATAGTAGGTAATTTTTATTTATTTACTACTAAACTCGCATTTGACCTCGATCTCGTCTGATGGTAAGCGACGACGAGGTCGACGATGGAGCATGCGGGTCCAGTAAATGCCTGTTCACTCTGGCCTTGAAGATCCCAAGGTTGTAGGTTTCGGGAAATACAGACGCCGGCAGGCTGTTCCATTCTTTAGGCGTTCGCATAATGAACGAAGAAGCAAATCGCTTCGTACGAGCAGATGGGATACCAACAACATAAGGATGGAACCCCTCCCCGCGCCTGGTAGTCCGAAGGCGGAATGGAGATGCTGGAATTAGGTCGTGCAATTCCGATGCGCACTCTCCGAAATGTATCCTATAAAATACCGATAGACAGGCAACCTTGCGCCGGTGTTCCAGAATTTGCAATCTAGCTTCCACCAGTGATTCGTCACCTATAAGGCGCTTAGCGCGTTTCTCCACTGAGTCAAGGGCAGCCAGTTGGTACTTTGCTGAGCCGTCCCACAGGTGGCAGCAGTCCTCCATGCACGACCGGACTTGAGTTTGGTAAAGGTTTAAAAACTGTCCCGGCGTGAAGTACCGTCTAACCTTACTCAGGATGCCCATTTTTTGGCTGCGGTCTGAGGTTTTGATAACCTTACCTACAATATGGTGATTGAACAACCAATTTGTATGAAAAGTCCTAAAAAATGCGATTTTCGAATTCTCATGGACACATTTTCTGGTTTTTTGAGCACCTTATAAAGCAAGGTACAAAAATATTTTGGACACATAGATACTGTGTAGGTATCTATCTACCTAGGACGCAAAATGTAAGGTTATAAAAATCTTGCCACAGACCAGACTTGCGTGACAAGATTATCAATACTGTAACAGAAATTAATAGCTGAGACAAAGAAAAACAATCATGTGGAGGGAAGAAGAAAAGTGGGTAACGTAACGTATAGTGTGCCCCCAAAGGTTGGGGGCACACTATACGTTATGTTACCCACTTTTCTTTCTTTCTCTTTTTCGGTATAGTATAGGTACAGGCTAGAGTAGCTAAGGAGCTACTCTAGCCTGTGAATTAGATAAATAAAACTGTAACCTTTGCAATTAATGCCGTGCTAGGATCCATAAAAATTCTTTTTTATGGTTAATACTTGCGGTTGTTGGTACTTGGTGAAACTTGTAGTACATGATTAGACTTAAATAATATAGTGTTTCACGGTATTTTTATTCAGCCTAATCTAGTTCACTGCTGGACATAGGCCTCTCCCAGGGCGCGCCATTGAGCCCGATTTTCGGCTCCAGTCGCTGCCAGCCACTTTGCGCAGATCGTCGCTCCATCTAGCAGGACACACTACGTCCCACACTACGTTTGCCCAAACGCGGTCTGCACTCCAGAACTCGTCTACCCCAGCGGTTGTCGGTTCTGCGACAGATGTGACCGGCCCACTGCCACTTCAGCTTGCTAATCTTATCAGCTATGTCGATAACTTTTGTTCTATGCCGGATCTCCTCATTACGGATTCGATCCAGCAGAGATACTCCGAGCATAGCTCTAATTAAAAACGTATCTTTTGGAAAAGTGCTGTTATTGTATTGACGAATTTTAATTATTCACATTCAAGGTAATATATATTTTAAATTCGAACCATAACAATTATAACTATAACATTGACATTTTTACTTTTCATTGATAAATTAAACTTATTAAAATTCAATTACATAAAATTAGTTTTAAATATTTGACTTCATTATATAATTTATTGATATGAAGAATGTAATCCATTTCCAGTTCTTATTGTTGATTTAGCTGATACTTTATTGTTAATTATTATTTTACTATGATTGAATAATTAATTATTATTATGTATAATTTCGAACACAATTTATAATGTTAACGAATAAATAAATTGAATTGAAATTAAAAGGTATATTCCTGCGATATATAACTAATACAGGCCATAACTTATACGCTATACCTACACGATAGGTAAAAAAGATAAACCAGAATAACTCTGTTTACACGAACGACTGTTCAATTTTGACAAATGGTGTAATCATGCACGCTGGCCTGTACAAAACACCTAAACACGAGGATTTATCGCTGTATTATTCAGTCATTTTTCGCGGAATGATCGAGCCTATTCAGGGTGTGGTAAGATCAACAAAAACTATATAGAATATATAGGATCCAATTTTATTAGCGGCAAATATTTCTAGGGTTATCTATAGGTTATATAACGATAACGATAAGGCAAAAAAAATATTTTTTTTACTTATTATATTTTCGAGAAAAACGTCAAAATTGTTTGTTTGAAAGTTCTACAAATGAATTAATTATTGCTTTCTAATACTGAAGTATGAATGATACTCGTTTAATTCATAACTAAGGTTAATGTCACCAAGGCGCAAAATAATGGGGTTTATTTTTCTTTAGTATGGATAATTTTCATACAAGTAACAGGGTTACTTTTTCGGATAAATTGGTACAAATGATCAGCGCATACCCCCCTCCAAATAATTGCTACTAATAAAAAAGGACCTTATACAGGGTCGAAGGGTAAACACCGTTATCCTTAAAACTGGATATTCAATATCATATAAAGAATCTAAAATCGATAGAATATAATACCATTAAAAAATTTTGTTTTTTTTTCCTACCCTCCGTGGTGGGAAGAACATCTACTCCTCTATTATTTTATTATTTTTGATGAATTTTCTACATAATTACGCTGAAGGCTTTTGTGAATGTACTCAAGAACATAAGCAGCGATTGCACAAACGTTGACCAGTCGAACAAAGAAGATTTACTCGGGTTTTTCAACTAAAACCCATCCGGGTGTGCTCCCTCAAGTGCCAGCCCAGGTGGAACGAGTGGAGACCGAATTATCTTGTGAGGGAGGCGCACTTCGATGCTCGGGAGTGTATTTTGTGAGGTTCAGTGTTTTCGCGCAGTTTTATTGGACTGTTTCGAAATGGCAATCGAAAAAACTGATATTTACGCCTTTACAAGCGGATATTTTTGACAACGCCATCTGTGAGTAACTGGGAGAAACACGACCCTTCAAATACTTTGTATATCGAGCGCACACGCGTCGCAGATCGTTGGGATTCCGGATAGCGCACGAGCGCGAGTTAGCCAAGCTGCATCGTGTTGTCGTTCGGGCCCGGCGTCGCTAGAGGGAGCTGCGAGTTCATTGGTCTAGTAGTTTTAGTATTGACTTATTTATAGGCTGTAAATTGTAATAAATAGATAGTTAATATTTAATATTTAACAGACATTTGTAATATTGATTCAGGGTATTGTTTATACCTATATTTTTAATTTTAATGTAAGTCTGTACATTTAATATTTTGGTCATTCTTTGATTAATTTAATATTTTTAATTTTTATTTTCTGACATTCTTTGCTTAATTTGACTTAACTTATTGTTGCTATTTTATTTTATTATTTTTAAAATTATTTTTTTAATTAAGTCCCATTAACAACAACTCATTTTTAATAACATTAAAGATGAGCGCCCCCGCCCGTGCCCCTTGCCCACACTGTCCCGGCAGCCAGCGTCTTTTCTCCGTCCCCAACGGACTCAGTATACATATGGGCCGTATGCATAAAGATCTCTTGTCTCGAGGTTCCGTGGGGCAGGCCGCGAGTGTCAATTCCACTCAGACACAGACGGGTCCAGAGTCACGGGATCTCTCAGACTTGCCTCGCCTGAAGAAGAATGTCTGCGTACTCAAGCATATTCCCAAGGGAGCGAGGTATCAGGCGGCTGGCAAACTATCATCGATAATAGAGCTTTGTCTCCGAACTAATGCAGTTGAGAATTGGTTCAGGTTGCTATCGTTTTCTTTCGTGGCACTTAAGCTTCCTGGCCGCAATGAGCAGAAGTCGCTGACAGCGAAGGTTAAAGAAAATATTGAAAGCTGTCAGTTCGACGTCCTGGATGACCGAAGTTCCCGCAGACATACCAATTTCTACCGGACAGTGGAGTCCAAAGTTTTTGAGGGAGATTTGAGAGGGGCGGCGCGGCTACTCGTGTCCGACTGTACGCTGGCACCATCAAACGCGGACACTTTGTCCGCCTTACAGACGAAGCATCCGGCCCCATCTCGTCTACTGGACATTCCACCGGCACCTGACCCGTCCGATCCCAGCCTTGATGTCTCAGCCGAAGAGGTTGCTAGTGCTTTGAGCACTTTCTACAATGGATCCGCTTCGGGATTAGATGGTTTGCGTCCTGGACACCTGAAGGAGCTTACATCACCTTCGGCTGGTGACAACGGGCCCAAACTACTCGAATCTTTGGCACGATTGTGTAACTTTTTGTTAAAAGGTTCACTCAATCCGGTCGTATGCCCATATTTATATGGTGGTTCGTTATGCGCCCTTTTAAAGAAGGACGGGGGAGTGAGACCTATAGCCGTGGGTAGCACGATTCGCCGACTTGTAGCCAAGTTAGGTTGCCGCGCGGTTAGGGAGTTCATGTCGGCCCACCTTCAGCCTCACCAGTTGGGATTCGGATCGGTTCTCGGATGTGAGGCTGCCATACACGCCACGCGCGCCTTTGCCGCCAGAGAGGACGAGGGTAATATATTGATTAAGGTGGATTTAAAAAATGCGTTTAACTCGGTGGAGCGTGACATTATTTTGAAAGAAACTAAGACACACATTCCTATCCTCTATCCGTTCTTGCATCAAGTGTACGCAACGCCGAGTAATCTATTCTACGACTGTACTTTGATACCGTCGCGAGTTGGTGCGCAGCAAGGGGATCCTCTGGGACCATTGCTCTTCAGTCTAGCAATACACAATATTATTACCACTCTGAAGTCACCCCTAAATGTGTGGTATTTAGATGATGGAACTATTGCTGGAAGTCCTGACGTGGTGGCAAGTGACATTAATGCACTATTTCCGTCTCTGAGGGCAATGGGTCTGGAGGTTAACACGGCGAAATGTGAGTACTACGAGTGTGGTCCAGTTTCGCCAAATACGGAGTCTCGATTCAAGGATTTGATACCTGGGTTGAGAGTGGTGGACAGGTCCAAACTCGATCTGCTTGGTGCTCCCATATTCGCCGAGGCTGTGGTTGGTGATTTGCGGGCGAAGACGAATTCCTTGTCCTCTCTGGCCCAGCATTTTGCGAAATTACACGCACATGTTTCCCTTATCCTGTTGAGAAACTGTTTTTCCATGCCGAAGATGACGTACACGGTCAGGACGGTGCCGACGTGGATATTTCCGCAAGACGTGTTAGGTTTCGATGACATCCTGAAACGCACACTCGAGGGCATACTTAACGTGCACCTCAACGACACGCAGTGGGTCCAGGCCAGTCTGCCGGTTAGACATGGCGGACTGGGCGTGCGTCGTCTGCAGGAGACGGGTCCCATAGCGTTCTTGGCGTCGGCGCATGGGGTTGCGGGGCTGGTTGCTCGTATTTTATCCATCGAAGGTGACAAGCTACGCATACCCTATGCAGCGGAGGCCTTGGACGCATGGTCGACAGTCTGTCCAAATAGCGACCCACCGGACAGTCCTGCGAGTCAGAGAGGTTGGGATGATGTCACCTCCAAGCGGTTCCTCTCCAGACTCACGGAGGAGGCCACCGGGGCGGATGAGGCTCGACTTCGAGCGGTGTCCAGGCCGGAGTCAGGTGTCTGGCTGCATGCCTTGCCGTCGCCGCATATGGGCACACTGCTGGATGATGACTCCTTGAGGGTGGCGACGGCTCTGAGACTTGGCAGTGATATCTGTGAGCCTCATCAGTGCGTCTGCGGAGCTATGGTGGAGGCTAATGGGCACCACGGTCTGGCCTGTTCGCGCTGCGTCGGTAGGGTCCCCCGCCATCAAGCGATTAATGGGATTGTTCGGCGAGCGATAGTGTCTGCTGGTGTGCCCTGTGTTTTGGAGCCCCCTGGGCTGTGCCGTACGGACGGCAAAAGGCCGGATGGTCTAACACTGATTCCTTGGCAAAAAGGTCGCTGCCTCGTGTGGGACGCCACTTGCGTTTGCACGTATGCGGCGTCGCACTTGAGGAGCACCCAACGCGCTGCTGGCTCAGCAGCTGAAACAGCTGCTGGGCTGAAGCACGCCAAATACGCCAATTTGGAGTCAGCATACGACTTTGTGCCAATCGCCGTTGAGACGGCGGGCACGTGGGGCTCCGAAGCAAGGAATTTCATCTGCGAATTGGGGAGACGACTGAGGGAGAAGGGGTGCGACCCCCGGTCCGGACACTTCCTCGCCCAACACATCTCCATCGCAATCCAGCGGGGCAATGCGGCTAGCATTATGGGCACTTTTGGGAGGGGCACGGTGAGAGGGGGCTTGTTTGACTGAACTGTCGATTGGATGGTTATACCTGTTTATTGACTATTTATATGACACTGAAATATTTTTAGATTTTTAGTTTTATTTATCTAACATTTGACATGTATTGTTATTAATATTAAACTTTTATAATACTATAAATAATAATTATACTTAAATTAAAAAATTAAAATTAAATAAATAGTGCGTAAGTCCCACCGGGGTCACTAGGTCAACAGACGGCGCCGGGCTGCCGCGGCGCACGCCGCGCATCCCGGCAGCCCCTCGCTCGCGCTGAGTTCACGAGCAGGGTCACGCGCAATTTACCTACACTCAATTTTATTTACTTTTTTTAATGGTATTATTTTCTATCGGATTCTATAAATGATATTGAATATTCAGTTTCAAGGATAACGGTGTTTACCCTTCCACCTGTATACTCGTATATAGAGTCTGAGATCTCTTCGAAAGGGATTCGAGTATGGGGTAAAACTAGTATCTGTCTTATATTCGCATCGCCCGTCGTTAACTAGCCCGCGAAAAAAAACCAAAAAAAATTGCCCCTCTCTTAATATTTTTCTGAACTCTATTTTCATAAATCTCACTTATTATTGTTTAGCTTTCTGAATACGAGTGAGCCATACTACGTCGACATGGCAATCACTGAAATTTACAATTTTTGTATACATTTAGTGAAGTTGAATACTTACCTAAGGTAAAATTACTGTAGTGTTAAAAATAGATAGGGTGCGCGTTTTTTCATTCATGGTAGGAGCTATACTCGAATGGTTTACCCTAGGTAATTTTATAGGACGAGGACAATGTCTAGAATACCCGTTCTGGGTATCTATTACCGATCTCATAACGATGAAATGATAATCATGAGATGGCGTCCTAAACAGAGACAGCGCTATGCCAACGCGGTAGTAGATCTGAATATAGGCACGAGTTGCATTTCAGTACATGATTTTAGCTGTTAGCGGGGTGTAGAAGAGCGATGGTGCGGGGCATGTTCTGCTCCATACCGCGATACTACCTTAAAACATGTACTGAAACGCGACTCGTGCCTATATTCAGACCCGCCATAAAGATTGACGCGCTCTTTACTACCGCGTTGGCATAGCGCTATCTACTCTACGAGTACTATATCAAGGTAGTATTGACCAACGCGATAACATTCTCTCTGTTTATCACGCCAACTCATGCTACAGGTAAAGTCATCGTTTTGAGAACTGAAAACCTCGTACTTCACGAGTCCCGTTCCAACCACGGTTCGATTTGCTGCAACCAAACACATTATTAGGCGGGCGAGAGGTTAATTTACTTAGGGCAAAAATATGAATGTTTATTTACGATGCATATAGCCTACTAACAATAAGTGCGTCAAAAAAATAGTGGCCCCTATAGGGGGCTGAATAATATCAGCTATAGCTATATATATCATATATTATATATAGCTATATATCTTTGGACTATAAATATATGATTCGAATTCAGATTGGCTTGTTTCGATCGATGTTGTGCAAACCCTCGACCTTAATTCTTGGTATATAGGAAATCCTGAAACAAATAGTATTATTAGTACACATAAATAATACAAACAAGATATTATATAACTACCTACTTACTTATTATAATAAGTAGAATATGTTCTCTGGCACAAATATCTTTGCTACTTAGAAATTGAAGTCGGTTATTAATTCTTTAATATAATGTTTTGCATACTAGTAAATTGGAATTAATGGGACTTTTGTACATAATAATAATAATTTGATGATAGGTATTAACAAAAAATTAGACAAGTCGGGAATAATATTTTATAATATTTGACGTCGCCATCAATTCTTAAGCGAAATATCCCCATGCTTTATTCACTAAAAATAATTGAAGAAACAACCAAAGGCTCGAGTTCTTTTAATGACTATTAATTAGAGCGAATAATAACTCTACATTAAATGTTTTTTTAAAACCCGACTTACCATTTTGGATATCCCCTTACTTTTTCCTGGTTCTTGAGGTTCCAGATGTGGGAAGGGCTTCATGGTCCAAAACATTTGAGCTCAAACTCGAACTATCTAGTTATTACCGTTCCAGAGATCCCATCTGACATCAAAGATACTACAAGATCTTGGAAACCACTGATCCAATTTTCATCAGACATGGTTAAGAATTCTCTCGACAAAATTGTCTATTACATGAAAAAAAAAACCCAGGTCCAAATCGGTTCATCCGTTGTCAGACAGACAAACAGACAAACGTGTCAAACTTATAACTCGCTCTACCTCGATCGGTCGGTGGTTAAAGAATACTCACAAGGAACATGCAAGTGCCAATTAGCACCGCCTTGAAGCGCACGTCCAAGTCTGCCGGGAACCGCACCTGGTAGGTGTCGTTGTGGGAGAACATTTCACTCATCGCGCCGCGCCAGTTCTTGCTGATCGCTCCGACCACGACCTTTTCTGGCGTGAAGATCTGGGAAGAGTATTGAATATAAGGCTGAGAAGTTACACAATCCAATGAATAAGGGTAAGGGGATCACTGACATGGCAACGAACGAAAGGATGGGCCGGGCGGTCCAGAGTAGTAAAGTTTATTTTATAAATTGGTATCATAGAAACTTGCAACCAGAGAAATCGGACTAGTAGTGGCTTCCCCTTAAAACAAATGGATGCTAAGCGGCTACCGTCGCTCGCTTATAAATTTCAAGAATATCGTGAAGGCATCGAGGACGCATATCCTACCTTGAATTCAAGGACTGGCTTCAAACCCTATCGGAAATGATTACCGCCGAGGCGGTGCTATTGGCGGCAGATTAACATCCTACTAAGAAAGTTGAGATTCAACCATAGAGACGCCCGGGAAATGATTAGGAGAAGTAGAAACCTAGACAGTTAGAGTTGATATGGCGTTGTCTCCATTTACGAGCAGCACGCCATCGCATTACATCATTTTGTTGATTCAATTACATCAAAAATAGCCTCGTTGGATCCCATCCTGGGTCCCTTGATGCGCAGCACGGGCCGGCCCTGCGTGTCGCTGATGCTGAGCACCTTCGTGATGAAGCCTCCTTGCTGCACGATGCTCACCGGGCAGCGGCACACCGACACGGCCATCGGCGCGCGCACGTCGCACATCGACCATGGCCGCTGGAGGCTCATCACCTGGAAGCGTAGAAATGGTCACTCTTTATGGCCGATCTGAATATAGGCAAGAGTTGCGTTCCAGCACATTTCTCTAGGTGTCAACGGGGTGTAGAAGAGCGAGGAAGGGGGGCGGGCATGTCCTCCCCACACCGCGCGGCAGCCCGTACTTATCCCTCGCTATACACACCGACAGAGGAACCACCGTCATCTTTGGTAATTCCCACTTTTCGCCGTAAGATTTGGTGAACAAACGTGAGCGAGCCTATCGCCGTCTACTAGGTGTAGAAAAGTATCCACATAGACACCCATGGGAAGAGTTGGGGTGGTGCTATTCTTTATGGCTTTATGGCATGACACGGCACGACACGGCGCCTGTAGGTAGGTTCATTATATTTCGATAGTTATTATTTTGTAGGGCTCAATCGATAGATTGATTTGATTGAAGGTTGATAAACCTTCCTGCACTAAATAAACAATTTATACTTACATTAATAGAGAAAGTGTGGTAAAGAATAAATTATGATGATAGTCACCTCCTGATTCTGGGAGTCGAAAATGTCAAGGTCGAATGTGCGTTTCGGTCCCATAAAGATGTTGTCATCCTTGGCGTGCAGTAGATTAGCGCCGTCCGGTGACGTCACGAAGTACTCGTTGACCGTCCGCGACGTCGACAACCTCTGCTGCATCACCTGTACGTGGTCCAGGGGAAAGAGCTGGCTCAGAACTGGAACACCAACAGATGTAGGTAAAAATACTTCAGATCAGAATAAAAAGGAGGTTCAGGGAGTTGTTCAGGCCGCACGTAGGGCTCTGATCTGACATAGCCTAACTGCTGTCAAACGACAACAACCAGATTTTACCAATGATTAAATGAAATGAAACGAAATACTCTACTTATGGGCCAAAAACATGCCAAAAATTAATAACTTACTCAGAGGTTCTTGCTGTGAAGATTTTTCCATATTAAGAGATTCTGAGAGTATTAACTTGTTATATTTTCTTGCTCGACTTTACATAAAAGGTTTTTTATTGTGTGACGTAGTTTTATTTTTACATATTTGACCGCTATTAGTCAAAGTCAATGATAAATTTAGTTTTGTTTTGATAAACACTAGAGAAGATATCACTATGGCATAAGCCCGCCTTTGTATATGTTTCTTATTTCTGTGTATTTTATTTTAGTACAATAAAGAGATTACAAATAAACAAAAAAACGTTCGGTACGACCGCCCGCGACTTGCGACCGGCGACGACTGTCCGTGATCAGTCATTAAACAAGCCGGCAACAGCAACGAACGCCCATATTCTGTCTGGATGGACTGACGTCATCACTAAAAAACCAAGGTCGAGCACGAACATAGCTGTACGACGCATTTGCGTGCTCGTGCAAATAGTTTTCTAGCCCCCCGTTCCCCACTACATTAAATGAGTAGTACGTCATCAGGCAGCCCCACCCGTCTAACGTGCCAGATCATGCTTAGACCAAGATCATAGTCAAAATAACAACCTTGTGATTTTCAAAATACGCACATGTTACCTACTTTCCTGTGTCTTTACATAAAATGTATTTTATTATGTAATGAAATACCATCACCAAAAAAAAAAAATATTCAACGTTTAAGGCAAGCCAGAGGCGAGAGTCCTGCAGACTCCCTTGGGTTTCTACTCCGGCCGGCCGGTGAAGGCAACTCGCCACAGAGCTGCCCTGTGGGTTATTATTATCGATTAGGGATCGCAGAGGAACGTTTATCATTCCTCTGTGTTAGGGATGAAAGAAATGCAAAAAGAGGAACCACAGAAGGTTATTAGTGTAGTAGTAGTTTGTAGTTTCGTAATAATTTGTATATAACGTGATATAGGCAACTTACCCAACAGTACTTGGTGTGACGATGTTGCATGTTTCACGCCATCTTGTCCGATATCTATACTTACTTATTTAATGTTTACATATTTTTCACTCAGTCTTACTTACTTGATTCTACATAAAACTGTTTTTATTAAATCCAATTGCTTTATTAGCTCCTCCCTCTCCCCATTTGAAAACAGCGCTTTGTGATTGGATGCTGCGAATCGAACCGGAATGGAGGCAGACTCGTGAAGTCCGAGGCTAATAGCTATTAGCCTCGGACTTCACGAGTCTGCCTAATCCACCAGGGTAGCTACTGCTGGTTTAATTAGTATATGTGTACAAATAACAACTACTTAAGACTTATCTAGTTAGGGCCGTGTTAAATGTCATATCTATTCAGAAAATTTTGTAGGTCTCGACCTAGTAAAAGTTAGTGCTGAATTTGTATTGTTCTAACAAGTGGAAGTTGAACTCAAGTTCAGCTGAAATGCTTCTAAGTACGACTTTGAACTGAACTACAACATCAAAATCCCTGAACATGCTTGAATGTGAATCTCACTTTACACCATCTAATAATGTGTGATTAATGACGGACTACTCACTGATGAGCTTAGCTGATGAGTGATAAAAGTCGGAAGTCCTCTGTCAGTTCGGCCGGTTTCGAAGGCCTTGATGACGGAGAGTGCGAAGCGCTTATAGTCACGACGGCATTTCATCTCGCACTCGCACTGAGTAATCCGTAATTTATCACAAATATCTAAAATAGTCTCACTATTCCGAACTTAAAATTATTTCAATTCTAAAGTCATCTAACAAATTCATTGTGCGCCATCCTGTATTGGCATCCTGTATCTTGTGAAAATATTGCATACGAAATAAGTACACTTGGAGGCAGCGGTAGTGATAGAAAAAGAAAATCAAAATAGCTTTTTGTACTGAGATGAATCGTAACACGAAAGCTTGATATCCTAAAACGCGCTATAAAAATCTAGACCCTACTTTAAATACATAAATATTAGCGTCGAACAATGTAAGTTCACAGATACAGCACCGAGATCACTGGCTGGATGATTTTCTCTTTAAAAGAAAGATAGAAATCTTAGACAGTTAATTTCTTATATCTAGTTAATCGCTAATTAACAAATTTATATAGCGCGTTTTAGGATAAGTAGAAGAGACATCATTCCCCATTACGAATCCTTACGTCAAGGGATTATGAGGGAATGCCCTCTAAGTAAATAACAGTGGGAACTGGGAATGGGAACGGGTCGGAATTCCTATTTCAGTATTGTTAACGGACGATTGCCTGTCAAACTTTGAGCTGAAGTTGTATGAACCCTACGCGTTTGTGGTACTTAGGAGCGTAGTTATTCTTATGTAGTACCTACCAATGACAACGTAATCATTTTACTTTACTTAGGTACTTATTTATTAGTTAGGCGTAGTTATTTCACTACATGTTATGTTGTTTCAGGATACGAGCAACCACCTTATTACAATCTATCTATCTATCTCAGCCACGTGTGGTCCCCGCCTTCGGACGTAGGCCTCCTCCAACTTCTTCCACTTCCGACGGTCGCAGGCGGTGCGCATCCAGTTGTGGCCCGTTCTTATTACAATACAATACAAATATACTTTATTGCACACCCGGGACATAAACAAAACATACAACATAAAGAGAGGTACAATACAATGTGCAGAAGGAGGCCTTATCGCTTTAAGCGATATCTTCCAGGCAACCTTCAGGTGATGGAAAAAACATAAAATATATAATATGCAAAAGGCGTATGAAATAGATACTACCCTCAAATAAATAAATAACAAAAATAATTTAAAAAAATAATATAAAAAATATATATGCAAACCTAATAATAAACCTACCTACCTATTAATTACCTTTGTATTTATCTGTTATTGTTGTAAATAAAATTCATCATTTCCTCTGTCCGAAGATTGCTTAGAAGAGATTGCTCTTAGCGATAAGGCCGCCTAAATTGTACGTCACTATTTCCTTTTCTATCTCATGTTTGTTGTTTTATATTTGTGCAATAGAGTGTATTTTACTTTATAATTATGTACTTATACAATTTGTATGTATCTATGATTATGGTTATATAAAAGGTACACGGATAATGTATAATTTATTGGTAGGTATGATATTAGTATTACCCCGGGCAAGGATATTACGAGGCTTCTTGCAGGGGCAACTCGGATAATTTCGTCAGAGATCGGCCCCGCAGCCCTGCTCCTATACGGGCCTCTACAAAGGACGTTGTAGAGTAAGCTTAGCGTAGCACTGGGTGTGTGTTCTCACTGCGTTACTGAAAGAAAAGACTTGTTTCAAATTATCAATATGAGCATATAAAGTCGGCTTGTTCAATTTCAACAAAGGAATTGTTTACTTCAATCAATATTTTAGTTGAATCAATCAAGTAGGGTGTTCAATTGAATAAAAAATTCTTTATATGTCTAAGTCAAACAAGCTGTTTTTTTCTTCATTTTTGTGACGTGCTGAGGAAGGAAGGGGATTCTCGCAGCGTTCGACATACAAAAGTCGAGCGCTACGAACGTCTTGTCACGCTCACACATGTAATCGATACTGGGACCAATTTTTTTCGTAATCCTGGTGAATGACTTGGTCGAATACATGTCCAATGCTGTTCCAGGGATAAAACTAGTGTTATTTGCGGATGACACCAACGCAGTTTTGTGCTCCAACAGTTTAACTGACCTTACCAACAAAGTAAACGAAACCCTTCAGGCATTCTACAAATGGTTTCAAGCAAACAATTTAAGGATCAATACTGGTAAAACCAAGGTTATACTGTTTAAAACAACATCTAGGGACGGGGAAAGTCTGGAAGCTCAATTAAACGGTGAAAAAGTAGAGATGACCGACAGTATAAGGTTCTTGGGTGTTAGTATTGATTCACTCTTAAACTGGAAAGATGAACTGAGCTACATCGAGGATAAAGTTAGCTCAGCATGCTATGCTCTGAGGACGCTACGGGATGAGATAACAGAACGGCAACTTTTAATTGTGTATTACGCTTTAGTCGAGTCCAAATTACGATACAGCATCGCATTGTGGGGAAATAGTTTTAAATATAATATACAAAAAGCGTTCGTCATACAGAAGAGGGCCATACGGACAATAGTGAGAATACCACAGTGGGAATCCTGCAGGGATCACTTTATTAGATTAGGCATTTTAACTGTACCCTGTCTATACATCTTCGTCTTATTGGTAGATTTCAAAAAGAAAAGGCTGGTACAGGAGACAGAGGACGAGAAATCTGCACGAGAAAGCACTCGCAGGAAAGCTGTACCTAGTACCCTCGTCCCCAGACTGAACGTGGTGAGGCATTGGGCGGGGTACAGTGAGCGGCTACTTTTCAATCGGTTGCCCACGGAGCTCAAAGGCGACATCACGCTTAGTAATTTTAGACAGAAGTTGAGGTTACTGTTATTGAAGAGGTGTTTCTACACGATTACTGAATTTATAGGAGCATAACAATGTATATAATTGACCACTATTCCCATTTATTGTATTGTATTTTTTTTTTGACATTTAATAACGTACTTATAACTTAGCTAAGGTTGACACTGAAAGAGATTAATTATTATTTTTGGCATGTAAATATTCAAACACAATTTATGATTGTTTATGAATAAATGATATGATATGATATGATATGAATGTGAGCGAATGAGATAGGACTAATGTCGAATTCGACATTCCACTACGAGAATCGCCGTCCAGGCCTGAACAGTAGAACTAAATGGATTTTATTGTCCATTTTGTTCTACCGTAGAACCAATAATCAGAGTTGAACTATCTTGATATTTTTTGTCATTTTGTTCTATCGTAGAACTAGATTTACCAAACCCTCATCTTGCACATCATCATAATCTTAATTAATCACAGTGTAGGCCCGGTGATAATTGGTGAAATCTTGAAATGTGAATATATGAAATCTTTTATCTTGTCCCGTTTATGAGCTAGAAACGCGTGACGACGGACTGACGGTGGAACGACAGTAATAAGGTTCTGTTTTTCCCTTTCGAAAAAGATCAGCTTCTTAGTGTATGGTTTTACAAAATTCACTACCTTCTCTTTAAACCATCGGACTACTGAGACTAGGCCCTCATTCCCGCATCTATACAACTTTTAAAAGGATTTAAGTTGAGCTTGATTTTTATTTAAAAGCTTCTTTCTAATAAAGCATTTCCTTTCATTATGAACATTTAATTTTCATAGACAAAGGTGTTTAACAGTTTCTCCAAACCAATTTTGTTTAATTTCCAGACCCATCTACATACAACCATACCTACAGTCCTACATAACTTCACGGTATGTCCTTTGCGAGGTAGACAAAGAAAATGGAGCGCCACGAATCTCTGTCTTGGCACGCCTCTCTTGCTTTCTCTACAGACATTCGTCGTTTCACGCATGCTCGCCGTTGGGTCGTCTGCTCTGTCTGTATATTAAAATCTATGATCAGTGTGTTATTCTGATCTTTGAAGGTCAGACACGACGACCCCGGTTGTTTCTTCAATTTGCTCTCGCTTCGTATACCTACCTGTTTTATATTGCATCTAGTAAATCCAATATATTAATTGTGTAAGTCAAGTATCCAATTCTAAATCCAAGGTATCCAAATCTGAACGGGCTCTAATACTGTAAACCGGAGCAAATCCGAATGATAGCGGGGATTTATGAATCATTCCACTTTTGTTGAGCACTGTACCCTCCCCAGGGACCGGCGAGCCGACATTATACAGCCGACAACAAAAGTGTGTAATGTATTATGCATTTACGTACCTAATTAGATCAACGTTGCACGGGTTATTAGCTTTTTTGATTTCATTGCGTATGTTCTACACATTGAAACCCCTTTAGAGCCGAAAGAGGGTTTCAGTATTCATAACAGAACTATCTTTTCAATATATTTTATTTGTTTTTTGTATTAAAAAATTAGATCGTTCCTCGTACAAAGGATTAACCCGAGTATCCAACGTGTCGATGCTGACAGCGTAATGTGTACCTACCTATACGGAGCCGATTAAGGGGCTGGAATAATAATGACAGTACATTTGAAAAGGCAATGTACATTTTAATTTGACATTTGTTTGACTTGTAATTTAAATTATTAAGGTTGCAAAAAAATTTACTTTTCGTATAAATACATCGAGAATCGTTTGTTTTGGGAAAATCAAAAATGGTAGAACAAAATATGGTTCAGTTATGGATACTGTACCCGTGTAACGAGACAGTTGCGATTCCGGCAATTTTGTTGCCCCCTTCTATCGCCGATTAGAAACGCAAAGAATTAACTGATAGCTCCTGTCTAATATAGCTCTAAATCTCGACCATAAAAACAGGTCACGGGCTACAATTATGTAAACAAAGGAACGACCCAGCTACTCGTATACCCTTATAACACTGAATATAGACGCGGCTTCTTATGGAAATGACCCACCCATTTTCTTATGAGGACGCGTCTGCCCCTAATCCAATAAACCGGTCCTGTGGTTTGTTGGTCAAGACATAGGGTACTTTCCCATTTGTCTAATGCTAGCTATGTGTATGGTGTCAAGTCCAAAGGGGCACACTGAGAAAAATGTTTTGTTATTATGTAACCAAAGTTTTGTCGGCCTGTAGCGTGAAACATTGACTACAAAACTAGATATTGGTAACAAACTAAAGCCTTTGTGGCGACGTACGACGCGCCACTCCGATTGGTACCAACTCAAATCGATGTAGAACGCGCTATCGAAATTTTCCTTGGACTTCGCATATATACGAGTTCCAGACATCCATAGTTGGACCAGGACATCTGGTCACCAGGCACAACACCCCGCCTGGTGGAAGATCTTCCCTTTTCCCTTTCATACAACTGACATTACGTCATCCATGTCCTCACATAGTGCGTTCCTATTTACACGTATAGTACTTAATCTACTTTTGCTAATTCAAAAATTTTGACAAAATTTATTTCAAGGCTGTAGGTACCCACCTGGATAATTTTCTTGCGACTGCTGATTGTTGTTTAGTTTTGGAAATTCGTAAACAAAATTACTTATAGCATCCCATAGTCAAAACAAAATGCCTGGGGTCTTTCATTTTGCATCATCACAATTCAACCATACCACAAAATGTACAATAATACATAGGTACCCAAACACAAAACAGATTCTGACAAGCTCTTTGCACTAATGAAATCAAAAGTATTCGTCAAATCTAAAAAATACTTGAATTTATGCTATACTAGCACTATAAAATCCGGATAACCACAGATCAAAGATATGACTGAAAACCCACCAATTGACAAATGGCAAGCTGACAATCAAATTTTGGTGGGAAATAGGAGAATGTGAGAGAATTGTTTGTGCTTATTTTAAAGTAAGTCGGGTCTATGGTGCGAACTTGCCACTGAATTGCATCAAAATGGCTTAAAAGCCTTGTTCTGGAGTCCATAAATGATAATTTAAAAAAAGGCATATATATAAATAAGGCAAGATAGAATATTTTAAAATATTGAGAATATATATATAAAAAAATTAATAATTTTTGTTACTAAATTTAATGTATTATTCAAAATTAATACATACAATAAATATTTCGGTTTAAGAATTATTAGTTATAATAATGCATGTAGTAGTAATAAATCAAATGAAATTGTAAAAGGGAAAGGATGTAGTGGTGGGTACTATAAAAATAAATCAGTTGTTTGTCAGACATCATACAAGATGGTTTCATTATAACATAACACAAAATATACTGGCTCAAAAGCCTTATATCCAACGCCGTAAAAACCATAATGAATGATTGTTACTCTATGGTCTTACTGGAAAATTATATCTGCGTAAATTGTATTGATGTCCACACAATCAATGACAATATCTGACGGCACTCCTAGACGTTTACATGCCAGGGTACGTGCTAGACGTATGAGGTGGTGGAATCGGTGGGGGGCAAGGAGTGGCCATTTTATATGCCAATATTATTATATATTCTATGCCACCATCTAAATTGGTAACATCTAAATTGGTAAAAAATTAAAATTAAAAATATATAAAAATTAGTGAAGAAATGTCAGCGATCTCGCGGTCTCTTTGTCGACGAGTATTCGAAAATTTCGGTGTTCGCTTAGAAGAGTGCAAAAATCGAAACGGTGGTCATTTAGATGATGTTATTTTTAAAAAATAAATTCCAAATAACTAACTTTCTTGTAAATAAACAATTTTAAAAATATGTCAAATGGTTTTCTTTATATGATTTTTTCAATTGTTAACTAATTCATGGCCCACCCTATACCTACATTTTCCGGTGGTGGTGAAAAATTACAACTAATTTTAATGTAAAAAATAAACTAAAGTACAGTGCTTAAGTGAAAACTAAAACATATCGAGACACATCAATGGATTTCTGATATCCCACACACAGGGAAACCTAGTTGGGAGTCAGATGGCCAGACATTGAATAAGGGTGAGTGAGTGCATATATTTTGAGCCCTGAGTCAGGTTACATCTTCAAATAACTACTCGTATCTCTTACCTGTACCTACTTATGTAAGTTTAAATAAATAAATAATAATAATAATAATAATAATAATAACTGTAAGTTTTGGCGGGAAAGTCGCTGGAGAAGGTTCTACGGTGTTTATTTTATTGCTCAAAAATTGTTTTCTGGTGATTTTGATGGCTAAAATCGGTGTAGTTTTGTCTAGCAAACTTCAGTAACAGTGACAATGTGTTGAACTCTTAAAATAAACTTTTCGTTAGTGGTTCGTTGTGTAGTTTCACTCTGTGATTCTGCGGTGGGCCATGAGAATTCGCCAGAGACTAGACCGGTCGAAATTTCCGTCATAACTCCTAGGAGTGTTAAAATGTGTCTACACCACAACAATTTGATGCTGAATAACTAAAAACTGTTTTAAATCGCTTAATGTTTAGGCTGATAGCCTGTGTTGCCAATGCCTTGTTAAATAAAATAATAAAAATAATAATTGGTAACTGTCAACTTTTTACCTGATGATGAACTTTTTACCTTTGTACACTTAATTCAATAGTAATACGATACAGTACTATAAATATTGTAAATTAGTTTTCTGGTGAATAGCCCAAAATCTATCATCAAAGTGTGACAGAGCAGTGTGAAGGTCAGTTCTCCATGAATCTATCATACATAATTAATTATCAATTTTTCATGTGATTGCTTGCTTCTTATTGCTTGATTATTTGATAATACATTGCCGTTTTTGCCGCTATTTACGCCGCAGCTGTGGACTAAATATATTCAGGAAGATTACAGAAGGCTGAAAGTGCAAAATAATGACGCTTTTAGAATTTTATTCAGGTTGCCTAGGTTCTGTAGTGCTTCTGAAATGTTCGCGGAGGCTTGACGCGCTGATCAGACACCGTGCAGCTAGGTTTAGGGATAGGGTCTTCAAAAGTAAAAATAGCCTGATTGCTGTTATACCCAGTGTTTGGATATATTTAAATTTTGGAATAAATTGCTAATGTTGTAAAATGTATTTTAGTTTAATCAAAATTCAAAAGTTACTTATTCATTGTAATTATTACTTCTTTCTACTGTGTTTTGTCATGCGAATTTTTTTGTCATTTTATTATATTTGATATAATTTTTAAGGTTATAAATAATTATTTATTAAATCAGATAAATTATTTTATTTTATTCTAAAATAAGTTGAGTAGGTAGGCTATTACTCGTTCCAAAGATGGCAATGTGAAAGACTTTATTCTAGTAAGCCCGTTCTGTAATAGCTTTGCAAAGCGGATTACCCATACTTGGAAAAAGCACAATACAAAAAATATCAAGAGATTCATAGACGGTCCTTAGATTAGAACCGAGCATTCTCTTCGTCCATGGAGCGAATACTTATAACGACAGGGGTGTCAAACTTACGGCCCGTGACGTCAAATAAGTAAGTAAGTAAATGATTTATTTCACACACAGCATACAGTATGTAAACTAACTGATGGAAGATATTTTATGGGATTACCCATGAATATAAAGAATATTTACAATGTTTTTTTTTAAAATTTGCATTAAAATTAATCGACTTCCCATACAATTGGTAGGTCACGTGACCGGCCGATTTGTATGAAGAGGCCCAATTTAAAAAATATTTATGAGTGGGTACCATATAGGTACCTACTTTCATCCCATAAAATATCTTCCATCAGTTAGTTTACAAACTGTGGCCGCACCACTACATTTGTTGTACGTAGTATGCATCGTATGCATAGGCCATAATTTTATTGCAG
The DNA here is from genome assembly GCA_947369225.1 of Hofmannophila pseudospretella. Classification (NCBI taxonomy): domain Eukaryota; kingdom Metazoa; phylum Arthropoda; class Insecta; order Lepidoptera; family Oecophoridae; genus Hofmannophila; species Hofmannophila pseudospretella. The sequence goes on along the minus strand of OX376328.1, from coordinate 4,386,549 downwards.
TGATTTCCTGTCTCCCTCATTCCTACCTATTTCAAATTAGCTATCCATTTATTAAACTTTCATCGTGACGCAAGCATCCGGCCGGTGTCCGGCCGAGCGTCTCACGCGTCGCATGCAATGCCTAAGTTTCGTGTGCTCTTGTGTGTCTATCCTGAACACTTTAGCAGCAGAGATAAGAAGAGGGTAGCCACCCAGTTGGAGCAGCCTGAAAACCCAGTTAACCTGTCGAAAGCCGATGAGTCCCTTTGTTCCTCTCCTTTTGTATCGCTGTGCAATCTAGTTTTGGGGATTAATTATTTACTTTAAATACCGTTAGATACAGATAGTCGAACCCGAACCAGCGCAATCATGCTGAATACAAAAAGTGTTAAAGTAAGACAGAAACGGTAGGTACCTTGTGGTACACTTGTAGCCAGCTGTTGGTGTGTAAAGGGTCAAACAAAAAATTTTTGGACGAAAGAAAAAATAGTCTCTCTCGCCTAGGGGCGGCCGTGCGTTCTTTCCTTCATGCAAAATTATTAGACCAATGCAATTTTGATATCAATGCACTTTTGAAAATAAAATCCAATATTTAGTAATTATGAGACCTCAAGTAGAAATAATTCTCAAAATTAGACACATTGTTCGACTCTTCATTAAAATTGGTCGTACTCGTACATTTTATATGAGATGCGTAAAAAAAAATCTTATCTAAAAGTTTTCCTGACACTCTGATGTAGGATAACACAATTTCTGATTATTTATTACCTGTACATAAGTATTAATTTATGCGGTTCACCGAAATTATAATTCTCAATCGCTTGGTCCTTCGGCTAACTTGAGTTTATCATGCCTGGTATACTAAGTCCCCACAATGGTTGACAATGGTGAAGCAACTTCACTCGGAAGCCGGGATCCATAACAACATAAAAAATTACTTAAGAATATTATTCTCCAGCTTGTAAAGAAAATATTGAGATAGGCTGAAATGTTCTCTTTTTCGTTGTATGTGTTCTGCCTAAAGAAATTATTAAAAAAATTATACTAGAGAATAAATGAATCATCAGCAGCCTACTCTAGTCCACTGCTGGACATAGGCCTCTTCCAGGGCGCGCCATTGAGCCCGATCTTCGGCTCTTCTCATCCAGTCGCTGCCAGTCACCTTGCGCAGATCGTCGCTCCATCTAGCAGGGGGGCGTCCCACACTACGTTTGCCCGTTTGATCTTATCTTATGATAGGGGGCCGGGAACAACCCCAGCGGCACTTCGACCCTTGAGGATCTTTTGTGCCTACACACACACTGGTCACCTCAGTGTGTAGGTTTCCTCACGATGTTTTACTTCACCGTTAGAGCAGTCGGTAAATATGTACGTAAGTGTTTGAAAAATACCAAAGACTCATTGGTACATGGCACAGCGTGGTTACGAACATGCGGGAGGTCCGGTGCCCTAGGCACTGTGCCACCGACGTTCACACCTATATAAAGTATGGATACTCTACTCGTACACTCACAAAGATGTATACCTAGGTATTGTTGTATGTATGTATGTAAATTTACATGGTCGTCAGAGAGTAGCGGGGCGATACGATTTGCAAGTCGGAGCAGTGAGGCATAGCTTTGAATATTTGCCATTAGGGATTTGACTTTAAAATCCGATGCAACCGCTTATCAAGTGCTGGCAACACTCGAGTTTTCAGCTTGTTTGTGTGAGGGGGCTTCAAATTAATCCGGGAGAAGTAACAACCTGTTCTTATTCTACTTTACTGTGAGTTTCGTTAGGCTGAATGATAATTAGATAAGGCAAAAGTGAGGTATATACGAGCATGTATAGTATAGACATAGAAATTAGTTAGATTTTGAAGAGAGAGTGATTCGCCTGTTCAATTTATACAGAAAATTAAAGTATAAGCTGGCAAGTAATCAGTAAGTAAGGGACATGTCTGAAGATATAGACAAATTTAAAATTAACTAGATTTTTTTATTTCCAAGAATAGGGTACTTCAGGGATTTTCATTTCATTCAAGCATGTCTGACATCTGGCAATCAGCGCTGGGCCCGCTAGGTGTATCTTGTACGAATCATGATCCACCTTACCAAAACCGCATTCAATGTGAGGCATTTACCCCAATAAATTATATTCAGTGTAGACGTCGATTAAATGCTATCAGAATGCTAAGCAGATCTCAAGATGTCTTACATCTAGTAAAGCATTTGATGCAAGCAGTGGCGATTGCGTCAGTACGGCATTGCAGGAGTTAATGGCATTCTGATGGGGCTTCAAGCGCTGCAGAGGTAAATGAGGCGTTAGACGTCTGATACGGCAGGTGAATATTAAGCACTGCTAAGATTAATGACGTCGAAATAAACCATGAAAGCGGCTGCTTTAATTCCAACTGCTTGGGAATAGTCGTCATTAATTTTAAGAAAGCATGCATGTCATTTTCAGATGTTAATACTCGTATACATTAAAAAAATAATTATTTTAATATTTTTTATTCTGGAATATATCGATACCTCGGGACTCAAAGGGCGTAAAGAACAAAACGCGACTTTTCAGAAGAAGCACAAAACGGAAAAAAGAAATGGCTGCAGTTTGAAGGGTAAGAGAGTCAGCATAATTACCGGCACATGAGGCATCTAAGTCCTCAAGGTTAGCAGCGCATCGAAAACCCTCTATTATAGTGAAGTGAGTAGTCTATGGGCAACAGTAACCATATACAAACTTGTCTGCTCTCCCATAGAGCGGTAAAAATTATATTCGAGTCTAGGATAAGATAAAAAAAAAACTTGAAGCTTTATTTTACTGCTATTACTTAGTAATAACGAAAACAGGTATTACAGTACCTACCTTTATCCTCCAAAATCCCATGCGAACGATGAAAAAGATTTTCCCCTTTCACTGTAAGCTTGAAAATCTTTAATTAAGGCTCTTTCCAAGATACGTGTAATAAGATGCTCGCATTTAGAAGGTATTTACGTTTCATGTATGTACGAGTAACGTATCTTAGTAATCCGTTTATTTTGACAACAACAGTAAATATACACCTTAGTAAGTTGATACATTTAATTAAGTGTCGTACTTACGAAGCTAGAAGATCTTTCCGCCAGGTGTAATATACAGGATGTAACAAAACCCCCTTATGATATATATACCTATACAGCCTGTATATATACATACCCTCTTCCAAATAGGTAAATATAATATGTATCTACATATATGTATATGTATTTGGAATAGGGGGTAAAACGCGGTGCGCACGCGACGCGACAGACGTCAGTCCGAACCTAACTCCGACGGCGAATGCACGCTCAACCGCGATCTTGTAAATATTACGCTTTTCGCTATTTTCCCTTCATAAATGTATTCTTCGCCTTTCTATTGTTCTGTGCTATTATATATTCGCTTTCCTTGTGCTTGTGAACTATCATAACTTGAACTGTGCTTGTCAATAAACCTGGACTGTACTGGTAAGTGCCAGTGCACCCCACACCTACATACGAAATTGAACAAATTTATTTAAAAAGAAATCGCAAAAAATATTGTCGTTCAAAGAAAAGATACACATTTGTATATAGGAGTGATGGATTTTTGCTTCCAATGTTTTTTTGTGTAGACTTATTTAAATTGATATTGAAGTACCGTCCTACTGATATACTAAACTGAACTGGAGATTGAGTTATTTACTTTAATAAGTGTTGGCTTTGTAATTGTTAGATTTTAATGGTTACCAACTTTAGTTGAGGAGTGGCTACTCCGTTATGTCAATATTAAAATAGTACTCTGGGACTGAAGCGAAAGCTTTAACGAAATCCAACTTTTAATTTGCAAATTACTGGCACAACTTAAAACCCTTATTTATCCAACTCTACTGATAGTTCAAAACTGCTTCGCTTGGTTGATTTGATTTGATTATAAAAGTTCTTTATTATAACATCATTACTGGGTAAGAAATTTATTAATATTCATGACTTCTATATATTTACAGCTTAAAATTATTTTTATTATAATTACAGAAGGAAGCGTATTTGCGACGAGTGACCCAATAGATGGCGGCTATGACTATGACTCGCCCAAAGGATCAGCATAGCGATCCAGCGGAGCAACGCCACCAGCATCCTTTGTACCCTACCACACGGGCCTAATCTAAGACATTTTATAAGTTACATTTACTTTTTATTTGTGTACATTTTCTTTCCTTCTGTATAACATAATTAATCTTATAATTAGTAGTACCAGTAACGTTTTACCAAAACATACGATACCCACAAAGTTTACGAGGCTACATACCTTTTAAAACTTATACGAGTACTCGTATCTACACATTTAAAACATAACGTTAAAATATTATGGACTTTTCAGTTAAATGTTCGCTTGGTTGATAATTGATAAACACAGTTTCTATCACAATAAATATTCTACGCAAGAAGTTAAAATTAGATTCCCTCACAAAAACAATTAACAGAGTGCATCAAGAGATAATATAGACAACAAAACCTTAACCTGAGGCGACAAGGGGGATTTGCAACGCAAAGCAGGCTCGCCGGGTCAAACGTGCCCGGCATACCCTTCGGATTAAGAATTTGACTTTAAAATTAAGGAGATAAAGCTAAGTACTGCTTACCTTTTAACTTGAATATTGATTATCAATCCGACGGTTGTTTTCTGACATAGTCTTACGTTTCGGGTGTTAATCTGTTCGACGTGGCTGGCATGAATCTGGCCAATCTGAGATTAGATTGTGTTCTTAGGGATCTGTGCCGGAAGGTCTTTTGCTGTCCATAGTTCCCACCGTCTGTTGTCAGTCAATTGATCCGTTTATTATCTTATTACATTATGTTAAGGAAAAACTAAGCAATTTTAAGGATTTATCTATTAACTTTACAAATACTAAAATCTACAAGAATTGCAATAGCGTTCCAAATAGAGTATAACAGTGACAGTCAGAAATTCTATTTGCCCTTCTGGTTTGCTAATTTATAAAAGGAAAATCATATAACTAAGTTGGTAAAAATTCGAGAATAATAAACAAAAGTTATCCGTTTTATTCAAGAGGACCAACATATTTCGCTACAGCCTGTATTCTCATCCTACTTCAGTGATTAGAATACCAAACAAATTCCTGCCTCCTGTTATTTCCAACGAGATATTCTTCCAATGAATACCACTTTACAAATTGGAAAGCTACTCGAAAAGGTTTAGAAGCTAAAAAGGGTCCGGTAAGTATAGTATTTACCTGGGCAAGTACTCAAATACCCTGGGAATAGTCTGGTTACTACCTCTATACAGATATTAGGTAATTTATGTGAAGCCTGGGAAGGCGTTTCAGCAAGGATGAATCTGTCTTGAGTGTATCATAAAATAAAGGAACTTTCCAAGCGGTCTAGCCTGCAAGCTTTGTGAGTTTACAGTACACCACGAAGATTATGACAATGTGGTCGAACTGTTTTTTTAAATTTATTAATAATATGATTTTAATTTCACAAGATTAGAAACCATTAAGTCAAGCCATGCTCAGCACAAATAAAACAAGAAAATCTTTTTTGATTTATTTACGATCGTGATTCGAAAGAAAGAAAGAAAGCTAACGCGTGGATGGCCTTGAGGCGATCTCAATTTCGATTTATATAATTTTATCAGTATTCACCGATATATTTTATCCTATGATATAACTCTGCAAAGAGCGTCGGTGGCACAGTGGATGTCATGTACCAATGAGTTTTGAGTATTTTTCGAAGACTTACGTACATTTACCGACTGCTCTAACTGTGAAGGAAAACATCGTGAGGAAACCTACACACTGAGATGACCAGTGTGTAAAATGGGGTAGGCACAAAAGTTCCTCAAGGGTCTAAGTGCCGCTGGATTATTCCCGGCAATTATCATAAGATAAGAGAAGATAAGATAACTCCGCAGTCGAGATATTTTCCGCATTGTCCTGAAATACCACTTACCCACCTAAACATTTTATACGTACCTAGCAACCATTTAGGTTTATAATGTAAGTATGATCCTATTATGTTTTGTAAATATTTAACTAGAGGTTGGGCTTCTGTTCTCATATGCACATTTTCATTTAAAGCACAGTTTAAAGTTAAATGACCTTATGAAATTGAAAATATTTATTTCCAGAAGCACAAATGGTCTTCTAATACACACACACACACACACACATTACAAATTAAGATACATTAAATTAGATTAGATTAGATTAAAAGCTTGGTAAAACAATTAAATTAACTTACATGAAATTTATAATAATAAATTAATAATTTATAATAATATTAGTAGAACAACACAAAACATAAATATTGTCGTCAAGTAATTGGCACATGATAACTGGCCCGTTTCCGATGTAGTGGGCTAGGAACCCATTCTCTGGTCGCCGTGATGATGAGGTTGACCGAGCGCATGATCCGCTCGCGGAGCCCCGCCGTTCCCTGCCAGGAGGCCGCGCGGACCTCCATGAACATCTTGCTGGCGCTGCACCACCTGGGCAGCCGGTACATGGCGCGCCACGCGTCGTTGTACTGCACTCGCATGCTGTGCATGGTGGCCGCGGTCAATTTTCAATTTCAATTTCAAATGACCTTATATACATGCTAACAGTCGTCAGTGGTGATTTAGAAAATAATCGTTTGTAAAGAAAACTGAGCGAACCCGCACCATACCACATTATTTATCTCTATAGGATACAATATGTCTACAATTTTAAAATCAATGGTTTGCAATAAAGGTAGATAGTTTGATATATAGAAGTAAAAACTACAGGAATAGTAGCACGATATGTATTAAGGCGGCCTTATCGCTTAAAGCGATCTCTTCCAGGCAACCTCTGAAGTTAATTTGGCATTAAAGAGATTAGCGACAGTATAGTGTGAAGATATGAAAAAAGAAAAGATGTGAAGTATGATTTGCCTTAGATGTGTTTACTAAAATAAATCTTTTTTCTCTCTCTTGTTGTACGAAAATGAACAGTGAAAGTGTCTCAACTAAATATTTTGAAATTCACCCTAAGTAGATTGCTAGATAGAGAAGTTTTAAATGGAAACCGCTTCTACCAGTTGGCGCATGCGATGTAAACATTTTCTCATACATTAATCGGGCATTGAAATATCATTTTATTTATTTTTTATTTTTATTAATTAGCTACGACAAACAGGCAGACGGGCCACCTGATAGTAAGTAGTCACCGTCGCCTAGAGACACGTGCAATACCAGGGGTATTGCACGTGTGTTGCCGGCCGTGGAGGGAGAGGACTTTTTTAACGTTCTTTTTGAAGCATCCCATGTCGTAGCGCTGCGGGAAAACGTCGGATGGAAGAGAGTTCCACATTTTACAGGTGCGTGGTAGAAACGTTCGTGTAAAACGGTTCGTGGTAGACACCCAAGGCTTTAGAAAGTGCGGGTGAAAATTGAGCCGCCGACGAGTGGTGCGATTCAAGAAAGAAAAATCAAATGATCAAATGTATTGAACTATACGTGCATTTGCCCAAACTATATGGCCCACTGTCAGATCATCATCATTCTAGAGGAGAGGGCCACTAGTCCGATTTCTGTGGTCTGAACTAAATGTTCATACATTCTAGTCACTATTCAGGAAAACAAAGCAAACAGTTTAAGTCCATTGACTTAGTCGCCCAGGAACAATTAACTGACTCCTAATCCACTTAAAAATCCGTTCTCCTCTAAACCGAAAGAGAATCCGTTCACAACAAACCTCCATTATCTGAAAAAAAAAGCTTTAAATAAATTTGCCCGATATATCGCACCCCAATCTATTAAAACCGGTTAAACGGGTTAGAAACTCGAAAACGAGTAGTTAGTGTCCAAGAGGCCCATTCAATAGATCCGGGTAAGTGGACCGTTACTCGTCCGCCAATATCCGGACGGAACCGGGTAAAAACCGGATTAGAGAGGTTACGTTAATGGCGGACGCTGAGAAAAGTGATGCAATTACCGATAAATTGATTCTTCCCTTTTGTTCTACGCCTTTAGTTCCATTGATTGGTGAAAGTCCTTGGGTTTTTTGGGTGAGACTTTCGTCCTTTGGTTTTTACGAAGGTCAAAACTAAAAATATTGTGATAGGTAAGTATGCCTATCACAATATGTTCAGTTTTGACTTTGGTATGAAGAACCAGCGTGGTAATGCCTTCGACTACGTGATATAGTTTGAGAGTGTAAATCTTAGTCCACGACAATTTCTATCACTTTCCAATTGCGCCTTCAAGGTTGAGAACAGTGACTATTTAAAGCTGTCTTGTTTCCATCTTTTTAGTTCGCCTTTTTACGCAGTCGGTTTTTTTTAATTTTAATTTTTTTAAATCTTTTATTATTATATTATACATATTTGAAATCGTCTCTTTGAGACCTCTCTTTTAACACTCATGTCGATGTATTTTAAATTAAAAAAAATTACAACTTCAACAATTATGACGGCTGACATCCGCCATATTGGATTTCTTGACATTTCATATATTCTATGTCACTCGGGATTTAGATGAATAATAATGATACCTCATTCATTAAAATCCATCCAGCTGTTTAGGCGCTATGAATGAATGCAGAATACTCCACAAACAAACAAACAAACATAGATACGCGCGATAAACATAACCCGATGCCTTTGCTGTCGCGGTCGGGTAAAACAGTGAAACATAAAAATTAAACAAATTATTTTCAATAAGAAATGTTGTGCTCATTTTTATAAGACTTTCACATTAGTTACTTATCAAATAGCATGAAGTAAAGCAATTTTTACCATCCTTATTCGCCCCACGTACGGATGGGGTGAAACGGGCGCGTGAATTTTACCTATCTTATCTCCTTGCAAAAGTGGCCATATTTCAAATCTTTATTGTTTATATGAGGGCATGAACGGAGGTTTTTGTCTGACTTTTATGTCTATCTAGATACACCGTATCGATCCAATCAGTCGATGGCTTTAAAACATTACCTACATTTCCTGCGATTTTCTTAGAAGAAAAATGCGGAGGGTAATTTTTCTTCAATCGACAGGGTGCGTTGTTCTAAAATCATGATGTTTCTGTGAAAAAAATATGATTTCCACCTTGAAACTGGAATTCTTTGGGACTACTGTCCAACAGCTGTTCATATTATCACATTTTTGGCTCGTATGTCTGCTACGCCGAGCGGCGTAAACCTGTACGCCGTAGAGTACTAGAGCGTAGCAGTATTTCACACATTAATTCGTAGCACGTGGAAATCTCGTAACTTGAAACTGTGAACACAATATTATAGTAGGTAGGACAATATTTTACCGTTTTAAATTATATTTTTAGTAAAACTTTACTCTTTTAAATTACTAAATGATTCATCGGACAAAATCGAATTTCACAACAGATTCGACACAGATTTTTCGCTGTGACAGCGAATGTCGCGTCAATTTTGTCGAGCCTTTATGGTCTTTCTTACTTACACAAGAGGAACTTTAAGCCGTAGTGCGTGTGAAGCTAGTAAGATCAGCTTGCTAGAAAGATTTTTCCATCCTGTACCTTCCTATTTTATGCTGGAATATCTTTTTGCACTTAGGTACTATTTATTAGACTTCCACCCGAAGCGATTTTCGGCGGTTTTTTCTTTATTGCCCAACCCTTTTTTACTTTACGTGGCCCAACATATTTAAGAAAACATTTTTTTGCCAGATTTAGAGAGCTTCCTTGTGCCTAAAATTTTTTATTTAGATCTATAATAATTACTTAGTTAGTATTCAACTTAAATTTTATATTTTAATTATGCAAGTAATTCATTTATTAGAAATTGTCAAATTTATAAGTAATAACCTTAAAATATAATCTTAGAATATAATATAAACATATTATATGGGTCAAAATCCTAATAAAATCCTTAATCTAATAAACAGCCCCGAGTCGCACCCGGCGGGAAGGTGCCCATCACGCTGGCAGCGTTTCCACGCTGAATAGCCAGCGAGATGCGCTGCACCAGGTACGACTCGGCGCGGGGGTCACCTGAGCGCTCTCTCAGTCGTCGGCCCAAATCTCGGACAAAATCCTTGGCCTCCGTGCACCATACGCCCGTGGTCTCCACAGCGAGTGGAACGAAAATATAAGCCGTTTCGAGCCCAGCGTACTTGACATGTTTTTGTTTGGCCGCCCACTCGGCAGCCGACCCTGCTGTCCGGACGGTGCGGCCTAGATGGGAAGCCGCGAACGTGCTTACGCACGTGGCGTCCCACAGCAGGGATCTACCTTTCTCCCAAGGCACCAACGTTAAACCGTCAGGTCTCTTGCCATCAGTACGGCTCAATCCAGGAGGCTCCAGCACGCAAGAAACATTGGTCGAAACCAGGGCACGCCGCACGATCTCGTTAAGTGCGTGGTGGCGCGGGAACCGGCCCGCACACTTGGCACAACTGAGCCCGTGGTAGCCCCTGGCGTCCACTGTGGTTCCGCAGTTGCATTCAACTTAAAACTTTACTTCCTGTAAGTATTAAACCTAAATATACAAACAAGAAGAACAACTTCGAAATAGAACTTTATTAGGTTCGAGTTGTGAAACAAACAAAATGCATGACTTGACACTGTGTCGTAATCAAGTCGTAATTTATGCAAAATACTAACAAATGTTGCCTCTTGTAATGTTTAAAACACACACCTAACTTTAATTAGGAACAAACTACTTTAGTATGTTCTATCTAGTTTCCTAACGATATTTTCTTCACCGTTAGAGCAGTCGGTAAATGTCTATCGAAAAAACCGAAGAACTCATTGGTACATGACATTGCATGGTTTTCAACCCGGACCTCAGCACTGCCAAGCCACTACACCATTTCTTTTGTGAATATTAATGTAAGACCCTCTATTATTTTACCTGTACCCTAATGTAGGTACGAAATTATACTTTTAAAATCTGACACGTATGTAAAATGAAAAACGGCGACACATTATCCGCGGGCATCTGTTTAATAAGCAGTCGTTATCCCCGCCATAATTCAGTGTCTACGCATACGCACAGCCAGAGGCGGCTTAGCAGCCTCGGGCGCCCTAGGTCGTGTAGTACCAGCAGCCTTGGCTGCCTTTCCACCAAAGCTGTGCGAGGAAGCGAGGCGGTGAGCGAGGAAAAAATCAACCAATAGGATCACTCCATTTTAATCGTCACATGATATGACGTGATAATGACGCGATTATATTGGTGGATTTTTTCCTCGCTCACCGCCTCGTTTCGGAAGAAAGACATAACGACTATGAATTGCACGCTGTTCACGTTACCGCACAAGGGTACGTCATCAAACGTAACACTCGGTTGATGACGTAGCCTGTGCGTACCCTGGGCCGCCCCTAATATCTGGCCACCCTAGGCCCGAGTCTGACTCTGCACACGGCACAGCTCGCGTCAATATAGACCGGGTTAATTAATTCTGCGCACGGAACTGCCGCCGATATCTGCGGTTCAAGGGATGCGTACGTAAAATGTCGGTCGCGTTAAATTCGTATTCCTATAATCGGCTTCAATGGGTGTGGAGTTTGGAGGAAAGAAGTTTCCGCTTGCGCTGACGTGATGGCAGACTTCATTCCTTTAAAAATAGAGCTGGTACTGAAGGTGGTAATAACTTTGTGTAAAATCAGCTTGCGATAGTATCACAATTCTACCTGATGTTAGGTACTATATTTGATGCAAAGCAAGCTGTAAGCTGTTTCGGTTTGAAGGATAAGAGTAGTATTACTGGCACATAAGGCACTGCATCTTAGTTCTCAAGGTTAGTAGCGCAACCTCAAATCAAATTTTTAAAAATCAAACTTATTTATGGTAAGTAAGTACCTTAAAGTACATTTTTACAACGTCAAGTTTTACTCTACCACCGCTTCGTAAGGTGCTGTAGCTGAAAGGAAAGAAGCGGTGCAAGAAACTTTCATCTTCTATTAATTCTTTCCTCTTCTAATAACATTATAGTGAGGTGATATGTCTATGGGTGACGATTATCACTTACCATCAGGTGGCGCGTTTGGTGTCTACAGCTAGACAAATACTAACAAAGGTCTTACTCAGAATATTTTAAAAATGCCTCCGTCCATCTCTGTATAACGGAGTAGGTAATCGTCCAAAACGGAGAAAAGTGAAACAGGTAATTGACAGAATTCAATTTATAGATTTGTGACGGAGTAAAGAACACCCTAACTACGATTCGTCTTATAAACTGGATTTATAGTAGTAGAAGAAGAAAAACACTTTAATGCCACAAAAAAAACATATTTAGTTCACTCCATAATACTATTGGCAATAGACACCTGGCTCAGCTAATGCTTGAGATGCTTGCTTCAGTAGATTTCAAATATTCTTCTGCGAGCAAAATAAATTGCTAACACAGTCAATGAATAATTACAATCACTAATGTTCCACGCACCGCATTAAATTATTAAAATGTTTACCAACATGTCTTAAATAAGCAACTAATGCGGATCCCCAACGGTGATATAAAGACAGACAGCCCGTTTTAGACTTAGAGACCGTCATTATTTATAAAGCTACTAATTTATTTACATCGCTCTCAGCACGAAACAATGCTATCGTTGGCGCTTGGATGGGAAAAGCGGGAAGCGTGGCGATGTGACGCATCTTGGGAAATGTCTACGGCTTCAATACAGGGTCCTTCAAAAATAGTCTAAAATATTTTAAGGAGATAATAAGGAGGTTTTAAAGATTCAATCTACGAAAAAAAATCGATGGAATTTTTGAAATTTTTTTAATAAATTCTAATCACTAAAAAATTTATCGTCTAGGACGACTCGGCTTTTCCTTTCATCTTTTTGTACTGGTTAAAACTTGTCCTTTGATATTATTGAAAACTACATAGAGATTAAATTATGTACTTACATTGTCAATAGTTTTAACATTTCCCATGTTTTCTAACGACTGGATTTAGTAACATTTTGGAGCCAAATCTAATTTCAATTTGCGAAGCACAGACACATCTTTACTTGTAATTCAAAATCCGCTACGAAACTCTTTTTATGAAAAATCCATGTAAAATATACAATTTCACGAAATTAAAAATGTCCATTTAAAAGCTGAAATCCCATTTCCAATTTGCGTATTTCAATCCTGTGAAAGGCATTTTGATCGAAACCAGACTAGAATTTTTGAAGTATGGGGTGATTTAAATAATGCTGTGGAAGTATACATAAATACGCTTGAAATTGTAACACAGCATTCATATATTTGCATTAAATTCTCAGCTGTCTCTAACCATTAATAAATCACAAGTTTATAAGTAAGTATAGGAGTATTTCTTGTTTATACTTTGAATAAATTATATTTGACGAAGGTGAGTAACATTATACTGGCGTATCGTATTTAACGATACTTTATATTCACATGGATTTAAAGGAGAGTAATATAGAAAAGAGTTTCCTTTTATTTCACTTGAAATTGAATTTCAGATCGTATATTTATTTTCCATTTTGATAAAAAACAGGAAGCAAAAGTGGCATGCTAAGATGGATATTCGTTATGTTCCGTTTTACCTTTCGAAGGAGATAGCGTAAAGTTATGTATGAATGTTGGCAAAAAATGGCGAAGAATAATTTAATCAATAATTATTTTGGCATAGATTTATAGATTCACTGGTACTTTTAGATTTGTTTCACCCTTTGTCGCTTTATGAATATAAATTAAATAGAATCAAATATTAAATAAGAGCGTCGCTGGCCTAGTGGCTAGGACGCCGGGCTCCCATGCGGGAGGTGCGGGTTCGAAACCATGTAATGCTGAATGCCATGTACAAATGAGTTTTTAGGATTTTTTCGAAGACTTGCTTACATTTACCGACTGCTCTAATGGTGAAGGAAAACATCGTGAGGAAACTTCCATGTCTGAGGAAATGAAAAGTTTCCGAAGGTATGTGAAATCCACCAATCAGCATTGTGCCCGCTCGGTGGATTATGGCCCGCACCCCCTTGTGCAAGGGGAGGCCTGTGCCCCAACAGTGAGGACATTAATAGGCTGCTGACGATGATGATAAGAATATCAAAAAATCATAACAAAAACCAAGGTTAAAACTTATTGCGATAAGGGTTCCATAAAGTAATAATTATTGCTTGATGTGTCTTTCTAATTTTAAGATTTATTTTATTCACAGCTGCTTTTGTACCATGCAAATGTCAGACGAAGATTACTGAAGTGTCACCATGCTAGAGGTAATCAAATCACGTCAAAATCCAATTATGATTCATACTTTATGAATAATGCAAGGCAGTAGGTAGGTGTCTATTTGCCTATTTCTAAAAATACGAGCATTCGCCTTAAACCTGGTAAGTATAAAATACTAAACTTAATTTCGCTTTAGTTGAACCACGTCGAGAATGGCGTGATAATAAATTTTACCCGACGTTGTGCACTAAACTCAAAGTACAGGGGTGTACTTAGGTTACTCAGCCTAAGTGGGCCCTAGAGCAGATTTCTTTTTCTTGACGCATACTCTCTGACGAGGTTCGCGATTATTCTATGGAGTTAACCACATAGAAAGACTTCCTGGGAAAAAAGAGGGTGGTTTGACTGGTTTGCACTACCTTTTCCATTTCATACATTGGTTATCTCAGATCTCAGTGTGCAGGTTTGCTTAAGATGTTTATGTTCATCGTTAGAACAGTCAGAACGTAAGTCTTCGAAAAAATCGAAAATTCATTGATACGTGTCATTACATAGTGTTAAACTGGGACCTCATGCATGGGTCATGGAACATGGGAAATGTTGGGAATCTTTTGAATTTTAACAGAAAATCTTGCTATTTATTTGAGGGTAATTAGAAAGTTTTTATCGATCCACATTAACTACAAGTTTTTGGTCAATAGTTTTAAGCTTCATGCATTTAGCTGTAACAGCCTTCGAAGAACAGAAAAATAAAATACAAATAGCTTCAGTTGTTGCAATAAAACTTACTTTACGACTTGTTTGAAGCGAATTGTGAAAAGTGAATAGTTATTTACAACAAGATTTTTTAAGAAGCTTCATTCATATAGCTGTAACAGCTTTTGAAGAACAGAAAAATAAATTTAAATAAAAGTAAAATACAAATAGAGAATAGCTTCAATTGTTGCGATAAAACTTGTCTCCTTTTTTCCGTCATTTATTTCCGATACGATTCTAATTTTACGACTTCTTTGAAGCGTCGCGGAATTACAAGCTGCGTCGTTCCTTCCGTAAGGAGTGCCATTCCGATCTGTTTTACGATCGTCCCGGGAGCTCGGCCAATATCAATGAAGCTTACATTGATATGAACGCACTGATTCCCTTTTCCTACTTTTTCATTTAAGTTACAGTTTACTTAAGAGTCGGGTAATTAAGCGCTTTTTACTGTGTGATTGAGAGCAAGAATATTTTTTTAACATTTGTTGTTTTAATATTACCTGAAAAAATAGCTTGTTTGAATTAGAGCATAAAGAGTAACTTTATTACTTGATAGATACGACTTAGATTGAAGTGGACAATGTCTTGGTTGAAGTTAACAAGAAATAGAAATATTATTTCTTTGTAAATATGGGTAACTTCTGCATTACCCATTACATTGTGTTTCAGTATCACCATATTCTGCCCGAAGCGTACAACTTTTGTTCAATTAATAAATGAATCAATCAAAAATTATCATCAATAAAATTATCAATCATAATAAATAAGCCGACTTTACGAGTTTATGCTAGTATTGAAACAAGTTCATGTTTGAAGTAATTAAGATTTTCTTTCAGTATATTCTTTATCACCTAAACCAGACTAAAATGCCTTTGCTAGGAGTGGTCTATAACAACGGCCCAGAAGTGGAATCGGCCTGGCGACGCTTGCGCCGCAGCCTCGTTCGTACACAATCCTTTGAGCGATTTCCGCTTTTCGATAGTAAAAGATAAGTTTTGTCCATTTGTCTTACCCTGCATGGGGTAGTTACAGTGGTACTAGCAGATTGTGCACCACTGTGCACTTGTTGTAATCATGGGTAAAATTGTACCATCTACAGATATTTACCAACCAAAATAATTCCTAAATAACGAAGAAATTAAGATCTTTAAACACTAAGGCCAAGGGAAGATCACTTACCGTCCGTTCGCCTGTTTTCCTTCAACGTAAAATATTCGGCATCTCTATTTCACCATTGTTAGGCCATTTGTAAATATTTTTCTAAACAATTAATGAAAAACAAACATTTACTTTAAGTCTTAACATAAAAGCTTCATATTCAGAAAAATAAGCATTTACCGAATCAGCATGCTCCATCGTCGCTTACCATCAGACGAGATCGGGGTCAAATGCGGGTTTAGTGTGTACAATAAAAAAAGTCCCAACCTCGATCTAAATGCATCTCTGTTTGTGGCACTGGCCTTTAATTGCTTTTTTGATGCAAATCTACCTAAGCTTCGCTAATTATCTGCGGTGTGTTAGTGTGAAATGAAACTGCATAACTTTGACCCATTCCTGAAATGCTGAATTAAAATCTTATCGTGAAAAAAAGCTTCTAATCTAAAAACGGAGAATGGTTATGTATGAAGTTGAGCGTAGAATTATGAGGGGTTTATTTGATGCCATCTCTAAAGATGGGGCCTGCCGCCCGCACGCCGCATGCTCGCCCTGTGACATCCGCCTCGCGCCCCTCTTGCCGCGCAGGCGAACCCACAGTTAAGCGGTTTACCTATGCCTATAACTATGGAATCTTTTAGCCATATCATGAAGGAAAGAACGCAGCCACCCCATCTTATCTTTGGATGGGGGGCGGGGATCTCAGCGACACTTCGACCCATGAGGATCTTTTGTGTTCAACCCCTTGTACCTATCCCTTGACCACATCACCGAATATGTCATGCATGAGCAAGACTATGCGTCTTAGTGGGAGGGATTTGAATTCCCTTGGGTCCGGATAGGCAGAGCCTAGCAGACCCATCCTTTTTGCCGCGAAAGCGTCACATTCACATAGGAGATGTGAAACGGTCTCCAGTTGTTCACCACAGGCTCTGCAAGATGTGCTGTCAGTCAGCTTCATCTTGTGTAGGTGGGCATTGGTGCTAAAGTGAACGGTGAAGGCACCGACCAGTAGACGCACTTGACGTCTATTCAGCCCCCAGATCTTGTTGTTCCCGCCTGTGACTTTGTTCCCAATGAATTTCTTAGAGTGTTCTAACCCCTTTAGGGTTAGCCACTCATGTTTGTGCCTATCGGTACTGTACTTCTTTACTACTTACTACTGTACTACTTACACCCACCCCATACTTAGTGGAGACATTTAAAGCAAATAACTCGTAATGCAAATAAGTACATAATGTGTTATCGCTGCAGTCTTTATAAATTAGAAATAAAACATTTGAATGTAGCTATGTAATAAAGGGTGTTTTAATGTAATTGATGTAAATCAATGGGGCATGTTCAATATGGGACATTGGGTATGCATTTACCCGTACTATTTTCTTGGTGGGCATTGTTCATTCAGACTTCATTAGGCACTGCCGCCAAATATCTTCGCTTTGGCCACATGGCAAGAAACTTCCGACGGAGATGTCAGAAGTTAATAACATTTTAGCTAATAACATTTCTAATATTATTATAATAAAAATTAATTCAAATCAAGCGACAATGATTCCTCAAACAAGGTGCGCAAGGTGGCTGGCAGCGACTGGATGAGAAGAGCCGAAGATCGGGCTCAATGGCGTGCCCTGGGAGAGGCCTATGTCCAGCAGTGGACTAGAGTAGGCTGCTGATGATGATGATGATTCCTCAAAGCCTACGTCCTGTCTACGGCCATGAAATCAAGCATCCATTTAAAAACTAATTTGAATTTGACAATATAAGTAGTATTGTCAGATGCGAATGTCCGCAGATACAATTAGCCTCGGACTACACGAGTCCGGTTCCAGTCCCGTTTCGGTTCGCTGCAACCATCCGGTTCCGCCCTCCCCCCACTTGAAATCAGTGCACTGTGATTGGATGCAGCGAACCGAACCGTGGCTGGAACCGGACCCGTGATGTCCTAGCCTTAGGTACATTTTCACATTTTTACATTCAATCGCCTTGTAACAAAATGCGGACAATGTTTCATTGAAAAATATTTGCAATAAAGCTGAAACTGCAAATAGTGGAGCATTACTCTAGTTTTTATAGAGCGAATAAACTTTATGGTACCTTCCATCTTTCCTTTACGTGGCAATTATGGCCTCGTGTTGCAAAAACTACAATATAAAAGTGTTGCAGATAGGAACAAATATTCATAAAGATGAAGTTAAGTTTATTTAGCTAACCTTCCTAGCATGTATGTTGGGTATAAAGCAAGTTAATTAAGGATGATCAGGGAAGAATTTACCAACTTTACCTGTTTGACAAGGTTAAGGATAAATTAATTTTCTGTAATGGAATCGGTACTGTTTGAAATATATCGCGATATTTTATTACGAAAAATTCTTAATCTTTCGAATGAGTTTTTAGGGGCGACTCAGGGCAAATTATAAATCTATATTTAACGTATTACAACACCCATAAAATATAAAAAAATATGAAAATGTTTGAAGTTTGAACAGGTTTCGTGTGTAATTAATTGTAACTATCTTTTCTGTATTTATATTTTTCAGTATCATTTTAGTATTTTGTTGCGTGCGAACTTTCTGGAGAACATGAACTAGAAAACAGATTTAACGAGATTTTTTATCTTTTTATCTATTTAATCTAGACAGAAATTGATACCTAATTTAAATCGCAAATATTAGGCACCAATTTCTACCAAGATTCATTTTTTTAATTTACTACTAAACTCGCATTTGACCTCGATCTCGCCTGATGGTAAGCGACGATGAGGTCGACGATGGAGCATGCGGGTCCAGTAAATGCCTGTTCACTCTGACCTTGAAGATCCCAAGGTTGTAGGTTTGCGGAAATACAGACGCCGGCAGGCTGTTCCATTCCTTAGCCGTTCGCATAATGAACGAAGAAGCAAATATCTTCGTACGAGCAGATGGGATACCAACAACATAAGGATGGAACCCCTCCCCGCGCCTGGTAGTCCGAAGGCGGAAAGGAGATGCTGGAATTAGGTCGTGCAATTCCGATGCGCACTCTCCGAAATGTATCCTATAAAATATCGATAGACAGGCAGGCAACCTTGCGCCGATGTTCCAGACTTTGCAGTCTAGCTTCCACCAGCGATTCGTCACCTATAAGGCGCTTAGCGCGTTTCTCCACTGAGTCAAGGGCAGCCAGTTGGTACTTAGCTGACATATGACTACTTCATTCTATTTAAATAGATTTTATAAAAATGTTCTCGTTAAATCTGTTTTCTAGTTCACGTTTTCCGGAAAGTTCGCAACGAGTCGCGGACGACGCCTGCCCTAAACCATTAATTATATTTGAACATGATATATCATGTTTCTGTTCCTCAGCAAATTCTTAATTGGAACAGAACAAATTATTCACAAGCACGCCGACTGGCCTCTGTAGCACAACCTACAGAATTGTGTAGATGTAATGTTAGGTGATGTAATGAGATGACATTATCAAATCAACACCATTGTTTTCTAACAAAGTAATAAAACCTCTTAATACTTAAGTCTTAAGAGCGTGGTGTCGTGGATAGGACGTCGGACTCCCATGCGGGAGGTCCGACCGAGTTCGAAACCAGTCAATACCATGTACCAATTAGTTTTTCGGTTTTTTCGAAAGACGTACATTTAAAATGAAAAAAACGTTAATTTGCCCTCAGTACAATACAAATATAATACAATAAAAATAAAATAAAAATATGAAGGGAAATGGGTCCATGACTCAGCATAATGGCTGACGACGGGGTGTCGTCAGCCGCTGGTATTCTGCCATGGTCCGACATAACACAACATTGAAACACACAAAATAACAAAATTAACAAAAACAGAACAAACACACAACAATTTTTAAAAAAATATTAGGACACCAGTGTTCCAGAATTGCCTTGTATTTTTATCAATGTACATTTACCGACTGCTCTGACGGTGATGGAAAACATCGTGAGGAAACCTGCACACTGAGATAACCTGTGTGTGACATGGGGAAGGCAATAGAAAACTGCCTCATTAAATCTGCCACGAGAGTCGTTCTATGTGAATTATCTCTTAGAATGATCACGACCCTCAGCAATTAGGAACACGACTTAGAAGAAGAATAAAACCTCAAGATTTAACTAACAAACCACATTTTCACGAAGATGGCATGAAGCGTCGTAAAGAATTCAACCTTAATTATTAGAGTGGTGCCTTTCTAAATCTTAGCCCTAGAAAGAGATGTCTAGGTTTAAGGCAACCAGAATTTTGTAAGCGTATATAACACGAGATGAAGTGAACTCGTTTGAAGACTGAATGATATGGCACGTACTGGGTGTTGGCTATGATGTACATTAATAATAAATAACAATACAGACTGTACGATATCTGCCCACGTGTATCATCTTAGCTGTAAGTTTCAAGAGCAATTGTTGTGTAGAGAGAGGCATAAAATGTTAGTTAAATACACGAGTAAATTAAAATCCGACCGTAAAGTTTTAGAACGTACTTAAGTATCCATAAACACACTTCAGCTAAGTAATTTAATATTCGGAGAAAATAGGTAAAAGAAAACACAGCTAATTTTACTGTGCCTCTAGCTCTACATGCAATTAGAATCCAATATAAGGTTTTTCTTTGTTTTAGACAGACCTATTTTAGGTCTGTCATACCTAGTCTAGACATACCTTAGGTACTCATATTGTAGATTTTCTGTGGTTTATGTAAATGAGTGAATGTTAAATAAATACACATCACTTGCGGGGTAGGCAGAAAGAATGTAGCGCCATGAATCTTTATTGTATTGTACCTCTCTCTATGTTGTATGTTATGTTTCTGTCCTGGGTGTGGAATAAAGTATATTTGTGTTGTATTTTTGTATTGTACGAGTAATATCTGTCTTGGCATGTCTCTCTTGCTTCCTCTACAGTCCTTCGTCTTTTCACGCATGCTCGCCGTTGGGGTCGTCTGCTCTGTATATTAAATTCTATGAGGCCAGATCTATAAAGGTCAGTTTTGGACGACCCCGGATTTTTCTTCCACTCACTTTCGCTTCGTATACCTATTTCTTCATTCGTTCGTCACTCATTCTTTCCACATGCCCGAACCAAAACGGAGCATGCCTTTTTCATCTTCTTGATTATGCATTCATTCAGTTCAGCCATTCTACGTACATGCTCACAACTTGGCTACGAACCTCTCAAATTTCCGAATTTAGTTTCAGTAAAGATTCCCATGTCATCAAAGCACTTTTATAGGCACCTATCCAAATTACGTTACCGTTGTTTTATGACTGTTTGATATTCGCGGAAAAAACGATTCCCTATTTAAATTTACTCCAGTCGTGCTCAATGGGTTGCCCTCGTAAGTTTATCTCAGAGATTTCGTAATTCACCCTATGTGGATTGCTTCCTGCCAGAAGGTTTTTATGGAAACCATTCCGTCGACCTACTGACTATATGCAAAGTATGGAATTTTTTGTCTGTATATGGGACGGATTTAGACATCCCTATCGCTGCTGGATAAGCGTGTCGTACCAAGCGACTAATCTGAGTTTAGTTAACTTGCTGTAGAACTTAGAGTAACTTGCTGGTGGAAGGACTACTTGGTCCGCCTGGCCAGAGACCACCCCTGACACACAGGTGATGCCTGAAAATCAGCGCCGCAGTGCTAAATCCGCTGCGGCAACAGGCTGAGGCAGTCCCCTTTTTCCGGTGCTGAACACCACCTTCATCATACTTTACTTTTGTTCATTAATTTTTATAATATATTTGTTATTATTTTTAGCTACTGTACCTAATTGTTTGTATGTGTGTATTGAAAATAAATTCTTTCTTTCTTGAAGTGTCTTCGCTTCGATGTTGATGTGTTTCGGCAGTGTTTATAGAAGAGCCAGTACTTACTAAGCCCGTGTGCTCCATCTCTCATCAAACGCGCGGTTTAGGTGTTAAGAAAAAAAAAGAATTTATCAAACTTGGTGCTAATCTACAATATTCCATGGTTTACTATCAGTGTGGAAATGTCCACCGTTCTAGAGCAGCAGCCTTTGAAGTTGGTATGACTCTGTATAGAGTCAGCCTGGGCTGGTACCATCTTTTAACCTATTTCTGCCGCTAAGCAGCAATTTTTTGAAGGGTAAGAGAGGCAGCATAATTACCTTACCTATCTTAATTAATAAATCATAAGAAAAACTTATCGCGATAGGGTTATACGGATTATAGTTTGATAATGTACAATAACGCGACCATCACTTGGACTGGGTCCGTAGCATTACTTTACTTTTCACTTTATTTGCACACACATAAAGCATTAAAATCTTTGAAATATTTTCTGATAGTCAACAGAGTGTTTCCTTTAGATTATAAAAGCCACGTTGTTACCTTTATAGTTCCGACATACCGTTCTATCTTGAAACGATGAAATGATCTCTAAGCGTTGGTATAGCGCTGTTTCTGTATATAACGTCTACGCATGATATCATTTTGAGAACGTAATAGTACACGTACCACCAATTACACTTTATAGATTTTTTAATTATCAAAGTAATTAAAGAAGTGACGGTCTAATTATTACTTGAGTTCCAAAAAATTACAAAAATACACTATTTAAATTTTTTAGAACATACTAGCAAAACATGGGTGAAATAAAAATGTTCGTATAGTACCTAATCATAATCATAATAATTTGTGTGAATTTAGGTTTACATTACTGTTCTTAGAACAATATCCTACTTATCGCTAAATTCTACCTTCACAGGCATACACAATTTGTTAATTATTGAGGTAAGATAAGGTAATTATAGAAGTATTGAAAATATTATGTAGCATGAAGCTAATATATAATGAAAAACTACCAAAGGTCTAAAAAGTAAAACTGATAATTTATGTTAGGGCCAAAAATAACTGAAGGAAGATAACTGTGAGTAAAACTTTCTAACTGAACCCTGAAATTTATCCTTCACTCCGCAATTTAAGTATTTTACTTACTAAATTGGATGAAATCTTCTGTGAATTTTCTTCGGAAGTTACTTAGTTAGAATTTAAATTCAGATTTGCATTTAATTTCAAATCTTCTTCTTAATCATATTCCTCATTGATGATGATCGACATCATTATATAGGAATAACCATATAGAACGACTTTCTTGTCTGATTTAATGGGGTGGTATCTGATATCCAAAGATGGACGCAAGAAATGTGGACTTAATGGGTAGATGACTTTTTGGGAATGTGGATTATTTGGGAAGTGGACTTTTTGTGAAAATTGACCAAATAAACGGTTTGCTATTGCCTTCTCCATTTCACACACTGGTTATCTCAGTATGCAGGTTACCCCACGATGTTTTCCTTCACCTTTCAACTGCTCTAACGGTGAAGGGAAACATCGTTAATGCTAATTTTTGCTGAATTGGCATTACTTCAAACTTTAAACATTTATTGCATTCATGGTACATATGTCATAGGTAATTATACATTAAGTGGTTCTGCATGAAATGAAATGAAATACATTTATTTGTCCGATTTTTGGTTATAAATTAGGTGTTACATATGACAATCTAGGGCCGTGCAATAATCTGCTATTTTTAGCGTACAAATATTTAAGTAATCCTTGATTAATATTTGTTATCTTATGGCATGGAGCCCTGTACGGCATTGCGCAATGTACCTCGAACCTCCCGCATGGAAATCCGGCATCCTAGCCTCTGTGCCACAGACGCTCTTTAATTTTAAATAAATCAGCACTAATCCACTTTTATGTTCGGGGAATACTGTTCCAGAATAATTACTCCTCAATTAAGGGCCTTCCAAAATGAATTCGAAAAATAATCTCAAACACCCCGAGGGATTAGCAAGCTTCGAATACGTAATGAAAAGGGTTCCGAATAAATCCCGCTCGAAAACCCTTTTTCATTCGGCCGGTGGTACAATTAGAGTAGTTTAAACCACTCGCAACAAAAACTGTAAAACCTAACACTGAGTGCGCGGAAACTTCGTTAAAACTGTGGTTTAATGTTGGATCACGAAATAATGTGATGTGGTACTGTGGCGACGCGCCACTCAGATTGTAAATACGCTCGTTTGGTCGAATTTTAATTTTATTTCGATATTTATGTAGACGTGAGTTTATGTATATGCACATTAGGCGAGATCTGAAAACCAGCGTGTCGCTGAGGTCTCGACCATTTCATTAGACACATAGGGCAAAACGTGTTATAGATATATTTTGTTTATAGGTTAAGAATAAGAATAAAATAACAGTGTTGTACCTTTTTACTAATGTGTGAATGACTCTTTTATTTTTATTTTTTATTATGTATGTTTACCGGACCACAGCCATGGGCCAACTGACAATACTAATACGTAAAAGAACGGATCAGAACTATCGAATTTCAAATTCAGAAGGATTTACAATCGCAAAGGATAAAAAATCTGACCTCCTAAGGATGTTAGGTATGTTATATTATTGTATTATGATAAGGTATGTGATTGTAAATCCTTCTGGATTTGGTAATCGTTGGGAAGGGCGAATCCGAGGGTGAGTGGCGGGTTCTTCTTCCCCAAATAATTATAATAATAGATATAAAATATATTTATTCACCCAGAAATTTCACTTGGCATTTCACGATTTGAAGCTTTCCCGACGAATCGAGTAATATGGATCTTTAGTAATAATTTTATTTGTTACGATATTCAGAATTACACATCCATTATTTAGGCCTCTAGGTATAGAGACCCAAATATCTAATTACGCCCCTGGATGTTAAAATAGAGTTCATGTTGTATAGAGTTTGGAAGCTTCCCGTATGTAGAGAGTAGGCCGATAATGCCTGCGGGGCCCAGTTTAAAAACATTGTACCGTGTTTCGAGTTTTGGTGTGGTTAACCATTACTTACGTTGCTTATTGTTAAGCTCTATTTCCTAAGTATTGTCGTAAAGATGGCTATTTTCAATGCACTCCATAAGTAGTATTATTAAAATGATGTGACAATTGTCAAGGTAGATAAAGGTTTTTAGAGACGTGATCACGGCACGTGGAACCGCAACACGCAGAAAGAATCTAGATCACCGAATAAAACATTAGTCCGTCTGAAAAAATGTGGTATGAAAGATAAGGGAAGATTCCGTCAAGATAACGAAAAAAAATTTGTGTAACAGAAATCACGAAATAGATGAACACGAGATACACCCTATTAGGTAATTAGCTTTGATTTCAAATAAACTCAGTGTGACGCTTGTCTGCCAGTATTTTTAGTAATGGATATGATTTCTTATATATTTTGGAATATTTTTTTCGCTTCAATTAAGTTCAAATCTTGAAATACCTAAAGTGATATCATCTACTACAACCCTACATGCCATTTTTTTTCCTGAGATACTAAAACAACTTTTGGTATAATGTGGTGCACATGTCTTTTATGATCGGGATGCGTGATGCGGGACGTGGAACGATGTTGCTGAACTACCATCCTAAATTATCGACTAAATTGTATCAGCTGCGGTGAGAAACCGCGTACGTTAGCTCACCCGCATGATTCTGAAAACGCTTATAAGGTACGCGTCTACTGGGTCGGCATCGAACCGTGCGTCCATTACATGCGGATTTCGCAACGGCATTTTCATAGCATTCGAGTATTGAACAGTGCCTGACATCGACGACGTGCACCCGCATTATGGAGGACAGTGACGAGGATATCGTTATTAAGTTGTTTGATGGCGGAGGAAGAAGAAAAAAGTAAGCACACACGTAACCGCTCGCGGCGATCCGGATGCGAATAACGCATTCACTGCGGATGACGTTATCGGCAGATCTTGTTCAAAATTCCGATGTCCGGCACGGATTTCCCAATCTAGTGAACGCAGTTCCATAGGAATCAATACAAAGCAAACTAATCCGAATACTCCTTACGGTCCGATGTCGACCCAGTGGACGCGTGCCTTTACACCACTACTTGTTCGTCAAAGCGGCACTCTTGTTCGATAAAGACGGTTAGACAATAAAGTTGTAAGTAAATTTTAAACTTTTAAAAGCACTCTTCAACAGTTTTACATATAAATCAAAATCAGAAGAATCCTTTTGGAAAGTAAGGGTAAGTAAGTAAGTAGAACAGTTGAGGATTACTTCAATATTTCCAAGGATTGGAATGGGACCGTCTTCGTGGTAAAGCACTCACTTAAAACTCGCAAAGATTGAACCTAATCTCTTCACAGGAACATCGAAAGGAAACTTTCCAATCGGATTTAACTTTATTTCTTAGGGTTCACGCAAACGTTTTCATTTGGGCCCGATTCAGAGGCGCGCCTTTGATTTGAATCAAGAGTTTCAAAGCTTCAAAGCTCAGTTCATCAATGGCATATGTCAGGAAAGACGCAGACTCCAATGTGAGAGGTTGTCATTTGATTCAATTTTTCAGCTTATTGGATGTTACTGACATCTATCACAAATGGTGACGGAAAACATCATGAGCAACTTAAACACTCCTTTTATGTCTTTGTTGTAAAGAACAATGCGATTTCCTATTGTCATAATGGTTTAAAATGACAAATGTAAATAATATTGTCTATGTAGGTATGTACCGGAAAAAATTTAGTCTCCTTCCCCAACCTTCATGGTATGTACCATATTCTAGCAAATTTATAAATAATGCATTCATTCATCCAAAAAAAACCTCACTTTTTACATTCTTATCCATAAATATATATTTTTTATCGGGTTTGATTTCTTGGTTTCATAATAAAAGTTACTACTGGTAATAAGACCTATATGGCAAGGTTTCAATTAAGTATTTATGGGCAATATTAATTGCATCGTTCTTTAAGTTTAGGTTTACGATTAGACAGATTTATCTAGAGTTGGACGCTAGTTATTGAGCTACGACCAGCATAAGATGGCTAGAATTGGGTTTGGAAAATGGAAAATGAAAGGAAGCTTTGAGTTAGGCCTATGGTACAAAGGGGACTAAATCAATCTAAATGATGTTTTTATACGATGGACCTTAGAAATTTTTAAAGTCTGGTTTATATAAGCCCTAATCTATGTTAAAGTTATCTCAAATTCTCGGAACTTGATTAAAACTTTGTTATCGACATGTCTACGAAAAAATATTCGCGTTTGAAGTCGAATGTTCTCGACGCACGATTACGATATTTCATGAAAAACTTTTACAGGTTTTCCTATTATTAGTCCCGGAGTCTGTCCGTAAATCAAACATTGTAAATAATTTTCATGTTTTTTTTGGTATAAGGTCAAGCAAACGGGTCACCTGATGGTAAGTGGTCACCGTCGACCATAGACAAAGACCTATAACCTAAAACCTATCACCTCACCTCACAATATCGTTATGAAAGGGTTTTCATGCTCTGCTAATTTTACTGCTTTGCGGCAGAAATAGGTAAATAAGTGGTACTATCCCGGGATGACTCTGCAAAGTCATGCCATCTTCCAATGTGAATGTAGAAAAGCTTTTTAAATGATTTTTATTGTTGACAATAAAATTATCCACAGGTAAGGGCGTTTTTACTGTTACGCGGATTTTGCCCCGCGTGTGGATCTGCTTCGCATTCGACCCGCCCGCAAATGTATATTTTCATACCATCACGATACAACGCGTGACAGTAAAAGCTTTATGAAAATTTACTTTTGCGCAAAGGCTGTATATCTGCGTCACAGGAAAAACGTCCTGAAATGTAGATTCATGTTAAATTGGATTACTCATTGTCGCTGCAAGTTTATGTGTATGTGACTTGAGCCGCCGATTTGTCTACAAAATGCATGGTGGTTGAGTCACTACACAATGGTATTTTAATATTATATTTTAATTAACACTCGCTGAAATAAATGTTACTAACTTCATCTCCGGGCCACCTTTCCTAGTCATTGAGTTCAGAATTATTTCGCCATAAGTATCTACCTATAGTACCTCTGACTATATCTGTGAAAGTAATATAGGAAACCTGTTCAGAGAATTCGATTTCTGATCAGATAACTTTCAGGGATTTTTTTAATCAAATGAAAACGAAACTTCACCTATGAAATTGCCGAATTATCATGAAAGACTTGAAAACTTTCATTTTATATGAAATTTTTATCGGCCCATATTTTAGAGAAAAAATTGTTAGTCGATCTTTTTAAGCTTTCAGGGTTATTTAAAAGAGGTTCCCAAGAGGCGAAGTAGTACGCTTTCTTAAAAGTAACTTTAAGATAATTTCATTGATTTTCCGCTCAGCGGACTATAACCATAAAATATATATTACTACTGTGCTTTATCAGTAAAAATATAAATAAACTGCCATTATAAAGCCAACAGTGTATCGACCATATAATTATGGGCCAATAATTTGTTTGACTAAAATAAAAATATAAGTAGATATACAATTTTTTTCCATTGGATTGTGCGGCAATTTCATAGGTAAATACCGATCAATTTGTGAGTGAATAGGTATATTATTGATGATGATACGACAAAAAAAACTCTGAATACAATACCTATTCACTGTTGATGTCCGTACATTCTTTACACCTCATGTAACCCTATTATTAGATAATGTAGTCCCTCCTAGTCCCCTATTTTCATCAGTATAATGCCACGGACAAAGGTTAAACATTAGCTAGTTTATACATGACTCTTTAATAGTGTCCGGTCCGGTTTATCGTCTAGATCTGGCCGTTGCTTTCTTGTTGAAACCGAAATCAAAAGTAATTTAGTCATAGAAAAAGATTAAAGAATGAACAGAATTAGCATGTAATATTATGGCTGGGATTTAAGATAAGTAGTTAAAAAATACTGATATGTGAACAACTTATTCCAAGCATAATTATAAGTACCTACCCTTACCTACCCGTTGATATTGAATATATTTTTAGGCAACGATGATCGATCACTTACCAAAAGGCTTGTGGCCTGTAAGCTTGTCTGTCTTAACAAACTAACATAATAATCTTAAAGGTATTTCTAAATGTATAAAATCTTAATCCCGCACTAAGTTAGAAACAAAACTCTACTAAAACGAAAAGGTAAAACATCAGCTACTTCTATACACGATTCAGTACAGAAAGTTGCCAACAATATCTTCAATAGATAGTAAATTTTACAACATAAATATTCGTCAATTCGCTGACGTCGGCGTTCCTTTGTGCGAGGGTTGAGAATGGAAACCTTTGATAGCTCAAGAATGAGGCTGAAGCGTTTAAGTTATGGAAATAAGCGGGAGTCGTAAAAAAATATATACCATCAGCTTTCCAGTGCATTGTTCATACTGAGTTTATTGTACTATGTCTATGTTCCTGGCAAAATTTAAAGTACAAGCGTAAATTTTATTTTCTGTTTGTTTCCACAAATTATCTAGGTATTTTGGTAACAGCCTTAAGATAGTGTCTAAGGAAGTTCTGCAAAGCCCTAAAATGTCTTCAAATTTCTGAGTTTCTGGAGCTGGGTTTGACTGAAAATCTATCCGATCCAACACACCGCACTAAACCGCCCTAGATGCGGAAATAGGAGCCCCATGACCTATCATAATCTAGTGTCGACAGCACGCTTACGGTGCTTCTCCTCAGCGAGGCAAAATCCGCGTGACAGGAAAAATACCCTAACTATAATATTTTTGTTGCGAAATTATACGTCTAATACATCACACTGTACCTCTCTCTACATCTTTTTATCATGGCTATCGGTGATATTCAATCAGTTTCCAAGTATTCAATTTAGAGAATATTCAAGATAGAGATAAGGTTGGAAATATTCGTGATAAAATCGAAAAATTGAAATTTAGCTCACACTAACGGCTAAATTTAGTGTCTAATTTACGAGTCTGCTTGTGCACTGATAAGCGGGATCTATTTTTTAAACGATATTGCAATGTACAATATCATCTCATCATCCCCTTGCATTTGACTAGTTGGACTTCAAAACAAATTGGCAATCAGAAAAGCAGCCATTTTGTCAATCTATGTCCGAACAGTTCCAGTGATCAACCAATCACGAACGTTAGTATACCGTCGAAATAACTGCATATTCGGTATATATTGTTAGGCCGATAGATGGAATTTTGTGGTTAACATGTTAGATTGATCAATGTTTGATTGATTTTTGACGTTAATTTGATGAACGTCTTTCTCGGCCGGAGGAGGATTTATGCATCAAAACACTAAATTAAAATTTTTTAAAAACCCTGACGTAAGTTACATTTTCCTGGTCATCATCAGGTCCTCAAGGTTCCAAATGTACGATTGCCACCAAATTCCTAAACAATTGAGCTCAGACTTGAATCACCTAATTATTACTGTTACAGAAATACCATTTCCAGCTAAATAAAAAACCTTAACCAAATAGGATCATCGGTTGTTGACAGACAGACAAATCTACACGTCAAACTTATAATACTCCAGGATTATAGGTAACGAAAACTATGTAGTTTGAATAAACGTTTGGCGATGGATTAAATACTTACGTCCAAACATCAGTTGTTTAGAAGTTAGAAACTCAGAAGCTGCTGCCCACTCACAAGTTACAAGCGTGGTGCAAGAAAGTGTAATTAAATGCCTGTCACATTGTCGGCGCCTACGCTGCGATCCTTGACAGTTCGCTGTCGTGGGCCGTAGATAGACTTTGTGATGGTTTGATGACGTCACTCAGAGATGGGATAGCGGGGCGAAAACATGAAACTTCGGATGGGGACCCTTCCCCATCCGAAGTTTCATGTTTTCTCCCCGTTTATATAGGGAGATATTAGAACTTCACTGCCGCTAATGGGTAAGCGTGTCGTACGAGGCGAATAACCCAAGTAACATTGCTAGTTAAGTGGTAACGGGTTATAGGGTCATCGCGCAAAAAAAAATCTGTCGCCAAAATATCTTCACTTGGGCTTTGATGTGTTTCGACAGGGGGTTTATTAGAGTTGTCGTGTACTACATCTACGGCCTCTTCATCACTTCAATTACGAGTATAATTTATATCAAACACGGTCTTAGTAATGTATAAAAAAAGTTCTGAAGAAAATTTCCAACCACGTCATTTTAGGTATCTTATTTTTCTTAAGCCCCTCCAGATTTATCTGGCTATGACTAGTAGTTTAGCAAGAACGAGCCGTCATTTTAATGTCATGGAGTTCAGCAATAACCAGGTTCAGTTCATACCTCGCTCCACCCCCTGCGGCGAACCTTCGACACCCCTCCCGGCATTTCCCCCACAATGCCCGACTCGCTCGAGGAAATATTTTATCTTTCTTCATAAAGGAAGCCAACAATGGTGAAGTGATGTATTTAGGAAATAAATGTCAACCCATCACTCAGTGTTCGTTGTAGAGTATATTTTTTGTTATTAGTGATTTTTTTTAAAAAGAGTTCTGATTTTTCACCTTGCGAATTTCGTGGCATAGAGGGGAATTGAACGCCGCGCCGGACGCCAATAATTCATTAGAGGTTCTGATTCTATGAAACTGGTTTAACATGCCACGGTAATGAGATTTTGGTTGATTCAGAGATTTACAATAGTCAATACATTTACGGACTGCTCTAAAGATGTAGGAAACGATCATATAGTGGGGAATACTTTTTTCGAAGGCACACATCAATAATACTTATATGGTACTAGTACAGTAGCGTTGTAGCTGGATACATGTAGTGAAGACTCGAAAAACACATACAAATGTTCACACCATTTCACTATCTTCTACACAAACATGCTCACACACATTTCCAATAAACACATCCATATATACACACACCAAAACTTATTTCTCCCTATAAGCATTATTTTAAAATAGGAAATCTGTAATTGGCAGTATGTTTTATTAATGGTCATTTTTGTTTTAATATTTAAGTGTTATGGATTTTGTAATAAATAAATTTAGAAAAAATCATGCAATCTAATAATCAAGAAATAACTCATACGGTCATCTTGGCCCGTATACCCCCTGAACCTCGTGCAAGGTGAGGTTATGATATGATCTAATGAGTCATTAGTAATGACGAATGACCAACACAAAATAGAAAAACCAACCAAGTTTGGTAGTAAGTATAGCTATTAATAAACAATGCAAGGGTTGGGTTACAATGGAGACGTTTAAAGGTTGATGATGTATCGAATAATATGTACGAGTACCTATATTGATTATTGAATAAAGACGAAGAAGTCAATTTAAGACTAGATAGAGTTTTGAAAGTAAGAAATAGGCTTTATTTAGCCAGTGAGTTGGGTATAAGAAACGGCTTGAAGATGGATGGCGTGATTGATCTATTTCTAAATTCTGAGGTTGTAAAAATATACAGGGACTTACCTTCCCTTCCCTTCATAGAACGACAGAGCCAACACTTTTGGGTTTCAGTGGGAGATCGTAAACAGTTGAACAGATTTATTAGCGTTTCATTAAATATGCAAATGTGCATAGGTATGTGGCCACGCACGACGCGCGCCACTACGATACAGTACCTACTCACATCGGCGTAGAACGCGCTATCGAAATTTTCCTAGGACTTTGTATATATACGAGTTCCAAACATCCATAGTTGGACCAGCACATCTGGTCACCAGGCACAACACCCCGCTTGGTGGAAGATCTTCCCTTTTCCCTTTCATACAACTGACACTACGTCATTCCATGTCCTCTCATAGCGCGTTCCTACAGGTATACTCGTAGGTACGCATTTCGTCAAAAGTCAAAAAAAATTAACGACAAAAATATCTTGAAATAACTCTCAATTAAAAATTTAAGAAACCATTACCATTGACTTACCATTGTAGAGATCCAATTACTTTTTCCTGGTTATTATCAGGGTCTCAATGTTCCTGGTGTGGACAGGCCACCATGGTCCTAAACATTTGAGGTCAATTTCGAACCGTCTAGCTATTATCGTTTCCGTGATACCATCTGACATCAAAGATACTATAAGATCTTGGAAACCACTAGTCCATTTTTTTAGCATGGCTAAGAACACTCCCAACAAACTTGCCTAATAAATAAAAACAACCGCGTCCCAAATCGGATCATCGGTCGTTGAGCTATGTATGATGCCACAGGCAAACAGACAGACAAGCCGTCAAACTCGTAACACCCAGTCGGGGGTTAAAAAATAACAAATGTCAAGAAACTTTATCTGCGCATCTGAAAGCAGTTTCAATGAACTGTTTTCATCAAGTAACAAATTCTAAATTCAATCCATTATTCAGGGAACAAAATTAAATCACAATCAAATCCAATAACGCTCGTCATTCAACAACCAACCACAAAGGATCTTTTGAATGTCAAGAAATTGGTCCGACGTTGGTAATGACATTTGGAAGGGACGGGACCATGGAGGAAAATACCACTGGAATGGGAGACAGCATGAAGTTTAATCTAGGAAACGGGCTATAGATAAAAATGTCGCTTCGGCGTTTTTGTGTTCCAGTAGTGTTTAAAAGAGCTAGACTTCAGTTTCGCCGTACTGCCTTATCATCAAATAAACTGACTATCAAGATT
The DNA here is from genome assembly GCA_947369225.1 of Hofmannophila pseudospretella. Taxonomy (NCBI): domain Eukaryota; kingdom Metazoa; phylum Arthropoda; class Insecta; order Lepidoptera; family Oecophoridae; genus Hofmannophila; species Hofmannophila pseudospretella. The sequence goes on along the minus strand of OX376328.1, from coordinate 4,353,107 downwards.
TCACGCGCGTGCTTTATTCTCCAAACAAAATGTTAACTATTTCTGCCCTAATTTTGTTTTAAGATATATTGTTGTATACATTTCGTGTGATGGAGACCTGATGTCCTTAAATACAGGTTTTCTTAGTTTAGGCACCAGTCTCACATCTTTTTGAACAAGTATTATGTATTCTTTAGGTAATCTTTGTTGTGAGAAATAAACTTACTTTGATTTGATTTGAACTTACTCTGGTTTTTCCTTGACACAGTAATGCCATCCTTAACATAACAAATATTTAAACTATTTAGTTTAATTTTATTTTTTTATAATGACATTCTAACTCTGTCATTGACGCCGATCACTATAGCAAGTAGATGGTGTTTCCAAAATCGACAGGTGAAAGTCTTGTCTCCCTCAGTACTAATCAAGAAACTTCTCACAAGAAAGCACGACAGTTATTTCCCTGCAAGAAACAGTAAGATGCTTGCTCTATTTGGGGCGAGCGGACTTGTTTCCTTCATAGAAAGACTATGCTTAGCGCATTTCCACTGACGTTTTATTGAAAAAAAATCCCGAAACTCTCAATTCGCAATGCAAAGCTCGTATCTTTTTCTATCTCACTATTAAATTAAAAAAATATAGTTTGCCAAACATATTAGCAATAAAAACTAATCAGATATTTAATTACTTAACATTTTAAAGGATAATGTTGTTCCCCATACATTATAGTGTAAGTCGCGTGTCTGTTAAACCATAAACCATAGGCTATTTTTAACATTTATTAATAGGGCAATTTGTTGTTATAGATAAGAACAAACAATGTTTAGTAAACCGCTGAGAATTGATTATAATGATAACAAAATATTATTAAAACATTGTTAAATTAGGAATAGAAAAATTGGAGCAAATAAATAGAACGCAAACGTCGAATCCAGGAACTCGAAACGATTCTACATCTGACATGTATTATTAAATCAAATCGAATTGGATCAAGCACCTTATTCGACATTACTGGCTCTTCCAAAGTTGCAAACGAGATTTTCAGCGGATCTATTAACGTTTTCACCTGGATTTACATCTTCAAGTCTAATCTGAAACAGAATAAAGCTTCGTTAAGATAAACGTTACTTAAAATATTCTTGTAATTTCTTAATAATACTTAAGTAGCAAGTATTTAATTCTATTATAGCTGTATTTAAAAATTAATTTACAATTAATGGAGAATTATTTATATAGATGATTTGTACAACTCCATAGTTCTTTCCTATTTTAACAAAAGCGAAATGTATGTTCAATCAAAATCAAAATGTTTTTTTATTGTAAGTAAGTACCTTATAGTACATTTTTACAACGTCATTCTTTTTAGTCTACCACCGCTTCGTAAGGTGTGCAATCGCTGAAAGGAAAGAAAGCGGCGCAAGAAACTTTCAGCAGCAAATCTTTTGAAATAAACATATATGTACCGACAATCTTTGCATAATCTGGTAGGAATTACATTCGCAGGAAAAATATTTCGCTTCGCTTGCCTGATGTGAATTCAGGAATGACTCAAAGTCATGTGTAGTATATGTAGAGTTCTTTGCCGGAAGAGGAACCATCTTACTACCCTTATGTAAAGCCTGTCGCCATATAGATATATGGCGACAGATATATATAGATATATATCTTGGCTTCAGCGTTTAAGTGGTCCGGCACTATTTACAGAATAAGAAGTACTTACTTAAGCCCGTGAACTCCAACTTCGGCCTCATCGTCACTTACCATCGTATATGAGGTTGAAGCCAAACACGGGTTTACGATCTATATTTTTTTTCAAAAAAATGTGACTCTTTATGTAAACGTTTTGTGGAGTTCTTCATAAAATTATGATGAATGATGTTTCCTTCCAAACTGCTATACCGATTCATTATAAATAAGTAACTGATAATGATAAATGAGGCATCAAACATTTCAGCCTTAGTCCCCTTGGTATAAAATATTATAAATTATACATACCTACTACGGAATGTAAAAGACATCTTTTTAACTAAAAATGTTCTTTGTTCCATCGTTTACATTGGTAAGAAATTCTTCGATTTTTATATAAGGCTTCACAGTACTTTTCTTTCCTTTTTCCTACCTAGTTAAATACAAGTTTTTTATACGAGCTTTTATCTACCTTTTTTTTTAAGTTTGTCGATGTTTCCTTTGTAAAATATCCGAACAAAATGAAGCCATACTTAAGTGTAACTCAAAACGTAATAATGTTAAGTGTACTTAGTTCAACCTTTTTAACAGTTTGGCTTTTGGTTGAGCAAACGTATTGAAGATTTAACGATTAGTTAACAAATAGTAAGAATGAACATACTACGTGTACAGTAATGCGTACGAGTATAGAGTCTGTGGTTTCAAATTTAGGTCCTTGCCTACTGCAAGTTACAGCTAATTGTCTACTTAATAGCTATATAAATGATTTATGACAGAAGTTCAAACAAAATTAAATACTAAGTGAACAGTTTTTTCGCGTGGGCTGTAACTGTATCAGTGGGCAATCATTGCGTAACCTACTCTAAATAGTTCGCTATTCGGAAAAATACGGGCTGTTATATGCAAACAGATATGTAGAGAACGATGACCTAAATTCTCGTACAATAAAGTCACATGTAAAATACCTACTGTACATGATATCGATTTTGTTTTATAAAGTCCTTTATGATCGTGTGGGGTGGGTAGAGTCAGATGTGTCTAATACTTAAATGAAAGAAAAAAATTGTGTCCCGACGTTTGTTCCTTCATGATCAAATCAATCAAATCAAATAGTTGATAGTAGGTACATTACAAAGCTCATAAATTATAATATAGTATCACTACTTTCTACCACATTGTGTAGCATACAAATATTTTTCATATTAACATGACATAATCTTATAAATAGAAAAAAAGTTAATTAGGCATTTACTGGACCCGCATGCTCCATCGTCGACCTCATCGTCGCTTACTATCAGGTGAGATCGAGGTCAAATGCGTGTTTAGAAGTCAGTAAAAATATATATATTGCAGACGATTTATGCAGCGTCGCGAAGGCATCGCTTTTCGTGACTAAATAATCTTAAGCATTGTAATGCCGTTAAACTTTGTTAATAGTAAATATCATCATAAGTAGTTAATTAACCTATTTTTACCGATTTACTACTGGCAACGATTCTAGGGTGTCACTCGCCAAAACCGCTTAGTGATTGCCCCCTTAAGGAACAACAAATTATATTGTCAAGTTCAGCGATTGCCTAGCCATCCGTGGTTGCCTACTGCAAGTCAGCTATTGCCCACTCAGTTCAGGAAGTTAATAAATAATAATACACGTGTTTTAAGAAAAGAGTTCAATAATACTTAATATTAAATGAGAGGTAGTTTATTACACGCGGGCAATAACTGTCTCCCATAGAAATAGAAATATCATTTATTTATAAATATGGGTAATGCAGATGTTACATTGTATTTCAGTATCACCATATTCTGCCAGAAAGCGTACAAATTTTTGTTCAATTAATAAATCAATCATAAATTATCATCAATAAATTAATCAATCATAATATAATAGCAAAATAATAATGAAGGTAACAAAACAAAATAATCAATTTTTTTTTCTACACAATCTCAATTTAAAAAATTACATTACAAATTGTAATATAAATGTCAACATTAATTAAATTTTGGTGATGTCACAGTTTATTACTAAGGAAGTCAGTCAGTTTGTAATAACATTTTTCTAAGAGCAATAGGGAACTTGCATGAATTTTAAAATTTAAAACTATGTGTTGCAGTCGATAGAATAGTACATAAAAAGATTAAATTGTGAGTAGTAATATTTATATATTTGTATTTATTGAGATATTTAGCTTTTTAGTAGCGCGAAATGGAACGTAATTTCAAACACCTATCAGCATTGAGTGACGTCATAGGATTTCTCTACCCTAAATTTAGGGAATATTTTTACAAGTGAGGCGGAATTATCTGAATAAATATATATTATTATTATAAACTATTATTATTTTTATAAATTATATACCTATTATAATAATTATACATAACTGTATATAGAAATAACTGGCAGTAACGCTTACACGTATCCAAATCTGCATAAACTTTGATAAACTTCTAAGGAAAATATTTTTTGCAATTGGCAACTTTTGTAATTAAAACAACGAATCATTACGATTACACCCTATTTATTGTTCTTAGGATTACACAAATACTGTAAATAGTTTTATTACTCTTGTAAATAACCAATATAAAAATAACCTCTAAAGCGAAAAATCTTTTGACAAGTTCAAGACTGTTCACAGCTCACGTTTGTTTACATAAAATCCAATTACGTCACTTGAGAAAATGAATGCGTTTTGGCGCGAAAATTGTATTATGGGTTTTTACAAAGCTATATCTCTTTAAATAAGCATATTAAAAATCTTTTGTGTTCAGTAAAGTTTCTCCTTTTCAAGTATCTTTCGATTAAAAACAAAAAAAAAACATGCAAGTTCCCTATATAGTTGTAGGAACGCGCTATGAGTGGACATGGATGACGTAACGTCGGCTGTATGAAAGGGAAAAGGGAAGATCTTCCACCAGGCGGGGTGTTGTGCCTGGTGACCAGATGTGCTGGTCCAACTGTGGATGTTTGGAACTCGTATATTACGAAGTCCTAGGAAAATTTCGATAGCGCGTTCTACGCCGATGTGAGTAGGTACTGTATCGTAGTGGCACGCGTCGTGCGTCGCCACATAGTCTATTTTTAAATCCGGGCAAGCTTAATTCTACAATGCTTTTTGGCAATTTATTGTAAATCGTAGGAGACATGAAAACTACGCTTTTGTGTTTGAGCGATGTTCTGGACTCTACTAGACACGGCCGATCGTATTAAATATTTATGTTGATATGAAATAGAGGACATAATATCACAAAAGGTGTGTACATTTTGTGTTGAACCAGATAAGGATCGATAATAAACAACAATTTTCTCCATTTCAAAGGGCATGAAACAAAAAGCCAACCCTGATTTCAGTATTCCGCGTCTAAATTGGACAATTAGATCCCTTTTGTCATTTAATTGTTTGTCTGTCAGAAGCAACGCTTTGGAATGGTAAATCGTAAATAGCTGTCGACTTGGTAAACTAAATTATGAATTATGATGGACTCGCGATGTCTACACTAATACATATTTCATGAGTTACAAATTCCATGAAATAAGGGAAAAATAGGCACTGTCTCAGGGTAGCAGTGTAGTGAATAAAAACTTGTGTTTCTCTATAAGGTTGGTTTGGTCCGATGCCGCAAGAAAAACAAAAGGATTAAAAAAGGGAAATATATAGATAGATAGATAATATACTTTTTATTATTTACTTTGTCATCTTACCACACAAATAAACTTATTCTTAATCTTATTACATACCTGCTCAAAAATAGCCCGACTTTAGCCAAAAATTTATCGACTGAAACCTGTGCGGGAAGTGCCACATTACTGCACTGTGTGCGGAAAACCACAAGTAAATGGAAGTAGGTACTCAACAATGAAGTCGCTGTCTATTATACTGAATATTTATAAACTTTACCATTATGAAATATTTTTTAAGTTTAAGTCGAAAAAATCTAAAAGGTACTTACCCAATGGTCCATGTGCAATAAAAGGTACCAAAACCAACCTCCCATATTTGAGTCCGGGCCGGGTACAATTTCAGCAATTTTGTAAATTATATACCAATTGGTCAACTCAAGAAGTTTAATCTACCAAATTGTTTGCGCTTATCTCGCTCCAGGACAAAATTAAAATAAAAAAAGTTTTTGTGAAGTTAAAGTTGTAACTGGGGGCTTATTCTGAACGCGACATAACAACCACCAAATTATGGTAATGAGCGGAGTAAGAAACATGAGCGCGGTAAAGTTTTGCCATAAATAATTAATGTAGAACTCGGCTTGGAGTTGCATACACTTTACTGTGACAAATTATTTAGTTAACTGAATAAATTCTTTGCTAACTTTTGTTTGTGTACATTTGCAGTTTACTATAGTTTCTGTTTTCACACATTTCGGCCCACTCTCACGCAAAAACAACAAAGAAGTGACATCAATATCTATGTTTTATAACAAATAAATATAAGATCAGAATGGAACCACAGATACATTGTGAATTGTGAATGAAATAGATATTTTTTCCACATTGTTTGCTTCTATTTCCTGTTAAGCTTGTGACAATGGCTGGGTTCATGCGGCTATAAAACTATCTTATAGGATCAATTTAGGCAGATTTCGTTTTCCAGAAAAATGGCATAATGTCAGCTTTAGTTGCGATGTAACTAAAGCTGACATATTTTTTTTCTATTTTCACACATAATTTTGTCGAAAGTTTGCTTAGCCATGAACACAATGAAATAATTAAAATTGGACCAGCGGTTTCAGAGTTCTTGGAGTACCTTTGATGAAAGTTGGGATCTATGGAACGGTAACAGTTAGGAGGTTGGAGTATAATGTTAAGATAAGACCATACGGTGCCATTTCACATGTGGATGTCCTGCTGATGACCCAGGAAAAGTAAGAACGGTAAGTCAGAGTTTTTTAAAAAATTTAGAATTACTCAAAATAATTACCTACAACCTTGGGATCTTCAAGGCCAGAGTGAAAGGCATTTACTGGGCCCGCATGCTCCATCGTCGACCTCATCTTCGCTTACCATCAGGCGAGATCGAGGTCAAATGCGGGTTTAGTAGACAATAAAAAAAAACAAAAAAAACTCGTTTGGTTTTGATATGCTTCTTCCGGATCTCAGGTCTACGATTCATGGTCTATGCCGCAACAGTATATAGGTTCATAAAATGACTGATGATGATTTCATAGTGGAGATAACATCTATCGCACTAAATACGTTGCTGTTCTGTGTAGTCTTGGAATGTTTTTTCCTCATCCATGGTGCGGTTTGAATCAAAAAGGCTAAAATGACGCTGTAGCCAGCAGGCACAATTGCGCTGCCTGTCAAGCTTTAGAAAATGATAGTTTTTATGTGAAACTGTTTTATGCGATGAAAATGCTATTATTTCGACGCACAAAGTATTCTCTGGTTCAGAGATTCGGTAGCTTCGTTTTCAGGGATCCATACCCCGAAGGGGTAAACGGAACTCGATTGCTGTCGCTCTTTCGCCCGTTTGTCCGTCTGTCATGCGGTTTTGGCAAAAATTGTTTTCGTTCAATACTAAAAAAAATACAAATAGTACGAACATCTATAGGTGTAGTAAGGCCTAGCTCGCACTTCGCCGGTTTTACACATCACCGGTTTATAAATAAGTGTTAAGTTGAGATGTAGCTTCCTATCTTCCCAGTTGTACCTATTCGGTTACAAATTACAAATAATTATTGTGTACATAGGGTACACTGAAAGTTTTGCGCTCCTGGCCGCTCATAAATGTTTGAATTTCGAATTTTATATTTTTTTAAACAAAAACTCATAATTTTAGACGGGATATCGCTTATCAATTGTTTTTATCACAAGTCGAAGTTCGTCGTCCGTAGCAAAAATGGAAATGGCGATGATTTTTTATGATTTTAAAAGTTCCCTTTCTCTGCAAGATTGCACTGCTCGTCTTCAAAATGCTTTTGGGAGGGAAGCACCTCATCTGAGTAAGGCGTTGGTACGCTGAATAAGATTGTGGCCGAGTTTCTTTCCATGATGAGATTCTCGAAGGACGGCCCTCAACTGCGATCACTGAGGAAAATGTGGCTACTGTCAGACGGCTAATTGAAGAAAACCGACACCTCTTCACCTATGAGGAGATTCGAGGACATTTGCGGATTGAAAAACTTTTACATCAATATTTAAAAGTTAGGAAACTTTGTTGTCGCTGGATTTTTCATGAACTCACCTCAGAACAGAACAGGCTCGTGTTGATTGGTGCAAAAAAATGCTGTTTATGACATTGTAACAGGAAACGAAACATGGATTTATTGTTACGATCCAGAAAGAAACCAACAGTTTTGTGAATGGGTGTTCGTAGGCGACAGCAGACCAACAAAATTGCGGTTATTTCTCCCAAACGGGTCCTGTCTTCACGATCCCACTCGAAGAACAAAAGACAGTAAATGCTGAGAGGTACACCACAATTTGTTTGCCCAGTGTGTTCGAAAAACTTAGGGAAAAACGACCAATCGCATCCTCTTGCACCATGACAATGCTTATCCGCACACCGCGAATAAGACAAAGTCATTTTTGGCTTCTGAAAAGGTGGAACTCGTGACCCATCCCGCACACAGTCCGGACCTTGCACCATGTGATTTCTTTATTTTCCCAAAAACAAAATCAGAAATCACTGGCCCCGTAAATGTCAAACCACACATGGTTCGACATTTACGGGGCCAGAAGAGGCTGTGATAGCTTTCAATCAGCACGTGAAAAACATGCCCCCAGATCAATGGTCCTCATGTTTTCAAAAATGGTTTGAACGAATGATAAAGTGTATAAAATGTAACGGAGATGACTTTGAAAAACAATTAATATATTACTTCACATTTAAACTGATTTATTTATGAGTTACACAAAACTTTTAGTGTGCCCCAAGTTATTATTCTGTTATTTTTAGAACAAATAAGCAACGTCAGCGGGTTATGCGAGCTTGCTAAATTGGCAGCCACACAGAAAAGATTATTGTATCTTTTTTATCATGGATATAGTGAAACCTGTAGTATTTACAGGATGTTTTATGTAATCTTTACTCCCGACCTAAATACGGGCTGAGGATGTCTTCAAGTAAGCTATCCACGCACCTACTTATAATTTTTACTTTATTATTTTTATTTTTCAATAGGTATTTTTTAATCATTACATTCAATTGTATTTTTTGCTTTTCCAACTCAATTTTGTACAACAATCAATTTTCCACTTCCTAACCATGCTGTGTTTACACGTTAAGGGTTACGACCTAGCTCATAACTTTATATTGATTTTTCTGTAATTTCTCTGGTTGTAATCTGTTGTGTTTACCTAATAAATAAATTAAATTAAAGGAAGGGGTGTTCCAAGTTTGACGCATATTTCTGTTTGTCTGTTTGTGCAATCGCTAATCATCGATACTATCGCATATTATGACTATTTTGAGTGAGCAGGTGAATGAGCAAGTGACCTGTAGTCATAACTGTCACTAACTCATTCATTTCATAACTACCGCTCATTAGATTATTCATTCGCTCACTCATTATCAGCAATAACTTGCGATAGTATCGATTCTATCGAGCTGAATCTCTTACTAATGGAAAAATTAAGGAGCTCGTAGCCTAGTTACGAGCACGGTCCGAAAGTGATCGTGCAGGTTAAGCAACGTTGGCGCGGTCGGTACCAGGATGTGTGATCGCTTATGGCATATTTCATCTGAACTCCTCCGTGCCGAGGCACGTGAGAGCACGTTAAGCAGTCGATTCCAGTTGTTGTCGTTCGACAGCAGTCGTTAAGCCATTTCAGACGCCTACGGGCGGCCTGAACAACTCTGACAAATAGGTTGGCCACTAACCATACGATATGCATGCAATGGAAAAACTACCAAGAATGTGACCCGAGTGTAACCTTTAATAAGTGGGTCCCTATTATAGGTTACTCTCGGGTAAGAGGCTGACATGGTCACCTTGTAGTGTACCAAAGCCTCTAAAATACTGATAAAAAAATTTAAAAAAAACTATCGATAATATCGCTAGTACCAAATGTAGTAGCCATTATGACTTATCGATACTATTATTCTAGTTTTTACAACGCTAGTATGTTCTATACACTACATAAAATTACGATATTTACGACTCTTCTAGTATTACCCCAGATCTCGTGCAGCAATATTTTTGAGCCCGCAGCGTTTTTTAATTGTAGCCAATTAACTTTTTCTGCCTTTGGTTTCGGGAACCCAATTACATTACTGGAGTTCGGCGATGTTTTTGCGAAGGAAAAAATTAAAAACAACAATATTTTTAAACTGATTGTTTTAAGTGGCTTATTAGGGGAAACTCAAACCATGATTAATTAACAGACCGCAATATTCATGAAAGCCCGCCCTCTTATATTTTTTTCAACCATGCCAAAATGGCTTCGGTTTCTTAAATTTCATTTACACAATTATTGTATAGAGAGCACGATTTGATTTAGACAAAGAACTTTTAATATACTAAAGGGCTTAATACACTAAGCTGCATGCAGCATGCGATTTAGTCTGTGGTTTAGACAGCTCTTATTACTGACCGTGCTGTAAGCTATTACACTTTGGCTGAATCAGTTGACTTTTTCATTCGGCATGCTGCATGCGGCATAGTGTAATAAGGCTTAAGCGGAAAAAACATAATTTCACGTATCTACACTGAGTACTTATAACCATCTCACTCACACTCATTATTTATGCAATGAATGTCCTCTTTCCCCGGAAGTTTAGTTACACTCACTACTACACTGAGAGTTATTGAAGCGTACCAAAAATTCATGACATGCATGACATTCATGCGTGACATGTTTCTGTCAGTCCAATGCAGTTCTTTTGTCAAGTAAAGTAAAATACACTTTATTGCACAAATATAAAACAACAAACAAAAGATAGAAAAGGAAATAGTGAAGTACAATTTAGGCGGCTTTATCGCTAAGAGCGATCTCTTCCAGGCAAGCTTCGGGTAAAAGTGCATGCACCAAGTTGCAACATTGGTTTTCATGTAAACTACACTTGTATACAGGGTAAATTACAAAATGTTTGGTGGTGTCAAACATTTATACCTAATAGATGAATTCTTCGTCAAGGAAACGTTTCATGAACGCGTATCTTATCACGTAACGTAGAATCGTGTACGTGGCGTAGTACACGATTCTAGTATTATCCTTAATATTTTTAGTGCCGCGTCTAAATCTTTCACCTTGTATACATTTCGCCGTCGTCATGTATACTTACTAGTTTTAAGTCAGTGTGTAGCGTCCCTAAATGAAATATAATACGTGGGGCGGTCTAAAAATTGTTAGTCAACGGCTTGTTATCAACCTCATTGTTTTACTTATATTATCCCTTGGAGGAAAATTTTATTACAAATTCATTAGCCAAATATCACTTGCGTGCGAGATAAGTTATTTTATTAAACGGATCTTTGAAGAAGACAATTTACCTACTAAGGTTGTTCGCGGTCGAAGCGTTAGCAAAAAATTGTTGCCGGGTTTTTCCGTCGTAGTACTCCTGTAGCCGTAATTCCACTAGAAGATAGAGAAACAGTTAAAAGCTAATAATATAGCGAGGTTTGTATGCCGAAAGCCTTCCATTAGCTGAGTGACGATCGTCCGATAAGCGGAACGCGTAATATAATTTTTCACCAAGACAACGCTCCCGCTCACACGGCCGCCAAACCATGGACTGATTAACTTATTCGGCCGTGCAATTGCTATCACATCCCCCCTACAGTCCTGACTTGGCTCCGTGTTATTTCTTTTTGTTTCCCACGTTGAAGAAATCTCTGCGGGGAAGGAAATTTACGACTGCGGACGAAGCAGTAGACCAACTTAGGCGGCTTTTTTTCGTCCTTCCGCAAGAACAATTTCTCACATGTTTTGAAGGCTGGTTCAGTCGAATGCCTTATGCATTCGACTGAACCAGCCTTCAAAACATGTCAAGCATTGATGCCGCAGGGAATACTTTGAAAAGTTGTAAATAAACATTTGTAATATTTCTTTTATTTTCTATTTCACTAAAAATTGATGTATCGCCTTGGGTAGTTGACGTATGGATTAATCTCGAAATTAATTTCAGTATTACAGCTTTGACTACTCATGCGTGGCTTCACGGGACGGAATTGGATTTGGGTTGGAATTAGTTCAAGTTTTTGCCGTTACAATGGCGTGTGGAGGTTTTCGGGAAGTTTACGTGTAGTTCAGGGTGAGAGGGGCCCCAATTAATGCGACCCCCCAATTAGGAAAGTTCCTGCTATAAAAATTGAATTTCACAGTACAGTTTACACATACAAATCTTCAGGCTATGTCCCTTGCGGGGTAGGTAGAAAAAATTAAGCGCCAGTTATATCTATCATGGCACGCCACTCTTTTTTCCATCACAGTCATTCGTGCCTTAACGCCGGTGGGGTCGGGTCGGTCGGGTCTCATTCTGAAACTATGACGTACAAAGAGATAGCATATTTGAATAGAGCATAAACTAGAGCAATGGTAAGTGTTTAGAGGACTCCAACCAAGTACTTGCCATTTCCTTGAAAATGTACATCATAAAGAGATGACTAAGATTGAGACAGGGTTGAACCCTAGGGGAAATCAAGTAATCCACAGCGCGGCCACTTCATTGCGGAACCCTAATTCGATCCGTGGGTATTGTAACGGTGTTTCGTGTAATAGTGTAATTTAAGTTGGTATGTACTGGTGGAGAGAAAAGCCATGACTGGTATTTTATACTGATTTTGAAATTTCAGAAAATTTTAATGAGGCGAATTTAAGTATATTGGTACCATACACTTTTGTATAATAGGAAGAGATTGATTTTGTTACGGTTCAACTGTCATAATAATTTACAATTACATAAATAATGTAGTACATATACATCTGTAATATGTACACTAATAATTATAAATAAAAATTTAAGAAACCCACTGTGCGAATTTGACTCGTTGGCTGGAAAGCGTATGAGTCTTCTGGGGGTAGCCTACCCGAAACCAGAGGACTATAGACTCCTTCCTGTAAGCTGTATAGCGTCCTTGATGCAAAGCATCTTTAAGGAACAGGAAGGCGACTAAGGTAAGGGGTGAGCACAAAATATCCCTGTGGGTCGAAGTGCCGCTGGGGTTGTCCCTGGCCCCCTGTCATAAGATAAGATAAGGTAACTCACGACTTATAATTGTGGTGATTGCCTTACTTCTGGTCCTAAATATTTGAGCTCAAATTTGAACAATTTTATCGTGACCTAACAATTATACCTGAAATTTAATCGGACATCTAAAGTGTCAAAGTCCTTCCTTGTGAATTGTGTAAGATTTTACAATTTAGTACCAGAGAAATTAAAAGGGCTGAGTGACAAAAAATTTAAAAACGCTGTTAAGGGATGCATGGCAAGACTGTTGATATGAAAAACCAATAATAAAAAAATAAAAATAAAAAAACGTGCCATTGGCACTACAAACAAATAAATATGTTTGTAGTGCCAATGGCACGAAATTATTTTAATTTTTTTATTGTTTATTAATTAGTAATAATAAAGTTTATTTTTATTTTTTATTAATATACGGAGAAAAAGTATGATTATTATTATTGATTTATATTGCTCTTGATTTGTATTATTTTTTATTATAAGTTCTTAAATTGTTATATATAAACTGAATTGAAAAATTGATGAACAAAAGTGTACAAGCTGTACCAATTTGTTGAATAAACTATTTCATTTCATTCAGTGTATCAAGATACTCCAAGATCTTAGAACCACTGATCCAATTTCTATCTGACTTGGCTAAGAACACTCTCGAAAATAAAGGCGAAATGCCTTAAATGTTTAAACAGAAATTCCAAGCGCTAAAAATTGCAAAATAAATTTCACGCTATCGACAGATTAGACTTATTCCCCTGTCAGTACGCAACATGAGTCTATCCGAAATTGTTCAATGTGTAAAGACAGTGTCCGATCTGATGAGGGTCAACCCCGGGCCAATCTGAAAGGAATTCCAGTTAATATGCCCGTTATTCCAAATAGCGACCCCGTCGTGAACAGAATAACCCTCAATCTCACATGTGGGGTCTTCTAGCTATTGAATAGAATCCATTAACGTTTTTGTACAAATTACTTGTGTGTTATTTTGAACAAAAAAGGTAGTGGATACAGGAATGGTAGAAGAAATCGTTGGTTAAATGTAGTGTAATGTCGGGTACAAGCTGTTTGTGAGGTTTAGAGTTACGTACGGCTGAATTGTTATAACAATTGGCTCGCAATTTCTGGTATTGGTTACCTATTTGATATTTCCACGTAGAGTTTCAATGGTCGTTTGATAGTTTTTGCGGTTATAAGTACATAAACCAGGAGATCAGTAAGGCTTTTAAGAAGATTATCTGCCTGCGTCTTCATTATTATGTTCGCTTGCTTGCTTATCGTATGGTTAGTGGCCAACCTATTTGTCAAAGTGTTCAGGCCGCCCGTAGGCATCTGACATGGCTTAACGACTGCTGTCGAACGACAAAAACCGGGACCGACTGCTTAACGTGTTTTCCGAGGCACGGAGGAGCTCAGATGAAATATGCCACTAGCGGTCACCCATCCAGGTACCGATCGCGCCAACATCGCTTACCTGCACGATCACTTTCGGCTCGCAACTAGGCTACGAGCTCCTCAATTATTATGCTAAGAAATGTATTGTAATGTAATGTATAATATATCACTTAAAGCGATAAGGCCGCCTTCTGCACATTGTATTGTACCTCTCTTTATGTTGTATGTTTTGTTTTTGTCCCGGGTGTGCAATAAAGTATATTTGTATTAGTATAATGAATTAAAAAATATTTAATTATATATTAAAAAAAGTATAGAATTCTGTCAATACTAAAAAATATTTGGCTTAGAAGATCATTTTATATAAGAAATTTTACTCAAGAATTTTTGCTCCGAATTTCCTGTTAGGCAACTCTACTTTACTCGCTATGAAAATTGATAGAATATCTATGGATAAGTATAAAGTTTTTATGATTAAAATTCATTATTAATACAAGATGAGGAAAAGATCTCTTTGTGCTCAGCTTTTGTGAAGCGTTAATTTCGCATTTTGATTGTACCTACTGATGTCATACCTATTTCAGCTGGGAATGAAAATATTGTCTGCAGTTTGAGGGGAAAATCTGGGGAACTTTGATCTGTCATTTCTAGTCATTATTACTCACAGAATGATTGTAAATGTGAAGTGGTATTTCTATACTGACATTTCTTTTTAACATTAATTCTATTTTACTATTAAAAATACACATTGAAGTCCTTAACTAAGTAATAGAAGAGAACATATTCCTATATATATTTTAAGAGAAATTAAACATTAAAAAAACAGAGGTATTTTTCCTATTTGTTTTTTTTTGAGACTTCAGCCTATTATAGGACCAGCCTCCAGCCTTATAGACAAACACCAGTTCACAATCGCTACACTGGCACTGCTGCCCTGAGACAGCGCTCGATGTAGCTGAAGTATATTCCAAAAAAATAAATAGATCCTAACCGAAAAACTATTTATTAGATCTGTCTCGTCGAACAACTACCCGTAACAGTTTAGAATTGGCAGCATGTCGCACCTTTTATACAAATTTTTGCTGCTCAAATTTTTAATGAAACGAAGTTCCCTTTTATTACGGTTACAAACTGTTGAAACTACATGCGCTGTGTGACGTTGATTAAAATTAAAATCCAGCTATAACAGTATCAACGGCGCCGCAAAATACGATTTGCTTTTTAATTATCTCCAGCTCCGACGTGTCGCGTGAGTTAATAAGAGTTCGTTTAACAGACAAACATACAAAGGTACTAGAAACAAAAGATCGCTTATACGACATAAAAGTTCACCTCCCCTGCCCCCTTCTGTTGGACATTTGGCAGAACCCCGAAGGGTGTGGCTTCTCAAAGCCGTAGTTAAGCAAGTTTAGTTGAATTATACTCCTACAAAGGGCGTGTCACAAGCATACCCCTCGAGTAACAGAATTAGCTTTTGTGTTCCCCTCGGCCTTATTTCAAGATGTCAAGGTCGACTTTGGTATAAAAGACTGCGTTTCGAAAGATCATTTTGTATAACTTTGTGGAACAAATTAAGATTGCGCTGCGTAAGTTTTTTAACCGATAAATACTAATTAAGGCACTTATTCCATTTAGAACTGTAATTTGGCACAAGACAGCTTAAAAAGATAATTAATGATGACTGAAACATCTTAAATGTATTAAAAACTCATCCAGAGAGTATCGTACCTACGTATATTTTAGAGGGTGATGGGGTGGAGAGGTTCTAGAAATTTTAACAATTTTATCGAAATTTTATCTCGGAATTCGCAAAATTTAATGGCGTGTTGAAATTTATTTGTCCGTAATTTTTTTTTAAATCTCGTAAATTGTTTACATTAATGAATATATTTTTTACACCTATAAGTAGGCAACACTCAGTAGATGTTTTATCTTCTTTACAAAAC
Organism: Hofmannophila pseudospretella; assembly: GCA_947369225.1. Taxonomy (NCBI): domain Eukaryota; kingdom Metazoa; phylum Arthropoda; class Insecta; order Lepidoptera; family Oecophoridae; genus Hofmannophila; species Hofmannophila pseudospretella. The sequence continues at coordinate 4,336,972 of OX376328.1, read as the reverse complement.
GTTTTCTAGCGAAGAATTACAGTAGAAAAGCACCTAAATGAGTAAATCTACATTGTATACGTAGTTAGTATTATAGCTCCAGTGTTACACGAATGTTAGACAAGTAATAATTAGTACTTACTCTAATTAAAAAAGTTATTAATAATATTGTCGCAATAAGATTAATAAGTTTCAAACGTCCCTTTAAAAATAATAGACCGTAACTGACATCTAATATTTTTAATGAAACTTTTAATTTACAGAAGTGCTTTTGGACGTACGAAATTTTATTATGTTCCATATTTTAAGTACTTGCTTAGTCTCCACATTAATTATATATTTTTTAATTCACCGTAAAAAAGCAGGCGTTTAAAACCCTTTCACATCCCGCGTAATGAATCTTGCATTTTGGTCTCTTGAAATATAAAGGTATCATCAGCCCAGGATCCAAACTTCAAACATTTATTGCATTCATGGTACCTAGGTCATAGGTTGTTACATAAAGTTTCTGCTTGAACGTCGTTCAATGCTATCATTCTCTATATGCTACTCTCTACACCCAAGCTCTAGATAGAGATGACAACGAGACGTAAGGAAGAATGTCAAGAAAAAGAGTAAAGAGAGAGTAAAAAGAGTATTCATTCATTCATTCAATGTCGGTAAACACAAAGGTCTATTTTTAAGTTTATCGTCCCATATGCGCTTTGTTTTTCTTAAACACTCGAATTATTTAGACTAATCCAGATTAAGTAGGCAATTTAGACCTACATTATTATGTGCCCTATACAGCCTTCAAGGTTTTAACTGCAGAGTTATTAATAAACGTCAGGACTGTCTTATTCTCGTATTAAATTGAATTTATTTTCTATTTACTTTACCTTAAGGTGCCTTAAGCGGAGACTTTAATTAAGCGTTTGTATAAATCTGTAATTGAATTTAAGGTTCCCTTTTTCCTCTTAGTTTTAAGAAGTTTTAGCGTGTTTTATGTTTGTTGTATATACTATCAAGTTAAATAAACATTAAGGTAAATCTTTTACATAAAATTTAAGAATAGTTAAATTCCTTGTGAGTGCAACAATTTCCGTAAGAAACATTACACTTGTTGGTCGCCAAACTGTCAAATTTCATTTCACGCATTGGACTTTAGTCGCGATTTAATTTTCCGATTCGATTCGTTTCGAACGAATTTTTTGGTGAAAAATGTATGATCTTTTTGTTGAATTAAAAAGTATCAGTTACGTTTCTTTTACCTTGTTATACCTAACGGTCTGTAGCTGAGCTGGTAATAATAATAATAAATAAAATAAAAAGATTTATTCAGTAACAAAAAGGTACAAACATTTTTTTCTAATTGTGGAGGCCCTCTTTTAAGTGTGACAACACCTGTGTCAGAGGGCCACGCTCTTCCATACCTCTTTATTTGTGTACCTATTTACGAATATAATAATAATAATAACGTGTGTGTGTGTGAGAGAGAGTGTGTGTGTGTGTGTGTGTGTGTGTGAGGGTGTATGTGTGTGTGCAAGAGAGATGTATGGTGTTCTATGCCAAAATGAGTGAGAGATGTCAAATGAAAAACTGCGTTAAAAATATCTTGTGTAAACCACGTTTCATTTAAGGGAAAAAAGGGGAGAAATACTAGTATTTAAGGAGATTCTCGATCTCCTCATAGTTTAGTGTTTTTAGCCAATCAGAAAGACGTTTTTTACAGTCGTAGTATTTGATTAAATAAATGTCAAATTCTTTATTGATGATATTGTATAGATGTGCCGATTGTTTTGAAAACTGACGACTAGCAAAAGTGGTCCTTACTGCAGTTGTTTGGGCCACCATATGTTTCCTACGTTTTGTCAGTATAATAGGGTCAGGAATTAAGGATTTATGCTTTTTGAGCGTGGTATGTAATATGTAAAGTTGTCTAATAGAAAGCAGATCACAAAAACGATACAGCTGATACGTTGGAAATCTGTAGGGTTTGAAAAACATAACTTTTAAAAGAGCTCTCTGGGATCTTTCAATCTCCAGAAACTTAAAACAGGTGGTAGGATAACAGGAAATTAGAAGAAATGTAACTATTTGAGGTAAAATAGTCACGACAAGCTGTATTAGACGGCCTAAGTACGGACTTGAGTGTGGAGAGGCCACTTAGTAAGTTTTGAGACTTATCGTGAATTGCAAGATACGTCCTTAATGTTAAGCCTTTCTTAGGTCTCACATCACCTCTATCTAGCTATGGTATAAAAAGGAATAACATGCATTTTAATGAAGACTTAAAAAGTTAAGTTCCATTTTTCCAGAAAATCTCAGTTATTATCTAATAAGTAATTAACTTACTTTTGCACGCCATATTAATGAAAATCAGTTAGGTACGAGTAGAATAATTTCGTTCGAAACTGGAATGTTCAACGACACAAAGATGGCAATGGGCCTTTTTTTCATTCTCTAAGACCAATGGTTCCTTATTCAAATATTTCTTCTTTTCTATATTCTGCCAGCACAAGTTAACTTCAATAGATGTTAAATCTTTTTCACAATATTATGAGGATTCATTTCACGAAAAAAAAATATAGTGAAACTGGATTACGAGTGGTTACTTTTATCACTGGTTATTAGTGACGAAATAAATAGCATTATGCTGAAAAAAAAAACGTTTTATATTTATAATAGAAATAGAAAAACTTTACAGCACAATAGGTAAAGACAGAGCGTGGGCTTACAAAAAAATCTGTGCTACAACACAGATTTTTTAAAATTCTATTTCTATTATAAATATCCAAAGATTTAAATAAGTTTTTTCAGCATAATGCTATTGCTAAATCTATACAAAAACCTGTGCTACAACACAGATTGTTTTGTAACCCCACGCTCTGTTTTTACCTATCGTATTGTAAAGATTTTCTATTTATATTATAAATACCAAAAGTTTTGCAGGGACCTGCGTACACGTCTCGGGTATCCTCCTAACATCGTCGCTCCTTGTTTGTCCCAGTTGGATTTTATCGTACTTAAGTGAAAGCGTTATTGCGCTCCTAGACTAGACAACATAGGTTTTATTACAATTCAGTGTTATAAAAATAAACATTTCTGCGTAAAGTAAATAAAACTCTGAATATACTTGTTAAAGGAGGAATTTAGATTAGTATCTTTTGTTCGACCTAATACATATTGTTAAATCACCCATAAAAATAACTGGACAAAAGAAATCATTTACGACTTTACGAGTTTTTACTACGTGCTACGACGCTACGACGTAGCACAACGGCTACGCAGAGAATGAGGTTGTATATTGCTTATTCTGTCTATGTCGTATTGACAGCAACAAGGGGTAATATTGGAAAATCATGGTCTTATACAAGGTGTAACAAAAAAAACCTATATGTAGAGCCCAAAGGGGGTGTTCAGTATCCATAACTGAACAACTTTCACTATGGGACCAACTCTAAAATCGCAAAAAAAATCAGCTGTTCCATACAACATCTCAATACCAACACGACCGAAATGTATGAAACAGCTGAGTTTTTTCGCGATTTTAGAGTTGGCTCCATAGTGGAAGTTGTTTAGGTATGCATACTGAACGGAGGTTTTTGTTACACCCTATAAAGAGTGAAATAAATTATCTGTACCTAGGGGCGACTCTCTTTCGTTAAATAGACGAATTTTACCAAATATAACTTTATTGTGGTAAATCTACGAGAATATGTAGATATTTTATAATTTAATTTAAAACTATTTTTACAACTTAATCTTCAAAATTTGAGGTAAATTTATGTAAATTAACCATAAATCGATGTTTGCGACTATCGAACCTCTTGAACAACTATGTAGCCCAAGTGTTTTACACTTACCCACTTGAAATTTCTGGAGTTCAGCGTGGTTTGGCGCTTCTAAGTTAGTCTATAAATCTCGCCAAGTACGAGTAACAATGTCTTCTTATTTACTTTAGCAGTGTTCTGAATAAAATACAGCGTAGGACATGAGTGAAAATGCATTCGAATGTCGTAGAAAAGAATACTTTATTACCTAATTTGTATATCTGTGTATATTATTTTACCCACATGACATTTTCATAAAAATATGCAAATCATTTAAAAAGTTATTTACTATTTCTTCGTATTAAAACGGAATAATAAAAGAAATACATTATTTACAGTTCAAAAATTACCTAACCACCCAGCTATCACCTAGATGACCTGAAAGAGTTTACATTGAGCAATAAGGCCGCCTTTGTACACTTAATCTGTTTCCTTTCCTATGTTTTCTTGTGTGGAACTAGAATTAATTATATCTATTTGGAAAAAGAGAGTCGGCAAATATAAAATTGACGTTATTTTGTATTTACTTGTACATGGTTTCAATCTACAAAATTTATCTAATCTTATGATAAGAGGGCCGGGAATAACCTCAGCGGCACTTCGACCCTTGGGGATCTTTTGTGCCTACCCAATTTTACACACTGGTCATATCAGTGTGTAGGTTTCCTCACGATGTTTTCCTTCACCGTTAGAGCAGTCGGTAAATGTACGTAAGTCTTCGAAAAATACGAAAAACTAATTGGTACATGGCACTGCAAGGTTTCGGACCCGAACTTGCCGCATGGGAGTCCGGTGTCCTAGCCACTGTGCCACCGACGCTCTTTGCGGAGTTATATCATAGAATAAAATATATCGGTGAATAGTGATAAAATTATATAAATCGAAATTGAGATCGCCTCAAGGCCATCCACGCGTTAGCTTTCTTTCTTTCTTTCGAATCACGATCATAAATAAATCAAAAAAGACGTTACGTACGTCTTCGAAAAATACGAAAAACTAATTGGTACATGGCACTGCAAGGTTTCGAACCCGGACCTGGGAGCATGGGAGTCCGGTGTCCTAGACACAAGGCTACCGACGCTCTTTATCTACAAAATTAATTGTTGGATGTTTATTGTCATACTACTATTATGTCACATTTACACTACTTCGGCTGCCAAATTCATGCACCACACTGTCCATGTATAGCGGCCGTACTAGTGTAAACAACAATCAGATATGTTGATGCGTATTAAGTAATCATATATGGTAAAATAATGTCAAATATGTCAAGAAACATGTCAACAAAATTCTAGAGTTAGTTGACTGAATGATATCGCAAATCAACGCAACAAGATCGCCTCTGGCAAGTGAAAATAGCAGAAAATCCAATGTCCAATTACTTCCCACTATAGTCCTTTTCACATTGTAAGGCACGTCGAATTGTTATGAAAACTTTAATAAAATACGGATTCTCGGAATCGGAAAGTTAGAAGTCTTCCGATCAGTATCAGCTGAGAGTACACAGAAGTGGACTTCCGACTTTCATCAGTGAGAATATGTATTTTATTAAGGTTTTTATAAAAGTTCGACGTGTCTTCCAATGTAAAAAAAAGACTGTAACAGTGTGGGAGGTAACAGTAATAATGTTATGTTCAATCAGTAAGTCGTGGGCGAGAAGCTTCAAACACAAAACCAGAAGGGCATCTCGCTACAGAGGCCTACACACACTATTATAGCAAGCCGCACCGTCGCTTACGCGTACATATAGATAGGGCACGGGACTTGTACTCGGGCACAATCTGCATTAAGGAATGGGACGTCGTCGTGGGGAGTAGTGATTGGTTACGTTCAAAATTTTCGGAGGCATAAGTATCGGCACTTAAATATGTAGTTGTATCTGGCACGTAGAATACGCTGCCACATCTGTGTCGAAACACTGATGCGATCTTGCGATACCCTATGTCGATACAAATGTGCCTGGTATATTTTAAATGTACATTACATTTACATTAATTTACTGGGATCTTCTTTATCGATCCATCAGAAGTGATCACTGTACATGACTTTTTTTTTTATTGCATCAATCAACTTACATGGACATCCTGAAAAGGATATAAAATTCGTTTGTCGATATCTCAACTAACATAGATATTAGTGAAAATGTTAGTACACTGGAGAGATGCTCTTACCCTTTTTAGCAAAACAGTCCTTAATAAATAGCCAGGACCTGCTTGTATGGCGCTACAGAACAGTTACGTCACAATTCTTTATTGACGTTTCTTTCTATCGTTTGATTTCTGTACCTTATCTTATAACAATAAGCCTTCTTCGAGTCTAGAGCCCAAAAAAATATTGATTTCTGATTGCCTGCAGCTATTTTATTTTTCAACGATTTTCAATTCTGTTTTCACATTTGACCATCAAGTTATATCCTTTTCTTAATTTCTATGAAATGCATTTAATATTTGATACTTACTAAAATACCATATCGTATGAGTACCTCGCATGGAAAATGCTGGTTAATACCAAGTTTCTGTTCTGTATTTATTTATTTTGTACTTCGAAACAATAATTTCTCTAGTACCTCTGCCTACGTGACATGCTAACTAACTAATAATTAGACAAAGTTTTATCTGAGTTTGATCACAATGTTGTATTATATTAGAAAGGTTCTTATCTGTAACTTTTATTAAGATAAAAAAATAAAATACAACCTTTAAGAACAGATATAATACATGGACTCACGCCTATTTCCCGCCGGGGTAGGCAGGATTAAAGAGTTCCTGCAACAATCCTAATAAACCGTTCTCTTTTCTTCCACATTCATTAATCGCTTCATACGCGCTTTTTGTTTAGTAGACCTTAAAAATTATATAAAATAATCCTATTTCTATTATATATCACCATTATTAGTATATACTAATAATGGTATTCATATTTCAGGGTATAAAAATACCCTCAACTTGCTTGCAGCGCAACTTATTATAAATAACTCACGCAAATATGGAAAAAATAATGTCGGTGAAATAAAAAAAAATGTGTTACGTGTCTTGATGCATACAAAAAAATACTACAAAAGTAAAAACTTTTTACATTTAGTTATGGAGAAAAATATCTTACTTTCTTACTCCGCTGCGACCCGAAGTGAATCTTGGCCTCCGATAACAAAGAGCGCCATCGCTCTCTCTCTGCACAGTAAAAAAAATTAAAATAAAATTCATCTGAAATCAGTTTTCATACAAAACTGTATGGAGAAAAAATAAAAGTGTCCCGTTTCATATCAAACGAAAAAGAAATATGCTTTAGAAATGAAAATTATAAACTATATCTCAATAGAAACTAAACTAAACGAAACTTCACCGGCATTCTTTTTCCATACTTGCTCTGTGGTGTGCTTTGATGAAGGACTGATGTCTTATCCTATAAAATATCCTACTGTATCTAAATAGATGACGAAGAGTCAAAGATCCTTTTACGAATTTCAAAATTACATTCCATTTGGGATACCTTTTCTTTCAAGAACAAATATCTAATGGCATCCTGTGTATAACCTTTTAGTGCCAACCATATAACACTTGTTAGATTACATGTGTTACTCAAATTGTTAACATTTAATTGTACCCCCTTTCTTCAAAATCCTCCTAAACGGGCACGACCCTATACGATTTTATAAAGAAAACAGTTAAGCAAACGCCGTTACCCATATAGACATCTCAGTTCACTGTAATATAATTAGAGTGTTTTCAATGCAGTGCTATCCTTGAGTACTTAGGTGTAGTGCCTTATGATACTGTTTTGCGGGAGAAATAGGTAAAAGGGTGCACTGAAAAAAGAACTTGTTTCAGTATGAGCATATAAAGTCGGCTTGTTAACTTCAACAAAGAAATTGTTCACTTCAACCTTAGTCGTATCTATCAAGTTTTTTTTTTTTTATGTATAACTAAACCCGCATTTGACCTCGATCTCGCCTGATGGTAAGCGACGATGAGGTCGACGATGGAGCATGCGGGTCCAGTAAATGCCTATTCACTCTGGCCTTGAAGATTCCAAGGTTGTAGGTTTCGGGAAATACAGACGCCGGCAGGCTGTTCCATTCCTTAGCCGTTCGCATAATGAACGAAGAAGCAAATCAAGTAATTTGTTCAAATGAATAAAGTTACTTTATATACTCTAAATCAAAAAACAAGCTATTTTTTCAATGTGGTATCTCCCAAGGTGATTCTGCACATCAAGAACTATATACACCTTTGATGTATCCATTTAAGAGCTATAAGAAAACATGGTATTGAAAAACTCATTCTTGTTTAATGGCAGGTTTGGTTTTGAACTTTTAATATTCTTCTTCCTGTTATCAGGTCAGGATCATTATGGTGGATATTCATAGTCTATGCCCCAAAAGTAGATAAATAAAGTGATTTATCATGATTTGAAAGTGATGATAACTTTTATAGCACTATACTGTGTAGTCATGGAATCTTTGCATTGCTGCTATGCCGCTGAACTAGACCCTGCACATCAGGATGGATTATTTGGTATATGACAGATTCTGGAAAAGACAGATTATTTTTATGGCAGACTCGCGAAAGGACTGAAGAAGTTCAGTGGATCTACCTTATATGACTGGCATACCACAGGGGGTACGCGTAGCACACTTTGAGAAACCCTGACTTAACATTAGTGACGGTCTCCGAATCTCCCAAGCATCTCCCGAGAGGCTCATCCATTGTTCACCTCACAGCATAGTTTATTTAAAGCCATTTAAACCCCAAATTTAGAGACTTTAACAATGACGTGTTATGGTAATAATGACTTTGTATAATGCACGTTGGTCTGTGGTCCTCAGAGTGAAATTAAACAATGTTACATAGGACAAAGAGACTGGAGAACCCTATAGTTGAGCCTCCCTTTGTTAAGCCTGTAGGTGGTGTTTCTTTTGTGAATGGTACAAGTTATAAGAAGACATTACTACTTATATTGCTTGATACTTCCCTGATTTTTTTTAGTTTAAGGAGAAAAGACAAGCAAACGGACTGTCTGATGGTAAGTGTTCTCCATCGACGAGGGATTTCGATGCGCTGCTAACTTTAAGGATGGAGTGCCTCATGTGTCGGTAATTACGCTGACCTCTTACCCTTCAAACCGAAATACAGCAATGCAAGCATTGATGCTTTGTGGCTGAAATAGGAAAAATTTGGTAGCACTCTAGGCTCTCCGCACTGAGTTATACCTACCACAAATCTTGATAAATTGATCTTTCTCGTGATCCTACTAGATATGGACAATACTCATTGGTTTATGGCGACAGACTCCCATACCGAAGAAGTTCTAAGCTTAAAGCGATAAGGCCGCCTTTCTGCACATTGTATTGTACCTCTCTTTATGTTGTATGTTTTGTTTATGTCCCGGGTGTGCAATAAAGTATATTTGTATTTGTATTCTACGTCGGTAGTGTACGCGGCTAGGAAGACAGACTCCCATATCAACATACGCGTCTGGTTACGCACGCATCCAAACACCCCATGTACCAATGAGTATTTCTGTTTTTTCAAAACTTAAATCGCGTACATGTACTAAGAGAAATTGTCAAAAACATCGATAAGCATGCTAAAGGAAATTAAAAGGTTTCCAATGAATGTGAAATCTTAGATAACTTGATTAGACTTAAATAATACGAGTATACTGCTTCACCGAAACCGGTCGTAATTAATAAAATACAATTAATACCCGTGAAACAGTATATTATTTAAGTCTAATTATGTACTACAAGTTTCACCAAGTACCAACAACCGCAAGTATTAACCATTCTTAGATAACTGTACTCGCACTGTAGATCACCTCTCAAAGGGGAGTCCAATTTTCAAGGCACAATTATAAAATCCATGTTGAAATTCACAGTTGTTTTTCAATTGCGCCACACCCCAGCCTCCAGCGAGACAGGCAGGAAGTAGTGTCACTTTAAAACAACCATACAAGACAAGACCGCTTTTGTGTGTAACAATGATATGCCCGCAGAAGTCCTTGTGTGAAGTAACCCTTATATAGTACCGAAGTATTTCTAAAATAGATACCAATTTTACTAAGCAGTTTTATAATGTCTGCCTTCTTTTTTTTCATCTAACAGCAACTTTACTCCTTATCGGTCGGCATCGAGGGGGTTTTGGTGAGCAAAAATCTCTCTCCCCAGGAGGCTGGGTATCTTTGGAAGATTTCCCCCCGTTACCAAAAAAAAGGTATCTACTCGTATATAAAAGCGACGTTACTCGACGCACTCCTCAACGATGGCTGAACGGTTTTGCTCCAAATTGCACAAGCATTATAGATGGGAAAATTTCCGAAAAATATAGTTTTAATTTTGAAAAAGCATTTTCACCTATAGTAACTTATCCACTTAGAGTTCACAACTTGGCTACGAGCCTCTCAAGATATTAATTTTCAAGAATTTAGATTACAGCTCATGCGTAGTTGTACCATAAACACTTAAAGTAACTAACTCAAAGATTCATCCAAAGTTTCGAGCTCCAAGAAGTTTAATCTTTGATAATAACATATAAGTATTGGAAAAGTCAGAAAATGGTACATAATCTTAGCAGAAATTTCTTAAAGAAAACTATTGTACAGCATTCGTGGAAGTAGTGATTGGCTGAAACTACGACTAAAAGTGCTAGTTCGTACAAAATAAATGAAGTTTTTTTTATTGTATAAGGAGAGCAGACGAGCAAACGGGCCACCTGATGGTAAATGTCAGTGGGTACCTCACTATGAAGCTATTAGAGGGTTTTCGTTGGGCTGATATACTATGAGGAATTACATGGAGTTCCCCATTTGCAGGTAAATACCCTTCAAACCGGAACAACAGAACACATTTACCATCAGAAGGCCCGTTTGCTCGTCTGCTCTCATTATTTTTTTTATTTTAAATATGCAAGAATAAGCAGACATAGTTATAAAGGTGGTAACACATCTATACAGAGTCATACCACTTTCATAATGAAACCAATGGTCACTTATCTAGTTTTAGCCGAACTTTAATCTTTCTTTTTCTATACAAAAACAAATATACTTTATTGCACACCCGGGACAAAAACAAAACATACAACATAAAGAGAGATACAATACAATGTGCAGAAGGCGGCCCTATCGCTTTAAGCGATATCTTCCAGGCAGCCTTCACCTTCTTAGGTCTCTATAGGTATGATATCTTCATTTTAGCCTTGGACAAAATAAAAAGTTAAAAACACAACAGTTCAAGTGTAAAACTAAGAAAACTCCAGGACGTGATTTGCCAAACTTTTTCGTTGAGGGCCATTATGGTGTTAAAGCTTTAGCGGTCACTTTCTCACTGATTATGATTACGTAAAGCAGTCAGCCTGGTGGTACCACATTTTAACCTATTTATACCGCAAAGCAGCAATGCTTGCATTGCTGTGTTTCGGTTTGAAGGGTAAGAGAGCCAGCGTAATTATCGGCACATGGAGAACTATATCTAAGTCCTCAAGGTTAGCACAAGCAGCGAAAAACCCTCTAATAATATAGTGAGGCAAGATCTCTATGGGCGATGACGGTGAACACTCACCATCAGGTGCCGGTTTGCTTATCCTGATAAGTACAATAAAAAAGTTCGTGTTATAAAATAGATCTATTAAGTTCATACATAATTATTTTTGGTTAAATGGTGCAATATTTATAAAATGGTTAGAATTAATTAAGTCAGTTCAGGGAACCCCTTCCCACCTTCCCTGAAATCTGAATATAATTTTGACTTTAATATTTTCTTCATATTATGGTTGACTTGGTCAAGTGTTTAGCGAAGTGGGTAAGTACAGTGAGTTAGGACAGTAGCAACTACAGTGGCGAATATGGTACTCGCCACTGTCCAACGCTTTACAGCACTGTCCTAACTCACTGTACTTATTCACTTCGCTAAACACATGACCAGGTGTAAACCACCCATTACTTCCTGCAAAGGTCCGCGTATTTATATCCTGACCAGAAAAATAACAACCCTAGCCATATTGGGAATTAAATTCAAACTATATTTTTTTCCCAGCAAAGTCAGTAAAAATACCAATGACGCCTTATTGACAGGGTTTTTTTCCTGATCACGGTATAACTTTGGGAAACCATGTCTGGAAAATAATTAGACCTTCGCTTCCGGTAAAGCAAAAATTGGAGGTGCCAAAGAGAAGCAATCTCACTCCTGGGCCAGTTTTTGCAAGCTCTCTGAGAGGCGTGTATCTCCAAGGAATTCTTTTCAAAGTTCCACTTTATTACTCCAGTGCTTATGAACAAAAATTACGTTTTTTCTTTGCTCTTGTGCGTGTTTTAATCTGTATGGTATGAATAGAATACAGAGTGTCAGCGAAAAAATATGTATGTATGTAAACGTCAACCAGGAGGAATCACATCCACCCGAACGACGTCGATCGATGTCATCGTCGATTGAGATCTATCTCGTATCTACTTTTTTCAGAAGGCTTATAGATTTCTTTTTTTATATTGTTACAGTTTCATAAATAAATTTAAACTTTTTTAACAAATACGCAATAACTCTGTAAATTAAAGCTGTCAATTTACCTTCACAATTATAGGAACCATTTGTTAATAATTGATACCAGAGCAAGAAGGCTTGCTTTTTATAGCAAAAATCCGGATTTTGTAGTTTTATACAACCAGGAAGAAACTAGGTTACACGAGTATCTACTTTATTATCTTTCAAAACTATGTGGGCGACGACATCGGTGGGAAGTATAAAAAATATGTTTTCTTTGAAATTATCTTCAGATTAAAGAAAAATATAATATTACATTCATAATAATTATTTGTGTGTATGTATGAGACATTTTTTTAATTATTATGTTAGAATTGGACGACAGTTCCACTTTCACCCACCAGCTATCCCCTCTAGGATGGAAATTTAGGGCCAATTGCATGTAGCTTCTTAATTGGAGGTAGGTATAGATATCTTAAAAAGCTTCAAGCTAGTTATGAATAATTATTATAATTATTGCGGGAAAAATGACCCGCCATCCACCCTCGGATACGATGAATTACGAGCGATTGGTGAAATTACTCAGTGTAAAGTTCTTATAACCAAATACAGAAGGATTTACAATCGCAAAGGATGACAAATCCGACCTCCCGATTGTCACATCCTTATGTGACAATATGTCATACTTTGCAATTGTAAATCCTTCTGGATTTGATTGTCGTTGGGGAGTGCAAATCCGAGAGTGAGTGGCGGGGTTGGGGGGTCCTTCTTCTTCCAATAATTAATTTAGGTATAGGTTTTTGCAAAGTATATAACACATGCTACTCCTTTGAATAACTTTAAATTACAGGTAATTATTTTGCTATAATTAGAACCGTCATCTATATCATTATAGTAAGTTCATTTCTCCAAAACGCATGTTCAAGTCTATCTCTAGACTTTGTATGCATCCATCGATGGTGCATCCAGACATGAGACATCTTCTACTTGCTTCATAATTTCTACATAATCTATACCAATTGTTAGTCTATCACCAGTTTGTTTTATACATTAGGTACCTATATTCTTCATTAACCAGTGCACCTAGGGTATAATGACTGTGATAAGAGTGATCCACCATAACGGTCCTGTTCTTGCTTGCTTGCGCCGCACAGTCCTTACCCTAACCTTTGAGCCATTTAAATTTAAAATTTAACGTATTAACCTAACGTACCAAAGCCTTTAAACTGAGATTTTTTTTTAAAAACAACCTAATATTAAGGTGTAAACTCAAAACATCTTCTAAAATGGCTTCATCGTTCTTCCCGTGGACACTTCATATATTTATTACGCCTTTAGCGGATCGAAATCTAGGAAACCGAAAAATAGATTTCTATTGTTTCGGTCTGTTTCCGTTTTAAAATCGCTGCAGTGTTCTTAAGGCATAAAGGCCTTAGAGTTCCGTCACCAGGTCATAAAAGATTTCAGATGTTTAATGAAAATTAGCCTCGTATGTTAATCCAGAACCATTTACAAGCATATGACTCGGCGCATAGTAATTAACTTAAGGGGTTCACAAAAAGTGGATTCCAGCAACAACAGAATACAATGGTGCTCTCTATATAAAATACTGGTGGGTGAGAATTGTTATTTATAAAAAACTTTCTCGGTTTAAGTACAACAAAAACAAAATGTACAGGCGACCGTGCGGGAAGGGAATTGGTTCAACTTCAAATTCCCAATTCATGAGTAAATGAAAGTACTTTTGTATTTATCAAATAATTTCAGTGTACATTACTCGTTTAAGGGTCTACTCATGTAAGTAATCCAATAATCGAACGGCAGTGAACACCAAGGTGAACGAATCGATTTTACGACGATCAGTCGCTTACAAATTCATTCTTCAGCCTCTGTTCTAATTATACACAGTTCTTTTACTGAAAAAGTGGGTGGATTTATTCAGGTCAGTTGGTAAACAAATCGGAAATCGAAGGCATTAAGTAAACATAAGGTAGAGTTTGATAGGACAATTCGTTTGGATCTCTGAAATGTCTTAAATTTTATTAAAATTGTTATCGTCTCTGAAGAAATAAAAATAATAATATTAAATAAATAAAATTACAAATCCGACCTTATAAGGATCACATACATCCTTGAAAATTTAGGGAAATTGAGGGAATGTCCTTAGGAGGTCGGATTTGTCAACCTTTGCAATTGTAAATTCTTCTGGATTTGGTTATAATTCGCGAACGCGAATCCGAGGGTGAGCGGCGGCGGTCCTTTTTCCCCCAATACTTTTTTAATAATTAATAATGGATTTCCGCAAAGTAACCGCTAATTCCATCAACTATTAGTTTTTGTCTAGTCTTCTTCTATTCAGTACTTTCAGGAGGCAGTAGCTTATTTCTCTATTAAGGATAATATATTTTTATCTACTACAATTAATACCTACCAGTTATGCTATATCGGGACGAAAAACTTTATAATTGGCTATAGTGCCTCAGAAACAGTTCATTATTTCCGTAAGCTAAAACATATTTTAATTAAGGAAAACTCCACGTTTAAAATTAAATCTTAGAAATTATTTTGCAGCACATTTCATAATAAAATATAGGACAAAACTTTCCTTCGCACCTCCATGAGAGCTGGGAATATTTTTCTCACTTAATTATTTTTTCGCCTACAAGAATATTGCGGAATTAAAACAAACTCGCCGGCGGCATGTTTCTACGTGCCGACAAAAAGTTGAACTTTTTTTAATATTTTAATATTTTTAGAACGTGTTGTGCGCCCTTAACGTTAGTGACGTAGATGTATAATTTTCAAGAAATGACACAATTTATTTACCGTATAAAGGAAAGCAGACGAATAAAGTGACCATCTGATTGTAAGGGGTCACCGTCGCCCATAGATATCTCACATCACTATAATGTTAATAGAGAGTTTTCGATACGCTACTAACCTTGAGAACTTTGAGAAAGATGGAGTGATCATGTACCAGTATACTTTATTCTGTTTTGATAACAAGTCAAAAATGACGGGAATATTTATTTATAGTGTACCTTTAATTTGTATCTTTCCTCTATTTGTGTGTAACAATAAAGTGTATCTAATATGATTATTATGCTAACATAATAATTATTAATCTAATTAATTAAGAAAAAAAACCTTAAAGTTGAGTATTAACCTTAGTTTAGGCGATGATGTGGTGGTCTAAAACCCGCATACTCTATATTCGACCTCATTACGGTGAAATTGATGTCAAACGCGGGTTTGTTGTCAATAAAGAAAAAGTAGATAATTATCTAACCAACGAATAATTACGAATTGGTTTTGAAAAACTTACATTAATAACAGTATACTCCATACTAAATTAGCCTACTTCTGTATTGCGGGAGCTATAAAAGTTTGAGGTAAAAAAAATTGTACGCCAAGTTAGATATTATGGAAGCGGATCAGCGAGCAAGTTAGTTGTACATTTTTTATGTATTAATTAAAGTAATTTACATGCTATAAAAATGTATACTAGGGGTATTACTTAGTATGACAGAAATGTAGTATTTATTAATGAATAAACACTGTAGTGCCATGTTGGGAGCCAATATTTGTGTTGGCGCTCAACGTGGGTCTATTTAATTAAACTAACAGAAGACACTTCTTTTCCACTTCTTTCCTCGGTCCCAACCAATTCTCCGAGTACAGAGTGTTGGAAATTAAATTAGAATAAACAAATTAGTTGGCCTCATTCGCTTCGACTTCCAGAATTAGGCGTATTTGGGGGATTAAATGACGTCCCAATGTTAATAATTTCGGATTTAAGCCCGGAAAGACCGGAAAAATAATGTTATTAGGCCGTTCGTACGCGGGGCACTCTTTTTAATTAGTTGATTAACATACGACATAATTTCGGTGGAGTTGCGTACGTATGCATTATACCGTCCGCACTTCACATACTCGTGAAATTTGGAATTTTTAATTAAATAAGTTTTTTGGTAACGAATCAAAAATGGAGATCGTTTAAGTGAACTCTCTGGGACCATTAAATGCTGCAAATTCTACGGTAACTGGATTGCGTTTCTGACAATCAATGTAGGCGTTTTATTGGATCGAGGATTTAACCCCCGCCCTATCGAAGGATTATCTTAGAATTTGTTTGCAGTGGTTATCAGAAAAATAAGCTTACGTGATAAAAACAATATTTAATAAACTATACACCAGAGAAAATAAAAATAAGATGCCTAACTACTTAAAACCACAGTACAGTCGGTGAGGGTTCAGGTATCAGGTAAAATTGGTCTCTGTCTACAAAGACACCCTTAAGCAGTATCTGAAAAAGTGCAACATCAACTTCGACTCATGGCAGGACAGTGCCTTAAACAAGTGAAAAAGGCACGACCTGACGAAGAAAGCTGCAAAATCTTTCGAGACGAGGAGGGTGGAAGCTGAAGCAGAGAAAAGGCGTAAGGGGAATGAGAAAGAGGTAAACCCGGCCTTAAGAGATAGGCTGCCAACGGTAACTAAATGCAGCAAATGCGGTCGCGAGTGCAACTCCAGAATCGGGTTGTTGAGCCACTCCAAGACGTACCATAGACAACAACAATATATCTACGATTAGCAGAAGTCATCTTCGCAACGAGGGACTGCCACGACAATGTGGACGATGACTACATTCGCGTATCGCTCAATCAATAAAAAAAAACAAAAAAAAAACGATAAACATAGTCATAAACATTTGAGCTCAAACTCGAACCACCTAGCTGTTACCTTCCCAGAGATCTCATCTTACTGCAACATCCCAAGATACTCCAAGATCTTAGAACAACTGATCCAATTTTCATCTGACATGACTAAGAACATTCAGCATATTAGACCTGCGGCGCCTGAAGACGGGGGAGTAACTTAGATAACTTGCGTGAGTTTTTAGAAAAGGCTTGCCTTGTAAACTCACGCACTGTAATTATAAAGTTTCTTGAGAATTTTATTAAAATGTAAGGAACCATAGAGCGTCGGTGGCGTCGTGGCTAGGTCGTCGGACTCCCATGCGGGAGATCCGAGTTCGAAACCAGGCAATGCCATGTACCAATTAGTTTTTCGGTTTTTTCGAAAGACTTACGTACATTTACCGACTGCTCTGACGGTGAAGGAAAACATCGTGAGGAAACCTGCACATTGAGATAACAAGTGTGTGAAATGGGGAAGGCAATGGCAAACTACTCCATTAAATCTGCCACGAGAGTCGTTCTATGTAATTAATTCCTTAGAATGATTACGACCCTCAGCAATGAGGAATACGACTTAGAAGAAGAAGTAAGGAACCATGTTGTATACCACTACCGTATCCAAGGTCAGAGATTACCCATCTCTCACTTTGCAGATAGTGATGTACACTTTTTAACCCCCGACCGATTGAGGGAGGGCGTGTTGTAAGTTTGACACGTTTGTCAGTCTGTCTGTTTGTGTGTTTGTCTGTGGCATCATAAATTAACAACGGATGATCAGATATGGACCCGGTTTTTAAAATTTAATAGTATTTTGTCGAGAGTGTTCTTAGTTAGGTCTAATAAAAATTGGATCAGTGGTTTCCAAGATCTTGGAGTATCTTTGATGTCAGAGGGGATCTTTGGAACGGTAATAGCTAGATGGTTCGAATTTGAACTCAAATATTCAGGTTAATATGCTGGGGTTTTCTCGAACTAAAGTCGTAGGGAATCCTGAGACAAATCAAGAGATTTTTTTAAAGGTGGGTGTTAAATAAGTAACTAGGAATTTTATGTTAGTCATGGCGAGGCCGAAGGCAGAGTTCCGCGTAGGGCGAAGCCCGGAGCGGCCCCCCGCCTTCAGGCGCCGCAGGTCTAATATGCTGAATGTTCTTAGTCATGTCAGATGAAAATTGGATCAGTTGTTCTAAGATCTTTGAGTATCTTGGGATGTTGGAGTATGATGGGATCTCTGGGAAGGTAACAGCTAGGTGGTTCGAGTTTGAGCTAAATGGTGTGCTCAATATTGTGACCTTTCCACATCTGAAACCTTGAGGATCTAATGAAGACCAGGGAAAGGTAAGGGGATCTCCACAAAAGCACGTTACGGGTTTCTTAAATTTTTAATTTAGAGATATTCTAAAATAACTCTAAATTAAAAATTTGCCTTCAATAGACTTGTGTAGTCGAATTCAAACGTTATATCGACAAAAACAAATTCTACGTATCGCTGAACAAAGGGAACCTAAGTATTTTCTTAAATCCAGATTATTTACTACTGAATTTCCTGATACCACATACGTTGAACGCTCGCTATTACGAAACTTTTTTTTATGCAACTGAAACCAGCATTGGATATGAAAATCAGTGTATTCCTCGCAATTGAATTGCGCATGTGGAGTTTCTATGGAGATAATATTCCCGAGTGCCTCAACTCAAACCAAGTTCAGTTAAGTTCGGAATCTCGTCGAGTGCAGACGTGTCCTATCTGAAGGCTTAGTTGAGAAGTTACGAAGTTTCCTCTGACAGTTTAGTTTTTAGAAATTTGAAAATTGAACGCTGTTGTGTTTCCTAAGGGACTTTTGGTGGTATCGGTTTATTTTTGGCTGACGTCGGGGTGTTTTGAGAGGTGAGTAATGTTTTGTATTATATTTTATTTATTTATCTGTAAATATTGACAAAAAATTATAAAGAATTAAAATAAGCATGGAATAATCTATAGGTATATTAGTTTAGGGCTATGTTTGATATTAATCAGAAGCATATCTATTCTCTCTAAACTCTTACTCGTGTTTAGTTATTTTTAAGTAGAGTCAAGTAGGAGAAATGCGAGGGCCATAACTAAAATTACATTTCTACACCATACCACTACATACTCTTTAACAGGATTTTACTCTTTCAGGATTGGTATTTATTGTATGTATTAAGCATATATTAGACTATTGTTCCAAGTAATTACATATAACAAAATCACTACGTCAACTAGACTAAACCATTGCGTTAAATATTATTTTAAATTACGTTACGTTTACGTTAAATATTATTGCGTTATTTCTTAGCAGTGTCGATAGACTCAAATATGGGTTAAAACTAAAAAAATACGCAATATTAAGTGCTTTATCTTGTTTCTTTTGTTATTCATTTGTTCGTCGGTGATTGAACATGATGAACTGATGATGAACACCTTCGATATGATTTCCTCGTTGTTCAAAGAGTACATCATAAAACATCAGACATGGCAGCACTAGTTTTCTCAAAGACAAAGTCAGCAACACACATTATCACTTATACCCCACTATTGCAATTACCCCACTATTGCAATTACCCCACTTGACCCTAAGTGTTAAATAAACTGAATTGTAATTATTCATACTAAACTTCAATTACGTTACTACTAGGTACCTATACGTTGTGCCTAAACGTACATATTAATTTTGGTGTTAATTTTTTTTAAACCCATCGTATTTTTTTAAACGCATTTACAAGAGTTTATTTCCTTTTGGCCACTAAGCATACAATAAGCAAGCAAGCACGCCATTAAAAACCCTGGGGAGATGATTCTGAATTTGACCACGGCGACGAACCTGTTACTACCACCGTGCTTTACCACCAAGATTCATAGGTTTAGGGTCTGGTTCGACATGCTTAACAGCGTAGCCAAAAAATTCTTTTAGGATGTGTTTGAACACAATTGGATGAATTCATCCAATTTTTTTCAATTTCATATACTCAAAATAAAGATTCTAGTCCAAGAAAACGCCAAATTTTGGATATTTTATGGCCCTGGACATGCTTTCTTGATATCTAGAGTCCATTAAGTCGATCTCGCCGCCTGTGTTGGGGTAAAATCTACGTATATACGAGTAGCAACAAAAATACATAGAATGCGGTTAACTCACTTGATAGACAGTAGCGGTTAAGAATTGTATTCTGTTCCATCCTAACAGAAACAAAATTGCCGAATGAATTGTGGCTGATGGATGGAACTCATGGGGACGTGATTAATGAAGGCCCAGAGGAACGTGAGCTGACTGCTAGTAAAACTGGAAGATGACCATGCTTTGCCGGAGAAAAGTAGATCCATACTTTTACAAATTAGCGCACTGCGGCGATTTTGAACCGGAACAGTACTAAACTCATAGAAATGTTTTATTCGGTTTCTAGATATCTATGGGTTCGGTACAGTGTGCTAAAGGCGTATGTGAAATAATCTCTTTCTCTTCTCGGATGACGCATAAACAAGAGATCTACATTATGCCTTGTGATTTAAAGAGATCGTGTATTTTATTTAGGCCGTCTTGCGCCATCCGTTAACTCTCTAATTAATACTCTTCTAAGTCGTATTCCTCATTGCTGAGTGTAATGTTCATTCTAAGGAATTAATCACATAGAATGGACTCTCTTGGCTGATTTAATGGGTGGTTTGTCATTGCCTTCCCCATTTCACACACTGGTTATCTCAGTGTGCAGGTTTAATCACGATGTTTTTCTTTACCGTCAGAGAAGTCAGTAAATGTACGTAAGTCTTCGATAAAACCGAAAAACTTATTGGTGGTTCACCATGACATTGCATGGTTTCGAACTCGGATCTCCCGTATGGGAGTCCGACGTTCTAGCCACGACGCCACCGACACTCCGGATTAATACTATCCCGAGGTTAATTTAGTATGAAAAGCATAAGCAATACGCAATTTAATACAGGCTCAAATGTTGGCGAAAAAAAACACCGTCAATGATGGACTGTGCCGTCTGATAAGTATGGTGACATACCATTACCATTCCACAACATTAAATTCTCATGACATGTAATAAAATAGATGTTTGTTCTCGTTACAAAAACAGTTTTATTACAAAAACCGTTTTTGTAACGAGAACAAACACCATTCTGAGCCTGCATCTAAATTTAAATTTAAAAATATAGGGCGGAGGCAGCTGGGCTGCATTTAATTTTCAGCCTGCCTGCAATAACGGTAGATTAAAGTTTTGTTTGATTAAAAAGTGACGCAATACATTTTTAAAGGTGTGGCAGTTCTATGGATATCTGTGGTTTCGACACTGAATGCCAGAGACGGTCTTTTACATTTTGAAGTTAGTTTTTTTAGTTTTTTTTTAATGGCATGTGATATGAGACAACCTTTCTACAGTGTTGCCAATATCACTGTCTAGGCGGTGATGTATTTACCGGCAGTGTAATAGCGATGTCCTTCAGTAAATGCTATTTACTAGAAACGGGAGGACTTTCTGTTTGCGTGCTAGACTTCCTGAGAGTGGTTGAAATTCCAGTAACTACACAAAAAACGAACCGAATCATCAGTAGATACTTACTCAATTTTTTAGGCTGCTCCTATCCAAAAAGCTCTTTCTTCGCAAGAACTTGTTTGTCGCCACACTGGCTTAACTCCATCTAAAGAAAATGTTCAGAATTATGATGCGACCCCGTGAAGATAGCGAATTTTTGTGCAAGAATGCCTGCAGTGATACGTGCAAACTGCTCTTTTATGTGGTTCTTTCATTTCTTAAAGTGTCTTAACCTGTACGGCGTCTTTTATGACGAGCATTGGCGTTATTTCACTAGAAGAGGGTGTGATTCAATCAATTTTCCTTTGCAAATTGCACCACTCCTTGTAAAGTGGGCGAAAATCTAACAACTAACTGCAGTGGGCGTGTTAGCTGAACTACCTCTAAATTGAGGTATACTGGTAAAGTGGGTGTAAATTGAATCACGTATACTTTCTGGATTGCTTTCGTTACTGATGACTCAACACAGTCACAGCTACATACCTCCTGCTTGTTAGAGTCTTGCAATTGCATTCCTTCGATAAGATCTAATGCTTTCTTACCACTTGTTTTTCTGATGTTATGATGGTCTTTTTTAACCTTAAAATAAATTTGAGATTTTAAATAAACTTACACGATTTTTGCTTTTTGTGAGCGATCCGTACCCCGAACGGAGCCCTACTGCTGTCGCATCTCCGTCTTCCGTCTGTCCGTTGTGATCTAAAACGGTAAAAGTTTTTTTTTTTACTCAATACTTACAAAAAGTCTTTATAGTACGGATCCCTAATAGAGATATGGCGGGATCCGACTCGCACTTGACCGGTTTTATTTTTAACTACGAAAACGAGACTTAACCGCGACGGTTTCCGCTTCGCGTGGTCTGTTCGTGACTATGACAGATGCAATGCAACTCTGTCTAAACGTCGAACAAAGGTATCTGTCAAGTTTTCTATATTTTTTAACCCCCGACCGATCGAGGGAGGGCGTGTTATATCTTTGACATGTTTGTCTGCCGGTCTGTTTGTCTGTGGCATCATATCTTAACAACGGATGGTCCGATTTGGACCCGGTTTTTTAATTTTATACAGAATTTTGTCGAGAGTGTGGACCAGTGGTTTCCAAGATATTGGTGTATATTTGTAGATCCCCACAAAAAGTAAGCGAACTTCAATTTCACAATATGAAGCTGCAAGAATTTGAAGATTATCAGCCCGCCGGAACCATTATAGATGGGGTCATCTCGAACTAGAGTAGTAGGGAATCCTGAGACAATACAAAAAATATATATTTAAAGATGGTGGTCAAAAAATATGTGTAAATTATGTGGAGAAAAAAATCCTAGATTTTAAGATAGCTATGGCACGGCCGAAGAGTAGGAGAAGGCCGAGTGTTCCGCGTAGGGCGTAGTCCGGAGCGCCGCAGGTCTAACTTGTTGAATGTTCTTAGCCATTTCAGATGATAATAGGATCATAGGGTATCTTGGGATGTTGGAGTATGATGAGTTCTCTGGAACGGTAACAGCTAGGTGGTTCGAGTTTGAGCTTCAATGTTTATGACCATGGTGACCTTTCCACATCTGGAACCTTAAGGATCTGATGATAATCAGGAAAAAATAATGTGGTCTCCACAATGGTACGTCGGAGGTTTGTTAATTTTTTAATTTAGAGTTATTTGATAGTTTCCTTCCTGATTTAGGATCTTAAAGGGATCTTCTACTTTTTACTTTGTAATACTATGCCTATTAATCATTTGGTTTTTATAAAAATATACCAGAACAACAACGTGATTAATAGAGCATTAATTTAAAACCAGGCCATATTTCAAGGGATAATGGGAGGCTTTACGAAAGTACTTCTAAATTAAATATATTGTATGTATCTGTAAGTTGTTAGGGAAATTGCCCATTCCCGTTATGGTGTAAAAGATCTTGTTAAGAGAATGTGCTCAGTAAAAAAATTCGATTTGTCATACAAATTGGAGACTTTGATCACTGACGTATCGGTACTATGATTATTATGTGTGTTTCATTAAACGAATTAATGAATGTTTTAGTAAATAGATTTATTCGCATGTGTTAACGGGAATGGATCACTTTTTCTAATAACACCTTGTACCTTTACGACATTATTAGTACCAAAAACTTGAGCATAAATATACAACAATAGAGAGAATTCGCAAGTCATATCACGGTACACAAAGAGACTTCAGAATTACGATTCTAGGAACTCAGCTTTTTGTATTAGAATGACAATTCCAATTCCTACATAAATATAGTGTTAACGTCCTCACACCATCTCAATTGCCTATTTACTTTCGTATGACAATCTCGTAGTCACTAATTAACACAGCAGCTAATTAATTTGTATTATATAATTTAATTTATTTTAAATAATCTAATTTAATTGTTTATAATTGGAGCAAGTGTAATGTGCTCCTTACTTGCTAATGTTATTGTGGTTATGTTATTATTATAATAAGTAATTCAGAGCTCGTTGACTTTTATCTTATTTTTTATGAATAACTTATTTATGCGAGCCAGCCAGCAGGTATATATTTATATATACCGGCGAGATCTGATTTGCGTCTCTTGTTATTTTTCCTTTTCTTTATCTTTTCCTCTTAAACTGTACAATTTGTACAAGCAGCCAGCGTCCTAAATTAAAGGACGGTCCGTCCGTACAGTGCACAGCATAAAATTTGTTGTATCCCCAGTCATTAATCTTGCACGCAATTGTGTCTAATTCCGAGTACTTCCGGCCACGTAATAAATCAAACAGATATACATTAAGCCCGACCTGCTCGCTCCCTTAAACGGATTGAGCCGAGTCGATTGTTTGTTTTGAATTTGTTCATGGCCGTTGGTGAAACCCCCGCTTTATGGTGTTCCGAGCCCCCCTTAAATAAAACTTTAGAAACTCACAGGAAGAGGAACTCAAAGCCTAGTCGGGAATTATTTATCATAGACGCAAAAGTTTCACCATCTGAAAACTACGACAGTGGTGTTGTCAGCGAAAAGCTCTCTTTTTCTTCAGGGAGTTAGTTCGGATTTTTGGGCGAATTACCATCAACCGAAAATCCATGTTCAATGGGTCAGGATGTACTAGCAAGAATGCCGAACTCCCATGCAGTGCCATCTACCAATGAGACTTTCTGTTTTTTCGAAGACTTACGTACATTTACCGAGATGGCTCTAACGGTGACGGAAAACTTCGTGAGAAAACCTGCGCACTTTGATAACCAGTGTGTGAAATCGGAAAGGAACAAAACAACCCCTTAGATAGGTTATCCTAAGACAAGGTAATAAGTGGTCATAGTGCAGGCTCTTACCACCTCCTTGAGAAAACTGAGAAATCCTGCATGTCGGAAAAAAAAACTTTTCATGGCATGTGGAATCAGATCACATCTTAGGGGTGGGGAACTTCGAGGATATACTCTTACGGACCTAAGAAACACCTGTACCAAAAAGTAGATTTACATTATTATTTTTGAGGTTGATGTCTAAAGTTCCCGTACTATTCAGTGGCCGATTTAAACGCGGTTTCCATATGAAACTTACGTGTATATAGCGAGTTAGCGAGCAATCTACGTAGAGAGTAATTGAAAATCTTTAGGCCTAATTCCCTGACTGATATACGATCGAAGCCATATTAACAGCTTCATTAAGTAATTAGGTAATTAATTTGTTATAATTACAAGTATGTTTGAATGTTGCAAGTATAGAACAAACAAGTGAACTCATTTAGGTAAATTAATTGTAAAACGGTCGTTTTTCTTCCCCTAAACGACTTTGTATAACTCAACTCCTGTAGGTACGAGTTACGAGTACATAATGAACGCTGGTGGGTTTATATTTCCATTACCAAACGGTTTATTTACGAAACAAATGGATATGTCGATACCTAAATAAGTTATTATTTGACCTAAATATAATTAATTTCTTCCTACATCATAATATAATATCTAGGTGAAGGTTAGAGTTTCGTTTGTCAACAGGTCTACAGGGTTGTAACAAAAGTGGACTGATTCCACTTTTTTTACAACTCTATAACTAGGTCTTTATTTGTTACAGATCCGAAAAGGGATTGAACAGAGTTGGTAAACTGTATAACTTTTATTCTACAACTCCTGTAGCATTCAGCTTGGTGGCGCTTTTTCTATGCAAACTTTCGCCTTAAGATTCGTTAAAATTTCTATTTCGGTACCAACGATACTGACATCTGAATCCTGCAGGCTCTCAGAAGGCTGAGATCCTCTCTCTGATCATCTACTTCATCTGACTTCGACTTTCATTTTCTATTCGTAAACAAAAAAAAACTATTCGTGTTTAGTGTAAGTACTCAACTATTTAGGACACAGATTTTGGAGCGTAAGTCCTAAGTCTGGTTGTGGTTTACTTTTTTCCCCTATAACCACGGTTGTCCCACTGCTTGGTAAAGGCCTCCCCAAGGCTCTTCCAAACATCCCGATCTTGTGCCACCTCTGTCACTCTGTCCAGGTTTTACGATTTGAATCTAGGTCGTCCCGCGCCA
Source organism: Hofmannophila pseudospretella (assembly GCA_947369225.1). Lineage (NCBI taxonomy): Eukaryota > Metazoa > Arthropoda > Insecta > Lepidoptera > Oecophoridae > Hofmannophila > Hofmannophila pseudospretella. Next base: position 4,310,949 of record OX376328.1, on the reverse strand, counting down.
TCTGTCGCCATCATCTGTGGTTTAGTAACACGAAAAGAAAAAATTATATCGAAAATTTAAAACTTGCAGAATCTCATCATCACTGTGAATATTAGTCTGTGACAATGGGCAACCGATTGTCCAAGGTTGCTTTTTCCGGTTGCCTGCCTAATAGGCGGGAGGTGTGATTTGGTGAAAAGGTCGACGTCGCTGTTTTGCGAACATAATGGTTTCCTAAAAAGGCTGCGACAAATACCTTTGCTGTGACTTTTATTATTTTTTATTTGTAGTAAATGTATGTCGGTTTTCTGGGTATTTTCTCGATGTTTTGTATTTATTGAAGACCACACGGAAATAGTCATTTTATATACGATTGTCATTTTGAGATTGTGAATTTAATGTTTATGGACTCTAAAATTTTATCAATTATGTTACATATTTCAATCGCTTGTATCTTAGTGAATAATTTATATATACAGAGGACTGCTTATTTCCGCAACTAAGACTGCGAAGGAATAACAATGAAATTACATTAAAAAATTGTTTTTTTTTTGTTGACTTCTAATCCCGCATTTGACCTCGCCTGATGCTTACGACGACGATGGTAAGCTGATGGTAAGGTCGATTTCTGAAAAGGGTGATATAGATTATACATGGCATTGTGAGTAAATAAGAATAAGAGTAATTTATTATCCTATCAAAATTAAATTAGTCTCTATCAGTATTTACTAGATTCAGGAACCTATCGTTTCTCTAGAACTTGAAACAGAACCGCTATGGAAAGCTCACTGTATCAATCTATCTGACTGGTGTAGACTTAAACCATCTGTCGACCAAGAAAACCTACCTGGTTAACTAACCGGTTAGTACCTATAGGTAAATAGTGTTTGGTACATGTCATATTATGTAGGTATTGAGCACTATTAAACTGAAGTTTTTTCGGTACCTATATAGGTGGTACAAGTAGGTTAAGTATATATAAAAAAAGAAAAAATATGTGAGCCCCTGCTATATAACTTTTATATGTTTTACTTGACTAGCTTCAACTTTATCCGGACCAAGACATTTTGCGCGTACCTCATTTTATTAACTTAGTTTATTTTGATCGCGAATAATAAAGATTTCCGCAGGAAAATCAAATGATCCCTGATACCGCGCCGCAGGCGTTGGAGGGTTAAGTGGCGGAAAAAATAGTAAGTTGCTGCTAAGTAAACAAATGGCCGCCCACCGGAAGATATCTAACTTAATGTGGCAGAGTTCCATTTACAGTGGTCAACATATCAAGTACTTATACCCTTTTGTATTTTGTCGCGCAAACGACACGGGTTCGCCTGATAGTCGAAACAGGACTGAAGCGAAGCCGACGAGGAGCGGAATACAGAATGGAATACGCGACGGAATATAGTTCTCTCTCTCCAAGTATAGTTCATGACGTCTGCTATAAAATAGTTTCATAAACTCTTCGTCGCACTTACTAGGCCAGCCTGATTTAACGCAGTTAACCACTTTTTTAAGAGTTTCGTCCGCCACGGTGGCCCTTCTGACATCCTTATTGGTGACCGGGAGAAATTGTTGTACAAAATGTAAATAAGTTTTCTCTGTGTTCTCTAAACTTGGTTTCTGATCTGCTGGGGGTAATCTAGACAAAGCATCGGCTCCATTACGTGCTGTAGGTATATACTCTATGTCATAATGGTAACCCGACATAGTGATGGCCCACCTTTGCATTCTGCTCGCCGCCATTACCGGAATTCCCACTTTCTCACCAAATATAGTCACTAAGGGCTTATGATTAGTTCTCAGTGTAAACCTACGCCCGTATAAGTATTGGTGGAATTTTCTTACTCCGTAAATGATCGCGAGGGCCTCTTTGTCAATTTGTGAATATACCTTCTCCGCGGTATTCAAGACTCGCGAAGCGTAGGCAATGGGGCGTTCCGTGCCATCGGGGTACAAATGGGAGATCACCGCACCGACGCCGACGCTGCTTGCATCCGTGGTCAACACCAGCGGAAGCTCCGCCGAGTAATGCGCTAGCACCTCACTGGAAATCAGCATGTTCTTTATTTTATCAAATGCTTCTTGACAACTATTCGACTATGAGAAATTTAATATTTTTTTTAAAATTCATAAAGTGGTGCCAATATACTAGTAAAGTCTTTCACGAACTTCGCGTAATGAAAAAAAAAATACATTACCATACCTATAAACGATCGTACTTCTGATACGTTTGTGGGTGCCGATACTTTAGTAATATCTTTTATCTTTTTCGGGCACCCCTTCTTTACTAATAACATACCCTAAATATGTTACCGAATCTGCCATGAATGTACACTTGTTTTTCTTAATTTTTAAACCATATCTTTCAAGTCTTTCGAATACTTTGTATAAATTCATGACATGATCGCTATCATTCGTTCCCGTAATGTAACGTCATCCAGGAAAACGCCTACTTTCGGTAAATCAGCGTACATCTGTTGCAACTTTCTTTGGAAAATTCCTGGGCTCGAGGATAATCCATAGATTAGTCTGTTGTACTTAAACAAACCCTTGTGTGTGTTTATGACGGTGTATTTTGAAGTATCGTCCGATTCTAGTTGTGCATAGGCCTGTGAAAGATCGATTTTTGTAAACTTTCGGCCACCATGTAGTTTGGTGAACAAGTCCTCCACCCTAGGCAAGGGAAAATGGTCTACTTCTAAAACTTTGTTCAAACTTAGCTTATAATCCCCGCACAGACGAATGCTTCCATCAGACTTGATAGGCGTGGCCCAATCGGAGGTCTCGACAGGCTCGATGATACCCTCCCGCTGTAGCCGCTCGAGCTCCCGCTCCACGGGCTCGCGCAGCGCGTAGGCGAGCGGGCGCGCGCGCAGGAACACGGGCGCCGCGCCCGGTCGCACGCGCAGCGTCACCGGCCCGCCGGAGTATCGCCCCAAGCCGTCCGCGAACACCTCACAGAACCTGGAACTGAATTCCTCTAATTTAAATTCCATTGACACGGGTTTTATTGCATTACAATCTAATATAACAATACCCAGCTCGACCAGCCACTGTCTGCCCAATAAATTGGTCTTCCCATTGTTTATAACGAACAAATCTAAATTTTTACACATATTTTTATACTTAACCAGTGGTTTAATTTTACCTAAAGTTTGAACCATCTCCCCTGTATAATATTTTAACCTCAAATTTGACGGTAACAGTTTCAAATTATTGAACATTTTCTGGTAACAATCTGCACTAATACATGATATTGTGCTCCCCGTATCTACTTCCATTGACAATGGTTTATTATTAACATTAATTAACATGGTATATGGATTATATTTACATAAAATAATTTCTTTAAGAAAAGAAAAATTTACCTCTTGTTCTTCTTCCTCGGAGTGACTTACACTGTCCTCTATTATAATGTTATTGTAAACATAAGATGATTGTATCTTAGGACACGTCTTCTTCAAGTGTCCCTGCTGATTGCAAACCCTGCATACATATTTTCTAAACTTGCACGTATTCGATGCATGCCCCGTTCTGCCGCACGTCTGACAGGGTCGATGACCTCAATTCTCAATATCCACCTGGATATTGAGAATTCTTGTGACAATTACGGGGGGATAGGAGGGTTAAATGTGATAAAATGGAAAAAGTGGAAAAAAAAACCCACAATTTGACAAACGAATACAATATCAAATGCGATCGATAATCCAAAAATAAAGTATGAATATAAAGGTAATGATAATACATATTCGAAAATAATTGGCCACTTCTACATAACGGTATCCACTTAGGGAAAATTAACTGACTGACAAAGGCACTGACCTGGCAAAAAAATGTATTGTGTAAGTATACAGGTACAATAGCTGATGCTCACAATTATTGGTCAATGGAGCTTTAAAAGAATTGATGCCTTCGAAATGTGGTGCTGGAGAAAAATGCTCCGAATTCCGTGGACAGCACCAACGTATTCATTCTACGTGAACTCAAAATCGCCTCACTACTGTCCTCCGAGTGCCTTCGTAAATTTCTCGAGTACTTCGGTCACATTTCCAGGAAAGACAGTGATAAGCCTCGAAGTAAGACCTCGAAAAATTCATTGTGACCGGAAAAATGGAAGGGAAATCCGCACCACCCTTGACTCTACAGTTCACGATGCTGTCCACATCGCCGGGGACAGAAATAAATGGAGGAAGATCATCCGCCAGAAGGTGATACCTAAAGGTGGTCACGGCCCTCAGCATTGAGGATTACGACGCGAGGAGGAGGAGCTTTAAAAGTACGCTTTTAAGATGTAAAAAATTGGAAGAATTTTAGGGAGATTTTCATAGTAGTGAGACATCTGACAATAATATGAAAATATTCCATGTTTTTTGCATGAAATGATATATAACAACAACAAACAACTTAACAACAGTGTAGTTACAATGTATAAGTAAATATCGGTCTCTACTACCTGCACTGGCCTCATCGGCCATATACTTATTCGAATTTTCCCATAAGTAAATATTATTATAGTAGCTAGTGGCGATCAAATTTTTTTTACCTATATAAGGTCTATAATTGCGTGCTCACGTCAGTTTATTAAAGTCGCTAGGTGGATAAGTAAGTACGTGTGAGTACTTGAGAGATTTATTACACCCCTCTTTTGGTCGGGGGATAAAAATGCCAATACCAATAAATTTTAGGAATAAACATTAAAAATAGGTTTTATTATAATTGAATCTCATTATTTATTTTTATTTAAAGCAAATGGGCCACCGATGGCTCACCGTTGCCCATAGACACCTCACCTCACTATATAATTATCGATGCGCTGTTGACCTTGATGATTTAGATGGAGTGACTCATGTGCCGGCCTCTAGCTGGTTCTTTTACCCTTCGAACCGAAACACAGCAATGTAAGCATTGCTGCTTTATGGCAGAAATAGGTAAGAGGGTGGTACAACCCCAGGCGATATTATTTAATCTTTAAATAGTAAAGCCATGGAATATTTTAGTATGGAGCTTGCACACCTACTCTCCGTGATTTTGAAAAAAAAATACGATTTCTTGGCGATCAATCCTAGCTTATTAATTCGATAGAGGACACCAATAGAAACATAAAATATATCTTGACAAAAACTCCTAAAGTATCTCTGAACCCAGATTTTCGATGTTGAAAATTTCATTTATTTAAGTATGATTCCTGGGTCAAATATCTGGGTTCAGAGATACTTTAGGAGTATTTGTCAAGATATGTTTTATGTTTCTATTGATGTCCTCTATCGAATGATTAAGCTAGGAACGATCGCCAAGAAATCGTCATTTATTTCCAAATGGCGGAAGTAGATGTGCCAATAAGGTTCCATAGCCTTAAATATACTACTACTCCGCTGGCGCAGCGACCCGAAGTGGATCTTGGCCTCCGATACCAAAGAGCGCCATCGCTCTCTCTCCTGCGCAGTCTCGAGCCAGTCAGGCTCCCGGAGCTCCCGCAGATCCTTCTCCACTTCGTCGCGCCAGCGGTATCTGGGACGTCCGACCGGACGTCGTCCGTTAGGGCGTCCCACATACGCTCGTTTAACTGCCCGATCCTCCCCCATCCTAGTGATGTGTCCGAGCCATCGGAGTCGAGCCGCTTAAATATACATACTTAATGATATTGTAATATTTTAAGGATAAACCGATCACTTTGACTACATACATACTTATTAATTATAAGGTAAGTAAGTACGTAACTACATAATAGAACCCTGCCTACCCAGCCAGGAACACGTGTATACGAGTATGTACAATGTATGTATAGAACTTACAAAGGGAAACTTCGAATTCAGCGCAAAAGCCAGTTATAATTATAATGTGAACCGTTTATGAGGTAGAAAATTAATATAGAGACAAAGATGTGGGATTCATTTCGAGAGTGGCATGCGGGTGGTTACCTCAGGTTGTATACAGGCTGTAATTGAAACGTATTAATTTTGTCTACTAGCTGTCGCCTGCCTTAGTTCGCGTTCCATACTAACTTTACCCCGACCCATTTTTATTAAGTAGAATTTTCATATCATATAGCATATCACACAATGATATATAAATATCACAGTAGATAAATATCGAATATTAAGCGGCAACAAAGTACAAACTGTGAATCGTTCAATGTTTACAAAATTTATGGAAAATTATACTTTGCCGGAAGATATGTACGTATCTACTTTCCTTTATTTGTAACGAACTCCAGCGTATGTTAATTGTGAATTTTAATATAGGTTAAGTAGTCTTGAGTATAATTATCCTGTGAGCTTGTACTAGAGAAATGTTAATATTTGTACGAGGAAAATTAAATTGAGAGCAAGTAGGTACCTATATGAATCTCTACATCAATTCAAGTTAAGGATGCTCATGCTTCTTTAATACGAGTATTACAAGCAAACATAATTATAATTTGCTTAGATTGAAGAGGTTAATAAAAATTAAATTAAATGTACAGATACGTTACATCGTCGATTTGTATAGGAAGTAAAAATATTGGTTTTATACTCCGTTAAAAAAATCGTTTCATGTAAGTAATCATAGCTTTGTCTACCTGTAACGTAAAAAAAATAACTACAAAACTATTGGTAACGTAGGCTGTAAACGTCTCATGTCATATTTATATACATAAATATGGCTATAATTATATGGCATAATAATGTATATACATAAATATGTCATGAGAGGTTTACAGCCTTATATTTATATACATAAATATGACATGATAGGTTTACAGCCTACGTTACCAGCTTACGTTACGTTACGTTAGGAAAACGACAGGCCAGTTAAAACCTCACAAGAAATTTATAAATTTTGCACCCAGAAGAAATTAAATATTTACCACTGTTCAGGAGCTCCTGTGAGCGTTTCTTGAAGAATTCACTGTGAGTATTATAACACACAATGCGCAATTTCGGCCAAGTTTCTCTCCACTTCTATTGAAAGTTGAAATTTTACATGAATTTTCCAGACTTCTTTGGCGGTTCACTTTTGTTTTTTTCATGCTGTGTTTTTGATCGTAAAACTGATGTTAAATAAAGAATAAGTTGTACTTTATCTCTCATTTCTGTGAAAGGAACGAGCGTTTAAGTGGAGTTTTATTTTTTGTTTCAGTCGAGGCTGCGACAGTAGCATTTTGAAAACCTTTTACTGTAATTGAAAATACATACGGATGGAAAGGGAAATTAATTTAACCACCTACCTACATTTCACAAATTCCCTTTTGTTACTCAAAACAACAGTGGTTTTTTCACTTATTTCGACCTCACTTGCAGAATGTCTACATTGTAAATAAAATAATAAATCTAACAAAGTTTGCGGTACTAACTCGGAGTTCATTTGAGATTTAATAGTAATATAGCACAGCGTAAGTTACAAGATTGTTTTACGGTGTCGTTAAACCACATCTAACAATGTTAAATTATACCTTGACCAGGAATATGAGACACCTCGCCTTATTATGCTTAAGTTCCTACTGGTGTATGGACTATGAATCCATTATAATCTTACCGCACAAATAAACTATTCTTATTCTTATTGCAGAATTAATGGTACTTTTTTTTCTTAGCGAACTCCATAAAACATTATTATAAAAGTGCCAATTGCACCCTCTTGACAGGGTTTAACCTTGCACACCTACTACCTCTTTCTCGATATCATTTCATCTGTCCGAAGGTTGCCTGGAAGAGATCGGTGTTAGCGATAAAGCCGCCTAAATTGTCGCCCAATTTCACTATTTCCTTTTCTATCTCATGTTTGTTATTTTATATTTATGCAATAAAGTGTATTTTACTTTACTTTACTTTACTTTATATATTCTTGGTCAGGGTGTACACCACTATTAACAATATTTCTTAACAATTTTACGAGGACAACGTTACAATATTGTTAATGTAATATAATTATTATTGTTAAGTTTTGTTACTAATCATTGAAAGTAGACAAATTATCGACTGAAAACAATACTTCAAGCTGTTTCCAGTCACCAAAATTGATGGCATTTATAGAGGTTACCAACCAGGTTACCAGGTTTTAACTCAATTTTGTAGTGATTTTTAAGGATTTTTACTTTGAAGGAAGTGTACTTCTATGCTTCATGAATTTTTACACAAAGTACACCGCAGAGCAAGTATGGAAAAAAAATTCCGGTGAAAAAAAAATTGTTACGTGTCTTGATGCTTATTAAAAATACTACAAAACTAAAAACTTAAGTTAAGTTAAGTGAAAATTCACCTGAAATCAGTTTTCATACAAAATTGTATGGAATACTACTCGGAGGACAGTCGTGAGATGATATTGAGTTCACGTAGAATGGATACGTTGGTACGATGTGCTGTCCACGGAATTCGGAGCATTTTTCTCCAGCACCACATTTCAAAGGCATCAATTCTTTTGCGGTCTGCTGTTCTTAGTGTCCAGTCTCAGCGCCATAAGAGAAAATGGAGAACACCAGTGAACGTACAAGTTTGATCTTGGTCTTGACGGAGATGTTTCTGTCTGCCCGATTCTATGTAACTGAGACTTTTGGCCATTCCAATTCTCCTCCGCACTTCTGTTTCTCTACACACAAAGTGCTCTACACAAAGGTATGGAGCGTGAAAATAAACAATACATGTAAGCAGCGATATTTTATTTAAGTCTAGTTTTAGCCTAGCACAATTTCTTAGACAAACATCGTTTTCATATTTCAATAAAGTGTTGCCAGCTCTGTGGTAATTTTAGAACTTCTCGCGAAAATGTTCCTTGGTTGTTTTGTTCATTCTTTGCATGTCGTCTAGAGGATTGTAATCGCCTACTAGGTATAATACCGCTTCTTATTTTTATTAAATATTCAAGTTTTTCAACGAACAAGTTTCTTCACTAATCTTGGTTCTCATGAGCCTTTTATTCCTTTCAAATTTTATTCTTACAGAATACTTAGAACAAGATTTAGTTTTCTCTTTGAGTTTACAAACTTGTACAATATAAGACGTGTTATGATGAAAAAACTACAAAATAAAATGTTAGAATTATGTGTGTCTTGTTCAGAGGCAATTCTCAAAGATATACGAGTACTTACAGAAATAAACACCCAGATTGAGAGTTTTTTTCTAAGTCTCCATACGTATTTTTATTTAGAGCAGAACTATACTTTTTTAGGTTATATTTTCTGTCTCATAATTTTTTAGGCTTTCTTATTTTATTGTATAAAACTAGGGTCACTCATTTGAGGCTAAATCTCACCCTTTTAAGGTTGACTGTCGATCATCCCGTCCGATGCGGCCGACGCCACTCCCTGCTTCCGATGTCAGCGTCTGTCGCGCATGTCTGTCAACGTCTTGCGAAGAAAACACGTCAATGCTCTATCACATGTCACTGTGTTGACATCTTCTCTTCACGCGGCACGCAACAAGGCGAGACATGATCACGCGCGGTTTACGACAGTCACGACAGACGTCGGTCGCGCGCGTCTGTCGCGGGGGCCTCGGAAGCGGCGCCATACATTTTCATAGTGTTTAGTATTGTCGCGTCAGCCGCATCGGCCGCGATGATCGACAGTCCACCTTTAGAGGGTGATTATAAACTCGGTATGGTAGATGAAAGGCCATCGAATAATGTAGATAGGTAACCTACACTTGGTTTTCTTAATGATTCTAATTACTCAAATCGGTGCAAATAAATACAGTATGTATCGCAGTCATACAAATTCCTTAAGGGTATGAAAGTATACCTGATAATTACAATACATTAAAAGTTTTTTACAATAATCCATTATTTTCTAAAGCTAACGCTTTAGAAGCCCTTTGACAGTTGCCAGTATATGTCTACAATACGCGTGAGCTGAAAAAAAAAGCTTGTTTAATTTATATCATATAAAGAAATTTTATTCAGTTGAACACACCACTTGATCGATTCGACTAAGATCTCGATTGAAGTGAACAATTTCTTTGTTGAAATTGAACCAGCCGACTTTATGTGCTCATATTGAAATAAGTTCTTGTTTAAAGTAAACAATCTTTTCTTTAGTGTGTTGCCTTCTCAAACTCGCTGTGTTGTGAAACCGCTCAAAGGTCACGAAATCGATGCTTTTTAGTAAAAGAAATTCGAACGATTGAATGTTACGTACTGGTAATTAAATAATTATTTTTACTATTTTTTTCGAATTATATTTATATAAGTCATTTTATAACGTCTTTAACGAATTCGCACCTTTGCATATACACCCTGTATAATGTACATTTAACAATTATCATAAGTGTTATTTGATTGATTTTGAATGCAGGGTGACGAGGTGGGACTAAGTCTAAATTCATGTACGTATGTCTTTTTCGAAGACTTACGTACATCTATCGACTGCTCTAACGGTGAAGGGAATCATCGTGAGGAAACCTGCACACCAATTGGTCATCTCGATGACCAGTGTGTAAAATGGGGTTGGCACAAAAGATCGTCAAGGGTCGAATAACCCAGCCGCTGGGGGGAATAACCCAGGCCCCCAATCATAAGATAAGATAAGTCTAAATTTCGATTGCCATTTCAACTTTTTTTTTTTAAATTAGCTCTTTATTTCTACTTCCGCGCGCTTTCCGTAATTACTGTAAACCTACCTGCAAAATACTTACTTAATTTATGAGTTTATGACACTACTTTGCGGAACTCAATTAATAAGTGAGTGGTGAGTGTAATTTAATAAATTATAGTTATCAAAGTAGTTTTAATACCACTGTTTTCAATTTTAATACCTCTTAAATCTGATACAGATCCCCTGTAGGTTGCCAGTTTAAGAAGGCGTATAGGCAGTCTGGCCGATGTAAGGTGATGCCGCCCTATCCACAACCATTTCATATGGTGGATCAGATAATGGTTTTTCACGCGCCATAGCACACAGGTTAATGTTAGAGATTCTCGCAAGCGTGGAAAACCTACTCGTAGGGTCACATGGAAACGTAGTCTTCAAAAAGATTTAGAAGTGCCTAAACTATTCTGGGAAACCATAGTCTACGGCATCGAATGAACATTATATCAGTACTACTTGGTACTTTAGGTGCTAAGAAGAAGTATGATACAGATAAAGCTAGCATTAACCTTTTGATTGTGATGTGTTAACAATCAAAAATGTAGATAGTAGAATTGTTTGTTGGTGTTGTTGGATGTAACAGCATTATATAATAATATTTTTAGTATCCTCATAGTAAAACAATAAGAAGTAAAGAAGTACTTTTTATAGGGCTTTTTTTATGTGTCAAAAGTAAGCTTTCAGCACTTTCGCTTTCTATTTCTTATCATTTTACTATGAGGGTACTAAAACATTACTAAAAAAATGTTTCTTCATCCGCGGAACAATTCCGTACTGACAATTTTTTTGATAAATACCTTAATTTACGAGAAATCATCTTTTTTCGGTAGTAGTGCTAGTATCTTAAGATGTCTGTATGTACTTACTTACGAGTATGTGTATGTATACATAGGTACCTACATGTGTTTACCCTTGCCACATGATCTGTTAATTTGTGATAATTACAACTAATTTAGCAGAAACACGAGTGCGAATTAAGTTTCACGTCTAATTACACGAACATCGTCAATTACCTAAATCCCTTACACAGATACGTCGTATATAAATGTTTGCACGTGGGCGGGATCTTAGGAACACAGATTCTTGATGGAGATTTGTATAGTTTTATTGACACAAAATTGAAAGGAGACTCCAATTTAGTAAACCCAAGATAAGACTTCAGATATGGTGAAAAATACTAATATTACATGATGGGTATTGGCTTAGAAAAAGATAGAAGTATATCATCTTCATATAAACATGTACCGATGTCGTCCTCCATCGTCTCCTCGTCCGCATTTCACCTCTTTCGTCCATCAAATACCTCCTGGCTGTTACATGTTCCAAATTCTAATTCCATTTCAATTCCTGAATCATCCTTTGTTTTCACCCTCAGTCCCTTCATGTACATCATAATGTCAATCCGTTTTCTTGCTCTCTTTTGAACTGTGTTTTCTTCCGTAATGTATAAATAGTTTTACAAATAGACTCGTTGCACAGGGTGAGTATTCCCTTCTTTATTTCCATCACCATCCTCATTATTTTCATCCAAGTGACTCTTTTGTTACCTTTACCTTTTGTTACAGTCTTACCTCCTATCTTTCGTCTTTCTCTTCATCTTACTCTACAGTCCTTATCTTTGTGTTTTCCGTTTTATATCCTTTATACGTGATATTAATAAACATCACCTGATACCTATTGAGTTGCATCATTTCACCACGACCTGAGAATCTCTCATTGCTCTCTACTGAAGCTTCCTGGGAATTCTTATCTCTATTGCGCTACTTGCTACTTAGTACTTGTCAACGTACAAGTAGATAGCGCTTCCCACCTTGCGCCCCTTACCGTCACAAACATACCCGTTTCGATTTGAGTGTGTGCGTCGTGCGCCGTCGCTACTCACAACTACCTAGAATCTCACCTGATCAATTGAGGTGAGACCAGATGAGATTTTATGTAGTGGTGCGTTGCAATGGCGCACGCGAAACGAAACGGGTATGTTTCTATGAAGATGACCTACTTCTCTTTTGCTATGGTATTGGGTAATGATATTGTCTCAGTTTAGCTCATTCTTACATAAAGAGAACTCACTGAAGCTACAATAGTCGGTGCAGTGACGTAAAGGAGTAACATGTTTAACCGAACAACTAGTGAATAATGTACATACGGACCGCAGTGAACACTGACAGATGTCAGGCAGTTGCAAGTCATAGGCGATGGAGGCAGGAAGAATGGACATTTTGTCTCTTGATATTTTACGAATGTGAGTGAAAAGAAAAGCCGGGGTCATCCTAGACTGACCTTTAAGGATCAAATTGACAGTGCTGATAGATTTTAATATACCTACCAGAGCAGATGACGCCAACGACGAATGATTGTAGAAGGATCAAAAGAGCCGTGCCAAGACAAAGAATTCTGGCGCTCTATTCTCTCTCCCTACCCCAGCAACGCAAGGGACATTATGTATGTACTCGTATTTATGTACATTTTACAACTTGGACATTTCGCGACGAATCGAATATATTTTATCACAGTGAGCATAACAAAACAACCGCAACATTAGACTTTTATATATCGACCGTTTCTGAATCGCCCCCAGGCTCTTTTGTTTGGCTAAACAAAGACAAAGCTCTCAAAATTGAATTACCTACTGCAACTGGAGTGAAAGAGGTGGAAGGGCCCTCAGGCTATTCTACACTCGGAAGCAATGAAAACGGGTCGCCCTTTGAATGCATTTTACTTATAAACCCGGGAGATTTTTAGAAAAAAGCTTTCAGCAATAGATGGTTAGACCTTTTCCGTTCAAGACAGCCCCATTGTAGCATGCCTCCATACTCCAATTTGTTTTATCTCGGAGAGTAAATATACGCAAACCATAATTTGCTCCTGAGTGTAGGTAATCCGTTATTGGGCGTTTTCACATCAGACAATAATGACACCTACACGACACCGATATGTATGGTAAGTATCGTAGACGACAGTGTGAAAGCGTAAATTAATGACTTTAATGAGATTCGACAACCGACGATATTGTTATCGTTGTCGTGAAAACTAAACTCTTTTGGCCTTCACCAACCCACACCCCCTACCCCTACACCATACGCAGACATGTCTACAGCTCGAGTCAAATAGCATGCTGAGTCGCAATCTCCGGGGAAGTACCGTATAACGTTGACAGGCCATTGCTGTGCCTTCCCTTGGGGTTATGTCCTCTACTACTGTGAACTCGAATCTACTTTTTTCTTTATTATTTTGGCCTATATTATCCCACTGCTGGGCAAAGACCTCCCTCGAACCTCTTCATATATATATCTATCTTGTGATTCCTTCGACCAGTCATCCAGATCCTCTCGCGAATCTACTTCTTGGTCTGCCGCGCCATGTGGTGATTGTTTTGATGGGTTCCACTCCGTGAGTATCTTTGACCACAGATCGATTAATGTAAGTAACTAATAGTATCTCCAAGATTTATGAAACTGCTGAGAAGAAATTACCTCAGCAAATTGACGCAAGTTACCTAATTTTTTCATAAAGGAGAATAAACTATCTACTAATCACTATAATTAATCAATCAGATAACTTATAGAAAAAGTCTTTTTAGGTACATTATGTTACTTTTGGCGGATGAGAATAAGTTTTTCCAACTTTATTCTCTGGAGGTAAGATATATATAAGAAAGCAAAGTATAGGTATATTAGATGTAAGAAAGCAGGTAACTTGTCTACATACGTTAAATACAATAGAGTTTTTACCGGAATTTTAAAAATTATTTTTTTTCGACTGCATTGCTTTGATTTGTGTGGGGAACGAATTTTTCTTTATTTTTTTTAAGTTATTTTTTAGTAATATTTTGACATTCATAATCATGAATTTTAAAAACTATTTAATATATTTCAATCTATATAAAAAAACAACCCAAATCATAGATAATACATAGTGACAATATTACAAATTCGAAGCTTCAATTTTTTGATAAAATTCTAGACTTAACTAAGCAATAACACTAATTATGGGGACGCCACTCGCTAAACATACTCATTCTTACACAATCTAACATTATAAGTTAGTGATCGTGACAGTTTCCATTTAAGTTTGGCAGCCACACCCGAATCGACACCATTATTTCAAGGTATAGTTTATTTATTCATTATTATAATTAATTAAAACGGTTAAAGTAACGTTTATAACTAGAGAAGTACCTAACTAAGAATACACTACATACCTACAACTCTTGACAGTAATAGATTCCAATGATAAGACCGACCTCCATAAATTCATCTCTCGTAAACCGCTTGACACTACGAATAACCACCTTTATTTAAACTTCGAAATGATAAAGTGAGAAAGATTTCAGAGACTAGCTCTAGATCCCCAAAGACTGAGATCTGGAATTTTAAAATTTTGAAATATGGAATCCGGCCAAACCTCTAAGAGTCTAGGATACGAATATGGTTTGAAAGATTTATGTGTCTTTGGAAGCGTCTGCACCTGTCCCAGAATTTGAATTACACCTTTCTCATGTTATTGAGTTGACAGTGTCTTGATGGGAGCAGTTTGTTTCTACGAGTAGTTGAATGTACTTTTTAGTCTTGCACTTAAATTGTTCTAATTCTAAGACGGGGATGGCAGACCCTGCACCGACTCCATGAACTTGGAGTTTTGTGCAATTCCTCCAAGCCATCAGCCCAGCCAACCTAGCTCTTTAAAGTAAAGAAGAAGGGCTCTTGACGGCACTATTGTAGGCTTTCCGTTGGTCGAAGGTTTGCGTCCGTGATCATCTCCGACTTGGTTCGGAATTCTACACTGCATCACCACCGTCTCGTTTTCTTGGAGACATCCTTTGCATAGAGTCGTACATTATTTACGTTGCTAATTTATCTTATACTTGTTCTTGTTTAATTCTTCGTAATAAATATGTTATTATTGTGTTTTCTGTTATTGTAGGTATTTGTTGTACTGTGTTGTCTTGTCTCATTCCGTATTCGTCATTGATAAGGTTTGCCATTGCCTTTTCTATTTCACACACTGGTTATCTAAGTGTGCAGGTTTCCTCGCGATGTTTTGATTCAGCGTTAGAATAGTTGGTAAATGTAAGTAAGTCTTCGAAAAACCGACTATATAATAGTGATAGATGGATGACATTGCATGGTTTAGAACTCGGATCTCCCACTCGTCCTAGCCACTACGAAAAGGCATGTACCTACCTTTTTTTCAACAGCTACTGATTATTAACATCTGTCGACATCGCTTTGAAGAAAAATATAAGTATATTTCCCTCTTTGCAATAACCACGAAATAGAATTTCATTTCCTTCTAATCTTATGATGTGGGGCCGACAGCCTACTCGGCGACATTTCGACCCATCACAATCTTTTGTGTAGTCTCATCTTGTATATAAAAAGATTTTAAATGTTCTGCTGTTCTTAAATCGCCTTTGTATTTTGAAGCCGTCATCTCTCGCAAATTCAGTTATCCCAATGCTATCTTATATTTCACAACGGGGCGTCAACTAAACAAAATAAAATTAATACTGTTGCTGCCTTTTTTACCCGACTACAGGTAATGTTTTTGACGTCACGGTTATGTTTTTACTCTGTCAAATAAACCCTAAGCGTCGTTGGTGGCCTAGTGGCTAGGACGCCGGACTCCCATGCGGAGGTACGGGTTCGTAACCATGCAAAGCCATGTATGTACCAATGAGTTTTTCGGTTTTTTTCGAAGACTTACGTACATTTACCGAACGCTCTAACGGTGAAGGAAAACATCGTGAGAAACCTACATATCTGAAGAAATTAAGTTTCCAAAGGCGTGTGAAATCCACCAGTCAGCACTGGGCCCGCTCGGTGGATCATGGTCCAAGTGCACCCCCTTGTGCAAGGGGAGGTCTGTGCCCCAACAAAAAAAATTTATTCCATTACAAAATATTAATTAACATTTCACATTAAACTATAACCGCCACACTAGGCGTTGGCTGTGTCGTGGAGATTACATACACACACTGACCACTTTACAATGTTATGTGTCAATTCTATAGTCATTAATAGACTGATGATGAAATAAACCCTTTCTTTCTTTTCTAACATCATCCAAAAGGAACTATTTTAATATTATATTACTAATTTATTAAAAAAACGATCTAAGCCGCCTTACTCCGTACTTTATACACGTGCGAATATTATTATTTTAACAGCGCAAGCTAAAACTTTCTTTTGCCAGCATCTACATGGACCAAATTTAATAACCGCATACAATGTGGGCCCAAAACAAAGTTTGTCTAACCTTTGACGTTACGACGTTCCACGGTAACTAGATTTAGGCACTCTGAAAGCAAGGACATGTCCCGATCCCCGATGGAATAACTTATCGATAACTTCATCCAACTTGCTGTAACTGGGCTAAGTATCGACAGATTAGGGATGTAGCGTGTGCAATAAAGGTATATTGCGTGTATGTGTTACAGAATCTATTACTAGTGGTAGACAAAACACATTCGGTCGAGCGGAAAAGTAGGTACCTATTATAAAGGTTCGAGAGGAGTTGTTTCGGACTTCATAAATATTAGATTCTAGATAAACGGACGATAAAATAGTAATGAAGTAGTAGACGGAGGATAAATCTCTCCTAGTTGATTAGTAATGTTCAATAAGTAATTGATATAGACCGTAATGGTTTAAAATAAATTTAATTGTGGCAAGAATCAAATTGAATTGCATTGAATTGGTGGAAGATCAGCAGCATGCGTCCGCATCAATAAATGCTGAGTCAGGGCATATTTGTTGTTAGTAATACTGCCCTGATACGAAAGAAGACCGTTAAATGCAACGTGATTGTTGAGAAAACGGCAAAAAAAACTCGCCAAATTGGTATATCATATCATATCATAATATTTATTCGTAAACAATCATAAATTAATAATATAAAAATCGTATATTAATAATCGTAAAAGTAGTCTAAACTCTCCTTAATCAAAGGTTGGCTGGAAGAGATCCCTACGGGATAAGCCCGCCTTTGTACATATTTTAATGTTTTTAATTTCTGTGTATTTTTTTTTTCCTATGTGTGCAATAAAGAGACTACAAACAAACAAAAATTTTATTTACATTTAATGATATGCTAAATTTCGTCAATAAAAAATAAAAAAAGACTTATGAAAAGCCTTAGTCAAAAATTCCGCCCCGTGTCGACCCTGGCGCAAAGGTCCCCATGACGCTCGCGGCATTGCCACGCTGAATCGCCACGGCCAACCTCTGCACCAAGAACGACCCGGAGCGGGGGTCACAGCCTCTCTCTCTCTGCCGACCTCCCTGTCAAATCATAAATTGTGTTTGAATATTTACATGCCAAAAATAATAATTAAACTCAGTGTCAATCTTAGCTAAAGTATATGCACGTTATAAAAAAGTAATTAAAATTAATTTTTTTTTTTTATTAAAATCCAAGTCACAAAAAATCTGAATCCAAGAGTTATTGTCAAAACAAATACAATACAATAAAATAGATTTAGTTTTCTAGTGTTTTCTTCTAAATTCTTCTTTAAAAAATTCTGGAGTTTTCTGGAAATTTCAAAGAATCCCCAAAACGATAGATAACCAATTTAACGCGTTTTTTGCCATCTTCTCGATAATTATTCATTTAGCGGCCTTCTTCCGTATCAAGGCAGAATACTCGTATGTTGTTAAGATAATAGTGTATGCTAGTTTGTACATATTATTAACAACAAATAAAGATCTTATCTATCACTCTAATTCCATTATGTACCTATAGGGATAGACCACATACACCATAAGACTATAAGAAAATAAAAACGTTATATAGTGACACACTTTCGTAAGATTTTTTGACATTTTTGAACGAATAAATATATGATTTTGTAGTAGATCGCAAAACGTTAATGAGTTTAAAATATTTACACAATCGAAATAAGATACACCTAGGGAAGAACCATCTATAATAAATATTAAACGGAGATGAGAGCATTGAAGCGAGTGCCCATTTTCAGACCCACGTCAGGCAATATACGATTTTAGAGATCCGTACACGAAGGGCAACCGAAGCCCTACTGCCGTCGCACATCCACCCATCCATCCGCCTGTCACATGTCTCTATAGCTCGTACGGAATAAGTTTCAGACTAAAAATACAACCAAAAAAAGAAGATTTATTTAAACTATAAAAACGGGATTTAATCGCGTCGATATTTGGTAAACTAGACTGTTCGAAATTTTTTTTTTTTTGTAATGTATTTCCACAATAAATACTTTACAATATCTCAGACCCATAAACCCAATTGTTATCATCACAAGGAAGCTAAAGCCAGCTACATATTGTCATCCATTTTAATATAAAATTGTAACGGAGATTTGACCACATAATCGTGTTGTGTCCCGCAACCAGCGCTCCATCTAGCATGTTAGGTGAGACCTGAAAACCAGCGTGTCGCTGAGGTCTCGACCATTTCATTCTACACATAGGTCATGCGTGTTATATATATATATATATATATATATATATATATATATATATATATATATATATATATATATATATATATATATATATATATATATATATATATATATATATATATATATATATATATATATATATATATATATATATATATATATATATATTTTGTTTATAGATTAAAAATTAGAATAATATAACAATATTGTACCTTTTAACTCATGTGTGAATGAATAAATACTCTTTTATTATTATTATTATATTATCTGTATTTTTGTAAGTTTTAAGCAAAATAAAAACAAAACTTTTGTTTTACGGTTAATTTGACAGGTGCTGTGCAGAAAATGTACAAACAATTAAATGTGTGTCTGTAAATTAAGTTTCATCTGAGCCCCTCCGTGCCTCAGGGACCACGTTAAACATTCGATCCCGGCCGTTGTCGTTAGGCTTGAACAACTTTGACAATACGTTAGTCACTAATCATACGATAAATAAACGAAACAACAATTAAGTAGTAATATAGTAGTTTATGCAACTGACACGTAATTACAGCCATTGTAAAATGAGTTTTTAGTTTTTGATACGAGCATATCGAGTATTAAAATAGAAAAAACGAGTTTTACAATGGCTTATTACGTGCAGTTGCGTACAATACTTTTTCTACGACCATGAAATACCTCAATATCTTAAAATACAAACTATTGTGAAGCGTCCAACATGCCATGACAGCTCATCAAAACTCCGTTGACAACAGTGCGTGGTCATATACAATAGTGTCTTAAATATATACCGCCATACTGCTTAGCAGTTTATCGGCGGACATGTTGCTCCCTTATTATAAATAATCATTATATTTTTATACTTACATACATAATATAATTGCACATCGCAGAAATAAACATGAGATTCATAAGTGCATGGGTAATTGGTGATTCTGAGTATGCGTCACATACACACATACTTCACAACAGGTTACATTACCTACATCACAAACCAAAACACCTTGTTACCTACCGTCAAACTACAAACCTACATTTTTACAAGTGCCTCATTTCCGTTTATCTGGTAGCATAAGCACATGACTACACTTTTCTTTCATCCTGTATTTTTCGAACCATCCTGATATTACTCAATTCTAGCACGATCATTTTGCAAGTTTCCAATTAGAGTTAGTTAATCGATTTTCGATACCTACTAAGTGTTCTCGCAATTGATCCAATAATGGTTCCTATGTTTCATGGCGTAATCTATATATAAAACACAGGTAGTTACTTGCCTAATAGTTTTATTAGATGTAATGTTGTTTGTAGTTTGCAAGGGATCAAGTATCGTAATTAATTACACTACGCATAGTTACTATTACTACTATGCCGCTATAATAATATTATGGTAGATCCATCCTTTTAAAATAAATATTTACAAAGGTCATTTAGTACCTACTCGTAACCTATAGCATAACGTACGATAAAGATTAGAATAAGAATAAGTTTATTTGTGCGGTAAGATGACAAAGTATTCATAGTCCATACACCAGTAGGAACTTAAGCATAGGTCATATTAACCTAAATAAAATTAGTAAGCAACAAGTTAGTTTACAATAAACGCTGACCTCCGAACTAGGAAGATCCTGTCTCGGAGGACAAATCTCTTCTGTGACCAGTGGAAATGAACAGATATGTGAGTATAATGGTTGTTTGGTTTATTTGCTACACAATACTCACAAAGTAAAATCATTGTGTCTAGGACACAGGACTCTCAAGCGGGAGGTCCAGGTTCGAAACCGTGCAGTGCCATGTACCAATGGTTTTTCGTTTTTTTCGAAGTCTTGCATACATTTACCGACTGCTCTAACGGTGAAGGAAAACATCGTGAGGAAAGATGCACACTGAGATAACCAGTGTGTAAAATGGGGTGGGTACAAAAGATCCTCAAGGGTCGAAGTGCCGCTGGGTTATTGGGTTATATTAGCCCCCAACAGAATAATATATTTTTATTTTATTTACTTTAGCGAACTTAAAACTACACATATATCATAAACATATACAGCCAATTATAAAGTTCAACAAATAACTATTTTTTTTTTAAACCGTGGATAGAAATTACAAGGTGGAAGAAAAAGATATAACACTATGCAAATTAAAAGAATCCCACTGGAAATTGTCTGTCGCGTTGCTTGCTGTGAGGTTGAGTATATGTGAGTGTAGTGTGAGTGTGAGTGTGGTATAGGTTCTGTGATCAGGAGATATGATGATTAGTGGTTAGTGGATGCTGTGGCCGTCTAGTAGCTCCTTTCTTTCGTACTGATAATTGCTGTTGGTCCTAATGACCTTTACAGCTTCACCGGGTTTTTTGGGGCGAGCGCTAAATGCGCTCCAGCCTAGAGGAGGACTTAAAAACTACTATAAGAAGCGACTGCCTAAGGGCACCCAGGTGGGTACGGACCTCGGCTTATGACGTCGCTGGGGACGGAGGGGTCGGGGAGAAGCGGACTGGAATACGCCGATAGCGCGTGAGAGCGCCAGAAGCGGGTCGCCGTCCGCGCCGGCGCGGGCGGTATGAAGGTGCTGTGTGTGAACTACTATCGGGTGGCGCGTCTAGTAGCGCTTGAGAAACTCGCTTTATAAACTGAGTGCGAGTGAGAAAGAAGACATCCGCGTCACCGAATCTCTTGTCGTAAATATCAACTACGATATCTGTATACAAAGTTAAGAACACGCCGACGATATTTTCTCCGGACTATATACAAGATGTAAGCCATCGCGCATATTAGATAAGGCATATCTCCTTGTTTCAATACTCCACGTATATTCACGATTCATTACCTTTTCCATTTCACACACTGGCATTCTCAGATGTGCTGCGTAGGCTTATTTACGGCGTTTTCCTTCACTGTTCGAGAGCGATCAGCGAAATGTACGTAATTTTAGAAAAAAAATCCCGTCAAGCGCGAAGCGTGCCTTGTTCTATTAGGGATCCGTAATATATTTTTTGTACTCCCATTTGGTAATTTGTTCAATGTGAAACCACAAACAGCAACAAAAACTACTTCATTCCTAAGGGTCGTTACGTAATGAACTTGCATTACGATACGATACCGTCAACTCATTAAATACACAGTAAATGTATTATATAAATAGTTTTATGAAATTTGATACAATATTAGATGATTAGGGAAAAAAATTGACATGGAAAAAAAATAACCCAATTAAAAAAAAAAATTAATCGTCACGAGACGAGAACTCGGACCACGCACTGTTGTCAACGGAGTTTTGATGAGCTGTCATGGCATGTTGGACGCTTCACAATAGTTTGTATTTTAAGATATTGAGGTATTTCATGGTCGTAGAAAAAGTATTGTACGCAACTGCACGTAATAAGCCATTGTAAAACTCGTTTTTTCTATTTTAATACTCGATATGCTCGTATCAAAAACTAAAAACTCATTTTACAATGGCTGTAATTACGTGTCAGTTGCATAAACTACTATATTACTACTTAATTGTTGTTTCGTTTATTTATCGTATGATTAGTGACTAACGTATTGTCAAAGTTGTTCAAGCCTAACGACAACGGCCGGGATCGAATGTTTAACGTGGTCCCTGAGGCACGGAGGGGCTCAGATGAAACTTAATTTACAGACACACATTTAATTGTTTGTACATTTTCTGCACAGCACCTGTCAAATTAACCGTAAAACAAAAGTTTTGTTTTTATTTTGCTTAAAACTTACAAAAATACAGATAATATAATAATAATAATAAAAGAGTATTTATTCATTCACACATGAGTTAAAAGGTACAATATTGTTATATTATTCTAATTTTTAATCTATAAACAAAATATATATATATATATATATATATATATATATATATATATATATATATATATATATATATATATATATATATATATATATATATATATATATATATATATATATATATATATATATATATATATATATATATATATATATATATATATATATATATATATATATATATATATATATATTTTGTTTATAGATTAAAAATTAGAATAATATAACAATATTGTACCTTTTAACTCATGTGTGAATGAATAAATACTCTTTTATTATTATTATTATATTATCTGTATTTTTGTAAGTTTTAAGCAAAATAAAAACAAAACTTTTGTTTTACGGTTAATTTGACAGGTGCTGTGCAGAAAATGTACAAACAATTAAATGTGTGTCTGTAAATTAAGTTTCATCTGAGCCCCTCCGTGCCTCAGGGACCACGTTAAACATTCGATCCCGGCCGTTGTCGTTAGGCTTGAACAACTTTGACAATACGTTAGTCACTAATCATACGATAAATAAACGAAACAACAATTAAGTAGTAATATAGTAGTTTATGCAACTGACACGTAATTACAGCCATTGTAAAATGAGTTTTTAGTTTTTGATACGAGCATATCGAGTATTAAAATAGAAAAAACGAGTTTTACAATGGCTTATTACGTGCAGTTGCGTACAATACTTTTTCTACGACCATGAAATACCTCAATATCTTAAAATACAAACTATTGTGAAGCGTCCAACATGCCATGACAGCTCATCAAAACTCCGTTGACAACAGTGCGTGGTCCGAGTTCTCGTCTCGTGACGATTAATTTTTTTTTTTAATTGGGTTATTTTTTTTCCATGTCAATTTTTTTCCCTAATCATCTAATATTGTATCAAATTTCATAAAACTATTTATATAATACATTTACTGTGTATTTAATGAGTTGACGGTATCGTATCGTAATGCAAGTTCATTACGTAACGACCCTTAGGAATGAAGTAGTTTTTGTTGCTGTTTGTGGTTTCACATTGAACAAATTACCAAATGGGAGTACAAAAAATATATTACGGATCCCTAATAGAACAAGGCACGCTTCGCGCTTGACGGGATTTTTTTTCTAAAATTACGTACATTTCGCTGATCGCTCTCGAACAGTGAAGGAAAACGCCGTAAATAAGCCTACGCAGCACATCTGAGAATGCCAGTGTGTGAAATGGAAAAGGTAATGAATCGTGAATATACGTGGAGTATTGAAACAAGGAGATATGCCTTATCTAATATGCGCGATGGCTTACATCTTGTATATAGTCCGGAGAAAATATCGTCGGCGTGTTCTTAACTTTGTATACAGATATCGTAGTTGATATTTACGACAAGAGATTCGGTGACGCGGATGTCTTCTTTCTCACTCGCACTCAGTTTATAAAGCGAGTTTCTCAAGCGCTACTAGACGCGCCACCCGATAGTAGTTCACACACAGCACCTTCATACCGCCCGCGCCGGCGCGGACGGCGACCCGCTTCTGGCGCTCTCACGCGCTATCGGCGTATTCCAGTCCGCTTCTCCCCGACCCCTCCGTCCCCAGCGACGTCATAAGCCGAGGTCCGTACCCACCTGGGTGCCCTTAGGCAGTCGCTTCTTATAGTAGTTTTTAAGTCCTCCTCTAGGCTGGAGCGCATTTAGCGCTCGCCCCAAAAAACCCGGTGAAGCTGTAAAGGTCATTAGGACCAACAGCAATTATCAGTACGAAAGAAAGGAGCTACTAGACGGCCACAGCATCCACTAACCACTAATCATCATATCTCCTGATCACAGAACCTATACCACACTCACACTCACACTACACTCACATATACTCAACCTCACAGCAAGCAACGCGACAGACAATTTCCAGTGGGATTCTTTTAATTTGCATAGTGTTATATCTTTTTCTTCCACCTTGTAATTTCTATCCACGGTTTAAAAAAAAAATAGTTATTTGTTGAACTTTATAATTGGCTGTATATGTTTATGATATATGTGTAGTTTTAAGTTCGCTAAAGTAAATAAAATAAAAATATATTATTCTGTTGGGGGCTAATATAACCCAATAACCCAGCGGCACTTCGACCCTTGAGGATCTTTTGTACCCACCCCATTTTACACACTGGTTATCTCAGTGTGCATCTTTCCTCACGATGTTTTCCTTCACCGTTAGAGCAGTCGGTAAATGTATGCAAGACTTCGAAAAAAACGAAAAACCATTGGTACATGGCACTGCACGGTTTCGAACCTGGACCTCCCGCTTGAGAGTCCTGTGTCCTAGACACAATGATTTTACTTTGTGAGTATTGTGTAGCAAATAAACCAAACAACCATTATACTCACATATCTGTTCATTTCCACTGGTCACAGAAGAGATTTGTCCTCCGAGACAGGATCTTCCTAGTTCGGAGGTCAGCGTTTATTGTAAACTAACTTGTTGCTTACTAATTTTATTTAGGTTAATATGACCTATGCTTAAGTTCCTACTGGTGTATGGACTATGAATACTTTGTCATCTTACCGCACAAATAAACTTATTCTTATTCTAATCTTTATCGTACGTTATGCTATAGGTTACGAGTAGGTACTAAATGACCTTTGTAAATATTTATTTTAAAAGGATGGATCTACCATAATATTATTATAGCGGCATAGTAGTAATAGTAACTATGCGTAGTGTAATTAATTACGATACTTGATCCCTTGCAAACTACAAACAACATTACATCTAATAAAACTATTAGGCAAGTAACTACCTGTGTTTTATATATAGATTACGCCATGAAACATAGGAACCATTATTGGATCAATTGCGAGAACACTTAGTAGGTATCGAAAATCGATTAACTAACTCTAATTGGAAACTTGCAAAATGATCGTGCTAGAATTGAGTAATATCAGGATGGTTCGAAAAATACAGGATGAAAGAAAAGTGTAGTCATGTGCTTATGCTACCAGATAAACGGAAATGAGGCACTTGTAAAAATGTAGGTTTGTAGTTTGACGGTAGGTAACAAGGTGTTTTGGTTTGTGATGTAGGTAATGTAACCTGTTGTGAAGTATGTGTGTATGTGACGCATACTCAGAATCACCAATTACCCATGCACTTATGAATCTCATGTTTATTTCTGCGATGTGCAATTATATTATGTATGTAAGTATAAAAATATAATGATTATTTATAATAAGGGAGCAACATGTCCGCCGATAAACTGCTAAGCAGTATGGCGGTATATATTTAAGACACTATTGTATATTATCCTGTATAAAAAATAATTTTTTAAAAAAAACAGCTTAAGTTAAACCGTCACGGCTTTCTATTTAAGGACACATTCGTGAAATTTATAAAAATCCTATCATAGATTAACTTTTTTTAAGTACCTTTAACTCGAAAACTTTATAAAGGCGATTTTCCATTCCATTTCCGGTAGCATAGGATCTTATCTATAGATGTAGGCGTAAAATAGTACATGAGTTACTGGACTGGACACCCTGTATATCACTTGTAATCGTTGAAATTCGAAAGCAAAGTAGGTCTGTCATTTCTGAAGTAAGTTTCGGGAAACATATTTTAGCGATCTACTGGCACTCCATTAAATCATTTTCAATTTATCCAGGCATTCGAAATAAGTATGTGTCGGGGGAATTCATAATATGAGTTTGAATAGGTACTACAAATCGTATCGGGACTATTCAGGATGGATGGGAAGTAACTATTCACCAGGGACTGTGTGTAAAGGCTATTTTTGTGGGTTATAAAATTTAACTATGGCTATTGCAAAGACTTGGTAGCGTAAATCCCAAAGGAAATTGGAAAAATAATTGTGTCCTGATTTTGAAAGTATATAGAATTAGTTATTTTATCAGTTACAATTACACTGTCTCACGCGCACAAACTTACACACTAACACTCACTGACATCCATTACACACACACACACACACACACACACACACACACACACACTGCAATTTATTTATTTTTGGCAAATTTTTACTATAAATTTATCTAAATTCTTCAAATATTTAATCTTTTTGATTTTTAATTTTTATTTTTGATCCACTACACCATCGCTCCCACTAATAGCTTGGGATAAGGGGTGAAATGAAAAACAGCGCTGCATAATTGGTACCCGATTATGTCCCCCCTTTTGCCAAATATGCATAGATTGAGTGATGATATAATAAAACGTGTATAGAAGATGTAAAGGCTTTTGTTTTGTATAGGCTGATACAAAACTTTGTGGGTGGTTACCACTATAAACCAGTATATTTAATTGTTATAGCAGAATAGTATGTACATACGTACTACTTATGTATTTGTTTCTAAATATAAAATGTACAGTACAGCGAAAGTCAAAAAGCAAAAGGTAATTTTACATAGAGAAGAAGAAGAATAAAATTATGTATTTATTAATAGACGGATAGGTTTTAAATTAACAGCATACCATAATAGATTTTTCATTTTTCATCGACATCAAGCGCGTCAAATTTATCGATAGATTTACAACCCTCCTAATACCTACCGACGACAGTTTGCCCTATAAGTTGAGCAAACTAGTCACGTATGCGATACGGTGGCTTTAATGCATGGCAAGGAGTAATGACGTATTAATATTGGGCCATCGATACTACAGTGATACAGTCTAGATCTAGACTAAATCCAGTAAGAATACTAATAATCTGAACAACATTTTCTGATTATCCTACCATTATACCTAGTCAAAACCTACTAAAAACCGGCTAAATGTTACGAATCGGGCCTCCGTCCGTGCTGAGTAAAAAACGTTTGCTTATTTTGATAACAACATACAGACTGTTAGAGCGGTTTCGCACTACGTCCGATCCGAACCCGTGAAAATACGGATCTAGAAAACTCGGACCGAATCGGATATTGCTTACGCACTAATCCGATCTCTGACTAGTGCGTAAGCAATAGCGCGCTGCCACACTGAACTGAACTGGATGCCTGCCGCGCCCCCCGGCCACACACCCCGCCCGCCCCGCTGCCTCTCTGCTCGTACGCAGCTCGGATTCGGTTCGGACGCAGTGCGCGAGCGTTCATACAAATAATACTATGGCTACTTCGGTCCGTCAAAAATCTTCTCCGAAATGGAGATTCACGGATGACGGAAGTCGGATCTAGTGCGTAAACTACCATAGAAATAGTTCTACGACTACTTCGGACCGTATTTTCACGGGTTCGGATCGGATTCGGATCGGACGTAGTGCGAAACCGCTCTTAGAGGTGTAACAAGCTTTATTATTTGTTGTTTAAATAGAGGATATGACCAATATTGTAGCCAACATTCATGTTCCTAGATAACACCGTTCATGAAATAAACCTGTTAAAAAACCTGCCAGGCAGAGTGTTTCGATATCTATAAAAGTTACAAAGTTATAGAGAATTTAATATAAGTCGGTAATTTTTTTTGACCAATAAAGGGACTCACTTCGGCAAGCTGTAGCGAAGTGGGGAAACAATGTTTCAGATATTGTTAGGTATCGTTAGAACGGCGCTGAATGACTCTATCCAATGGTATAACTTCCATTTTGATAGGTTAAGTAATTCAAGAGCTAGTGGTATGCTGAAAGTACACATTTTCGTTACGGTGACTTCACACAAGTACACTCACATACAAAGCGAGTGTGTAAGACATGAAATACATTCCATGTCAAAAACGGGCTTCATTATTTCTTTACGGTAAAAATCTTTATGAAAAATATATTCGTACTCTACTTGATGAGCTTTTAACAACGATACTTACCGCCCACGATGGGATACAAAAATATATATATCGACCTGTTTATCTGTATGAGACCAAATACAAATGTCGATATTCGGATTTAGGTCAAAGGAATAATTACATAATTATTTGGTCTTATGACCAATAAGTATCAAAATCGCTATATATAATTCAGATAGGTATGGTAAACTAGTTGGGAAATGCAGTTAAGTCAATTGAAGCGACAACCAAGTGGCTTGAGGTTGAAGCAATCGACAATTTCCAACAATTATTGGTGAACTAACTGAATGTCCTAGAAATAGGAATAGGGAAATGTAAGCTCTAAGTCTGCATAAATGTCTACACCGTTTTATATTGAGTCAGCTTATGCTTTTGGAAACATTTTAAAAGAAGGATGACGTACATACTACGTACATACATGTAATGTACTTACGTATGTACGTACTTACGTATGTACGTACTTACGTATGTACGTACATACGTAAGTACATTGTACTTACGTATTACATTATAGTTTTACGTACTTATGTACATTGTACTTACGTATTACATTGTATTTTTACGTACTTATGTACATTGTACTTACGTATTACATTGTATTTTTACGTACTTATGTACGTACATACGTTAGTACATTACATGTAAAGGAACTTATTACAGCTGATGATAATTTATTTCGGTTTGTTACTTGTAAATAAAGCTTTTTACCACTGCAAGCATTTTGATGTAAAAGTTTCTGCATTTGTTCATGCATTTGTCTATTTTCGTACCTACTCGTATATTCTCAAAAAGTTCTAAATCGATTTGGAAGCGGTTTTGGTAAAGATTGTATTCCAAAAGAAAGAAAAGTCATGCTCGCAGAAAAAATAGTTATGGGTTACGGGCCCATAGCTAAAATGCAAGCGTTTAGGGACCCCTCGACGTGATATTTCATACTCCCCTAGGGTAGCCAGATAATCGAGGCGATCCGATATTTTATGACACCCTACGCGAGCTTTTGACACCGTGCTGCTAAAATCAGGAGCTGCCTACGTAGCAGACCTTCTCGTTTCCCAAAAAAATATTTTGTAAGTAGTGCACTAAGTAGTGCAAATGTTTTATTTTTGATTAAAGGTCACATACTTACCTAATTTTTATAGCTAAGGGATCCGTCAAAATATCAAAAATGTCAATTTCACAAAATGTTCAATTTCCGAAATGACAGTTTAAAAATGACTTGCATGGAAGCCGAGTCATAATAGTGCATCCGTTCGATCATGTTTCAACGACGAGTCTACGAGATGTAGCTTTGGTCTACATACTTACAGTGCGTGAGCTCTTAGAAAAACATTCGGGTATCGGGTAAAATCGGCCTCTGTCTCTGTCTCACTACAGTCGTAGTACATTCGCGTATCGTTGACAATAACCGAAGCACACTGAAGTTTTCAAGGACCGAATTCACGCAGTGTACTTACATGCTCGTTGTACATATTCGTTCAGTGCTTTTCACCAATGCGCAGCTTCAATTCACGCTGACATTTATTAATAAAATTATTGGCAACCATAATTTTTCCCTTCGGGTCGCAGGCTCCGAACGATAATAGGTATATATTTCCTGGAAATAGAGAATTATTCAAATAATAAAATGTCGTTTCGTATCTAGACGAGATGGCATTTTATTATTTCCTTGTTACCTCTAGAAGTATTTTTCCAGGAAAATCTTTATTTTAAGTTACACAGGGTTTATTCGAATAAAAACCTTCAAAAAATAACTTCTTAGAAGAAATATAATTGGGTTCATATAAGCTAATGACCAAAACAATTGGATTCATAAAGCATTTTGAGAGTCAATCGTTTTCAATTCCCTATTACTTTGTTGTGGAAGACACGTCAAACTTTAAATTTTTCGTTTTGAAGAAATACAATTTTAATAAATTTTTTCTCAAAATTAATAAATTTCTAGACTTCGTTTTATTTTTCCCGGCATGCATACAATACCGTATATCAATTATATTATTTCAGATTTTTTTCTCGTCAAAAAATAATAATATACAGGCTGTAACATTAAGAACGGTCAGTATGGGAAAGTCTGAAACTATAAGACATATGAAGATCTGTTCTTAGGAACCATGTCATCAATTTTAGTAACAAGAAAAACTGTATTCATACATTTTTTTTAAAAAAAACTGTACTCAGCCTGGGAATCGAACCCGGTGGTTTTGAAAAAAAATCCTACACTATTTCTATTTAGATATCGATTACGTTAAGGATGAAGCGTACAAAACAAGCTACGACACAATTGAAGACCTAAAAGCAACCATAGAGACAATTTTAACGCAAATTCACCACCTGAAGATACAACATTCAATAGTAAGACCGTTACCTAAACGAGTTGAATGTTGTATTTTACAAAATGGTAGTCATTTCGAACACCTACTAAAATAAATTAAAAGATATGGAAACAATGCGTTTTATTAATTTTAAACATCGCGTTTCATACTAACATTTATTCCTTAAGACCTACACAATCGATATCTAAATAGAAATAGTGTTGGATTTTTTTTTCAAAACAACCGGGTTCGATTCCCAGGCTGAGTACAGGTTTTTTTTTAAATGTATGAATACAGTGTTTCTTGTTACTAAAATTGATGACATGGTTCCTAAGAACAGATCTTCGTATGTCTTATAGTTTCAGACTTTCCCATACTGACCGTTCTTAATGTTACACCCTGTATATTTTATTTTTATTTTTCAAACATCATAAATTTTTGAAACTTTATTTTATTTTTCCTGTGAAATATAGGAGATTATCTACAAGTCAGAATTATTTCAGATTTTTCGGCTCGCAAACTTTGGAGATAAGGTGGGAGGAACGGTCATTTTTCGCACATTTTTGGCCACAAGTCAAAAACTGTAACACATAAAATAAAATAAAAAAATATTTTGTAATGTGCAAATAAAACCCTTTCATACGATACCCCACTTGCCCCACTTTTTTTTCGATTTCGACCCTCATTTTGGGACCCCATTTTTAATAATAATAATTTTTACTTTTACTTTGAATAGATGCGGGCAAGCAAGTCCTACAACTGTGCTAAATTTCAAATCTATAGGTTTAGTAGTTCCTGAGAAAAACAGCTGTGACATACAGACGGACAGGCGGACACCGAAGTCTCACCATAAGGCTTCCTTATTTACCATTTTGGTACGTAACTCTAAAAAAAAAGACTTCACAAATTAATTGGCTGGTTCCGATGCAGATGATCAATTTGAAGGTATAAATAATAACGATTCATTATTATATTTCATCCTTTTTAATTCTTTTACTAATAACATTGTAGGTACCTGGGTATCTAAGCATGGAATTTAAAAATAATAACTCTAAATAAAAATTTAGGAAACCCCTGACATACCATTTACCATTTTATTTTTTATTTACCATGAGTTGAATACTCTTGGTAAATTTCTTTCATTCATTTTGGAGACCCCCTTACTTTTTCCTGGTCATCATCAGATCCTCAAGGTTCCAGATTCACGAAGGTCACCATGGTCATACACATTTGAGCTCAAACTCGAACCACCTAACTGTTACCGTTCCAGAGATCATACTCCAACACGCCAAGATACTCCAAAATCTTAGAACCACTGATCCAATTTTCATCTGACATGGCTTAGAACTTTCAAAAAGACCTGCGGCGCCTTAAAGCAGGGAACGCTCTGGGCTATGCCCTACGCGGAGCTCGGCCTTTGTCCTCGCCATGGCTATCTTAAAATTCCTAGCTCCACATAATTTACATTTATTTTCTGACCGCCATTTTTAAATATTTTTTCCCTTCATCGCGTAAACATTGTCTCAGGATTCCCTACATTTTTATTTCGAGAAGATCCCATCTAACATCCGATTTCGGCGGGCTGAGAATCTTCAAATTCTTCCAATTTCATACTGTAAAATTGAAGTTTGCTTACTTTTTCCTGGTCATCATCAGATCCTCAAGTTTTCAGATGTCGGGAACGCACCTTGAACCTAAATATTTGAGTTCAATTTCGAACCATCCGCTCAAATTCGTTCCAGAGATCCCATCTGACATGAAAGATACTCCAAGATCTAGGAAACCACTGGTCTATTTTTTATCAGATCTAGCTAGGAACACTCTCAACAAAATTCTGCATTAAATTTAAAAAACCGGGTCCAAATCGAACCACACATTCTTAAGTTATGAAGCCACAGACGAACAGACTGCCTGATAAACGTGTCAAACTTATAACACGCCCTCCCTCGATAGGTCGGGGGTTAATGAAAGTGGACACTCACATCTTAAAATAGCCGACCTCATTTTACTTTACGACAGGATACACCATAAAAATGTTTTGTGATAAATATAGCCGATGTCCAACCGACCAAGATTGATTTGTAACATTTATATTGGGTACAACCAGTGACATATAATATTTCGCTGGGTACTACAACCCGTTCTATGAGGGACACTGAAAAATATATGAACACATCATGCCGCATTCTTCGCGGAGAGTCGGACTGCCCAGACTTAGTGTCGCGACTGACCAGGCTATATGTACCCGACAGCTATCTCCGGGCTCGTCGCCACCCCTTATTGTTAGCGCCTTTGACGCGAACCGGTTTCCATCGTAACTCACCTTCTGTGCGTGCACTAGTGCTACTGAATGCGCTTCTTGCACTAGTACCGGAATGCGACTTATTTGCCAGTCGATGGAAAGAAATATGTTACCATTGTCTGCGATTTTGTGAGAGGATGAATGAATGAGATTTAAGTTATTGTAAAATTGATTTATATTTGTAGATATATTATTATTATATTTAATATATTGTACGACACTATACTGTACATTGAGTACAGTATAGTGTCAATTTTAAACATTTGAATTCACAGTGTTTTAGTGTAAACTGTATTACTGTGCAATTTTTGTAATAATAAATAAATAAATTAAATAAATAAATGAAAATATTTTCCGCTTACCATACAAAATGGTAATTTTGGAGTGACCAAATTGAATGGAAAGTGTGGCTGGCCATACTATTTTATATTTTAGCCTTTGTTGATATTGGGTGCTATTGGCTTAAGAAAATATTTTTAAGTATATTATGTTTTTACAAAAAAGTTGTGTTGGTAATTTCAGTAATTTGCTTTATTGGTATTTTTCGTCGAAACGTTTGCAAACAACTTCAAATGGTAGAATAGCAGAATAACGTGTTCGTTACGAAATTCTAAATCACTATAAGTTCAGATTTTCCAGATAGGGTAAGGTAAGGTAAGGTAAGGTAGGGTAATCTAGGATGGTTGCCCCACTTTATGAAATCCCTCTGTGGTCTTTAAACTATAATAGTTCGATACCAGATGAGTATACATTTGCAATGTTTGGTCTTTCTACTTTCATTGTTATTAAAAATATTTTCTATACCAATATTATAAAGAGGAAAGGTTTGATTTTTTGTTTGTTTGTTTGAATTGAATAGGCTCCGAAACTACTGAACAGATTTGAATAATTCTTTCACTGTTGGAAAGCTACATTTTTCCTGAGTGACATAGGCTATATTTCATTTTCAAAAAAAATGGGGATCCTTACTTAAATTACGATAAAGTGTAAAAAAATATCAAAAAACTTCCTTACATCGCGTACGCTGCGAAAACTATTGATGATAGAACAAAATGATATATAACATTTTTTAGAACACACCATTATCAACAAAAAAATCAGCGGCAGCGTGTCTCTAACTATTATAGTCATGTCACAATAAGCGTTTTTTTTATTAAAAAAAAAGAAATTAAAATACCACCGCTACAAAAAGCTCTTTATTTGTACCTTATCAAAATAAATGATTTATTATTTAAGACTGCTTCAATACCTTTATATTACTTTTTGAATTATTCGATTCTGACATTCCATTCAAAAGATATCACGAGTTTAAAACTTTGAAAAAATAAACTCCATTCGGCTAGTTATGCGTTGTAGGGCGTCACTCGGGCAGGGGTACGGGAGGGGAGTTAAGATCACGAAATAAACTTGCCGCGCGGCTCACTACGTGATGGATGTGCGCGGAATTCATTAAAAATACGCTTGATAATAATTCGTTTAGTAACTAAACCCATTTAAAAAGTTCTTTTCAGAACTAGACCCATTTATTTTTTTTAGAATTAGACCCATTTATATAAAATATAATAAATAAATTACTTGAATATTTTTCATGATATTCAATTTAATTTTAATAAATAGTAGTTGTTTACGTTGTAATAGTAGGTAGCTTACAGTTATGCTAATTTAGTTCAAAGGCAACATCTTTCGCATTAACAATTAACAAGTCCCAAGGCCAAACCTTCGAATTAGTAGGGATCGATCTGCGAAAGAAATGTTTTACTCATGGTCAACTGTATGTTGGACTATCGCGAGTCGGATCCCCTGAAAATCAATTTATTTTGCTGCCACAAAATAAAACAACATCAAATATTGTTTACAGAGAAGCTCTAACATAATAAATGGCTTTTCTTTTGGGGTTATGACCTCTTTACAATAATGAAAAACAAAAACAGAAAAACCAAAAATTGAAAAAAAATATAAAAAAAAGAAACATAAAAAATAAACAAAAAAATACAAAAAACATATAAATACAAAAAAAAACATATAAATACAAAAAAATCATATAAATACAAAAAAATCATTAAATAATATCAAAGAATTTAATTATTCTTATATTTTTTTTAATTTACTCTTTTTTAGGAGCTCGACGCAAAAAGGAGTGAATATGTGTGTTATATTATTATTATTATTATGAATGTGTTAAAATTAACAAATCTAAATGTAATGTTTAATGCCCGTGCGAAGCCGGGACGGGCCGCTAGTATTAAATAAAACGAATAATCAGTATTATAATTATTTTATAAAACCCTGTTTTTGACATTAACGCAAAATAATTTTTCACTAATTTTCGTCGGTCAAAAATATGTTACCCTCCGTCACTCAGGATACATGCGCTGCCCGCTACAGTCCGCGTGGCAAAAAGGGGTGGGGTGTGTGAGATTTCGTTTCGTTTCGTTATACTGTATATCTGGCTACCGCGTATTGTTTAAGTAGGAGTTTTTGAATTTGGGGCATCTATCCTACTGGGGCATATATCCTGGACTTACCGTACATAATAAAATAAAATAAATAAAAACAGCCTTTAATTCTACCACTCATACACAATCATTGATAAATTAAAATGAAATTAACATGTCATTTTTCCATTATTTCTCTAAATTATTATAGGTATGTCAATATTTATTATATTTTTTTTTTGTAGTTGCCTTCTCTGGCATAGGCCTCACCATTCTCGTCCAGTGTACTCCCATTTGCCCAGCGTTTATAGGGTCTTCCTCTTTTCCTTTTCCCTTCTTTTGGGTAGGTACCACTCCGTGACTTTTTTCGTCCACCTGTTATCCTCTAGTCTTAGTATGTGACCTGCCCATTTCCATTTTAGGTTTCTAATTCTTTTAATTATGCTGATAATTTTTGTTTTCTTTCTGATATCTTCGTTTCTCACCTTATCTAATTTTCTAATACTCAACATGCTTCTCTCCATTTTTCTTTGGCAAATTGCCAGCTTAAGTTCATCTTGCTTTCTTAAGAACCAAGTTTGACATCCGTATGTAAGACACGGTAGTATAGCCATCTCATATAGCTTACTTTTAACTTCTATATTTATTTATTTATTTTTCATAATTACCCTACATATATGTACGCAATTTATTCATAAGGCATACAATATGTGATGTTAATCTTTAATGCTCCGAGTAAAACCCCTGATTATGAAAATTAACTACCTTTGGATCTTTATGTGTTTATAAAGTGAGCTTTTTGTAAAGGCACGTGTTTTGCAGTTGACTAAAGTTATAGTAAAGTCAGAAAGTAAATAATAAATGAGTTTACGAAAAAAAATAGAAATATTAAATGAGAGGTACTTACCTCTCATTTAATATTTTTTCGCGTATTGTCGTGAAATAATACCCGATTCCCCCTGAATACCCCTATTCGGTTTGATTATATAAATGAAAAAAGAAATTCTGTAAAAATCATTTTAAAAATCTAAATGCTTTTATACCTTTGTCGTTCAGAATTCAATGTAATGGCTGAGGGCCATTAAGACAATAAATATAAAATATCAAAAACTCTACATTTACCTTTGTTGTCCAGAATATAAATTTGTCCTTTGCCCACCCACTCGTTCCGGGCGGTAGGTACACTCTAACGAAAAAATCGGCCAAGTGCGAGTCGGGCCTCGCCATATCTGTAGGGACCGTATTATTTATAAGAACTATTTGTAAGTATTAACCAAAGAGATAGACCTGGTTACAAAAGTGGTCTAAAATTGACAACTTTGATGGGCGCTTAAGTCGTTATTCCTCCACAAAAAAATTATAAAAAATGTTTTCGTAATCTTCTTAATGAGCTCTAAATAACAACACCCCACAAGATACACTGAAAAAAAAGTTTGTTTATTGCAAACAAACACTTGTTTCAAAATGAGTCTACCAAGTAGATTAGTTCACTTCAAACAAGAATTTATTCACTTCAACCAAGATCATGTCTAACAAATAAAGTGTCCAACAGAATAAAGTTGCTTTGTAGGTTTAGAATCAAACAAGCTGTTTTTTCAGTGTAGGGTACAACAATATTTTTTATCGACCCCCTTTACTTATGGGACCCTCTCTAAAATATAATTCTACAAAATTTTAAAGGCGATATTCGGATTTGGATCAAGATAATTGTAAAAATAAATTGTAATCGTATTGTGTAAAATAAATTGTAATCGTATTGTGTAAAATAAATTGTAATCGTATTGTGTAAAATTTTATAGTCTGTATCTTAGTCATGTAGTTAGAGGCGATATCCTGAGAGGGACAGAGGGACGGATTTATTTTTGTTTTTACAAAAACAAAAATTAAAAAAACTTGTAATACCGATAGATCGTCTGAAAAATACTTGTACCGACCTACCGACTGATCGAATTTTAATATCTGAGATCGATAATGTTAGAAGAAAAATTTCACACTAAGTATACGTTAGCGGTCGCCATCTTTGTATATTTATTTAAACCATATTAGAGACACATTCATACAAATGTCAATGAAGCATAATAAAAAGTTATTGCGACAGGGTTCCACAGTTAGATGTCTTCCACCAGTGTACAATCTGGTTTTAAAGAGCAAAATTTAAATAATTGATAACTTTCTATACATCGATGGCAAGTTGAAATGACATTGAGAAAGGGTTTTAGTAAAGTTTGCCATAATTTAAATTCTATTTTCAAAGTCAAACTGTACTAATTACTCGTACACTCAGTGAAGTCTAGGTGAGTTGCCTGGCCGATTTAAACATTAATTAATCGATACCTCATTTCTCGAAATAGGTTAATCCGTCTGAGCTCCAGTTTAATATCCAGACATACTTATATACTAGTACTACATACCTATACATAATGGATCGGCTTAGATAAATTTCATGTCAATTTTACCTTGTTTTCTAAAACTCATTGACTTATGTACAGACAGGGTGATTAGTAAATGGTATACTAAAGGGAAAGGGTGAATAAGAATAAGAATAGTTTATTTGTGCGGTAAGATTACAGTGGAGTAGGAACTTAAGCATATGTTACATTAAACTTAATAAAATTAGTGAGCAACCAGTTATCCTACTATAGGCGCTGACCTCCGAACTAGGAAGTTCCTGTATC
Source organism: Hofmannophila pseudospretella (assembly GCA_947369225.1). NCBI lineage: Eukaryota > Metazoa > Arthropoda > Insecta > Lepidoptera > Oecophoridae > Hofmannophila > Hofmannophila pseudospretella. Next base: position 4,272,662 of record OX376328.1, on the reverse strand, counting down.
TCGGAGGACAGATCTCTTCTTTGACCAGTGCAAATGAACATGTAACAGAATAGGTTAGGTCATTTAGAAATGCTTCTAAAGTTTTATGGTTTTTGAAATATTATATTTTATTTTTGATAAAATACCACAATTAGGCCATAAAAATGAATTACTTTTTTGTGGAATTTTATGAAAAATAACAAAAAAATATATCTTGTATACCGTAAGATTTTTTATAGGAGCAATTGGGATTAAATATTTTCTAAATAGTCTAACCTCTTCCATTCCGGTAATTTTATCGCCTCTCCTCTAGCACCAGCTCCTCTAGCAGCATTAAGGATATTATTATTATGAAATTATACAGTCATATATCTGAATTAATAACGACCCTTTAAAATTTTGAACGCAACAGGATCGTGATCGAGGTTGAACTACAGCCTTTCCGTGTGGCACACCATCTATACTTTACACCCTGTTCTTAACTAACTGAGTACCCTAGGCCTAACAACATGAAGGTAGGAAGGAGGGAGACTAAAATTTTCTTTCATCCATGCCTAACAACAAGTTAATAAATTGAATAACTCCGCCCACTCTAAATTGTTTAGTAAACCTATTGTAAAAGTATTTCTCTATTCAATCTACCTAATTCACTGCATGGTTCGGGCATTTTCAGAGTCGTGCGGGTTTGCCCCGCATGCGTGAGAATTCGCATTGTCAATTTGCAAGGTCTCTACGCACCCTGCATGTGGGTATCACACATAATACGAAAATGTTAAATGAAACAATATGATGCGTGGAGCACGCGTGCGGAGCTAATCCACGTGCATGACGAAATACGCACGACTCTAAAAAAGCCCTTCATAAATAACGGACTTTTATTTCTACTGTACGATCTAATATATAATCAAGCACTGTGTCCACTTAATATTAAGTAAAAATCCCTTTAATAGTACTCTACCCACTATTACCATAGACTGTACTGTAGTTAATGGATTCTAATGGAACAGCTGTGTATTCCCAAAAATAAAGTTACAATTTAATTTGCAAAATTTGACGGTCTAATATTAAGTGAATAATATGATTCCATTTGCCGAGCCGTAGGTAGCAGTCTCATTTCAAAACATAGTTGCGGAGTTATGGTAGCAATAACATCCAATGAAATATTGCCCAGTGGAAGCTGAACAAAACTTTTAATTTGCTTTCTATATAAAGTGGAACACGGCCTTTATTTGTATTTGAGCTCATGTTACATTGTACTGAAATGAAATTAATACACTCGAACTTATAATCAAAGCCTTACAAAAATCAGTACAAATATCGCAAAAAGCAATTTTGGTAAAATAATGTAAAATAATAATGTAGCCTACCATCTTTTTCATATATTGATGACCAATATCAAGACATGATTTTTCATTATCGCAGACAAATGTGTACACTTACATCAGATTGAATGTTTTCTTAAGTAAGTAAATCATCTTAATATTATCAAAACTGCGAGTTCTATGTAAAAACACTTTTGAGGCAAATTTGATGAAATCCGATAAAATATTTAAGCCCCAGTCAGACTTTACTTAATACTTAAATAAATGAAATCACAGCTTATTCGTTTTGTGAGTGGAAATAAAAAATATAACTTAATCCTCTTAGTTAAGTCTAAGTAGCAAGTTCAGTAAATACGAGATAAAACTTTGGGCTAAAAATGCAGTTTTAACAGTGCAGCGCGACACAACTTTTAATCCGCCCCAACTTCTCCCGGCATCACAGTTTTCAAATCCCTAAAGCCGACAGTGAAATATACTGAGTTGTCACGAATAGCAAGATATATATTAAGTTGTGTAACTTAATTAGGTTAAAATTCGTTAATGAGGTAATTCATAATCATGTCGTGGCTTAATTACGTTAATATACAAAATAGAATATTTTTAACATAACGTTTAAGGCCATAAATTATTATTATTACTCATTATGTTGTATTTACAATGCTCGGTCCCTTAATAAGCGATTGTTTCATTAACTTTAATGGTGCATGAAACCGACTACTTCCTCTATTAATAAAGGTTTCTGTTTGTTTCAGGAACTAGAAGCAACAAGAACAATGGAACAAGTCACCAAATATTTTATTATCATAGCTTCCCTTATGACAGTTAAATTGACCATTACTGAGAGCAAGGATGACGCCAAGCCAAAAATTGACAGACGTTATTATCAACCAATATTCATCAACGTTTGTGACATCGAGGACAGACGGTCTAAAGTTCACTGCTACTGCGATAGCAACAAACCCAAGATGGCTTCAAGAGCCGACTGTTGGGTCTTCAGTGGCGGAATAACAGAGGACGATCCAATTTGGGCCAGTTTTTCATCCCAATCTGAAATAGAAGACCTAATGTTCAACGTTCGATCAGACGACGCCCTAACATTCATCCCAGCTAAAGCGATCGTTAGATTGGACAGGCTGAAATACTTATTTATACAGTATGGCACCATCAAAAGAATTCCACCATATGCATTCACAAATTCTTCCACTATAAGACAAATTATATTGAAATCGAATAAGATTGTACATTTAGAAAGACATGCATTTTCCCAGATGATGTTATCAAATCTAAGCTTAGATGACAATCTAATATCGGAACTCAAGAGAGATGTGTTTTTCAACTTACCTAATTTGCATATCTTGCATCTATCGAATAACAACTTGACGTTGATACACGAAGGCTGCTTCAAGCACTTAAACAACTTGATAGAATTGAAATTAGACTACAACTATATATCGGTAGTTACGAGAGAGATGCTGGAAGGCTTGGAGAATCTTTCGAGATTAAATTTGAGGAACAATAAATTAACCATGATCGGTAAGTTGGCTTTTAGCGAACTGTGGGGACTGAAAGAGTTGATGCTCGACAACAATGCGATAGAATACGTATCGGAGAGAGCATTCGGAGGACTAACTCAATTGAGAAGATTGACGTTATCGGGCAACAAGTTGACAAGTTTCTACGAAGACGTTCTCGAAGACTTGTCAAGTCTTATAGTTTTAGATCTGAGAGAGAATCTTCTGGAAACGATGTCGTATGACACGATTCGTCCAATAATTGAGAATCAGAACACAGCATCGACAGCAGTTTATCTAGACGGTGAGTTTAACAACACTCATTTTATAGCTTTGTTACAACTTTCGTGATGTTATAATCCAATACGTGACCATATTTATCCGAATATGAACGCTAGTCACGCAGCTTTAAATCTCGAGTTTTATTGCGTAGTATTTTCTAAGATTTTATTAAAACTGGGAGGTCTTCCTGACCTATTTCGTGAAGGAGTCGAGTCTGAGGTGATTCTGTTTCCTTTTGGGCTAATTTGAAACGTTCCACCGGTCTGAAATGATAACGTGCTAGGAGAGTGAGGAAGGATCCGAAAGGTTCAGAAGCTGTAGCTGCCAGAAGCTAAGTATTTACGACGTACGATTTATGATACGGTCGAGGCAAGACGTGTATTCGGAACCTCGAATTCAGCGAAATCACAAACTCAAATACCAACAGAAAATAAATTATACACAATCCAGTATCCTTTAAGCCGATTGATATTTGCATTTAATTTCTAAACTCATTTAGATAGGTAAGAAATTGAATAAGTTTTGTTTTTGTTGAAAGAGAATAATTTAAATAATGGCAACATTTACTGTAATCGTATGGAAATGCCATTGTGTTTTTGACATTCCTTTAAAATCAGACTGTCGGACACAGTGAAAAAATTGTATCCATTTATAACAGAAGTTGTAATATTTTTATTCCATTATATGAGTTTGTTTACTAAAATAATATTGTATCAGTTTTCATGTTTGTTTCGAATGAAACAGCCAAAATTCCATACTACAATTTATTTAACACCCAAAATTAATACAAAACTTTGCTTGATATAGTTACTTTAATTAAATAACTTTTATTGTTGTAAATCTCTCGGAAATTCTCTCGGAATTTTTACCAACACCGCATCATTTAACCAAAGAAGAGCTGTAACATGTCCCTTTCTTTCCCCTCTTAAAAAACATTTATTTGCACAGAAACAAGCAACATTATTTCATTCCTAAACATTCGCTAGAGCCTCAGGACTACATAGTATTTTCCGGTAACGTATTAATGTTAAGAAACATCCATCATATTTTATAACAAAGCGTAACTAGTGATACTCGTATAAGTACCTCAAAATAAATGCAAGATAGTATATAAATAAAGTTACAAAAATACATTCCTTACATTAAAATTATACTCTAACCAGGAACAAAAATACCCTCGCCATATAGCGGAATTAAATGGTAAGTAAACACAGATTAATAAAAACTAAAACTACCAATGGCGCTCTTTTGAAAGGGTTTTTTAGTTCCTGAATAGGGTATAGGTACATTTGTTACATTCTGCTCATATCAAAAAGGGTGCAAATACTCACTTGACTATATAAATATGGCACCCACTTAGATCTCAACTCTTTTATCGGCAAAGCTGAAAAATCCAGTTCCTAGTACCGAACTTGGCCCCTTAGGTTGTTCGGCTCCTGTTTCCGCATTTAGAGACATAAGTGGTCATTTATACATACATACACACATACATACATACAAACATACATGCCTTTACGCTATGTCCCTTGCGTACTCTGCGCCACGAATGCGTGCAACTTGGCTCTTTTTTCACATTTATGTTTTTGGTGGGATATAGTTTATGGGTGGTCGACTGTACCGTCCGCCTGACGTCACGGTACACGCTATCGCGTACGTAAATCACCGGCTACGAGACTAGAATCGTACGTATATTTTGAAAAGGGACCCGATAAATTCGCTTCTCCATCGAGAAATGCCTTTTATTTGCCAACACCCTGTTTGTTTATTAGCTGTTTTATTGCTGCTGTGTTCTTTGCACAGGATGTTTCTTTCACACAAATATAGAACGAGATAACAGTGGATTTTTAGCAAATAGGCAGTTTATTTATAAAAATAATAGCGTACGATAGGTACGGTTCATTAAGTATTATTGATAATTAAAATAATTATTTTAGAGAATTATAAGTAGCATGGATAGTTGGAAATGCGTAGTTCAAATTATTGAAAATAAAAAATACATAACTTAAAGACTTGAATTGACTTTATGATTTGAATGAGATTTTTTTCGACTAAGTATGCAGAATGATTGATCAATCCAAAATAGATTTTTTCCCTATGCTGAGGGACGAAATCGATACTGGTAGATATTTCAAAATTTAATTATCATGGATCGTCAATGTATTCATTACTCTGTTAAAAATCTGTTGTAAAGCTTTACTACAAAATATATATAGGTTTTGTTCTGTTGTTTGAGCAACGGCTCAACGGATCAAAATGAAAAACCCTGGATTAACACATGAGCACTTTTGCCTCTAGTTTTTTACGATGCTAGAAATTACAAAGTCGAGAGGTAATAATTGTATTGTAATAACAAAAACCGTTACAAGATAAGTCAATACAAAATAATTAATTATTAATTCATAATAAATCAAATAATTTATTATGAATTAATAATTAATAAGCAACCAATCACATCGCTCCGCCCTCCCCCCACTTGAAATCAGCGCTTTGTTATTGGTTGCAGCGAACCAAACCGGGACTTGAAACGGACTGGTGAAGTCCTAGCTTAAAACTCTAACTTAAACATTTAAGAAACCCCCAACATTTTGTCTTTCTGGTCATCATCAGGTTGAAAGAAAAAAATTGTAAACTGAAACTACTAAGGCAACGAAACTCTAAAATAATCGATCTTCAGTTAGTCTAGGTCAAGGGCGAATCATTCAAAACGGACATTATTATTTTATGAGTGTTAAAAAGTATAGTCCATTACTACGCCATTATTTTGAGTAAACACTGGAATGTTGAATTGATAATGTTCATAAGACAGCTCAAGAACAAGTTCACTTATTGGGTTTGTGGTCTTTTATTTAAAGAAACAGTACAAATATTTAATGTTTTCGGTAAAAAACAATGTTATGCGTGACTTGACATCATTTATTAGTAAGTATTGGGCGTAAGATGTATACTATAAGCTAAGTTTCAAGTAAGTAATTCGACTTAAGAATAAAAAGTGTATCCCCATACAAACTTTCAACCCCTTTTTTACACCCTCATGGGATGAATTTTGAGAAAACCTGAAACACGTGTTTCTTTATTTGTATTATAAAGCACATGTACTGAGTTTCAAATAAATCGCCTGAAAAAAAAAATCCTCATACAAACTTTCACCCCTAAATGTTCACCCTTAGGAGCTGAATTTCCATCCTTTCTTACTCGTATTGCTTGCCTAGGTCATAAAAGGAATCAACTGTGCCAATTTCGTCATTCTAGCTTCAGTAGTTTCGGCTCTGCGTTGATGAGCAGTCAGTCAATCAGCTTCTCTCTTATTATTATAGTAATCTATACTATCATCATATAAATAAGATCATCTGCTTATCATCTAGATAAACAGCTTATTATTCTGCTGACTGTACCATGTCTTACTAAAAACACCATCTATTAAGAGAAAATGAATTCAAACGCCATACAAATAAAAATGGGACGAAAGAAGAATTAAAAATGGGACGAAATAAGAATAAAATAATATCAAAAATATTAAAATTGAATGTGGGACGAAACAAGAATTAAATTGGAGTTGGAACAAATCAAACTAAATTGGGTTGGGTTGACTGATGCGTCGATTTCCATTCCTGGCGTAGGATAAAGGCATAGAATTCTCAGAATAGAGATTCTATTTTTGTACGTACCTACGTAATATGTATAGGTTCCATTTCCTTTTAATTTATTTTATGACTCAAGGGCAATATATTCAGAGAGCTCGAAGGGCTCTTTCCAAGCGTTTAGGCAAGGGTTGAAATACACACAACACAAACAAACACCCCCCCTTACACACCCTCACATACACAAACACACCCCTAACCGCCTTTAACCACCTATTGTAATTCTATTTCTTCTATATACTCGTATCTAGTGCTATTTAATAAAAATTAATTTTGAGTTATTGTTTGGCGTTGGCGTTATAACTTTTTAAAACAAGTAGGTACTGTTATAATTGTTTTGCTGTACAATAACCTGTAATAAAATAAAAAATAAAAATATAGGGAATTTTGTACTTCACAAAGTACGGGAACACTTCGTGCAGCGCGATAAAAAAAATTCTAATGGCGGTTTGAGTTCTACATTGTCTGCTTATGTTTTTCAGTCTTCGAATTATACTGTATCCAGTTTATTAATCACACTTCGCGCAGTATCCTAGTCGCAGAGGTTTAATCTAACTAAATACGACCAGTTCGACGTTCTAGTAGGTCAAAAATTAAGTACTTCTAATGCTTCTTACAAGTGGGGTTGCTTCGTAAAGTATAAATTTAAACTGCACATAAGCGTTTTTCGCTATTATAATTTATATATTATTATTGTTATTTATTTTTTAAACACTGATTTATCCCATTATTGGGGTGAGTTAACCATACTGTCGCGAGCTTTTGGCTAAACGACAGTATGAGGGATAGACGTATAAGAAATAGAGTTAATTAGAAGAACAATCCTGCAAGTGTTTAGAATGACAGCTTTCTGAAGAAGAATGTAAGTAAGGGGCCATCCATACCTTACGGCACACGTTAAGGGGCCGGAGGGGGTCAACAAAGTGTGACATCGTGTGACAAGGGGAAGGTGACAAGTTTAATAGTTTATTTTATTTTATTATTATTTGTAATAGGCAAATATCCAGACAACATCTGGACGATTTAGATCGCACTTCATTAATGTTTCCAGGTACATCTTGAACAGCTAATTTCGTCGTCTGGCAACGACATAGGTTATAGATTTAATGAGAAGGCGGATTCACTAGGGCGAGAACAAAATGTTTTGCAACATGTTCCGCATGTCTGCACACATTGTCAGTCATCGTGGGATGTTCCGTCGTGTCTTCATTATTCTTATATTTATTTCTGGTCTTCCAATTTATTTGAAATATAATATTGTACAAGTACCTGCAATACGTAAGAAATGCTAATATTATTTATAGCATAGTCCCGAAAATATGATAAGGGTAGTAATGAGAGACAACCAACAGAGCTATTTATCAAGTCATTGTATTGTTTATTATGTTTATTTATTTAGATATATTGACGATGTAACTCTGACAGATGGGCACGCCCACGTATCGACGACTTCTATTTTTTTTTCCAATTCAATTAATTATAAGAGCGTCGGTGGCCTGGTGGCTAGGACGCCGGGATACCATGCGGGAGATCCGGGTTCGAAACCATGCAATGCTGAAGGCCATGTACCAATGACTTTTTGGATTTTTTCGAAAACTTACGTACATTTACCGACTGGTATCTTGGTCCTTGGGGGTCAGACTCTTGTTTCTATAAATGTAGATAATTTCAATGAATTCATGTTAATGGTAAGGTTTATCTTTGAGCTCATTAGTTACAGTTGTTTTATTATGCACAAATAGAAAATATAATATAATATAACACTAAAATAATACTAAAGCTAAAACTAAACTAAGGCTTATTTCAATGAATTAGATATGAAGTTAAGAAAGTAGATGTAAAATACGACTTAACTTTACAATGTGTTATCCAGCCGTTCCATAAAAATTGCTATTTTTTTTCTGGGTGGAATACAGGGTGATTTATCTTTTATCATTTAAATTTTCATCTTGTACATAGAACACGTTTGAATTCCTGAAAAGGACCTAGATCTAAATAATTACGTGTCCTTGATGTATGCCAAACTACGCGGCTGGCGTTGAATCGTTTGCACTAACAAGACCGCCACGTCTCACCCCAATTCGGATTCAAATTATTTATTAAACACGACCCCAAAACACGGGCGTCTACCCTACCCGTTGATATGAATCAGATCCAATTAACTATTTACGCACTGAAAGAAAAGCTGATTCGAATTTCTATTTAATTTGTCAAATAAATAAAAGATTGTTTACTTCGTACAAGAACTTGTTTCAATATGGGCATTAAAAGTCGGCTTGTTGAAATGAAAATGAAATATATTGCCATCTCAAACAATTAATATGTGTATAAGTTATTCGTACACTAAAGAAATCACACAAATTAAACAAAAATAATTAAAACTAACATCCTTGGTACTCTACCACACGGGCCTAATTTATAACATTTTAATTTTATTTGTGTATATTTTCTTTCCTTCTGTAATTATAATATAAACATTATAAAGTTGTAAATAAATCTATAAAAAAATAATTAATACATATGACAACAGGTGTACGTACACTCAGCCAGTGCTGACACCTGAGTGTCAGCGCTGATTTTCAGCGTACACTCCGTGTTCTGGCTACGTTGTTAATCCAGAGCGCCAAGTAGCTTTCAGAATAGCGTTTATATATATTATAAAGCTGTATGGTGAGCGCGCGTGTGTATGCAGGTGTGATGTGTGAGTGAGTGAGTGTTTGTGTGCATGCTAGTGATGTGTATGTGAGGATGTGTGTGTGGACTGTAGACATTGTGTATGCTTCAATATGTTTGGCGTAATAGGATTATTTTCAGAGATTGTTCAATAAGGGTCATTTGTTCTTTTTAACCAAGAAATTGTTCACATCAACCAAAATCTTAGAGACCATCTATCGTTGCGTTAACAGTAAAAGTTCTTTTTTGATTTATCAAATAAGTTATTTTTTCAGTGCGACCTATTTGGTTCTCAAATATTTTAACAATTACAAAGATTCTCATTAGAAAGAGATTTTCTAATGTTAGAAGAATAAATACACAGAAAAAGAATATTATTTAGTTCTTGGAAAAAATAGGAACTTACATTTAATTGAGGTCTTCATAGGTTGCAGGTCCAAGAGGGGCCCAAGGCAAGTGGTAGGGGTGGTACCGGTGCATTCCATTGGAGACATCGTGGGGGTTTCAGTGGGTAATAATGCCACATAACCTGGTCTCTCCCCTAGGAGGCATCTTTGGAAGGTCCTCCTCCCGTGAACAAAAAATAAGGTTGTATGTCTAGAGCGAAAAAGTTAATTTGGAACCAATTGTATGCATTTGACCACAAAAAAATTTATAGAATGTTTACGGGAAATTCGTGCCCGATACGTTCTTGGACAGTTTTTATTACAGCAATAATTTAAAAAAAACTATGAGAACGATAAAAATAATTAAAAATAACAAGCCTAAGGCAGTCTGTAAAGTTTAGAACTCACTGATAGAGCCAACGAAGCAACGCGCGTCAAACTTGATTCAGAACGATCCTACTTCAACAGATCTCGGCGTTCAATTAAAGTTTCTATAAATTAATTTGAAAATGGAAACTTTTGGTACTATTCTAACGGTTTCAAGACAGACGTTGAGACGTCCTTCAATAACAGTTCAGAAACAAATAATTTGATTATAATTATAAGTACCAACGGAATTGAAACTAAGAGGCTATAGAGGGGTCGTCCCATGGCCATTAAGGAAGGAACGCGCGCCAATAATGGGACATACTTTTTTTTTTCATCCAGACGTCAGCCCCCTAAAAACTTCAGAAAAGTCTCTATAAATAAAATTTAAACCATGAAACAAGAAATACTCAAAGTAACACTGACTTTTCTGAATATATAATTATTTTATGTAAAATAGTATTAATTTATAGATAGTATTTATTTTACATTATTGAATATATAATAATAATAATTTTCCAATAAAAAAAAAATGTCAATCAAATAGCCCGCCCCTTGTCGTCACCGGTGCAAAGGTGCCCATAACGCTCGCGGCGTTACCGCGCTGTATTGCACCAGGTACGACCCGGAGCGAGGGTCACAGCCCCTCTCCCTGAGGCGACGGCCAATCTCTGCCACGAATTGTTTCGCCTCCGCCCCCCAACAACCCGTTGTCTCCACCGCGAACGGGACGAACAGGTAGTTCTGTTGGAGAGCGGAGTACTTATCCCGCTTTTTGCCCGCTGCAAACTCGGCTGCTGCCCCGGCCGTTCGTGTCGTGCGTCTGACATGGCTGGCCGCAAACGTACTAACGCACGTGGCGTCCCACAGCAGACACTTTCCCTCCCGCCATGGCACTAACGTCAAGCCGTCCGGTCTTTTGCCGTCTGTGCGACTAAGACCCGGCGGCTCGACCACGCACGGCACGTTGGCCGACACTAGGGCCCTCCGGATGATATCATTAAGCGCGTGGTGACGCGGGAACCTCCCTGAGCACCGACAGCAACTCAAAGCATGATGGCCGCTGGCTTCCACCATGGAACCGCAAATGCATTGATGAGGTTCACATACATCGCAGCCCAAGCGGAGAGCTGGGAATTCCCGTAATAATAATGTAAATTGTAAATAAAAATAATAATACTTATAGGTATGTTAAAAAGCTTCGTCTATTTATTTGTTGGGTAAAATATAACCAACTTATCAATTCGTGAAATTAATGATTTTCTGGTAGACTTACCGTCACGAAAGGTTAAGTCTTCATCAAAATACATGCTATATGCTATTCCTTTCTACGCCATAGCTCTAGATAGTGATGACACGAGACTTAAAGAAGACTTATGGGGTGGTTTGCCATTGTCTTCCCCATTTCACACACTGGTAATCCCGACGCCGATACAGATTTCCTCACGATGAATTTCCATTGTGCAGATTTCCTCACGATGTATTACTTCACCGTGACATACCTTTTTTTTCATCCAAGTGTCAGTCCCCTAAAAACTTCAGTAAATACTCTATAAATAAAATTTAAATCATGAAACAATAAATACATGAGGTTACACTGACTTATCTGAGTATGAATTTATTTTATGTAAAATAGTATTAATTTATAGGTAGTATAGTATTATTTTACATGATTGAATTGGGAATTCCCGTAATAATAATGTAAATTGTAAATAAAAATAATAATACTTATAGGTATGTTAAAAAGCTTCGTCTATTTATTTGTTGGGTAGGTTAAGTATCATTCTTCCCAAAAATATAACCAACTTACATTCGTGAAATTAATGATTTTCTGGTAGACTTACCGTCACGAAAAGTTAAATCTTCATTAAAATACATGCTATATGCTATTCCTTTCTACGCGATAGCTCTAGATAGTGATGACACGAGACTTAAAGAAGACTTATGGGGTGGTTTGCCTTTGTCTTCACCATTTCACACACTGGTAATCCCGACGCCGAGTACAGATTTCCTCACGATCGTGAGGTACCACCTTTACCGTAGGTAAAGTAATACATGGTGAGGTACCACCTTTACCGTAGGTATAGTAATACATGGTGAGGTACCACCTTTACCGTAGGTAAAGTAATACATGGTGAGGTACCACCTTTACCGTAGGTAAAGTAATACATGGTGAGGTACCACCTTTACCGTAGGTAAAGTAATACATGGTGAGGTACCACCTTTACCGTAGGTAAAGTAATACATGGTAAGGTACCACCTTTACCGTAGGTAAAAAAATTATTTATACGTATTTCTTCGAAAAACCTAAACTTTTAACAACAACTACGCCTCTGACGTTTCTGATAAAACATATTAATAAATTCTAAGTAGAAACTTATTTATTTCTATCTAACTGACGCTTGGTATGTAATATATTTAAAGAACCTCTGCTTATAGTAAATCTTATGCAAATACTCCAAGCAAATGGAATCTATCTAGCAAATAGAATTGCACTCAGTGACACTAAGTGCACTACGGATTTCTTTTTAAATTACATTAGCCATTCAGCTGCTGCAATCCGGTTTTCTCCAGTTTTTTTTGTACAATTATTAGACAGTTAACTACATTTAGATTGTACCTGTACTTTACGGTTTAATTAGGTATGACCTATGCGCTAAGAACGACGTAAGTCTACCTATTTTTTTAAACGGAAAGAAAAAAAAACACGAATAGGGCGATTCACCCTTATTTATCACTAGTGATAGGATGTAGAAAAGAGGTGCTAATCAGCATATTAAACTCTTTCACATTTGATTTGATTTGAAAGTATAAGTTTGGTAAGTGGACCACTATGCAGTGGAAGAGACATCAAGCTCTACTTTATGGAATCCTGTCGCAATACGTTTTTGTTATGGTTTCTTGATATTCGTATGAATACCTATGTCAAATAAGTTAAAGCGACAAGGTACTAAAGGATATATACCATTTGTACGAACAAACGCTCTTTGCGCCTTTTGTTTTCCGTCCGACGAGAAATATGTATAAGGATAAACTTCAAAACGCCAGCTCAGCGGGCGTTCTCACTTGGTTCGTTACCAATTCCACACAAAGGATATCGACTGCGAGCAGCACCCCAGTCCCAAACGAAATTCTGCTAGTTCGCGAGAAACCCGGCTAATAAACGAAAGGAAATTGAAGACGGAAATAAAATAATGCTCAGGAAAAATTGTAGTCCTTAGAGACTTCGGTTTTGTAATATTTTTGTTTCGGGGCTTTGATAAATTCGTTTGATTATAATAGTAGATTGTTTACCTAGGGCGAGAGGGACCAGATTGTCGACACGAGTCACGATATTTTTTAATATCTGTGTTAAAATGAATAAAACAAAAAATATATAACTAAAGTACTACACATACCTACGTTTGACATGAATTCAAATGAATGTCTTACGTTAGGTTAAGGGGGGCCATCCAAGAAATATTTTGTAACGAAAAATATGTACTTTCGAGACCTTCTTGTAACGAAAGTTTAGGAGTTAGAAAAGTAATAGTTATATTATCGTAAAGATCGGTCTGACGACAAGAAAAAAATATGTGCTCGACCATCCCTCGGCTCTCTTTGGTGGCGTCATAGGCTGCGCAAGTGAACACTGAAATTGAGGTGTTGCGCGGTTAGCGCTCAGTTTAAAGTGAACTAGCGTCGAAACTACTCGATGGATTTGGACCATATAAATGTGTTTTAAAGAAAAGAGTATACGCTACGGTTTGACGTTAAAAAAATACAGTTTGCGATATTAATAAAGTTCTGACGTTGATTGCAAGTAAAAATGGCAAGATCGAAAGAAAAAAGGTTAAAATTAACAAATTAAAAATCCGTGTGCGACCGACCAAAACCACTTTCGGGAGTGGAGACGATACGTCTTCATCTTATAATAAAGAAAGAAGCCTAGAAAAATAACACCGATTACCCACCCACCCCGATTTTTTGGTAACAAATTACTCGCAACGCCTAGTGTTCTTTCGACAATATACCAGTGGAGAAATTTCTTGACGGCGGTGTTAGTAAATATACACAATAATATATAAATATAAAATATATAAACAATAATATATGGCAATGTGAATCACTTAAAATTATTGATTATGAAACAAACAAAATGACGCTCGCTTTTGAAGTTTCCATGGCCAATAGAAATGTTAATAAAATCGAAATTGTACTTTCAAATAAATCTGCCTTTTGTTCCATTAAAATTATAATTATGATTTTTAACAATAATTACATAGGTATGTAGCCATTTTAAGTTTATAATATAATTGGTAACGTGCGCCAAACTATCACCCTGCAGAGGTAGGTAGGTTTTATCGACGCGTTGTAGTAATTACAACATCTCTAAATATTTAAAACTGTATTTTTCCAAATAAACCGAGATTCAATGTTATTAAAATATTAATCATGAAATATCTTCACTACTCATATAAAATCTTTCGATTAAAAGGTAAAGTTGTTTGTAATTGGTATCAAAGTTAGCATAATGTCGAGTAGTTCCGATCGTGGGTAATATATTCCCACCACCACATTGCCGTCCTAGGTCGTGAATGTGGTACTTTACGCCGAGTTTTCTGTCGATTAATATGCCCATTTTTGAGCAGATGTAAAATCTTACAATTTTGCGGATCGCATAGCGTTGTATGCAATATGGATGTTAGCTGGCGCCCAGTTCACTCATAGCATGTGTATGAAATGGAAATGTATTCTACTAGCCCTTATGAATATGTATATACTATGCTGAAAATATAAAAAAACCTATTCCGCATTTCTTTATTGAAAATACATGCTAAAATACATATGGATAGAGACGAAATTTAGTGTTTATTAAAGTAAGTACCTCTTACTTAAAATACTTTGAATTGTTTTCATAAAAATGTTTTCGTGATCATGACGGGAAAACAAAAATAGATAGCAGTTTTTAATGACACCTGCCAATAAGCATTAACTTACAGCCTACGGAGACCTGCACTCTATTTCATGTCAATCAATACGGTTCCTTTTCCTTGGCTGAATTTTTTATGTGCCCATTAAAAGGAAATTCAAGACCGTTACAAAAAGAAAAATATATTTATACTTTATGCTAAAATCATTTTTCAACGTTTGCTAAGAAAAGTACTTACAATTTAAAAAATCCTCGACTGCCGTCATTTAACAACTAGTATCTAATTTCTTTATGTAAGTACGTCTAGCATGACTTTAAAAGCTTCATAAATTAAAAAAAAAGGTTAAATACCTGCCTTTGGTGACGTGGTTAAAACACTGGGACAGTGGCATACATAGGTATGCGACCATATTAGGACCCACTTTTACACATTGAACAACCTTAAATAATATAAGGGATGTAAGGGGGGTCACCAACATCTAGACCTCCAAATGTCAAACTCACCTGCACGTGGTGCATCCTGCCGATTAACGAACGAGTCCCTGGCGACCGACTAGTGGCGGTATAACCACTCAAATTATGGCTGGGTCAAAATACCAGAAGCACGATGACGGGCAGCAGCGTCATCGGGGCAAGCGACCCGGCTACTGCGATCGCCAACCCGCAGGCCTAGCGTGGCGACTATGGCATCACCTCCTATGGACAGCGCAAAAAGAAAACGGCCCCCAGTTCCCGGCCGCCCCACTATTCCTAGTCACGGTGGCGGCCATGGTAGCGACGATCTGCGTAAGGTGGCTGGCAGCGACTGGATGAGAAGAGCCGAAGATCGGGCTCAATGGCGCACCCTGGGAGAGGCCTATGTCCAGCAGTGGACTAGAATAGGCTGCTGACGATGACGAAATAAATAAATAAATAAAATAAATAAAAATACCTAAAATAATACCTATAATACCTTCATAGGACAGTCAGTACCCAGATTAGGGCTATATTAGATCTCTTTTCAGATTCAGATCTTTATTTATAATATTCAATTATACGTCATTTATCATTACAAACCATTATTATTTAACTTGAATTTCTAATTAACCATAAAAAAATATATTTCGATTTTAATTAATACTAGTGTTATTTTTTTTTATTTTTTTCATTGCTGCCTATATTATAGGTTAATTTGTGACAAGGCAAAATTAAGGTTCGTGATTGTAAATACATACCTAACACAAAATGTTGAATAATATTGACTTCAGAAATTCTCAAAAGTCAAATTTTTATTGCTATAAGTGCCTTAAAAAACATGTTTACAAAGTCTATTTTTTACCACCGCTTCGTAAGGTGCTATAGCTGAACTGCAACCAAATAAGCGGCGCAAGAAGCAATCAGCAGCACATCTTTTGTAATTAATATATGTCGAAGCCACGGACGAGACAGGGCGTCAACACTAGAAATAGCGTGAATGGAACATGCAGTCGTAAGGAAGGTCACCGAAATACGAGAGCGTTTAACCCAAGCTACGAACGACAGCCACTTTCATGAGGAAAACCTGAACGTGTACCTCTCAACCCTGAGCACGGAGAAGACACCACACAGAATCGTGGAGGTCTACCTACACCCCGCGATAGTATTCTGTACGTGTCGTCAGAAAAACAATGAAACATACCTACCTGCGTATTCCTTGTTGAACTTCATTTCTTCATCACAACCTTACCAGAAAATGATCATCAGCACCGGGAAACCACCCTGAACCATTACCTCCAGCTGTATTTCTTTTTCAATAATACCGTGTCCAAAATTTGGAATGATTTACCTCCTCCAATGCGTAAAAAAATGTGCATTTTATAAATATTAATCGAAAACTTGAAACATTATCATTAAAGTGCAATAAGTCTGGGACCCATATTATATTTATAATCTCTGCAAATAAACCTAAGACATAATTCACCACACATATTTAAAGCATACAATACATCAACACAACACATATACTAACACATACCCTCTCCCACCCTTCCACAAGCACATTCACTCACACCCACTCACCCTGACTCCCCTGTCACAAACACACACACACACACACACACACACACACACACACACACACACACCATCACACACCTCATCCTAACATATACGCTCACCATATAGCTTTATAATATAAACGCAATTCTGAAAACTACTTGGCGCTCCTGGAATAACATCGTAGCCAGAAAGTGGAGTGTACGCTGAAAATCACGTGCGCTCAGCACACGCTGAGCTTTTACCCCTTGTCATCTTCATTTCTATTGATGTTTTTGTTAGATTTAATTGTTTTGTCTTTTTTGCTAGTTTAAGATAAGTTGCTTCTTTGTAATGTATTTTAATTATTTCAGTTATATGACAATAAACTTATTTTCTTTCTTTCTTTCCTCTATCTCTGACATATACATAAGTATCTCAGTATCTCAAAGATATGGTACAATTCAATAAAAAAAACTACAGTCCGTGTACTAACGTAACTAAATGATATCTCGCCACTCGATAGAGCGAACTCGCAACCACGTGCCAAGTTTGGTGAAGGCGCCATTTTTCGCGTTCAGAGGCAGGTTCGAACTATCTGTTCAGTAACGGTTGCAATCTTGGCAACTTCGAGATAATTCCGTCACCAACGCCGGTGGAATGCAAATTAAAAGAATTCTGTTTAAAATGTCCCGCGGGTTGCGAAGAATTCACCGGCAGTAAGACGAATACCGGAGCAACATGCATAATTGATATTTTCCCCAAAAACTGCTACACCGACTCTAATACTTTACTTTATATTTTACTTTATACTTTATTTGCACAGACATACATTTTAAAGAACATTTATACAAAATCTTTATGAACACACGTAGAGCTCATCTCAATTCTTTCTATGTTAGTTATGTAGTTCAGTTTTTAAATTATAGAACACGGGAAGAATTTTTAAAATATATCCAATATTTTTTGAGAAAATCTAAACATACTATTGCAACTATTGTCCAGTGGAAGAAACATCAAGCTATACTGTGGAACCCTATCACAAGAATTCCTTGATATTAGTCAAATAATTTAAGGCGACAAAGTTGTTGACTGTACGTCTCTCTGCAGCAAGTGACCGTACCCCTTAACAGTGATTCACCCCTTTAAATTTGTACAGACTTTAAAAGCACCTTTTGTTGGTAGAAAAATATTAAAATAAATGAGAAAAAGTTGAAAATTTTTACGAGGCACGGAATTGCAAGGCTCAAATCTCACTCGTGAGAAAAGGACAATTTTTACGCATATTTTACGAATATTTTTTTTAAATACAATTCACAGATGCGTCCGTTATTCAAATTCACGAAAATGTATGCATTTATTGGAACAGAATCGTTAGTTTTCTGTCAGTCCTATATAAATATTTATGTGATTGATTAATCAATTATTGATACATTTGAAACTGTGTTTGAAACCGATCCTAAACGATAAATTAATTTACATTCGAACTTCAGTTATCCTGTCGTATTTATAACTCAAAGTTTGAACCTTAATTGTATTCCTTAATTTAGTAGGTACACATTTCCATCCGTAACATATTCCACGAGCTTTTAAGTATTCATCTCAGACTCGACGGAAATTTAATCTCAATTTCAAACTAAGTAGGTTTCGTAAATAAAATATACATTTAAACAGACATTGTATCTTTTATGTTAGAAATGCTTGAACGCTTCGTAAAATCTTTTTTGTACAAAGACCTGTATCTATACCTAATGTACAAATACTTCAAAGGAATTCTTTAACGTTACAAAGGAAAGCTCACTCTTCATGAGGTATCGTATCTACTGCTCTGTTACACTTGAAACCTAATTGACCCTCTCTTTTTAGGTAACCCACTCAACTGTGATTGCCGGCTCTCGTGGGTATACGCTGTACGAAACGAAACGAAAGACAACACTCTGAAGCACGCTCTCGAAAAAGTATCATGTATCACAGACACGACGATGGAGCGCCGTCTCAACGATCAAGACAACAACGAACATGGTAACGATAATGTACTCTCAGACGATAATTATGACTACTACGATGAAGATAAAGATAGAACAGTAACTACTAAAGCGAAAAAACTAGCTGAAATCCCAGTAGAAACTCTGCCGTGTCCAAAGGAAATTATGCAAACTATTGAAGAAAATTACGGCCACCCGGTCCAAAACGAGATAAGGTTGAAAGCGTTCTCTAAAGTTGGCAATATCGCACCCAGTTTCATCGTAAATGTAATGTTGGTAACACTGTTGTTTTAAACTTTAAGACACAAAACAAAAACAAAAGATATTTGTGATATTAGATGTTAATTATTTAAATAATCGTTCGTAATTGTATGTTTGTTTTATTGATAAAATTATATCGTTCTAGTCAAATATTTGTTAAACAAGATGTAAATAGAAGAATTAACTGTTTGTGTGATAGAATGTAAAAGTACTGTATAATAATGAAAAACTAATTTATAATTTTCCTTTTTTTAGCTAACTACTTTGTGTCTTTACTGATTAATATTGTACTAAACTTTATAAGCTCATGGAAAGTTCTATTATCAGATGATCACACAACAAAACATATGATGAAAATCCGCCCCAGCAAAGGCATTTTCAGGATAAGTCGAACAACATCTCTTTGCCACCTTTTTCGTGACATTCTGCTATTTTCTTTAAAATTATAAAGTAAAACGTTATTCCACATACGGGGTGCAACAATATTGCAGAAGTCGTATCAGATAACTGAAAAACGTTTTCCACCTTCAATTTCGCGATCAAAGTGTCGGCGCAAAAGCTAATAGAATTGGTATCAGCGGAATTTAACGTTTCTCCTTTGAAACAAGTAGAAGAACGTGCTTAATTTTGTAAATTCATACAAACAATGAGGGATTATCACGCTTAAGTTTCTGCCATTCGAGATAGATGGCGCTGCATCTAACAGGAAGTCAAAGTGACAAAAGAGTTGTTTTGACTTAATGTTTGTTTATTGCATGGTAGGTTGAGTTTTGTAAAAATATAGAAATTGATCGAATTCATCATTTCCCAATGATAAAACAAGAAATATGAACAAATAACAAAGAATTAATATCGACGATCAAATAATAAAGAACATATTTTTTTAATTCTAATTTTATGGCCTAGGCGAACAATACTACTATCTTATATGTACCGTGTTTCGTGCGAATAAAAAATAAATTTCAAATTTAGGTACATGCTAGGTACCCTTATTTTGGCACATTTTGACATTCCAGTATACAAATAGCGCCATCTGTTGAATGCCTTGCAAGCTGCCAGAAAATTCCTCATTGCTTGCTTGCTTGATTATCGTATGGTTAGTGGCCAACCTATTTGTCAGAATTGTTCAGGCCGCCCGTAGGCATCTGACATGGCTTAACGACTGCTGTCGAACGACAACAACCGGGACCGACTGCTTAACGTGCTCTCCGAGGCACGGAGGAGCTCAGATGAAATATGCCACTAGCGATCACCCATCCAGGTGCAGACCGCGCCAACGTCGCTTGATAGAACTCATATCCTCAATTATTGTCATGGAATAAATTTTTTTAAAGATCAGAAAGAATAAACTTGATTGTGCTCTGAAGTCAGTCAAAATATAAAAAAACAATGACAAGAACATTATAAAAAAATTATAAAATATATTTTAGAAGATCCTAAATAAGTACATACTTACCTCATTGCCCTTTTGGAACTAAAACCACTTTGTTATTACTGTAGTAATATTAAGTACAAATAATATGACCAAGTTCCAAGAACAAACAAAAATAGGAGCAATATTGTCTGTCCTTCGGCATCAAAGCAAGGATTTCTCTGTTTGCGTTCAATTCGCGTTTTATCTCGTGCGGTAAAGGAACAAAGGACCAACTGTCACTAAATATGATAATGTCACAATTCATAGAAATCTCTTATGGCCTATTTTGTGGAAGGTCGTGTACAGACAATAATTTTCCGAGCAGACAAGCAAACAGGCCACCTGGTGGTCACCGTCGCCCATAGACATCTCACCTCACTGTATTATTATTAGAGGGTTTCGATGCCCTGCTAACCTTGAGGACTTGGATGGAGTGTCTTATGTGCCGGTAATCTCGGCTCTCTTAACCTCATCCGAAACACAGATACGCAAGCATTTATGCTTTGCGGTAGAAATAGATAAGAGAATGGTACCAACCGTATCTATTATAAACATAATATATACTTACATATAGGTACCTACAAAAGCGTTCTTGTAACTTAAAACTTAAAGAACAAACTTTATCAAATGACTTGCAAAAATTGTATTAAAATTATAAAAAGCTTGTGGGCTTACCGAGTGATGTTTACTGATTTGTTTCTTGCAATATCGTTTTATCGAAGACTATTGATTTGGGCTTGCTTTTAGATAAAGGAAGACCGACGTAATCAGGGGATTGCGTTCGTACCGGAGTATTTATCGGAGACAAAGCAATCATTATCCAAACAATACTGCCTTCACGGGTTTGCATTCGTGGCTGACGGCTTCACAGCCCTCACAGCCTCTGTAACTTTGGACATTCATGCATTCGTAGCCATAACCTCAGCGAAAACCTTTTATTTATGGCAACTACCAAATTGCGGTAATTCTGCCAGTGGATGAGAATATCTAGGTTATCTGTCGGTTTGTCTACGTTCTCGTTGTCATTTAGATTTTTAATTATTTTCATGGCACAAGCCACTAGGCTCGGCCAAATATAAACATATTCATCCGAAGTCGAAGTCGAAGCACGTGAATGTTTTTGCTAAGTGACATAGGGCCTTTATTTCATAATACTGCCACGATTGATTGAGAAAACGTAGGTAGCTCATTATGAATTGTAAAAAACACAGCTGCCATCGAAAAAAAATCGATATTGTCTATAGTTCGTTTCATTCGAATCATTGCCTTTTCCAAAATGTGAAAAAAATTTCCTCCAAAATGAAGAAAAGCACTCTTAGAAGGCTATCCCTTCGTTTTCTGTAACGTACAGTCATGAAGTATTACATTTCCAGCCCGTAACAGACGGGATACCAGGAAGGATACCTGCAGTCCTGTCTATGTAAACCATGATCCTGTGTTATGTTCATGTGGTGTTTCCGGCCAACATAATATGGACCTTGTCGTTCTGTTTATCTCGTGTAAATCATACTTTCGTACAACAATTCCATTGGTTGATTTTCTAAACATAATAGGAGATCACCGTGCCTTCTCAAAACCATATATGGAATCATCGAGCTCACCCACATACCGTAACACAAACATATAAGTAATATGTCAGTCCCTGACCAGAAACTAAAAAATCCTCGCCATATTGCTGAATATTATAACACAGATTATAAAACTACTAATGGCGCCCTCTTGATAGGGTTTTTATTTCCTGGTCGGGGTATATATTCAAATCACTTCCATAAACAATAATCGACAGACACCTTGGCCGTAGTTTGATTAAATATTTATGCTTTGATCATAAAGATATTGGATTTGATGGTGTCCAAATGTCAACATAACCACAACCTCATCAAACTTATCCTTTATGAATACTCGCAAGTGACCGAATGAAAACAAAGGATGCCTGAAAAAGATGAATGTCCTTCGTAAACATAATGATGAAATAAATTATTATTACTTATTATTGGTATACTTATTCGTTGTTTCCGAACAGAGGAAATTTAAGTTCAATGGACTTAGTTAACTAATGATATTTGTTTTATCAATTTGTTTGTTTCTTCATTAAAAATTCGTTTACTCAATTTTATAATACCATTGAATAAGAACGATCGAAAGTTATTTTCAAGTTACAGTCGTCGATAACTTCAGAAAATAACTGACAATTACTGCTGTGAATTATATACCGTGTTTTTCTTTGATAAAATTTTTGATGACTTACTGGTAAATAAAATTGGCACAGGAAACTTATCCAATCGAAGTTAGTTTAGTAC
Organism: Hofmannophila pseudospretella; assembly: GCA_947369225.1. Classification (NCBI taxonomy): domain Eukaryota; kingdom Metazoa; phylum Arthropoda; class Insecta; order Lepidoptera; family Oecophoridae; genus Hofmannophila; species Hofmannophila pseudospretella. Next base: position 4,249,641 of record OX376328.1, on the reverse strand, counting down.
TTGCATGTCACAGACTGAATTACTGCGAATTATCAAAAAATAAATGTATATTTCGACACGTTTAAATAAAATAAACATCGGTGATCGGAGCATCGGTGGTCTAGTGGCTAGGACGCCGGACTCCCATGCGGGAGGTCCGGGTTCGAAACTATGCAATGCCATGTACCAATGAGTTTTTCGGATTCTTTCAGAGACTTACGTACATTTATCGACTGCTCTAACGGTGAAGGAAAACATCGTGAGGAAACTTGCATGTTTGAGGAAATTAAAAGTTTCCGAAGGCGTGTGAAATCCACCAATTAGCACTGGGCCCACTCGGTGGATCATGGCCCGTACCCCCTTGTGCAAGAGGAGGCCTGTGCCCCAACAGTGGGGACATTAATAGGCTGATGATGATGAAATAAAATAAAAAAGAACATGCAGACAGTATCTTTTACATTTTCTCATATTTCCCTGGCTCCCACACTAGGATACCCTGTGTCGTGACAGCCAGTCTCGTCCGATATATCTATATTATGATGACATAATAAGGTTATGTAATTAATTAAATAATTAAGAATGCGTGCATGGGTGTGTGATAGGGGAAGGGGGGGGGGGGGGGGGGTGTCTGCGTGAGAGGGTGTGTGTGCAGGGTGTCTGCGTGAGAGAGTGTGTGTGCAGGGTGTTTGCGTGAAAGGGTGTGTGTGAGATGTGAGGTATGTTTACGTACTCGTACTGGTTAAGAAAGTTTCAAATCATTTTTTGTAGTTGAAATTTAAATTAATGATTTTTCTTAGTAAGTACTTCTTCAAAATCAATTTTATGTTTTAGATCTGAATCTGTAATTTGTTGTTGACATTGATATTTTAGGTTTTTCGTTGGGGTTATTCTAAATGACAGAGACTACTTAAGCTGTAATATTTAGGGCTGTATAAACTAATACTTTTACAATAATTTATGAGTACATCGGCGCAGCTCGTAATTAAAAGGGTGGCAATGAGACAAGGGATTTTGTTAAAACTACAACGTTTTTAAATCGTTATTTCCTTAAAAAAATAAAGGGATATATCGCAAACGCAAAGTTGACAATACTAGTACAAGGCCCCCGGTAACTACAAAAGTAAATATGATCCAGATGGACTAAAAAGCATCCAGTACTTATACATTTAAGGATTGTATCACTAATAATTTGGTCCAAGTAATGACGTCAAACTAAAAATCTATTCCTCGTAAACTTATATCTATATATTATATTATTCGAAGTATTCGAACGATTCCCATCATCATCCGAGATTATTAAGAGTTCGTACTTCGTACACGAGTGTGATTCGAGTAGGTCTAGATACGAGAAGTCTAGATTTTTCCTTATGATGTCAATATTTGTACCAACTTGTACATACCGATCAAAATGTAAATAACTTTATGAAATGTATCATATCAGGATATCTAATAATTAGGTAAAATAGAATTTTTATTATTAAACTTTACTCATTTATTTATTTGTGTTATAAATGCCTCAAAGGCAATTGTATCAAATATTGTTAATATAATATTAAATACATTATAACAGGAACAATTTTAAATCGAATTGTAAAACAATGAATTGTACAAAGCTCTGTTATTATTAAAAAAGTTCATGTATTTCCGAATTACCTGACCCTTATTTTGTGTCAAGTTAATTAAAATTACATAAGTATCAGGTTTGATAACATCTGTATTTTGTCGGTCACAAGATTTCTGACTTGATCCATGCATGATCTAAGATATTTTATGTAATGCCTGCTCGAGAAGTGACCATTTCTTAACTGTTAATTTAGGGATATACGAGTATGTTAGGAAAGTGTTGTGAGGAAAATGAAACTGAATTATGTTCTGAATTATTGATTTAAGTATTATTTATTTATTTTCTCTCACAGGTGTTACATAAAGTATCGTGTGTTTCACATGCGGAAAGACTATGAGTCGCACTCGTGTTTATTACAACAACTCGCCTTCGTTTCGTGTTACGAATAAACACTCGTAGCGACAATTTGGTCCTTTCCACAGTTTGTGCATGGTTTATGTCAATTTTCTAATGACAACATCTAATCTAAAGATATCCCTACAAAAGCATGCATTTAAATAAAACTTGTCATTATTTAATACCTAAAATCTGTACAATGAGTCACGGTCCTGTGTCATTCAGATTGTTATGTAAAATAATTTTGAGTGAAACGATTTCGTAAGCTCTTAGCAAAATCATAATTAAAATTCACTGTCACGTTCAATGAAATCTTACTTAAAAACACGGTAAAGTGCAAATGACAATGATTGTTATATTTAGATTTAATTCAAAACCTTTGGACTCACTTAATTGTTTACACAAATAAAGAAGAAAACCTAACGAGACTGGCATGGTCACCTTGTCGTGTACCAAAATCTCTAAACTGAGATATAAAAAATGAATAAACATTTTGGTAAATAGTTTCTAGTATAAAAAGGCGTAGACTGTAACTACCTACGTGGTGTCCGCAAGGCGTAATGCATGGTAATCTCAACGTGTAGCGTTTATTGAAATGAAACACAAACAATTATAATTTAAAAAAGTTATAATTTTTTAATATCTGTAAATCAGTTTTAATTAACTACAAAAATCATGGAAACAAATAAGAAAATTTTCGCGTAGCTTTTTATTCGCTAACAAGCGCGCTAATAGGCGTTGCCATGGCAAAAACGACCGTATTTTAATCTTGCAAGGTGTATCTTTACGAATAGAAACAAAATAAGGCTCAGGTGCAAGGGATTAAGATTTACAGTACTATAAATTTTACTGTTAGGTTGTGTATAGCTCCTGAATTCTGTTGTAATAAATATTTCTACCCGTGTTTGAGCTGTTTTTTGCACATAAATCATACGGAACCACATTATAAATACACTCTTATTGACCCTAAAGCTTATTTCCCTATTTAATGAAAAAAACACTGTTTTAGGTTTGTTGTTCTTTTCCAATTAAGTAGCGAAAGATTACGATTTAACTTTAACTCCAATCGTATTTTGCTAACACCACGATAAGACATGACATTATGAATGGACCGATCTGTCGTTGGCTTGACTTCTTCTTCTTCTATCGAGTTGATGATCCGAACTAATTTTTTCCCGATCAGAAGGCAGCCACATCGATAGCCCTCTGGTTGGCCTCGACAAGGTCCTCCCGCGTGCAGGTGATCGGACACGCGGGACAGCAGAGCAAGTGCTCCATGGTTTGAGGGGAGACACCACACTTACAGTTTACTTGATCTCTGGAAAAACCCCATTTGTGTAGATTATCTCCGCAACAGCCAGCCTGGGTTCGCAGGCGATTAAGCGTTTTCCAGGTTGACCACGGGAGTTTGAAACCCGGTGGTAGGTCGTTTTTAGGTAGGTTGGCTTGACTGAAACGTAACATACGAAGAACGTCAAGTAGCTACAATTTAGTTTATATTGAGATTACGTTTTATTAGTAGAATTGGGCGCCTGATCTCCTGCAAGTCCAAGTTGTCCACATTAAATCTTCACACACATTAGATCTTACTGTGTCACCATGATTTTCACACTTACATTATAACCTTTTTTTTTTTTTTTTGGTAACGGGGGGGAAATCTTCGAAAGATACCCAGCCTCCTGGGGGAGAGACTGCGTTATGTGAGATTTCCACTCACTAAAACCCCCTCGATGGCCGGCCTCGTGCTAATCGGAGGGCTCCGGGATCTCCAGTGGAACGCACCGGTCCTAGCATTTGCCTTGGGCTCCTCCAGGGAGGTGTACGTTCCTCCCGTTACAGCAGCGTGCGGCCATAGCACGTTGCTGCCTACCCCAGGGTCGCCCGCCAATGAACGGTCAAAGCCCCCACTTTGACCGCCCGCGACCCTGATCCCTCCTTTTAGTCGCCTTTTACGACAGGCAGGAGTTACCGTGGCTCTATTCTTCGCCCGAGACTACAGGGCTGACGGACCAGGACGCGCGTCACCGGCGCCCCGGCGTCTCCGTCTCCGTCTCCGAGCGGGGTCGGCCCTCTCCCGATCCCGCTCGGCGGTCTCCTTCCGAACCATAACGGTTTCACAGAAGGAGACCCAATGTAATGTCAAAGTGAGTAGAATCGACTTCCATGTGGCATATAATCCTTTGATTTTTTTTCAATATAATACAAATATATCTGCCATAAAACCGCGAATATTAGAATTTTATTATATTCGGCTATTTATTAGATTCGGAGTGAGTGGGAACAATTTCCCACCAATTGCTCAGAGATATTTTCTCCTGCCTTTACTTCATGTTTATTTCCTTCAGACGAAAAAGGCAAGACCTCCGGGAGTTTATTTCATATTTATAATTGCCTGCCGGTGCCCTTAATGGGAATGGCGAATAAGAAAACTGTGATTCAGGCCAATTTATCAGTAATGGCCATCTGAAATACGTTCGCCTGCTTCTTTTCATTTTGAAATAAATACGAGCGTTTTGATGGAAGGTGGCGTTTCTGTGGTGCCGTGTTATAAGAGCTATTAGTCATTTTAAAGGAAGCTTATTATTCATAGCTTGAAAAAGTCATTAGCAGACACTTTCAGCAGAGTGACCCACGTCTACCTGCTTGAAACTTAAAGTAAGTAAGTAAATAAGAGGCTTTCTTATAATACTGGCTAGCCTAAGTGTGAACTTAGATTTTGGGCGAGAGGGTGCTATTTATGGGGTCGCAACTAGATTATGGGAGTCAAAGACGAAGGTAGTTCTACGAAGCATCCTTATAGTTTAAATTTCCTGTTTTCCCTTTCTCTGAATGAAGGAATGAATGAATACTCTTTATTGCACAAAATTAGTGTGATACAATGCGTACAAAACGATTAATACAATCTAAGCGGGCTAGCGATAGCTAAAATCGATCTCGGACAACTTTTTGATGGAGTAATTTTGGTAGAAAAAGGTAGGTTGTTGTTTACAATAATATATATATAATATACACATACAAATAAATATATTTATATATCCAAATATAAAAAATATCTACATATACACACATACATACGTACATAATATTAAAATATAACTAGAAACCAAAGTGGAAAAGTAAGGAAGGAAGGAGTCATCTCTGTTTCAGCTTTAGAAATAATGGCCTAAGTAGTGATAGTTTTGAAAATAAATTCTTTCTTTCTTTGACACTTAGGTTTACTATCATATACTATAGATATAGATACTTTGATATACTATTTTTTCTAAAGCTGAAACAAAGAAAGGGATAACAGGTAATTTAAACCATAAAGATGCTTCGTAGAACTACCTTCGTCTTCGACTCCCATAAACTCGTTGCGACCCCATAAATATCACCCTCTCGTCCAAAATCGAATGCTTGAAGCTTAAAGTAAGGTAAGTTCCAGGGAGGGGTTCCATCCTTATGTTGTTGATTTCCCATCTGCTCGTACGAAGCGATTTGCATCTTCGTTCATTATTCGATCGGCTAAGGAATGGAACAGCCTACCGGCGTCTGTATTTTCCGAAATCTACAACCTTGGGATCTTCAAGGCCAGAGTGAATAGGCATTTACTAGACCCGCATGCTCCATCGTCGACCTCATCGTCGTTTACCATCAGGCGAGATCGAGGTCAAATGCGGGTTTAGTAGTTAAAAAAAAGTTAGTGAGTGAGTAAGAAGATTCTATAAAGTAAAACTAAAACAATGAAAGGGTATACATGTAAGATTGAATAAAAGTTAAACTAGAGTTAAGGGGGTCACAAAGGGTTTATGGGAGTCGGAATATTTGGGGGGTCGTATCCGCTGCGACTGCGACACGACCCCCCCAAAATCTTTGACTCTTATAAACCCGTTGCGACCCCCTAAATGGCACCCCTCGCCCAAAATCCACTATATTGATATAGTCAAGTTTTGGAGGCATATTTATTAACTTTCTCGAACACATTTTCTTATTAACATAGTCAAACTAAAGATAACCTTAAATAATTTAGCAGACCTCCAGCTATACCTAGCGCCACCTGTTTCGAAAAGTTTCTAAGGGGACTCTTAATGTCAATTCGAAAACGAAATACTTGGTATTTGTAATAATTTGCAGGATAATGATTATTACAGATGCCAAGTATTTCGTTATACTCTGTGTAAGGCTACAGTACCACCACATATTACTACTACTAAAGACTAGACTATTTTAATTTTTAAATAACAAAACTCGAATTTTCTCTCGAAAAATCGATATTTTTAATAATCGATTAGTAATTACAAACATTCAATTTGGTTATACCACTCCGTATAAACGACTGCTCTTCAATATTGAGATTCCTTCTAGAGCTTCACTTAATGTGATCGATACCTTACATTCCTTCGACTCGTGAAATATTAGAGTTCTACGGACGAATAAAATAGTAATTGGTGTCCATAAATTATCGTCGCTTCCTTTCCGGAATCTTTTTTTTATTTATTGCGAAGGGCAAAGGTGGGCTATTAAGAAAGTGTTTAGGCTAAAAAGGCATCTAAAAAATTGAAAGCGAAGGTGTAATCATTGGTAATGTTTCGAAAATTACTAAAATCACCTAAAATGTTCTTTGCTAGGTTCGCCACTTGGTCCAAAGGTGGATCAACACGCACCCAAATGTATTTAAAACAGTAATTCGGAAAACAAAAGCGAAATTTAGCTTAGTGCTGCTAACGGAAAGTTCCATATTACGAACGTTTAGCTGATAAAATTTAGCTTAGTGCTGCTAACGGAAAGTTCCATATTACGAACGTTTAGCTGATAAAATTTAGCTTAGTGCTGCTAACGGAAAGTTCCATATTACGAACGTTTAGCTGATAAAATGTAGCTTAGTGCTGCTAACGGAAAGTTCCATATTACTAACGTTTAGCTGATAAAATGAAGCTTAGTGCTGCTAACGGAAAGTTCCATATTACGAACGTTTAGCTGATAAAATGTAGCTTAGTGCTGCTAACGGAAAGTTCCATATTACGAACGTTTAGCTGTTAAAATAGCAAATAAAACAGTAGCAAAATCAGTTGTAATATCTTTAATAGTGACGAAATAACTTACGAACATTTACCGACTGCTCTAACGGTGAAGGAAAACATCGTGAGGAAACCTGCATGTCTGAGGAAATTAAAAAGTTTTCGATAGCGTGTGAAATCCACCAATCAGCACTGGACCCGGTCGGTGGATCATGGCCTGTGCAAGGCCTGTGCATACCTTGTGCAAGGGGAGGCCTGTGCCCCAACAGTGGGGACAATAATAGGCTGATGATGATGATGATGATGAATATTATAATCTCTTATTTAATATTGCGGTGCCTTACTCAGGGTTTCATGTATGACCAGATAATATACAGACCAATTGTAACACATGAAAAGCAATCAATGGTATGAGTATGAGAATGAGTATGACGAAATACGCCTGTACGAGTACCACTCTGACTCTGTATAATTCTGTGATTCGTTGTAGAACGAACCACGTTTTTCAGACAGTTCTTTTGGTTTCGGTCTAAATATTTTTGCGATAAGGCACAGAGACAGCAAAAATATTTAGACCGAAACCAAAAGAACTATCAAACCGTCGCTCTTTAATAGAGAGTCCTAATCTCTACGAAATTCTGATAAAAAAGCCAAAAGCGACGCGGTATACAAATTGCTGAGCATGCTGCCAAGTTGGAACGGTTCCAGAATCAAGCCAGAAGTTCGCTTTAATCTGACACTGTAAATTGGCGGGATTATTGTTTATTCAGAAAATATGCTTACCTACAGCAATAATGATACCTACAGGTAATCCAGGTAATATTTTTTTAAAACGTTGGTGATGTTTTTGAAACATCTGAAATTCTTCAGTAACCACTACAACTAAGACTAAAAGGCCTGTGCAAGGGTTGGTCCCCCACAATGGTCCAGATAGGCAAACGTAGTGTGGGACGCCCCCCTGCTAGATGGAGCGACGATCTGCGCAAGGTGGCTGGCAGCGACTGGATGAAAAGAGCCGAAGATCGGGCTCAATGGCGCGCCCTGGGAGAGGCATATGTCCAGCAGTGGACTAGAGTGGGCTGCTGCTGCTGATGATGATGATGATGAATGGTCCAGAGGTGGATGAGATCCGGTGAAACTTGCGTCGCAGTCTCGTGCCCTAGCCCTTGAGCCACTGTCACTTCAAAAGTACAAGTAATACAGATAATAATTACAGTACATATACAGTATATATAATAATGCCCACGCATATTAAAGCAATAACGAAAGATATTATATATAGAAACATTGAAAAGTGCTACAGAAAAAATGTATTTGGTCCAAGAATATATGACAAAAATGTATTTTTTTAAAAGTAAGTATGTAATATGTTTATTTTATGACTGAAACAGTTATAATTATAATAAAAGAATTATGTAGTCAAAGGTAAACATATCTAAATCATGTCTGATGATGTGCTGTTGTTGTGAAAAGGGCCTCAACTCAACTTATTGCTGCAGACAAGAATGTCTACAACGCTGGTATTCTGTTGGATCATTAATTAGATTTAAGTACATATTTTGTTTATATTTTTATAAGTACATTATAGATTTTACCATGTAAATTACAGATTTAATATTCTATTCTATTTAATATTTTAACTTGAATATTATATATGTACTGATGTTATATTGCAATACCGACAAAGTATAAACTATGTATGTTACTATATAAAATACCAACATCTTGTATACTCATAGTTTAAGCAATACATAAATGAATTGAATGCAATATAATTAAATTGAAAAATACAGTAAAATTTACTATACAAGATGTATAACAAATTTTTTTAATTTATTATTTAATACATACAAAGTACATGGTAGGTTCATACTGTATCCCATTAGGCAAAACCTTGAAATGTTTGTATGCCGGATTATAGTCGTTAAACTATTGTATAGTAGTAAAACTATTACATCTCACCAATACAACTATTATAAAGCTAGTATCATATTCTATATAATGTGCTTTTAATGTTTTCTTATTGTTAATTCTATTTAGGTAAATGTTTCTCACATCATCTGGCAAACTGTTTATTATTTTGGGTAATATATGTCTATAGTTTCTCGCACCATATATATTGTTATATTTAGGTAATGTAAAGTGACCTTGATTACATAGTTTTCTGAATATTTCACATTGTTTTTTTTTGTTCTAATTCAATAACTTTATATTGCTCTTCTCTTAATATAGCTAATTTAGTCTTATTTTGTACAGGCAACAACTTACAATATTGAAATAATTTAAAATAATCTTGGCAGATTTAAACATTATGAAGGACTACTCAGTATTGAATACATTCAATACTGAGTAGTCCTTCATATATGAATATATGAACTGTTTAATCGGCGCGTACTATTAACTTAACGGCTATTAATTAGAAGTATATGGATTAAATTTATATTAATCATAAAAATATCATCACGTACACGTATATGAAATATTTAATTTAGTAGGTACAGATTGTTTGTATTCGATCTAATAGGTTAGCAACTTGATTATCCAATCATGGAACTTCCCACACAGTTTTCAGTCTATAAATTATAGGCCCATTTTTGAGTATTTTTATTTTTGATAGACTCGGTATTATCTCATGGCATACCTACTTAAGGTATTAAAGAGATTAATACTAGATTAATTCTCAAGCTGAAGTTACTGGAATATTTTAGCTTTATTTCTTTGAAAACAGGTACCTTTCAACAATTTATATTAACAACTTCTTTACATTTCTCGAGGCAGATGCTGTTTTGCTTGTGTACTTAGGCTATAGCTGTGTTTGTACTAAAAGGTAGTAAAAAGCTAATAAATAAAACAGATATAATAGTTAAATATTAATAGCCAAGGTTACAAACAATACTAGGCTATTATATGTGAAAGAAAGCCAAGTTCGGTTTAGGAAACAAGTAGATCTGTCAGCTTAGCCGATAAAAGAATTGAGATCTAACTAGGGTGCCAAGTTCAATTAAATCTCTAGGATGTCAAGTTTTCACATAATTTTATCATGATACTTGTATTAAAATGATGGGTATTAAAATTAAATGACTATTGTTTATAAACTTGCCAAGTTAGCAACTTAAGTTTAAGCAAGCAATAATTTTTCTTTTTAAATAATGTTAAATATATTTATATAGGTAAGTTTGAAGGTGAATTGAACTTGGCATCTTAAATCTCAAATCTTTTATCGGCGAAGCCGACAGACCTACTTGTTACTTGAACCGAAAGAGGGTTGAAATTAACTCGGTTCGTGTAAATATACACACTGTCAGTGCGTCGTCGCCTTTTTTCCGAACTTGGCGGACACAGTGCAGTGTGTCGAACGAGATATACAAAGTGGTCCTAATACAAAAGAGGAAACTTTTGAAGACAGTTTTAATTGAAGGTACACTAGAAACTAAAACGCCCCGTAGTAAAAAATAACTAAATCGAGCATCAACATCAGGGACTTAACCAAGAGTTTAAGGATTTAAAGCTGATTTAAAGTAATTGATACTGGCGTTTAGCTGACGCGCGTTTATACGAGAGTCATGTACGCAGGGCTCAATCTTAAGGATTTTCCCGACTTTATTTTCTTCAAGTTTGCACAATTTTCCGCTGCTCAGCGTAACAGTTGCCACTCAGATCCGTCTGGCAGGGGGCCAGAGTTCAATCCACGATTTGGACGGCAGCAACCAGGAGTCGGATTAGGTAAGTACTAAAAACGGTCGAGTGTGAGTCGAAATCTCGCAATTAGGGTTTCGTACCGGTCACTTATAAAAGTTTAGTGGTCAATTTTATTTAATATGTTCCAGGTGATCCTAGTTGAACTTCCATGATGGAGGTACGACATTTTCGAAACATGCATGTTTCTAAAACCTGCACATTGAGACAACCATTGTACGAAATGAGGAAGGCAAAGGAAAACCACCTCATTAAATCTGTTAATGTTGTGTGGTTAATTCCATAGAATGTTAATGACACTTATCAAGGAAGAATACGACTTAGGCGAATCACACATTGCACCGCGCTCCTCCGCGGTGGATGGTGAAGCGGTCGAACCAGTAGTACTGAATTGTATGTAATCGACCGCTTCACCGCTCACCGCGGCGGTGTTGGGTGTAATATGAGATTCGCCTAAGATCTGTTGAAAAGGTTTCCATAATTACTAAGATTTTTTATCGATAGTTTAATCAAAAAGGGACAAAGTTACCACATATACACGTATCTACAAACGTGTGCTTGTAACAAGGATTCCGTTTTTACATTGTTTAAAAACATAATTTTACATGTTTTTCACAAGAAACCAGGAAATCATGGTAAACCTTAACGTCGGTAATTCGATAACTTATTTATTCAGGCTTCATAGGAGTCCGTTCATTACTCCGCCGGGAAAAGCCCGTCTCACTTTTGTGGGTTTCGTTTTGAAGATATTGCGAAAGGTATTAAAATGGTTATGTTTAAATAGGTACATAAAGGCACCTAAGCACGTATCAGGGAAGACGTACAATTCCTTTAAAATTGGTTATATAATGGGTATTATAAGCTCGTTAAAAGAATTGTCCGTTTCAATTATGTATTTCTTTTTAATTCTTCTTCTTCTTATCGTGTGGTTAGAGGCCAATTAATTGTCAGAGTTGTTCAGGCCGCCCGTAGGCCAACAGCAGACGGGACCGACAGTTTAAGGGACTCAGATAAAAATTGCTACTAGCGGTCACCCATCCTGGTCCTCACCGCGCCCAACGTTGCTTAACTTAGACGACCACTTTATGATCATGCTCGCAACTAAGCCTAGAATGAGCTCCTCATTTTTTAGATTTTTCTGATACCTTTCCCTTCTGAATGCTTTATTATGATTACTTATTATTAGGTATCCCGCAGTTATAATATTTTTTACATTTTATTTTAAACAAAGCCCCGATCCACGGGTTCATTTAAAAGGCTGCCACATGAAACCAAAGGAAGTAATAAATGATTCTATTATTATCCTTTCTAATTTCGGAGATTGATTTAATAAATGTTTCTTTGTGACAAAAAGGAACGGCTGAGGGCGCTCTCTTAATAAAGGATGTCCTCTTTTATTTGCGAATTTTCTTGCTGAATTGAAAATGAATGTTTTTCAGGAATTTGGGACAAAAGGAGTGATAGGTAGATATTTAATTTAGAAAGGGAGTTTGTAGATGTTCAATCACACCAAAAAGGTAAGTGTGGAAAAAGGAGCCAAGTTCGAAACAAGGATTAAGTGGGGTCTGTCGCTTTCGCCGATAAAATAATTCAAGTTGGTGCTAAGTTCAGTTCCTTCAAAGTTACCTAAGAAAATAGGTATATAACACTTGTTTAAATTGCTTGAAAAGAAAAACTATTCCATGCATGCTTAAAACTGAATCTCTTACTTGACTAGTTTTCACACACATTCAATAAAAGTGAAGAGAGAAGAGTTTAAGGTATGGGCTTAGAGTAATAAAGGATGGGCCTTATTAAATTTTGAGTTATATCTGTCGAAAGTAACTCGAAATGAGTTATTCATATTTAATGGGTGACGGTGACCACTTACCATCAGGTGGTCCGTTTGCTCGACTGCTCCCTTATTTAATTTTTTTAAATGCACATCGTCAGAGCTTCGCCCTTTTTTTCGAACTTTGCTAGCGCACTGCCACGCATGTGTCTAGATACTGTAGAATGTGTGGTGCGAATGATGACAGTTGGAAGGTTGGATGTTTGAAAATCTAATATACATATGCCAGACACGAGTTCCTATCCTGTTTTGTAAAGGCGTGCCATTCGTTACCTTTGTTTGGGGTGAAACTTTTTGACACCTTTTGTGTAGAGCATCACAAATATTTACTGCCTACACCCTTTATTTACCTACCCACTTTTACACTTACATATAAGAAGAAAGGAACAGAGGGTCACATCGCAATAGTGGTTTCAGGTCATAAAAGATTATGGGTGATCCGACAAGTGAAATTGCTCTATACCTGCACTAAAGCTGTGAAAGTATTTTATTATGAATAACACATGCTCTATCGATTAATGCTAAACATTCAGCGCAATTTGTCGATAATAATTAAATATATCCAAACACTGGGTATAGCAGCAATCAGGCTATATTTACTTCTGAAGACCCTATCCCTAAACCTAGCTGCACGGTGTCTGATCACCGCTTCAATCTCCGCCATACGGGCCTTCATGAACATTTCAGAAGCACTACAGAACCTAGGCAGCCTGAATAAAATTCTAAAAGCGTCATTATATTGCACTTTCAGCCTTCTGTAATTCTCCTGAATATATTTAGTCCACAGCTTAGTTCAGTTTAGTTATAAAGTACCATCCATTATTGAATATAATAATTAGATCAAAAGTCAATTCTCACTTGAGTTGCCCAAGTTTTTTGTGTCTCGCTAATTTGAAATCTAGTAGAGGAAAAATAAATTAGCTTTCACTTCCACCCACTTCTGAAACGGTTTAGAGGAAATTAAGTTAAATTATTCTGTGGAAACGCTGTCAGTCAGTGGTCGCGTGTTTCCGTTCAAATCTTTTTAGTAACTAAAATGAACTTGGTTTATAATAAAAAATATATTTAAATATTTGGGAGCAGAAGGGCTAGCCACTCAAACTCCCACTATCTAGACACATGGTAGTGTGTCAAGTAAAAAAAAAGGGCGGCTCACTAACTGTGTGTACTAGTGACTCTGTAACTAAAAATCTATTTGACCTATACTTGTATTTTTTTACAAGAGAAGAGAAGAGAGAAGAGTTCAGTTAATATCTTGTGTGAAAAATTGCCAAGTTAAGGAATTAAGTTTTAAACAATTGTATGTAGTTCTATAGGTAACTTTGAAAGTTAACTGAACTTGGCACCCGTTTAGATCTCAATTATTTTATGGGCAAAGCCGACAAACCCACTTGTTCCTTGTACCGAACTTGGCCTTTTTTTCACATTTATGTTTGTGGTGGTCCTTAGTAGTTTAGACACCACTAAGTACTTACTTAAGTACTTATACTTAAGTACTTCCATAGTTTGTTTTATGTTTCAAAGTTTAAGTTAAGTTTTCTGGCAACCAGTGGAGAGCATGCATAAGACGACGTATGAAAAGTAAATCCTCGGAAAACAAGAGAGGTATACGTAACTCTTCTTAGGTTTGGAGTTCACGGGTCCTATTCCAGCCCCGGTTCGGTTCGCTGTTCCTGCTGTTCGTAAGTACGTTCCGCCCTCCCACTTGAAATCAGCGCTTCGTGATAGGATGCAGCTAACCGAATCTTGATGGGAACCGGACCCGTGAAATCTGTGGCTTTTTCTACTCTACCTACAACGTGAGGAATTAATACACCTTGGGCCAAGTCCAAAAAAATCCGGAAGGCCATACAAATATTATGAGCCACACTGATAAAAAGAGATATAAACAAACTACTATAATAGTACTTTATACAAGGGTCACGTAATGATAGCGATTTTAACATGAGAACTGTTTAAACGAAGTGAAGCTGAGTTTCATAATGGATCGTTCGAGTGTTAAATCACCATTACGTGTGTTGAGTACAATACTTTTTCTACGACCATGAAATATATAAATAGAAAATACTTCAACAGACGCTATGACAGCTTAACATGTTATTGGTAACTATGGAAACCGTAGATATGTTTGACGTATTGCAGACAACGCGCAGGCGCGGGAGTCGAGTTTTTTTAATGACTATAGTACCAAGTAGTTGTCCAGTGAAATGTAGTGCATTTAATACGAAAAAGTTCTTGTATGCAGTACCATACAACAAAGAAAAATTTACATATTACAATCGAAAACTGTTATTTAATATTTCATTAAAACACTATCCATGACGAATGAACCTCTTTATGTTATTGATAGTGGTTTTTTAATGAATAAGTTATGAAATGGGAGTAGAAAAAAATATTTTACAATTGAAACCGATAGTGAGAAATTTTAAATACGAGCAAGTTCATTAAAAACAGATTACTCACAGATGAAAGTCGAACACTAGAAGTGAAGAAGGCAATAAGTTTACGTATGTTTCAGCTGTTATCTAGCTTCATTTTATGATAATCTAAAAAGGAATATTTACATATTCCATAATTGGATAAAAAGGTAGAGCGCTAACCCGGAATATTAGCATATCTCGGGAACTCATCGATCTGGCTTGAAACTTTGAACGGAAGTAAACTAATTAATTTATTCTTAAGATTTACCAAGTTCTATCAGCTTAGCAACGAGCTACGCTAAAACCGGTTAATTTAGAAAATGATTTTCGAGAGTATTTTTAGACTTTATTTTATTTATTTAGGTATGCCAACTGCACATGTATATATTATACATTTCATTATAATCTTAATAAAATGGTACTTTAACTGATATATGTGCCAATTAAAGGCATACACAGCATTCACTAAAACATCGGATAATATTACTTACAAAATTACAACATTATCTTATCTTATTATAAGGGCCGGGAATAACCCAGCGGTACTACTTGTGCCAACTCCATTTTACACAATGGTCATCTCAGTGTGCAGGTCTCCTCACGATTTTTCCTTCACCGTTAGAGCAGTCAGTAAATGTACGTAAGTCTTCGAAAAAAGTTACAATATAGGTCTAGTACCTTATGTTATTCTTAAGTAGGTATCGTACAATAAAAACATTATATTTAAGCATTAAAATAACAACTAATACAATTACTTTTTAAAACATAAAAAGAATGCAGAAAAAAAAGTAACGGTAAAAACTATGTATTTAAAAAAAATATTTTGTGTCTGTATCGAAAAAGACACGACATGACATGTATCGAAAATCACATATCCTTGTCCTCATGCTATTGTGTTCCATACATATCCTAGATAGCGGAGAGTTTACTCCGACATTTGTTCTGTTAATCGGAATATGGAAGGTTCTAGAGATTGGTATTCTAAAATATTAAAAAAATGCAGAAAAAAAAGTAACTGTAAAAACTACGTATTTTTATTATTATTATTTTTGAATTTTATTTCTGTATCGAAAAAGACATCCAAATCACATATCCTTGTCCTCGTGCTATTGTATTCCATACAGATCCTAGATAGCAGAGAGTTTACTCCGATATTTGTTCTGCTAAACGGAGTATGGAAGGTTCTATAGATTGGTATTCTCGGAATATTGTAGGGGACTGTCAGCTGCATTTGCTCAAGGATTCTTTCACACTGTGCCTACCTGTTAATATATTTAACACTATTAAATAGTGATGTTATTAACTACGTAAAAGACGATCCTCGATAGCGGACGACGTTTGACTTGATAAAAAAAAATTGAATTATACCCACCTATATCTTTTCCAGACTTTTTGATATTATACTTTAATTTCAGTACGCATCTCCCGCCTCACAAATGAAGTAGAGCTACATCTAACACCTAGTACTTATCACTCGAATTTTTGGAATTATGGAAACCTCAAAAAGGTTCATCCAAAAAATAAAAGTTTCACTTATAAAATCGAATTAAGTACAATACAATACAAATACAAATATACTCTATTGCACACCCAGGACAAAAACAAAACATACAACATAAAGAGAGGTACAATACAATGTGCAGAAGGCGGCCTTATCGCTTTAAGCGATATCTTCCAGGAAATCTTCAGGTGATGGTAAAATCATATGGATATATAATGCACGGGTGCAAATGGCGTAAGTACCTAATGGCACTTAATATACTTCTAAGGAAATGCTGTCCCATATCCGTCCACCTACGGGATGATCTTTTTGAAACTAACCAGTGACCAGAAGGCCATTAAAATGCTTCCTTCAGAGGGCTTATCCCGTAGGATTCGGTTTGACAATTACGAAACGAGAATCTCTCTCGGAAAACGAGATCTGAGACATACTGGGTATTCAAGGTTTGACTTTCTTGTCGCTTCGTCTCAACATAGTTTTAGTATAGTCAACTTGCATAATTAAAAAAAAAGTATAGAACAATAATTTTACAGTCACGGTATAGTGATTTTAGAAATCATTTCATCAATGGCGACAGGATTTTGAGGTCCCTTCAATCCTACCACAACTCACGAACTGAACTACATTGTTGCTCTCTATAGCTGTAAGTTGGAAAGGGTCAAGTTGAAAACCAGCGTCGCTAGATATATAGGTGTCTATACATCTAGCGACACTCAGCTGAACTTGGCCCTTTTAATAGATCATATCATATGTTATCACTTGTTAGAATGGAAAATTTGGTCAAGTTAGAATCTTACTCATTTCGTGATATTTCTTACATAATTTTTGTCATATGTACCTATATGGTCTATTAATGAAGGATTTTCTATTTCTATTTCTATTTAATATCTAGCCTACTAGCATATGACGAGAAGAAAAACACACAGTCACCGATCTCTTACGGAAACCAGCAATTGAAAGATACAATGTTTATTTAAGATTTTTTTGCCTATGCTTGTGTCTCTTATTTTCATTTCAGTTCTATTTATACAAATTCTTCGCAATAAAATGGTTCTGTGATTTTTTTAATATTCATTTGAAAAACTTGCGTTTCCAATTCTTCATCCATTGTTGCACTCTGCTGGGGGGCAGCCCCAGCCTACTAGCCTGAAATTCTGTTACAGTCACTATTCACTATTAGTGTCGCCATTGTATATGGAGCTTGGTTTTTTTTTAAATCTCAGTTTAGAGGCTTTGGTACACGACAAGGTGACCATGTCAACCTCGTTAGGGTAACTAAGAAAAGGGAAAGGGAAGCTCAAGTATTATTAGAGTCAGCCCTCACTTTGAGAGCTAACTTAGCAAACAACAGTAAGTGTTTCATATTATCAGATATCAAAATAATATTGAGCCTCCCATTTTGTAGCCTATTGAGGCCAAATTTTTTCCTCTCAATTTTCCCCAGGTCACACTCCATTAGGAGGTGAGTGAGGTCCTACTAGCCTGAAATTCTGTTACAGTCACTATTCACTATTAGTGTCGCTATTGTATATGGAGCTTGGTTTACGAGACCTTTTGTCAAAATTTTCGTTTCGGAACTGTCAAACTGAATACTACGGGATAAGCCCTCAGGTCTGGAAAAATATAGAAGCTCGGCTTTATTACTAGTTAACTCGAAAGAAGAATCATTACGACACGAAACTTGTAACACTAATAGGTACTTTTATACACTATATTATGTACTTAATCCTGCTTATAAATAACAAAAAGCGATTTAACAAAAAAATCTGAACCGAGCAGACGCGAATTGACCAGTAGACTAACGAGCCACTTACCAAGATTTATAGAGATAGGCAGGCGCGAGCAAAAAACGGACCCCGTCTGCAGAGGCCGATCCTAATGGACGGAACCCTAATATACGACCGAAAAACCAAGCGCGGGAATTGCATCTAGTTTGCTAGATAGGGATGCGGGATTGTGGGAATCGAAATTAATTGTTGTGGGAATTAAGCCTCGACACGAGACTAAGATGTCTCCAAATTGAAGCTGAGATGATCTGTGCCAAGTGGTTTGGAGTTGTAAGAATGGGTCATTCCTCGTGCTCCACACAAAATTAAGTGAAAAAACCTTTTACCGAATCTTCTTCTTCTAAGTCGTGTTTCCTCATTGCTGAGGGTCGTGATCATTCTAAGGAATTAATCACATAGAACGACTCTCGTGGCAGATTTAATGGGGTGGTTTGCCATTGCCTTCCCCATTTCACATACTGGTTATCTCAGTATACAGGTTTCCTTAAGATGTTTTTCTTCACCGTTAGAGCAGTTGGTAAATGTCTTTCGAAAAAACCGAAAAACTCATTGGTACATGGCATTTCCTGGTTTCGAACTCGGACCTCCCGCTTGGTAGTCCGACGTCTTAGCCACGACGCCACCGACGCTCTTTTTACCGAATACCTTTTACAAAATGTTGAAGTTGATATTCGAATTTGTGTCAAGGGAGATATTGTGTGAAATTTTGGGGGCTGAATGTTATTCCGATTGGGCGCTCGTCTTGCGTGACAGACGGACGGACGACGACGGAGCGACAGCAATAAGAAGTCAAATCAAATCAAAATGTTTTTATTGTCAGTACGTACCTTATAGTCATTTTTACAACGTCATGTTTTACTCTACCACCGCTTCGTAAGATGCTATAGCTGAAAGGAAAGAAGCGGCGCAAGAAACTTTCAGCAGCACATCTTTTGAAATAAATATATCTTACAATAATTATGAATACAATCATATACACAATGTGCAGAGCTGAATTTAGGACCAAGCCTCTTTATCATTTAAATAGTCATTTATTTTATAATAAACCTATTGACATAAGGTCTTATATGGGGTCATAAATGTTTTCTCTGTCATATTTATTACAGTATCAGGTATCTTATTATAAAATCGTAAACAGTGATCCATCAATGATGTGTTTACTTTACTAAGTCTAAAGCGTGGGACTGCAAGTTTGTTTTTGTTTCTGGTATTGAAATTATTGCTAAGTTATATAACTTGGGTATAACTTCTTATTGCTGTCGCTCCATAGACCGTCCGTCGGAGGCGGTCCGGGGTGTAGATCCCTAAAAAAACACTTTCGAATAATTAAAAAGTTACAAATGATAATGAAGGATTTCCGTCGTCCATCTCCGAAGTGTATCATGAGATCTTTACCAAATTTTTATGGCACTATTCTGAAAGTATATCCTAAGTATTTCCTTCTAAATAAATAAAAACATTAAAATCGATTTACATGCTACAATTACAAATATACTTTATTGCACACCCGGGACAAAAACAAAACATACAACATGAAGAGAGGTACAATACAATGTGCAGAAGGCGGCCTTATCGCTTTAAGCGATATCTTCCATGCAACCTTCAGGTGATGGAATAATCATAAGATACATAATATACGGGTGCAAAAGGCGTATGAAATAGATACTACCCTCAAATAAATAAATAACAATAATTTAAAAAATGCAAACCTTTGCAAGCTGCAATACAGTAATAATAATATTATGTAAATACTATAATATATACAGAAATATAAAACTTATAATATAATACAAATATCAGGTAATGAATTATTAAACGAATTGAGAACCTTCTCCGATTTCTAAGTCGGTTAAAAAAACCCATAAATAACACAAAAATACATAAATAAATGAAACATAAATGTTGCAAATAAACTCTACTTACTTCACTTGAATATTAAACTTTAAGCTGTTCTTAATAACTTATACCACTTTATGTACTGCTTGGGAGGTTTAGAAACAGGCCTCAAGGAAAACAATTACAAGTAGGTACCTACTTATTAATTTTATTATTATTGTTAAATCTTTTTTAGAACATACTCTTTTTAATAATACCCTTAAAAATAATTATTATACCTCGTACCTTGGAAGATGGGACGGCCTTTGGTGTAGGACGCCACCTGCGTCGACACCCTTGCCCCGTCTCACCTTCCAGCCACTTCTTATAGAGCTGGCTCTGCGGCCGCTGCTGCAGAAGCCCTCAAACGGCGCAAATATACCAATCTGGGTGAAACATACATATTTGAGCCGTTTGGGGTTGAAACATTGGGACCCTGGGGCCCGGGAGCGCACCGCGTCTTCAAGGACCTCGCAAAGCGCCTGGTCGACGCGTCAAAAGACCCAAGATCTGGCTCCTATTTGGCCCAGCGGATTAGCTTAGCTATCCAACGGGGCAACGCAGCCAGTCACTTGGGTACACTGCCGGATGTGGGGGACTTAACCCAATTTTTTTATCTTTAGTTTTCTTAGTCTTGGTTTAGTTTTAGCTTTAGTATTATTTTAGTGTTATATGATATTATATTTTCTGTTTAATTTAAAAGTAAAGTGTTTATACAATAAAAACTTCCTATGTATAAATTAATCAACCTTGGGATCTTCAAGGTCAGATTGAATAGGCATTTACTGGACCCGCATGCTCCATCGTCGACCTCATCGTCGCTTACCATCAGGCGAGATCGAGGTCAAATGCGGGTTTAGTTACACATAAAAAAAAAAAAATAATAATATATTTTAACTTAAAAATAAGGAAATTAAAAGAATATCAGTTTCTTTTAAGAATAAGAATTTCTTACAAGAATTCCTAGCAGTCAAACACAGAAAACAAAATTCTTTAGTTCAGAGCAAAGTTTATTACATTCCATTTTGTTTCGGTTCAATTAGCTTGAATACATTCCTGAAATCGGCCTGAAATTAACATAATTTGTAAGTAAGATCGTAAATTTGTGAGGCAATTCTTTGCCACGCACGAACTGGTAGAACCTAACGTATCTACAAATAAGTTACAAGACTAGACAAAACTAGAAGCCTAAGATCGCAATGGCCTTAAATTATGCGCACAACTTCATAACAACTATTCATCATGCATAATACTATGGACTTAAGATATCGGCCACTTACTTGGTGGACCATCGAAAATACAGCTGGGTAGACTTAAAGCAAACTTTGGGAAAATATGGGAAACTTTTTAATGAGATGTCTATAGCGTAAAATTATAATCGTTATAAAGAGCACTGGTGACTTCGCTAATAAGTCAATTTTGTATTGAACTTTTTAATACAAATACCAATATACTTTATTGCACACCCGGGACAAAAACAAAACATACAACATAAAGAGTGGTACAATACAATGTGCAGAAGGCGGCCTTATCGCTTTAAGTGATATCTTCCAGGCAACCTTCGGGTTATGGAAAAATCATAAGATACATAATAATTTTAATGTCATGTTGTCGGAAAAAAAAATCATTTGAGCATTATATTAAGTAGAGATGTGAAAAAAAAATTGATGGCCGATGGTCAGTGGGCAAAATTTTAACATTGAAAATGTTTTTCCGATCGCTTCTGTAGGGGGCCTTTTTCAACGATAGTGCGACATTGCTATATATTGAAGAGTTTTGGGGTTACAAGGATGGTTGGGGTATCAAAATGTGCGTATTGACAAGGGCCACGATTCGGTAAAAAAAATTTTTTTTTAAGTCCAATGCTTTTTTGAAAATCCAAAAAAATCTTGCGTCTTAGTGGCCCCCTAACTAGACTCCATTTTGATTTCATGTTAAAATGTAGAGAAGGGTAATACCTCAGGGTGATTTTTTAATTTTGAAAATACATATAACATTTTGATTTATAGGTCCTCATACGAATGAGGAGCACGGAGCGCCTGGGGTGCGCGCGCGTTCCGGCGTTGTTCGGAATTAGTGAGTCATTATATGAGATCAGATGCTTATTAGATAATGTAGAATTAAGTTCATTTTTAATATCATCTGAAGGTTGTGTAATGCACGAGATCTGTGAATTTTTTGGTCAGACGACATTGCCAAAACGGAGGACGAACTGTTTATGAGACTACCACAGGACCAAATGGAGTGGTGCTTGAAAGAAGAGACCAGTAATATCAGGCAGAAATTGACTGAAAAAGTAGAACTCAAAGTTTTAGTATCGCGAAATATGCTTCAAAAGATTTAAATATCCTGAAAAGTTAGATAATCGTATCTACCTGTTTTAAACTCATTCGATTATACCTACTTACGTATTCAGGTATAAATAAGTTCCCCATGTAACTCCAGATAATTTTACGATGTATGGAGAGTAGATTTTCTCGTCTCACCTCGGTTAGGAGCAGTTCGCAAGACTGCTCTCGTGGCAGATGTTTTACCAAGTTCACGAGAAATTAATGAAATAACTTGACGCATTACATTACATTATAATTTATTATGGGCCCGCAATGATATTTAACAAACATGGAGAAGTAACGTCGTATATATACTTAGCAACGAACGGCCCAACCGATATGAATCAATTAAACGTCGCTGATTGGATACGAGCAACCCTGGCACCGCATAGTAGAAAATTCGCGACTACTTTCAGTAGTCACAATTGTGCATGTTTAACCCCCGACCAAAAGGAAAGGGTGTTTTAATTTTGACGAGTATATCTGTTTGTCTGTGCCATCATAACCAACCGATTATTACATTTATATTTATTATTTAATCGAAATTTTTATTCGACAGTGCTCTTAGGCACATCTGATAAAAATGGGATTAGGGGTTTCCAAGATCTTGAAGTATCTTTGATATCAGATGGAATCTCTGGAATGGTAACAGTTAGGTGGTTCGAGTTTGAGCTCAAATATTTAGGACCATGGTGCCCACCACACCTGGAGCTATGAGGACCTGATAATGACCAGGTGAATAAGGGCATCTCCACAATGGTAAGTAGGGGATTTATTAAAATTTTAATTTTGTGTTATTATTACTTAACTCTGCATTAATATATGGTGGATGCCATATTTTCAGTTATCTTTCCATAGATATTAATCTCAATGTGAGGCCGCCTACACACCGTGTGGTTCCACGTGTTTCTGGCTACAACTTTTATGTAAAAATAATACATACATACGTAATATACATTGGAACACGTATGTACAATGTACATACGTATGTATGTATGTACTTAACCAATTTCCAAAATTGCTTAGCTTTCTATATGCTGCTAACCTAGAGGACTTAGAATGCCTATGTGCCGGTAATTAAGCTGGCTCTCTTACCCATTAAACTGAAACACAGTAAAACAAAAATTAATGCTGCTTTGCGGCAGAAATCAGGCTGATTCTGCACAGAGTTCAGAATAATTGCTAATTTCAAATTATTTCCGGTTGAAGTTGTAGGAACCTACACATGTTCATGTGTGCATAGTTCAAATTAAAAAATTAAGAAACACCTGACATACCGTTGTGGAGATTCCTTAACTTTTTGCTGGTCTTTATCAGATACTCAAGGTTTCAGAAGTGGGAATGTCACCATAGTCAAACATTTGAGCTGAAACTCGAATCACCTAACTGTTACCGTTCCAAAGATCCGATCATACTCCAACATCCCAAGATCTTAGAATCACTGATCCAATTTTCATCTGACATGGCTAAGAATATTCAGCATATTAGACCTGCGGCGCCGAAGGCACCCGCCTTCGGCGCCGCAGGTCCGGACGAAGATGCTCCGGACTTCGCCCAACGCGGACTTTTTAACTTCAGGTTTCTTGCGAGATTGCGTATTTGTAGTGACACGGAGGCAGTGTTGCTATATTAAAAGTAATAAAGACTAAATTAACTAAGTAACTAGTAAAGACTAGTGTTCCCAATAAAAAAAAATATGCAAAAATGTGACATTCTCTCTATACAGGACGTTTCAATTTTGTACCCTTGAGTTCTTATCGTGAGTTGCAAATGTCCTTAATGGTAAGGCTACCTTAAGTCTCGTGCCATCGCTATATGTAGAGCTATGACGTAGAAAGATATTTTTTTTATTACAGTTAAACCCGCGTTTGATCTCAATCTCACCTGTTAAGTGACGATGTGGTAGAAGATGGAGCACACGGGCTTAGACAGCATGTATTTTAATGAAGACTTTGAGGATGTTTCATGAAACCGACGGTTAGTCTCCGTATTCCCTTCATCCATTACGAGATAAATAAACAAACAACACGAGCAAACATAATTAAACTGTTACACAGAACCGTATCGGATATCGCGTTATATTCCTTGATCCAATATCCGCTCTGTTCGCCTTGGGAAACAAATATTTTGCCATCACTAGGCGTATTGGTGTGTTCTTCTTAAAGAACAATTATATAGAGTGTCGGGAAACAGCTCACTTACAAATTTTATAAAATATTTACACTTCATATTTTATAAAATATTTACACTTCATATTTTATAAAATATTTACCCTTCATATTCATTCTGTAAGCTTTGGTATAGTCTATCAAAGTCAGTATTTGTATCTATAGAAGTGAAATGTAGTACGAAGGTACATACTTATTATAATGAAATTGATGTTAGATCAAAATATTAAAACAACTAAATAAAAAGTTCCCAGTATGTATAGAACAATTGTAAAAAAAACGAAGGCTGTAAATTCAATAAATGAAACATTACTGAACGTAATTTTATCTGTGATTGGCCTAGATAGTTTTTTTTTTTAAATTTATTTGTAAAAATCTACTTTAATGTATTATCTATCAATAAAAAAACCCGAATCAAATTTTCCAGTATTAATGAGAGATTATTTTTGTTTTCCGAAGTAGATCGTCTTTGCAGAGTAGTTTAATTATTTTGTTTCTAGTCTATCTATCGAAACTATAACAATTTGTTTAACTGTAAACAAAAGTTTAATCTAGAATAATTTCTCGAAAATAACGTAGTACAATCGGGGCGTAAGATTTTTATGGACACCCTTATTAAGCTGTAAGGGTATTCGATTTAACTTGTACAATCAAAGCGTCTGCGACTTATGAGATCGACCCTGAAGCGGTGGAGCGGAAAGCTAACTCCTTAAGGGGAGTTACACACGTGCGTGGCAATAATGTTAGTCAAGGTCAAAGGGATATACGGTCTGGACTACATGCTCCGGTTCCAGCGCCGCCGTTCGCTTTAGACAATCACAAGCGTCCCCCCCTCCCCACATGGAATCGTGATTGGTTGCAGCGAATCGAACCGGCGCTGACACCGGCGCATGTAGTCCCAGTCTTAAGATTTTGGCCTAACTGTCCGCAATTTTAAAAATTCTTCAAAATGACGACCACGCATAATTACTATATAAATTGATAATTGATATCAAAATATGTAATATGACTAAATCTCCTAAAGTGTTAAGTTTCACAGATATAAGCTATCATAGTTGTGCTGGTCATACAACTTGTATCTGGAGCGGAACTTTGATGATTTATATTTTGGAAAAAAAAAATGTAACATATCTTGTTTGTTTCGATATCAGCTATAAGTTTATGTAGGCATTATGCGTGGCCGCCATTTTGAAGAATTTTATAATGGCTGAAAGTTAATAAGGCCAGGCTCCGTAGTGAAATCTTCAAACCCCCTTCATCATAACTCTTTCTAGAGTATTCTGGTCAATAAGATTCATATAACAAAATATAAGGCGTAGTTTTGATCTATTGTGGTTAGTCAGGTATTCGATATATTCCTGCTCAAGGTTCTGACCTTTGTATGCTACGGTGTAGCGTAGCGTTGCTGCCCACGTAGTCACTTCTACGTTCCTAACATATCTGCTACGAAATTCGTAGCACGTTAAATATTATAGGCAAATATTCTCAGTCTCTTGATAATAATCAAAATTAAGATTAATAATAATTCTCATCTCACAGGTGCACACAGAGTACAGGTATGTTTTGGGTATGCGGACGGGCGGATGGGCAAACTTTTTATTTTTAAACAGCTGTAGATGTTATCTGAAATGGCCCCATCTTAGCTTTCTATGACGTCCAACTTGTAAGAAAGAAAGAAATAATTTAATTTGCCTGAGAAAAATAAAAATTCTAAAATACCTTAGTACCGACAAAGTTTGTTCGTTAACCATTTATCAATACGAACTTCTACGTACATTATTCCAAATCACTTAACACATTTACATACAGTGATAGGTAAATAATATATTCCTTTGTTTTCCAATTCCTAAACTTATTCCATTAAAGTTTCGTATTCATGGACGAATATTTTCAGGCCTGGAATGGAAATGGGTCTATGAACTCTCGAAAAACATGTAGGTAGATCCAAATAGAACGGAAGAGAATTTAAATAACCTTTTTTAGGGTTCCGTACCTAAACGAATCTAAGGAAATAATTATTAATATTTTTTTAATTGGCGACAGTACAGTCTGCTTATAGCTAATGTATACCATCTGTCAAATTTCTGCAATCTGAAATGAACTTTAATGCATTCGCCATTTGAATTGTAGACTTTTGACAGATGGTGTAAGTCACAGATTTCAGAATAATAGAGAATGAATGAATACTCTTTATTTTTTGGAGATATGGTACGCATCATATCGTGGCACTTGTCTCTCGTTCCAGCCGCAGATGCGCAGAAAACTAATAACTAAGTAAGTGCTATAATGTTGAGCGTCGCACAGTGGCTAGGACACCGGACTCCCATGCGGGTAATCCGGGTTCGAAACCGTGCAGTGCCATGTACCAATTAGTTTTCCGTATTTTTCGAAGACTTACGTACATTTATCGACTGCTCTGACGGTGAAAGAAAACATCGTGAGGAAACCTGCCCACTGAGATGACCAGTGTGTACAATAATGGGGTAGGCACAAAATATCCTCAAGAGTCGAAGTGTCGCTGGGTTATTCCCGGCCCCCTATCATAAGATAAGGCAAGATAAGTGATATAATTATGTGTAAAAATCTAAGTGATATTGTGAATTGCAGAAATAGTTTGGTCATGTGCACATAGGGTGCGTGTTCTGTCGAGATTATGCTATTAATGTGTTATATTGTAGCTGTGTAAGTAGCAACATCGGTCTCGCTGGAAGAGCTTGGAGCTTTGCTGGAAGAAATCTCTTTTAGAGATAAGTTCACCCTTTGTACAATGTCTCATTTTAATTGATTTTATTAAGTGTATTGTTGTACAATAAAGTGTAAATAAAAAAATAAATAAAAAAAAACATCGGTCTCGATACAAATAGCGCTTTATAATTTTTCTAATTCTTTTCCTGTTCTAAGGTATAAGTACTTTATCTCGTTGCCGACTGTACAACATCATTGACCTGATGATACCTAACAATAATATTTCAATGAAATATTGCAAGAATACGAGCTAATAACTTTATATTGATATCTGTAATTTCTATGGTTGTAATCTGTCGTGTTTACCTAATAAATTAATTAAATATTAAAATTAAATGACTAGTATGAAATCGAGTCGTCACATTGCACAACCCTTCACTTCAGAGCAGATATAAGCAAGCAGTCCTACTTTGCGACAGAAAGAGGTTAAATTGCTACCTCTCCAGACTTACTCAGCCAGGAGTAATTCCTACGGGAATTTGTATAATAGAACTCTGTCTCTGTTGTGACCGCACCTTAAGGCAAATGTGTAAGGGAGAGGCCTATTAAATCCAACTGATAGTTGGAAACGTTATGTGATGGAATACTTACGGAACCCTAGGACAACAGTGTATCAATAACGGATAATCTTAACCATACTTAGTTACTTAAATATTCTGAAAGAATCAATTATTCTATGTATACTTGTATTCTTTAGAATAAAAGCTTGTAATAAAACTGTATGAGCCTTAATCATACTTACTCGTAAGTAGTCCAATAAATTTGTATTAAGTACGGCTTAGATTAAGTCCTAAATTAACTCAATGGCTACATTTTACCTTTAAAATATTGTTGTTTTATAAAACTGAATTAACTATACCGGAAATTTTGTTGGATAAAATATTAACCTACACCCATAATAATAAAATAAGATTAAGTACACCTATTATTATTTTATTATTACTAGGTGTATGTGAGTGAAACTCCGGATAACTTAATCATGGAATTCTAGGAATTGTAATTAGATAAAATTAAAAGAACGTAGGAGAAGGTGAACAGAAGAAAAAAAAGAAGCAAGGAATTTTGAGATAGACATGGCGAGGCCGAAGGCCGAGCTCCGCGTAGAGCGTAGTGCGTTCCCCCTCCTTCAGGCGCCGCAGGCCTAACCTGTTGCATATTCTTAGCCATAATCAGAAAAAAATTGGATTAGTGATTCTAAGATCTTGGAGTATTTTGGGATTTTGGAGTATGATGGGATCTCTGGAACGGTAATAGTTAGGAGGTTCGAGTTTGAGCTCAAAAGTTTATGACCATGTTAACCTTCCCACATGTGGAACCTTGAGGACCTGATGATGACTAGAAAAAAGTAAGGAGATCTCCACAATGGTACGTCGGGGGTTTCTTAAATTTTTAGTTTAGAGTTATTATTATTAAGGAAAGCAGACAAGCAAACGGGGCAAGTGATGACCGTCGCATAGACATCTCACTCACTGTAATGTTATTAGAGGGTTTTCGATGCGCTGCTAACCTTAAGGACTTAATGTAGGATGAGAGGAAGGATGTAATATAGGATCACATGTGCCGACAATTCCACGGACTATCTTACCCTTCAAACCGAAATAAAGTAATGCAAGCATTACTGTTTCGTGACGAAAAAGGTAAAAAAAAGTCTCTAAAATAAAATGATTGAACGATACTTTACCTGTTTTCCTTCATTCCTTATTTTCACGGATTCTTCGAAATGGATTCCTTGGCTGACACAGAATCAGTTACGACAGATTTTTTACCTCGGAATAATGGATCCATGAAGAAAACTACTCCGACCCCAGCGGACAAAGCATATGTTTTGACAGGGGGAAAAGTGTCCTTTGCGAGGGTGACTGAGGACCGAAAAAAGGGAAGGAATTATTTTATGTATAAGAAGGGCTCAGAAGAGCAAACGGGCCTGATGGAATGACGTGTCCAATGTTCATTGCACATAAACATATAACCTCACTATTATTCGATTTTCGATGGTCTACTAATCTTAATAAGTTTACCTTAGTTAGATGGAGGCAATATGTGCTGACCCTTTTATTTATTCGTTGAACCAGAAAACAGCAATTCAAGCTAATTGATTTGCAACTGAAATAGATACAATAGTGGTAGATATAAACTACCCAAAACGTCAAAAATGGTGAAACTGAAATCAACCGTATTACGCTAACATAGGGTTAATAAAATTAAATAAAAGAGTGTTTATTCATTCACACATCAAAGAAAAAAAAAAGTTATTTTATTCTAATCCTTAACCTATAAACAAAATATACGATATCTATAACATGTATTGCCCTATGTGTCTAATGAAATGGTCGAGACCTCAGCGACACGCTGGTTTTCAAGTCTCGCCTAATGTGCTAGATGGAGCGCTGGTCGCGGGACACAACACGATTATGTGGTCAAGTCTCTATTATGTAATATAATATTAAAATGAATGACAATAAGTAGTTATATGTAGCTGGCTTTAGCTTCCTTTTGATGATAACATAATTGGGTTTCTGTGTCTGAGAGAGTATCTATACCATTCACTGAGGTCAGCTAACAGAGACTTTGCTGTATGTTTACCAATGTTCATTAATCAATGTTTGACAGATAGTATACTTTGCTAGTGATCGATTGTTGATTGACACTGCACAGAGCATTCTTTAAAAAAAATACCAACTTCCAATTCATTTAAGTGTATAATATGACCCCCGAAACTTCCGTCATCAAACTTTGAATTAAGGGCTGGGGAGGTATATTGACTTGTCTATTTCCGCCCCTGTTGTAACCCTCTTGGCGCCGTTTATAAGCTTTTACCAATAGTTGGCAATTTATGTCGCTCCTACATGGATTTCCATTAATCCAAGTGCGAATGGCACCTATTGTGAGCGAAATGATTGGATTTGATGAGGAAATGAGGAAAACGTAGTAAGAAAACATAATAAGCACAAAATATAAAGATACAGAAGGTGCGTCGTGTGTTTTTTTTTACCTACTCTCGAGTGTAGCGCTTACGGCAGCTATAACAGCCTTGTGAAAAAATATTCCTGGCCATGTATTTCGTTTCTTTTAAGCACAAAAAATAATGTTTATCACTCGTTTGTGCCACAGCGCGAACAATTCACGACTGAGTTCGTCTGATTCGATTTGACGTCGCTTGTACGCAGATCGCGCGTGTGCGCGGGCCAATATGGCGTGTTTGTATCTAGCGGACCTTCTGTATTTTTATATTTTGTGTAATAAGTAAGTAAACAACCTGCTCAATAGACTAGGTTCTGAATAGGACATGTTTCCTGTGCTTATTGGATTTAGAAATAACAATATACACAAACGGAAGCTTCTTCATAAACAGAAATCATGGTTGGAACGTTAAAACAGGGGTATAAAACTATTTCACAAAAATGTTAAAGCTTTGACACTGAACATGTTCAGCCACCTCATGGTAAGTGGTACCTAACCTTCATCTATTAGACATCTCACCTCACTATATTGTTAGTAGTTAGGGTTTTCGATGCGCTGCTAACCATGAGGATTAAGTTGGAATGCCTTATGTGACGGAATCGCTAATTACCATTCAAACCGAAACACAACAAGTAATGATTTCTGATGCTTTGCAACATAAATAAGTAAAAGGTACAGCCCCAGGCTAACCCTACACAGAGTAACACTTTTAAAACATTTTTCTTTTTCATACTCTATTCAGAAATTAATTGTGTGCGAGTGGTGGGAGACTCTCGGTAGGCTGCCATCTTGCCTCGACCACACGAAATCTACGACGGACAATTATAAATTCGGTTTATGGGGTTTTCTCAATGTGTCTGGACAATTTTCTTCGATTTATCTGTTATTATATGTGAACTATGTATGTGTGATAAATTGACTAGCCAAAACTTTGTGATTAATGAAGTAACGGATGTGCACTGTTGGACACCACGTAGCCTAGCTCTTTGCATGGGACGCAGCTCAAATCCAATCAAGGTGTATACTCCTTATGGGTCTATTGTAATACCTGGAAACGCCTAACAGAAGAACCAGACCAGCTCCATCCATTGTCTATCGAAGTCAATTAAACAATATTAGTAGTACTCGAACTGATTATAGCTGTTTTTAGTTCGCCAGGTGTTTAATCTAAAAACATCTTCCCGATTTGTCTACGGCTTAAGGTATATAGGCCAAGCGACCCGTGTCGCGTTTCCTGGGTAATGAGCCGCGGCTACGCACTTCTAATTAATTCGTAGCGCCACCCGTTTCTGTACTTGTCACATAAATTCCTCAAACTTCACATAACGTACGTGTAACCTACTGACTCCGTATAGGGTGACCAATTGTTCTCAGATTCACAGGAATATTTTTGTCAACACATTTTTGAAACCCTTCGGCCGTCTACGAGACCGGTGTTTCGTAAGGAGTTACGATGAAGGATTATTTTTTCTTTCTACGTAGCCAGTTATGATCGTCGTAGTCGATCATTTTACTATTCAAATTCGAATGAATTTTCAGAGGTTTGGCATTTTTTCTCAGAAAGCATAGATCATATCTTATGATAGGGGGCCGGGAACAACCCCAGCGACACTTTGACCCTTGAGGATCTTTTATGCTTACACACTGGTCATCTCAGTGTGCAGGTTTCCTCACGATGTTTTCCTTCACCGTTAGAGCAGTCGGTAAAAGTAAGTCTTCGAAAAATACGAAAAACTCATTGGTACATGGCACTGCACGGTTTCGAATACGAATCTCCCGCATGGGATTCAGGTTTTCTAGCCACTGCACACTGTGCCACCGACGCTCTAGATTCACAGGAAAGAAGCATTCAATTGAAATAGGACAATAGCGATAATTAATAAATTAGAAAAAGGGTGAACAAATTTTGAAGCCCGCACGAGCCGCGATAGCTCAGTTGGTTAGAGCACTGACACGAAATGGCAAGGTCGCAGGTTCAAATCCTGCTCACTAGCTACTAATAATACTGACTAGCTTACGTCTAATGACATTTCTTTTTGATAATTAAATCAGAACGGAATCAAATTATTTAAGAATTTTGTCGCTAACCTAACTACAAAATTGATCTAAGAAGCAAAAAGAGTCCAAGTTACCAATTCGCAACTTCGACGTGTTTGAGAGAAACATGAGCACCTATCTTCCAATGTCTTTAAAAATTAAAGAATTTTGGTAAACCTACATTTCGTAATCTTAACTACGTTACAAATACAGCTCAGAAAGCAGCTCAACGCGATCATACACCTCTATTCCACAGCATTAAGGTTTAAAATCATTTAAACCTTATCACCACAATGGAAAGAGTTGTTTTAACCAATCTCATTTGGAGACAGTTATGGCCGACGTGATGCCGGATGTGGGCTAAATTAGGCAGTCGTGTTTATGACTAGATTCCGAATAAAAGAACATAATTTTGCTGTTTTTCGGCATGTCCAACTTATTCTTACCACGGTTCGATCACCGATTTCAACAACAGAATATGTTATTTATTTTTATTTGTACTTTTAATATATTTTTGGTTTTTTCCCTGACCTGCTGTTTCGCCCGCGATGCCTTTTGCCTTTCGCCCTAGCGCAGCTGAAAACCAGCGCTGTGGTTCTGCCGTACCGGTCGGACTGCAGCACATGCTGAAAATATATTACATACGGAAAAAAAAGTGTCTTTTTAACGTTGTGTTGTTTTTTAATTTCAAGACTTTTTAAGTTTAATCATGTATGCATAATGCAATCTATACCAATATTATAAAGAGGAAAGGTTTGATTTTTTGTTTGTTTGTTTGAATTGAATAGGCTCCGAAACTACTGAACAGATTTGAATAATTCTTTCACTGTTGGAAAGCTACATTTTTCCTGAGTGACATAGGCTATATTTCATTTTCAAAAAAAATGGGGATCCTTACTTAAATTACGATAAAGTGTAAAAAAATATCAAAAAACTTCCTTACATCGCGTACGCTGCGAAAACTATTGATGATAGAACAAAATGATATATAACATTTTTTTAGAACACACCATTATTAACAAAAAAATCAGCGACAGCGTGTCTCTAACTATTATAGTCATGTCACAATAAGCGTTTTTTTTATAAAAAAAAAAGAAATTAAAATACCACCGCTACAAAAAGCTCTTTATTTGTACCTTATCAAAATAAATGATTTATTATTTAAGACTGCTTCAATACCTTTATATTACTTTTTGAATTAT
Organism: Hofmannophila pseudospretella; assembly: GCA_947369225.1. Lineage (NCBI taxonomy): Eukaryota > Metazoa > Arthropoda > Insecta > Lepidoptera > Oecophoridae > Hofmannophila > Hofmannophila pseudospretella. The sequence continues at coordinate 4,216,152 of OX376328.1, read as the reverse complement.
TCGATTCTGACATTCAATTCAAAAGATATCACGAGTTTAAAACTTTGAAAAAATAAACTCCATTCGGCTACTTATGCGTTGTAGGGCGTCACTCGGGCAGGGGTACGGGAGGGGAGTTAAGATCATATTATTATGAATGTGTTAAAATTAACAAATCTAAATGTAATGTTTAATGCCCGTGCGAAGCCGGGACGGGCCGCTAGTGTTAAATACATGTGTTTTCTTTTTCCTTTCTTTCTTTTTCTTTGTTAGTCCATACATTTTTTACAAAAACGAATTGGATCGAATGGAATCCCAACTGTAGTACAATGCGTGAATTTTGACAGTTGTGTCTAAAACGTAGAGATTTAAATTTTCTCTGGTTGTACCAAGAAGGTACAAACGCCCGCCCCTTGGAGAGGGAGACTAATTTTTCTTTCATCCAAGTGTAACAATTCAGAGGTACTATTGTCATGTCCTTACCGTTAAAATTATAGCACAAGAGTGCTATGATTAGTGCTAGTTTGAATTCGAAGCAAAGATGCTTCGAGTTTTTACTCTACTACTAACTACTAACGACTAATTTTTCTTTCATCCAAGTGTAACAGTTCAGAGGTACTATTGTCATGTCCTTACCGTTAAAATTATAGCACAAGAGTGCTATAATTAGTGCTAGTTTGAACTCGAAGCAAAGATGCTTCGAGTTCAAACTCGAATATAATTGCTAAGAATAAGTAGGCACTACTTACTTATCTATCAAAGAAGTAAGTACAAAGTATTACAGACATCGGTTTCTCAAATGGAGTTCTCATGTTTTTGCACATACAGACATGATTGTGTTGATGTAATTACTTGGATTCTCAAGTTGAGAACAAATTATGTTTGTAGGTACCATGCAAGTTTTAGAACTTATCGTAAGGATTTAGGTAAGTATTAAAACCAAAGTTCAGAACTTATTTACAAAGTTTTAGTATATAAGTATAAGATAGGAGTACATATAATGCGTACATAGCATTTCACAGCGGCTTAGATATTGGATTGTTCTCATTAATACACAGAACAGATGATCCCAACGGCGAGCATGCGTGAAACGTCGAATGACTGTAGAGGAAGCAAGAGAAGAGTGCCAAGACAAAGATTCGTGGCGCTCCGTTTTCTCTGCCTACCCGGCAAGTGACATGCGTGAAGTTCTGTATGTATGAAAAAACAATATATTGTTTGAAGTAGGTAGTCTACGATACCAACCGTACATAACAAAACATTAATCACGAATTTGACCTTACCTATCTAAACCGATTACAAAGGAAAGTTTAGACTTATCAAAGGTTTGACTTTCTAATAGAATTACCAATTTATTTTGACGTGTGTAGGAGAAGTCGAAAGAAACTTTATACATTCTCATAGTACGAGTAGTTCCATAACTAACATAGATTATTAAGGATTGTTACAAACACAATGGACAACAGACCGAAATAAATGTTTTTCTAAATTTATTTATTAAAATGTTATGGAGGAAGGTGCAACCGTTTCAAACAACAAATCATTTTAGGGTTACTTGAACCTCCTAAGTCCACCCCTTGTCTAGTCTAGCACCCCGAATTGGATACCCTCAAATGTTTTTGCTTAGACAAACGTATTTGTGTTGCTTAAGTAATTATTTGGAAACTTGGAAGATGTATTACAAACTGAGCGAATAATATGTTTGTCTTTATAAATATGTATGCTGCCCTTCTGAGGATTCAAGTTGAATTAACTGAGACTACGGCTCTATAGGGTGAAATTGGATTCGCGTGAAGGCTTTCACAGCTGTGTTTTATTTAACCATTTATTACCTTTTTGAAATACAGGTAATTTGGTCTTCCTTTTTAACATGAAGCTTTATAGGAAACTTGATCTTAGAGACAAAACTATTTCATGTTATAGAGTTGACAGAATACTTAAGGTGCTTTTTAATTACAAAAAAAATATTCAAAGGTCACGATTAGGTACCTAAAAACCAATTAACTCGATAGATTCAGTAATGTTTCGAGTATTTATTTATTAATAATAAACTAAATAACGGTAATAGGGACGGAGTAAATAGATAAATTAACTTAATAATTTTCATAAATATCTTCCATAAAAAGCTACGACCTTTAATACATTTTTTTCAGGAATTTTCAAATATTCCCCAGCGACGCCGGCGCTTTTCCTTATTAATTGATATAGACACATAGTACTATATACAATACACAGATAGGTAAGTAAAGTTAAGATAGCTAGATTCTGTAAAAATGGTCATGGGATATAAGGCATTAATATTAATAACATTTTATGCAATAACTAAGGAAAGGTAACATTACGTAGGTAGTAACTATTAGGTAATCTGTTATTTTACAGTCAGCTAAAGCATCCTGAGATTTCTACCAACATCAAAACATACTTGGTCTTTACTTATACCTAATTGTGTGAGTTCAATAATACTCATACTCATTTATTTAAACCATCGGGAAAGTTCCTGGTGGAACTCTTGGTTACGTCATGCTTTTTACAAATTTAAAATTCAAACAACTAACTAACTATTATTTGTTTAACTATAAACATAACTGGACAGGAGCGAACAAACCAGCTGATTAACATTTAAAAATTAAGCCAAATAATTACGGCTGTAGCTGCTGTAAAGGGGCTTTGTCATTTATCTAAATGAATAAATAATAAAATTAATATATCTACTATATTAATAATAATAAAATTGATCAGTAGGGTAAAACTCGGTAATATGCCCCACTTTTTTTTAAACTCAAATAAAACGAAAAATATATTAGATATAATCAAAGTCTTTATTTTTGAACAATATTCGGTATTTTGGCAACAATATGGCAATTGGTAATCATAATAGAAACGACAGATATAGTTAAAATTTAAGTTTTTTTTAAACCTATGTTGGGGCATTTTGTAAAGTGACCATTGGCTAATACGCCTCACTCGTATTACAAAATGCCCCAGTGTTTAAATAACATTTTTAAGCAAAATTGGCAATAAAAATAATACTTATATCGAACTTAAGACATATAAGGCACATGCCCAGTGTCCGTGTTAAATCAGACTTTTAAAATACTTATTTTAAATAACATATTATTACAACCATATTTAAGATAACTAGGTATGAACTGAATACAGGAATAAAATTTCCGAAAAATTAACAAAAAATGGTCCTTTTGATTTTCCAGTGATGAGTGTCTCCTCAGGGCCCTAGAGAGTATACCTATAGTTCTTACTGCTTCATTTACTCCCATTTCCTTCCCTTCTATACTCTTCATCGCTTAGTCAAAATCTTCTGCGGCCAAATATACACTTGTAACGTCTTTCTTCAATATTTGCTTGATATATCTGTAAGTATAATACTAGGGCGTTTAATATGCAAACAAATGGGGCATATTGTAAATATCGAGTTTTAAAACGCCTCGCCTGACGCCACCAACAATTTCAAGGTTATCAACTTAAGGCCATATCAAAACAGGTAGGAAATTTTATCTATTTTACCACATTGCGGGTGAATTTGACACAAAAATAGAATAGTAGAAATATATAAATTTCTGCAAAATTTACCACAAATTGTTATTACGCCAAAAAACAATATCTATTAATATATTTTTACGAGCACAGTCAAACACGCGTGGATGGCGGCCACGATCTCAACCGAATGTTGCGCTGCCATACACGTGTAGTAGTGATGCGTAGCTTTGTTTGTGTGAGTACTGGAGCAGTGGGGCGTTTTGTCACCTGGGGCGTATTACCGAGTTTTACCCTAACATACACTCTATCCGAAGATTTGAGCTACTCCATAAATATACAAGCTAAGTTACAGATTTACAGTAGACAGTCCGTTAATTATAACTAACTTCCCCTAAGGCCAAATATAGTCCTTTTAATTCTGATATCGTCGATTTTCTTATTAGTTCATCATCTCGCTTCGGTATCGTAAAACCCATTTCTATAAATTGGTTTCACGGCTATCTATATAGATATCACATTAGGTGTAAAAATAGTATCGAATCCGGACTACTCGAATCCCATGTCCAATCCAATCCACTGAGCCATAATATTTTCTAGGAACATCTCAAAAAGCGTACTTATTTTCCCGAAAATTCCCCATTGTGATGTTTCCAGTCGCCCGAGCGTCCTTTTCCGCTCAAACGGACGCCTGAAGTCGTCAATCCGTTAAATATGTCGATTCTTTGTGATTCCGCCAGTGATCTGGGGTTACTTCCGACTGCGACGGATCTGATTCGATTGCCATCGACTGAGTAAAAATCGAGACGTTTTATCGCAACAGCGAACATGTCACGGATTTATTCCGTAACACTGAGCACACGGTTGAACAAATACACGGTTATCTAAATATTTTAGGGTTTCCTATAAGAGTACCGCAAATAAAAGTGACGTCACTTTAGGATCTATCCTATTTATAAGTTACAATTACACTATCTCACTCGCACAAACTGAGACACCCTCCCCCTCCCTGACATTCACAACACACACACACACATACACACACACACACACACACACACACACACACACACACACACACACAGACACACACACACACACACTTACTTTATTGACACAATTACTTTATTTATTTTTGGCAAATTCTTACCTAAATTCTTCACATAAGTATTTGGCGCTAAGTAACGCTAGTTTTGTAGAAGAGTGATTAAGATTCAAATGAAATTCAATACTATTACGCTATGTGCTAACTAGGGATTTACATTTCACGAAGTGGCTAAAAATCTTAGACAGATAGTGTATAACTTGACTATTACAGTATCTGTCTAACTTTATTAGCACTTCGTGAAATGACTACGCACTTCCTGTAATGCGCCATTACTACATATATTCGTATAAGCATTAATGTTCTTAGTAATCAGTAGGCTCAGTAACAAGATTAACGTGTTTGTTGTCAAATATGATTTATAACTTGCTAATTTGAGTACAACAGCAAAAACTAATGCATCTGGAAAAGTTATACAAGCCTTCACATTTTATAAAGTGCTCGGTAAAAGGTTACTTTGCTGGTTGTAGGCTATCGTACAGATATCACCCCGGCATCACCTGATCACCGGCGTCGCCTCAACTAGAGCCGTTCAGTATACTTTATTTATTTCCTTATTTCTTTGTAACAAAAATGATGTCAGGTTTACAGGATGCTTCAAAGCACCAGACATTCAGTAATTATATATAATAGTTTACAATTACCTACATGTACAAAATAAACTTAAAAACTTATCTTAAAGATTAACACCCGAATTTAGAAATAATGTAAAATTTTTGCAAATACTGCTCCATGGGTCTGAAAATGTTGGACCGTGGTTAGAAACTTATTAAATAGCAAGACAGCTCGGGCCGTCGGAGCAGCCCGCGCTTGACGCGTGCGCGCGCCGGCGGGCAGCGCGAACAGGCCGCGGCGTCGAGGCCCGCACGCGCGCACCTACTGGTGGGGCATGTACAGCGGGAGGCGCGCCAGTGCAGATGGGTTGTCCACCCTGTTTCGCAATAGCAGGCAGTAGTGGAACATCAGGAGCATCTTTCATCTCAGTTCTAAAGTATCTAGTCCGACCATGTCCGAAACGAACAGCGATGGGTAGAGGAAAGGATAGTAACCATACAGTCTTTTGTACAGATACCTAGCGAATTTACGTTAGATTCTTTCGAGCATTAAAATATATTTATTCTCATATGGATCCCACATAATACAGTAGTACTCCAGTTTATCCGAAAGAAAGCGTTATACAATAGAAGTGCGATTTTAACATTGCGGAATTGTGCAGCTGTGCGCATTACACTGCTGCACAATTCCGCAATGTTAAAATCGCACTTCTATTGAATCCAAGATCGATGCTAACACTTTTGCAGATCTGTATAATGTGGTCGCGAAAGACCAGACTATTGTCCACATTCACTCCCAAATCGCAGATACAATCAACGCGCTCGAGCACGGCACCATCCAACGAATATATAGCCTTTACAGGTACTCTGGGTCGCGTATATCTTTGTATGAAACTAGTCAACCTCGTAACGGCATCGCCTCTGGACAAGTTAGTGACCCGTTCGTGGTTCATGGTCAACTCGTAGTCCCCGCGCTTACGTCGGGGCGTCGCCGCGCTGACGTCTCGCCGCCGGCGCGGGGATGGCGCGCCGACCGCCTGTTGTTTTATCGGTTTTATAGTCGTCCCTCAGCTGACGGCCCTCGCCCAGCCGTAGTCGCGCCGATACCTCGGAGGTGCTGAGGGCCGGTTACGTGCCTACGCTGGGTTGACGCCTGGTTGACCGCGAAGCGATACGGAGGCGATCCAGTGCAGGGTTGACATCTGTGCGACAGCCTACAAGGCTAACAAATTTGTAGTTATGCAGACAGTAGCCGTAAATTAGTCATAATTTAAGAAAAGCTGTCAGTATTAACTTCTTATTCTGTAGCCACAGAAATCGGACTAGTAGCGCCCTCTCCTTTAGAATAATGATGTGAGCACTTTCAGCAAGTTCAGCTGTTCAGCAAGTTTAGGCAAATGAGCATATAATTTCGACAAGATTCATACATTTGACATTTTAACGGTCGACTCAATGTCTGGAGATATCCTTATACAGCGCATGCGCAAACCTCTCCAACGAGCAAACTAAAAATAAAAAAGAAAGAATTTGGGTGAATTTGAATGGGTGAATTTCAAATCTTTGACGTAGTAAGTCCTCGTTAAGAAACCATTAGAAGCACAAATTTTCGTTACGGCAGATATTTGTATTCCGTTGGTAATAGTCACTATTGTCTCAAATCGCGTTGAGATTAATTTACTAAGCCCAATAAATTCACGGGTGGGTGTTGGACAATGATGTACAGCTACACTGGAGATGACAAGTCACCCACAAAAAATTTAAAAATAATAGATATTAACTCTACTAAAAGTCGACTTTTTGTATTATTTTGTTGGTCGCCGACTTCAGTAGAAACGCTTTATATTATTTTTTCATGCATTCTAATTATTAGGTAAGTACTTATTATCTATAAGACCTCCTTTTTCGGCCACCTGCAAAAAGGAACCTATATGAGTTTCCTAGGTTGATTCTTGAAGACAAGATCGCGGGAAAGAGAGGTCCAGGACGCCCTCTGCGCAAATGGCTGAATGATGTCAAGGAGTGAACCGGACTGAGCTACCGCGATCTGAAAGACGCAGCATGGGATCGCAAGCGATTTTGCCTACTGACCTCCAAACTTCAATTTGAAGATGGCACCCGATAATGATGACTTATCAGCCTTATCAGCCTATGGAAACAAAACTCTACAAATTACCTAAAATAGTTAACTCCGTACCTTTAGTTTTTCTTATGTAGATAGATTCTATAAAGTCGATCTTGCCGCCTGTGTATGGGAAAGCCTATCTATGGCAACAGCAAAACATACCAAAAAGAAATATCCATCTGTCAATGTCTAGTGAAGAGTACTTTAGTGTTGCTTACTATCGATTTTATATTTTCCTTTACAAAAATAGGGGTCCCATAAAGGGCCGAAGCCGCCGAAGCCTCGAAAAGATATAGATAAAAAATAGGGGTGTCATAACTCATATGATAGAATCTAATATAAAAGGTCTTTGTTTACTTCATAAATTCCAGTGGTTCTACATCTGTGTAAGAGACCCTATCAATCTTGCGCGTCATTCGCACGTCTGGACGGTTTTGGAACAATTATGCTTACTTAATATACCTACGCTAAGTCTCCCTCGCTCGAGTATAAACTCGTGTGTTTACGAAAGTTCTTAGATAAGAATGGTTCAGCTATTATATTACTTACTCAAGGTTATCGCACACATATCACCCCGGCACCTGATCAGCGTCGTCTCACCTCGAGCCGTTAAGAATTTTTTGTATGAAACTCCATACTGCAACGCACACTATTCAATCCGGACAAGCTAGTGACCCGCTTGCGGTTCGTGATCAACCCGCAGTCACCGCGCTTACGTCGGGGCGTCGCCGCGCTGACGTCTCGCCGCCGGCACGGGGATGGCGTGCCTGCGCCGGGTTGACTGCGAGGCGATACGGAGGCGATCCGATGCAGGGTTGATATCTGTGCGACAGCCTTTAAAGTTGAGCTGTATGTACGCATTGTTGTTGTGGTTTTCAGAAATAAAATAAATAATTAATTTAGCATGAAGTATCGGTTTTACCTGTCCTTTGTTTTATACTTACCATTTGCCTATAGTTGCCTCTCTTTTTCTTTCTCCCCAAATGACATGCGAAGCGAACAGTGAGTAAAAGAAACATAAAAAGGTATTGTAATTTTTCTAAAAGTATTTATGACAACTTGCTTGCAACTGGGCTAAGAGCCCCAATGTAAATAAAAAATAATGATCTTTCTTCTATACCAGAAAATACATATATTTACCTTCTGGCGATCCATATTTTCCCGTATCTGTTAGAACCGTTTACTGATACTCACAAACAGTTACAAGATACTGAAACTGAAACTTAACAAGCTAATAGGGTGATGTTAAGATGTTATTGTAGCTGAAACAAGAGCTAGCTATATGAGGAAATGTTCCCATCTTACATACTATCTACACCTCAACACACTCTATATACGAGTAAGTGTAAGTAATTGTGTAAACAATGTAGCAAAACATATATACAATGAATAGGATGGGTGACTTATGACGGGTGTAAACAGCACTTGTAACTAGAGGTTACTCTTCTTCCTCTTTTTGCAGGGACTTAACCTGTAAAAACATTATGGGAGGGCATTGAGGGTGGGAGAGGGGGGGGGGGTTTACTATGATCGGATATAGCACTAAAAACTGTCAAGGGCGAATCGAATTGTCATTGTCGAAGGCGATCGAATTGCACCCTATAGGGATTCAAATCTTTAAAATGGATCCGCAATATGTGTTTCGAAATCTTGTTACAGGATTTTGGAGGAGGGCTAGGACCTGGATACGACCGAACCGACCATTATAAGAACACATTCTTATAACAAGGGACCGTCTTCTGCCGTGGTAGTAGCACAAGAACTATATTGTCCTTCTGCAATTGAATTATAACCAAACCAAAACATTTTTTTTCTACTATCCACATTTTCAAAAAATACAGCTGTTCCAATAGCTAACCACTAAACGAATTCTAGACACACTGAACACAGGCCTAATGAACATAATAATAATAACTCATTGCGGGGAGAACACACTCACAACTCATGTCGTGCCGGCCCACATGCTCTATCAACATAAATATTGCACAAAACTCTGATCAGGAAACTCCAGATACACCATTAGTGTTATAATGCCTTAAACACGATATCTCGATGCCTACCTTAATAAAAGCGTGAAAAAAAATCCCCTATAAACTTTTGTTCTAAGATTTTTTATTTAAAAAAAAATGATTTTTTATATAAATCTATGAGCTAATCAGTATGTATGTTATATACAACAAAACGTATGGAGAATCGAGGTTTTTTTTTTGCGAAAATAAAAAAAATCGTAGAATAAAAGTTTTTCAGTTTTTTTTCTCTTTATTTAAATCAAAAAATACTATTATGACACTTAATTACCGACATAAACCTCTGGGCTTGTGCGTCAGTAAAAGATTGGTCGTACGTTCCTACCTACATTCGATATAAATAGATAAAAACATTATAATACAGAAGTTATCCATACTTGTGGAGACTAATTCCAGAATCTTAATGCGAGTTATGGATACTGAAAAACCCCTTTCGGCTTTGTAGGGGGTTTTGTATTGTTCTTATGGTTATATATGATTTACACCCTAAAAATAAATATCTCATTGGAGAAACACACAATAGGGTATATGTATGTACTATTTTAATGGTTTTAGTTGTTGTTTACGTTGGTACATTACCGTAAAAAATATCATTTATTAAATAGTAATATTTATTATAAAAATAAATATTTAAAACTGCAATTAAATCGGGCGATTTAAACGCCTCAATTTTGGCGCGCTTTCTGTGACGTCAGCGTCCACAACGGCATTGATATTTTATGTGCTGTGGGGTGTTTAGCCAAAGGACATTACTTGGTTCTTGATAATCTAACATGGACGCTGACGTCACGTTTCGGTCTAACCAATAGCGTTGCGTTTTGCTATTTTGAATTTCTCTGACATTTTTTCCACTTTTATTCATTTAAATTCTTATTTAAAAAGCGATTAAATAAATAAAAATATGGTATAGATAAAATTCTGTAGTAATAAAGATTACAAAAAAAATATACTTGACCTATATTTGAATCACATGCATATTCCCTATATAACAGGGAAGTCAAGCCAACATCATCCATCATCATAAATATTCCACATCAGCATCACGCTGATCAGAAAACATTAGGCGCAAGCGAAGATAAGGACGTCGAAGGATCCCGAGCTCATCATGTCTCTTCGAATCACTTTAAATTACAGTTGCAATAGTATATTCGGCCTTAAGCCGAATACCGAATTTTAATAATAATAGCCGAATATTCGGCCAAACTATTCGGTATGATTAACGCACGTACAAAAATTAAAAAGATAATTTGATTTTCAAGTTTATAATGAAGAATGAGAAATGGTTTATTTATTTACTTTCAAAACCTTTATTTTATTTTGGTTTGCAAATAATAAGTACTTAGTGGATTTCATTAGCGTTTATTAGTCATGACTAAAGTACATAATAAAAACTTACCTTTTAATACTTAACTTAGTTATGTTACATTTTTTAATCTCTTAGATAAATAAGCGAAAAATTGCGCTTTCTCAAACTTATAATATGTATGTTCAGCGTTAATAAAAGTTATATGATTAATTTACTGTGTTTATTATTTCTTACTCCTGTTTCTTAGGTATTCGGTATTCGGTCGAATAGTGATTCTATATTTGGTATTCGGCCGAATAGCAAAAAATAGGGGAATAGGCCAAATACCGAAAAGTAACCGAATATTCGTTGCAACTACACAACGCACGCACACACAAACACACACACCGCACCCTCACCCTTTCCCACGTATACTATACACATTATATAGGTACTATACAGGGTGTAACATTAAGAACGGTCAGTATGGGAAAGTCTGAAACTATAAGACAAACGAAGATCTGTTCTTAGGAACCATGTCATCAATTTTAGTAACAAGAAACACTATATTCATACATTTTTAAAAAAACCTGTACTCAGCCTGGGAATCGAACCCGGTTGTTTTGAAAAAAAATCCAACACTATTTCTATTTAGATATCGATTGTGTAGGTCTTAAGGAGTAAATGTTAGTATGAAACGTGATGTTTAAAATTAATAAAACGCATTGTTTCCATATCTTTTAATTTATTTTAGTAGGTGTTCGAAATGACTACCATTTTGTAAAATACAACATTCAACTCGTTTAGGTAACGATCTTACTATTGAATGTTGTATCTTCAGGTGGTGAATTTGCATTAAAATTGTCTCTATGGCTGCTTTTAGGTATTCAATTGTGTCGTAGCTTGTTTTGTACGCTTGATCCTTAACGTAATCGATATCTAAATAGAAATGGTGTTGGATTTTTTTTCAAAACAACCGGGTTCGATTCCCAGGCTGAGTACAGTTTTTTTAAAATGTATGAATACAGTTTTTCTTGTTACTAAAATTGATGACATGGTTCCTAAGAACAGATCTTCGTATGTCTTATAGTTTCAGACTTTCCCATACTGACCGTTCTTAATGTTACACCCTGTATATTTTTGTAAAATACAACTGAGTCCAGATTAGTTAATTTAATACTTATTGTTAATGTGATTAAGGATCGCCGCGACACAGGGTCGCCCTAGTGCGGGGTCCACAGCAAACTTTAAAACGTGTAAAAATTTATTGTGGTAAATAAATTATTTTGTATTTTTTGTATAACTCTACATTAAATGCTATATCTACATGTTCGTTGATCTAAAATTACGGTACACACGAGAGAAAGATGCCAAAAAGGGGAAAAAAGAGGGGAATAAACACGATTGCGGCGGGAGTGGCCCTCGTCCATAAAGCTTTGTATGGATTACACGGATTTTTATTGCTCTTGTAGGTGTCCGTGGCGTTGGAGGATTTCCGGAAATACGTCCGGGTTTGTACGTCAAAAATATCTAGGGATGTTTTTTAAATTTTTTAATGAAGGTAAGGATTAAGAGAAGAGGTTTTGAAACAAAATTGCCAGAATATGCGAGAATATGGTTTTAGCTGCTGGACTCTTTATTACAATTGAAGTGAATTTTAGATTTGAGAAAAAGTTTGACCATAAAGAGGTTGGGCAAACGTAGTGTGGGACGCCCCCCTGCTAGATGGAGCGACGATCTGCGCAAGGTGGCTGGCAGCGACTGGATGAGAAGAGCCGAAGATCGGGCTCAATGGCGCGCCCTGGGAGAGGCCTATGTCCAGCAGTGGACTAGAATAGGCTGCTGATGATAAAGAGGTTATATAATAAAGAGCCCGGCAGATAGTCATATAATGATCTGAGCATTCTAAAGGATAAGGCCTTACAGTGAAGACACATCAAGCTACACTCTGTGGAACCATGTCGCAATCAGTATATTTTACCATTGACATTCGTATGAATGTGTCGAATAATTTAAAGCGACAAATGACTAAAGGTACCTTGATGTGTAACAGGTACAGCATTCTGATCTTTAAAAAAATAATTCCATGACTATAATTAAGGATATGAGTTTTATCAAGCGACGTTGGCGCGGTCTGTACCTGGATGGGTGACCGCTAGTGGCATATTTCATCTGAGCTCCTCCGTGCCTCGGAGAGCACGTTAAGCAGTCGGTCCCGGTTGTTGTCGTTCGACAGCAGTCGTTAAGCCATGTCAGATGCCTACGGGCGGCCTGAACAACTCTGACAAATAGGTTGGCCACTAACCATACGATTATGTAGATTTTCAATAAATGAATAATAATAATAAGCAAGTAAGATGTGTAATGTTGTACTTTTCCTGTAATTTTCCTATAATAAAATAAACGACGACGGACTCGTCTAAGACAGACTGACATATAGAGCCGGTATAGCCAGGTGGACCCAGAGGGGGTCCAACCACCAAGCAAGTTGAGGTCCGATTTATATGGAACAAATGCGGCTCCCATCTATAGTCATTAATGTTCTGATGCCATATCATTATTGTATTAAAATGTTATTACAATGTCCAATTAACTTCAGAGGTTGCCTGGAAGAGATCGCTTTAAGCGACAAGGCCGTCTTTGTACGTATCGTGCTACTATCCCTGTAGTTTTACTTTTCCTGTATTTGTGTACAATAAAGTGTTTCAATCTATCTATCTAACATTTTCTTGGTACATTTATCGATAGACCAATGGGTCTATGGTTTGTTGGCAAATTGGTTAAATTCTTGCCCCATTTACCAGTAAAATAATAAATGGATTGTTTTAATGAGTTCTGTTTAAATATAGATCTGTCTTGTCAATGAGTTTATTAGACAAAACATAACTATATTTAAAGAGAACTCATTAAAACCATCCATTTACTATTTTACTGGTAAATGGGGCACGAATTTATCATAGTTACCATATATTACATACAAACTCATAAAGTATTGAAGGATAACTGAAGCGAAAATATGTGTGCCATTAAATATTGGTGTGACAGTTCAATTAATTTAACATGATACAATCGTGAACCTTAAATAAGGACACACTTTTACACATTGAAAATCTTTGTCACAATAACACGTAGATGGCAATCAATAGAGATCTAGTATTGATTTTGACAAGATTGTTCAATAAAATGTGTCAAAGTGGGCCCTAAATTAATGTTTTATATGCACTATATAACTTGTACAAAAAGTAAACGTTGCCCGTCGTTGTGAAATGCGACCATGAATGAACGAACGCCAGCCCCTTAGGGGGAAATTAATAATTTTACATTCGTGATTGTGACCACCATCGCTCGTGACCAATCAGCGACTTCCGCGACGACTTTATTTATCATAATCGTGACGTTATGTCACTTAATTTTTTTCTCTGTCATATTTATTACAGTATCAGGTATCTTATTATAAAATCGTACACAGTGATCCATAAATGATGTGTTTACTTTACTAAGTCTAAAGCGTGGGACTGCAAGTTTGTTTTTGTTTCTGGTATTGAAATTATTGCTAAGTTATTATAACTTGGGTATAACTTCTTATTGCTGTCGCTCCATGGACCCCTAAAAAAACACTTTCGAATAATTAAAAAGTTACAAATGCTAAATAAGGATTTCCGCCGTCCATCTCCGAAGTGTATCATGAGATCTTTACCAAATTTTTATGGGACTATCCTGAAATTATACCCTAAGTCTCATCTAAGTCGTGTTCCTTATTACTGAGGGTAGTGATCATTCTAAGGAATTAATCATATAGAACGAATCTCGTGGCAAATTTAATAGGGTGGTTTGCCATTACCTTTCCCATTTCACACACTGGTTATCTCAGTGTGCAGGTTTCCTCACGATGTTTTCCTTCACCGACAGAGCAGGCGGTAGATGTACGTAAGTCTTTTGAAAAAACCGAGAAACTCATTGGTACATGGCATTGCATGGTTTCGAACCCGGACCTCCCGCATGGGAGTCCGACGTCTCGACACCACGGACGTTACGGGTATAAAGTTTCATTTAGGTGTATAAAGTTCGTTGCTCGTTCAATAAACGAGTCGAGCCAAACATTTCTAACTATTGCGGTGAACTTCGAAACACGCGTGGATTGTTAGGCTTAATACAGAACAAGGGCATTGGATATAATATAGTTAGACACGGGATTCTTGGGATTCTTTGGTAAGAATCCCGTGTCTAACTATATTATAGCCAATGCCTAATTTTAAACTTCTTGGTAAGTATTCTGCGTTGTTTTGAGTTCCCGATATTCAACCCCAAACCGTGGTAAGAATCCCGTCAATACTCTAGTTAGACACGGGATTCTTACCACGGTTTGGGGTTGAATATCGGGAACTTAAAACAACCTGAATCCGAGTTCCCGATATTCAACCCCAAACCGTGGTAAGAATCCCGTGTCTAACTAGAGTATTGACAATAACCATTAAATAATAAATATTGGCATGGGCTGTTTATTCGAAAGAGTTTATTCAAATGCTGTTGCAGAATACTTACCAAGAAGTTTAAAATATGGGGGAATAAAGAGACAAGGACTCTTCTAAATACTCAACTTGATAAGTTAAGTTTTAAATTAATGATGAGGTACGAGACCTCATCATTAATTTAAAACTTTTTAGATAATCAAAGAAAAATAATTATTTTGATAAGATCGCCAAAAAAAATGTTTACTCTGTTATTTTTCTTATAATTTCATGTGTATTTATTAGTGCAATAAGGCATATTTATCTTTTAAAGAATTATCCACCGATAGACATCTTCTTCCCTTGAAATGGACTATGTCAGCACTGAGTGGAAAAAGGTAATCATAATCATAATTTATTCATAAAATTAATTTACATGTCAAATGTTCTTGATACAGTATCATAATATAAGCTTACATGTCAAATATTATTAAATTTGTGTTTCATTTCACATTATTTTTTGTAGTTATTGAATTCGTTTATGTTGTAAAATGCTTCTTCGTTCATTATGCGAACGGCTAAGGAATGGAACAGCCTGCCGGCGTCTGTATTTCCCGAAACCTACAACCTTGGGATCTTCAAGGCCAGAGTGAATAGGCATTTACTGGACCCGCATGCTCCATCGTCGACCTCATCGTCGCTTACCATCAGGCGAGATCGAGGTCAAATGCGGGTTTAGAAGTAAATAAAAAAAATTTAAAAAAATGCACAGCCTAGCAACCACATTTTAAATTTATTTTCAAAATAAACTACACTATCTGAATTTTTTATTTCATTGGGAATACTTAAGTAATTCATGAGCTACCACTCGTAGGGATGTAGCCACGTCCTTTAAGACGGATGTATCATGGAAATGTATCATTAAGAGGCTTTTACTAATTAAGTAACCCCTAAACGACGGATGCGGTACGCTTAATAAGTACTATGTCACGTATAACTTGGTAAGTAAGAATCAGTATGTAAGCTACGTATATATTTCGCTAAGTGTGTGATGTGAACTGAGCCTAACATCGCATTAACCAACGGCACCATTTGCTGGGAATTTAATTAGTCATACCGAAGGGGGAGGGGTGTTCCATCATAGATTCCGCGATCCAAGCTCCCGGGATACCTGCAGATAAATATGGAACGAAGGGGGTTAAACAGGTTGGATCTCCATCAGTCGTTTATTGGATTGTCGGCTAAAGTAGGCCGCGACTCTCCGAGGCATTTGTTTATTGGTGTCTCAAGAGCGGGGTAAGGCGGGGGGGGGGGGGGGGGGGGGTTGAAGTGGAGTATGAAGTGAAGACTTGACTCTTGAGGGTGATTGAGTTCGTACGTATGCCTTTAATAATGTGACTGTACGTTCTGTGTGTAATATAATCATATCCGGGGGTATGTGTTCATTGAAATGTTTCGTGTTGATTTCGTTTTTAAATTGTTCGGCTTATCTTATTTTTATGTATGACAAATTGTTATATTGTGTGGTCTAATTATGCAGATTTTTCCATGGTATAATATTGAAAGGGCGAACCTCACATTGCACCGAGCACCGCCGCGGTGAGCGGTGCAATGTGAGATTATCTTTATATTCAAGTTTATATGTCACCTTGTGAGTACCTAGTCACCGTCATCGCCAAATCTCACCAAATCTCACCTCACTTTAATTATTTTAAGGTTAGCCTTAAGAACTTCGATGGAGTACCACATGTGCCGGTAATTACGCTGGCTCTCTTGCCCCACATTAATGCAAGCGTTGCTGATTTGCAGCAGAAATAGGTAAAACATATTACATTTATAACTATTTACTCATTTTGGCTGTAATCTGTTAACCTAATTAATAAATAAAAGGGTGGTACCGCCCCAGATTGACTCAAATAGAGGTAAAATAAAAAAGTTGGGTGTTGACTCGATTTTTACAGTAAGTAAGTACTTTATTCATACAAATACTAGTTCCGTATTTTGTACACCCTTTACACTAGTATTTAGATTAATTGAGTACTTTATTTGTTACAAAGTCAAAGTTCCTAGAACACGTTTATTCATTTATCAAACTTAGTTGAAGTATTTCCAAACTAATTTAACAAGTTTGCAAGTCATTTGCAAACATACCTACTCGTGAAGTCAACAAAGGTAAATAAAATACATGTACAGTTTCATCTAGCATTTAGCACTGCTTCAGCGTCATGGGGCGCTGCCACAAATACGCGGGATTGTTTTATTTCACCGGCAACACTTCGGCATGCTACATGGCGCATATTCATATCCATATTATTCATTCATATGTTTATTGATAACACAATGTTATGTCAGTTTAAAATCTTTTGGCGATGAAATATTTATTTTCTAGCTTAAAGGAGCGATGCCACAAATACGCGGGATTTTTTTATTTCACCGGCAACACTTCGGCATGCTTCATGGCGCATATTCATATCCATATTATTCATTCATATGTTTATTGATAACACAATGTTATGTCAGTATTAAATCTTTTGGCGATGAAATATTTATTTTCTAGCTTAAATGAGTCATGCCACAAATACGCGTGATTGTTTTATTTCATCGGGAAACACATCGGCATGCTTCATGGCGCATATTCATATCCATATTATTCATTTGTTTATTGATAACACAATGTTTTATGTCAGTTTTAAATTTTTAGTGAGTTTTTATTAGCTGGCTTAAATGTAAAAAAAAATTAAAACGAAATTATAACGAAAAATTAAAAAAAAAAATTAATTTAAAAAGTAAGTAAAATCTTTATTGAAAAATTTAGTACCTACACAATAAATACTTCTAAACTAGGTGGAACCTGTGCCTTTGAGGACAGTGATCCTCTATATAGCGGATGTGCCTGGGGTACTAACCTAACACACCACACATCCTCAAATAAATTGAGGATGTGTGGTGTGTTAGGGTGAGGGTGTGTACGTGCGTGCTGTATAGTACTCAAAATCCGCTAGATTTAGCGGCAAACTCGCTAAGGTGGCAACATTAGCGCCGACTATCAGCATTTAGTCACGTACCACGGCCGTCATACGCCCGGTGTGGCAGCTAATGAACAAATTGTATTGCAAAGTATTTATCGACGTCCTCGAAACTCTGTGATCGAAATTCCGTCACGTTCGTTCAATGGGTCCTCGTTTGACCCTGAATTCTTCAGTAGCAGGTGACGTAAATCACACTTGACTTTTTGATGAGCAAGATTTTGTAGAAAACTACTCGTATTACTGCTGTACCTTTAGTAGGCTCAGATTTTTTGTACACTTCTTTACAGTACAGTGTTTATTAGTTATTAATATTTTTTATTTTCCCTTAACCGCTTTAGTTATTAATTATTTTATTTTAATTATTTATTAATACCTATCTATGTAAGTGAATAAAATATAAATTAAATATTTAACAATTAAATGGGCATTGATAATTCTGTTATTAATTATTCTTTTTCCGCAGATGTAACAAAAATGTCGTCTCTATCACGTGCGGGAATACCACGTGTAGTTATTCACAACACTCGCCTAGTGTTACAAATAATACTCGTAGCGACAATTTTGTTCTTCCCATACTTAGACAATCTACTATTTCTTTACGTTTTGTGGTCATGTCCACTTCAAATATTCACAACTCTAACATCAATTATAGCGAGGAATTGTCTCGTTCAGAGAATTCTGGCACGTCGACGTGTTAATATGTAATGTGGGTATCTGTCTGCCTTACCACAACCTCCAATATTACGTAGTTCAAAGTTCAATTTGATATCGATTCCTTTGGTATTTGTATTGTAACAATGGATAATTGGATATCCATGTGGATTTCTACACTATGGGAAGTGGAGAGACAAGGAAAGTGGCTTCAAACACGACAAGGTTGAATACTTCGTTGGTTAAAATATCAAATCAAATCAAAATAAAATCAAAAATTGTTTATTTTTACACTTATTATTCTACCACCGCTTCGTAAGGTGTTATATATAGCTGAAAGAAAATAAGTAGCACAAGAAACAATCAATCAATTATGAATACAATCATATACATAATGTGCAGACTTGGAGCTGAACTTAAATCAATTGACGTAAGGGACATGCCACTAGTTTGTCCCTTGTCCCTTACGTCAATTGACATTTTAACCATCGACTTGATAAGTTCCATAATGAGCCGGTTATCCTGGATGCAGCATCAGCAACAGCAGTTCAAAGTATTGAGAAGTACAGTAACCTACACACTGACAAAAAGATACAAGCAACCAGATTTGAAGTGGGCCCTCCCCCACCCCAACAAAGCGCATGTGATTTGTTACAGGGAACTGTACGTACCGTGGCTGGAACAGGACCCGTGAAGTCAAGCCTAATGTCTACTATAATCACAGTTACTTCATCAACCGGTCCGGTTTATTTTGCGGAACAAATATTATGTTTGAGTAAGCGCCGGCCCTTTGGTGCGTCGTCTGACATTTCCGCCCGGGATGTTTCATTACGCATTCCCGGGATGGCCCCGGTATTTAATCAGCGCTAACAGATACTGGGCTTCTAGAAGGAACTAC
Source organism: Hofmannophila pseudospretella (assembly GCA_947369225.1). Classification (NCBI taxonomy): domain Eukaryota; kingdom Metazoa; phylum Arthropoda; class Insecta; order Lepidoptera; family Oecophoridae; genus Hofmannophila; species Hofmannophila pseudospretella. The sequence goes on along the minus strand of OX376328.1, from coordinate 4,196,562 downwards.
ACGTAGAACCAATTACAATAATCCTTTATACTTAGTCATTTGTGTCCGGCATAGAACAAAAGTTATCGACATAGCTCATAAGATTAGCAAGCTGAAGTGGCAGTGGGCCGGTCACATCTGTCGCAGAACCGACAACCGCTGGGGTAGACGAGTTCTAGAGTGGAGACCGCGTTTGAGCAAGCGTAGTGTGGGGGCCTCCCTGCTAGATGGAGCGACGATCTGCGCAAGGTGGCTGGCAGCGACAGGATGAGAAGAGCCGAAGATCGGGCTCAATGGCGCGCACTGGAAAAAGCCTATGTCCAGCAGTGGACTAGAGTAGATTGCAGATGATTCAGATCCAAAATGACCACTTTCCCAAAATGACCACTTTCCAAAAATGATCCTACTTACAGGGTGTAACAAAAACCCCTATAGTGTTCAGTATCCATATCTAAACAACGATCACTATGGGGCCAACTCTAAAATCGTGAAAAAAAATCAGCTGTTTCTACTGCTACTTCTTTCATACATTTCGATTAAGTAAGTATTGAGCATTTGTTGGAACAGCTGATTTTCTCGAGACTTCAGAGTTGTCCCCATAGTGACAAATGTTCAGTTAGTAGAACCCCCTTTGGCTATATAGGAAGTTTTTGTTACTCCGTGTATAGTTTATCTGTGGCGTAGTGATGTGCTTATGCCATCTCTGCCAACATTCAGACCTACAATCACTCCCTATAACATTCACATTACCGCCCTAGTCGCTATCTATTCAATCACCCAGCACAAAGGAGCATTGTTCAGACTATACATACAAAACTTATAGCACAACGATACAGTAACAAAGAAGCATTCTACCAACAATATTCGAGGCGAGGGGTTACCAGCCTTCGAAAATTAAAATTCGGATAAAAAATGTAGGATTTTCCGACTAAGAACCCTTATAGTTTCGTTATGTCTCTCTGTATGTATCGCACCCAGGCACAAGGCGTTGAAATGAAATAAGATAAAACGAAATTTTATTTGCTCGCACGAAACACGGTATATACGAGTATAAGATAGTAGTACTGTCGGAATATATCATACATGTTTCGCCATTATTTTATGTTAATTTCAAATTTATTAATTATAATCAAAAAATTATATTATTAAATAAAAACATTTTTCAATCAGCCATGCTTTAAGTTTTGTATTTAGATCTTTTGAAGGCAACTGTCTGATATCTGCTGGTATATGGTTATAAATCCTAACAGACATAATGAAGCAGTTTTTTAACCTTTAACAAGAAATAGATTTAGGTACAAAAAAAACTGAAAAAATATATCTGAATGATACTTTCAATTATATCGGACCCTGCATCCACCAATATAAGCTTTCCGCCTAAAAGCCTAACGCTCAGACAGAAATAATTATTGGGATAACTTTAACCCTTATTTATTTGAAAAGCTGATTTTATGTGACCACAGAAATTGGCAGTAGTAGTGTAAATTTTTCGTCGAAGAGTGACATAGTACCGAGGTCCTTTTTTTTAAATTTGCGACTATGAGACCTACATATCGATAATGCACACATAATACGTGAACAGGAAATATCATAATTATGCTATAATGTCCTAAATTGTCACGTTACATAAATAATTTAAAGTAAATATCGCTGAAGTGTCATGGCGTTGTTTAGTTCAAATAATTTACGTAACATGCGTCATTCGACACCCGAATCATTAAATGTCATGGTAACCCTGATCAACTCTAATGACAACGAAGGCGGCCCCATTGAAAAACTTCGCCGAATTTCATGCAAAACGCCTTTCAAAGAGGCTGAAAGAACAATAAGTAACCTTATTTTGATTTCCTCAGAACGCTGAACAATATCGTATTTCAGCGAAAATAACGGATCTAAACGTAACATCATTTATATGTTATTGTTTGTTTATTCTTTGGTGTATGTGATGTGTCCCTTCTTTGGGTGTTTTCACATTTGACGATTACGACAGCGACACGAAACCGATATGTGTGGTGACGTGGACGTAATAGCGTGATAGCGTCTAGTAATAAATGTAAACAACAGATTCGACAACCGCCGTTATCGTCTAATGTGAAAACGCCCTTTAGCCTCGGATGTTACCCTTTGTGACTAGACAATTTCATTTGATCAAAGTTGTCAGAAATAAGCAAATAGTCACATTCGATACGCGTAGATAGGGGGAGGCCTGTCGCCAAAATTGAACACTCTTCAACGAATTTTGTGTGTAACAACATTGCACAGATCACAAAGCTCTATAAGTACTTTTTTTCTTTTCTTTTTTAAATTAGGCTAACCTGATGGTATGGTAGTCACCGTCGCCTAGGGACACGTGCAACACCAGAGGCATTGCTTGTTCGTTGCCGGCCTTGAAAGGATAGGACTCTCTTTACGTTCTTTTTGAAGCAGCCCATGTCGTTTAATTGCAATAAAAATACAATTGGTTTGGTTGGTTCGGGGTACTATTTAGTATTCTGTGGTTCGGGCATGTGGTGACCTGGTGCCATCTTCTACTTTCTTAAATCGCACCACTCGTCGGCGGCTCAATTTTCACTCACACTTTCTAAAGCCTTGGGTGTCTACCACGACCCGTTTTACACGAACGTTTCTACCACGCACCTGTAAAATGTGGAACTCTCTTCCACCCTACGTTTTCCCGCAGCGCTATGACATGGAATGCGACGGCGAGCATGCGTGAAACGGCGAGCATACGGGAAACGGCTAGCATGCGTGAAAATGCGAGTATGCGTGAAACTACGAATGACTGTACGTGTACAAGAAGCAAGAGAGGCGTGCCAATACAGAGATTCTTTGTGCTCAATTCTCTCTGCCTACCCCGGAAGAGACCGCGTGGAGTAATGTATGTATGTAAAAAAATAAAAGTACCTAGGTATAATCAAATCACCAGCTTCGTTTTATTTACCGTGATATTCAGCCACATTTTGGTGGTAGATGGTTCAAATCCATCCCGATGGGCCAAAATGTGACATTCAGCCACATATACAATGCTTGCTTGCTTATCGTATGGTTAGTGGCCAACTGTAACTTGTTCAGGCCGCTGTAGGCCTCTGACATGGCTTAACGATTACTGTCTAATGACAACAACCGGGACCGACTGCTTAACGTGCTCTCCGAGGCACGGAGGAGCTCAAATATAATATGCTAATAGCGGTCTCCCATCCTGGTACTGACCGCGCCCAACGTTGCTTAAGACGAGGCATTGCGCAAACTAGCGCCGCCAATCGAAAAAAAAACATAATTATCATCTATTAAGGCATTTAAAAAAATTTGTCTGGTATTAAGGTTCCACGAATGAAGAATTTTTTTTAAATAGTTTTGTATTCTCATATTGAAACAAAAAGCAAAAAAGTGTTTCTACAATACAAAACTATTTTTAATATTGAAACAAAGAGAAAAACTTGTTTCAAAATAAGAATACAAACCTATTTGTAAAAATTTCTTCTTCATTCGTAGAACCATAATACCAGACACTTTTTTATGCCTTAATTAATTGATATACTTTTCTATTGGTGGTGCTAGTTTGAAAGAAAGAAAGAAAGAAAAACATTTATTAACCATTGCACAAATTATTAAACAAACAAAAAATAGAAAAAATAAAATATAAACAATGCAATATTAAAAGGACACATGCTCAGCATGTGCTGCAGTCCGACCGGTACGGCAGAACCGCAGCGCTGGTTTTCAGCTGTGCCAGGGCGAAGGCATCGCGGGCGAAACGGCAGTCAGGGACTAAAACAAAAATATATTAAAAGTATAAATAATAAAAGTACAAATAAATAAATACCTAAAGATGAAATAGATAACAAATAAAACTGGAAAGAAAAGGGATCGAAATACATAGTGAGTGTCTGTACATTGTGCGGCTCGTCATTCCGATGGGAAGCGGATATGGTATGTGTTGTAGAAAATAATATAAAAAAATATACTTAAATTTAAAAAAATAAAATAACCTAATATAAAAAGTGTACTGTGTCTGATTTTTGGGCAGCGAGAACGTAGTTCTTAAGTTTTTTCCTAAACGTATCCACAGTTCGCAGATCTCTTAAGGGCCGTGGAAGATTATTCCAGATCTTACATGCGGCGTATTTAAAGCTTCCCCTGAAAGCTGCGGTGGTGTGACGTGGATACATTAATATGTAGTGATAAGATGAAGCGCAATGTCTCGTCTTCTTGACCTGCACGATCCCTTTCGGACCGTACTCGCAATATGCAACAATAAGTACTCAACATAACATCAACTTTTGCAAATAAAGGATAACAGTTGGGACGTTAACGTCAATCACCCCATACGACCACCACGTTTACCAATAACACGACAAAAGATAAATAGTTCTGTCCCATAACCCGTAACACATTCGTCACAATACATTTATTATGATAGATAATAAATCGGTGCCTCCATTAATTATACATGAATGAAAGAATATCGCCAATGAAGGGTGTACAAATTGTCGGGACGTTGATAAATTATCATTGCCGTGATCAACTACCAGCCTGGAGTTCGGGAATGGTCAATATGTGTCCCGGAATGGTCCGGGGTTGGCTACATTGACGGACCAAAACTACGATTATCCAGTTAGCTATATAAGAATAAGAATAAGTTTATTTATGCGGTAAGATGACAGAGTTTTTTTTTCTTTTTTTTTTCGAACTAAATTTTGTTGTTGGTCCTAATGACCTTTACAGCTTCACCGGGGTTTTTGGGGCGAGCGCTAAGTGCGCTCCAGCCTGGAGGAGGACTTAAAACCTACTATAAGAAGCGACTAAAGTCTTATTATCGTATTAAACTAAATAAAGAAATAAATATAGAAGTTAAAATTAAGCTATATGAGATGGCTATACAACCGTGTCTTACATACGGATGTCAAACTTGGTCCTTAAGAAAGCAAGATGAACTTAAGCTGGCAATTTGCCAAAGAAAAATGGAGAGAAGCATGTTGGGTATTAGAAAATTAGATAAGGTGAGAAACGAAGATATCAGAAAGAAAACAAAAATTACCAGCATAATTAAAAGAATTAGAAACCTAAAATGGAAATGGGTAGGTCACATACTAAGACTAAAGGATAACAGGTGGACGAAAAAAGTCACGGAGTGGTACCCAAAAGAAGGGAAAAGGAAAAGGGAAGACCCTATAAACGCTGGGACGATACCTTTGCTGAGCAAATGGGAGCACACTGGACTAGAATGGTGAGGGACAGGGAACACTGGAGGAAATTGGGGGAGGCCTATGACAGAGACGGCAACTACTAAAAAAAATATAATAAATATTGACATACCTATAATAATTTAGAGAAATAATGAAAAAATGACATGTTAATTTTATTTTAATTTATCAATGATTGTGTATGAGTGGTAAAATTAAAGGCTGTTTTTATTTTATTTTATAAGAAGCGACTGCCTAAGGGCACCCAGGTGGGTACGGACCTCGGCTTAGGACGTCGCTGGGGAGGGAGGGATCGGAGAGAAGATGACAAAGTATTCATAGTCCATACACAAGTAGGATCATTAGTCAATAGTATATAGGAATATAGTCTGTTTGTTTGTTTGCTAAACCCCTAAGAGTCCATGAACAACAACTCTGTTGTTATAAAAAAAACCATGTCGCGTGACGAGAACTCAGTCGACTCTCTAACTCAGCGGTTGAGTACATCTGAGTAGAATTAGACCATTGGCAGAAGCCAAGACCAGAACGATAAAGAAAGTACGATGGTACAGTGGGTAAGAAGGAAAGAGGTAAAGGCTGTAATAAAATAAAAAACTAAATAAAATTGAATTATTTAGTAAGTACATAATAAGCAAAAATATAAACAAGTATCTGAAGTAGTACCACTCTTCGATCATAAATTAGTGCTCAAAGTTTTTGTACGTGACGTGTCTTGTTAAAATAAAATAAAAAATCTCGCTCCACAAAGTTGTTCAGCCCTCATGCAGTTGAAGTTGAACAATATTAAATTGTTTGTATTTCGTGCAAACTGAAACCGCAGACATGCTCATCAGCTGGCAACTTTTGCTGCGATATCCGGTGGCGCTGGCACTGAAAACCTACAAATAAAGTGTAAGGGAAAAAGTGGTGAAAGTTCCCATTGATATAACAGTGCTTTTTAATTAGATACAAATACTTCAAAGGTAGCATCTACAACTAAATAAATTTTTGAGAAAAACAACAATTATGAGAGACTAATAATGACAACATAATTATCATATCTTTTTATCTACGACGGAACGGAGAAGGTATATGCGTTTGACCTAAGATGATGTTTGTTTGTGTGTGCATGTGTCTGTTCCCATCTAGCTCCGAAACGGCTGAATCAATTTCGATGCGGTTTTGGCTATAGCTATGGAAATTAACGGAGCAGGTTTTTAGCTGGATTTCATTGTGCTAATCCACCAGGGGATGCCGCTGTAGATATGGCAATGCTTAATATATATTCCTATCGGGCTGAAAATTGGTATTCGGGGGTTTTCATAGCTTCTGATTTTTAGAGATAAACTCTACCGATTATATTTAATTTGTTAATTTATTGTGATGACCTCTGTGTACAATGAAGTAAGTATAAATTAATTATGACTAAATAGCCTCTGACCTTAATCTCATCTGATGGTAGTGATGATGAGACCGAAGATGGATCATACGAACTTAGTAAGTAATGGCTGTCTAAAATACTTCATGATCAACATGAAGTAGACCGCAAAGAATTTAGCCACAAACTAAACTTCATATAATTATGTACTTAGAATGATGATGCCCGGAGACTAGGCAGGCAGACCCTGAAAGGTGCTACCACCAGCAACGACACCCTTAGCGTAGCGGAAGGAAAACTATCCGTTCCTGCGGGAGTGAAAAGGAAGGTGTTCCGCCTCTCGGTCTACTACAGTTTTCTTATTCTGTGAAGTCACGCAGAGCACATACAAAAGTAATTTTCCTACTCACTGGAACATACGACTGACAAATCGGCGGGCCGACGCGGAGCTATTGCGCCGGGGCGGCAAACTATTTCATTTGTCCGGTTTATAGCTCGTAAACTCGAGTAATGGCCGGTTACAAACGATCTTTCCATCTTCGTCGCACTTGTGACAATAATATATTATGGTCATAGTTATAAAATAAAATTATGGTTTGAGTTGTGTTTGATTATGGGCCTGTTACGCACGGATTTATGGGTAAATATGCATAAAACAAAAAATACCGCGATTCCTTCTAAGTCGTATTCCACGTTGTTGAAATGCTGAGGGTCATGATCATTCTAGGGAATTGCTTGCTTACTTGCTTATCGTATGGTTAGTGGCCAACCTATTTGTCAGAGTGGTTCAGGCCGCCCGTAGGCATCTGACATGGCTTAACGACTGCTGTCGAACGACAACAACCGGGACCGACTGCTTAACGTGCTTTCCGAGGCACGGAGGAGCTCAGATGAAATATGCCACTAGCGGTCACCCATCCAGGTACCGACGGCGCCAACATCGCTTAACCTGCACGATCACTTCAGACCGTGCTCGCAACTCGCGACTCTCGTGGCAGATTTAATGGGGTGGTTTGCCATTGCCTTCCCCATTTCACACTAGTTATCTCAGTATGCAGGTTTCCTCACGATGTTTTCTTTCACCGTTATTTCCATACCGCGATTTATATCAAGTCAAATTCATTTTGTCATACAGTCAACTACACATGTAATAAAAATAAAGTCATATAAATTCTAAATTCTTTGGTTGTATGAATTTGGAATTTACATATTATGATAGATAATGGAAAGGCGGCCGGACACGTCAAACAACCAAAATGCAGTCTGTAATATAATATCCCAAAAACGTTTTAATAAGCAGTAGATGAGTATGAGTGTTATTCAGAAGCAACACGACTATTTTTTTTTCTTTAATATATACGACCCTGCTAGTGTAGATACTGCAATTTGGTCAATGCCTCGAACGTTTTGGCGTCTGTTTTGAAAAAAACAGTTTACCAACGTCGAGATTATGGAGAGTCGTATGCATCAGGAATGCCTAGTGTCTTGCATTCCAAATGCAATTGGAGGTTAGGTTGCCGCATTCACATCATATGTAGTATTTCACTGTCTTATATAACGTTCACTTAGCACGGACGATCTTTAGGTAAAATACACTAGTTTTACGAAAAAATGATTACTGTAAACCGATTTTAAACAATAAAATACGACGCACACGCCATGACAGCATGAACGCTTAACTTAACCTCAACACGACTACTTAGTGCTTTCACACAGCGATACGCGAACGCGAATCCGCGCCACATGTTGACGTGACAGTCTAGTTTCCAGTAGTCATTCCAATCCCACAATCCAGTAGCTACTTCATATCCTCCCATACTATCATAATATGATAACGTTATAGATATTAAGCACTAAATAACTTTTCCGACAGCAGCCCACACAAAGAAACAACTTAATTTGACATGGTGGACCGGAAGCAAATGTTCCCTACAGCACAGGGCAACCTACTGTAGGTATCAAATGCAAACATTTCACCCAGCCTAAAAACACAAGACACGGCTAACTTTTGAAATTCAATAAACTCTGTGCGGATTTCGATTAAAATGTAAGTTAATAAATAATAATTAAATGTAAGTTAGTTTAAGGCTTTTTGTCATATTTGAAAATAAATAAAAAAACTACTTCTTTCATCAATCCAGCAAAAAAAGACATCAAACGTTTGTCAGTTGATTTTTCAGCCGGCCGCCGCGCCGTATACGGTAGGTATCAGTTTCAACCATATGCAGTTGCCAGAGTAGTGTAAATAATGATTAGACTTAAATAATATACTGTTTCACAGGTTTTTACTGTATTTTATTAATTAGACCGGTTTTTACACATCCTTTACATTACCCAATACCTGAAGATGTGTAAACGAAACCGGTCGTAATTAATAAAATACACTAAAAACCTGTGAGACAGTATATTATTTAAGTCTAATCATGTACTACAAGTTTCACCAAGTACCAACAACCGCAAGTATTAACCATAGTGTAAATAAGTCTTTATAGCTAACCTAATAATTCCAACCCAATTCGCGGTGTTTCGCAGCGATTAATTATCATCTCAAGCTACAGTCTTAAGCATACCAGAGGGACCACTTCTACAATTAGTTAACCGGACCTTAACCTAACCGTACCTACACTATGGATACAGGTACTCTATTATTCATTCACGAATCATGACCACTTACCATCAAGTGATGGTAAGTGGTCACCATTGCCCATAAACATCACATATCATTAGATGGAGGAGAGGCTATTAGAAGTGCCGGTACATCATTATTACGATGGCTGTCTTACCCTTCAATTCAAATAAGTACCTAATAGATGCACCAGCAAAACTTTCTATCATATCTGACGACGAGCAAACTGGTCAACGGTGGGCGGTCACCATGGGCGACGGTGACTACTTACCATCAGGTAAGTAGTCACCGTCGCCCATAGACCTCTCACATCATCATCATCAGCCCACTCTAGTCCACTGCTGGACATAGGCCTCTCCCAGGGCGCGCCATTGAGCCCGATCTTCGGCTCTTCTCATCCAGTCGCTGCCTCTCACATCACTATGAAGTTAATAGAGGGCTTTCGAAGCGCTGGTAACCTTAAGAACGAATGAAGAATGAATCAAGATAATTAAACGAATACTCAATCGTGAATTGGTAATTTGTGATCCTTGTAGGAGTTCTTGTAATCTAAAGAGTATTAGTTAATTAGATTGTTTACAAAAAAATTCTAATTTCTTGTTAAATATATGTATCTGTTATATAAATTTGCACACCACAATATGGTAGGATATGCTGGAACTACCTATGTAATTTTAAGATCCTTCATAACGTATATTCTTGCAAATAAAATTCATTTCACTTCATAATTGAATTTAATATAAAAAATACTTTGGAAATTGAAATTTTGATCATACAGGTAGGTATGTAATAATTTCATTGCCACTATTGTACGCCCAAAATGGGTAAACTGTTTAATGTAGCTATAATTTCTATATAAGATCTGTAACGCACACGGTTTCACAATAAATGATTTCTGATTCTGATTCTGAGAGGCCAGTTGTTCCGTTTTATCTCCCACCCCTCCTCTACGCCCGGCTTCTTACTTGATTTTTTTTTCTATTTTTTTTTATTTACTTCTAAACCCGCATTTGACCTCGATCTCGCCTGATGGTAAGCGACGATGAGGTCGACGATGGAGCATGCGGGTCCAGTAAATGCCTATTCACTCTGGCCTTGAAGATCCCAAGGTTGTAGGTTTCGGGAAATACAGACGCCGGCAGGCTGTTCCATTCCTTAGCCGTTCGCATAATGAATGAAGAAGCAAATCGCTTCGTACGAGCAGATGGTATATCAACAACATAAGGATGGAACCCCTCCCCGCGCCTGGTAGTCCGAAGGCGGAATGGAGATGCTGGAATTAGGTCGTGCAATTCCGATGCGCACTCTCCGAAATGTATCCTATAAAATACCGATAGACAGGCAACCTTCCGCCAATGTTCCAGACTTTGCAGTCTAGCTTCCACCAGCGATTCGTCACCTATAAGGCGCTTAGCGCGTTTCTCCACTGAGTCAAGGGCAGCCAGTTGGTATTTAGCTGAGCCGTCTCACATGTGGCAGCAGTACTCCATGCACGACCGGACTTGAGCTTGGTAAAGGTTTAAAAGCTGTCCCGGCGTGAAGTACCGCCTAACCTTACTCAGTACAATCCATGTTATATATAATGGAGAATTTAAATCACAATCAAAGTAACCCCACAACATTTAACAAGGGTGTCGGAAAATCGATACATCTTCCCCCCGAACTTGGCCCGTTATAAAAAAGTTAAAACAAACCGACTTATCGGAGTCGTTAGCTGTTTTTGTCAAGGTAGAGTCGACGGCAGATGTAAAACGCATTAATCACCCTTTGCCCGTCGGTCTCGGCCAGTCGTTAGGAGATACGGCCTTTTTCACAATCGGCGACTAAGCGACAACTAACACAGTATACTATCTCAGTACGGCACTCGCCGCACGAGATAATAAATATGACAGAGAAAAAATTTAAGGCCCATACAAGACGGACCTTATGTAAAAAGAGTTATTATAAAATAAATGACTACTTAAAGAAGAATTTTAAGAAGTTATCCCCAACTTATATAACTTAGCAATAACTTCAATACCAGAAACAAAAACTAACTTGCTGTTCCACGCTTTAGACTTAGTAAAGTAAACACATCATTTATGGGTCACTGTGTACGATTTTATAATAAGATACCTGATACTGTAATAAATATGACAGATAAAACATACAAGACGGACCTTATGTTAAAATGGTTATTATAAAATAAATGACTATTAAATGATAAAGAGGCTTGGTCCTAAATTCAGCTCCAGCTCTGCACATTGTGTACATATATGATTGTATTCATAATTATTGTAAGATATATTTATTTCAAAAGATGTGCTGCTGAAAGTTTCTAACGCCGCTTCTTTCTTTTCAGCTATAGCACCTTACGAAGCGGTGCTAGAGTAAAAAAGAATGACGTTGTAAAAACGTACTATAAGGTACAATAAAAAACATTTTGATTTTGATTTTTGAGATGTTACAGGCGCATGACACGCATCTAAAAACAATTCATTATATTTCCAGAACTATGTTACAGAATACGATGTGTGACCAAAACGCACACTTGTTTGGGACAATTATTATGTATGTATTAATTGTTATGTAGTAGTAGCATACGTATAGGTATATTTTATATATTATTGTGTTTTTATACTTGCCAGTTATGGATCAAGTATGATGATGTCCTCCACGACGTATCCGTCGACGGCGACCCCTGTTTAGCTCCTGGCGTGCGCTCGTAGGTGGCTAGCGAAGACAAACTTCGTCCTGAAGACTCGGTCACAAACAGAGCACTAGAGTTGAAGGTGTAGTTATAGGAGGGCTTCTGACGCGTTTTACGGACATGGCGTCTGGCGTCAAGGTCTTCTAGGCGTTTGAGTTCGAAGTCGTCAGTGGCGTTCTTGACGGCCTTTCGCCATTCCTGTCGCTGATGTGCAAGCTCCTCCCATGTATCACAAGACATGCCGCTGGAGGCCAAGTGACGCTTCAGAACATCCTTATACCGCAGATATTAACCTCCAGCCGCAGATATTTCCACTCGCGAGCACGGAGTAGAACACCGACTTCGGCAATCTCGAGTCATTCATCCGCACAAGGTGTCCACACCAGCTATGGACCAAGTATACCAGGAAAGCCTTCAGCATCCTTCGAGTGCAATATAACAACGCCTTTCAAATCTTAATGAACTTACTACGATACTGCAGTGCGTTGAGCATGTTCGCAGACGCCAGGGTCCCGGACGTTTCGCGATCATTAGGAGCACGGTCGCCATGTTCTGGCAGAGGGCATGTGACACAAATAACAGACTTTTAAAAGTTGTCGGTCAGGATATCTATAGAAATAGGTTCTATGGACACTGGCTGAAGATCCACCAGACTGGGAAAAAAAAGTAGAAATCTAACTTATATTATGTTTAAGGTATTCATTTTATTGTATTGTTTTAAAAAAATCCCTTTTTGGTGAACACTTTTTACTTTTAATTTTATTTTTTGTTTAGTTTCTTTTCATTTCAATTTTATTTTTATTTTTTATTCTACTTGTATTTTTACTAAACTTGTACTATGGGTGTATGGCCTGATAATAAAGACATTTTATTTAATTTATTTATTATACGTGTAGGTATCTTATAGTATCGTTTAATTAAAATAATAATGAATAGTAACTCTCTTCAAGTTACAATATCTGTATGATCCAATGGTAGAAAATGCCGCATGGTATTAAGCTCGCCTCATGTACTATTATGTAGTATTATATCCCGCTGGCTATCTTGTGTGGACTGGCATGCTGCAAGACAACCGTTGGCTAGTGCAGCTGCCAGGATTTGTTTTTATAAATAGATACCTACCTACTTGCTTCAATTTATATTCCATTGCATTGTATTGTATTATGTTTGCGCATTTAAGTGTTAAATAATAATAATAAAAATTAATAATTATCGAGAAAATAGTACAAGTGCGGCATATTTGTATGGCAGACTGTCAGAATTGTTACCAGGCTTAGATCTATAGAGTATAGACGTTATACATACCTTGTCGTTTATCGATTTAGTCAATTCGTCAGTGAAGTTCTAACACCGCATATATCAAAATTTGACGGTTTTGATCTTTTAATGTAATTCGGCGAAGAGTGGTGGCGCGGTTCGCCAGACCAATCAGAAATAAGCGTTTAAACCAATGGCGGCGAATTATTCGCAGAAACTGAAACCACCTAAATCAGAAAACCGACAATACCGCAGTGCGTATCTCAGTCAGTGCCGAGCAGTTTCAAGGAGAGAAGTCGTCTCGTCAGTTTACTTTGGAAAAGGGTAAAATTGGTAATATTAACATAAATGTTTACCTAAGAAACCAAAATAGCAAAATGAAGTTGTTCGCTCTCCTGAAAAGTTGCACAAAATCTTGCAAATTGGTAAAACGCACAACAAACAAGAAATAAATAAGTAAATATAATCTCCCAAGTCATTATTAATTCTACATTAATCATTTGGGTAATTTTACGTAACTTTACATCCATATTTTCTCTGATCTACATAACCTTCAGTAAATTACTATACCATTCCTTAAGTTTTAATAAAGCTAAGCCTCCTGACACATAAAATCGAAATATTAATAACTTGCTACGCCCAAGTAGCTACGAGTATTAACGCCGTCGCTCGTAGCTCCGTTACGGAGAACCAAAGAATAAAGTTCTATGTACGAGTATGTTAATAATTATTCTTTATTTACAATTATTTAGAAAGTTAAAATTATACATACTTTTTTTCCTTCTCAGCCGATTTATGCTCACTGCAGGGTATAGTTAGACCCACTGTTATCGGCAGTTCCGTCTTTACCCTAAGGGCGCGTGGGGTACGACCCCAGGGCCGGTCTGATGGGGCCCCGGTATGCCGAAAACATATATATGGGTTTATTAAGTACAATCAACTATTATTTACTCTGTGCCATAATTAACAAAACAGATGCGAAACTATGCCATCTAGGGGTCATCTACGTGCTTTCTGAAAGGGCCCCCAAACTATTTGTGCCCAAGAGCCCCTGCATGGCCAAAGACGGCCCTGGTTACCGATAACCAGGGTCGTCTTTGGCCATGAAGTTTCCGACTTGTCCGAGACAAGTAGGAAACTTCAAAATCTTTAGTTAGGCCTTTCCTTCAAGCGCCCGACACGGTCTTATGCTAGACTCAACCACAATTTGGCCTCCATTTTGGGCGATATCGTTCGACCAACGGGCTGGTGGTCTGCCCACTGATCGTCTCCCTATTCTAGGCCTCCACTCCATCGCTGACCTGGTCCATCGGCTGTCATACCGCCTGGTTTAGTGCCCTGCCCATCTCCACTTGAGTGCTGTTATTCTCTTGCCGACATACTCCACCTTTGTCCGAAGACGAATATCAGTGTTCGGGATTCGGTCTCTCAACGAGATACCTAACATGGTAGGCCTTTCCATCATCACCATCAGCCTATATTAATGTCCCCATTGTTGGGACACAGGCCTCCCCTTGCACAAGGGGGTACGGGCCATGATCCACCCAGCGGGCCCAGTGCTGATTGGTGGATTTCACACGCCTTCGGCAACTTTTAATTTCCTCAGAGGTTGCAGGTTTCCTCACGATGTTTTCCTTCACCATTAGAGCAGTCGGTAGTCTGTTAGAGCAGGTCTTTCCATAGCATTAATACAAGATTTAAGCATAGCGTCTATGCGGCGGCATTTACGTTTGTGGAATTGTGACTAAAAGCTTGATTCTGGAGCGACATTTAACGCGTCCACACTCTGCAGGTGAACTTTTAGTTGGATGGTGGTGAACTAGAGGTAGTTTTGAGTCGTTTGGCACGTAAATAATATACCTGTAGGCTCAAAAAATTCAAAAAATATAAATTCAAAATGTTCTTTACAGCTCTATGCAGTTCTATACAGCTACACATAGAAAGTGTGCGTTTTGGTCACGCTAATATTTCATTTGCTCCTATTGACGTATACGAATATCTATTAAAAGTCTGCAAAAACAAAATTATGTAAATCCAATAATATTTTTACAATAATCTGTGACACAGATTTTAAAATACACCCCTCTGTAGATTGCTCGCTAGAGAAGTTTTATAAGGAAACCGCGTCTGCCAGTTCACGCATGCGATTTGAACATTTTCCCATACATTAGCCGGACACTGAAATATCAAATGTATGAAAACATATGACCTATGGGTCAATTCCGTGGTTCGCTGTCACTGCTCGAGTCATTGTTGTAGAGGAAAGGGCGCTATTAGTCCGATTTCTGTGCTGTGACCCAAATTCTCAACCATGGATTCGGAACAAACCCCCAGGCAACGGACTAAAGTATCCCAAACCCCATAAGTAGTTCAAATGAAGCACCTGAACGGTTAAAACTC
Organism: Hofmannophila pseudospretella; assembly: GCA_947369225.1. Taxonomy (NCBI): domain Eukaryota; kingdom Metazoa; phylum Arthropoda; class Insecta; order Lepidoptera; family Oecophoridae; genus Hofmannophila; species Hofmannophila pseudospretella. The sequence goes on along the minus strand of OX376328.1, from coordinate 4,181,050 downwards.
GAAATATCTACATCAAAGAGCTGGGGTTTTCGATTATCTTATTTTTTCCATCATTTTAAAGTTGACAGTTGTCTTTTAGGTTTGTTTTTCTTTGTGGTGAAAATATTTAATGCTTGATAAGAAATATTTAAAAAGGCCTTGCCATATTGCGGAATGAAATTATTATTTTTTCGTTTTGATCTCCACACAGATTACAAAAAGAACCAGTGCGCCCTCGTAACAGGGTTTTTATTTTCCTGGTCAGGGTATAAGTGTTATTTTGACATGGAATTACTAAGTACAGACTATAGTGATTTATAGGGTTTTTTCCAAGGTATAATTTATATAGATAATGGGGCACAGCTCATGGATTTATATTACTTACTACGACATAGCTATAAGGCAGCTTTTGTAAACTGTACGATTGTATCGAGGGCAAGGCCAATCGATTGCATCTATAGACCTAGGTATAGTCAGCACAGAAAGTCGCTGAACGAACACGTTCAATTTTAATTTAATTTAAACTACACTATTTATAACAATTCATAAAACGATGTACCGCCGTACAAAAAGTACCTAGGTGATCAACGACATTTTATCCAGCCTTTTATCATACAAAAAGTTTGTGGACTTAGGACGGGAACTTTTTACGGAACAACTTGGAGAAACGAGGGTACTTTCAGCAAATCGGGTCGTTAGGAAGATTATTGTGTCGAGGAAATTAAATATAATTAGTTCTCGTGTATTTCGGCCACGACGCCATTTTGCTTCGTCTGCTAAAATAAAACTGCGAAGCTAAAAAGTTTTTTTTGACATGAATTCAAATGAATGAATGAATGTCTTACGTTAGGTAAGGGGTCCAAGAAAAATTGTGTAACGAAAAATATGTAGTTTCGAGAGCTTCGTGTAACGAAAGTTTAAGAGTTAGAAAAGTAATAGTCACTTATTACCATCGTAAAGTCTGAATTCAAGAAAAAAAAATACATTCGACCCCCTCGGCTCCCTATGGTGGCGCCATAGTCAACAATGAAAATGAGGTGTTGCGCGGTTAGCGCTCAATTTAAAGTGAGCTTTGGACTTGGACCAAATGAACTGTATTTTAAAGAATAGACTATACGCTACTGTTTGACGTTAAAAATATAGTTTGCGATATAAAGTTCTGACGTTGATTGCAAGTGAAAATGGCAGGTCGAAAGAAAGAAAAGGCTAAAATTAACAGATTAAATCCCAATTGCGACCGACCAAAACTACTCTCGGGAGCGGAGAGGATACGTCTTCGTTGTTTAAGAAAGAAAGAAGCCCAGTAAAATTTACTCCGGCTCGAACCAGGTTGACCAAGATGGTGAGCGCCGAGGACGAAATTGGAATTCATGAAATAATAAAACCAGTATTCAAATAGTAGCCCCCCGACTTCTACCCACCCCGATTTATTTTCGTAAGTAGACGGTATTTACTGGAACAGTTTTAATGAGAAAAATAGAAAAATATTCACAAAACTAGAGTTTGAACCTGCAACCTCGCAATCCATGATTTTTTTAATTATTAAAACTATGGACGTAGCTTACTGTCAAAGTTTTATTAATTTAACACAATATTTGTAAATTCTAGTAATAAAATACATACATAAACTCACGTCTTCAAGGCAAAATATACCTATAGATATTTATGTCCATAATCCCCGAGGGGGTAGACAGAGGAACCACCGACAGGCTATTTTTTTTAATTCTAATTAGTTTATTTAGTCTGATTTCAGGCTGCATAACTAAATATCTCTGTTTAGAGCTTACTGTACCTCACTTTACACCTGTAGTCTGTGGACTAAATACACCAAACGATTGCTCAATGCCCTGCGCGTCCAAACAACGCCATTCAGGGCGCTGGGGCTGCCGGGCTCCTGCAAGCGCATCCGGCATGGTGTGCGCCAGCACCAACAGCGTCCTGCCGGTAGCGGGCCGGCTCGACAGTCGTTTTATCGTGCACTAGGTCGCGGATTGCATTTAAGTGTGTTCTTACGTAGTTATGTGTGCTAACTGTAACTGTTACTAACAAAATATGGATCATTGTTTTCCGAAATAAAGATCATTTCATTTTATTTTATTTATTTTTACATATCGCACATATGTAAAAAAGTTTAAAATACAACAAATCCATTGTGTTGCGGCATAACGTGATAACAGCTTTTTCGTCGTCGTTTCGATGGCCACAATCCCATGATTATTTGGATTTCAAACCCTTTCACATACAGCCATGATATATCAACAGCTATTTTGAAATCGGACCGAACCAATAGAAATCTATTTTTAGGTTTTTAGATTTTCTTAGATTTCTCTATCGAATATACCTATGTTCGATCCCATTCGTTAGAACATTGCTGCAGAATAAAGGAGCAATAGTCAATTTTATTTCTCCACAAACTCAAGGAAAACACTTAGGTATAAGTAAATATTTAGGTAAAACGAGAAATGTAGATTCATTTTTCATTCGAGTGGTAGTTCTTTTGTGATTTTTGTACATTTGTATATAATTAGAATTAATTTAGGCATTATTCCCAAAAAATTCCAATCTGAACATTTCGCTACTTGGACATTCCCCGATTTGGACAACTGGACATTTTACGACTTTGACATTTCTCGACGAATCGTTATTTCCAGACAAAAATCGTTCGGAACAAATAAACTCGATGAACAAACATCAGTCACGTATCTATCTGGAAAAGAAAAAGTACTTTCCTAAAATAAGGCGAAACTATGAGTAAATCGTTTCTGATCCCAAATAAGTCGGCCTATAAATAAATCTTCGCTTGCCATTACAATAAGACCGTAATAAAATCCTCCTCACATTTCCATATCCTAAGCCTAGAGTCTACAAATCGATATTTGCCTTCGATTTCGAAACAAAACTATGAGTTAATCGCGTTTGATCCCAAAGTCTCCGCGGTCTCAAAACGTTATTATACGTATTACATAAATCCAATTTGCGGCAATAATTTAATAATAATTTGTCTATTGGTCTTGGAAAATACCTACATAATAATAATAAGCAATGGATGACGCAATCGTAAAAAGCACCTTTGCATGTGCATGTGCAGAGGGTTGTTTATTGAAAAGTAAATGATGTTTGCATATAAATAAATAAGGGTAAATAGCATGGTTGGTCAATAATAATATTAATGTCTGTGCAAATATGTACGTGTATGTACTTTATTCTTACAAATACAAATATCCTTTATTGCACACTGGACAAAAATACAGGACAGAATAAAAGAATACTAAATACTAATACAGATTATTATCATTCGATTTATTCTTGTTCGTGAGGAACAAAAAATTCACGGTAATGAATTTTTTCAATAATCAATTTACTTGCGAGGAGATGAAATTGCTTCGCGCTTGACGAAAAGTTAGTGTACTTGATGTTTGAATTTTTGGCATTACTGGTTATTCACGAACTGTAGTGGAATAATAGATATTAGAAATCAGTTCGCGGGAAGCACGCTTACCTCAATATGCGGTACCTAGTAAGGCGACGAAATCACACTGTAGGTAGATAGTTGTCGAAATAGTCTAAAAGTCTATCGGCCGACACAAATAGCACTAAACAATATACAATCACAATTATCAGAGTACCGGGGCGTTATTTTTCAATGGCTATCATTTAAACGGTCAGCTAAATATTGATATTTTGGTCAGTTCTAAAATGTTTTCAATGAGCAAAAAAAATTAATTGAGACGCTACTTGTCTTGTGGGCAGCAAGATTAACAAAACTGGTCAGCAAATAATGTGCGCAGTGTTGGCAGTAATCGATTAAATTTTCAATCGATTGATTAGTCGACTAACTAATTCTAACTAATATAGTGATAACTGGCATTTAGTCATGATTATGACTGACGGAATTTAATCATGATTAAATCAATCAATAGTAATTAGTATTAATCATAGACACTTTTGACGAGTGATTACTCAAATAATATAGAATGAAAGAGGAGACTGGGGGGAATCAAGGGGGAGTGGGGAGAAGCAAGGTAGAGTAGGGGAATCAAAGGGGAGAGTGGGAACCACGAGGGCTACAGGAAAGTGAAGAAAGATTTTCCTTCCAATTGCCGTCAATTTCTCTTCCATTTCCCTTCAGTTTCTCCTACATTTCTCTTCCATTTCTCATTTGGTAGAGAAATGGAAGGCAAATGGAAGGGCATTTCCCTTGAGATGATGAGAAAAATGGAGAAGAAATGGAAGGCAAATCGAAGAGAAATAGAAGAAAAATTGAAGAGATATGGAAGAGAAATAGAAGGAAAAAGAAAGAAATAGTAGAGAAGAGAAAGAGAAATTTCTCTTTCGTTTCCCTTCCATTTGCGTTACATTTCTCTTCCATTGTCCTTCAATTTGCCTTCTATTTCTCTTCTAATTAAAGATAATTAGAAGAGAAATTAGAAAAGAACTATAAGAGAAATGGAGGAGATATGGAAGATCCATATCTCCCCCATTTCTCTTATAGTTCTTTTCTAATTCCCTTCCATTTCCATTCCATTTGAATCTGAAGAAAAATGGAAGGAAAACAGGAGGAAAATGGTAGAGAAAAGGTAGGCAAATAGAAGGAAAATGGAGGAGATGTAGAAGAGAAATGGAAGGAAAATTAAAGAGAAATAGTAGAGATTAGAAAGACAAACTTCTCTTCCAATTTCTTTCTCGTTTCTACTATTTCTCTTTCATTTTCCTTCTGTTCCTCCTAAATTTCCTATCCATTTCTCCTCCATTTCTTCTCCATTTCTCCTCCATTTCACTTCAATTTCCCCTCTGTTAGAGAAATGGAAGGCAAATGGAAGGAAAATTGACGAGAAATGGAGGAGAAATGGAAGGGAAATTAGAGAGAAATTGAAGGCAAATGAAATGGAAATGAATGAGAAAAATTGAGGAGAAATATAAGGAGAAAAATTGAAGAGAATTGGATGGGAAATGGAAGTGAAATAGAAGAATAAGTCAAGAGAAATTGAAGAAAAATGGAAGCGTAATGGAAAAAGAAACGGAAAGAAAATGGAAGAGAAAGGAAAAAGAATTTTCCCTTTCTCTTTCCTACTATTTCCCTTTCATTTTCCTTCTGTTTCTCTTCCATTTCTCTTCAATTTATCTTCTATTTCTCTTCAACTCCCCTTCCAATTCTCCTCCAATTCTCTTCAATTTCCCTTCCGTTTTCCTTCTATTTCCCTTCCATTTTCCTTCTATTTGCATACCATTTTTCTACCACTTCCCACCTATTTTCCTTCCATTTCTCTTCCGGTTCTATTCTATTTCTTATCAATTTCTCCTCGTATATACATTTCATTTCTCATCAATTTCCCTTCCATTTGCCTTACAAGAGAAATGAATAAGATTTGAAGGGAAATTGTAGAGAAATGGGAGAAAAATGGGAGAGGACTGGAAGAGGAATGGAAGAGAAATCGTAGAGAAATTGAAGAGAAATGAAGAAGAATTGAAGGGAAATTGTAGAGAAATGGGAGAAAAATGGGAGAGGACTGGAAGAGAAATTGTAGAGAAATGGGAGAAAAATGGGAGAGGAATCGAAGAGGAATGGAAGAGAAATTGTATAGAAATTGAAGAGAAATTGAAGAAAATTGTAGAGAAATGGGAAAAAATGAAAGAGGAATGAAAGAGGATTGGAAGATAAATGTAAGAGAAGAGAAATGGAAGAGAAATGGAAGGAAAAAGGAAGAGAAATTGAGAAAAGTAGAAGAGAAAATGGAAAAAGTAGAAGAGAAATGGATGATAAATAAATGAAAGAGAAATGGAAGAAAAATTGAAGAGAAATGGAAGAGAAACTGAAGAGAAATTGTAGAGAAGTGGGAGAAAAATGGGAGAGGAAGTGAAGAGAATTATTAGAGAAATGGGAGAGAAATGGGAGAGGACTGGAAGAGGATTGGAAGAGAAATCGTAGAGAAATTGAAGAGAAATGGAAGGAAAAAGGAAGAGAAATTGAGAAAAGTAGAAGAGAAAATGGAAAAAAGTAGAAGAGAAATGGAAGAGAAATGGAAGAGAAAATGAAGAAAAATTGTAGAGAAATGGAAGAGAAATGAAGAAGAATTGATGAGAAATTGTAGAGAAATGGGAGAAAAATGGGAGAGGAATGGAAGAGAAATTGCAGAGAAATGGGAGACAAATGGGAGAGGAATCGAAGAGAAATGGATGATAAATAAATGGAAGAGAAATTGAAGAGAAATTATGGAGAAATTTAAGAGAAATGGAAGAGAAACTGAAGAGAAATTGTAAAGAAGTGGGAGAAAAGTGGGAGAGGAAGTGAAGAGAATTATTAGAGAAATGGGAGAGGACTGGAAGAGGATTGGAAGAGAAATCGTAGAGAAATTGAAGAGAAATGAAGAAGAATTGAAGGGAAATTGTAGAGAAATGGGAGAAAAATGGGAGAGGAATGGAAGAGAAATTGTAGAGAAATGGGAGAGGAATCGAAGAGGAATGGAAGAGAAATTGTATAGAAATTGAAGAGAAATGGAAGAGAAATTGAAGAAAATTGTAGAGAAATGGGAAAAAAATGGGAGAGGAATGAAAGAGGATTGGAAGACAAATGTAAGAGAAGAGAAACTGAAAAGAAATTGTAGAGAATATGGAGAAAAATGGGAGAGGAAGTGAAGAGAAATAGTAGAGAAATGGGAGAAAAATGGGAGAGGACTGGAAGAGGAATGGAAGAGAAATCGTGGAGAAATTAAAAAGAAATGGAAGAGAAATGAAGAGAAATGAAGAAAAATTGAAGAGAAATTGTAGAGAAAGGGAGAAAATGGGAGAGGAATGGAAGAGAAATTGAAGAGAAATGGGAGAAAAATGGGAGAGGAATGGAAGAGAAATGAAGGAGAAATTGAAGAGAAATGGAAGAGAAAATGAAGAAAAATTGTAGAGAAATGGAAGAGAAATTGTAGAGAAATGGGAGAGGAATGGAAGAGAAATAGTAGAGAAATTGAAGAGAAATGGAAGAGAAATGGAAGGAAAAAGGAAGAGAAATTGAGAAAAGTAAAAGAGAAAATGGAAAAAAAGTAGAACAGAAATGGATGGTAAATAAATGGAAGAGAAATGGAATAGAAATGGAAGAGAAATTATAGAGAAATTTAAGAGAAATGGAAGAGAAACTGAAGAGAAATTGTAGAGAAATGGGAGAGGAAGTGAAAAGAAATAGTAGAGAAATGGGAGAAAAATGGGAGAGGAGACTGGAAGAGGAATGGAAGAAAAATCGTAGAGAAATGGAAGAGAAATAAAGAAGAATTGAAGAGAAATTGTAGAGAAATGGGAGAAAAATTAGAGAGGAATGGAAGAGAAATTGTAAAGAAATGGGAGAAAAATAGGAGAGGATTCGACGAGGAATGGAAGAGAAATTGTATAGAAATTGAAGAGAAATGGAAGAGAAATTGAAGAAAAATTGTAGAGAAATGGGAGAAAAATTGGAGAGGAATGGAAGAGAAATTGTAAAGAAATGGGAGAAAAATAGGAGAGGATTCGACGAGGAATGGAAGAGAAATTGTATAGAAATTGAAGAGAAATGGAAGAGAAATTGAAGAAAAATTGTAGAGAAATGGGAGGAAAATGGGAGAGGAATGGAAGATTTTTCTCCCACTTCTCTACAATTTCTCTTCAGTTTCTCTTCAATTTCTCTTCCATTTCTCTTCCATTTCTCTTTCATTTATTTATCATCCATTTCTCTTCTACTTTCTTCCATTTTCTCTTCTACTTTTCTCAATTTCTCTTCCTTTTTCCTTCCATTTCTCTTCAATTTCTCTACGATTTCTCTTCCATTCCTCTTCCATTCCTCTCCCATTTCTCTACATATTCTCTTCCATTTCTCTACAATTTTTTTCATTTTCTTTTCCATTTCTCTTCAATTTCTCTTCCATTTCTCTTCCATTGCTCTACCATTTTTCTCCCATTTCTCTACAATTTTTCTTCAATTTTTCTTCAATTTCTCTTCAATTTCTCTTCAATTTCTATACAATTTCTCTTCCATTCCTCGTCGAATCCTCTCCTATTTTTCTCCCATTTCTTTACAATTTATCTTCCATTCCTCTCCAATTTTTCTCCCATTTCTCTACAATTTCTCTTCCATTTCTCTTCTATTACATTTATCTTCCAATCCTCTTTCATTCCTCTCCCATTTCTCTACAATTTCTCTTCCATTTCTCTACAATTTTTCTTCATTTTCTCTTCCATTTAGAAATAGTAGAGAAATGGGAGAAAAATGGGAGAGGACTGGAAGAGGAATGGAAAAGAAATCGTAGAGAAATTAAAGAGAAATGAAGAAGAATTGAAGAGAAATTGTAGAAAAATTGAACAGAAATGGAAGAGAAATTGAAGAGAAATGGAAGAGAAATTGAAAAGAAATTGTAGAGAAATTGAAAAGAAATTGTAGAGAAATTTAAGAGAAATGGAAGAGAAAATGAATAAAAATCTCTTCCATTTCTGTTCCATTTTTCTACAATTTCTCTTCAATTCTTCTTCGTTTCTCTTCAATTTCTCTACGATTTCTCATCCATTCCTCTTCCAGTCCTCTCCCATTTTTCTCCCATTTCTCTACTATTTCAAAATGGAAGAGAAAATGAAGAAAAATTGTAGAGAAATGGAAGAGAAATTGTAGAGAAATGGGAGAGGAATGAAAGAGGAATGGAAGAGAAATGGAAGAGAAATTGAAGAGAAATTGAAGAGAAAATGAAGAAAAAGTGTAGAGAAATGGAAGAGAAATCGTAGAGAAATTGAAGAGAAATGGAAGAGAAATGGAAGGAAAAAGGAAGAAAAATTGAGAAAAGTAGAAGAGAAAATGGAAAAAAGTAGAAGAGAAATGGATGATAAATAAATGAAAGAGAAATGGAAGAAAAATTGAAGAGAAATGGAAGAGAAACTGAAGAGAAATTGTAGAGAAGTGGGAGAAAAATGGGAGAGGAAGTGAAGAGAATTATTAGAGAAATGGGAGAAAAATGGGAGAGGACTGTAAGAGGAATGGAAGAGAAATCGTAGAGAAATTGAAGAGAAATGGAAGGAAAATGGAAGAGAAATTGAGAAAAGTAGAAGAGAAAATGGAAAAAAGTAGAAGAGAAATGGATGAAAATGGAAGAGAAATGGAAGAGAAATTAAAGAGAAATGGAAGAGAAACTGAAGAGAAATTGTAGAGAAGTGGGAGAAAAATGGCAGTGGAAGTGAAGAGAAATAGTAGAGAAATGGGAGAAAAATGGAAGAGGACTGGAAGAGGAATGGAAGAGAAATCGTAGAGAAATTGAAGAGAAATGAAGAAGAATTGAAGGGATATTGTAGAGAAATGGGAGAAAAATGGGAGAGGAATGGAAGAGAAATTGTAGAGAAATGGGCGAAAAATGGGAGAGGAATCGAAGAGGAATGGAAGAGAAATTGTATAGAAATGGAAGAGAAATGGAAGAGAAATTGAAGAAAATTGTAGAGAAATGGAAAAAAAATGGAATGGAAAAAATGGGAGAGGAAGTGAAGAGAAATAGTAGGGAAATGGGAGAAAAATGGGACAGGACTGGAAGAGGAATGGAAGAGAAATCGTAGAGAAATTGAAGAGAAATGAAGAAGAATTGAAGGGAAATTGTAGAGAAATGGGAGAGGAATCGAAGAGGAATGGAAGAGAAATTGTATAGAAATTGAAGAGAAATGGAAGGAAGCGAAATTGAATATCTTCCAATCCTCTTTCATTCCTCTCCCATTTTTTTTCCATTTCTCTACAATTTTCTTCAATTTCGCTTCCATTTCTCTTCAATTTCTATACAATTTCTGTTCCATTCCTCTTCGATTCCTCTCCCATTTTTCTCCTATTTATCTACAATTTCTCTTCCATTCCTCTCCCATTTTTCTCCCATTTCTTTACTATTTCTCTTCACTTCCTCTCCCATTTTTCTCCCACTTCTCTTCAGTTTCTCTTCCATTTCTCTTCAATTTCTCTACGATATCTCTACGATTTCTCTTCCATTCCTCTCCCATTTCTCTACATTTTCTCTTCCATTTCTCTACAATTTTTCTTCATTTTCTCTTCCATTTCTCTTCAATTTCTCTTCCATTTCTCTTCCATTCCTCTTTCATTCCTCTCCCATTTCTCTACAATTTCTCTTCACTTCCTCTCCCATTTTTTTCCAACTTCTCTACAATTTCTCTTCAGTTTCTCTTCTCTTACATTTGTCTTCCAATCCTCTCCATTTTCTCTTCTACTTTTCTCAATTTCTCTTCCTTTTTCCTTCCATTTCTCTTCAATTTCTTCACTATTTCTCTTCCATTCCTCTTCCATTCCTCTCCCATTTCTCTACAATTTCTCTTCCATTTCTCTAAAATTTTTTTCATTTTCTTTTCCATTTCTCTTCAATTTCTCTTCCATTTCTCTTCCATTGTTCTACCATTTTTCTCCCATTTCTCTACAATTTTTCTTCAATTTTTCTTCAATTTCTCTTCAATTTCTCTTCAATTTCTATACAATTTCTCTTCCATTCCTCGTCGAATCCTCTCCTATTTTTCTCCCATTTCTTTACAATTTCTCTTCCATTCCTCTCCAATTTTTCTCCCATTTCTCTACAATTTCTCTTCCATTTCTCTTCTATTACATTTATCTTCCAATCCTCTTTCATTCCTCTCCCATTTCTCTACAATTTCTCTGCTATTTCTAAATGGAAGAGAAAATGAAGAAAAATTGTAGAGAAATGGAAGAGAAATTGTAGAGAAATGGGAGAGCAATGAAAGAGGAATGGAAGAGAAATGGAAGAGAAATTGAAGAGAAATGGAAGAGAAAATGAAGAAAAATTGTAGAGAAATGGAAGAGAAATCGTAGAGAAATTGAAAAGAAATGGAAGAGAAATGGAAGAGAAACTGAAGCGAAATTGTAGAGAAGTAAGAGAAAAATGGGAGAGGAAGTGAAGGGAATTATTAGAGAAATGGGAGAAAAATGGGAGAGGACTGGAAGAGGAATGGAAGAGAAATCGTAGAGAAATTGAAGAGAAATGAAGTAGAATTGAAGGGAAATTGTAGAGAAATGGGAGAAAAATGGGAGAGGAATGGAAGAGAAATTGTATAGAAATTGAAGAGAAAGGAAGAGAAATTGAAGAGAAATGGAAGAGAAATTGAAGAAAAATTGTAGAGAAATGGGAGAAAAATGGGAGAGGAATGGAAGAGAAATGGAAGAGAAATGGAAGAGAAATTAAAGAGAAATGGAAGAGAAATTGAAGAAAAATTGTAGAGAAAGGGAAGAGAAATAGTAGAGAAATGGGAGAGGACTGGAAGAGGAATGGAAGAGAAATCGTAGAGAAATTGAAGAGAAATGAAGAAGAATTGAAGGGAAATTGTAGAGAAATGGGAGGAAAATGGGACAGGAATGGAAGAGAAATTGTAGAGAAATGGGAGAGGAATCGAAGAGAAATGGATGATAAATAAATGGAAGAGAAATGGAAGAGAAATTGTAGAGAAATTGAAGAGAAATTGAAGAGAAATTATGGAGAAATTTAAAGCAATGGAAGAGAAACTGAAGAGAAATTGTAGAGAAGTGGGAGAAAAATGGGAGAGGAAGTGAAGAGAAATAGTAGAGAAATGGGAGAAAAATGGGAGAGGACTGGAAGAGGAATGGAAGACAAATCGTAGAGAAATTGAAGAGAAATGAAGAAGAATTGAAGGGAAATTGTAAAGAAATGGGAGAAAAATGGCAGAGGACTGGAAGAGAAATTGTAGAGAAATGGGAGAAAAATGGGAGAGGAATCGAAGAGGAATGGAAGAGAAATTGTATAGAAATTGAAGAGAAATGGGAGAGGAATGATAGAGGATTGGAAGATAAATGTAATAGAAGAGAAATTGTAGAGAAATGGGAGAAAAATGGGAGAGGAATGGAAGAGAAATTGTAAAGAAATGGGAGAAAAATAGGAGAGGATTCGACGAGGAATGGAAGAGAAATTGTATAGAAATTGAAGAGAAATGGAAGAGAAATTGAAGAAAAATTGTAGAGAAATGGGAGAAAAATTGGAGAGGAATGGAAGAGAAATTGTAAAGAAATGGGAGAAAAATAGGAGAGGATTCGACGAGGAATGGAAGAGAAATTGTATAGAAATTGAAGAGAAATGGAAGAGAAATTGAAGAAAAATTGTAGAGAAATGGGAGGAAAATGGGAGAGGAACGGAAGATTTTTCTCCCACTTCTCTACAATTTCTCTTCAGTTTCTCTTCAATTTCTCTTCCATTTCTCTTCCATTTCTCTTTCATTTATTTATCATCCATTTCTCTTCTACTTTCTTCCATTTTCTCTTCTACTTTTCTCAATTTCTCTTCCTTTTTCCTTCCATTTCTCTTCAATTTCTCTACGATTTCTCTTCCATTCCTCTTCCATTCCTCTCCCATTTCTCTACAATTTCTCTTCCATTTCTCTACAATTTTTTTCATTTTCTTTTCCATTTCTCTTCAATTTCTCTTCCATTTCTCTTCCATTGCTCTACAATTTTTCTCCCATTTCTCTACAATTTTTCTTCAATTTCTCTTCAATTTCTTTTCAATTTCTATACAATTTCTCTTCCATTCCTCGTCGAATCCTCTCCTATTTTTCTCCCATTTCTTTACAATTTATCTTCCATTCCTATCCAATTTTTCTCCCATTTCTCTACAATTTCTCTTCCATTTCTCTTCTATTACATTTATCTTCCAATCCTCTTTCATTCCTCTCCCATTTCTCTACAATTTCTCTTCCATTTCTCTACAATTTTTCTTCATTTTCTCTTCCATTTAGAAATAGTAGAGAAATGGGAGAAAAATGGGAGAGGACTGGAAGAGGAATGGAAAAGAAATCGTAGAGAAATTAAAGAGAAATGAAGAAGAATTGAAGAGAAATTGTAGAAAAATTGAACAGAAATGGAAGAGAAATTGAAGAGAAATGGAAGAGAAATTGAAAAGAAATTGTAGAGAAATTGCAAAGAAATTGTAGAGAAATTTAAGAGAAATGGAAGAGAAAATGAATAAAAATCTCTTCCATTTCTGTTCCATTTTTCTACAATTTCTCTTCAATTCTTCTTCGTTTCTCTTAAATTTCTCTACGATTTCTCATCCATTCCTCTTCCAGTCCTCTCCCATTTTTCTCCCATTTCTCTACTATTTCAAAATGGAAGAGAAAATGAAGAAAAATTGTAGAGAAATGGAAGAGAAATTGTAGAGAAATGGGAGAGGAATGAAAGAGGAATGGAAGAGAAATGGAAGAGAAATTGAAGAGAAATTGAAGAGAAAAAGAAGAAAAAGTGTAGAGAAATGGAAGAGAAATCGTAGAGAAATTGAAGAGAAATGGAAAAGAAATGGAAGGAAAAAGGAAGAGAAATTGAGAAAAGTAGAAGAGAAAATGGAAAAAAGTAGAAGAGAAATGGATGATAAATAAATGAAAGAGAAATGGAAGAAAAATTGAAGAGAAATGGAAGAGAAACTGAAGAGAAATTGTAGAGAAGTGGGAGAAAAATGGGAGAGGTAGTGAAGAGAATTATTAGAGAAATGGGAGAAAAATGGGAGAGGACTGTAAGAGGAATGGAAGAGAAATCGTAGAGAAATTGAAGAGAAATGGAAGGAAAATGGAAGAGAAATTGAGAAAAGTAGAAGAGAAAATGGAAAATAGTAGAAGAGAAATGGATGAAAATGGAAGAGAAATGGAGGAGAAATTAAAGAGAATTGGAAGAGAAACTGAAGAGAAATTGTAGAGAAGTGGGAGAAAAATGGCAGTGGAAGTGAAGAGAAATAGTAGAGAAATGGGAGAAAAATGGGAGAGGACTGGCAGAGGAATGGAAGAGGAATCGTAGAGAAATTGAAGAGAAATGAAGAAGAATTGAAGGGAAATTGTAGAGAAATGGGAGAAAAATGGGAGAGGAATGGAAGAGAAATTGTAGAGAAATGGGAGAAAAATGGGAGAGGAATCGAAGAGGAATGGAAGAGAAATTGTATAGAAATGGAAGAGAAATGGAAGAGAAATTGAAGAAAATTGTAGAGAAATGGAAAAAAAATGGAATGGAAAAAATGGGAGAGGAAGTGAAGAGAAATAGTAGGGAAATGGGAGAAAAATGGGACAGGACTGGAAGAGGAATGGAAGAGAAATCGTAGAGAAATTGAAGAGAAATGAAGAAGAATTGAAGGGAAATTGTAGAGAAATGGGAGAGGAATGGAAGAGAAATTGTAGAGAAATGGGAGAAAAATGGGAGAGGAATCGAAGAGGAATGGAAGAGAAATTGTATAGAAATTGAAGAGAAATGGAAGAGAAATTGAAGAAAATTATAGAGAAATGGGAAAAAATGGGAGAGGAATGAAAGAGGATTGGAAGACAAATGTAAGAGAAGAGAAACTGAAGAGAAATTGTAGAGAAATTGGAGAAAAATGGGAGAGGAAGTGAAGAGAAATAGTAGAGAAATGGGAGAAAAATGGGAGAGGACTGGAAGAGGAATGGAAGAGAAATCGTGGAGAAATTGAAGAGAAATGGAAGAGAAAAGAAGAAAAATTGAAGAGAAATTGTAGAGAAAGGGAGAAAAATGGGAGAGGAATGGAAGAGAAATTGTAGAGAAATGGGAGAAAAATGGGAGAGGAATGGAAGAGAAATTGAAGAGAAATTGAAGAGAAATGGAAGAGAAAATGAAGAAAAATTGTAGAGAAATGGAAGAGAAATTGAAGAGAAATGGGAGAGGAATGGAAGAGGAATGGAAGAGAAATAGTAAAGAAATTGAAGAGAAATGGAAGGAAAAAGGAAGAGAAATTGAGAAAAGTAGAAGAGAAAATGGAGAGGATTGGAAGACAAATGTAAGAGAAGAGAAACTGAAGAGAAATTGTAGAGAAGTTGGAAAAAAATGGGAGAGGAAGTGAAGAGAAATTGTAGAGAAATGGGAGAGGAATGAAAGAGGAATGGAAGAGAAATGGAAGAGAAATTGAAGAGAAATGGAAGAGAAAATGAAGAAAAATTGTAGAGAAATGGAAGAGAAAATGTAGAGAAATGGGAGAGGAATGGAAGAGAAATCGTAGAGAAATTGAAGAGAAATGGAAGAGAAATGGAAGAGAAACTGAAGAGAAGCGGGAGAAAAATGGGAGAGGAATGGAAGAGAAATTGTATAGAAATTGAAGAGAAATGGAAGAGAAATTGAACAGAAATTTTAGAAAAATTGTAGAGAAATGGGAGAAAAATGGGAGAGGAATGGAAGAGAAATGGAAGGAAAAAGGAAGAGAAATTGAGAAAAGTAGAAGAGAAAATGGAGAGGATTGGAAGACAAATGTAAGAGAAGAGAAACTGAAGAGAAATTGTAGAGAAAATGGAGAAAAATGGAAGAGGAAGTGAAGAGAAATTGTAGAGAAATGGGAAAGGAATGAAAGAGGAATGGAAGAGAAATGGAAGAGAAATTGAAGAGAAATGGAAGAGAAAATGAAGAAAAATTGTAGAGAAATGGAAGATAAAATGTAGAGAAATGGGAGAGGAATGGAAGAGAAATCGTAGAGAAATTGAAGAGAAATGGAAGAGAAACTGAAGAGAAGTGGGAGAAAAATGGGAGAGGAAGTGAAGAGAAATAATAAAGAAATAGAAGAAAAATGGGAGAGGACTGGAAGAGGAATGGAAGAGAAATCGTAGGGAAATTGAAGAGAAATGAAGAAGAATTGAAGAGAAATTGTAGAGAAATGGGAGAAAAATGGGAGAGGAATGGAAGAGAAATTGTATAGAAATTGAAGAGAAATGGAAGAGAAATTGAAGAAAATTGTAGAGAAATGGGAAAAAATGGGAGAGGAATGAAAGAGGATTGGAAGATAAATGTAAGAGAAGAAAAATGGAAGAGAAATTGTAGAGAAATGGGAGAAAAATGGGAGAGGAATGGAAGATTTTTCTCCCACTTCTCTACAATTACTCTTCAGTTTCTCTTCAATTTCTCTTCCATTTCTCTTCCATTTATCATCCATTTCTCTTCTACTTTTTTCCATTTTCTCTTCTACTTTTCTCAATTTCTCTTCCTTTTTCCTTCCATTTCTCTACGATTTCTCTTCCATTCCTCTTCCATTCATCTTCCATTCCTCTCCCATTTCTCTACAATTTCTCTTCCATTTCTCTACATTTTTTCTTCATTTTCTCTTCCATTTCTCTTCAATTTCTCTTCCATTTCTCTTCCATTCCTCTCCTATTTTTCTCCCATTTCTCTACAATTTTTCTTCAATTTCTCTTCCTTTTCTCTTCAATTTCTATACAATTTCTCTTCCATTCCTCGTCGAATCCTCTCCTATTTTTCTCCCATTTCTTTACAATTTCTCTTCCATTCCTCTCCAATTTTTCTCCCATTTCTCTACAATTTCTCTTCAATTCTTCTTCATTTCTCTTCCATTTCTCTACGATTTTTCTTCCATTCCTCTTCCAGTCCTCTCCCATTTTTCTCCCATTTCTCTACTATTTCCCTTCACTTCCTCTCCCATTTCTCTACAATTTCCCTTCCATTTCTCTACAAGTTTTCTTCATTTTCTCTTCCATTTCTCTTCAATTTCTCTTCAATTTCTCTTCAATTTCTCCTTCATTTCTCTTCCTTCCCATTTTCTCCCATTTCTCTACAATTTCTCTTCCATTCCTCTCCCATTTTTCTTCCTTTCTCTACAATTTCCCTTCACTTCCTCTCCGATTTATCTCCAATTTATCTACAATTTCTCTTCAGTTTCTCTTCTCTAACATTTGTCTTCCAATCCTCTTTCATTCCTCTTCCATTTTTTCCCATTTCTCTACAATTTTCTTCAATTTCGCTTCCATTTCTCTTCAATTTCTATACAATTTCTGTTCCATTCCTCTTCGATTCCTCTCCCATTTTTCTCCTATTTCTCTACAATTTCTCTTCCATTCCTCTCCCATTTTTCTTCCATTTCTCTACAATTTCCCTTCAAGTCTTCTTCATTTCTCTTCAATTTCTCTACGATTTCTCTTCCATTCCTCTTCCAGTCCTCTCCCATTTTTCTCACATTTCTCTACTATTTCTCTTCACTTCCTCTCCCATTTTTCTCCCACTTCTCTACAATTTCTCTTCAGTTTCTCTTCCATTTCTCTTCAATTTCTCTTCAATTTCTCTTCCATTTATTTATCATCCATTTCTGTTCTACTTTTTTCCATTTTCTCTTCTACTTTCCTCAATTTCTCTTCCTTTTTCCTTCCATTTCTCTTCTATTTCTCTTCAATTTCTCTACGATTTCTCTTCCATTCCTCTCCCATTTCTCTACAATTTCTCTTCCATTTCTCTACAATTTTTCTTCATTTTCTCTTCCATTTCTCTTCAATTTCTATACAATTTCTCTTCCATTCCTCTTCGATTCCTCTCCCACTTTTCTCCCATTTCGCTACAATTTCACTTCCATTCCTCTCCCATTTTTCTCCCATTTCTCTACAATTTCCCTTCAATTCTTCTTCATTTCTCTTCAATTTCTCTACGATTTCTCTTCCATTCCTTTTCCAGTCCTCTCCCATTTTTCTCACATTTCTCTACTATTTCTCTTCACTTCCTCTCCTATTTTTCTCCCACTTCTCTACAATTTCTCTTCAGTTTCTCTTCCATTTCTCATCAATTTCTCTTCAATTTCTCTTCCATTTATTTATCATCCATTTCTCTTCTACTTTTTTCCATTTTCTCTTCTACTTTTCTCAATTTCTCTTCCTTTTTCCTTCCATTTCTCTTCAATTTCTTTACGATTTCTCTTCCATCCCTCTTCCATTCCTCTCCCATTTCTCTACATTTTCTCTTCCATTCCTCTCTCATTTTTCTCCCATTTCTCTACAATTTCTCTTCCATTTCTCATCTATTACATTTATCTTCCAATCCTCTTTCATTCCTCTCCCATTTTTTCCCCATTACTCTACAATTTTCTTCAATTTCTTTTCCATTTCTCTTCAATTTCTATACAATTTCTCTTCCATTCCTCTTCGATTCCTCTCCCATTTTTCTCCCATTTCTCTACAATTTCTTTTTCATTCCTCTCCCATTTTTCTCCCATTTCTCTACAATTTCCCTTCAATTCTTCTTCATTTCTCTTCAATTTCTCTACGATTTCTCTTTCATTCCTCTTCCAGTCCTCTCCCATTTTTCTCCCATTTCTCTACTATTTCTCTTCACTTCCACTCCCATTTCTCTACAATTTCTCTACAGTTTCTCCTCCATTTCTATTAAATTTCTCTATAATTTCTCTAAAAAATTGTAGAGAAATGGGAGAAAAATGGGAGAGGAATGGATGAGAAATGGAAGAGAAATTGAAGAGTAATTGAAGAGAAATGGAAGAGAAAATGAAGAAAAATTGTAGAGAAGTGGGCGAAAAATCTTCCATTCCTCTCCCATTTTTCTCCCATTTCTCTACAATTTCTCTTCCATTTCTCTTCTCTTACATTTATCTTCCAATCCTCTTTCATTCCTCTCCCATTTTTTCCCATTTCTCTTCAATTTCTATACAATTTCTCTTCCATTCCTTTTCGATTCCTCTCCCATGTATAGAAATGGAAGAGAAATGGAAGTGAAATTGAAGAAAATTGTAGAGAAATGGAAAAAAAATGGAATGGAAAAAATGGGAGAGGAAGTGAAGAGAAATAGTAGAGAAATCGTAGAGAAATTGAAGAGAAATGGAAGAGAAACTGAAGAGAAGTGGGAGAAAAATGGGAGAGGAAGTGAAGAGAAATAGTAAAGAAATGGGAGAAAAATGGGAGAGGACTGGAAGAGGAATGGAAGAGAAATCGTAGAGAAATTGAAGAGAAATGAAGAAAAATTGAAGGGAAATTGTAGAGAAATGGGAGAAAAATGGGAGAGGAATGGAAGAGAAATTGTATAGAAATTGAAGAGAAATGGAAGAGAAATTGAAGCGAAATGGAAGAGAAATGGAAGAGAAATTGTAGAGAAATGGGAGAAAAATGGGAGAGGAATGGAAGAGAAATGGAAGGAAAAAGGAAGAGAAATTGAGAAAAGTAGAAGAGAAAATGGAGAGGATTGGAAGACAAATGTAAGAGAAGAGAAACTGAAGAGAAATTGTAGAGAAATTGGAGAAAAATGGAAGAGGAAGTGAAGAGAAATTGTAGAGAAATGGGAGAGGAATGAAAGAGGAATGGAAGAGAAATGGAAGAGAAATGGAAGAGAAATGGAAGAGAAAATGAAGAAAAATTGTAGAGAAATGGAAGATAAAATGTAGAGAAATGGGAGAGGAATGGAAGAGAAATCGTAGAGAAATTGAAGAGAAATAGAAGAGAAATGGATGATACATAAATGAAAGAGAAATGTAGAAATTTCCAGAAATTGTAGAAAAATTGAACAGAAATGGAAGAGAAATTGAAGAGAAATGGAAGAGAAATTGAAAAGAAATTGTAGAGAAATTGAAAAGAAATTGTAGAGAAATTTAAGAGAAATGGAAGAGAAAATGAATAAAAATCTCTTCCATTTCTGTTCCATTTTTCTACAATTTCTCTTCAATTCTTCTTCGTTTCTCTTCAATTTCTCTACGATTTCTCTTCACTTCCTCTCCCATTCTTCTTCATTTCTCTTCAATTTCTCTACGATTTCTCTTCCATTCCTCATCCAGTCCTCTTCCATTTCTCTACTATTTCTCTTCCCTTTCTCTACAATTTTTCTTCAATTTCTCTTCCATTTCTCTTTAATTTCTCTTCCATTTCTCTTCCATTTCTCTTCCATTCCTCTCCCGTTTTTCTCCCATTTCTCTACAATTTTTCTTCAATTTCTCTTCAATTTCTCTTCCATTTCTCTTCAATTTCTCTTCCTTTCTCTTCAATTTCTCTTCCATTTCTCTTCAATTTCTATACAATTTCTCTTCCATTCCTCTCCCATTTTTCTCCCATTTCTCTACAATTTCCCTTCAATTCTACTTCATTTCTCTTCAATTTCTCTACGATTTCTCTTCCATTCCTCTTCCAATCCTCTCCCATTTTTCTCCCATTTCTCTAATAATTCCCTTCACTTCCTCTCCCATTTTTCTCTTACTTCTCTACAAGTTCTCTTCAGTTTCTCTTCCATTTCTCTTCAATTTTTCTTCCATTTCTCTTTCTTTTATTTATCATCCATTTCTCTTCTACTTTTTTCCATTTTCTCTTCTACTTTTCTCAATTTCTCTTCCTTTTTCCTTCCATTTCTCTTCCATTTCTTTTCAATTTCTCTACGATTTCTCTTCCATTTCTCTACAATTTTTCTTCATTTTCTCTTCCATTTCTCTTCAATTTCTCTTCCATTTCTCTTCCATTCCTCTTTCATTGCTCTCCCATTTCTCTACAATTTCTCTTCCATTTCTCTACAATTTTTCTTCATTTTCTCTTCCATTTAGAAATAGCAGAGAAATGGGAGAAAAATGGGAGAGGACTGAAAGAGGAATGGAAGAGAAATCGTGGAGAAATTAAAGAGAAATGAAGAAGAATTGAAGAGAAATTGTAGAAAAATGGAACAGAAATGGAAGAGAAATTGAAGAGAAATGGAAGAGAAATTGAAAAGAAATTGAAAAGAAATTGTTGAGAAATTGAAAAGAAATTGTAGAGAAATTTAAGAGAAATGGAAGAGAAAATGAATAAAAATTGTAGAGAAATTGAAGAGAAATTGTAGAGAAATTGGAGAGGAATGGAACAGGAATGGAAGAGAAATCGTAGAGAAATTGAAGAGAAATGGGAGGAAAAAGGAAGAGAAATTGAAGAAAAGTAGAAGAGAAAATGGAAAAAAAGTAGAATAGAAATTGATGATAAATAAATGGAAGAGAAATGGAAGAAAAATGGAAGAGAATTGGAAGAGAAACTGAAGAGAATTGGGAGAAAAATGGGAGAGAAATGGAAGAGGAATTGTACAGAAATGGGAGAAAAATGGGAGAGGAATGGCAGAGGAATCGTAGAGAAATTGAAGAGAAATGGAAGAGAAATGAAGAAGAATTGAAGAGAAATTGTAGAGAAATGGGAGAAAAATGGGAGAGGAATTGAAGAGGATTGGAAGATAAATGTAAGAGAAGAGAAATGGAATAGAAATTGAAGAGAAATGGAAGAGAAATTGAAGAGAAATGGAAGAGAAATTGAAGAGAAATGGAAGAGAAGTTGAAGAGAAATTGTAGAGAAATTGAAGAAAAATTGAAGAGAAATGGAAGGAAATAGGAAGAGAAATTGAAGAAAAGTAGAAGAGAAAATGGAAAAAAGTAGAAGCGAAATTGATGATAAATAAATGGTAGAGAAATGGAAGAGAAATTAAAGAGAAATTATAAAGACATTGAAGAGAAATTGTAGAGAAATGGGAGAAAAATGGGAGAGGAAGTGAAGAGAAATAGTAGAGAAATGGGAGAAAAATGGGAGAGGACTGGAAGAGGAATGGATGAGAAATCGTAGAGAAATTGAAGAGAAATGAAGAAGAATTGAAGGGAAATTGTAGAGAAATGGGAGAAAAATGGGAGAGGAATGGAAGAGAAATTGTAGAGAAATGGGAGAAAAATGGGAGAGGAATCGAAGAGGAATGGAAGAGAAATTGTATAGAAATGGAAGAGAAATTGAAGAAAATTGTAGAGTAATGGGTAAAAATGGAAGAGGAATGAAAGAGGATTGGAAGACAAATGTTAGAGAAGAGAAACTGAAGAGAAATTGTAGATAAATGGGAGAGGAATGGAAGAGAAATCGTAGAGAAATCGTAGAGAAATTGAAGAGAAATGGAAGAGAAACTGAAGAGAAGTGGGAGAAAAATGGGAGAGGAAGTGAAGAGAAATAGTAAAGAAATGGGAGAAAAATGGGACAGGACTGGAAGAGGAATGGAAGAGAAATCGTAGAGAAATTGAAGAGAAATGAAGAAAAATTGAAGGGAAATTGTAGAGAAATGGGAGAAAAATGGGAGAGGAATGGAAGAGAAATTGTATAGAAATTGAAGAGAAATGGAAGAGAAATTGAAGAGAAATGGAAGAGAAATTGAAGAAAAATTGTAGAGAAATGGGAGAGGAATGGAAGAGAAATGGAAGGAAAAAGGAAGAGAAATTGAGAAAAGTAGAAGAGAAAATGGAGAGGATTGGAAGACAAATGTAAGAGAAGAGAAACTGAAGAGAAATTGTAGAGAAATTGGAGAAAAATGGAAGAGGAAGTGAAGAGAAATTGTAGAGAAATGGGAGAGGAATGAAAGAGGAATGGAAGAGAAATGGAAGAGAAATTGAAGAGAAATGGAAGAGAAAATGAAGAAAAATTGTAGAGAAATGGAAGATAAAATGTAGAGAAATGGGAGAGGAATGGAAGAGAAATCGTAGAGAAATCGTAGAGAAATTGAAGAGAAATGGAAGAGAAACTGAAGAGAAGCGGGAGAAAAATGGGAGAGGAAGTGAAGAGAAATAGTAGAGAAATGGAAGAAAAATGGGAGAGGACTGGAAGAGGAATGGAAGAGAAATCGTAGGGAAATTGAAGAGAAAAGAAGAAGAATTGAAGAGAAATTGTAGAGAAATGGGAGAAAAATGGGAGAGGAATGGAAGAGAAATTGTATAGAAATTGAAGAGAAATGGAAGAGAAATTGAAGAAAATTGTAGAGAAATGAGAAAAAATGGGAGAGGAATGAAAGAGGATTGGAAGATAAATGTAAGAGAAGAAAAATGGAAGAGAAATTGTAGAGAAATGGGAGAAAAATGGGAGAGGAATGGAAGATTTTTCTCCCACTTCTCTACAATTACTCTTCAGTTTCTCTTCAATTTCTCTTCCATTTCTCTTCCATTTATCATCCATTTCTCTTCTACTTTTTTCCATTTTCTCTTCTACTTTTCTCAATTTCTCTTCCTTTTTCCTTCCATTTCTCTACGATTTCTCTTCCATTCCTCTTCCATTCATCTTCCATTCCTCTCCCATTTCTCTACAATTTCTCTTCCATTTCTCTACATTTTCTCTTCCATTTCTCTTCAATTTCTATTCCATTTCTCTTCTCTTACATTTATCTTCCAATCCTCTTCAATTCCTCTCCCATTTTTCTCCCATTTCTCTACAATTTCTCTTCAATTTCTACACAATTTCTCTTCCATTCCTCGTCGAATCCTCTCCTATTTTTCTCCCATTTCTTTACAATTTCTCTTCCATTCCTCTCCAATTTTTCTCCCATTTCTCTACAATTTCTCTTCAATTCTTCTTCATTTCTCTTCCATTTCTCTACGATTTTTCTTCCATTCCTCTTCCAGTCCTCTCCCATTTTTCTCCCATTTCTCTACTATTTCTCTTCACTTCCTCTCCCATTTCTCTACAATTTCCCTTCCATTTCTCTACAAGTTTTCTTCATTTTCTCTTCCATTTCTCTTCAATTTCTCTTCAATTTCTCCTTCATTTCTCTTCCTTCCCATTTTCTCCCATTTCTCTACAATTTCTCTTCCATTCCTCTCCCATTTTTCTCCCTTTCTCCACAATTTCCCTTCAATTTTTCTTCATTTCTCTTCCATTTCTCTTCAATTTCTCCACGATTTCTCTTCCATTCCTCTTCCAGTCCTCTCCCATTTTTCTCCCATTTCTCTACTATTTCTCTTCACTTCCTCTCCGATTTTTCTCCAATTTATCTACAATTTCTCTTCAGTTTCTCTTCTCTAACATTTGTCTTCCAATCCTCTTTCATTCCTCTTCCATTTTTTCCCATTTCTCTACAATTTTCTTCAATTTCTCTTCCATTTCTATACAATTTCTCTTCCATTCCTCTTCGATTCCTCTCCCATTTTTCTCCCATTTCTCTACAATTTCTCTTCCATTCCTCTCCCATTTTTCTCCCATTTCTCTACAATTTCCCTTCAATTCTTCTTCATTTCTCTTCAATTTCTCTACGATTTCTCTTCCATTCCTCTTCCAGTCCTCTCCCATTTTTCTCACATTTCTCTACTATTTCTCTTCACTTCCTCTCCCATTTTTCTCCCACTTCTCTACAATTTCTCTTCAGTTTCTCTTCCATTTCTCTTCAATTTCTCTTCAATTTCTCTTCCATTTATTTATCATCCATTTCTCTTCTACTTTTTTCCATTTTCTCTTCTACTTTCCTCAATTTCTCTTCCTTTTTCCTTCCATTTCTCTTCTATTTCTCTTCAATTTCTCTACGATTTCTCTTCCATTCCTCTCCCATTTCTCTACAATTTCTCTTCCATTTCTCTACAATTTTTCTTCATTTTCTCTTCCATTTCTCTTCAATTTCTATACAATTTCTCTTCCATTCCTCTTCGATTCCTCTCCCACTTTTCTCCCATTTCGCTACAATTTCACTTCCATTCCTCTCCCATTTTTCTCCCATTTCTCTACAATTTCCCTTCAATTCTTCTTCATTTCTCTTCAATTTCTCTACGATTTCTCTTCCATTCCTTTTCCAGTCCTCTCCCATTTTTCTCACATTTCTCTACTATTTCTCTTCACTTCCTCTCCTATTTTTCTCCCACTTCTCTACAATTTCTCTTCAGTTTCTCTTCCATTTCTCATCAATTTCTCTTCAATTTCTCTTCCATTTATTTATCATCCATTTCTCTTCTACTTTTTTCCATTTTCTCTTCTACTTTTCTCAATTTCTCTTCCTTTTTCCTTCCATTTCTCTTCAATTTCTTTACGATTTCTCTTCCATCCCTCTTCCATTCCTCTCCCATTTCTCTACATTTTCTCTTCCATTCCTCTCTCATTTTTCTCCCATTTCTCTACAATTTCTCTTCCATTTCTCATCTATTACATTTATCTTCCAATCCTCTTTCATTCCTCTCCCATTTTTTCCCCATTACTCTACAATTTTCTTCAATTTCTTTTCCATTTCTCTTCAATTTCTATACAATTTCTCTTCCATTCCTCTTCGATTCCTCTCCCATTTTTCTCCCATTTCTCTACAATTTCTTTTTCATTCCTCTCCCATTTTTCTCCCATTTCTCTACAATTTCCCTTCAATTCTTCTTCATTTCTCTTCAATTTCTCTACGATTTCTCTTTCATTCCTCTTCCAGTCCTCTCCCATTTTTCTCCCATTTCTCTACTATTTCTCTTCACTTCCACTCCCATTTCTCTACAATTTCTCTACAGTTTCTCCTCCATTTCTATTAAATTTCTCTATAATTTCTCTAAAAAATTGTAGAGAAATGGGAGAAAAATGGGAGAGGAATGGATGAGAAATGGAAGAGAAATTGAAGAGTAATTGAAGAGAAATGGAAGAGAAAATGAAGAAAAATTGTAGAGAAGTGGGCGAAAAATCTTCCATTCCTCTCCCATTTTTCTCCCATTTCTCTACAATTTCTCTTCCATTTCTCTTCTCTTACATTTATCTTCCAATCCTCTTTCATTCCTCTCCCATTTTTTCCCATTTCTCTTCAATTTCTATACAATTTCTCTTCCATTCCTTTTCGATTCCTCTCCCATGTATAGAAATGGAAGAGAAATGGAAGTGAAATTGAAGAAAATTGTAGAGAAATGGAAAAAAAATGGAATGGAAAAAATGGGAGAGGAAGTGAAGAGAAATAGTAGAGAAATCGTAGAGAAATTGAAGAGAAATGGAAGAGAAACTGAAGAGAAGTGGGAGAAAAATGGGAGAGGAAGTGAAGAGAAATAGTAAAGAAATGGGAGAAAAATGGGAGTGGACTGGAAGAGGAATGGAAGAGAAATCGTAGAGAAATTGAAGAGAAATGAAGAAAAATTGAAGGGAAATTGTAGAGAAATGGGAGAAAAATGGGAGAGGAATGGAAGAGAAATTGTATAGAAATTGAAGAGAAATGGAAGAGAAATTGAAGAGAAATGGAAGAGAAATGGAAGAGAAATTGTAGAGAAATGGGAGAAAAATGGGAGAGGAATGGAAGAGAAATGGAAGGAAAAAGGAAGAGAAATTGAGAAAAGTAGAAGAGAAAATGGAGAGGATTGGAAGACAAATGTAAGAGAAGAGAAACTGAAGAGAAATTGTAGAGAAATTGGAGAAAAATGGAAGAGGAAGTGAAGAGAAATTGTAGAGAAATGGGAGAGGAATGAAAGAGGAATGGAAGAGAAATGGAAGAGAAATGGAAGAGAAATGGAAGAGAAAATGAAGAAAAATTGTAGAGAAATGGAAGATAAAATGTAGAGAAATGGGAGAGGAATGGAAGAGAAATCGTAGAGAAATTGAAGAGAAATAGAAGAGAAATGGATGATAAATAAATGAAAGAGAAATGGAAGAGAAATGGAAGAGAAATTGAAGAGAAACTGAAGAGAAATTGTAGAGAAGTGGGAGAAAAATCTTCCATTCCTCTCCCATTTTTCTCCCATTTCTCTACAATTTTTCTTCAATTTCTCTTCCATTTCTCTTCAATTTCTGTACAATTTCTCTTCCATTCCACGTCGAATCCTCTCCTATTTTTCTCCCATTTCTTTACAATTTCTCTTCCATTCCTCTCCAATTTTTCTCCCATTTCTCTACAATTTTTCTTCAATTTCTCTTCCATTTCTCTTCAATTTCTATACAATTTCTCTTCCATTCCTGGTCGAATCCTCTCCTATTTTTCTCCCATTTCTTTACAATTTCTCTTCCATTCCTCTCCAATTTTTCTCCCATTTCTCTACAATTTCTCTTCAATTTCTCTTCCATTTCTCTTCAATTTCTATACAATTTCTCTTCCATTCCTCTTCGATTCCTCTCCCATTTTTCTCCCATTTCTCTACAATTTCTCTTCCATTCCTCTCCCATTTCTCTACAATTTCCCTTCAATTCTTCTTCATTTCTCTTCAATTTCTCTACGATTTCTCTTCCATTCCTCTTCCAGTCCTGTCCCATTTTTCTCCCATTTCCCTACTATTTCTCTTCACTTCCTCTCCCATTTTTTCCATTCCATTTTTTTTCCATTTCTCTACAATTTTCTTCAATTTCTCTTCCATTTCTCTTCCATTTCTATACAATTTCTCTTCCATTCCTCTTCGATTCCTCTCCCATTTTTCTCCCATTTCTATACAATTTCTCTTCCATTCCTCTCCCATTTTTCTCCCATTTCTCTACAATTTCCCTTCAATTCTTCTTCATTTCTCTTCAATTTCTCTACGATTTCTCTTCCATTCCTCTTCCAGTCCTCTCCCATTTTTCTCACATTTCTCTACTATTTCTCTTCACTTCCTCTCCCATTTTTCTCCCACTTCTCTACAATTTCTCTTCAGTTTCTCTTCCATATCTCTTCAATTTCTCTTCAATTTCTCTTCCATTTATTTATCATCCATTTCTCTTATACTTTATTCCATTTTCTCTTCTACTTTTCTCAATTTCTCTTCCTTTTTCCTTCCATTTCTCTTCAATTTCTTTACGATTTCTCTTCCATCCCTCTTCCATTCCTCTCCCATTTCTCTACAATTTCTTTTTCATTCCTCTCCCATTTTTCTCCCATTTCTCTACAATTTCCCTTCAATTCTTCTTCATTTCTCTTCAATTTCTCTACGATTTCTCTTTCATTCCTCTTCCAGTCCTCTCCCATTTTTCTCCCATTTCTCTACTATTTCTCTTCACTTCCACTCCCATTTCTCTACAATTTCTCTTCAGTTTCTCCTCCATTTCTATTAAATTTCTCTATAATTTCTCTAAAAAATTGTAGAGAAATGGGAGAAAAATGGGAGAGGAATGGATGAGAAATGGAAGAGAAATTGAAGAGTAATTGAAGAGAAATGGAAGAGAAAATGAAGAAAAATTGTAGAGGAGTGGGCGAAAAATCTTCCATTCCTCTCCCATTTTTCTCCCATTTCTCTACAATTTCTCTTCCATTTCTCTTCTCTTACATTTATCTTCCAATCCTCTTTCATTCCTCTCCCATTTTTTCCCATTTCTCTTCAATTTCTATACAATTTCTCTTCCATTCCTTTTCGATTCCTCTCCCATGTATAGAAATGGAAGAGAAATGGAAGTGAAATTGAAGAAAATTGTAGAGAAATGGAAAAAAACTGGAATGGAAAAAATGGGAGAGGAAGTGAAGAGAAAAAGTAGAGAAATCGTAGAGAAATTGAAGAGAAATGGAAGAGAAACTGAAGAGAAGTGGGAGAAAAATGGGAGAGGAAGTGAAGAGAAATAGTAAAGAAATGGGAGAAAAATGGGAGAGGACTGGAAGAGAAATCGTAGAGAAATTGAAGAGAAATGAAGAAAAATTGAAGGGAAATTGTAGAGAAATGGGAGAAAAATGGGAGAGGAATGGAAGAGAAATTGTATAGAAATTGAAGAGAAATGGAAGAGAAATTGAAGAGAAATGGAAGAGAAATGGAAGAGAAATTGTAGAGAAATGGGAGAAAAATGGGAGAGGAATGGAAGAGAAATGGAAGGAAAAAGGAAGAGAAATTGAGAAAAGTAGAAGAGAAAATGGAGAGGATTGGAAGACAAATGTAAGAGAAGAGAAACTGAAGAGAAATTGTAGAGAAATTGGAGAAAAATGGAAGAGGAAGTGAAGAGAAATTGTAGAGAAATGGGAGAGGAATGAAAGAGGAATGGAAGAGAAATGGAAGAGAAATGGAAGAGAAATGGAAGAGAAAATGAAGAAAAATTGTAGAGAAATGGAAGATAAAATGTAGAGAAATGGGAGAGGAATGGAAGAGAAATCGTAGAGAAATTGAAGAGAAATAGAAGAGAAATGGATGATAAATAAATGAAAGAGAAATGGAAGAGAAATGGAAGAGAAATTGAAGAGAAACTGAAGAGAAATTGTAGAGAAGTGGGAGAAAAATCTTCCATTCCTCTCCCATTTTTCTCCCATTTCTCTACAATTTTTCTTCAATTTCTCTTCCATTTCTCTTCAATTTCTGTACAATTTCTCTTCCATTCCTCGTCGAATCCTCTCCTATTTTTCTCCCATTTCTTTACAATTTCTCTTCCATTCCTCTCCAATTTTTCTCCCATTTCTCTACAATTTTTCTTCAATTTCTCTTCCATTTCTCTTCAATTTCTATACAATTTCTCTTCCATTCCTGGTCGAATCCTCTCCTATTTTTCTCCCATTTCTTTACAATTTCTCTTCCATTCCTCTCCAATTTTTCTCCCATTTCTCTACAATTTCTCTTCAATTTCTCTTCCATTTCTCTTCAATTTCTATACAATTTCTCTTCCATTCCTCTTCGATTCCTCTCCCATTTTTCTCCCATTTCTCTACAATTTCTCTTCCATTCCTCTCCCATTTCTCTACAATTTCCCTTCAATTCTTCTTCATTTCTCTTCAATTTCTCTACGATTTCTCTTCCATTCCTCTTCCAGTCCTGTCCCATTTTTCTCCCATTTCCCTACTATTTCTCTTCACTTCCTCTCCCATTTTTTCCATTCCATTTTTTTTCCATTTCTCTACAATTTTCTTCAATTTCTCTTCCATTTCTCTTCCATTTCTATACAATTTCTCTTCCATTCCTCTTCGATTCCTCTTCCATTTTTCTCCCATTTCTATACAATTTCTCTTCACTTCCTCTCCCATTTTTCTCCCACTTCTCTACAATTTCTCTTCAGTTTCTCTTCCATATCTCTTCAATTTCTCTTCAATTTCTCTTCCATTTATTTATCATCCATTTCTCTTATACTTTATTCCATTTTCTCTTCTACTTTTCTCAATTTCTCTTCCTTTTTCCTTCCATTTCTCTTCAATTTCTTTACGATTTCTCTTCCATCCCTCTTCCATTCCTCTCCCATTTCTCTACAATTTCTCTTCCATTTCTCTTCTATTACATTTATCTTCCAATCCTCTTTCATTCCTCTCCCATTTTTTCCCCATTTCTCTACAATTTTCTTCAATTTCTTTTCCATTTCTCTTCAATTTCTATACAATTTCTCTTCCATTCCTCTTCGATTCCTCTCCCATTTTTCTCCCATTTCTTTACAATTTCTCTTCCATTCCTCTCCAATTTTTCTCCCATTTCTCTACAATTTCTCTTCCATTTCTCTTCTATTACATTTATCTTCCAATCCTCTTTCATTCCTCTCCCATTTCTCTACAATTTCTCTTCCATTTCTCTACAATTTTTCTTCATTTTCTCTTCCATTTAGAAATAGTAGAGAAATGGGAGAAAATTGGGAGAGGACTGGAAGAGGAATGGATGAGAAATCGTAGAGAAATTGAAGAGAAACGAAGAAGAATTGAAGAGAAATTGTAGAAAAATTGAACAGAAATGGAAGAGAAATTGAAGAGAAATGGAAGAGAAATTGAAAAGAAATTGTAGAGAAATTGAAAAGAAATTGTAGAGAAATTTAAGAGAAATGGAAGAGAAAATGAATAAAAATCTCTTCCATTTCTGTTCCATTTTTCTACAATTTCTCTTCAATTCTTCTTCGTTTCTCTTCAATTTCTCTACGATTTCTCTTCACTTCCTCTCCCATTCTTCTTCATTTCTCTTCAATTTCTCTACGATTTCTCTTCCATTCCTCATCCAGTCCTCTTCCATTTCTCTACTATTTCTCTTCCCTTTCTCTACAATTTTTCTTCAATTTCTCTTCCATTTCTCTTTAATTTCTCTTCCATTTCTCTTCCATTTCTCTTCCATTACTCTCCCGTTTTTCTCCCATTTCTCTACAATTTTTCTTCAATTTCTCTTCAATTTCTCTTCCATTTCTCTTCAATTTCTCTTCCTTTCTCTTCAATTTCTCTTCCATTTCTCTTCAATTTCTATACAATTTCTCTTCCATTCCTCTCCCATTTTTCTCCCATTTCTCTACAATTTCCCTTCAATTCTACTTCATTTCTCTTCAATTTCTCTACGATTTCTCTTCCATTCCTCTTCCAATCCTCTCCCATTTTTCTCCCATTTCTCTAATAATTCCCTTCACTTCCTCTCCCATTTTTCTCTCACTTCTCTACAAGTTCTCTTCAGTTTCTCTTCCATTTCTCTTCAATTTTTCTTCCATTTCTCTTTCTTTTATTTATCATCCATTTCTCTTCTACTTTTTTCCATTTTCTCTTCTACTTTTCTCAATTTCTCTTCCTTTTTCCTTCCATTTCTCTTCCATTTCTTTTCAATTTCTCTACGATTTCTCTTCCATTTCTCTACAATTTTTCTTCATTTTCTCTTCCATTTCTCTTCAATTTCTCTTCCATTTCTCTTCCATTCCTCTTTCATTGCTCTCCCATTTCTCTACAATTTCTCTTCCATTTCTCTACAATTTTTCTTCATTTTCTCTTCCATTTAGAAATAGCAGAGAAATGGGAGAAAAATGGGAGAGGACTGAAAGAGGAATGGAAGAGAAATCGTGGAGAAATTAAAGAGAAATGAAGAAGAATTGAAGAGAAATTGTAGAAAAATGGAACAGAAATGGAAGAGAAATTGAAGAGAAATGGAAGAGAAATTGAAAAGAAATTGTTGAGAAATTGAAAAGAAATTGTAGAGAAATTTAAGAGAAATGGAAGAGAAAATGAATAAAAATTGTAGAGAAATTGAAGAGAAATTGTAGAGAAATTGGAGAGGAATGGAACAGGAATGGAAGAGAAATCGTAGAGAAATTGAAGAGAAATGGGAGGAAAAAGGA
The DNA here is from genome assembly GCA_947369225.1 of Hofmannophila pseudospretella. NCBI lineage: Eukaryota > Metazoa > Arthropoda > Insecta > Lepidoptera > Oecophoridae > Hofmannophila > Hofmannophila pseudospretella. Next base: position 4,149,697 of record OX376328.1, on the reverse strand, counting down.
AGAGAAATTGAAGAAAAGTAGAAGAGAAAATGGAAAAAAAGTAGAATAGAAATTGATGATAAATAAATGGAAGAGAAATGGAAGAAAAATGGAAGAGAATTGGAAGAGAAACTGAAGAGAATTGGGAGAAAAATGGGAGAGAAATGGAAGAGGAATTGTACAGAAATGGGAGAAAAATGGGAGAGGAATGGAAGAGGAATCGTAGAGAAATTGAAGAGAAATGGAAGAGAAATGAAGAAGAATTGAAGAGAAATTGTAGAGAAATGGGAGAAAAATGGGAGAGGAATTGAAGAGGATTGGAAGATAAATGTAAGAGAAGAGAAATGGAATAGAAATTGAAGAGAAATGGAAGAGAAATTGAAGAGAAATGGAAGAGAAATTGAAGAGAAATGGAAGAGAAGTTGAAGAGAAATTGTAGAGAAATTGAAGAAAAATTGAAGAGAAATGGAAGGAAATAGGAAGAGAAATTGAAGAAAAGTAGAAGAGAAAATGGAAAAAAGTAGAAGCGAAATTGATGATAAATAAATGGAAGAGAAATGGAAGAGAAATTAAAGAGAAATTATAAAGACATTGAAGAGAAATTGTAGAGAAATGAGAGAAAAATGGGAGAGGAAGTGAAGAGAAATAGTAGAGAAATGGGAGAAAAATGGGAGAGGACTGGAAGAGGAATGGAAGAGAAATCGTAGAGAAATTGAAGAGAAATGAAGAAGAATTGAAGGGAAATTGTAGAGAAATGGGAGAAAAATGGGAGAGGAATGGAAGAGAAATTGTAGAGAAATGGGAGAAAAATGGGAGAGGAATCGAAGAGGAATGGAAGAGAAATTGTATAGAAATGGAAGAGAAATTGAAGAAAATTGTAGAGTAATGGGTAAAAATGGAAGAGGAATGAAAGAGGATTGGAAGACAAATGTTAGAGAAGAGAAACTGAAGAGAAATTGTAGATAAATGGGAGAGGAATGGAAGAGAAATCGTAGAGAAATCGTAGAGAAATTGAAGAGAAATGGAAGAGAAACTGAAGAGAAGTGGGAGAAAAATGGGAGAGGAAGTGAAGAGAAATAGTAAAGAAATGGGAGAAAAATGGGACAGGACTGGAAGAGGAATGGAAGAGAAATCGTAGAGAAATTGAAGAGAAATGAAGAAAAATTGAAGGGAAATTGTAGAGAAATGGGAGAAAAATGGGAGAGGAATGGAAGAGAAATTGTATAGAAATTGAAGAGAAATATAAGAGAAATTGAAGAGAAATGGAAGAGAAATTGAAGAAAAATTGTAGAGAAATGGGAGAAAAATGGGAGAGGAATGGAAGAGAAATGGAAGGAAAAAGGAAGAGAAATTGAGAAAAGTAGAAGAGAAAATGGAGAGGATTGGAAGACAAATGTAAGAGAAGAGAAACTGAAGAGAAATTGTAGAGAAATTGGAGAAAAATGGAAGAGGAAGAGAAGAGAAATTGTAGAGAAATGGGAGAGGAATGAAAGAGGAATGGAAGAGAAATGGAAGAGAAATTGAAGAGAAATGGAAGAGAAAATGAAGAAAAATTGTAGAGAAATGGAAGATAAAATGTAGAGAAATGGGAGAGGAATGGAAGAGAAATCGTAGAGAAATCGTAGAGAAATTGAAGAGAAATGGAAGAGAAACTGAAGAGAAGCGGGAGAAAAATGGGAGAGGAAGTGAAGAGAAATAGTAGAGAAATGGAAGAAAAATGGGAGAGGACTGGAAGAGGAATGGAAGAGAAATCGTAGGGAAATTGAAGAGAAAAGAAGAAGAATTGAAGAGAAATTGTAGAGAAATGGGAGAAAAATGGGAGAGGAATGGAAGAGAAATTGTATAGAAATTGAAGAGAAATGGAAGAGAAATTGAAGAAAATTGTAGAGAAATGAGAAAAAATGGGAGAGGAATGAAAGAGGATTGGAAGATAAATGTAAGAGAAGAAAAATGGAAGAGAAATTGTAGAGAAATGGGAGAAAAATGGGAGAGGAATGGAAGATTTTTCTCCCACTTCTCTACAATTACTCTTCAGTTTCTCTTCAATTTCTCTTCCATTTCTCTTCCATTTATCATCCATTTCTCTTCTACTTTTTTCCATTTTCTCTTCTACTTTTCTCAATTTCTCTTCCTTTTTCCTTCCATTTCTCTACGATTTCTCTTCCATTCCTCTTCCATTCATCTTCCATTCCTCTCCCATTTCTCTACAATTTCTCTTCCATTTCTCTACATTTTCTCTTCCATTTCTCTTCAATTTCTATTCCATTTCTCTTCTCTTACATTTATCTTCCAATCCTCTTCAATTCCTCTCCCATTTTTCTCCCATTTCTCTACAATTTCTCTTCAATTTCTATACAATTTCTCTTCCATTCCTCGTCGAATCCTCTCCTATTTTTCTCCCATTTCTTTACAATTTCTCTTCCATTCCTCTCCAATTTTTCTCCCATTTCTCTACAATTTCTCTTTAATTCTTCTTCATTTCTCTACGATTTTTCTTCCATTCCTCTTCCAGTCCTCTCCCATTTTTCTCCCATTTCTCTACTATTTCTCTTCACTTCCTCTCCCATTTCTCTACAATTTCCCTTCCATTTCTCTACAAGTTTTCTTCATTTTCTCTTCCATTTCTCTTCAATTTCTCTTCAATTTCTCCTTCATTTCTCTTCCTTCCCATTTTCTCCCATTTCTCTACAATTTCTCTTCCATTCCTCTCCCATTTTTCTCCCTTTCTCCACAATTTCCCTTCAATTTTTCTTCATTTCTCTTCCATTTCTCTTCAATTTCTCCACGATTTCTCTTCCATTCCTCTTCCAGTCCTCTCCCATTTTTCTCCCATTTCTCTACTATTTCTCTTCACTTCCTCTCCGATTTTTCTCCAATTTATCTACAATTTCTCTTCAGTTTCTCTTCTCTAACATTTGTCTTCCAATCCTCTTTCATTCCTCTTCCATTTTTTCCCATTTCTCTACAATTTTCTTCAATTTCTCTTCCATTTCTATACAATTTCTCTTCCATTCCTCTTCGATTCCTCTCCCATTTTTCTCCCATTTCTCTACAATTTCTCTTCCATTCCTCTCCCATTTTTCTCCCATTTCTCTACAATTTCCCTTCAATTCTTCTTCATTTCTCTTCAATTTCTCTACGATTTCTCTTCCATTCCTCTTCCAGTCCTCTCCCATTTTTCTCCCATTTCTCTACTGTTTCTCTTCACTTCCTCTCCCATTTTTCTCCCATTTCTCTACAATTTCTCTTCAATTTCTTTATAATTTCTCTTTAATTTCTCTTCCATTTCTCTTCCATTTATTTATCATCAATTTCGCTTCTACTTTTTTCCATTTTCTCTTCTACTTTTCTTCAATTTCTCTTCCTATTTCCTTCCATTTCTCTTCAATTTTTCTTCAATTTCTCTACAATTTCTCTTCAACTTCTCTTCCATTTCTCTTCAATTTCTCTTCAATTTCTCTTCAATTTCTCTTCCATTTCTCTTCAATTTCTATTCCATTTCTCTTCTCTTACATTTATCTTCCAATCCTCTTCAATTCCTCTCCCATTTTTCTCCCATTTCTCTACAATTTCTCTTCAATTCTTCTTCATTTCTCTTCCATTTCTCTTCAATTTCTCTACGATTCCTCTTCCATTCCTCTCCCATTTTTCTCCCATTTCTGTACAATTCCTCTTCCATTTCTCTCCCATTTTTCTCCCATTTCTCTTCAGTTTCTCTTCCAATTCTCTTCCATTTTTCTTCCATTTCTCTTCCATTTATTTATCATCCATTTCTATTCTACTTTTTTTCCATTTTCTCTTCTACTTTTCTTCAATTTCTCTTCCTTTTTCCTCCCATTTATCTTCAATTTCTCTACGATTTCTCTTCCATTCCTGTTCCATTCCTCTCCAATTTCTCTACAATTTCTCTTCAATTTCTCTACAATTTTTATTTATTTTCTCTTCCATTTCTCTTAAATTCTCTACAATTTCTTTTCAATTTCTCAACAATTTCTTTTCAATTTCTCTTCCATTTCTCTTCAATTTCTCTTCCATTTCTGTTCCATTTTTCTACAATTTCCCTTCAATTCTTCTTCATTTCTCTTCAATTTCTCTACGATTTCTCTTCCATTCCTCTTTCAGTCCACTCCCATTTTTCTCCCATTTCTCTACAATTTCCCTTCCATTTCTCTACAATTTTTCTTCATTTTCTCTTCCATTTAGAAATAGCAGAGAAATGGGAGAAAAATGGGAGTGGACTGGAAGAGAAATTGTAGAGAAATGGGGAGAAAAATGGGAGAGGAATCGAAGAGGAATGGAAGAGAAATTGTATAGAAATTGAAGAGAAATTGAAGAAAATTGTAGAGAAATGGGAAAAAATGAAAGAGGAATGAAAGAGGATTGGAAGATAAATGTAAGAGAAGAGAAATGGAAGAGAAATGGAAGGAAAAAGGAAGAGAAATTGAGAAAAGTAGAAGAGAAAATGGAAAAAAGTAGAAGAGAAATGGATGATAAATAAATGAAAGAGAAATGGAAGAAAAATTGAAGAGAAATGGAAGAGAAACTGAAGAGAAATTGTAGAGAAGTAAGAGAAAAATGGGAGAGGAAGTGAAGGGAATTATTAGAGAAATGGGAGAAAAATAGGAGAGGACTGGAAGAGGAATTGTATAGAAATTGAAGAGAAATGGAAGAGAAATTGAAGAGAAAAGGAAGAGAAATTGAAGAGAAATGGAAGAGAAATTGAAGAAAAATTGTAGAGAATGGGAGAAAAATGGAGAGGAATGGAAGAGAAATGGAAGAGAAATGGAAGAGAAATTAAAGAGAAATGGAAGAGAAATTGAAGAAAAATTGTAGAGAAAGGGAAGAGAAATAGTAGAGAAATGGGAGAGGACTGGAAGAGGAATGGAAGAGAAATCGTAGAGAAATTGAAGAGAAATGAAGAAGAATGGAGAGGAAGTGAAGAGAAATAGTAGAGAAATGGGAGAAAAATGGGAGAGGACTGGAAGAGGAATGGAAGACAAATCGTAGAGAAATTGAAGAGAAATGAAGAAGAATTGAAGGGAAATTGTAAAGAAATGGGAGAAAAATGGCAGAGGACTGGAAGAGAAATTGTAGAGAAATGGGAGAAAAATGGGAGAGGAATCGAAGAGGAATGGAAGAGAAATTGTATAGAATTGAAGAGAAATGGGAGAGGAATGATAGAGGATTGGAAGATAAATGTAAGAGAAGAGAAATTGAAGAGAAATTGTAGAGAAATGGGAGAAAAAATGGGAGAGGAATGGAAGATTTTTCTCCCACTTCTCTACATTTTTTCTTCATTTTCTCTTCCATTTCTCTTCAATTACTTTTCAATTTCTCTTCCATTTCTCATCCATTCCTCTCCCATTTTTCTCCCATTTCTCTACAATTTTTTATAGAAATTATAGAGAAATGGAAGAGAAACTGAAGAGAAATTGTAGAGAAATGGGAGTGGAAGTGAAGAGAAATAGTAGAGAAATGGGAGAAAAATGGGAGAGGACTGGAAGAGGAATGGAAGAGAAATCGTAGAGAAATTGAAGAGAAATGAAGAAGAATTGAAGGGAAATTGTAGAGAAATGGGAGAAAAATGGAGAGGAATGAAAAAGAAATTGTAGAGAAATGGGAGAAAAATGGGAGAGGAATCGAGAGGAATGGAAGAGAAATTGTATAGAAATTGAAGAGAAATGGAAAAGAAATTGAAGAAAATTGTAGAGAAATGGGAAAAAATGGGAGAGGAATGAAAGAGGATTGGAAGATAAATGTAATAGAAGAGAAATGGAAGAGAAATTGTAGAGAACTGGGAGAGGAATGGAAGAGGGATGGAAGAGAAATCGTAAAGAAATTGAAGAGAATGGAAGGAAAAAGGAAGAGAAATTGAGAAAGTAGAAGAGAAAATGGAAAAAAGTATAAGAGAAATGGATGATAAATAAATGGAAGAGAAATTGAAGAGAAATTGAAGAGATATGAAGAGAAACTGAAGAGAAATTGTAGAGAAGTGGGAGAAAAATGGGAGAGGAAGTGAAGAGAAATAGTAGAGAAATGTGAGAAAAATGGGAGAGGACTGGAAGAGGAATGGAAGAGAAATCGTAGAGAAATTGAAGAGAAATGAAGAAGAATTGAGGAAATTGTAGAGAAATGGGAGAAAAATGGGAGAGGAATGAAGAGAAATTGTAGAGAAATGGGAGAAAAATGGGAGTGAAATTGAAGAGAAATGGAAGCGAAATTGAAGAGAAATTGAAGAGAAATTGAAGAGAATTGAAGAGAAATTGAAGAAAAATTGTAGAGAAATAGTAGAGAAATGGAAGAGGAATGGAAGAGAAATCGTAGAGAAATTGAAGAGAAATGAAGAAGAATGGGTGAGGAAGTGAAGAGAAATAGTAGAGAAATGGAGAAAAATGGAGAGGACTGGAAGAGGAATGGAAGACAAATCGTAGAGAAATTGAAGAGAAATGAAGAAGAATTGAAGGAAATTGTAAAGAAATGGGAGAAAATGGCAGAGGACTGGAAGAGAATTGTAGAGAAATGGAGAAAAATGGGAGAGGAATCGAAGAGGAATGGAAGAGAATTGTATAGAAATTGAAGAGAAATGGAGAGGAATGATAGAGGATTGGAAGATAAATGTAAGAGAAGAGAAATTGAAGAGAAATTGTAGAGAAATGGGAGAAAAATGGGAGAGGAATGGAAGATTTTTCTCCCCACTTCTCTACATTTTTTCTTCATTTTCTCTTCCATTTCTCTTCAATTACTTTTCAATTTCTCTTCCATTTCTCATCCATTCCTCTCCCATTTTTCTCCCATTTCTCTACAATTTTTTATAGAAATTATAGAGAAATGGAAGAGAAACTGAAGAGAAATTGTAGAGAAATGGGAGTGGAAGTGAAGAGAAATAGTAGAGAAATGGGAGAAAAATGGGAGAGGACTGGAAGAGGAATGGAAGAGAAATTGAAGAGAAATGAAGAAGAATTGAAGGGAAATTGTAGAGAAATGGGAGAAAAATGGGAGAGGAATGAAAAAGAAATTGTAGAGAAATGGGAGAAAAATGGAGAGGAATCGAAGAGGAATGGAAGAGAAATTGTATAGAAATTGAAGAGAAATGGAAAAGAAATTGAAGAAAATTGTAGAGAAATGGGGAAAAAATGGGAGAGGAATGAAAGAGGATTGGAAGATAAATGTAATAGAAGAGAAATGGAAGAGAAATTGTAGAGAAATGGGAGAGGAATGGAAGAGGGATGGAA